>CM028137.1:362385000-364785000 GCA_016271365.2 Neoceratodus forsteri
AAGTGCCAGGGCTTGAGCCAGAGAAACAGCAGTTCTTTGGGTGTAATGGTATTGTGTGTACTTTTTTAAATAATAAAAAACTTTTGTGAAGTGACTTCAGCTTTTGCCAGTGTCTTTTCTTGCTATTGGTGTTCCAGGACTGCTTGGACTCTCTTGTTTTCCTCATTCCAGTCTGAGAGGGACACCGAGTTGTGCAGACCTGCTTCTGGCAAGTCCAAAAGCGAGGCCCAGTCAGGCCAATCATCCTTTGAGCCCTCGCCAGGGTACATTTAGTAATCTCCGAGACTGTGCCAGATGAGTATGTGAGAGAAAAAACTGCTGACAGTGTGAGCCTGTGGGCCATTGTTGCATACCAGAGCAGTTGAGCTGTACTAAGCGGAGACTGACACCTGCATCCTACCCAGGTAGCTCCAGAGCCAGAGAAAGGGCCTACTAGCCGTTATCTAGTGGGGCAGACTAGGAACAGGGGGCCACAGGTCACGCGCCTTTAGTACCTGTGTACTATCAATCCATAGGGGAGTCAGACCATGAGGGTCGCTCCTTGGGAACTGGGAAGCCACTGCATAGTGCTCCTGTGACTGAGAGTTAAGTCAGAAGGGCTGTATCCTGGGAGGTGTAAGCCAGAAGGGCTGTATCCTGGGAGGTGTAAGCCAGAAGGGCTGTATCCTGGGAGGTGTAAGCCAGAAGGGCTGTATCCTGGGAGGTGTAAGCCAGAAGGGCTGTGTTGCTGCAGAACATTCGAGAGAGTCTGAAACTCCTGATTGCTGCTTGACCTGCTGCTGTGTGCTGTTCTCCGCCTTGACTGAACTGCTGCATTCATTGGTCACTTGACTGCTGATATTGCTGGCTGGGTCTTTGTACTTTTCCAACTTTGGATTACACGTTTAGTGTTTGAGTATTCTCTAGCTGGATTTCAAGTTTGTTAAATTGTGCCAGCATGCTATGGCCTCCCTTGGATTAAAATGCAAGTTTGCTAACTTTCATCAAGTGCACCACTGAAAGAACCCAGGCAGCATGGCTACCAGGCCTCTGCTGGGACTCTAGTGTTAATTCCTATGTATGCAGAGTCATTTGGTATTTGTGTCATGCTTGAAACTGTCATTTCACTACTGGTATCAGTTAAAGAGTTCACCGCACCCTGTATGGAATAATTCATTTTTTGTGCCCCTTGTTTGGGCAGGTGCATCCTCAAACTTCATGTGGTAGTGACCACAATACAGTGGCTCTTAAGGTGCATTGCTATGGGGGGGTGGAGGAGTGCTCAAGATGGCTTGCAACTGCTTAGCTCTTTGTTTTATTCCAGCTGCCAGGCCTGTGCTCATAAATAAAAGTACTGTTAATGAGTTAAGTTTTACTTCCGTGTGTGCTCCCAGTTTGTACAATCTGATTGAAGTGTTTACTGACAAAGGTAACAACTGTCTTAGTAGTCCTCAGGGATGGTCCAGTCCAGTGTACTGTAGGGAGGTGGGCAGCTACTCCATCACACGGGGTGTTACTCCACACAACTGGCCCATTTATGCTCCCTGGGTGGAGGCACTGTGCTTTTATTTGTTATAAGACAAACCCCCCCTACCACAGGAGAAAGAACGAACCCAGTCCTTCAACCAGGTAGGTCATGTTCAGTCACCAGGCAGGGTTGTAACCCAGACATGGCATCTTGGGGGCCACTCATTGGAGGCATTACTAGGATCTCCTGTTGAACATCTGGATACACCTGGGGGCTTTTCAGAGACATTTTGCCATTGCACCCCCCCGGCAGAAAATTTCTGTGAATGTGAAAATGGCTTACCAAGAGGTAGAGGACTGCTGCCTGTTCAAAGGTTTGGACTATCAGAAAGTACCTCTGGTAAAAAATGTGGCTGAGGAGTGGGACAAGGGGTCCATCCTGGAAGTGTTGGAGGACGCCTTGAAAGATTGTGTGCACATAAAAATTTGGAGAGTGACTAGAGAACCAGGTACCTGGTTTAGAAATGTAATTGTGGAAACTAAGAAGAACTTAGGAGCTGTTAATTTGCCTGCCATGGTGACACCTGAGGAGTCTCAAGAGACTTGGGTGGTGATGAGGAAAAGTAATCCTGTCAGTCAAAAATCTCCTTCACCCACCTGAACACCGTGAGGGATTTCAAGACCAAACTAGAACTGTTGCTGGCTAGTGAAGGGAAAACCTTTAAGGATGTGCAGGCCTTGTAGTCTCCACGGGCAACCTCTGAAGAATCTGAGCTACCTCGCCCTGCTAGTTTAGACTATTGCAGGCGTCTAAGAATTTTTTTTGGCACCATCCCCACCCCCCTGAGGAGACAATGATTATGAGACCTGGACAGATTGTGCTGTCCCAATGCTACATGAATGGCAATGCACTGAGGCAGAAAAGTGCAAGAGACTAGCCAAGAGTTTGAAGGGGCTGGCATTGATCACCATCCAGTCCTTGCATGCTACAGACCCGGAGTCCCAAGCAGATGAATACCTTGCCACTCTCAGCAGTGTGTTTGGAAGTATAGAATCCTGTGATGACTTGTACTAGAAGTTCAAGACCACCAACAATACCAGGAGGAGCCTCTCTCCACCCATATACACTGACTTGAGAGGGCCTTACAGAAAGTGTACCACAGAGGTGAAATTGGGTCCAAGGACCTGAACAAGGTGAAACTGGAACAAGTGCTGAAGGCTGTCAGATTTTCAGAGTTACTGCTGTTAAAGTTACATTTAAAAGAGAGACTGGTTGAGCCACCCTGCTACTGAGTCCTGCTGTGGGAGGTTAGTGAGACTGGGGAACAAGGTGAACAGTGAGGACCCCCACCTGCGTCCACCACCAGTGCCTAACAGTGGGGGCTCCCTTGGTGGCACAGAACTCCAGAGACTTGATTCAAGAAATGAAAAGTGTAATAGCCCAACCTGGCATGACCAGCAGAACCTCTGGGGTGTTTGAGCCCTTAGCCTCCAGCACACCTGTGTGAAATAGTGTTGTGTCAACTGCCTCGAGCAGTGGACTGTGAGCCTCAAATGCAGTTCCACTGGAGGAAGTCCATACTCCACTAACTGAGCTAAAGAAAATGATGGGAGGATCCATAACTGTGAAACCCTGTAATTGCTTAGGACCCTTGCCCAGGTAGGGTGAGCAGGTGTGCCATCAGCACAGCAAAACCCTTACAGCGACGGCAATGTGGGCACTGCACACGACCGACAGTCATTCCGTGAGTTGGGATTTTACAGCACCTGCCATCTTGCGACCCGAGGGGTATTGCACTGTTCCCCTTCCCCCCACACATCTCCAAGCTGGAGGTAATTATATCATATGTCTGCGGGGGGGGGGGTGAAGCGATTGCAGTCGGAAGGCATGATTTCCGGGCGACATGGTCGCCGTCAGCATTTTCATGTCACTGTAGTGCCGGTCAACAATATCTTTGTCAAACCGACATGGTGGAACCGGGTGGGCACCCATGGAACTCTCCACCTGGAACCCTCGACAGTCAGTATGCAGAAGTGATGTTTATTGCTACTGCTGTGGGGAGTGTGGGCATATCCAATGCCAGTGTCAGTCAGGAAGCAACTTTCAGAGTCGCAGACAGGCTAATCTGAGAGAAAATGGCCACAAGCACCGCCAGACCTTTAAACTTCAATGTTTCCCAGTACAGGAGCATTCTGGTGACCTGGGAACAAGGCACTCACCAACAACCATTGCTAAAGTTACTGTTTGTGTTAAAACCAATGCTTCAAATACTAAGGCCCAAGCATCAAGAAACTGAGATGAGACTATGGGTCCTACTGCTGATGTGGAAGCTCGAATGGATATACGGCCCACCCGAGTACTCTTGGATAGTGGCTCCCAAGTCACTAAAGTGTTCAAAGACTATTATAATAAGTATCTGTCTCATACAAAGTTGGAGCTTTTTGAGGGCTTGGATGTGTGGAATCTCAGTGAAGCTTCATATTCCCAACTGGGACTGATTCATATCTGGATCTCCTTCCTGCTGAAAATTGGGACTCCTATTGCCATGGAGACATGTGCCCTGGTATGCCCAAAGACAAATATGTATGAAAAGATCCTGATTACTGTAGAAACCAATGCCCATATGTTCTACCATCTGGGTCAGCTGTGCAATGAGTTTGAATCTCAACAAGGAAAAGCTCCAGTGCCCCTCAATGGACTTGTTAGGCAAACTTACACTCACAAAGCCACTGTCCTACCTAAGGATGACTCTGTGGGAATGTTTTAATGTCAAGACCGATCTGAAGTGGTGTTACCCTCCCCCAAAGCATAGTGTGCCGTCAAGGGAGTAGTGGACCTCAAGGGATCATACCACAATCAGCTGCTGATGTTGGATGGCCCAGAGGAAGCCAGTTTGCCAGAGTGGCTTGCTGTCAAACCTAGTATACTGCCAGCTAAAGCACATGCTTATGTCAGACAAGTAACAGTTCATGTTACAAATGTAACCGATGGACCAGTGACCATGTGAAGAGGTTGGACCCTCACCAGGACCTATTGTGCTGATCTGGTGGTACAACCACAAGAGAGAGATAACTTCACTCCAAGACAAGTAGATCCTTCATTGTTCAAGTGTGGAGACCCTGCTTTGCCTGCAGAGTGTCTCAGAACAGGACAATCAGGAACTTAAAGGGCACACAGACAGAAAGTAAGGAGAGAGAGAAAAAAAACAGACGAAAGAGTAAGGATTGCAAACAGTTAAGGGGTCAGAAATAAGACATGATTGGAGTGGTGCAGTGCAGTGGCTGTGGAGCAGCAGTCTTCCGGGAGATATTCTGGAGGATGCGGTGTTGTCCCATCTGCAGGCACCTCTGGGCTGAGGGAGGAGGTTGCTCATCTCCAGGCTGAGTTGGCCAGGATTTGTGGGACCTCCTCTTCTATCCAGGGACCACCAGTGCCACCGCCGTTGCCTCAGAGGTTGCCAAGAAAGAGGCGGTTGGACCACAGTGGGCTCAGGGAGGGTGAGGGTGGTGGAACAGAGGCACATCCTCCAGCTGTACCTCCACACCCTATGCCATTCTGGCAAAGTGTGGTTCTCCATGAAGGCACCTACAGTGGAGACCAAGGAGGATGTTGGGAACTTCCACAAAGGAGACCCACAGGAGGGTGGCAGGGGACCCCTGCAGGGGAAAGAAACAACCCTGGTGGGGACCCATTGTTAGGAAGGCAGAACTGGGCAAGGAAGAGAGAGGAAGTAAGGTGCCTGGCGCCATGGCTTGAGGGACAGGGAGCTAATCCCTCAGGATTGCGGAGCAGCTGCACAGGGAGGGAGATTGGATGTCATTGTCCACCTAGGGACAAATGACCTGGCTAAGAAAGGATTAGAGAAGTGCAGGAGAGTTTGTGGAATTGGGAGGCCTTAGTCGTGCTGCACGACTGTAACCTTCTCGGAGGTGCTACCCATCTATGGCATAGAGAGGCTAGGGATGTTCCGTACCATGGGATCTCAACTCAGTGGTTGAAAACTGGTGGAGCTCAGGGACTTGGCTTCATTGGGGACTGGGGGTCCACCTGGAGTGATGCAAGCCTATACTGGCATGATGGGCTGCATCTGTCCGGGAGGGGAACCAGGATCCTAGGTGATAGGTTTAAATGCTTCATTGGCAAGCTTTTAAACTAGCCAAGGGGGAGGCACTGGAAAGGAGCAGGAAAATCCTAGCCCCCCCAAACAATCATGGTAGTAAGTGTGGCAAACACCAACATGGAGGTGTCGATAGGGAGAAGGGCAGGGGTAAATGGAGAAAGTGACAAAGGCAAGAAGGACAGGGATGGGGCAAAGGGGTAAGGCCATCAGGAAATGGAGGGTAATGAGTACCAATGCCTGTGAGTCTGGGCAACAAGCCCTGAGCTGGTGGCCTAATGGAAGAGGGATGCCTGGATATCGTAGCAGTCACAGAAACATGGTACACAGAGAACCATGACTGGGATGTTAACATACCAGGGTACATAACTTACAGGAGAGACAGGCAGGGAGAAGAGGGGAGGAGTAGCTCTATGTAAAGGAAGGGATAAAAGCAACTGAACAAAAGAGTAAACAGGGGAGGAGAGGAGGCACTGTGGGTCACCTTGGAGACTGGAAAGGCACCACAACCGCACAGGGTTGTGTACAGACCCCATGTCAGGGGAAGGAATGGACAAGGATATGATGGAGGCATTCTTAGAATGGCAGAGAAAGGGGAGATACTGTTGATGGGAGACCTGAATATGCCAGATGTTAACTGGAGCACATTTGCTGCAGCCACATCCAAGAGCAGGGCCATTCTTGATGCCCTACAGGTGGCAGGCATAGACAGCTAGTTTTTGAACCCACTCATGAGGGAGCAATCTTAGACCCTCGTACTCTCAAATGGGGGGCAGTGAGAGGATCTCAGATCTAGAAGTAGGTTGCCATCTGGGGACAAGTGACCATCAAACAGTGTGGTTCACGTTAAACTCAGCTACAGAGTCAAGCTTCACAAAGTGAGGGTACTGGACTTTGGGAGGGCTGACTTTGGCAAGATGGGAGAGTGCCTCAGAAAAGCACTAGCAAACAGGCTAGAAGGAGTGTGGAGCAACAATGGGGAATTATCAAAACTGCCATCACAGAGGCAACAAGCCTTTGTGTGAAGCAAATAAACAAATCAAAACGAAAGAAAAAGCCACCATGGTTCTCAAGAGAGGTGGCTGTGAAAGTCAGGAAGAAAAAGATAGCATTCTGGAAGTATAAGGAAACACAGAAGGAGCAGGACAGAGAGCTGTACCAGTTAAGGCAGAAAGAAGCAGGGAGGGAAGTCAGAATAGCAAAGGCCCAAACTGAGGAAAAGATAGCCAACTCAGTTAAGAAGGGGGATAAAACCTTTTATAGGTACATCAGCGAGCGTAGAAAGACAAAGGGAGGGATAGTGAGGCTGAATAGAATGAACGGTGGGTGGGCAGAGGGGGACAGTGAAAAAGCAGGAATACTGAACGAATATTTCTGCTCAGTATTCACAAAAGAGGAGGGGGAAGTGCCTAATCCAATTAACAGAAGCACTCTTGATAGGGGGGTCGATCCCAGTCCTTTCACAGAAGAAAGGGTTCTGCAAGAACTCCTAAAACTGAAGGTGGACAAGGCAATGGGTCCTGATGGAATTCACCCCAGAATTCTAAAAGAATTAAGGAAGGAACTAGTGAAACCACTGGCTACTCTTTTTAATAAATCATGGGAGGATGGTGTGGTACCCGAGGACTGGAGGAAGGCGGATGTGATTCCCCTTCACAAAAGTGGGACCAAGACAGAGGCAGGAAACTACAGACCTGTCAGTCTGACCTCTGTGGTAGGGAAAGTGATGGAGTCACTTCTGAAGGAAAGAATAGTTGAGTACCTAGAGGTCAGTGGAGCACAGGATCCAAGGCAGTATGGGTTCACAGCGGGAAGGTCATGTCAGACGAATCTAATAGATTTCTTTGACTGGGTGACCAAAGTAGTAGACCAGGGAGGGGCTGTGGACATGGCCTACCTAGACTTTAGCAAGGCATTTGACACAGTCTCACACAAAAGATTGATAGTCAAATTAACCAGCCTGGGGAGTGGGTCCCAGGGTGGTAGCCTGGGTAAAACATTGGCTGGACAACAGGACACAGAAGGTAATTGTAAATGGAGTCCACTCTGAAGAAAGGGCGGTTACCAGTGGGGCACCGTAGGGTTCATTGGGTCCAGTCCTTTTTAATGTCTTCATCAGTGACATTGCAGAGGGACTGGAAGGAAAAGTATGCCTTTGCAGATGACACAAAGATCTGCAACAGGGTTGATACACAAGGAGGCTGGAAAGGATGAAAAGGACTTGGCAAGGTTGGAGGAATGGTCAGACGATGGCAGCTAGATTCAATGCAAAAGTGCAAATAATGCACCTGGGAAACAAGAACCCAGGGAAGAATACACAATGGGTGGAGGTAGTAACAACAACAAAACAGGAAAGGACCTGGGGATAATCATATCAGATGACCTTAAGGTTAGCAAGCAATGTGAGAAGGCAGTAGGAGGGCCGGGGTATACTGGGATGTATAGGGAGAGGCATCAGCAGCAGAAAACAGGAAGTTGTTATCCTCTGTACAGACAGTCGGTGAGACCCCATCTGGAATACTGTGTCCAGTTCTGGAGACCCCATCTCCGCAAGGACATAGACAGGATAGAGGCAGTCCAGAGGAGGGCAACTAAAATGGTGCAGGGTCTGCAAGAGAAGCCATATGAGGAGAGACTAAAGGAGCTTAATATGTATACCTTGAGGAAAGAAGGGAGGGGAGACATGATAGAAACTTTCAAGTACCTCAAGGAATCAACAAAGTCCAAGAGGGTAGCATCTTTCAGAAAAGAGACTTGCAAGAACAAGAGGACACAATTTAAAAGATAGAAGGAGGGGCGGTTCAGGGGCAATGTGAGGGAACTATTATTTCACAGAGAGGTGAGTGGATGCATGGAACAGCCTTCCTGAGGAAGTTGTGGGGTCTAAAACTGTGGAGAATTCAAGAATGCATGGGACAGACATAAGGCAATTCTTGTGGGGGGCAGGAAGATATAGGCTGTTTGTTAACTAGGATCTGCGGCCTATCCTGTAGGTAGGGAAATGGGCAGACTAGATGGGCCTAGAGGTCCTTATCTGCCGTCAAAGTCTATGTTTCTACGTTTCTATGAGTGGCAGAAAAAAATTCACAAGAAGCTAGCACAGTGAACAGAAGTTTTCTCCCTGAAGGAATGGAACGTTGGGTGTACCAAGGGTGTAGCGCACCGCATTCAGGTCACGGATGAGAGGCCTTTTCAAGAAAGATCAAGATAATAAACTCTTTATGTCTATAATGGCATAGTGTCTAGATCCTCTGCTGCCCCACCTGACACATCCAGACTGGACAGGATTTGTTCGGTCGCGTCAGACTATGCACAGTGCTTGGAGGCCTCTCTCCATTCTTCATCAAGCGGTTGCAATGGGAACACCTCTTCTGCCTCTCAGTCTTGGCACAGAGAAAGCATTTGACCATGTGTCCTGGACATTTCTCTGTGCCCGACTGCAGTGGTTCACTTTTTTTGTTACTTTTTTAGACTTACTTTTCAACATATACACCTCCCTACAGGCACAAGTGCATACAAATGAACATCTCTCTTCCTGCATTGCACTCCAGTGGGGGGACTCGACAGGTGTCCCCCAGTCTCCTCTCCTCTTTGCTCTTTACATTGAGCCATTGATGCAATCCATATGACAGTATAACACTATTAGAGGGTATATAGGCCCACATGGGGGTGGGGATATCATATTGTGCTTCACGTGATGACAATCTTTTCTCCCCTGGACACTGGTCTCCCAGCACTCTGGTCTCTCTTGCAATTTTTTGGTACCCTTTCTGGCTAAAAACTGAATGACAAAAAAATGAAGCCCTGCCAGTTAACTTTGAGCACTCATTATAGTTGATGTCCCAATTCCCTTTCCACTGGGGTTTATCCCTGATGCGGTACTTGGGGGTAAATCTCACAAGTTCCACCTCCCAATTGTTCCAGGCTAATTACTCACCTCTTCTTTTTTTTCTTTATTTTTAATGCATTTATCATAAATGAACATACACCGATGTATAAAGCAGGGAGAGACAAATACATCAGATAACAAAACACAGTAAAAATCAGTTAGGATGTTTGTCACACACTCCCATTTGATACCACAATCGGGGAGCTATCTCCTTTACAGTTAAGTACAAATAAGATTCCACAAGGAGCCAAAGTGCTGCCAGTACTTGTTTAAATGTCAAAAATAAAATATATTTTAGTGGCACAGAAACCTGCTATAAAAGGCACTATATGATGTAGTTCAAAAAGATCAGCGCACTGTAGGGCTTCTCACACTGCTCCTGTGCTTAGCGTCACCTGACAAATCCAGAAACAAAAACATATAGGCAAGGGAGGAACTAGTAAAACACTCTCCCTGCTAGGAAACTATAAGTCACTCACCCTCAACCAGCAGTTCAGATCGAGCGACGATACTGAGAAGGGTCCGTGCTACCCTGTAGGCAACATGCTCGGCAGTCGCACATCCAGCACCCTGTGCACGATCTCTGACACCGAGGCTAGAAAGTGTGACCTGTCCAGCTCCCCAAATCATAATCATGCAGGTTGCAATGTGCGCCGCCATTACAAGGCACTAGACCTCCCCAAAGATAGCTAAGCTCCGCTGATTGGGCAGTACACATATTAAATGGAAGAAAGTTGCTACAGTAAACCCATTCCGTAATGAAAACATAGAAAACCTGCAAAACTGCTACTGAACCCTCCACCCAGAAACCACAGCTGGAGACATATGCCCTGTTTAGTGACACAGAAATCAGTATAGGCTTATTCCCCCAATACACCCATCAGTACAGCCAAGTAAAACATGTATCTATAGGGAAAAGCCCCTCTGGTCAGTAAATAGTCTCTAAGCATGGAAACAGGCTTAACAAGTCTGATACTGAAAACAAGAACAAATTCTCAGGTAGCTGGAACAAGTCTTAAACACAGTTCAGGGAGTTACTGGCAAACCTCAAGCATGGGCATAGCTAGAGGGGGTTTTCTGGGTGCTCAGAAACCCCCCTCACGCCTCCAGCTTGCCGACTGTGTCCCCCCCAAAAAATCTTCATTTCTTTTAGCCATAGACTCTGCACAGAGAGTCGAGTAATCACTGGATGCGACTCCGGATTTATTTACAAACAGTTGATCTGCCTCCTGAAACCAAGGCTGTGCTGCCCTGCCCATGGCCATAACTTTTCCGACCAGCACCATGATTCCCAGGCATTTAAACTTAAAAAAAACCCTGATGGCTGGTCAGCTGATGAAGCCCTGCCTCCGCCGGCAGTGCTGGGCTTGCTCACGAAGAGGTCTCGGCCCACCCCGGCTCTGCATCACGTGTGATTACAGATTGGCAGTCACATGATGCTGAGAGCCGCCATGCGCTGAATGCACACACTCTCTTGGCAGTCTTCATTCCGGACCTGCCACGGAGGTGCTCTGAGCAGCTAGCTTGCTGCCCATAGTGTGTTCAAGGCCGTAAGGCGGATTCAACATGGCAGCTGCAGTCTGGGAGACGGGGGAATAATGGACTGCCTCAGCAGCAGGGGGGGCATCTCTGGGAAGGCCGCAGTAAGGAACTCAGACCCCAACGTACTCACTGGGACAGGCAAAATTACAGGCCTTTGGTGAGATGGTGTTAGAAGCCTGGAGGCAGACAGATGACCGAGCGGGGTGCAGCAGTGAAGTCAGGAGGGAGGATATTTCAGGTAGCTGAAATAAAAATGCACTGCAGCTGAGCACTGAGGTGAAATGGGGCAAAAAATAACACTAAACATGGATTCAGGAGGGGAAAGGAAAAATTACCAATGTGGGGAAGGGGGTTCCGACCTAACAATTTTCAGTGCTGTGGCAGCTGAGCAGGCAATAAGGAAAAATTGCAAGGGTGGAGGGCAGTTTTGGTAAACTAAAAGTGGCCTAGAAGTGGGGATTTCTATAATTCTGTGCTGATCCATCACACTGGGGCTGATGTGACCAGGGGGTCTAAGGTCAGGAAGTGAAAAATGGCTGGCTGGCTGGTCACATCATGAACAACATAAACTAAGAGGGCCAAATAAAAATGATATGGGGTGATGGAAAAATGACCATGAGGAGGGGGTTCTCGACTTCTGGTTCAATGTTTTTTTTTTTACTTCTCTTTATTCGCCTTATTTGTACCATCGCCCGACTCAATCGGATCCCCTCAATCCTTCACAGCGTCCCTTAACCTCCCCAGGAATATGCTCCTATAATGTCCCTCACCCCAAAAAAAATTTAGAAGGAACACCTGGCTGAAATACCTGGGACTGCAGGGATGGATGAGAGTGATGATTTGCATTTTGATACTTTTTGAGACTGTACAGTTATTGCTTAAAATGCACAAAACTGCACCATTTAACACCTACATTTTCAAAATTTTCTGGGAGGGCATGCCCTCGGACACCCCTAGAAGTGTTTGGGAAACCCCACCACCACCAAATCCTGGCTACGCCCCTGTCAAGTCTCTTCTTCCTCCAATTGCTCTTCATCTGCTGGCTCAGATCGACTGTTATGTTTTTCAGCAAAAAAAAACCTCTGCCTTAGGATCAGTGAAACAGCACATTTTATCTTGAATTGTGAACTGTAGACAAGTGGGTAAGCTAAGCTGATAACGAATACCTGCCTCTCGGAGTTTCAATGGAACTCCCTCAAAGGCCTTGTGGCGCATTCTTGTAGCGCAGGCATAGTCAGGGTAAAACAGGACAGGAGTGTGTTCTGTGGCTGTATGACATAGCTGATCCCGCTCTCCCATGGCACCAGTAACCATTAAAACAGTGAGTGATCTGTCTGACTGTGCCCTGGCCCTCCGTGGATCGATCTGTTATGCTTTGACGATATGAGGAGTATGAACCAAACCCAAAGCTTCCAAGTCATCTCTCCAGTAAGCAATAATACCGACGAAATTAGGCTATTGAGAAATGCAGGACCACAAGGGGCATAATGAGGCCCGACACTGCAGGCCTTATAGCCCCTGGAAGGTTTGGTATTTCCCAATAAAGCTCATCCTGGAGGGTATTATTGCACTTAGAAAATGGGCACTGTAAAACAAAATGTTTGATAAAAAAAATGTTTGTAGAAAATGAGTTGAATATATGTTTTGAAATAAAATAGTTCCTCCACCTACACTATCCTTTTACAGTCTCTGTCCTGGTTGTCATGGTTACTTCCTCCCTCCCCACCCCCCACAGTAGGAAGACAGCAGGGTATCAGTGGTAGGGCTGCAATACCACACAAGCAAGCAAGTTTATGTGAGATGATGTGAACAGGGAAATTGTCTTCTGTTTGTTGTGCATTTATTTTCCTTTGCCTGTCCCTGCTACTGCTGTTGTAGTGGGAAGACCGGGAGTGCAGTGAAAGTGAAGGCGGGCGGAACATCAGGAGCTCGTGGCTATCATGTGAGAGACTGCTTGCTCTACTGAGGTGCCAACTGTGTTTTGTTTCTACTGTGAAACAAAAACAAAACAAAACTGGCACCTCAGTAGAGAAAGAAGTCTCTCAGATGATCGCTCTGGCAGGGGAACAGTGTAGGAGAAAGCTGAGAGGGTGGGTGGTAGGATTTTTAATTCACTTTCTGTCAGCTGTCATTTAACACCAAGAAAAAAAATAATACAAATGGTGGTTTCTGACCCCTCTCTCTCCACCCCCATGTCCTGCTCCATTGGTTTGCTGTCAGTGCCCTCAGCAACTTCTGTAGCAGGGCTTCATTTGTGGTTGGATGTGAGAATAATTAGATGACTTCAGGTTTACCTGCTAGAGCCTCGTGCTGCCGCTGCCCTTTTGAAAATCCTGCTCTGCCGTTTGCCGGTTACATGAAGTGGATTAGACTAATGGCTTCCTTTTTCTTTCTTTAGCTTTTCCAATGTGTGGTTACTGTTTATTTTTTAAGTTAACTTAAAATAAGTGTGTGTGGGTGGGATGGCCGGCTGCCAAGTTGCTCGCTAACTAAGCGAGAGAAAAAAATGGTGGCTGGTCAGTGTGAAAATTCGGGGTGCCCAAGAATACCCTAAGTAATGGGGCACCTGGAATTAGGACTTGTTTTTTACAGGGCACTATTGAAAAATAAATGCATGCCTAGCACTGGCTTTTAGCCAGTCAGGATGCTTTATTTTTCAAGCCCATTTTCTAAAGAAAAGTAACTGCATCCTTTGCCCTCTGTCCCTTCCAGGATTCGGAGGATTCTGATATTCAGGGTTCAGATGACATTTTCAAGTTGCTCCAACTGAGTTTTAATGAGTCACAATGGAAGTCACCATGGCCAAGGCCTTCCCAACTGTAACTGTCAGTTCAGCTATGTTCCCAGCCATGACCTCAATTCTGTTTTCAACAAGCACCAGCCGCTGTGTATAGGAGTCCAGTTTCACCTCACTCCTATTACTGGTGCTAGGGCGCCAATGGCTGTCTGCAGAGAATCAAGCATAGCAGGCTGGCCTCTATTGGGTGGGAAGGGCCGCAACGACTGAGCTCCCTTCTTGGGTGATCCTGGTGTTGCGCCATCATTTCTTACAGCTTTAGAGGGCCCCATAATCACCAGACTTTCAGGAGGCACCCTGTTTGCCGTACTCTTGCAGAAAATGTTGAGTTTGCCGAAGAAATGTCCAAAAAACGAAATTATAAGCAAGCTGGCCCGGTGGCGCTGAGGGTTGAGGTGCTAGAGGCCACACCTCGCACCATGCCGGTGACCCAGGTTCGGGAACAAGCCCGGGCCGTCGGGGGTCAGCAAGGAAGGGAGAGGATTGAGCGTCCGGAGGACAGCTCTCCTCTCCCGAGAGGGGGGGGGGTTCATGCTTGGTGCTTGACTGACCTCTGCTGGAAGCCAGTGGCACAGCAAGTACCAGTATTCAGCAAGGACGGGATGGGAGAGGTGACGTCGGCGGTGATACCATCATGCCTGGGCACACCTCTCCCTCACAGAAAAATGGAAAAAGCTCTCCAGGCTCTGGGGAGATGGAGCACCAAGGAGCTACCCCTCATGGCCTTGCACTGACCTCCCTACCAGCTCCCAACGAAATCTGGGTTGCCGGGGTGTAGCTGCCCCACCTTGTCCCCGCCCGGGGGGGGAACCGCAGCTCCAAGGGGCAAGTGAGAAGGGTGAAGGTAGGTGGTGAAGATGGGGGCAGTCTCCATAGGTGCTCCCAAGGATGCAGAGCGTGGGGAGAGGGGGCGGATAAACAGAACAAAAAAAAAAGAAATTATAAGCAGAATTAATAGCCCAAGGTTGAGGAGCTCAGCAAAAAGCAACTTGCTTTCTGGACTGCTAGGCTCTGCCCCCCTTCCCCCCCCAATTACTCCCCTCTTCTGACACAACTTCAGATGGATCTAGACAAATGGACTAACTAAGGGTTTCAATTTTTCAGTGCCATCTGCATTGCAAGTTAGAGCAACAGTAATTCTGTCCTTGCATCTCTTGACACCTTTCTTGAAATCATTGGTGGTCAGGGAACGATCTGGCAACATTTAAAAAAAAAAGTCCAGTTTCATCCATGTTGAAACAGTCCCGAGCTTCATACTGCTCTGCTACATGTCTGGCAGTAAGCATGCCTTCACTGATAACCTCTTTACTAACGCCCGCACTCTCCCCAGATATAATGTGGCAAGCAATATTATTTTGGCTCTTAAATTTCTGTAGCCAGCCATTTGAGTATGAAAAATCAGACACATTTAATTGACACCCAAAATACTTAGCTTTGTGCTTTAGGATTTCGTCTGTGACTGGAATATTTTGGGCTCTGGCACTGCTGAACCACAGGAATAAAGCCTCCTCCAAATCAACGTGTTTTGGTGTTCTCTTCGACTTTTAGTCGGCGGCTACAGCTACAGCTTTGGGCTGCTCCTCTCTTTGTGAAAGGACATCACCAATGGTCCGTCGGGCCATGAGCCAGCACCACAGTGTGGAAAAATGGTGAGCAACCTCCTGATGGGTTGCTTTAGGGTTATCAGCTGAAAACTTAACAATCAGGCTCTCCTGAGCCACAGTAAGAGCTAGACGCAATCGCTTTCCACTTGCCGACTCTGCCATAATTTTTCCCTGACTGAATTGTTCATTCACCCCAAGCAAACTAAAGATAAAACACTGATTACTGGATTTATAACAAATAGCTTGCCATAAAATTAATTGATGCACTAATGACTACCCAGGTGATAGGTTTTTAAACAATCATCAATCAGCTCTAGCACTGTGCTATGAGGCTAATTTATTCTATCACTTGTTCACGGTACAAGGGCTGACAGTGTGGACTAACGTGAGCGGCTGTCACCAGCTAGTCAACAACAGGCTGTGAATTTTTTGTGCTGCGAAGGCGAAAGAAAGAGAGCAATTACTATTAAAATATGGGCAAGTGGGATGGCGGACAGTGAGGGAGGCGGATAATGGAGTGTGATAACATGGACATGCATTCGGGACGGGAGGTAAGAATGGCGATAATGGAGGGTGGCGGATAATCGAGGGGTGAATAAGTGAGGGAGCACTGTAGATAATATAGTGGTACAGGTAGGAAAAAGGGTGGGATATTTATTTAGAAACTAAAAATGTCTTGATTCAGATACTATGAATTACATAATACAGCCCAGATTGTGCCCTTAGGAATTATGGCGATGTATTATATGGTGGTGCTTCACAAGATAGATTACATAAATTGAATGTACTGTATAATAAACAGGCCACGATAATCTTAAAATGTCCAACAACTATTCATCATTGTGGTTTGCATAAATCTTTGGGTTGGGGCTCTCTGGCTTCTAGGAGGGATATTCATGAGTTTGTTTGCATACAAATCTGGTCTGGGCCTCATCCCCAAGTATTTAAGTGATAAGCTAATATTTCATGATATTGGTCAAGCTAATATTTCATGATATTGGTCCATCTATATGAAATTTCCAGTTTTCCCAGTTAATTGTACCTAGAACTAATTCTAAAAGGGCCATGAAATATTTTAGTCAATTGGTTCCTATATTTTGGAACAGGCTTCCTAACTATTTTAGGGTCACTCAGATTAAACCCTTGCCTGTTTCTCTTCTAAAGAAGTATCTGTCCTCAGATGTCCAGACGTGTAAATGTTTTAATTAATGATTGATTTTATATATTTGTATGTTGTATACTGTATGGTATGTTGATGTACGTTTCTACTGTGTACGTCAGTTTGCCACTGTGAATGAGCTTATGCTCAATGGTTATTCCTAATAAACAACAACAAAAATTCACATAACATTTATTCCTTTTCATGTTATATCTGTGAAGCCTTAAGGACCATGCTACCAGATACCTACTAGGAATACCTATTCTAATGGCTAAGAAGTGTATTACAAAATGGTTGCTTACAGCTGCAGCCCCTACCCTTGTGGACTAGATCACATTGGTGAATGCCACTTACTCAATAGAATCTCTAACATATAAAGGACATCAGCAGGGGTAAAGGCAGGAATAGATGGCTCTTATTCATCATGGCAAGGGATCCCATGTTTGTACCTTGATGGGGAGTTGGGGGAATGGCACATTTAAAAAAGAGGTGCCCATGACTTTCTATCTGCAATGTTGGCCAACTATGGCAGGATCCTGCATGCTGCTCCTCCCGTAACACCTCATCTACTTAGTAACACATTTATAGTTAGATTAAACTCAGGAAAATTAGCTTTGAATTCATTGCCAGTCCTAAAATCTGTTCTTTGCTTGTATATGTTTGTTTGTACTTGTCCTCCTGATTTCACAGAAAATCAAATAAACTTTGATTATTAAGAAAGAAAAAAAAGGAAAGGTTGAGTCGATTGGCCCCCTCTGACATCAGTGATGTCTGGAAGTACTTGCAGCAGCTGCTGTCTACAGGCATCATTCAAGAATCTTGGAGCCCCTATGCGTCACTAATTGTAGTTGTCAGAAAGAAGAGATGTGCCGTCAGAACGTGTGTGGACAACTGGATTGTAAAGAACTGTACCCAACCAATACACTACGCCATGAGTCCAAGATGCCCTAGATTGTCTGAATGGAAGTCAGTGGTTCAGTTTGATTTATTTGAGGTCTGGCTACTATCAAATCCTCATGGCCGAGCAAGATCGAGAAACAACTGTGTTCATCTGCCCCCCTGAGATTTTATGAGTTCCTTCAAATGCCAGAAGGGATCTCAGAGGCACCTGCCACCTTCCAGTAGTTAATGGAAAGAGCAGTGGGTGGCACAAACCTGTTGGAATGCCTTGTGTACCTGGATGTCATTATCATATTTGAGAAAACCCTGGCAGAACATGAAGCCTGACTGTTCAGAGTGCTCAACAGACTAGAACAGCATGTCCTTCAATGAGTGTCAGTTCTTCAGGACCTCATTCAAGTGTGTGGGTCACATTGTGTCCCAGGACGGCATCCATACCAATCTTGACTACCTCCGGGCCGTCCCCACATAGCCAAAACTCAACCAACTAAGAGAACTGCAGAGTTTCTTGGGATTCTTAGGTTATTACCACAGGTTCATTAAAGAGTACTCATTAGGGGGCACTAATGAGCAGCTAACAGAGAAGTTGCGTTTCCCACTAGCTCCGATGAAATAGCCAGTTAATTTAAATTAATTAACGGAGTTTTTCATCCCCGGGTGAATAAAACGATGTTCCTAGGTGGAGGAAGGTACAATGGACAAATATTTAACATCAATGCAATCAAAAAAAAACAGAGGATGACTGGAAAAGTGGGGAAGAAGGGGACGGCAGGCTCTGGAGGAGGAGAAAATGCAGGCCTAGTGTCACTTTTGGCGGCGGAGGTGGCAGCCCTCGGGAAGGAGCTCACAGGGCAGGTAATTGCAGCCCTCAAGCCGCGTTTGATTAAGCTGGAAGACCAGCTGGATGGGAGGTTGCAGGAGGTCATTGAGCAGCAGGCACAACAGAGTACTCGACTGGCGGAGGCTGAAGATAGGATCTCCAGGCTGGAGGATGAACTTCTGGCAGTCCCAGGGCAAGTCCGTGCATTGCAAAGGGAGCTGGAGGAGTTTAAAGAGGCTTATGACAACCAGGAGAATTACCACCGGCGGTTAAATTTATGGCTCAGGGGGCTCCCGGAGGGTCTGGAGGGGAAGGATGTACTTGATTTTTGCAGCAGAGTGCTGCCGGAATTGTTGGGACTGAAAGTAAAAAATGGCAAGATTAAATTGGAGCGTGCACATCGGGCGGTCATGCCGCGGCCTGCTGCAGATCAACCCCCACAGCAGATAGTCATGCGCTTTCACAACTTTCAGGATCGAGAAGTGTTGTTAAAAGCCTACAGATCCCAAGACACATTATGTTATGAGGGACACAGATTATTCCTCTCGCAGGATTATTTGGCTCGTCTGTTAAAAAAACGGAAGGCTTTCAATGGGTTGATGGCGCAGTTGAGGAGCCTTAAAGTGGATAACTTCTTGGTATACCCAGCCATTCTCAGAATAAAGCATGAAGGAGCGACCTACTCCTTCTGGGAGCTTGAGAAGGCAGAGGAATTTGTGAAGGGACTGAAGAAAAGAGTCAGTTGAGCGGTGATGAGAGGTATAAGTCTCGGAAGGATGGCTTTAAGAGGTATTGATTTGATGTGACCATTCGGATGGAGAACTGTTTTTTTTTTCTTTGGCTACAGAGCGGGGACTGAATCGTGAATTGTGTTGTAAGTGTTCGTGGTTTCTAGTTTGGCACCGTTGTGCCACGTTTACTGAAAGAGATCGTATCCCTGGATGTGATAGTTATGGGTCCAGAGGTGATGGAGGACTTATGAGCAAGAAGGGCCTAAGGAGTCGCAAGTTTGAGACTTTAGACGGGCTCCCCTCTACTTTGAAGAGGACTCTCCTTTTAATGACTGACTCTGTATAAGAACTCAGATGAAACCTAGGGAACCGAGGAGGCAAGGACAGCCTTTGCTGCAGTTGAGGTAGGAGGCGGGGAGGGCCTGGTGCGTGTTTTCTAGATTGCATCGCCTAGCCCCCCATGTCCTTCCTCTTATATAATTGAACCCAGGAGTGTACATTTAATGATGTGAAGTGGGGCGGTATGGTTATGGGGGGATTAAGGAAACATGGATTCAGTTTTTACTGGGAAGGGATGAGGGGGGGAGAGGTGAGGGAATTAGTTAGAGGAAGGGGGTAGTTGCGATAGACTAGAGTAGGGTAGCTGCTGGGAGGGTTAAAAGTGTGAGGACCTGGATGAAAGCCCTTAAGGGGTAGTGTGGTGGGAGTGCTCAAGGGAATGGGTAACCTGAAGAAGGTGGTTAGTGGCAATAAAGCAGGGGGGAGTCAGGTGAAATCGGAACGAGGCTGAGAGAGAGTTGCAAGGAGACTGGGAAAGAAGATGAGTATGTGTAAGTAGGAGGCACTTGAGGTGGGAGGGAGGTTTTTTTTTTTTTTTTAGATAACTTAGGTCAGTAAGATGGGGGATAAGGGGATGGGGTACAGAACAAGGGGATGGGGTACAGAGTGAATAGAGAATGAAGTAACTGGGTGAGTCACGGAGTCTGGTGGGGGGGGTTGGGTGATATTGAAGAAAAGAAGCAGGGATACCGGTCGAGCTTGGGATGGAGGTCAATGGAGACCACGGGGAAGGGATAACTCTAGAAGAGGGAAAACTGGCTATGGAGGAGGGAGGAGGGAGGCGAGACGCGCATCTCGGTTATGGTATCGAGGGATTGTTCTATAGTATTTCTAGACTTACACTTGTGCTATGTTAGCAACTAGTGTTGTAGGGGGAAAGCAGAAGTGGAGAGGCTGTGAGGGGAGAGGGGGGAGGGGGAGTGGGGTGAGAAGAGGGGACAGGGAAGGATTAGGTATATATGTTAGAATAGATAGTGTGTTTAGTTGGTATGTTTGTAGTGTCTTTGCCCGGTGGTATGTGTGGTATGGCAGTCGAGTGTGCAGATATTGGGGGAAAAAAGTATAAAAAGGTACTGATGTGTTTTATGAACATGTGGCTATGTCTAATGCAATATCAAATGTTAATAACCTTAAAAATGGAAAGTAACATAGAGAGGGATGGGTGACTCGGGTAGTTTGAATGCGATATCCTGGAATGTCAAGGGAATAGCGAGTCCAGTAAAGAGGACCGCGCTTCTGACTGCGCTTAGACGTAAAGGGGCACAGGTGGCTATGCTGCAAGAGATGCACCTGACAGATGTGCAGCATGCCAAACTGGTGCGGAACTGGGTTGGGAAATGCTTTGCGGCCTCTTATTCCTCACATAAAAGGGGAGTAACTGTACTCTTGCATAAGAATCTGCTCTTTGAGGTGAAAAGGGTGGTGCGTGACCCCAAGGAGGGCAGGTATGTATTTGTCACTGGAATTTGGCGGGGGGAGACATTTACCTTTGGGAGTGTTTAGGCGCCGGCGGTGTATGATCCGGATTTTTATTCCTCTTTACTGGGCCTGCTTATTAGAGAGCAATTTCTGGGGCTCATTATGGAAGGGGATTTTAATTGGACAATGGATGCAAAAATGGGCCACTCGGAGGGTAAGGGGAGGGCGACGGAGGTTATGAGTCAGTGGGCAACTGGCATTGTGGATCTGGATCTGGTAGTTGGTGGAGGGCGGTCAACCCCACTGGGCGGGAGTATACATTTTATTCTAACCCCCATAAGACTTGGTCCTGGCTAGATTATTTTTTCCTACCTAGAAGCTGGGTGGGGCGAATACAAGAGATAAGTCACAGCCCCATTTTCCTCTCGGATCATGCCATGGTGGTATTGAGTATTACTGGGGGGAGGGGTGAGAATAGACCGTCAACCTGGAGATTCCCCACATACTTAGCTAAGGATCAAACATTCAAGGAATACCTGGCAGATCAATGGAAGTTATATGAAGAGGCGAATGATATGGGCGAGGTGTCCAATGCCATGGTTTGGGAGGTGGGTAAGGCTTATATGCGGCGGGCGATAATAGCGTATATGGCTAAAATCAAAAAACAGAAAAGGGGAAAGAGGGAAGAATTAGAAAGGCAAGTGAAAGAGCTGGAGAAGCAAGTGGGTGGAGGAGAAAAGGGGGCAGCCCATAAGCTGTTGGTAGTGGCTAGGGAGGCCCTTAACTCTCTACTAAGGGAGGAAGCAGGGAGGACGTGTTTTTTCTGTCAGAGGAGGGTTTTTGAGTGGGGGAACAAGCCTGGGCCTATGATGGTGAGGCTGATGAGGGGTGGCAGATGCCCAACCAGGATTCTGCGGATTAAGGGGGGGGACAAGTTATAACAAGCTCTAAGGAGATAGCAGAGCGCTTTGTGAATTTTTATGAAAAGCTGTATAGGCCGGAGCATCTGGGGCAGAAAGAACGTATTCGAGAGTTCTTGAGTGGGACATCTCTGCAAAGGATTTCAGATGAGCAGAGGGGGATGCTAAGTCAGCTCATTTCAAGGCAGGAAATCCTGAGCGCCATACAGAAGCTGCAGGAAGGGAAGGCCAGCGGGCCAGATGGCTTTCCTGTCGAATATTATAAGGTGTTAGGGGGAAACTGGCAGGATTATTGGAGACAGTGTTCGAAAGGGGGGAGGAAGACCAGGTTCCGCTATTGCCTGACTCATGTTACGAGGCCAATATTTGTTTAATTCAGAAAGGAGGTCAGGATGAGTCTGAATGTTCCTCCTATCGACCAATTTCCCTTCTTAATGTGGATATGAAAATTCTGGCTAAGGTGCTTGCCACCCGACTAGAGAACATTCTCCCGGAGGTGGTTCACCCAGACCAGACAGGGTTTATTAAGGGGCGGCAGTCCTATCATAATGTTCGGAGGTTGGTTAACATTATATGGCGTGCTGAGAGGGCTAACACTAGGATGGGGGTGATTTCATTAGACGCTGAAAAAGCGCTTAACAGGGTGGAATGGGATTTTTTATTCGAGGTTATGACCCGGTTTGGTCTGGGGGACCCGTTTATAGGATGGGTTCGAGCTATGTACCAGAAGCTAAGTGCTCAGGTGTTAGTGAATGGATTTCTGTCCAGAAAGTTTAGGCTGGAAAGGGGGACAAGACAGGGTTGTCCTCTGCCCCCCCCCCGCTATTTGCTTTGGTGATTGAACCATTGGCGTCTGTGATACATCAGCAGGAGGGTGTAGTGGGAGTAAGGGATGAGGAGGGGAGAGAGCACAAGGTGGTACTCTATGCTGACGATATGTTGTTATTTCTGGGGGATATGAATGGCTCTATAGGATGCCTTACGGACATTATTGAAAAGTTTGCAGGGTTGTCGGGGTATAGGATAAATGTGAAGAAATCTGAGGCCATGGGATTCCCGGAGGTGGGGCCAGAGGTACAGCAGAGGGGTTTTAGGGTTGTCGGGTCGGATTTTAAATACCTTGGAGTGTATATTGGGCGGAGATGGGATGAGCTATATAGGCTGAATTATACGAACATACGAAATTTGCCAGCAGATAAAGGCCTAGAGGTCTATCAAGTCTGCTCGAATGTGCAGCTAGCACCCCTTATTCTGCAGCTGCCCTTCCCTTCCACCCTTCCCCTTCATTAACCCTCCCACTTGTCCTGTCCCATCCTCATTTGAAGCAGTCAACTGTTTCTACTGCATACCACTTCAGCAGGTAATGCATTCCACCCAGCCGCCACCCTCTCTGTAAAAAAGTGTCTCCTCATCTCCCTCCTGAACCTTCCTCGCTCCAGTCTCATATCATGGCCCCTGGTGGCGCCCCCTTATTTTGAACAGCCCCTCTGTAACTTGCCTTGTTTATTCCTTTCATGTATTTAAAGGTTTCAATCATGTCACCCCTGTCTCTCCTCTCCTCAGTAAGTACATGTTCAACTCCTTCAACCTCCTCTCGTATGATAAGTCCCCCAGCCCTTGATCATCTTTGTCGCCTGCACCCTCCAGTAACTAATGTCCCTCTTCAGATCTGGACGCCAGTACTGCACGCAGTACCCAGGTGTGGTCTAACTAATGACCTATACAGTGGCAGAATCACCTCCTCCTCCTCGAGGATATACCTCTGCAATACAACCCAGCATTTTGTTGATCTTTGCAGCTGCCTTCCTACATTGTGTCGAGTTGTTCATTAACCTTGTAATGAGCACACCCAGATCCTTCTCCTCCTCTGTCTGGGCTAGCTGCACTCCCCCTAGCTGGTAACTCCTCCTTGGGTTCCTCATCCCAAAATGCAGCACCTTGTACATTTTGGCATTAAAGCCCAGTTGCCAGGTGTCTGACCAGGTTTCAAGCTTTGCCAGATCATCCTGCAACCCCTGCCATCCCCCTAGGTCATCCACCACTGCGCCTACCTTGGTATCATCAGCAAACAGACTGATCTTGCTCTTGATGTCCCATGATATGTCTGCAATGAATATCCCAAACAACACTGGTCCCAACACTGAGCCCTGTGGAACACCACTCGTCACTGCCCTTGGGTGTGAGAGCCCCCACCCACCACCACCCTCTGTTGCCTTCCCTGCAGCCAGTTTCCTACCCATCTCACCAGCTTTGCACCCGCCCCTGTGCCTACTAACTTCCTTCCCAGCCTTCCATGTGGCACTGAGTCGAATGCCTTACTGAAGTCCAGATACAGGACATCCACTGCATGGCCCCTGTCCAGTTGCCTAGTTACCCAGTCATAGAACTCGACCAGGTTGGTTTGGCAAGATCTGCCACATATGAAGCCATGCTGTCTGCTGTCCTGTAGTCCTTGGCCTCTAGGAGGCCACCAGCTCTCCTTCAGGATAGTCTCCATTAGCTTACCCACAATGGATGTGAGGCTCACTGGTCTGTAGTTTCCCGGTTCATCCTTGGGGCCACTCTTGTGGAGGGCACCACATGAGCCATCCTCCAGTCCTGAGGTACACACCCTGAATGTAGTGAGGCATTAAATAGGTTCGCCAAAGGTCCTGCAAGGACCTCTGCCAGCTCCTTCAGTACCCTGGGGTGGATGCCATCTGGGCCTGGCGCCTTGTCCACCCTCAGTGCCTTCAAACCCTCTCGAACTCTGCTCTCCATGATTTCCCCATCTGTCACCACTTCCCACCCTGCTTCTGCCATTTCTCCCACCTTGGGTGTCACCCCCCTCTTCTCTTTAGTAAATACTGAGCAGAAGTACTCATTTAGTGCTTCCGCCTTATCGCACCCTGCTTCCATCCAGCCCCCCTCCTTCCTAATCCTTACTATGTGGTCCTTACAGCTCCTTTTCTCCTTGATGTACTTAAAGAAGTCCTTCTCCCTTCTTAATGCCTTGTGCCAGCCTGAGTCCAGATGCTTTGGCTCCTTACTGCCCTTGTCACCTCCTTCGATTCTGTCAAGTACTCCTCCCTGTCCTCCCCTCCTGTTTTCTTGTACTTCCTAAAGGCAGCTCTTTTCCTCCTTACCTTTCCATGACCTCCTTGCTTAACCAGATTGGTTTCTTAGCCCTAGCCTTCTTGCTCTGGGCTTTGCAGCAGGTTTTGTTGCCTCCACTATCCCCAGCTTTATGAGCTCCCACCTCTGGTTCGTGTCCATACTAGATTGAATTCTGGCCAGGTACCTTTACCACTTCCCCATCCTCCCAAAGTCGGCCTCCTGAAGTCCAGCACTATTGTGCCAGATTCCACTCCTTCCTGCCCATATCCAATGTGAGCCATACTGAGTGGTGGTCACCCTGACAGCGGTTCCTCCACTGTAAGTTTTCTCACAAAGTCCCCATTTGCCAGCACAAGGTCAAGGGTATTCCTAACCTGGTTGGTTCACTGACCATTTGCAGCAGGAAGCTGTCCTGGAAGGCATCCAGCAGTACCTGCTCCCTTCTGTTCCTGGTTGTTGGGGTGCTCCAGTCCACTCCTGGCATGTTGAAGTCCCCCACAGTCACCACACTACCCTTCTGCAGGTCCTCCTGATCTGTCCCACTAGTTCCCTGTCTAACTCCTCCGTCTGGGATGGTGGCCTGTACACCACTCCCATTCTAAGAATCCTATTCTTGGAATCCTGGATTTGCATCCAAAGTGACCTGTACCATCTCCTCCCTTCCTCCCTACACACTTCAGTCCTTCCTTCACATATAGTGCCACCCTCCTTTCCCAATCACCCTGTCCCTACGAAATAACCTGTACCCTGGTACAGACAGGTCCCAGTCATTGTATTGGGGGCCCATGTTTCGTGATGGCTGCAATGTCCACCTCTCCCTCTGCCTTGAGAACCTGTAACTCTGCAGTTTTCCTCCCAAGGCTCCTAGCATTATGGTAACCACCTTCCACTGTTTCCTCCCATCCTGCCCTCCTTTCCTAGCATCACCAACAGTACTTGACATTTGTCCTTTGTCACTGTTATGGGGGTAAGCTCATATGGTTTCCCAACCTGTGGTCTCTGCATATCTCTTCCCCAACTTCCACCCCCCACTCCTAGTTTAAATTCCCAACTTCCTCTATGTACTCCTCCATCCTCTGTTTCAACACTTTTTTTCCCTCCTCACTCAAGTGTAGTTTGTCCTTGGCATAGAGACTACTGTCCTGTCAAGGCACTCCTTGATAAATCGGATACTGGCAGACCTGAAGAGGTGGATGCAACTACCAGTGTCCTGGATGGGAAGGATAAATCTCATTAAAATGAATATCATTCCACGTGTCTTATACCCTATGCAAATGCTGCAACTGAGGCTAACGCAGAGGGATGTGAAACGGTTAGAGAGAGGGTTTACAGACTTTATATGGCAGGGGAAAAAGCCCAGGATTAGTTTATTAAGGCTCAAGGCGGATAGAAACAGAGGTGGGCTTGGTTTCCCAGACTTAGGGGCATACAAGGCAGTCCAACTCCGAGGGGTAGCGGATTGGGTTCACAAACCGGAGGTGGCTAGTTGGATTGGGCTGGAACAGGAGGGGATTCCAGGGAGACTTACAGCTTACCTGCATAGCAGAGGCAGGCAGGCATACAGAGAAGCGGGTAGGGGTAACCCATTAGTTAGGGAGACGGTGGAAGCCTGGTATCATTTTTGGCGACAGAGGGGGAGGACCCAAAGGGAGACTATCTTGCTCCCAGTTGCGAGGAACGCTTTCTTCGTTCCTGGAATGGAGGATAGAGGGTTCCGGGAGTGGGAGATAGGAGGAGCGGTGTGTATAGGGACGCTGCTGGAGAAGGGGGAGTTGAAGGAGTTTCACAAAGTTAGGAGAGAGATTGGTGTAGGAGCCTCTCATCTATTTCGGTATTTGCAGTTGAAAACATATAAAGGGCGATTGAATGTGGGGAGGAGGATTGCAGTTCAATAGAATAGAGCAAATGATATGCCAGGGTAGGAAAGACACAAAAGGGTTTGTTGGGAAAATCGTCAAGCAGGATAAGCTGAGCCTACCAGACCAGACGGGCCCTACAAAGACCTTATGGGAAAGGGATCTTGGGCTGCAGATTTCGAAGAGGAATTGGGAATTAGTGTTAGGCATGCCAGAGGGAATTATGATATGTAATAAATTTAAGGAGGCCTTTTATAAGTTCTTGCATAGAGTTTATTGGCCCCCCAGTGGCAGTGCATCGGGCACAACCGGCTGTTTCGCCGAACTGTAGAAGGTGTGGGAAGGGATTGGGTACTTTCTTCCATTGCTTTTGGTCATGTCCAATTTTTATAAGATATTGGGGGGGTGATACAGAAGATAAATAAGGGGGCGGAGGTGCAATTGACCCGTGATCCTCTAGTTTGCCTATTTGGGGTGGAAAGGATTGAAGGGGAAGAGGAATGGCAAATATTGCCCAGATGGATAAGGGTGTCTCTAGTATTAGCGAGACACTGCATTCAGAATACTTGGGTTACTGGGAAATGGACCCACGATAAGTGAGTGGAGAAAATTAGTTATACATACATTGGCCTTAGAGAGACTCACATGGATAGTGAGGGATAAGGAAAAGGTTTTTATGAGGAACTGGGCCCCTTTTATGACTACGCTGAGTCTATCCGAAAATTTAATGCTCGCCTCGGTGTTAAACATATAAGTACCTGGGCACGAGTTTAGTGTGGATTGCCGAAGGCAAGGACCAGTTGTGGAATGCCGGTCTTGTGAGTCGGCATGGGGGGGGCTCTGATATCTTAGCACAACATAAGTAGCAGAGAGGAGGGAGATTGTTACATGAACAGTATGTAAAGATGGGTGATATCCAGGGAGTCCTGAATATATAATTAGACATGGTGGGATTGCTGCACACTCGACTGCACCTTTAATTAATCAAGTGATCGTTTAATAAATTAATCAGTTAGTAGATGGAATTAATAAATGGAAGTCACAAGATGTATTAAGCTAAGTTAAAAACCGGGAAGTTTGTATGTTTGTCTGTTTGTATATACGTATGTAACTGTATGTGTTTTTTTTTTCTTTTCCTGTTGTCTGTAGCATGTATTAGTTGCTGTTCTCTTGTTGTTTCAGAAAATTGTTAATAAACAGAATATTCAAAAAAAAAAGAGTACTCATTAGATACTATACCAAGATCGTCAAGCCTCTGGAAGACCTAACCCAAGGGTATCCTCCTGCCAACCAGAAAAACAAGTGGTTGCCACAATCCACTCCTGGAAATGTTTACTACAGAGTGTATGAACTGTTTGGCCCCAGATGGACTTGAGCTTGTGTTGAAACATTTGAAGAGATAATCAGGCAGTTGACTAATGACCCTGTGTTGACCTATGCACACCTCAGCAAGCGGTATGTGTTGCACACAGATGCTAGTCTCAGTGGTTTGGGAGCAGTGTTATATCAAGAACTCCCACAAGGACGCCAACCAAAAGCATGTCCTCTGATATGCACACATCCAGTCATTGCCTCCACAGAGAGTCCATGGGTCGGGGCTAAAGAATGCAGAAAATCACCATTGGAGGCAGGATGCTGCCCTGCAGAGCTCACAGACCCCACATCACCTACTAGGCACAGGGACCACGGATCTGAGCACTGCACTAGAAGGGGGCCTGAGGACCCCCTGATGGCCCCACCATGGGGGCAATCTGTGGAGCACTTGGTGCCCCCCCCCCAGATAAGTCTCAGGGATGATGGGTGATGGGGTTGGGGGAGCTGCAAGAGCCGATGGAGGCACGCCAACGGAGGGGGGGAGCAAAAGAAGAAAAAATAAGATATGACCTGGAAGAATTGCCAAACTCTAGTGAACCACCTTGCCTGGAGGATAGCATGGGCATCCTGTCTGACTGCATACCTATGGCATATTGCAATGCTCTTCCCCTCAGTAAACCCGCTTTGCCACAAATAAGTCCTCAACACTGGAGGAAAGAGCAAACAGAGGATCCTGCAATCTGAGATATTGTCATCCTTCTTCAACAAGGGGGGGGATGCCCAGAATTTATCAAAGTGAATCATCCTGACATCTCCCTGTTACTGACAGAGAGGAACAAATTGGAAGTGCATGATGGCGTGGTTTACAGAGAACCACAGATCAATGACGGGCCAAGTCTAAACTAGTAGTTACTGCCAGTCAAATTCATCAGAAAAAGAGGCTCTCAAAGCCCTGCATAGTAAGTTGGGACACTTGGGGCTAGACGGAATGCTGGACCAAATTAGAAGGAGGGTTCTATTGGCCCCAGATGAGTAGAGAGATGGAGAACTATTGCAAACAATGTATGAGATACAGTACATCCAGCAGAAAACACTGCTCACCTGAGTAGCCCCTTTGGCGAACATTACCACAAGTGCTCCCAGGGACTTTGTTTCCATTGACTTTTTGAGCTTGGAATTAGATGAAAAGAACATTGCCAACATCCTACATTTCCGACAAAAAATCAAAAGGCCACAACTGTAACCAAGACTCTGGTTGAAAAGTATTTTATTCATCATGGACTGCCAAAGAGAATTCATGTTTTGCTGATGCAATACAAAACACATTTGTTTTCCCTAATTGTTCCTTGCTATGTTGTTGTAACAAGGATTATTTGTCTCTTGTAACTGTTTTTGGAATGTAAATATCTGCATATTCTTCATCAGTTGTTTTAACATGGACTATTTGTTGAGCGTAACTCTTTTTGGATTGTAATTATCAGTATATACTACTCTTCCCCTTCTACCAGGTCGCACCTGGAAATGAGCTCTGGCTCAGTGTGTCTTTCCCAGTTACCAACTTATAAATAAATATATGAAAAAGAATTCATTCCAACCAGGGTCAAGATTTTGAAAGTCGGCTGATCAAACAGTTGTTGTCTCTCGGGGGAATTAGGAAGTTGTGAACCACTCCCTACTACCCCCAAGGTGACCCACAACCGGAAAGATTCAATAGAACTTTGTTAAATATATTGGGCACGTTGGATTGTCACAAAAAATTCAAACTGCAGTCAACAAGTGAGCATACTCATTCATGCACACAACAGCGCTCGCTGTGATGCCACGGAGCAATCCCCATATCTGCTCATGTTCAGAAGGGAGGCCAGGCTTCCAGTGGACCTTGCATTTGGAGTGTTATCTGATGGGGCCAATTTAGAGACTTACACCAAATATGTTCAAAGAAAAAAACAGCAATTGTTCAGTACCTACAGGTTGACTGCACAATTGTCTAGAAAGAGAAACTTGGCAAACAAAACTCAATATAACAAATGTGTCAGAGCTCACAAGTTACTCTCCGGAGACAGAGTATTGGTTCAGAACTTGGGTTACCTGGAAAGCATAAAACTGCAGCTTGGTGGGACAATATGCACCATGTGGTCACAGAAAAACTTGTGGACTTGCAATGCACAGAGTTTGCCCAGAGGGGGATCAGTGGAGAAGTAAGACTTTGCACTGCAACCGTTTTTATTTATTTCTTCAAAGTTTTGGTAACCGGGAGAGGCACACTGAGCCGAAGCTTGTTTCCAGGTGTGACCCAGGCGAAAGTGAAATGAGGGGTGGAAGCAAGTAAATAGTCAGAGTACAATATAAATATGGCGTACAATTGTTAAAATAAAAGGTAATGAAATATTAATGATACAATGGCAAATGTTAATAGTCATCTGTAGCCCAAAGTTGGCATAGGACACCAGCTGTAAAGGGAGAAACTAAAGGGGTTGGGGGCAAGGAAGGAGGGAGAGATCATGGGGAAATGAGATGATGATTACTGTTGGCATTAGGAATCAGATGGGTTACAAAAAGTGGGGTGCAGAAGGAGGCAAGTTAAGAATGTATGGAGAGAGAGAGAGAGACTCACCTTGGTTGCTGGGAATGAGGAAAGACAGGAGCGGGGGGGGGATTGGGAAAGGGTACGTTTTAGAGAGTGCAAGGAAGGAGATAGGCAAAGGAAGCTCAGAAGAGAGTTCCAGAGGGAGGGGAGTCAGTAAAAGAAGGCTGCCTGCCTGAACTGGAACGGGGACATGGGAGAGAGAAGGTACAGGGGTCTCTGGAGCATAGCTGATAAAAGGAAGGAGATGATGGGGAGAGGAGGGGAAGGACCCAAATTGGAATTTGGAAATGAGGGTGGTGGCATAGTGCTAGTGGTGTAAGCAAAGGGAGGGAAGGGAGAGGGAAGAGTAGAAGGAGCAGTGGTGCGTGCAGAGGAGCATTGGTGGCAGTGGCAAAAGGCGTTAAAGAGACTTACCAGTCTCAGACCCTGCACCTGATATATAGGTGCCTTACCTCCACGGCATGCTGGTAGTGTGAAGATGGCATAAAATATTCCATTAGGTAAAAAACTGTTTCACCCATAAAATTAAGTAAACCGTGTCCCAAGGACTTCCCGGTTGTAAGTGCTGCCCACGCTCTGCCCCCACGCTCATCAACGTGATGACAAGATGCTAGGGAGAACACGGGGGCATGCTCCACTATAGTTAATGGGTGGTGGCTTTCCGATCAGTTTTTAATATTATAATGGCCACTTAGTAATGAAACATGGGCACCGGTCGACTAATAAGGGCCTTGTTAATCGACTGGTTCCCACGTTTCATTACCATCAGTATGGAAGGAGAGATGGGTCGAGAGGAGTTTGGATGTAAGAAGCGGGTGGGACATGGAATCAAAAGCTTTGGCTAGCTCAATGAATATAGCAGCGGTGATGTGGCCACGGTCCATGCCATTGAGCATTATGTCAGTGACACAAAGGAGCGAGGTAGGTCTTGTACAGTCACCAAGCAGGGGTGTGAACCTGGACAGAGCATCCTCTGGGTCGTCACACTGTCTGCATATATGTGCATTTACTCTGCTACTGTACCAGTATCCCACTTGAAAACATAATCTAAATGAGGCTATCCTGGTGTGCAAAAGTCTAAATGAATTAAACATAGTTTCATTTTGATTTAACATCATACTGAACATTTGGATTCTTGTTTTAAAAACACCTTCGCACTGTTTCCACACAGGATAGAGCACATCTAAATGGAAACTGAGGGACATCCCTCATAATGTTGGGGGCAGCTGCCTGAGACTGGTATATCCCAGTTTGCCTCCCCCTCAGGCCCCTTGACTGATCCCTCTGAGATCGTGCAGATTTTTAACACAGTATTTTCTAACCTCTCCGCCTATCTTACTGAACAGGTAAGGATAACTACTCCTCCTCCATCACCACCCCCTCTGACACCCCACTCTTCTATTTTAGAGTTATTGGCCCAGCTGTTAGCACCAAGCTCCTGAAGTCCCTCTCTGCCAGGGGTAGCCCTGGCAGTGATGGGCTTTTCCCCCTCGTTCCTTAGACTCATCTCTCCAGCAATCATTGAACCCCTCACCTTCATATTTAACCATGCCCTCTCCTCGTCCACAATGCCAGACTCTTGGAAACATGCTAACGTTGTTCCTATTTTCAAATTAGGTAATCCCGTTTCTCCTGGTAATTATAGGTCTATCTCCCTCCTTCCCCACCTGAGCAAGCTACTGGAAAAAATCATGCACTTCCAACTCTTGGAGCATCTTGGAAAGTATAATCTGCTATGCTCTCAGCAGCGAGGCTTCCATAAACACCACAGCACCACATCAGCCTTAGTCCATTTCTCTAACCATATACTCAGAAAATTGGACGTGGGTAAGGCCACTGGTGCTGTATTCATGGATCTAAGGCCTTTGACCTCGTTGACCACTATGTCCTCCACTCCACTCTCCTACACCGTGGCTGCTCTGCTGAGACAACAGCATGGTTTAGAAGCTACCTCAAAGGCAGGTCCCAGTCTGTTACAATTGGTACAGCCTCCTCCCCTGCCCTACCAGCATCCATGGGGGATCCCCAAGGCTCAATCCTTGGCCCCCTACGTTTTTCCATTTTTATTAACACACTCCTGGCTGAAAGCTTCACCTGTGAGGCACTCCTCTAAGGTTCCGCATCATATGAGCGACCGCAGAATAGTGACTGCCATATGAGCGAGTGCAAATTGCCGAAAAACTGCAGCGGTGATGTGCACAATAGTGTGACCACAAACAGCAATGGGTCCAGACCACACAAAAAATGCAATGTAACACAGTGTTTAATGCGGGGAACTGCACCCCTCACCCCACCTACTAATTATAACTAACTCCCAAGGGGGATCCTGACATTGGGGTACAGGGAATGTTCGAGAGGGAGCCATACACGTGGAGGGAAAGACAAAAAAAAAGCAAGAGCACAAACAATGGAAGCAAAAAAATACAGAGCTGCTGCCCAGGTTAGAACCTGGGTTCTGCAGCACCAGAGGCATACACTGCCTCCACCAGATCAGATGGCCAGCTTGAAACTGCTAGCCCACACTACCTGCTATGACTTCCACGTCATAGATCCCTCCTACTCTCGCTTTCTCTACTCTCGCTATTGTTGTCAACCTTCCCTCGCTATTCACGCAGTTGCTACTGTTTCATACTCGCTGTAGTCACAGGCGCTGACATTTAGGCACTCAAATTGAATTGCTCAAGTGGAGTCGCCCATATCACTGGATACCCCCCTCTATGCGGATAACCTTGTCCTTTACCATAATGACAAGTCTCTTGCAAACATCCCCTCCTCTCTTACACCTAACTATGGTGCTGCCCACAGTTGGTTTCTCTCCAACAGATTCTTGGTAAATGAAAAGAAAACAAAAGTAATGCTATTTGGATCCAAACCAATACTCACAAAGATCTTCAAGACAAACTTCTCCCTCCTTGTACCCACACTTGCTGCCCCCCCTTGAAAATGTCCCTAGTTTCAAATACCCAGGTGTCACTCTGGACCCCTCTCTTACGTTCACTGACCATGGCAATAATTCTATGCGCAGAGTTAATCAGAAGCTAGGTGCTGCCTACTGCCTAAATCAGTCCCTTTCTTATGAAGCACGCCTAGCAATTGCACAAGGAAACCTTCTATCGCTCCTTGAATACTACTCTCCTGTCTATTCCCTCATATCCTCAGCTTTGTGCTGTAGACTGAACTCAGTCTACTAACATACTAATTGCCAGCAGATTAGGCCTTATGGTCTACCGAATCTGCTTGAACCTCAGATCCCATGTTGGGAACTGGGCCCCCCCCCGCCCGTGTACCAGAAACCCCTGTCATCCCTCCCCACCCGTCTGGGCCAGGCCCTCATCCGATACACCCCTTTCTGTATCTGTCCCACCCTCTTTTGAAGCCCTCCACTGTGGAGATCTGAACCAGCTCTCCAGGCAGCACGTTCCAAGGATCCACCACCCTCTCAGTGAAAAACCTCCTCCTCTCCCCCCCCATCCTTCCACCTTCCAACTTCAAACCATGTCCTCTGGTTAGTTCAAAGATTACCTCTGTGTTTACCCGATTTATTCACTTGAGGTACTTGAAGACCTCAATCATGTCCCCCGGTCTCTCCTCTCATCCAACGAAAACAGGCCAAGCTCCTCAAGTCTGTACTCATACGTCAAATACCCTAGTCCTCATATGATCTTGGTAGCCTACCTCTGTACCCTCTCCAGAAGATGTATGTCCCTCTTCAAGTGTGGTCTCCAGTACTGTACACAGTACTCAAGGTGTGGTCTAATCAGTCCATTGTACAGTGGCAGTATCACTTCCCTGCTCCTAGAGGTGATCCTCCTTATGATGCATCACAGCATCCTGTTTGCCTTGCTAGCTGCTCTCCTGCACTGCTCAGAGTTATTCATACATGCATCCACCATGACCCCTAGGTCTTTTTCCCCTGTTGAGGCCTCCAGCTCCTCCCTCCCAAGGTGTACGCGTGTTTAGGGTTCCCCCGCCCAAGATGGTTCTCGGCTCTTGATCATTTCATCTCTACTTTCAACAGGGTTTGTGACCGCTTTGCCCCTGCTAAAAGGCGCAAAACAAAATCTCTCTGCAACATCTGGCTCACCGCGGGTCTTCTCTCTCAGCTGAAATTGAGGGACCACTTTTGGGCAGTAGCCAAAGCTACTGGCAAACAACCGGACATCCAAAAATACAAACAAGTCCGAAATAGAAACATAGAAACATAGAACATAGAAACATAGAATTTGATGGCAGATAAGGACCGCTTGGCCCACCTAGTGTGCCCATTTTCCTACCTAACAGATAAGCTGCAGATCCTAATTAACCAACAGCTTACTTCCTCCTACCCCCCACTAGGACTGCCTTATGTCTGTCCCATGCATTCTTGAATTCCCCCACTGTTCTTGACTCCACGACCTCCTCAGGAGGCTGTTCCATCATCCACAACCCTCTCTTGTGAAAAATACTTCCTCACATTACCTCTGAGCCATCCCCCTCTATCTTCAAATTGTGTCCCTTGTTTTTGCACATCTTTTTCTGAAAGATGCCACCCTCTTGGACTTTGTTGATTCCTTGAGGTACTTGAAAGTTTCTATCATGTCCTCTCTCTCCTCCTTTCCTCAAGGGTATACATATTAAGCTCCTTTAATCTTTCTTAGTATGTCTTCTGGTGCAGACCCTGCACCATTTTGGTGCCCTCCTCTGGACAGCCTCCACTCTGTCTATGTCTTTATGAAATGGGGTCTCCAGAACTGCACACAGTACTCAGATGGGGTCTCACCAACTGTCTGTACAGAGGGATAACAACTTCCTGTTTTCTACTATTGATGCCTCTCCCTATGCATCCCAATATCTCCCCAGCCTTCCTTACTGCCTTCTCACATTGCTTGCCCACCTTTAGGTCATCTGATATAATTACCCCTAGGTCCCTTTCCATTTTTACTGTTATCAGTATCTCACCCCCCATTGTGTACTCTTGCCCTGGGTTTTTGTTTCCCAGCTGCATTACCTTGCACTTCTTTGCATTGAATCTGAGCTGCCATATGTCTGACCATTCCTCCAACCTTGCCAAGTTCCTTCTCATCCTTTCTACCCCCCCCCTTGTGTATCAACTGTTACAGATCTTTGTGTCATCTGCAAAGAGGCATACCTTTCCTTCCAGACCCTCTGCAATGTCACCTATAAAGACGTTAAAGAGGACTGGACCCAGTACTGAGCCCTGAGGTACTCCACTAGTAACCCCCCTTTCTTCAGAATGCATTCCATTCACTATTACCTTCTGTGTCCTGTTGTGCAGCCAGTTTGCTACCCAGGCTACCACCCTGGGACCCACTCCCAGGCTGGCTAACTTGATATTAATCTTTTGTGCGGGACTGTGTCAAATGCCTTGCTAAAGTCTAGGCAGGCCATATCCACAGCCCCTCCCTGGTCTATTACTTTGGTCACCCAGTCAAAGAAATCGATTAGATTCTTCTGACATGACCTTCCTGCAGTGAATCCATGCTGCTTTGGGTCCTGCGCCCTGCTGGCTTCTAGGTACTGAACAATTCTTTCTTTCAGAAGTGATTCCATCATTTTCCCCACCACTGAGGTCAAACTAACAGGTCTGTACTAACATGCCCCTCCCTTGTGGGCTCCATCACATGCTGTGTTAAGAATACATCCTGGCAGCCGTCCAGCAGCCTCTGCTCCTTGGCCACCTTAGAGGACATGGTTCCCTAGTTTGTACATGGCATATTAAGGTCCCCTACCGACACTACTCCCTCCCCTTTGGTCCGCACTGGGCAATAATGTTGTCCAGCAAACCACACTCCAGAACATTACCCATTTTGGGGGGCCTATATACTACACCCACCTTGACCTTACCTCCTGCTGGGGTTTGTAAGGTGACCCATAAGGCCTCCACATTTCTCTCTGACTCTTCTACCCTAGCAATTTCTATGCCATCTCTAATGTACATAGCCACTTCTCCCTCTCTGGCCTCCATTCTATCCTTCCTAAGCATAGTGTACCCCCCTCATGTTTAGGTCCCAATCATGGTTCTTGTTGGCTCACATTTCCGTAACCGCTGCCACATCCACCCCACCCCCCTCAAACAGCATGGCCTGGAACTCTGTCAACTTGTTTCCCAAGCTCCTGGCATTTACTAACACTGCCCCTTATCCCTGCTTCCCTTTATCAAATGCCACCCAGGTTCCTTATGCTTCCAACCTCCCTATGCTCCTCCTGAAACCTCCTCCCCTAGTCTATTCCCCCCCTCGGGTTTGAAGGCTATTTTCCTCATCTCGAGGAGAGGGCTTCAGGCCAGACCCTCCTTTATTCCTCCCTCCTCACAAGTTTAAACCCCACCTTTCATGAATGTAGTCCGCAACCCCGTTCAAGGACTTCCTTCCCTAATGGGGTAAGATGAAGCCTGTCCTTGGCATACAGTCCGTTATCCTCCCAAATTCCCTCCCAGTTCCCTAACACCCCCGACCCACTTTCTTCACCCCACTTCCTGAGCCAGTCATTAACCTCTGTGATACTCTTTTTGTTCTCCACTGAGGCCCTAGGTAACAGCAATATTTCTGAAAAGGAAGTGTTGCATCCATTGTCCTGAGATACTCTGGCAAGTTCTCGGAACCTTGCTTAGATTCCCAAAACGCTATGTTCCTCTGTATCATTAGTCCCCAAATGCACCAGGAAATCCAGTTTCCCACCACAATCCCTAACCAGTTCATACACCATGAACTTTGCTCTGTGCACTGTCAGCCCAGAGATACTCACTACCTTCACCTGGCTATGGCATCCCCCCGTCCCTCCCATTGAATACCCCTAATCATCGAGTCTCCCAATAACAGAACCTTAACTCTGCTATCATCCTTAAGGTTACCTCCACTATGCGCTCTCAACCCCCCTCCCCCATTATCCGTGACCTCAATTTCATGGGAGTCTTCCTGCCTTATTATGAGAGACCCCCTTCTCACCCTCCCCTTTCTGCCTCCCTTATTATTTTGCCCACTTAACTCAGACCCTCCCTGACTGGAGGGCCCCTTTAACCCTGTCTTATCCGAGCCATTTATCCTGGCCCTGATCATGTCCCCTTCCCCCACACCATCCTCCTCACCCCTTGTGATAGTACCCCTACCTCCAGAAGCCCTCTGTGGGTCCCTTTTACCTAGGGCCCCATCCTTGTTACGGCCCCCCCATCCTGAAGTGGGGTCCCTCCTCCGCCTCCTTGTCTTCCAGATTCTCTCCAGCCATGCCCTTCCCCTCCTGTATGCAGTACGTTGCATCTCCCCCATCTGCTTAACATTTAAGTTTCCCCTTCTCCTCCTGGGACTATTTCTATCCTTTTCATTGCCAACCTGTGAGGCCCTATGGGTATCTGCCACCTCCCTTCTGGATCAGTTTCCTGATAACCACCTATTCCTTTCTCCCCCTCTAGGTTGCTTAGTAGCTCAAATTTATTGGAACACTATATGCCAGCCTCCATCAAGTGACCCGAGTTTCCTCCGACTGCTCCTCTATGCTGCCCCTCTATCTCCCACCTTGCCCTGTCCTCTTTCGGAGCTCCCTTCCCACTGTCTGCTCTTCTAGGCTTCCCCACAACAGCCCCTCCTGACACTTCCCACTCCACTCTCCTTATACTCGGAATTTTTACCCCATAAGTTTCCCCCATCGCGACAACATCCCTGTCTAAGGGTCCTCTATCCCTACTATCCCACCTCCTGCTTGCTTTAACGTGAACTCCTCTAATTTCTGAACATTGCCCCAGCCTCCACTCCACCCCACCCATACCCACTCCCCTTATCCTTGGCCATTCCCCCCAACTCCCCCAGCTTACTCCTTAACCAATATACTTCACTCTTGATCTGAGATAGCTGTCTACAGAGTGGGCAGCCCCCATCTCTCCAGGCCCAATTAAGAATTATTGCTGCCCCACAGCCTGTGCAGCCTACAACCCTTCTGAAGATGCCTGCTGTGGTGGAAAGAGTCCACCCTGTTTGTCCCTCTCCATTTATAATGGGTACATCCCCCTTTTCCCAATCCCTTCCCCCTGGAATATTAACCCTCCCTCCTTCCCCTCTAGCTGGCCATACTGGGGTGTACTAGATCAGTCATGTTCACTTCCAACAAACAGCCCTGCTCAAATAGACACTGAAACTCTAACTGAAGATACAGAATAAACAGTATAATCATATAGTATATCTTAGCTCTGTTTCACCCCCCCAGCTGCCTGTAATATCACCCCCACTTGCATCCCCATGGTTTTACTTATTCGTCCCAGAATTATACAGTTTTATTAAAGTAGAAGTCCTGATTTGTTCACCTCCAGAGAACCCCGTTACCAGCCCATAAAGTCTATTTAAAAGGGTTGCAGTGTGAGGTGGGTGGAAGGGAGAAAATATATAATTATATATTCACATGTTCAGTCCGTTCCCTCTCGCGCTCTCTGGCGCAGCTGCTGCAGGCCACCTGTTAAATAGGGCAGCAAGCCTGCAGAGTTTTGGCACCGAAAATCCAAATTTAAAAGTTTGGTCCCAGTCCATGAGTTCCTTCTCGCTGCTCAGTCCCTCTCTTGCTCTCTGGCGCTGCTGCAGGCCGCCCGTTAAATAGAGCAGCAAGCCTGCAGCGTTTTGGTACCGAAAATCCAAATTTAAAAGTTTAGTCCCAGTCCCTGAGCTTCGATGAGTTCCCTCTGGCTGCTTGGCCCCTATTTCGCTCGCTCTACAACAGCATCTGTCGCTTTGTCCTCCATGCCCCCTTTTCTACTCATCATTGTGTATTGTACCAGTCACCTGGTTGGCTCCCACTGCAAGGACGGTTCGGCTATGCCCTTGGTTGCTTAGCTGACAATACTCTGAGAGGCGGGCACCTGTCCCCATACTCATCCCTCCTCATGGGCAGAGTGGCAACTAGGAGCCTCTGCGAATCCTCCATTCCCCCCCCAGGTAGTTCCACGAATCTTATTTACCATGGGTAGTAAAGCCTTTTCCGTCTGTGCTCCCTCCTTATGGAACAGACTCCTACATCTCTCGCTCTTCCACCTCCATCTCTCCTGCAAAACAATTTCAGAGTAGCTACTGTCTGAAGCCAACTGCCACTGCTCTCCTGGGTAATCTCTGGCATCCCCTCCTCCCCCCACCCCCACCTATTAGCAGTGTCTTATCCTTGCTACACTCACCACTACCGCTCCTGTCCTCTTCCTCCACTTTTCGTGGCTTCTGCTGTTGCCTCCCTATTGTCCCATCACCATTTGCTAGGGGGAAGTGTTGTACTCGATTTCAGAGTTCCAACCTGCTTGTTGACCTGTGCACTATTAGTGTTCCTGAATGCATTTTGCACTTTATGTACCAGATCTGAGACTTATGTTTGGTCTCTCTGTTTTGTGACTTATATTTCAGTCTGTTGCCTGGCCTGTGACTATGCATTTTTGACCTGTATGCTGGCCTTCTATGACACCTTGTATTTTTATGTAATTGCACTTTATGTAATGACCCTTGTTCTGTAATTTCCTGCACGGTTGCACATCTTGTTGATTGAGGCCTGTGATTACTATTGCTCTCCACACCAGTATTGCTTAATGTGCCATGCTGTGGCTCGGGTCGTGCCCGAAAACGGTCCTTTGGATCAGTGCACCCAGCCGGATATCAAAGACATAAATAAAATAAAAAAATTCGCCACCGCCTCCCCCACTCTGTTCCCAGCCCGCCCTAAATAACCACCATTCCCACAGATCCCCACCGCTTCCGTCTCTCCATGTGCCAGAGCACAGAGATAGTTCAATGTCCCAGAGCGTCCCTCTGTCTCTAGGAAACGGGGTCTCCGATCGTTGGGCGTCCCTTTTCCGCGGCAACGACAAGGGGCAGCGTTCAATTCCCTTGACAACGGCCTAGGGAGCGTCCAGTTGCCATGGGAACCACCGCTGGGCCGCTGCCCCACGTGCTGCTGATGACTGAAACGTGCACTGCAGAAAACCGATTCAGGTTGCACAGATTTCTGGAGGTTAGTTTTGTGTTGGTGCAAAGTTTCCGTTGATGCATGCTGCGGCAACTGCTGGACATGTATAACTTAAGTTTGCATTAATTTGTGCAAAAGTCTAAAGTTAGGAAAAGCAGTTCTTAGAACCCGCAAGCCAGAGAAAGAAAATCTGTTTTGGAAACAGAAACCAAGTGTGTTTGATCAAGGATTCTTTGAAACATTTTTGTTCCTTTTGAAGTGCAATGAGTTTGCCTAGCAATAGCGACACCAAAGAACAGCCGGAACTGAAGCTGGAAACAGTCATACAGGTTTGCTAAAAAAACATTAACTTTTTGTAGCAAGCTGTCGGTAAAATGCTAACGCTAAGATTTTGTCTGCAGGATTATTAATCCTTGTTTATCTACCGGTATTTGAAATAGAGCATCTCGTTTCACTGAGACTCCGGCTCCTCTAATTTTATCCAGCTAAACAGCGTGAAAAACCCGAGAGATTTGCTCAATATCATGTATATCGAGTGAATGGCCCTGATGGGATTCGAAATTGCGGTCTTTGGGTTCACAGGTTTGTGCGCTACCAGCTGGACAACAACACGCTGCTTAAAAAAAAAAAGGGGGGGGTATTGGGGTAACAGTCCCCCATTCTTAACAAAGTCTACTAATAGTTAGGTTTTTCTTAACCCCCCCCCCCCCAAAGAGCTTCTCTCAAGCGGTAAGTAAAAAAAAAAAAAAAAAATAGCGTTGTAACCTGCCACATTCATAGCATTCGGTATTCAGGGACACCTTAAGGTGGGAGTCCTTAGTCCTTCACTCGTGCCAAAGTTCAAAGAGCCCAGAGATCGATTAATGAGAATTTAACTGACTTGATCAGAGCCAAACTGTCAGCAAGTTGTGCTTGGGGAACTCAAACCCAGGGTTCAGAGTTCAAAGCTCTGTGTTCTAACCACTTGGCCAAATTGCCTCCCTGCTGTTTTAAAAATATTCAAGCCTAGCTGAATGCTGGTTCTCCACAATGCACAATTCATTATGCTAGCCTGCAGACAAAAAACATTTTGGCTACAGCTGATCTGGGCTGGATTTGAACCCCAAACCTGGAAGCATGAAGCTTTGAAAGTCACTATCAATCCATAGTAGTGCATCTTCCTATCATTTTGTCTTTTGTCACTCACAAATTTCTGACGTGGAGCAACAAGCATCATGTGACACTGATGTTTACGGATAAAGGATACCTGTAAGTTTTACCGGGATGTGGTGTTTTCATAAAGCTGTTTTCGTTTAGTCTCTTGTTCTTTTTTCCTTTAATTGCAGGTTCATGCGTATAATTTCAGTAAGTTTCTAAAATTTGCAGCGACTCTGATTGACTTCAAACTCCTGAAACTCCAACTTCTAGTTTTGGTTCTCTTCAGCTGCTGCTGCTGTACTGTATTTGCTGAGGCTGACACCATATGTTAAACTGAGTGGGTGGTGGGTATGTTGGACTGCTTGCCAGAGAGTTTTCTTGCATTAAATGCACACTATATTTTCCATAACTGTGGGGTGAGCTCAGCTCAGACCTCTGCTCTGACAGGAAAAACCTTGATGCAAGGTGGCTTAAGCAGAGTAGATAGCTTTACTGACATACGCAGTTTTGTATCTATTTGTCTATCTGCACACACACGAAAACCCACTCCTCGAAAGCCTTCCTGGTTAGCACTGTATGGACAAGTTCAATACAGACTCCAGAAATGAGGCAGGACCTTAGGGTCCCTTTGTAAAGTTTCTGCCCTCCAGTCACAGTATCAACCACACAATCCCTCCTATTCCTCCTTTCACATCCCAGTTGGTGAGGTCATACCTCAGATCAGAGCCAGTTTTACTCTGCATAACCTTACTGGTTTCTCCCACTGTGCTGTTAGCTTAGCGTTTAGGTATATATTATTTATTTATTAGCTTTCGGTTACCAGATAAGTACACTAGGCAATAGCCCTGCCTATTTTCAGGCACGACCCGGGAGAGTACAAAAATACAGGTACAGTCAGAACATAGAAACAGAACAGACTGATAATGAATGAACAGTTTGCATCAGATATCCACGCGGTGATAAATGGAGTGTACAAAACAATGTTACAATCAGGACAAGGTAATTGGTCAAACAAATCAAACAAGTTGCATATATATTCTTTGCAAAAAACTCTGTTAATAATTATCGATAATCTCACTCAGCTCCAGAACTCACATGTGAGTTGAAATGTTCTATGGTTAACTTTTTCAGAATGGCCGTTTGGGGCTGAGTAAGTCCATTTAGGGTTACAATGACAAAAGTAGGGAAATGTGGTTTTAGGGTTTCCGTCCCTAAAACCCCACCCCCACCCTTGAAGCAAATCAGAGGTGCAGTCTTCCTTGGGGTTGTCAACCCTAAAGCTCACCCCACTGTATACACTTCTGGAATATACACACCTATGTCCATCACATCGGAGCTTTCTTGCTGACACAATGGGGTGAGCTTTAGAGTTGACAACCCCAAGGAAGACTGCACCCCTGATTTGCTTCCGGGGTGGAGGTGGGGTTTTAGGGTTGGAAATCCTAAAGCCACATTTCCCTACTTATGTTGCTGTATTCTTAACTCTAACTAGTGCATTAATGGAGTTCTTTGCAAAGAATTTCCTTACTTTTTGAGATAGTATAATTGTATCCTCATTTGCCTGTGTGGACATGTATGTTGCTGTGGAAGCGCAGGGCCCTCCAAGCCCTGCGCATGCATTTGTAGCAAAACAGCAACTAAATTGTCAGCATAGCCTTCTTATTACCCCACATCATGAACCCAGTACTAAAAATTATTGTAAATTAGTAAAATTACAAGCGAGTGTAGCAAACTTTCAATGGATGCGCACAACTTTGCCATTTGTACATATTTTGACCCCAAATTTTCAGCATAGCTTTCTTATGACTCCACCTCGTAAAAAAGGGCAGTGAAAATGTTTAAGTCCTACCCAAAAGTTGATTTCACCAGGTGACCGTAAAATTGCCTTTTGGGCCACATTTATGTAATTCCACCACCATCGCTTATCGGGGCAACAGGCCATGTTGAAAATCTGGTGTCAAAATATGCAAAAAACTCGAACTTATGCATCACAGTTGAAGACCCCTTTGAAATACATTGAACTGCACTTACCTTAGTTTCTCATATTGTAGTCAGCGGTTCCAGCAGCAAGACGTGTCTTCGACCGGAGAGTGGATCTCCACCCTGGGACCTGTTCAGGTGAGTGAGGGTGTGGGAGGGCGTAGGATGCTCAGTGGGAGGTTGGGTGGGGGGGTCAGATTGGTGAGGGGCTGTTTTTTTTTTTTTAACAGGTTTAAAAGACATTGAGGGACAGTTTTCTTTATTACAGGCTACTGAAATGAGGATGGCGAATGGACGGGGAGGGGGGCTACTAGACACCAGGGAAACTGAAACAGATATGAGGATGGAGACCAGAGCGGGTACCACTAGACATAAGAGATACTTAACAAAATATAGGGATGGTGATTGGAATGGGGGCCACTAGACACCAGGGATACTGAAACAAATACGGGGATGGTGATCGGAGGGGGGTGCCACTAGACACCCGGGATACTTAACAAAATATGGGGATGACGATCAGGCGGGAGCCACTAAACACCAGGCAAACTGAAGCAAATATGGGGATGGCAATTGGAGAGGAGGGTACCACTAGACACCAGGGATTCTTAACAAAATACAGGGATGGCGATCAGAGGGTGGGTGCCACTAGACACCAGGGATACTTAACAAAATATGGGGACGGCAATCGGGTGGCGGCATTAGACACCAGGGAAACTGAAACAAATACAGGGACAGTGATTGGAGGGGGGGTACCACTAGACACCAGGGATTCTTTGTAAAATATGGGACACCAGGGATACTTAACAAAATATGGGGTTGGTGATTGGAAGGAAGGGGCCACTAGACACCAGAGAAACTGAAACAAAAATGGGGACAGCAATCGAAGGGGGTGAGGGGTGCCACAAGAACCAGGGAAACTGGAAACGGATATGGGGACGGCAGTTGTGGGGGGGGGGTGCCACTAGACACCAGAGAAATAGTGGCAAAATACGGGGATGTGATCAGAGGGGGTGGGAGGGTGCCACTAGACACCAGGGAAAGATTAAATAATAACTAGGATGGCAATTGCAGGGTGGGAGGTTCCACTAGATACCATGGACAAATTAAATAATTAGGGGGATGGTGATCGGCGGGTGTGGGGGGGGCACCACTAGACACCAGAGAAATATTAAATAAGTACAGGAATAGCGATCAGAGGGTGGGAGGTGCCACTAGACACCAGGGAAAAATAAGGATTGTATGATATTTTTGTTCATACAAAAATTTTTGTATATTTTCGTTCATACGAAAATTTTCATATATTTGGGAAAAATAAGGATTGTATGATATTTTCATTCATCCGAAAATTTTCATATGAAGTCCAAACGAAAAAAGTGGAAGCGAGTCACAAAAAAGGGTGTAAAAATTTCACGGTCAATTTTTCCAATAGTTAAGTGCAGAATCCACCTAACGGAGTCCCGATGAGCAAGATAGATGTCTTGGTTTCTCTGCAGGATGTTATTTTTGTGGGTTTTGACTTTTTTTTTTTTAAATGGAAACAAGATGGCGGCAAACGAAAAAAGATTGGCCCCATATGAAAAAGGATTCTTTTTTCGTTTCGTACAGCTGTTTTGAAGTACTTACTGAGCATACTCCGAACCAAAATGTAAAAAATGAATAACTCTGGAATGGATTAATATTTTTTCACCAAACCTGTGAAAGGTACTACTGCATGTCAGGTCCTGTCTACCATGAAATATTCAGAGCAAAATTCCAAACTGTCTGGGGGCTAGGGGCTGACAGAAAAACAGCAAAACCCTGAAAATTCACTTTTTTCACCATCTGTATCTTGGAATCCACACATCCGACTGGAACAAAACTTGGAACTACAAGAGATCCACCCCCATGACACCGCACATGCAAAATTTCGTACAAATCTGTTGAATGGTTGCAAAGTTATTAAAGTGCAAAAATTGGGGTTAAACACCCTACTCAACACTAAATATAGGGGCACGGCTGTGCCACTGTAATATAGACATGTATATTTGTGGCAGCATAGTGTCTGGTTAGCTGATGATGCAGGAGCATCACCATGGTAGGGGTATCTCACTAGGAGGTTGGTTCACTGGCAGTCATACATGGGTACCCTGGTCCTGGGGTCCGCCCATTCTTTGTCAGACCTGTTTACTCGCTGGAGTACCGAGGCCCTCTGCTGTGTTGGATGCCTCACATCAGCATCTCCTTGTTCACTGTTAGGTGTGATGGGTACAGCATGGCAGCATGTACTCTAGCCTGCCTGCTGGCAGTGGCTGGCAATCACCCGTCCCAACACCTCTGTGAAAAGTAGGAGCTTGGGTATCCATTAGCAGCACGGCTGGTAGCATCTCTCTGGCACAGGACTGCAACCCCCCCCCCCCAAAGGTAAACACACCTGTTCTGTGGGACTCTTCCTGAGCTGCAAAGCTGTCGGAAACTCCCCTTAAGGGGAAAGCTCCTCAGGTTTTCACACCCTCCTGGTGTGTCCCCTACAAACTTGCAGAAATTAACATTGATCTACTTTAAATTATGACAGATCCCTTCCCTGGAATCTCCACGGCTGTCTTTGTCCTGTCCCTGGATGCTTCCAGGCAACTGGATTTCAAGATGAATTAGTCTCGGAGGCTAGATTTATCGACAGCTGCAAGGTGTAAGGTCCTTGTTCACCGTAGGGCATCGAGAACACGTGACCACGGGGGCACCCTGGCACCCTTCTCCCTATTACTAGGCTCCGCCCACTGGTCTCACTAAGTCAGAGTCACTTACCAATGGATAGGATCCAGGTCTGGTATTCTAGTAATTAAACGAGCAGTGCAGGTTATGTTGAAATTATTTTGCTTACATTTTTTAATTTTATTTTCGATTGCTCTCTCGTTTTTTACGAGGCCCTTCTCACATTTTAATTCTGCTTTTGCATTTTTTTTTTATATTTGTTGTGAACTTATTTAAAGTTTGCTCATTGTGATGGTGTATACAAACACAAAGGTCATCTATAACTCAAACGAACGAAGTGTTCATTTAGAACGTTACAACTGCGTAATATTGTCTGAGAGGTTATTTTCTCAACTGGATGCAAAGGCTGTGTGCAGCCACTTGGGGGAGAAGTGAGGGAACTAAATAATTTAATCTGACAGCAAAATAAAGGAAATATACTAACGTACTAAATTGCCAGCAAATTAGGCCCAGTGGTCTATCGAGTCTGCTTGAGTAACAGCCTACAGACCACTCACTGCGGCTGCCCCCCTTTCCCTTTGGACCCCCTGGGAACCCTTTACATACCGTCTCCCCCAACCTGGACTACACTCCTGTTTCTATCCCACCCTCTCTTGAACCCTCCCACTGTCTCCATCCCGACCAACTCCGATAGCAACGAGTTCCAGGGAGCCACCACCGCTTGGTAAAGTAATGACACCTCATCTCCCCTTAAACCTCCCCTCACCAATCTCAGGCTATGGCCCCTCGTAGCTCCATCCTTCCTCATCTGGAGCAGTCCATCAGAGTTGACCCGGTTAATCCCCTTCAAATATTTAAAGATCTCTATTATATCCCCCCATCCCTCTTCTTCTCCAGTGAGTACATGTTCAAATCCTGTAGTTTCTCCTCATAGGAAAGATCCTTCAGACCAAGAATCATCCTTGACACCCTCCTCTGGACCCTCTCAAAAAGGGGCAACATCCCTCCTCAAGTATGGGCACCAAAACTGCACACAGTACACCAGGTGTGGTCTAACCAGGCAGTTGTACAGGGCAGTAGGACCTCTCTTCTCCTTGATGTTACCCCTCTGGCTATGCACCCCAGCATCCTATTCGCCTTCACAGCTGCCCTCCTACACTGCTCAGAATTATTCATAATGACATCTGTTGCCACCCCGAGATCCTTTTCCTCCCTGGAGGCTGCCAACTTTTCCCCTCCGAGACTGTAGTCATACCCAGGGTTCCTGGCCCCCAAGTGGAATACACTACACTTCTTGGCATTGAACCTCAGCTGCCAAATGTGTGACCACCTTTCAAGTGTCTCCAAGTCCTCTTGCAGCATCCTACTCCCCTCCTCCTTGTCTACCACTGCTCCCAGTTTGGAGTCATCTGCGATCAGACTCAGCCTGCTCCTAACTCCAGCCCCGATGTTTGAGATGAACGTGTTAAATAGGACGGGCCCCAACACCGATCCTTGGGGGACCCCACTAATGACCCTTCTGGGAGATGAGACCTCACCCTCAACCACCACTCTCTGATACCTATCCATTAAGCAATTCCCAATCCACCCTAGTATCTTCTCCCCCAACCCCAAGCTCCTCAGCTCCTCCAACAGTCTACGGTGCGGCACCGAGTAGAAAGCCTTACTGAAGTCCAGGTACAGGACATCCATCAGCTTCCCCTGGTCCAGAGACCTTGTGACCCAGTCGTAGAATTCAACTAGGTTCGTCTGACATGATCTTCCCCGGACGAACCCATACTGTCATTCATCTTGTTGACCATGGGTCTCTAGGAACTACACCATCCGTTCCTTTAAGATGGTTTCCAGCAACTTCCTCACCACGGATGTTAGGTTAACCAGTCTGTAGTTTCCCGGCTCCTCCCGCAGACCACCCTTATGGAGCGGCACGACATGTGCCTCCCTCCAGTTGTGGGGGACCCATCCTGTTTGAAGGGAGGAGTTGAATAAGTCCAGCAGTGGTGCAGCCAGGACATCTGATATTTCCCCCAATACCCTGAGGTGAATCCTATCTGGACCCGGAGCCTTATCGCACCTCAGGTACTTTAGAGACTTCTTTCAGCCTCCCCAGTGGTATTTCCCCATCCATGAGTGCCTCCCCCACCCCCTCCCGCATTCCACATACCCCCTGTGGAGATGGTTCCTTCCCCTCCTTCATAAAGACCGAGCAGAAGTACTCATTGAGTACTTCTGCTTGCTCCACTGCTCAGCTGGCCCACCCTCCCCTTTTTAAGTTACCAATCTGTCCGCCCCCACCCCACCCTTGCTGCTTTCCTCCCTCCCTGATATACCTGAAAAACTCTTCTCTCCCTCCTGGATCCCTCGCCAAACCACAGTTCCTTATCCACCTTGGCTGCTCTCGCCACCCTACTTCCTGGCCACTTGAATCTTCAGAAGGACAGCCTTTTTTCTTTCACCACCTCCCGCACCTCTCTGGTCCACCAGCTGGGTTTTGTGGCCCTAGCATTCTTGTGGACTACTCTAGTGCAAACTTTAGTGGCCTCCAGAAGACCCCCCTTTTATTATTTCCCACTTCCTCTCTGTGTCCATGCCTGGACTAGTCCCACGTAGGTGCCTCTCCAGAACTGCCACCATGTCCACAAAATCTGCCCCCTGAAATCTGCCACCATTATTTTCGTATGATTCCCAATCCTGCCCAGGTCTGGGGAGAACCAAATTGTGGCATGATCACTTCCTACCAGAGGGTCCTCCGCAACCAAATCCTTAACCATGTCCCCATCTGTCAGCACCAAGTCCAGAATAGGTCCCTCTCTGGTTGGTTCCCCCACCAGTTAGGATAGGAATGCATCTTGGAAGGCATCCAGAAGGCGCTGCTCCCTTGCCGCCACTGACGCCATGGTCTCCCAATCATACTAAAATACTAAAATGCCAGCAGAATAGGCCTAACGGTCTTTCGCGTCTGCTCGTTTGGTCAGCTCCCACCCTGGGAGCTGACCTTTCTGCCCCCCTTGTCTTCTCTGGCTTCTCCCTTCCCAGTTCCGGATAGTCTTGCTGCATTGGATTTTGCTTCCAGAACCCTTCCCCTGTACCTGTCCCACCCCCTCTTGAACCCCTCCACCGTCTCTGCCTCCACCAGCCCCCTGGGCAGCGCATTCCATGGCTCCACCACCCACCCAGTGAAGAAGCACCTCCTTTCTCCCCTGAATCTTCCCTCCAGCTTCCACCCATGCCCTCTAGTTGCCCCTCTCCTTCCTTCAAAGCACCCTGACTGCTTCTCCCTATTTACCCCTTCATGTACCTGAAGACCTCTATCATGTCCCCCGGTCCCTTCTCTTCCAGTGTATACATATTTAGCTCTTCGAGCCTCTCCCATAGGTCCTGTCCCCAAGCCCCAAATCATTTTGGTTGCCCTCCTCTGGACCCTCTCCAGGAGTTTAATGTCCCTCTTTAAGTGTGGCCTCCAAAACTGCATGCAGTACTCGAGGTGCGGCCTCACCAAGCAGTTATACAGAGGGAGTATCACTTTCCTCCTTCTGGAGGTGACCCCTTAGCGATGCATCCCAGCATCCTGTTGGCCTTGGCTGCTGCCCTCCTACAAGTCTCCGAGTTGTTCATCTTGACATCCACCACCACCCCCAGGTCCCTCTCAGCCATCGAGACTTGTAGCATTCCCCCCCCAGGGTGTACACTTGGCCCGGGTTTCTGGCCCCCAGGTGCAGTACCTTGCATTTACCTGCATTGAACCTCAGCTTCCACTTTCTAGACCATCTTCCAGAGCCTCCAGGTCCCCCTGTAGGGCCATCCTCCCCTCCTTCCTATCCACCACCGCCCCCAGTTTTGAGTCATCCGCAAAGAGACTCATCTCACTCCTGATACCTGTCCTTATGTCAGAGACGTAGGCGTTGAACAGGAGGGGCCCAAGGACTGATCCCTGTGGGACCCCACTAATGACCCTCCTTGGGGATGAGACTATCCCGCCAACTAGGACCCTCTGGGTCAGGTCCTGGAGCCAGTTGCCTATCCATCTGATCATCTGGTTCCCAACCCCCATTTCACCCAGCTTATTCAACAGGCCCTCGTGAGGAACAGAGTCAAATGCCTTGCTGAAGTCTAGAAAGAGGACGTCCACTGGTCTACCCAGGTCCAAGGCACTCGTCACCCAGTCATAGAACTCCATAAAGTTTGTCTGACACGATTTCACCGGGACGAATCCATGCTGTCTATCGTCCAGGCACCCTGACTTTTCCAGGTCCCCCCAGCCTCTCCTTGACAATGCCTTCCATCACCTTGCCCACCACCAGTGTCAGGTTGACAGGCCTGTAGTTCCCTGCCACCTCCCTTGATTCCCCCCTTGTGGATAGGCACTATATGCGCCACCTTCCAGTCCTGGGGCACCCACCCTGTCCTCAGAGAGATGGTGAAAAGCTCTGCCAGGGGTTTCGCCAGGACATCCTCAAGTTCCTTCAGCACTCTGGGATGTAATTTATCCGGCCCCGGTGCTTTCTCTGTCTTAAGGGACCTGAGGGCTTCCCTCACTCTCTCTGCTGTGATTTCCACTTCCGCTACCTCTTCTCCCTGCTTAGCCTTCACCCCTCCTGCCAGTGATGCCTCCCTCTCTCCCCAGACCTGCTGATCGGTAAGGTTCCCCCCCCTCAGTATCACTGTCTCCTCCCATGTATGATGCAGCACCCCCAAAAATGTTGGGAGACCAGGATTAGAACCCTGGTTTCCATTGCCACTGGGCAAGCTGCTTCATGCCCCAGTCCTCCATGCCACGGGAGCAGCTCCCGGTATGTTCATATATCCCAGCATCACTGTGCTGCCCCTGCCCGCGCTACAGTGGGATTTCAGATTTTCCACTAATTCCTCATCTGGCTCCTCCGATTGGGTAGGTGGCCTGTACACCACCCCCAGCTTGACCCTCCTATCCCTAGGATCCTGCAGGGTGACCCATAGCGCCTCGATGTGCCCCTCAGCTACCTCCTCCCTGTTGCATTTAATACCATGCCTAACAGCCAGCCCAGTGGCATTGAGGGTTGAGGCACCAGATGCCATACATTGCCAGTGACCCGGATTTGGGAACGGACTCGGGTTGTTCGGGGTTGGCAGGGGAGGGAGGGAGAGGATCGAGTGTCCTGAGGACTGCTCTCCCTTCCCGGGGTGGGTATTGGGGTATGTCTCGCTCCCCAACGGCCCCTGATGGAGGTCAGGGACCTTGCAGGAAGCGATGTCACAGCAGCGTTGGGGACGGAGTGGCGGTGGACGTCTGCACGTAGGTGTGCTGACATCATTGCATGTACGTGTGCTGATCTCATTGCACATCCACAGTCCGAGGGGACAGCTACACAAACCGAAAATTCCCAGAGGACCAGGAATTCAACGGAGACCCCAGGAACTGGCGCCCGCATCCCACCGCCAGATCAACACTCCACCAGCCATAGACCAGGACCGCTTCTCTAATCTCAGACAGGCCGCCAAGTAGGTCCTCCTCCCAGGGGGTGATCGGGGGGGGGGCTGAGTGAGTCCTTGGGTTAGGGGCGGGAGCCCCAGGGAGGGTGGTTTCAGGCCGGGTGTAGAGGTGTCAGTTGAGAGGGTACTCCTGAGAGATGCTCTGGTCCACTGGAGCAGAAAAATAATTCACAAAAAAAAAAAAATACCATGCTTAACAAACAGTGCCACCCTTCCACCCTTACCTGTCATCCTATTCTTCCGAAGAACGGTGTACCCTGGAATACCCATCTCCCAGTCATGATGCTGTGTGGCCCACATCTCCATGACAGCAGCCACATTCACCCTCCCCTCGTTCATCAATGCCTGCAGTTCAGGCATCTTGTTCTCCAGACTTCTCGCATTGATCAAGACCACCCTCCACCCATTCCCCTTCCATATCACCTTCCCCCATTCCCAAGATCCCGTATGAGAACATCTGCCCTGCTCCACTGCCTGCTGAAACTGTGGGGGGGCCTAAGCCCTCCAATGCTGAGATTGCCTGCCTGTCCCACAAGCCCCAGTCCTCTCCCCGCTACAAGTTTAAACCCCATCTACTTCCAATAAATTTTCCAAGCTTATGCTTTAGGACCGCCTTCCCCACCATGTTCAGGTGGAGTCTGTCCCTAGCGAACAGCTCCTTGTCATGGGAGAAAGGAAGGCATCCATGGGAAGTTACATAAAATCCAGGGTACAGACCTATTTTGGAAGCATCAAAACTGATTCTGCCAGATAAAGGTAAGCTTTTCTGCAGAATATATTGAATTTTAGCAATTCATGCCACAGGTGCAGGGTAGGGGGCATCGGTTTCAATCTAGTTCTTTTTTTTTTTTTTTTTTTATTTGTTCCCAATATAAATATACCAAGTGGATATCCAGAATTTTTTGAAGTCAGAAGAAGTGCGACTTTAGCGAATGAAACAATGGGGGGTGGGGTGGTAAGCATAATAGGCACGCCAAAAACAATTCACAGCCTGTTTCAAATGTTTTTTTTTCTAAAGTCCCGATCCTGCTGGTCTAGTGGCATGGAGGGCTGAGGCACTGGGTGCCGCACCTCCCCCCCCACGTTGGCAAACCTGATTTTGGCAACAGACACAGGTTGCTAGGGAGACAGCTGAGAGAGTGAGGATTAATCATTCTAAGGATAGCTTTCCACCCTTTGGGGGGGAGGGGCTCTACTTGCATATCACTAAGCGGCTGCCATCTAGAGGTTCTGGGTCAGGGCCTAAAATTCACTTTTGTGTCATGGGGGATCCCCCCCAGTCTTACAAGTAGGGGGATTACCAAAATTTAAGGGGGATAAATCAGAATTCAATAAATAAATGACAGTGCTGTGAATAATTCAGAAGTTGGGAGAAACGTAACAAAAATCGGCTGATTTTGTGAGGGGAGATTTCCCCAGGTGTTCCCAAAATTGCAAGACTGTGTTTAAAAATGCAATCTCACAGGCTGACCCAGTGGCGCAGAGGTGCCTAGCGTATCACCTCTCCCATGCTGGTGACCCGTGTTTGGAAGCAAGCTTGGTCCACCGGGGGTCGGCTGGGGGGGAGCTGGGAGAGGATTGAGCAGCTGTTAGGAAGCTTTCCTTTTCTGGATTGGGGAGGTGAGTCCTCCCGGCCCTTGACTGCCACTTGATAGAGACTTGATGGTAGTGTCAGGCTAAGGGGAGGGCTACCATTAAGCTGGGGGGGAGGATCTGGGTCGTTCAGGCCTCAGGGTGCATTCGCACCTCCACACAAATACATGACTGTGTTACCTTGACCTCGGGGATAAGGGAGAAAAATGGAGGGAAAGCACCCATGGTGACTGGATGAAGAACGACCTCCGCAGGCCTTGGACCAGTGGCTGGACACCCACCACAGTCCTGTGGTAATGGAGGAGGGCAGCAAGGTAAGCCCTGGAGGAGCTGGGTGACGATGGCTGGGGGGGTCAGTCAGAAGGGGGCTGTTGTGGGAGAGGAGATAAAAGCTATATGGGGAAAAAAATTTGATGATCTCGCAGCCCCTCCTGAATTTAAATTCCTGCTGGGTTGCAGTGTAGTGGGATGCCAGGGAAGGTGTCCCACCCAGTTGATGTTGGTGGGGGGGGGGATCTCTGCAGAGGCAGAGCTCAGACAGTGTGTCATTGCATGTGCCACTGACCTGGGGAGAAAAAATGAAGGAAGACCCCCGACAGTGACAGGAGGAAGACCCGTTTCCCCCCCCCCAACATTTCCCACACTAGTGACTGGGCTCTCCAGGGTCCTCTGGCAGAGCACCAATGGCAGCCAACAACAGTGGTAAGTCCCAGAGATGCCCGGTGATGGGGTTGGGGGACTGGACTGGAATGAGGCTGGTCACCAGTACATTATGTAAAATACTGATTAAATCAAAGTCTTGTAATATCTGACACTTAAGAAACACGTGGGTATGGTAGGTGTGGGTCTCTCCACAGTGCCTCTAACAAACAGCTGGGAGGAAACTTTGATATCATGCCTAGGTATTTCAAGTAATGAAAAAAATAGACGGCATTCCATGGAAATTCACGCCACTGTCTGACACCATTCTGTGGAGTGCATGGCGGGGGTGATGATGTGTCAGGAAACATGGCAGTCATCTTCTTTTCAGATATGAAGGTGTCTGACTTGTGCTACAGACTGACACTGCAGTTAGCTTGTGTCAGATGCTTTGCCTAGACTGTGCACATCCTGCGTTTGAAATAGGTACAATTCTTTGTGGCTTCTTGATAATAATTATAGATACCGTGACCAATATAGATATTGTGAACACCCCTCTTCCCGTGTTGGAAGAGTTTCTGGTCCTATCCTTCCTCGTGGGTTCGAGATCACCGCCCCACCTGCCCGACCCTTTCCTGCATCCTCCATGGGTCCGACGACATTCCTCAACAAGCCCGTCAGAGCCCAGTGTGCTCCCCTTGGCAGTCAGCTCAGACCATCTGCTCTCCTCCACCGCCGACTTCTGACTAACAGGTCATGATCGCACACCAACTGTAATCAGCTGAGTATAGTTGGGGTGAGATCATGACTTGTCGAGTCGGTGGTTGGCCATGGAGGTGAGCGAGGTTGCGCTGGTTGCCGGGGAAGCTGGGATCCGATGGCTTTGTTGGGTGTGTGTGGCTTGGACCCACAGGGATGGGGTGCAGGGAAAGGTCATGCAAGGGGGGTGGTGGGATTTGAGAATCTATGGGAGGGGTGGGACCACTGGACACATGGAAAAACTTTTCAAGCGTGCTGGGGGGTGTTCGGGAGGGGGCAGAGGACCATTGGCCACTAAGGAAAATCTTACAAATATCAAAAGGGTGTTCAGGCATGGGTGGACCACTAGCCACCAAGGGAAATGTACACACATTTGAGGGGGCAGGGGGACCACTAAGCACCAGGGTAGCATTTTTGCAAATATTGGGGGGGGGGGCACTAGCCACGAGGGAAAATGTTCTGACATATTGAGGGTGTTCAGGTAACTGGGAGGGCACAACTCCTACCATTCAGATTGCAGTCAGTCACACAGTCTTCACAGTTCATGATCTCTCCGTAAACGTATAAAATAAAAGAGATGTAATCGTCGGGCAGCAAACATAAGACAAAGTCAGAAAACATATAATGTGATGAAGAAAAACTTTATACCAAAGAGTAATAGAATGGATAAATAACTGAGACAATTAAATGTTCTGTCAGTATTCAGATAGAAACCAGTAGTGGCCTATTTACCTCCCACTGCGTCATTTCCGTTTCAGCTTCACAGAGCATGCTCCTGCTTCTTTTAAGAAGTCACGCTGGATCATAATTTATGCTCATTACCAACCTGGACTAGATGTCACACACAACAACTGACCACAAGGTTTTAATGAACTAGTAGCTCCAATAATCATGAAGTGGACAAAGCAGCGTAGTACATTAGCTTTTTAAAGGACCACTCCTTTATTTAAAATCTAAATCAGAATTCCAATGGTACTGAGTGGAGGCAAGCTGTCACAAGCAAAAGTAGTGCTCCACCGGAAATAAGATGCGGTATCTCAGCTAGGCCATCCTATGTAAATACATTGTTTGTAAATCGCTTTGGGATACAGTATATGAAAAGCACAACAGAAATTCTGTACTGTTCTACAGGTCACCTGCTGTAGGTATTTGAGTAGGCCCTTCAGTTGCTGAGGAAATTTTGCTAGAAATATTTCTTGAAATGTAAGTGAATAAAGTTTCAGTAGTTCTTGGTTTTATCCGATACGTCGTGTAGGGGATCTGTTTCATTCCTTATCCTGCAGTGTCATCTTGTGGCCTTTGTTTCGCTCCATTACCATCACATTATCGGTTGGTTTTCCTCGCACTTTACTTCAGTGGAAGGCAGCTGGCTGTGGGGGAGGGCAGGTTGTGTAAGGCACCTTCTTCGTTCTCGGCTTTTCTAATAAGGAGAATTAGATTCGCTGGGGGAGAGGGAGTGGGAAGAGGGCGCTGCCAGGATGGGGGGCATAATATTTGTTTAGCGTAAACGAGCGCTGAAAGACAGTAGCAGGCTGTGGAGGTGGGTTGGTTGTGCCGGTTGCCCAACGTGGGAGGTTTTTTTAATAGCTATACATTTAAAGAGCAGCTGACACCTTCAGGAGAACTTTAACAAAACATAATATTTAGACAGCTTGTGTTTCACATTGCCTTTGCATTCCTCCTTCCCATTATTTTCTACTGCGGTCATTTGCATGAAAACAGGATCTCTGCCCCCGAAGAGTTCATCTATTCCTGTTGCCTTCTCCCTACTTGAGGTCATGATGCACGTCTTGTGACATCATAGTTACTCCCATGGCAACAGATTGTGATGTCAAAACATAGGATCATGTGTTAAAGTAGGGAGTAAGCTATAGAGGCAGATGAACGCCAAAGGAACTCAACTCTAAGGAATAAAGATCATATACAGTGCCTTCAGAAAGTATTCACCCCCCTTGGATTTTGTCACATTTTGTGATGTTGCAAACTCAAATCAAAATACATTTATATGGGATTTTTTTGTCACGTATCTACACAAATTACTCTATAATGTCAAAGTGGAATGAAACTTGTGGAATTTTTTGTACATGTAATTTAAAATAAAAACCTGAAATGTCTTGATTTGATAAGTATTCACCCCCTTTGCTATGACACTCCAAATTGAGCTCAGGTGCATCCAATTTCCTTGTGAGATCACTCTAAACTTGAATGGAGTCCACCTGTGGTCAGTTCAAATGGTTGACATGATTTCAGAGGAAATACACCTGTCTATATAAGGTCCCACTGTTGACAGTGCATGACAGAGCAGAAACTCTACCATGAAGACCAAGGAGCTGTCAGTAGAACTCCGTGATAGAATTGTGAGGAGGCACAGATCTGGGAAGGGGTATAAAAACATTTCTAGGGTGTTGAATGTTCCTAGGAGCACAGTCAAGTCCATCATTAGGAAATGGAAAGATTACGGAACCACCCAGATTCTTCCTAGAGCAGGCCGTCCTCCCAAACTGAGCAACCGGGCAAGAAGGACCTTGGTCAGGGAAGTGACCAAGAACCCAATGACCACCCTGACATAACTACAGAGTTCCATGGCTGAGATGGGAGAACCTGTCCAGAGGACAACAATCTCTGCAGCACTTCACAGATGTAGCCTCTATGGGAGAGTGGCTAGATGGGAGCCACTCCTGAGAAAAGGCCACATAATAGCATGCCTGGAGTTTGCAAGAAGGCACGTGGCAGACTCTGAGACCATGTGGCAAAAGATTCTCTGGTCTGATGAAACAAAAATTGAACTCCTTGGCCTCAATGCAAAGCGATATGCCTGGCGCAAACCGAACACAGCTCATCACCCGTGTAACACCATCCCTACCATGAAGCATGGTGGTGGCAGCATCATGTTATTGGTATGCTTTTTAGCGGCAGGGACTGGGGCACTTGTCAGGATAGAGGGAACAATGAATGGAGCCAAATACAGGCACATCCTTGAGGAGAACCTGCATCAGTCTGCAATAGACCTTGGACTGGGGCGAAGAATTATGTTCCAACAGGACAACGACCCCAAGCACACAGCCAAAGCAACACTGGAGTGGCTTCAGAATAAGAAGGTGAATGTCCTTGAGTGGCCCAGCCAAAGCCCAGACTTGAATCCCATTGAGAATCTGTGGAAAGACTTAAAGATTGCGGTTCACAGACGCTCCCCATCCAACTTGACAGAGCTTGAGCAAATCTGCAAGGAAGAATGGGTGAAAATCCTCAAATCCAGATGTGCAAAGCTGATACAGACATACCCAAGAAGACTCAAAGCTGTAATTGCTGCCAAAGCGCTTCTACAAAGTATTGACTCTGGGGTGAATACTTAAGTAAACAAGATATTTCAGTTTTTAATGTTTCATAAATTTTTGTTACACAATAAAAATATTTTTGTCCCTTTAAATTATTGAGTATGCTGTGTGAATCAAGGGGGAAAAAATCATTTCAATGCATTAAAAATTCTGGTAGTAACACAACAAAATGTGACGAGATCCAAGGGGGGTGAATACTTTCTGAAGTGACTGTATTCACACAAATTTCCTCAGTAGTAAATAATGGACCGGATAAATATACAGAATATAAATAGAATGCAAACAGAATTGTACCTAATTATTATGTTTTTTAAAGTTTTCTTTGAGGCGTCAGTAGCTCTTAAAATATCAAAATGAGGGCATGGAAGGGGGATTGAGATTCTAACGGGTTGGGAAGGACTGGGTAGAAATTTTAAAGGATTTGTGCTGGGGAGGAGGGTGAGGCTTTTTTTTTTTTTAATTAAATCACTCAATAACAAATACTGAATATCCCAAAATATTTGGGGGCCCAAATATAGCTCAAATTTTTGGAATAAGGTATTCGCACATCCTTAGTATTTGTATTGAGTTTTAATGTTTGAATACCTGACTTGGACTCTTTTGAAAAAGGGCAGCTTTGCTTAAAGGTCTTCTGAATAAACTAAACTAAAATCAGAAAATTCAGGCCTCGGAGGTGAAAGGTTTCTCCTGGATTTGTTTGGCCCTACACTTTATTCGGGATAAGGTATTTTCATATCCTTTGTATTTGTATTGAGTTTTAATGTTTGAATACCTGACTTGGACACCTTTGAAAAAGGGCAGCTTTGCTTAAAGGTCTTCTGAATAAACGAAACTAAAATCGGAAAATTCAGGCCTCGGAGGCGAAAGGTTTCTCCTGGATTTTTTTTGGCCCTACACTTATCAGGGAATTCCGCTGTACTTCTTCAAACATCTGTCTGTGCAGTCAGCCAATCAGTCAAATGCTCTCATTGGCCCTCAGTGGCTAGTACAATACTGCATTGGCCAATAGTTCATCCTGACTTCAGCTGTTTTGACTACACTCACATGCTGTGGCACGGCAGTAGTTGTTTACGTAGGCTTATACAGTGGCAAGGAGAACTCTTGGAACCTTATTGGCAGAGTGACATTACCCGACCATGTATTAAAAAGCTGGAGATGCCCGGTCTGTGACTGCCACCAACTGGAGGGCTGGTGGTAGTGCAGTCTGAAACAGCATGGATGGGGGAGGGACTGTAGCCTGGGGACATGTATGTGCCTCCACATGTACACACCACGTTGGCTGCAGAAGAGGACTTGGGTGAAAAATAGAGGTGGAAAAATGGAGCTGGACTTAATGAAGCCCTGCCTGCTCACCTGCGCCATCACCCAGGATGCCTTGACCCATCTGGATGAGTGCTACGGGTGGGGTTGGGGGGACGGTCCTCCCCTCTCTGACCTTGCCACTGGGGGTAATCCACGAGGGAACAGGTCAAGGTAAGTCCTGAGAAAGACGGGCAATAGTAAACAGGAGTGGGACAGAGCAGAGCAGCTGCCGAGATGTCCCGGAGTATAAATAAAGAATGGAGAAAGAAAAAGCTAGCTATACACTGTCAAGTACGGTATATCATTATTAAGGCAAAAAGCCTTATTACCTGCAAAATCAAGGACTAGTTCATGCATATATTTTGTTATTTAAAATGTATTTATACAAATTATCTACAGTAATGATAACTATCGTTCTGTGTTCTTCTTGCCTTTTGTATTTTTGTAATTTACCCCAAGTCACTCCTGACAAAGGGACAGTGTCTCAGTGGGCTTAACATGTCACCAAAATCCAATAAGTAAATAAAAAAAAAAAAATCATACTAAAAATGTTTCGTTTTACACGTAATACAAAAAAGCTAGTCATTTCATAAGCACAGTAAGTCGCTCCAGGGTGTGCATTAAAAGGCTTGAATGCACTTACATAGAAACATAGAAACATAGACTTTGACGGCAGATAAGGACCGCTAGGCCCATCTAGTCTGCCCATTTCCCTACCTACAGGATAGGCCGCAGATCCTAGTTAACCAACAGCCTATTTCTTCCTGCCCCCCACAAGAATTGCCTTATGTCTGTCCCATGCATTCTTGAATTCTCCCACAGTTTAGACCCCTACAACCTCCTTAGGAAGGCTGTTCCATACATCCACTACCCTCTGTGAAATAATACTTCCTCACATTGCCCCTGAACCGCCCTCCTTCTATCTTTAAATTGTGTCCCTTGTTCTTGCAAGTCTCTTTTCTGAAAGATGCTACCTCTTGGACTTCGTTGATTCCACTGAGGTACTTAAAAGTTTCTATCATGTCCCCCTCTCCCTTCTTTCTTCAAGGGTATACATATTAAGCTCCTTTAGTCTCTCCTCATCGGCTTCTCTTGCAGACCCTGCACCATTTTAGTTGCCCTCCTCTGGACTGCCTCTATCCTGTCTGTGTCCTTGGAGATGGGGTCTCCAGAACTGGACACAGTACTCCAGATGGGGTCTCACCAATTGTCTGTACAGAGGGATAACAACTTCCTGTTTTCTGCTGATGATGCCTCTCCTATACATCCCAGTATACCCCAGCCCTCCCTACTGCCTTCTCACATTGCTTGCTAACCTTAAGGTCATCTGATATGATTACCCCCAGGTCCCTTTCCTTTTTGTTGTTGTTACTACCTCCCACCCATTGTGTATTCTTCCCTGGGTTCTTGTTTCCCAGGTGCATTATTTTCACTTTTTGCATTGAATCCTAGCTGCCATACTTCTGACTATTCCTCCAACCTTGCCAAGTCCCTTTTCATCCTTTCCACACCTCCTTGTATATCAACCCTGTTTCAGATCTTTGTGTCATCTGCAAAAAGGCATACTTTTCCTTCCAGTCCCTCTGCAATGTCACTGATGAAGACATTAAAAAGGACTGGACCCAATACTGAACCCTGCGGTACCCCACTAGTAACCCCCTTTCTTTAGAGTGGACTCCATTTACAATTACCTTCTGTGTCCTGTTGTCCAGCCAATGTTTTACCCAGGCTACCACCCTGGGACCCACTCCCAGGCTGGTTAATTTGACTGTTAATCTTTTGTGTGGGACTGTGTCAAACGCCTTGCTAAAGTCTAGGTAGGCCATGTCCACAGCCCCTCCCTGGTCTACTACTTTGGTCACCCAGTCAAAGAAATCTATTAGATTTGTCTGACATGACCTTCCCGCTGTGAACCCATGCTGCCTTGGGTCCTGTGCTCCACTGGCCTCTAGGTACTCAACTATTCTTTCCTTCAGAAGTGACTCCATCACTTTCCCTGCCACAGAGGTCAGACTGACAGGTCTGTAGTTTCCTGCCTCTGTCTTGGTCCCACTTTTGTGAAGGGGAATCACATCTGCCTTCCTCCATCCTCGGGTACCACACCATCCTTCCATGATTTATTAAAAAGAGTAGCCAGTGGTTTCACTAGTTCCTCCCTTAATTCTTTTAGAATTCTGGGGTGAATTCCATCAGGACCCATTGCTTTGTCCACCTTCAGTTTTAGGAGTTCTTGCAGAACCCTTTCTTCTGTGAAAGGACTGGGATCGACCCCCTATCAAGAGTGCTTCTGTTAATTGGATTAGGCACTTCTCCTCTTTGTGGAATACTGAGCAGAAATATTCGTTCAGTATTCCTGCTTTTCACTGTCCCCTCTGCCCACCATTCATTCTATTCAGCCTCACTATCCCTCCCTTTGTCTTTTCTACCGCTGATGTACCTATAAAAGGTTTTATCCCCCTTCTTAACTGAGTTGGCTATCTTTTCCTCAGTTTGGGCCTTTGCTATTCTGACTTCCATCCCTGCTTCCTTCTGCCTTAACTGGTACAGCTCTCTGTCCTGCTCCCTCTGTGTTTCCTTATACTTCCGAATGCTATCTTTTTCTTCCTGACTTTCACAGCCACCTCTTTTGAGAACCATAGTGGCTTTTTCTTTCGTTTTGATTTGTTTATTTGCTTCACACAAAGGCTTGTTGCCTCTGTGATGGCAGTTTTGATAATTCCCCATTGTTGCTCCACACCTCCTTCTAGCCTGTTTGCTAGTGCTTTCTGAGGCACTCTCCATCTTGCCAAGTCAGCCCTCCTAAAGTCCAGTACCCTCACTTTTGTATGGCTTGACTCTGTAGCTGAGTTTAACGTGAACCACACTGTTTGATGGTCACTTGTCCCCAGATGGCAACCCACATCTAGATCTGAGATCCTCTCACTGCCCCCGTTTGAGAGTATGAGGTCTAAGATTGCTCCCTCACAAGTGGGTTCCGAAACTAGCTGTCTAATGCCTGCCACCTGTAGGGCATCAAGAATGGCCCTGCTCTTGGATGTGGCTGCAGCAAATGTGCTCCAGTTAACATCTGGCATATTCAGGTCTCCCATCAACAGTATCTCCCCTTTCTCTGCCATTCTAAGAATGCCTTCTGTCATATCCTTGTCCATTCCTTCCCCCTGACGTGGGGGTCTCTACACAACCCCTGTGCGGATTGTGGTGCCCTTTCCAGTCTCCAAGGTGACCCACAGTGCCTCCTCTCCTCCTTGTTTACTCTTTTGTTCAGTTGCTTTTATCCCTTCCTTTACATAGAGAGCTACTCCTCCCCCTCTTCTCCCCTGCCTGTCTCTCCTGTAGGTTATGTACCCTGGTATGTTAACATCCCAGTCATGGTTCTCTGTGTACCATGTTTCTGTGACTGCTACGATATCCAGGCATCCCTCTTCCATTAAGGCCATCAGCTCAGGGAGCTTGTTGCCCAGACTACGGGCATTGGTACTCATTACCCTCCATTTCCTGATGGCCTTACTCCCTTTTGCCCCATCCCTGTCCTTCTTGCCTTTGTCACTTTCTCCATTTACCCCTGTCCTTCTCCCTATCGACACCTCTGTGTTAGTGTTTGCTGCACTTACTACCGTGATTATTTGGGGGGGGCTAGGATTTTCCTGCTCCTTTCCAGTGCCTCCCCCCTTGGCTAGTTTAAAAGCTTGCTAATGAAGCATTTAAACCTATCACCTAGGATCCTGGTTCCCCTCCCGGACAGATGCAGCCCATCATGCCAGTATAGGCTTACATCACTCCAGGTGGACCCCCAGTCCCCAATGAAGCCAAATCCCTGAGCTCCACACCAGTTTTTCAACCACTGATTGAATCCTATGGTGCGGAACACCCTAGCCTCTCCTATGCCATAGATGGGTAGCACCTCCGAGAAGGTTACCGCAAGCTACTTGACTAAGGCCCTCCCAATTCCACAAACTCTTCCTGCACTTCTCTAATCCCTTTCTTAGCCAGGTCATTTGTCCCTAGGTGGACAATGACATCCAGCTCCTTCCCCTGTGCAGCTGCTCCGGCAATCCTGAGGATTCGCTCCCTTTCCCTCCAAGCCATGGCGCCAGGGAGGCACCTTACCTCCCTCTCCCCTTCCTCCCCCAGTTCTATCTTCCTAACAGTGGAGTCCCCCACCAGGAGTTGTTTCCTTCCCCTGCAGGGTCCCCTGCCGCCCTCCTGTGGGTCTCCTTTGTGGAGGTTCCCAGCATCCTCCTTGGTCTCCACTGTGGGTGCCTTCATAGAGGAACCACACTTTGCCAGAATGGCATAGGAATTGTGGAGAGGTACAACTGGAGGACTGCGCCTCTGTTCCACCACCCTCACCCTCCCTGAGCCCACTGTGGTCCAACCGCTCCTCTTTCTTGGCAACTTCAGAGGCATAAAGACGCTGGGCCTTTGGCCTCATGCCTCACTCATCTGGGACATGCATTGGAATCCTGTAATGCACACTCTTTCATGGCTTATTGCTTACTTTTTACATTTTTTAATTAGCTGATCTTAGATCACACAATCTGTCAAGTTGTTATGCCCCCCCCGACACACACACTTTTGAGAGAGGCACTAATTGACACTGACTAGTTTGATAAACTAGAAGTGTGTCATATGAATCTTCATAGCTACTTCGGGACCATACACCCCCTTAGCTCCCCAGTACTGTTTAGCCAGTCTTCCACCTCAGTGTTTGAAGCCTCTTGATGTATTTCAGAAACTGGAGGACACAGTCTTGAACCCTGACCCAGACATCAGCGGTGAGGAGAAGAGCCTGACAGTTCTTGGAGGTGAGGGGGAGGAAATCACGCCAACACCGGTGCCTGCCAGAATCCGACAGATTGTTACTAAGAATTTAACCGAAGACGCATCACAAGGTATTTTTTTTAAACTCACAAAATCCACAATTATACAAATTTGTTTTAAAAGTCAGAAGTGAATTCTTTTTAACCCCCTTCCATTACTTTTAACCAGGTCAAAAAAGGTTTCTAGAGGTTTGGGAGTAACTGTTTATACGTAATTCAGGGCAGCTGTGATTTGCAAGGTGTTTTGTGTTTCCCCTTCGGTTTGGCAAATTCACCCCGAGCAAACCTGTTGACCGGCTCAGCGGTGGTGCTACCGCTTGTAACGCTGACAAGCTGGGTTCAGGAACTAGCCCAGAATGTCAGAGGGCCAGCTGAGGGAGGTTGGATGAGCATGCCAGGGACAGCTCCCCACCTCTGGGGGAGGAGGGGGGTTGCTGGCACCCAGGGTTTGAGTGACTCCTAGTGGTGACTGGGTGTACACCAAGCCAGGACCATGCTACAGCGGTGGAAACAGCAGCAGACGCCTGCGGGGTGTGTGCATGGGAGCACGCACACCCACCCACGTGCTGATATCATTGCACATTTGTGTTGCTGGGGGGAACCTTACGAGGAAAACCCTATGTGACAGCAGCAACATGAAGCCTCCTCTCCCCAGCCGAATGATGCCACAGCCTGAAACTCTGGCGGATCACGTGGTGGATTTCAGTCTCTCCTTTGTGTGCCCCACAGTAAGGGGTGAGCTACGGGGCCTCCATCCTGGGTAGCTGTTGGAGGATGCTGGGTAGGGAAGGGGGATCAGGGGACTGATGTGGGGTGCATTCCTGCTGAGCATAGAGATAAATAGAATTACAAAACCAAAACCTCACCCAGAGCCCCTGCAGGAGACCTACATGCAGCTTCACTGCAAGCTTGCATTTTCTGTAGAAGCTGTTTTCTCATTGACAGGTCCACGAACTGTCAACTGGAGAGTGGTTGCAAAAAAAAAGTACACTGTGTGCTTGTCAGGTTTTGGCATCTGTGTCCTTTGCTTCAGTTCTGTTTACGGTCAGCACGGCCAGATCAGCTCATTCTGAGGGAGTGGTGCCACTGGGACTTGTAGTTTTCTGAACTGTTAGTCTCATTTCAGAGCCATCCTAAACTTGCCACAACAGTGACTATCAGTGACTGGTCCTCCTCTGGAGACCTGCTCTGATGCACTTATTCTTCTGGGGTTTGCATTTTATAAATGGAGGGAGTCCTTCTGGCCAGTCAAAGCACTTGTATCCCATGCACATGAGATGATCTTTTTTTTTTTTTGTAAACTTTCTTTGTTGGCAGACAAGACCGTAAATATTACAGAAGTAACTGAACTTTCATACCTAGTGGGGTATCAGAGAGTAGCCAGGAACACAAGCCCTTTGAGCTACACATGAGAGTTCTTGATTGTAGAGCCCTGGGCTGTATATAACCTTACAGTCTGATTGTCACTACATTTAAACAAACATTTGTCAATGCCGAATGTTGCCTTGTTGGTGTTAGCATTGGTAATGCTGGAGTTAGAGAAATGCATTATAGGAATGGCAGTGAAGTAGTGAACTGACGCCAAACCCAACCCCCACCCTGCAGAGACTGACAGGCATTGGGGTATGACTTTGGGTCATCGGCCATAACGCTCACGCCATTTCACGTCACCCTACCCTGCAGACACTGACAAGTGTTGCATCCTGCAGACACCGACAAGTATGGAGGTGTGCCTTGGGGTCTTTGGACCTTGCACTCACCACATTCCATAAGGAAATATGCTGAGATGGGTGCAGTATAGGAGAATGGGGTGAGCTTTGGGGCCGAAGAGTCCAAGGCACACCTCGATGCCTGTCAGTGGCTGCTGGGTGGGGTGGGGGCGGAATGGCGTGAGCATTACAGCCAACAATCCCAAGTCACACCCCTGACACCTGTCAGTCTCTACAGGGCAGGGCGTTACAGTTGTAAACCTTAACGCCCCAGGGCGTTTTTGGTATTTTCACTCCAACTGTTCAGCATGGGCTTTTTGTGACCCCACCTCATGAACAGTGGCAGTATCAGTTCATTAGCCGAAAGGTGATTTTGCGTAGTGACTGTGCCACAGGTGCGAAAACACATTTTGGGCAGGATGTGAAAAATGACAGCTGTACTGCTCATAAGGAGGTGTGAAAAAATGGCAGTGTTGAAAATCTGTAATGAAAATATGAAAAATTTGTGAATTCATGAGTGTACGTAGAAAATGCACAATGCTCGCCCATAATGCGATTATTTTAACCAAATTTTCAACATAGGCCTTTTGGGCCCTTTGCTCGTGAACAGTGTTACTGTGATTTTGTTCGTCTGTCCCAAACGTTGATTTCCCACAGCGACTGCGCCATTGTGCGTCACATGTATGAAAACGCATTTCGGGCAGGATGTGAAAAATGATAGCTGTACTGTTCATAAGGAGGTGTGAAAAAATGGCGATGTTGAAAATCTGGTGTGAAAATATTAGAAATTGCCAAAGTTACGAGCGTGCGTGGAAACTGCACAACGCACGCTTGTAACACAGTCATTCTGTTTGGAATTTTTTCACCAAATTTGCAACATAGATTTTAGACCCCACCATGAAAGGTACTGTCATTTCATTACTCGGTCCCGAAAGGTGATTTCGCACAGTGACCGCGAAGTGACCTGTCAGGACCGAATAACGAAATGACAGTGCATGTGTTCATGAGGTGGAGTCCCAAGAACCATATGTTGAAAATTTGGAGCCAAAATTCAAAAATATGGGCGAGCTATCCACCTAAGTTGAAACCCCCCAATTGATGCCATTATATAGCTTACCATGATTTTCTTCAGTTCAAGTTGGTTTTTTGAAGAGTTCAGACGTCTCAGCTCCACCGAAGATTGTGCGCCGGACCTCTGGAGGTAAGTATGGGGTGAGGGTGGGTGCACAGAGGGTGGGTGCGGTTGGGGAGGAGGGGGTCCTGATGACAAGGGACCATTTTCTGTTTATAGGACAAAAAAAAACTTCAGGGAAGGTTTTTTTTCTTACAGGTTTTACTAAAACATACATTTGGGCACACTGGGGTGGGCTCCCAGTGTGCCACATGTTTATTTTTTTGGGGGGCAGGGATTAAGCCAACAGGGATTGGGCACCCCCATCTGCATGGAAAGGGTGTGTGTGTTGGAGGAGGTGCATTATGCCGACAGGGATTGGGCACCCCCGTCAGCAAACAAATTAAACTGGGGAGAGGGCATGCTGACAGGGGGATTGGACACCCCAAAGTTGACTTTCTGGAAATTGTGTGGACGGCGTCAGCTGCCACCATGTTTGTTGAAATGTTTCACCAACAAAGGTACGTAAGGGAGGCGTGTCATCTGTGCCGCTGCATGACGAGCTTGTCTCTGATTGCAGTGGCACATTTCTTTCAAATTGGTGGCGCTTTGCATATACTTGTGTCAGCACTAGCATGCTGGCTAATTGGAGAATAAGGGATGCACCTTCTAAAGCGTGCCCTGCATTCGCCAATACTGACACACCTCTGCATTTCTTCTACTACCACAAAATGTTGCTTGCGCACGCGTGAGACAACATAAAAAGGAAAGAGATAAGCTATTAATCCATGCATCAGGAATAATCAATAGTTAGAAAACCACTGCTCCCCAATGCCCTTTCCAGGGGGCCCACATTTTTTTATATTTACATACTTGTTGGAGGGTGGAGCATTGGGTCTTCTCCAGTCTGGATATTGTGGGGACAGACTTTGAGTTCCATTACTGGGCCAGCAGCCTCTTACCCCTGCCACCACCAGGTTCCACAGCTGTTGCCTGTCGATAGCTCCCTCTCGCCGTCGGGGCCCAGGCCCAGTAGTATCACCTCTGGTGTGGGAGTAGCAAAAATTCTCATTGTTTTTGTAAGGAAACAGACGATCCCCCCGAAAAAAAAGGCCTGGATCGGATGGCAATTCTATATCAGGTGCATGAAAGTGCCTTCAGCTGCTTTACATCAGGGGCACTCCATTGATCTTGCAGTATCTATTTTATGGGCTTGAGTAGGTGTATAGAATGCCTTGTGCAGGAAGTTAAAATGGACCTGTTGGGGCCTGTTATTTACTGAGCACTTACCTGTGCTTCTCAAGATTTGGTCCCAGCCCCCCCTTTGTCAATGGTTGGTCCCCTGTGTCCCTCTCCCACTTCCGACGTAGAGTTCCTGGGGTGTCTGGTGGAGCACCAAGTAGCAGCACATATGTCTGTTGCAGGTGCCTTGCTCTAAGTTTACTATTTAGCAACATTTCCTTCCCTGGTGCATTTGTGGGGCCACTAGGGCCCAGTGAAGCCACTTTCTCCTGGCATGACATCACATGCATGTAGACAAAAAAGTTCTGAATGGATTAGGGAGTAACATGATGCCAGTTCCTTGTATGATGGTATCAACCCCCCCAGTAGAGTTCTTCCACCAGAGAGAGGCCCCTTTCCTGTCATCTGTTGCATGCTTTAGAGATTTGTGTAAGGGGTGCACCTCTGAGCCACAGTGCCCTTTGCATGTTGGCCAAAGGGAAAAGACCTTTGGGGTGGCCAGTTAGGGACTGCAAGATGAGCCATACTCTAACTGTCCTCCTGAAGAGGTTAGTTACTGTTTTTTCAGGTGGATACCTAAATATTTGATGCTCTTGGCAGGTGACAGAAGTGTGCCTACTACAGTTATGGGGGCTGTCACCCCCCAGTGGGAGTCATTCAGGCCCTGTTCACACTGGGCATCGAGTTAAAAAAACATTTAAAAGAATGTTTTCTAAACCAGTCCTTAGCACGGGTTGGTGAGGCCCACACTGCACTCCGATAACCGTACTTGAAGAGCTTAAAATGGTTTAAGGCAGTTAAACAGTTTTAAGTTCCCTAGTTTGTTCAGGGTCTCACATTTGGCCCATTTGATTTTGTGGTCAGACAAGGGACCATACTCTGTGAAGAGGTCTGAAAGGGCAGGGTCTGCAATCCCTGTATCTGCCAGGAACAACAAGATGTTATCGGCGGAGAGAGAGAGCCTGTGCTACATGCCCTGGACTCAGAGTCCTCGGATGTCCGGATGTTCTGTTATGGCCGATGCCAGGGGTTCTGTCATGAGTATGTACGGGAGTCTGGAAAGGGGGTAGCCCTATCTCATACCCCAAGAGAGCTCAGAGGACACAGACAGATGGCTGTTATTTAAAATCTCGACCTTTGGGGCCCTGTATAGTGCGGATATCCATGCCCGTATCCATGGACCTAAACCAGACCTCTCCAGAGTGGCAAGCTTGAAGGGCCACTGAACTGTCAAAGGTCTTCTCCGCATCGAGTGCAAGGAAGCCAGGCTGACGAACTCCTCCCACTCCCAACCCTGGACTACCGCCACATGATGTTAAGGGTATGGCAAATATTGTGTTTCATCTGCATCCCTTTTATAAAATCTCCCTGACCTGGGTGTACTAGTTTGGGTAGAACCCCCTCCAGGTGGCCCACCTGCACTTCAGCTGTGATTTTATAATCTGCATTTAGCTGTGATGTAGGTTGACAGAGTGGCTGGGGTCCATGCCTGGTTTGGGGAGGACTGTAGTAGTGGCTAAAGTGTGTGTGTGTGTGTGTGGGGGGTGCCCTTGTCCAGTGCCTCCCCAGTCATGTCTTCCATGGGCTCTTGTAAAGTTCCCCAGAAAGTTTTTACAGAACTCCATTGGGAGCCCCTCTGGGCCTGGGCCTTTACCTGATGAAGACACACAAGTGCCCCATGGATTTCCTCTTGATAGATCAGAGGGGAGTCGAGCTTCTCCCTGGACTCCTTGTCAAGCGTGGCGAAGGTCGTGGAATTTAGAAAAGGTTGGGGATAGGCGCCTAGTTCTGGCTTAGATATATACAGGGTGGAATAATAGGCTGAAAATGTATTGCTAATATATTTTTGGTGGGAGGATATTGCAGCATTAGCCTGGCTATGCTTAGTATGGTTCTGTGTGATGTGAGCAAAAAAAAAGGGTGAACACAAAAAGAGTGCATCAAGATTAGGGGCAACAACAACGACTCAAAAAACAGCAACAGCCAAAACTGTGTACAAAGCAAAGAGGAGAATGGCACCGGGCGGGGGGCCAGGAGGGGAGCAGATTTATTAAACTAACTCCTGGGGACGCAACTCAGGAAGCGTGAGAAACTCGGGAGATTATATATTCCTCACATGGGGGAGCAAAGTTAGAGGAGAGATTGCATATTACAACTTGGCAGGTAGGGGGCAACACTGGGGGCATGAAGGCAGGCGCAACACTTTCATGGAAAAAAAAAAAAAGGAAGCGCGAGTATCAAACCCTGGTCTGATGGACATAGCACACTCGGGCATTGCTCTAACTTCTAAGCTATGCTGCCAGCACCATTTCGCAGCACACTCCAGCCCGCTTACATTTCTGCCAACAACTACTAACTTCGCTGAAGCCACCATACGCTGAGAAGAACACTTAATAATAATATAATCATAATAAATTTTATTTTTAAAGTGCCTTTCAATTTTCAAGGCACTGTACAAACAGGTAATACAAATCAAGCATTATAATTTAATATAAAACACAGATGAAACTACAGTCTGATCAGCCGCTAAAACACAGTCAAAATTCCAAAAAAGCAATTTGATAACAGTAAGTTTTTAGGCCCTTCTTAAATTCCTCCACGGAGGTGCACTCCTGTAACCGACGAGGTAGAGAATTCCAAAGAGTGGGAGTAGCAAAGGAAAAAGCTCTACAACCAGATGATTTTAGACTCACTCTTGGAATCTCTAGCAACCCCTTGTTGGCCGAGCAGAGCAATTGGCCCAGGCTGTAAAGAGCCAGAAGGTCTTTTAGATAGGCCGGATCCTGATCATGTAGGGCTTTGAAAGTCAGTAAACAGACTTTAAAGGTGATCCGCCACTGAACAGGAAGCCAGTGCAGATCGCGCAACACCGGGGTAATATAACAGGACCTACTTGTCCCAGTCAAAACCCGGGCTGCCGCGTTCTGCACTAGCTGGAGGCGGTGGATTTCAACCCCAGAAAGCCCAAAATACAGGGAGTTGCAGTAGTTCAAACGTGAGGACACAAAGGCGTGGACCAACGTAGGTAACCTGTCAGACGGAACAAGGTGTTTTACTCGAGCAATATTCCTAAGATGGTAAAAGGAAATCTTGATGACTGCTGACACCTGTGACTGTAGTGTCAGCTTGTCATCCAAGATAACCCCTAGGTTACGCACCCGTTCGGAGGTTGGAAGTGACACACCACCAAGAAAAATTCCTGAGGGTGTACCAGCAGGCGGACCCTCTATCCGACAGCCGGGGTCCACAACCAAAACCTCTGTCTTTTATGAGTTCAACTTCAGCCAACTAGAATCCATCCAATCCTGGATTTCTTTCAGACAGTTGTTAAACACCGAGAGAGCTCCATCCTGGTCAGGTGCGAAAGAAAGGTATAGCTTGGTATCATCTGCATAGCAATGAAACCTCAGCTCATTCCGTCTTATAATGTCACCTAGGGGCAGCATATACACTGCAAATAACATGGGAGACAGCACAGAACCCTGAGGCACCCCACACAACAAAGGGGGTTGGGCCCGAGGAAAAAAAACAGACACAACTCTTTGTGATCTCCCAGAGAGGAATGAGGTGAACCATCGAAGGACGAGTCCCGATATTCCACAAATCTGCCTCAGGCATACTAACAACACCACGTGATCCACAGTGTCAAAAGCTGACGAGAGATCAAGAAGAACTAGAATGGAATGTCTCTTCTGGTCTCTTTCCCTCAGGAGATCATTAAGCACCCGAACCAGCGCGGTCTCGGTGCTGTGTCTTTTACGAAAACCGGATTGGAAGGGTTCGTAGATGTCATGGATGGTTAAATGGTTCTCCAATTGGACAGCCACTACCTTCTCAATCACCTTCCCAATAAAGGGTAGGTTTGAGATGGGTCTGTAGTTTGTGAAATAGTCCGGGTCCAAGGTAGCTTTCTTTAAGAGAGGTGTCACCACCGCCTCTTTCAGGGAGCTAGGAAACTCACCCGATTCCAGGGAGCACCAGACTATTTGCACAAGGATTGGACCAATGATGTCACTACAACCCAATATTAGGGGAGGTTGGTCCAGGATCCAAACTATAGGTCGTACACCATGGATAATCCTTATGACATCCACAAAATCAGGTCTGCTGAAGGAACACCAAGAAAACTGAGGTACTGTGAACTCATGTTGATCAACAGCATCCCCCTTAGAAGCTGTTGGACGCAGATCCGCCCTGATGTCCACCACTTTATTTGCGAAGAAACTAGCGAGCCCCCTCGCACTCTAATTGTGAAAAGGCTTTCTGAACTTGTAGACAAGCTGGGTTGCACAGCCTGTCCAGTCATGTGCCATTTGCTATAGTTCACTTGCTGTTATTCACTCGCTTAAATTCCCTCGCTGTTTTGATGGGATAGCACTTAGTATAGCCTTGCTAGCCTCTTGTCTTTTCAGCTGCCAAGAAAGCCATTTACCTGCCCTATCCCCTTCATAATATGTTAATATTAGCTGGTTCTGCTGGCCCTTTAATCTCCTTAGGTCACCCATCTTAATGTGCTGTGTTATGGACAGTAATGTCCTTTTTCCAGTTTTGTCACCTGAGCACCCAAGTCCTTTTTTTGTTGAGCCTCAGTCTTGCTCTTGGCCAAAGCCAGAGAAAACCCCCCTCCTCCCCCACACCTTGGGCATACGCTTTAATTGCGTCCCATCATACAGTGGCAGACTTGTCCCCCTTTTTATTCATGTTGCAGAATTATTATTTTTTTTTTAACCTTTGTATTTATCCGCCTAACCTGCCTCTTCCCTCCACTCATTCGGACATCCTTAGTGGACCCCCCAACCCCCGCCGTGGTCTGCCCCTAAAGTGCCTCGATCCCACACACACTCCCTTGAAGACCCCTGGTATACCCCCCCTGGGTAGGGGTGGAGAGGGGATGCCCCATGCTTACCTTTCCAAACCAGCACTCTGTGTGTGTGTGTGTGTGTGTGTGTGTGTGTGTGTGTGTGTGTATCTGACACAGCGGAGTCTGTCTTGATGAGTGGTCAGAGAAGTCCTAGGGAGGTGCCGTCACCTAGGAGGGATGAGGTGTTTTTCTGGTTTCGTCCCCCTGACTTCGGTGTGCAATGAGGGGCTGTGAGCTGAGAGGCATGCTGAGACGTACCCCCTGCTCCGCCCCTCTGCCGACAGTCACCCAATCCCCTTGCTGCTGCTCCACCAACCGCGCTATCCACCCGGACTCCCCTAGGTGGTAGCATTGCAGTGGGAGCCTACAGTCACCCCCCCCCCCCACCGGAGAAGGAGAGTTGCCGTCGGCGCTCTATCCTTCTCCGCCCTAACCAACCCCTGGCAACCCGTGCCGTTCCGGACCGAATTGGCGGTGATGGTGCGGTGTGGCGTCCAGCACCTCAACCCTCAAGCGCACCGGGCCAGCATATGTTGCAGAATTTTTGAAGGGAAGCTGTCATGATTTCCTTGATGTCTGGGTTGTGGAGAAGCTGTGGATCATGGCACCACTGCCTGGGGAAGGGGGAGTCCTCATCCCCCAGCTCAACCGTAAGTGAGAATGGTCTGAATGAAGGATCAAGCCATAACTGGCTGACTTATCCTGTGTTCCAGCTCTGAAGCTACCAGCACTACATCAGTTCTTGTATGTAACTGAATGGGTATGGTTGTAGAAGGTGAACTCTGTGTTAGTGGGATAAAGGTATCTACAAGCACCGAGAAGTCATCTGTTCTCTGCCATATGTCTCAGGGCTGCAGAACTCTTGGAGGGGGCCTCTTACCCTGGGAGTTGACCTGTCCATGGCGGGGTTCCTGGGGACACCACTGTCAGGTGCTTCACCTCCACCTCAACTATTAGATACCTCCCCAGGGGTCTTTAGCTTGTTTGGGAAACTTGACCTGAAGGCCTGGGTGGAACCATATGGGTACCCTTCTGGATTTGGACATAAAGGATGCTGTAAAGTGAGTGTCCCCCCGCTCCATGAGTTATCTAGCTTGTCGGCTTCTTCCATGATTATGTGTGCCTCTTGAAGATTATTGATATCTCCCTTCACCTTTCTCAGGTAAGCCCATATTTGCTTTTGGTTTTTAATGGTTTTTAGCTCATTTACTTTCCACGTTACAACTCTCAAGACTCCCACGATGTTCTTTCCTGTGATAATACACAACTTCCAGTCCTACCCACCCACTTCTTCAGTGCCATCTGTCCAACTGTCAGTTTTCTAACAAACTTCCCCCAACCTTAGTAGACCCCAACCTTCTATGAGCAACAAGCTTAACGTGTATGCAGCCCATCATCTAGGTTGCCCCCCCCAACCAGCAAGCTCTGGCAACTTGCCCAGGAGTGCTTGAAGAAACGGTAAACAGAACAAGAACCCAAAGAACAACCTGTAGCTCCTCCCCTTTTGTACTTCCTGTCACAAACGCACTTAGCAGGTCAGGCCCTCTGCTCCCACAGTGCTAACCTCCGAACGCAGTATTGTGAACAGGTAACAGACAGGGTAACCCTCCTGTCTGCTTGTGGGTCTGAATCACCTTTAGTCTCAAGTTCTGGGGGGATTCAGACTGTGAACCTTATGCTAGCATACCCAAATGTACAGGCTCAGATTATCTGCTCTTCGGGGGGATGCCAGATATCTTTCGCCTAAGGGCACCTAACCAGGTATCCAAAATGAACCCGTAAAACTCTATAAAATACCTTAGGTATATTCTTACCTTTTCTCAGTTTGGTAACACCATCAAGCTCTGAACAGTTTTGTCAGTCTTAACCCTCCATACTTTACATACAAAAGAAGGAACTTGGAAGACCCAGGCAGTATCTTTCAAATGAAAGGTTTATTTAAAAATGGATAAAAATATGTCAAATGTAAACACAGAACAGTATATCACAAAGCATACAATCGCATAAAGAAAAACAAAGAAAACTACAAACTCCTACCAAAGTACATTTAGATCTTTTTTATCTAATGTATTACCTCTATAAGTGCCTTAGTTAGGTCTTGTTTCTTAAGAGTCCAAAAAGAAAATATTCAACAGATCAGACACAGTATTCAGTTTAAACTGTGTCTTTCTCACGCACCCCTTCCATGATGTCATCTAGCTCCTCCTTTCAGAATATAAAAAAATATACAAACAGGATGCCCTATCAGGAGGTATATTAAATACTGTGACTTCAGCAAAAACTAATTTCTCAAATTATGACAGTCTTTAAATCGAGCCCTTTCTTTTGAACTGGAGGCTGGCTTCCTATTTTCCCAAGGACATCAAATGTTTTAAACAACTCTGCCATATCTCACTTAGGTGCAATATAGCTTTTAACACCATTGATATTAAACGTTCTTCCTCGTAAGACATCATAAAAGTTTATGATCTCCATCCTGTGGCAAACTCATAAAGTCCCATTTCATTTCCACTTCAAAGAGCCTAGACATGTCATGAAAGGTAATAAAATGCCACTGTGAAGTAAGTCTGTTAATTAAATGGTTCCTGCTTCACTGAAACTGTGTGTGGGGGGGGGGGTCGCCCAGGAGCACAGGATGTCTCATGTGAGACACCTCACATAACCACATTTTATATTACAAATATCATAGAACAATCATAACCAGATGGCCAAGCATCACAATCCTCCCCATCTAGACTGAATTTGGGGGCTCTATCCCCTTCATGGGATGAGCTTCCCTAATCAGTTCACTCCTCATAAAGATGCGACAGGCCATCGGCGTTGTGATTGGTCGCTCCATCCCTATGTAAGATTGTCATGTCATACCCTACCCTTGCAAGGCAAGACTCCATTGTAATAGTCTACCATTCGTTTTTCCCATTTGGGTCAGCCAAACCAGGGGGTTATGGTCCGTTTGTACCTCAAAATGCTGCCCATATAAGTATGGCTCTAACGTCTTTAGGGTCCACACTAGGGCAAAACACTCTTTTTCCACAATTGAGTAAGCCTGCTCCCTGGGAAGTAACTTTTTACTCAGGTACACTACTGGGTGATCTTTCCCTTGGTTGGATGTCTGACTCAGTACTGCCCCAATACCCACGTCTGAGGTGTCAGTCTGAATTATAAAGGGTCTGCTATAGTCGGGACTTATCAGTACAGGAGCACTGCACAGTGCCTCCTTCAGTCTGGTAAATGCTTTTTCACAGGCTGGTTCCCAGGTAATTTTCTTAGGCATCCTTTTCTTTACCAGGTCATATAGGGGAGCAGCCAGAGCACTGTAATTGGGTACTAATTTCCTATAGTACTCTGCTGTCCCTAGAAAACTCCTGACCTGCTTCTGTGTTTCTGGTCTGGGCCATGCCTTGATCACCTCTATTTTTCCTTGGTTAGGACAGAGCTGTCCGTGGCCTACAACATGCCCGAGGTATGCCACTTCAACCATGGTCACCTGGTACTTGTCAGCTTTGACAGTGAGCCCGGCCCTCTGTATCCTGTCCAGCACATCCCTAAAGTGGGACAGGTGTTCCTCCCAGCTGGCACTAAAGATGGCAGTGTCATCCAGGTACGCCACGGCGTACTCCTCAGCACCATTTAACACCTGGTTCACCAACCTTTGGAAAGTGGCCGAGGCGTTCTTCATTCCGAAAGGCATTACTTTAAATTCAAATAAGCCTATCGGAGTGATGAAGGCTGACCTCTCCCTAGCTTTGTCCATTAACTCAACCTGCCAATACCCCTTTGTCAAGTCGATAGTCGTAAGGTAGGTCTCCCCCCCACCAACTTGTCCAGGAGTTCGTCTATCCGGGGCATCGGGTGGGCATCTGACTTCGTGAGTGCATTCAGTCCACGATAGTCCACATAGAAATGAGTAGAGCCATCTGGCTTGGACACAAGGACTACGGGTGAGGCCCAGGGGCTGTGGGATCTCTGGATTACACCTAAATCCAGCATCTCCACCTCCCTCCTGATGTCCTTTTGGACAGCCTCTGACACCTGATATGATGTCCACCATATGGACGTCTGTGTCCCTGTCTCTACATCATGCGTCGCTAAGAGGGTTAGTCCAGGCTTGGCGCTAAACGGGGGGCATCTGCTAGATCCTCCCTTACTTCCTGGATCTTGTCTGGGGCCAACTGTGGAAACGATTTAACTGCCTCCGTAGAGGACTTCCGCTTGCTTTCTTTCAGCAAGTCCAGAAGAGGGTCTCCTTCGTCCGTCCCCTCCCCAGGACTACATACTGCAAGCACCATGTCAGTCCTATTAGCATATGGCTTCATCATGTTGACATGATACATTTTTTCTGTCTGTCTTCTGTCAGATAACTCTATGATATAGTTCACATCATTTGCCTTCCTAACTACTTTGTACGGTCCTGCCCACTCAGCCTGCAGTTTGTCTTTCCAGACCGGAAAAAAGGACCATGACTTCCTGACCCAGCATGTACGAGTGAGTTCTGGCCCTGCGGTCGTACCACACTTTTTGTTTCTGTTGGGCAGCTGCCAGTGTCCCCATAAGCTCCTTCAGCCTTTCCCTAAACCTAAGGAAGTAACCCACTATGAGAGTTCCCTGGGTGGCGTGCTTGCTTTCCCAGTCATCCCAGATCAAGTCCAGGGGCCCACGTACCTGGCGTCCATATAAGAGCTCGAAGGGGGAAATCTTGTCTACTCTTGGGGCACCTCCCTGTATGCAAACAGCAGGTGGGGAGGGTATTTCTTCCAGTCCCTCCCATGCTGTTCAGCAAACGCTTGGAGCATTGACTTCAGGGTACCGTTAAATCTTTCCACAAGCCCATTGGCTTGCGGGTGATAAGGTGTTGTGCGCTTCTGCACCACCCCACACTTGTTCCACAAACATTTCATCAGGTTCGACACAAAGGAACCCCCTCAATCGGTGATAACCTCCTGCGGAAACCCAACATGGGAGAAAATCCCAAGTAAGACATTTGCCACTTTGTCTGTCCTCAGTGAGGATAGGGCAGCTGCCTCCAGGTGGCATAATCCACCACGGTCAGGATGAACCTCTTCCCGGAGGAGCTGGGGATATTTAAAGGCCCCACAATATCCATTCCCACCCTCTGGAATGGCTCCTCCAGTATGGGCAATGGAATTAGGGCAGCTTGGGTTTTCTTACATGCCTTCCCTATTTCTTGGCACCAGTGACAAGACCTGCAAACTCCTTCACCTGCTGGGTGAAGTTGGGCCAATAGAAATTCTGAGCCAACCGCTGTGTAGTGCTCGCGATTCCCAGATGACCAGACAAGGGAATATCATGTGCAACCTTGAGCAACTGCTCACGATACCCTGGGGAACGAGAAGCTGCCTGCCTGCCTATCACCCCTCCCTCTGTCTGTACAGCCTGAATATACATCAGTCCATTTTCCCTATAAATGTTATGTTTACTGTCACCTCCCTGTGCTCCGTCAGAGTCTGCCCAAGCCCTCAGCTTCTCTAGACTAGGGTCATTTTTCTGAGCAGCTGCAAACTCCTTACACATTCCCAAGGCATAGGACAGGTCCCCTTCAGTCTCTAAACTAGGGTCCCTAGCACTAGTGGCATGGCTCTCAGGATCACTGTCATCCCTAACCCTCTGACAAGGGGTCACCCCTCCCTCTTGGGAGTAACCCTTCATAGCTGTTTGTTTAACTGCTACTGGGGAATTTTCTACCCCATTTTCATTAGTCTCCACATCAGAAGACATAGGCTGGGGAATCGGCCTCCCAGGGAGTTCCACACTAGCTACTGTGGGGTCCAGGGAACTACAATTTTCCCTTCCAGCTTGGCTACAGGTAACTGCACACACCATCCCCTGTTTGAGATTGCTGCCAAGGATGACGTCCACTGCTAAAGTTTTGGCTACAGCAACCTGTTGCATAGTCCCCCCCAGTTTCACCCCAGTCTAGGAGAACACTAGCGAGGGGCAATGTTTTCTCCTCACCAGTAAAGTCTTGTACAATTACAAATTCATTGGGTACAATATGACCAGCCTCTACCAAATCCCCTTTTAGCAATGTCAGGGATGCCCCTGTGTCCCTTAACCCTTGTGTCTGTACACCATTCACCGTGAATGGGTTCATGCGTTCCCTCATGTTCACAGGCATGCTTCCAGGGACACACAAACAACCTACTTCTTTCCTAGCCCCATGTTGCGTATTGCTTGCCCTTTTGGGACAATGTCTGGCAATATGCCCAGTTTCTTTACAGACTCAACATTCATATCTTTTCTCAGAGATATCTTTTCTGTGAAACCTGGGGCTAACTGGTTTCGGTGGAGGCAGTGAGGATTTTAGCTGCTGTGAAGGCACGCTTTTCCCTTTCCGCATTGCCATGCCTGCTCCATTCACTCTCAGAGCAGGTCTTCTCTTGGCATAGTGGTCCGAGAGTTCAGCAGCTGCTTGCACTATTTTGGGATCTTGGTCCTCCAGCCAGGTTTTCAGCTCTGCTGGGCATGCCCCAAAACTGTTCTAACTAAATAGCATTTTCAATTTTATCTACAGAGTTTGCTTCAATTCCTTCCCACCAACGTTTTAAAAACTGACGTTTCATGGCTAGCTCCTCGTAGCTCATATCAGGGCTTTTTCTGAGCTTACGGAATTTTGCTCTGTATGATCCAGCAGTTAAATCAAACTTTTTTAACAGCGCAGCTTTAAGTTTGCTGTAATCATTACTGTCCTCATTATCCATTTGACCCAATGCATCCTGAGCTTTCCCGGTAAGTAGCGGGGATAGCTGTAGCTGCAGGACCCTCTAGGAATATTAGCCTGAATACAAACTTTTTCAAAGGAATTTAAAAAGGCATCCATATTCTCCTTCCCCCCTTTAAATTTGGCTAACAATTTGGAATTCAATTTGTAACCTAGACCTGTAGTTCCAGTTAAACCCAAGCCACCTGCTCTGGTGCGGGTGGTTGGAGTCATAGCTTCTCCAGTTCATGTCGCCTCTGGCTCTCACGCTCCTCATGGTCAGGCTCCCTCTGTTACCTGTTATCGCTCCCTCTTCTCCTGGAACTCCAGCTCCATTCTGCGCAACTCAATCTGCAGTCTGATTGCTTCTGGCTCCAGAATGCTAGTGACCTTCCCCTGCTGCTGTGGCCCTACGCTGGCACTGGCCCTGCTGTTATCCTCACCGGATCTGGACAGTGCACTGGCCGCTGGCCCCTCCATGCTCAAGGTTTGGTCTTTTACAGTCACAGTCAGTGACTCGATGCTCTGGGCATCTGCTGCCATCAGGGCATCCATGAGATTCTGCTTGGTGGCTCTCCCCTTACACAGGGCTCCTCTGTCCTTGCACAACTGCCTCAACTAGTCTGCAGTGTGCCCATTGTAGTTGGAAGCCATCTTTTTCTTCCCTAAATACGGCTACTCTAACTTGCACTTTAGAAAAAAAATAAAACCAGTAGGAACTCGACTGTAAGCAAAATTATATTGTTGTGTTTCCTTTTTTAAAAAATAAATGATTGACTTTTTTTTGCACGTGAGCTGGACAGTATTAAGCTGACATACTGAACAGTTAAAGCGTGTGTTACCAAATTTATCTGCACCGCTGCCAACCAATCTGTCTCAAACGCATTCAGCAGGTCAGGCCCTCTGCTCCCACAGTGCCAACCTCCAAGCGCAGTGTTGTGAACAGGTAACAGACAGAGTAACCCTCCTGTCTGCTTGTGGGTCCGAATCACATTTAGTTTCAAGTTCTGGGGGTTATTCAAACTGTGAACCTTATGCTAGCATACCCAAATGTGCAGGCTCAGATAATCTGCTCTTCGGGGGGATGCCAGATATCTTTCACCTAAGGGCACCTAACCAGGTATCCAAAATGAACCCTTAAAACTCTGTAAAAGACCTTAGGTGTATTCTTACCTTTTCTCAGTTTGGTAACACCATCAAGCTCTGAACATTTTTTTTGTCAGTCTTAACCCTCCATACGTCACATGCAAAAGAAGGAACTTGGAAGACCCAGGCAGTATCTTTCAAATGAAAGGTTTATTTAAAAATGGTTAAAAATGTGTAAAATGTAAACATAGAACACTATTTCACTAAGCATACACTCACATAAAGAAAAACAATGAAAACTACAGACAAACTCCTACCAAAGTACATTTAGATCTTCTCTACCTATGTATTACTTCTACAAGTGCCTTAGTTAGGTCTTGTTTCTTAAGAGTCCAAAATGAAAATGTCCAACAGATTAGACACAGTACTCAGTTTAAACTGTGTCTTTGTCACACACCCCTTCCATGATGTCACCTAGCTCCTCCTTTTAGAATATAAAAAAAATTACAAAACAGGATGTCCTATCAGGAGGTATATTAAATACTGTGACTTCAGCAAAAAATCATTTCCCAAATTATGACAATCTTTAAATCAAGCCCTTTCCTTTGAACTGGAGGCTGGCTTCCTATTTTCCCAAGGACATCAAAGGTTTTAAACAACTCTGCCATAGCTAGCTCACTTATGTGCAGTAAGGCTCTGAGCTGCAAATCTGGAGACCTGGGTTTGAATCCCACAGCCTCCACATGCATACTGTGTGACCATGAGCACATCACTTAACTTCCCTGTGCTCCCAGATCGCACCTGTAAACAAACTATCAGCTTAGTGTGCCACTCCTGGTTAAACAACTGCAAAAAAAAAAAAAAATAATATATATAGCTTTTTTTACACCAGTTGATATTAAATGTTCTTCCTCTTAAGCCGTCATAAAATTTTGTGATCTGCATCCTCTGGCAGACTCATGAAGTCCCATTTCATTTCCACTTCAAAGAGCCTAGGCATATTATAAAAGGTAATAAAATGCCACTCTGAAATAAGTCAGTTAATTAAATGGTTCCTGCGTCACTGAAACTTTGGGGGGGGGGTTGTCACCCAGAAGCACAGGATGTCTCATGTGAGACACGTCACATACCACATTCTATATTACAAATATCATAGAACGTTCATAACCAGCTGGCCAAGCGTCGCACTCCCTATTGAATATTCTCACCCTTCTATCTCATGGAAGGAGCAGGAGTAAAAAGAAACACCCTACCTGCTCTCCCAAATGTAGCTGTACTAGCTTAATGAGCATCAAAAATAAATGTAGCCATTCTGTAAGACTTCCAGTAATAGTGACAAAAAGTGTCTGTGCTTTGTAGAGTCATCTTTGGGGTGCAACGTTTTTCAGGGCTGTCACGGAAAGTCTGTTTTTTGTTCTTGGTGGTGGTATTCACTTATGGGTATGACCTCATGCATCTGGGGGGAATAGGTGGCTAACTTCTCACTCAGACTCTGGAAGCACAGTTGCAGGTTTCAAGAGCGCATGGAATAGATATAGGGGGATATTAGTAAAAAGGCAAGCAAAGGGGTAATCTGAAGCCGAGCAAGACCTCACAAGAGGGCAATGTAGGCAGGGGGAAAACAAAAAGGGCAGACTGGGTGGGCCAAATGGTCCTTTTTTTTTTGCCGTCAACTTCAATGTTTCTAAGCGCAGTTATATGGTGAGCATATGAGCCAGCTGTGCCCTGTCTGGGTCTATGCAGCTGCTGTCCTGCACCAAGTATGATGGCTTTACCTTATGCGTTAACCAGATTGGCATAAATTGCTCAATCGGTTATATACAGTACCACCGTATGTGAAATTGTGGTTGGAAACCACCCTCCAAGTGGAACCAACTATTCGGGGCTGCCCCTACACATTCTTTTCTCAACCTATCTTTGTCTAGCTTTCTCCATTAAGGGAGATATACCAATCACATATATTCATGATTCAGAAGCAACATAAGGGACGTTCCTAGAGCCGGCCCAGACTGCACGGGGTGGGAAGAAATATTACCACCCCTTGGGACAAGCATTACATTAAATACAATACTTCAGTCTAAAAGTATAATCTATTTTAAACTCTATAACCTTTAACATTTAACCTCTGTGGTGTCTAACTTGTGTTAGCTCAGGGGTGGAGCGTGGGGGCTGTGTTCCTTGGGAGTGGGATCAGCCACGCTCTGAGGGAGCTGTCCATCACATATGCCTAGTGATACCTTAAGGCATCTGCCCCTAACACTGCCTTAGCCTCAATCCAGGCAACTCCCGTTATATAGGCACAAGGGCTTTGCGGTCTAGAAGTCCAGGTAAATATAAGGAGAGTATGGACTTTTGACCCACCATGCCGCCTCAAGGATTCTATTTCAGATACTTCCTGGTCTCAAAATGCACAGGAGATCTGTGTCCTGTGTTGGATCTCAACGTCTGCATTGAATACAAGAAGTTTCAAATGGTGTCCCTGCAAGCCCTGATTCGCCTTCTGCAAACAGAGGACTAGATTTTCATTCTGGACATGAAGGATGCAGATCAGAAAATTACACAGGCAGTACCTCCGCTTTTTGCTTGATTGGGAGCATTATCAGCTCAGAGTACTGATCTTTGGCTTGTCTTCTGCACCACAGGTCTTTACCAAATGCTTGGCAGTAGTGGCCACAACCTTTTGCAGGGAAGGCCTGTATGTGTTCCCCATCTGGATGATTGGCTGTTTAAGGCCAGCTGCAGGGAAACGCTCCTGCATACTATGTTGTGGACAAAGCATTTGATTTGAGGACTTGGGGGTCACAGCAAATATGCCTGTAACCCCTAGATGGCGCTATCCCAGGGGCTACTACCCCTGCTTGATTTGCCACTAACAGGTTGAGGGGCCTGGATCCAATGGCGGGTGCCTCCACCCAGAGGTCAGGGTTTGCAATAGTTAAACTAACTTGGTCACAGCCCTCTGGGACACTGCAACCCCCCTTTCTTCCCACTAGTGGCCCACACAATATATCAGAATTACCTTCACAGTATACACTTACCCCAGGTCTGGTTCCGGCACTGGGACCTCCTGTGAAATGAGATACAGTGCAACAATCACAGTACAGTACTTTAACATAGACAAATACCTCAGGCAGTATAACTTTGCTGAAACAAGCAGCTCTGATTTATTTAGGGGATATAACAAGGACAGGGGAAATCAGGTTAATTAGCTTATCACTCTAATAATCTACCTATGGCTCTGTGCACAGGCCTATCCCTATCAGTTACTGTCCCTGGGTACCCAAGCCCTAGTGGCTAGTCCAAACCGTGGCAGCTGGTAGGGCCCTTTCACCAGAGAAAAGGAGAATTAAACAGTCAGCAGTACAGTAATTCCATTTGGATTTAATGTGGCAATTCAACAGGAGCGACCCTGAATTAGTACCCACGACCTCCAAATAAGATAGGGTCCTTCAATGTCAGTAGGGCTCACTTGAGGTACACAAACCTCTTCACACATCCATATAAAAGAAAGCACTATACCAGGCAGGCTGCATCTGTATCCGATCGCAATTACTGCACAATACCGGGAGAACACACAGCAGATTCAGTTCCTGACAGACCGAATGCAATTTTCAGCAATTCCTCCAGTCTTCTACAGGGTGAGCCTGGTTTCTACTCTTCAGAGATCCTTTGATTCTTTTCACAGGACGATTCAGTCCTAACAAGCTGTTACATAAGCTGCAGACTGGAACTCTGGGCCTTACACACGTTTTTGACTAAAATTGCACACTGAAAAGCACAGGGCTCCTTCCTTCTTCACTGCCAAAGCTCAACTGAAACTCCAACCGACAAAACCGGGCACTTCCTTTGAGTTCCTCCCAGTTCTTGACTGGATTGGCTGTCACTCACAATAGACTGCTGCTGTTGGTCCAAAAGGCACTGAAGTCTAAACTACATCTCCCAGAGTCACTGCCCATACAATCCTCTTGTGGCTGGCTCAGATTATGAGTCCAAGTTCTGATTCGTCAAGGCACCATTTAGAGCTAGCTTACCCCACTGATTGGTCCAGTTCAGCAGTTCAAAACTAGAATGGGAACTAGCAGACACAGTTCTGACTGCAAAGAAAGCAGGTTAGACAAACTGTAATTTCATTATTACTCTAAATAATTTCTGGCAGTTACATCTTTCAGATAGGTTCCTTTGCACTCCTAGTGACTGCAAAAATGAAGTGAATTGGCAGCAGCTCAAGTGGTACTCAGAGAAGCACACAGTCCCCCCATACAAACTAATTATGTCTGCAAGCAGACAGCTCTTAAAGAGACAGTACCAGAGGCTCTAAAAACACTCACTGATAAATGGCTTAAATGCCAAACACCATTCAGGCTTGGAGCATTCAAGCAAGCTCCTGGAAGTCTTTTGGGAACCCCCATTTGCAGGGGGGTTACATGCCAAAATCTGTGATGATTCTCTGCCAAAGACTGCAGTACATAGGGTTAGTCCTGGGCACAGAGAAGGGTTATGCTTTCCTGCCACAGGACAGAGCAGAACACCTGATTGCCCAAGCACAGTTGGTATACAGGAGTCACTATGTCTCTGTGAGAATTGGAAAGGCTTTGCCTGGAGTTCAATGGCCAAGCAGCCAGCCGCTCCCACTTCCTGAGCTATATAAGCAGTTCCTCTCAGCCTCATTGTGAAGCACTTTTTTTTTCTTTGCAGCCAAAGGCTCTGTCCGTCTGTCCTGTGAGCTGCTTGGGGCTTACCCCCCCCCCCAACTTGCTGCTCCTGCTTATCTGCTTATTCTGTTTCTTTCCTCCTTCTGGTTTGTATTTAGCCTTGACTGTCAACAGCCTTCTTCGTCTTTGTTCCCTGTTTTTCTGTTTGTGTGTTTTTGATTTTTTTTTTTCTGGGGGCTTTTGCTTTCAATCTCCTAACATATTGCTCCTGAGCTCCTACTATTTGCACTGTTGCTCACAACTCTCAAACTACTGCAATGCAAATGCAATCGCTGTCTGTGTGTTTCAGCTCAACCATAGCTGCTCCTTGTTGCATACTCAATTGTTTTCACTCTGCTTCCCACTATTACTGCTTCCCCTGCTACAGAATTACTTGCTCCCCATTATATCAAGTCTGATTGTTTCACCTGATTCAAGCTCTGAACCTTGCTATGCAGTTCAGTTATGCTAGTCCCTGTTTGTACAATGCTGTTTCACTCTGAGGACAGCTAAAGTTCCTGCTGAGGCTGTTAAACTAGCTTTAATATCTGCATGTGGTTCTTAGCCCTTCCCTCACTTTCTACTTTGTCCTATGGCGGGTACTGGGAAGTGTTTGGGGAGTCGCGGCCCCATGTGGCTAAATATTTCTGTCTTGCATCTTGCCTTCGCTGCCAAAAATCCTCAGAGTATTTGTCACCTTGATTTGGCTTTTAAGTGCTGGCTGGCTTGCCCCACTATTCAGCGCTGTTTCATTGCTACTACATTTTGCAGACCTAGGTGCAGGTCCACTTATTACTATGTTTACCCAATTACGTGCAGGTCCACGCTTGCTTACGCAACCGTTGCTCATTGCTTACGCAAATCATTGCTTCATGCCTACTGCCATCCCCTTGGCTTCAGTCTCTGGGATTCTGCTGCACTCAGTTCTGCATTCAACTTTGCAAGGTCTCAGTACTCACTGCTCATTATGTTCTCGGCACACCAGTTCTCAATCAGCTCACCAGCTTCAGCTCTCAGTCTAATTCTGGGGCATGCCAGCTATTCTGTTCTGGCGCAGGGTTCCTGCAGCCGACAGACTCATTCTGCATTTAGTCTGCATTTTGAGCGTGTTCAACTTGGGGCAGGATCCTTTTCACCTGGCCCATAGCTGGGAATGTCCTCACCCCAGGCTTGGCTTTAGCTGCCTGCTGTGTGACAGCAGCTCCTGGTGTAGAATTTAAGACTAGCGGTGAAGGGTGGTTACTCCGATCTCCTTTGGCTCTAGTGTTCCACTATAACGGTTATCCATTGGCTTTAGTGGTTTCCCTAACAAGGCACCTTCACCAGAGTCTCCCTACGACTGCCTCTGGTTCACCTGGTTTGAGTTTAGGACAGGTAGGCCAGGTGAGTGCCTCAGCAGTCATTGCTCTCCTCCTCCTGTCTTGGTTGCACGTATTGTTGCAGAGTTCTCTCATAACCATCCACGGCATTTCCCACTAGAGGGATTGGGTGAGAGCCTTCCTCCAAATTGGAATATTTCCCACCTCCCTTTAATTGGGTTTTCCAGTGGCAGAGCCGTCAGTAAATAAAATATCCCAAGCCTGGGGGGAAGGTGACCTAGGCCCTGGATCCCCAGAGATTTCCTCCTTGCAGGGTTTTTTTTCTCTCCTCTGTTGCCTCTGGTCATAACTGTTAGTTAGTATAGTAGTGTCCCCTAGTTTCTTTAGGTAGGTTACGCTGTTGGATGGAGGTGGATGGTGTCCCTGCCGTTCCCTCTCTCCTTAAAGGATCACCTTATTCTCAACGCAAACCATCAGTATCATGCTACACAAACCTGGGCATTTCATTACATTATCAAACTGAGCATCTCATTACGTTATCAAACTGTCGGTGCTTCTCTACTACTACGTCACAGTTACTGCTCCTACGTCACAGTTACTGCTTGCTCATATGCTTCGTGTCACCTGATTCTTTTTGGGATATGCTTTTACTGCATTTCTTTTGGGAATTCCTAAGGTACCTTCAGCCACGGGAATCATCCCGTGGCACCTGTAGGGATGGAACCCTCTCCGAAGGTTCCTTGCCTTTCGTACCCCTACAGGGTGGTAATTCCTCTGGAACAGAGCGTGCGAATGGCCAAAACCAAAGTAACACAGTTGCACAAGCATAACACTATACTGGCGGTGCAGGACATTGAACAATATTATGTCTACTGGGTCTCATGGCTATGGCCATTCTGATGGTTCCATTGACCTGCCTATATAACAAGAATCCTTCAGTGAACACTCTGGGTCCAGTGGGATCAGCTGACAGATGAGCCGGACCAAATGGTTCTTGTCATGTCCCTGCTTCGCAGAGCATTGCTATGGTGGATGAATCACAAAAACCTATTAAAGGGCATTCCATTTCTTGTACCAGCTCCTGTACAGATCGTCACCATGGATGCCTTGGGCTCCAGCTGAGGGTGCTCATCTTGGCCCTTACCAGATGCTGGGGTCACGGACCCAGGTGGAGGCCAGGTTACACATAAATGTCTTGAAGATGAGATCTATCCTGTACAGCCTCCAGGTATTTCAGGAGCATCTGTGCCCTGGTCCTCTGTTAATATAGATGGGCAATGCCTGTGTGATGCATTACATCAATAGACAAGGAGCACTCATTCCTATCCCCTATGTAGGGAAGCAGTGACAGTATGGTATTAGGTTATGTCGCATGGCCTACATCTGTCAGCCGTGTATTTTCCAGGACTGCAAAACACCTTAGCAGACTGGCTAAGCAGGTTACAGTCCAAGATTCATGAATGGGAACTTCTGACCTCCATGGTAGATGATCGCTTCGCAAAATGGGGTCATCCAGAGTTGGACCTTTTCATGTTCCCAAACAACACAAAAGTGCAGCATTTCTGCTTGCTTACTCCAGGGTCAGGAGTTTTCTGGCAAGATGCGTTGTTCCTGTAATGGAAAGGGCAAGGCACATTTATTTCTATGGCACCCAATCCTGGAGGCTGTGGGTGTTTTCACATGAAAGCAAACAGGGAGGGAAGTGCAAGTAGGATAAAATACACGCAGAACATTATTTAGTATGCAATCTCATATTAAAATCAATAAACATAGTCTTAAAATATGATTTAATGTAATAGCTCTGATTAGTTCGGGAAGGCCAAGTGAAAGAGGTGAGTCTTTAGACCCCTTTTAAAATCCTCCACTGTAGGGGCCTCCCTGTCAGAGATGGGAAATGTGTTCCAGAGGGCCAGACCAGCTTGGTCGGCGGAAGTTTTTAACCTGGCTCTCGGAACCACCAGGAGGCCCTTGGTGGAGGAGCAGAGGGAATGGGCTGAGGAGAACAGCCAGGGCTCAGTCCATATAGGGCCTTATAAGTCAGCAAGCCCAGTTTGAAGATGATCCTCTACCTGACAGGCAGCCAGTGGAGAGCTCACAGGACCATGATCACATGACTAGACCTTGACAGGCCCATCAGTAACCTGGCCACTGTGTTCTGCACCAGCTGCAGCCAGCGGAGGGTCCCTACACACCCAGAAGTACAGAACATGTATTTATGTATTTGAGAAATCGGAATTACAACCCTTTGAGTTGTAGACTCATTTCCAAAGGCTTCACGTCAGGAAGTAGTAACAATAACAAACAATAAAAGTACAACAGTGTACAAGCAGGTAAACATTGACCAGAGAAGCTAAATAGTGTATCGACACATGTAGGTTGACTTAGTGATTGGTTACAGTTGGTAGCTAGCAGGGTGAACAGTGAGCAGACCTATACAATTGGTAGCCAGTAGGTGTACAGTGGGTAGACATAAGGAATTGACCTATACAATTAATGATAAGAGGCATCAAACACATTGAGAAGATCTATCTTATGATGAGCAGCCCACCAGGGCTTTGTCTGGAGAATAATAAACTGAGAGTCGGACAAAAGTCTGTGTCTCAGTGAATGTCAGGGTTTACCAAGGAAGGCAGAGAGCCTTGGGGGTTGCTAAGGTGTTGGTTACACAGGGCCAGTAACTAAGGCAGTTAAGCAATAAGAGGTGGTCGGGTAGGGCCGAGAAGAGGTTAGTGGTTACACTGGCAGTTACGAGAGGATATATTATGCAGTAATCAAGCCTAGACAAAACAAAAGCATGAACCAGTGATAGCAGGTCCTCATGCAGAACTAGGAGTTTAATCCTGGCTACATTCGTTAAGTGGTAGAAACCACTTTGGTCAAACGGATGACACCTGCACATCAAGAGTCAATCTGTCATCCAGGCTGACACCAAGATTTCTCACCCTAGAGGAAGCCATCAATGGAACGGTCCCTAGGACCAATCCTGAGGCTGCTCCGGAGGCACTCCCATCACACTCGTGACCCGGCTCAAGTCACTAGTACCTCTGTCTTATCTGGGCTCAGTCTGAACCAGTTGGAGGATATACAGTCATTGATCTTCGCCAGGCAGTTCTTAAGCACTTTCACAGCATCATGTGTTCCCGGGGCAAAGGACATGTACAGCTGGGTATCATCTGCATAGCAGTGAAAACCCAAACTGTTATGCCTAATGAGCTCACCTGGGGTAGAGTGTACACCGCGAATAGCATTGGTGACAAGATCGAACCCTGAGGCACTCCACAGGGCAAGGGCTTCCGGGTGAGGGGGGGAGATTCTCATCACCACCTGTTGCATCCTGCCCGAGAGATAGGACTTTTTTTTTTTTTTTAACTTTCTTTTATACTCCCAACCGCTGGGCATCCTTCAGGAGTGCCCACTCGGTCAGACCACTACTCCTGGCTTGAACCCCCCGCATCTCCCAGAATACTCCCCCCACCCAGACAAACGGTAGGCTCAACCCTCAGATCACCTCTGAGGCTGGTTCCGCCCTACCTCCTGGCGGTAATCACCTAAGTGTGAAGTGCCTACCTGGATCCGAACGGGCCTGGCGAGGAGAACCGGGTGCGTCTGGGCCGGCTGTAGGATGTGTGGCATACCCCTGGAGCCTCCGTCATCTCACCGGAGGACTGGGAGACTTTTTCCTTTTCTGTTTCTGTCCCCCCCCCCCGGTGGCGCTTGGTCGTGCAATGACGTCCAGCGTCTGCCGAGCCCCGCCCCGGTTGCCTTTGACTGCATCGCATATTCCTTGGCTGCCCCCGGCCATTGCCAGGGGTCACTCTGGAGTGATGCTAACCCTACATCCTCCCCGGGAAGGGAGAGCTATCACACAGATGCTTCATTCCTACCTGCCCCTGCCGACCCCTGACCTCCCGGGCTCGTTCCCGAACCTGGGTCATCAGCGTGGCATGAGGTGAGGCATCTAGAGCCTTAACCCTCAGCGCCACTGGGCTAGCTAAGAGACAGGACTTGAACCAGTTGATGACAATACCGATGAGCGCACAATATTCTCTACGGCGATCCAGTAGCAAAATGTGATTCATGGTGTCAAAAGCTGAGGAGAGATCTAAGAGAACAAGAATTGACCTGTCTCCTCTATCTCGCGCCCTGAGGAGGTAATTTTGCACCCTAACCAATGCTGTTTCAGGCTGTGCCTCGCCCTGAAACCCAATTGGAAAGGCTTATAGATGTAAAGGTCACAAGGTGCTCCTCAAGCTGCTGCACCACTATTTTCTCAAAACCTTTCCTAAAAATGGAAGGCTGGAAATTGGTCGATAATTTGCCAGGACATCAGGGTTGAGTGATGGCTTTTTCAAGAGGGGTCTTACCAATGCCTCCTTCAAGGCATCTGGAAAGACTCCCTCTGACAACGAACACCGGATAATCCCTGCGAACATCGGGCCAACGGTCTCGACGCATCTCATCAAGAAACGGGTCAGGGCCGGGTCCAGTTCAAAGTAAGTGTGCCTCAGCTTTGAGATCACCTCTATAACCTTGGCCACCTCCACTGGTCTAAACTCCTCCCAGACAATAGGAGGGCCTCTGTTCATACCAAGCTGGTCACTGTGAGGCAGAACTTGCCTCACTGGCGGGATCCCCAACTGGATAGAGGACACCCTGTCCGAGAAGAACTGAGCAAACTCATCTCATAAAACAACTGAAAAAGCTTTTTTTGGATGAAGACAGACTGGATGAAGAAGTCTGTCCACAATCTGAAAAAGCTGAGATAGTCTGTTCTTCCCTGCAGCAATCTCCCTGGTTAGGAACTCTGCCTTCTTTCAGTTGATTGTCCCTTGGTACACACAATAGTGAGCACACAAGGCCAGTTTGTCCTCATCGGAACAGGTCTTCTGCCAGCAACACTCCAACGTCTGATCCTTGATCTCCATCACCTTGAGATCCCCATCAAACCAGGGGGATCTGAAGTGAGAAAATCTGGGTCGTATATGGACCGGTGTGATGGCATTGAGTGCCTCAGAGACCACCATGTTATAGGCAGCCTCCACCTTGCCCATGCCAACCGCACATGCCGCACTCATACTAGATAAATCAGCTACCACCAACAGTCCCTCTGGGAACAGTCCCCTTAAAGTGTGATAGCTGATAATCTCAACGGGGGTTTAGGGCCCAAACGAGAACTCCACTGTGCAGTGAGCAGACCAGATGACCCAATCAATCTTAACATTCATGATTTCAAGCCCTAATGAGAAAACCAAGTCCAACATGTGGCTGTGGTGATGGATCGCAGAAGTAACCCCTTGTGTATGGCCCAGTGATGTTATCAACTAGAGGAGTTTATAACTTAATTGTGAGGATTCATTGTTGATCCAGGCATTGAAGTCCCCCAGAACCAGTCATCTGGGGGACCCCAACACCTTGTCGATGAAATCCATAACATTCTGCAGAAACTCTCCTCCTGACCCTGGAGGGTGGTAAATGAGGAGAATTCTGCAACCCGTACCTGGACCCCGATGCACAGCCACACACTCAAAGGACTTGGTGGAACCCACTAGGTGCACGTTGAAGCCCAAGTTGGATCTAAAACAGATGGCCACACCTCCACCCCTGCATTCCCTTCTTGGACAGTGTACAACAGAGTACCCAGCAGGAATGGCCGCCTCCAAAACTGGCCCAGCATCGTCACCCAGCCAGGTCTCTGTGATGCAAGCCAGACTGACTGAAGAAATCAAGTCTGCCATAATTGCGGTCTTGTTTCCCATCAATCTGGCGTTGTATAGCACAGCCCGAAGGAGACTAGTGGATGCTGCAGGCCCTCTGACTGCCTGCCCACTCTGTCCGGTTAGAAACCAAACACGTCTGACCTCTTTCTTGGTTCCATTTAGCCCCAAGGCGTCTCCTGCTCCTGACCACCCCAATACCCCTGACCTCCGTTGGGCTCTCCATGCCCCACCTCCGCCATCCTACATGCTCCCTAGCAATGCCCACCTCCCTACAGCGCCGTTCCACTGTAACTGGAACAGGGAGGTCAGTGAAGGGGCGGAGGTCACGCAGGTGGGATGCAGTGCACAGTATACGACGGGGTCCAAGACTCTGGCACATCTTTGGCATTAACAAGGGCCCTAATGCACCAATACCCTTAAAACACTAACCAAGTCCCAAAACAACCCCAAAAAATAAATTATTCTAAAACCTGACTCTTCACATACATCTAGCATCCACTTAATACAACAAGTTATCCTAACCATACACACAGCAGTCATATACTACCTACGGCACCCTTCCCCAGCCACCCCAAAATACAGTCACATAAAAACAGTAATAAAAGAATCCTCAGGAGGCCTAGTACTGGGAAACAAGTCCAATAAAATCATATGTAATTGGAATAAAAGTCCCAGTGCAGTGTTAAATTAAACTGCATGAGTCTCAGGCTTTTAAAATGCAAGGCTAAGGTTAGTGCTCCCACTACCTTCCAAGATATTCAAGTCCTTGGCACGATGGCAGTCCCGAGTAACTTGAAGCACACAGCATAGGAAAATTGCAGCCCAGGAATATTAGGTGCTCTCACTGCCAAATATGATGGCACTCTCGCTGCCAGATATAATAGTCCAACTGCAATTAAATGCCAAAAGGGGGTGGGGAGAAGCAGGAGTCAAGTTTATGGAGCTCTTTCACTGCTCCGCACGACCGAGAAAGTACCTTTCTACAAAAGTACAGTCATAGAACAGAGAAAAGAGTCAGCAAAAATTCTAAAGTCACACCAACCGCCAGCTCTGCTGTATCAAGTCCACAACTGCAGACCTCACCACATGCAGTCCAGTTCAACGGTCACCACTTATTCTTCTTTGCCACTAGCAGCTTCCGATGTTAAACAACTTTAGAATCCAGATGGACGTGGCAGCTCTCAACTCGGTCCAAAACACACCAACTGACACAATTGAACCAGCTTCACCTACCTAGTCTCCTGCGGCATCACATCCCGATGAGTTTTCTAGCCTCCGACTCCCCTCCACAATTCCTTCTCACATGAATACAAGTATCAGGCGCTTGGCTCCTCGGGAACAGTCCACATCAAGCAGGGAACCCCATGCAGTAACTGTGCTGCAAATATAACTGTATATATAATATATATATATATATATATATATATATATATATATGTATGTATATGTGTGTATATATATATATATATATATATATATATATATATATAGATATATATGAAACAAAACTTTCAGAACTGGAGCCTCTGTGGAAACAACCTAAACAATTAAGCAATAAGGCATGACCAAGTGTTATGTTAATGGTCTGTTAATCATCTTGTAGGGGTGTACTGTGGCATGAGGTGTAGCCGAGTGCCACATGCCCCTAGAGGGTGATTAACTGACCATTAACATAATCCCTGGGAGTGTCTTATTGCTATTATAATAAAAAATGTTGTTAAACCTTGTTCAGCATATGGCTAAGCTCTACGTGTATGTTAATAAAAGATTAACATAAGGCTGTTAGAATGTTTGCAGCCAATCAGAAAACTCCATTTCCCAGTCCCTTTTTATAATAATAAAAACTACGCTCCTAACGCTGCCTCACTTTTACCCCTACCTGTATCTAGCCCAGCACTACAATAACCTAAACAAGATGCTTGTGACAAAACGAAGCAAAACTTTACAGTAAAACTAGCAGGATTCTCCCCTCAGCTTCCTGAGGAGATCCCTTGAGGATTCTTCAGGGATTTCACTAAGAATTTGGCTCAAAAAGAAACTGAGGAGGATAAAGTAATTCAGTGCTGTAGTGAACACTGTAGACTGCTGCCCAGCCCGGCGGTCATTTTCCTCCCTCCTCACAACAGCACAGCACACAGTAGAGCCTGAAGCTCTGAAATCCATTCGAGCAGAAGTGTCTGCAACTAAAACTAACAGGAAAATTCCTGTATGCATTTCCCTCAGTTCCACTAATACAGAAGGTGCTGCTCAAGCTACGGATGGAGAGTGCCACTCTTATCCTCATTGCTTCATTATGGCTCGCCAGATATGGTTTCCACTTGTATAGTAGATGGCAGTGAAGCCTTCTGTCCCCCTTCCTCTGTGTGAGGGCCTGTTGTCACAGGGCAAGGGATCCCTGGTCCATCTAGACCTGAAATCCCTACATCTTCATGCATGTCGTCTGAAGACATAGCCATTGCACATTTTGGGGTGTCCCCTAAGGTTGCTGATGTACTGATTGAGATTAAAAAGCCTTCTTCCAGACATACTTACTCCTTGAAATGGAAGTGGTTCACTTTGTGAGCTGCTTCCAGAAGTCTGGGCCCACTTACACGTCCTGTAAATGCTGTGCTAGAATACTTGCTGTCCTTGTCATTCTCTGGTCTACAGTATTCCTCACTTAAGGTACATTTGGCTGCCTGTATCCGCTTTCCATGCCCCTAGTGAGGGTCGTACGGTGGCCCAGTTAGAGGTCTCCTGCACTTTTCTTTTTCTGTAAGCATTTTTTTGTTTTTCTGGTTTTCCCCAGTCCCCATCCCGCACATTCTGATGCCAGACGACTGCATGGAGTGGCACGCAAGAACGCCTGACCAAGTGGACACCCCACACTGCCAGTCACTCCATTACCGCCTGCACCTGTCACTAGACCTCCATCCAGTGACGGGTGACTATGAATGGGTGACCCACCCACCCACTTGGAGAGGAGAGCCAACACTGATTCTGCCCTCCCTCCCCCCCATGCGGCACCCCGACCACTCGAGTCTTCAGAGAGCTATTCTGCACATGAAGACTCTTATTATAATCCATTCCCACTGTGGGACTTGAACTTTGTACTTGAGAAACTGGTGTTGGCTCCTTTTGATCCAGCTACGAGTTGTGGCTTATGTTTCCAATCATGAAAAATGTTATGTTTAGTTGCAGACACTTCTGCTCGAAGGGATTTCAGAGATTCAGGCTCTAATGTGTGAGCCTCCTTATTTGATTTTCCACAAAGACAGTTTCTTTGCCTACAAATCCTCAGTTTTTACTGAAGGTGGTATCTGAATTTACACTGACTCAGATGATACATCTTCTTGTTTACTACCCGAGCATGCCGGTCAGGGTGAGGCACTGCTCCATACTTCAGATGTATTGTACATAGAATACTCGGATATCATGTGAATCACAACAAGGACTGCAGAAAGTCCTCCCAGCTTTTTGTTTCATTCCCTCCTGGGAAAGAGGGTACTCCTGTGTCTAAACAGTGATTTTCCAAATGACCGGCAAGTTGTATTACATTCTGTTATAGGAAATATGGTAAGAAACTTCCTGGTGTGGTTCGTAGTCACTCCACCAGGGGAATGGCCACTTCTGTTGCTTGTTTCAGAAATGTTTCTGTTACTGTCATTTGTGTTGCAGCCACATGGAACACTGTCCATAACCTTCACTAAACATTACAGTTTGGACATAATCTCTTGTAGTCGTGCTGGTTTTGGGCTTGCTGTACTGTAAGGTGTGCTATACTGAAAATATCTTAGACTGTAACTGCCTTCCAGTTGTTATTGGGGACTATTTGGGAATCATTACAAAGGTGTGGCCTAATGGAGGCGATATCCTCAAAGAAGATAGAACAGTTACATACTTACTGTAACAGTATGCATCGTATATCCAGCTCCATGCCTCTCTTTGTATGCCTGGACTGTTCTACTCTCCTGTTTCCCCATGGTTGGAGGTTTTTCAAGTCTAATGTATGGCAGGGAATTGAAGAGTGATGGGGCTGCCCACATTTATATAGACGCTGATGCATGACGTCATTGGTGGCCCCCAGCTACCAAAAGTTACTGTGTGGTCCTAGTGCCTGATGGCTATAGTTCCAAAGGTGTGGCCTAATGGAGGAGATTCTCTTGAAGATCTATTTTTATGGTGAGTACGTAACTGTCCTTTTTAAGTCTGCCTTGCTGTCTCGGATAACAGTACTTTTGCATCGAGGTGAGCGTAGCTGACAGTTACCCTTGACACCCACCTCCCCATGTTCCAGATCCATCCCACACCTACCTGGTATAGTAGGTTGAACCTTTAGATTAATTCAGTTACTTCAATTGGTGGGCTTTAGTTTGTCACAGCCCCAATTTACCCTCTACTGCTGCCTCTTCGGTTTCGATGTAAACTGCAGCCACATCTGGGTGTGTGAAGGTTCTCGGCAGTTGTCCAGGGCACCAAATAATCAGCTTCAGTGGAAAGACATTGGCAAACTACCCATTTGCCTTGTGCCGTTTCTTCTTGACTAGGTTAAATTCCTGCCACTGGGACTGTAGGCATCTGCTATAATTTAGACAGAAACTGATAACTTGATTCCGGATCTTGATTGTGTCCTTTTGCTAGACAGCTTGCAGAACAGTCACTCTGTCTAGGTACCTTAAGAATTTCATGAGGAAATGTCTTGACTGCTCTGCCTGTCCCGGTTTCATTCCTGGCAGCCTGTGGGCACATTGTATTTCAAATGTAGTGGTCCTGTCTAAGCCCAGGATTTGAGGTAGTTAGGTAGTCGAGAAGACCATGGGTCTGTTTCCTCCAGACCTCCAGGAAGTCCGAGTACCCGGACATTGGTGCGGCACTCCCTGTTCTCATGGTCATCCCATTTATCGGCCATCTGATGGATACGTTTGTATGCCCCTGTCAGTTCTGCAGCCATTTCAATATTTCACTCCTCTTGTTCTTGCTGTCGGGATTCCATTTCACCGAGCCATTTGCTATATGACTCGGAGGTTTCACTCAGTCCGTTCAGAGTTTTCTGAATGTGTGACAGCTGGGCATTGAGGTTTTCAAAGCCTGCTCACATCTCCGTTTTTAGATCCTATAAAATTATTTTCAGAACTGATTTAGTGGGTGGTGAGGGGCGAGAAGTGCCAGGCTGTGCTGCTGGTGGAGTCTGCATGGAGGTTCCTGGGTGTGGATCTCATGGAGCATTTCGGCAGTCGAGCTGTGAAGACCTGTCATCTTTGGCTGCATTGTTTAATTTTTTAGAGTCAATCTTGAATCTGGTGCCGGGCCAATTTTGGTGGCTGTGTCATTGTAATTGCAGGCTCTGCTGAAAGATGTAAATATTACTAGTTTAATGTTGAGGATAGCTGCCACTGTAGGCAACTTTTCACAGAGCTCTATACCAGAACATCCATGCAGGTGTCTGGCAAAGGTACACCCCCCCACCCCCGCATGGGACATTCTTGTTTTGTGAAAAAATTAAATGTCTCTTGCAGATGTTCTCTAACTTTTTAACCCAGGATAGCCCAGATGTGATGCAACATCTGGTTTCTAATGGGGTCATCCTTGACATAGAAACATAGAAATTGATGGCAAATAAGGACTGCTAGGTCCATCCAGTCTGCCCATTTTCCCTGCCTACTGTAAAAGCCACAGACCCCACTTGATCTCCGGCTTTACCTCTTCATACCTATTGCTAGGGTTCCCCTATGCCTGTCCCATGCATGTTTGAATTCCCTCACTGTGTTTGCCCCCACCACCTCTGCTTGGAGTCTCTTCCATGCATTCACCACTCTTTCTGTGAAGAAATACTTCCTCATGATACCCCTTAGTCTACCCCCTTCCAACCTCATATCATGCCCCCTTGTTCCTGGATATCTCCTTTTGCAAAAGATGCTACACTCCGGTACTCTATTTATGCCTTTTAGATATTTGTAGGTTTCTGTCATACCTCCTCTGTCTCACCTCTTCTCCAGGGTATACCTATTGAGGTCTCCCAGTCTCTCCTCATATGACTTTTGGTGCAGGCCCTGCACCATCTTTGTTGCCCTTCTCTGAACTGCCTCAACCTTGTCTACATACAGGCCTCCATAGTAAGCCTGGGCAAGTGTCTGCTTACAAAGGGAATCACTGGATACCCTCGGTAGTAGAGCAGGTAGAGAAATCCCTATAAATTAGCACATGTTTACAGAGCGTATTTCCACATCTCTGCCTTTTGAAGCACTGGGGTCAAGTACAATGGACCTAGATTCCCTTACTGCCTAAAATTTCTGTGTTACCATGCAGAAGTGACATTGCAGAGGGTCTGGAAGGGAAGGTGTGCCTCTTTGCAGATTACACTAAGATCTGCAACAGGGTGGACACTCCAGGAGGGGTGGAAAAAATGAAGAGGAACCTAGGTAAACTGGAAGAATGGTCTAGAGTGTGGCAGCTGAGATTTAATGCGAAAAAGTGCAAAATCATGCAATTGGGGTGCAAGAACCCAGGGGAGGATTACATGATGGGTGAGGGGGGGAACTGATGGTCACCAACAGAAAAGGGATTTGGAGGTAATCATATCTGATGTACCTGCACAACTCCTACCCATTCTATCAACTATTTGCTCCAGTCTGGGCCACATTTTCTTTTCGATTTTGTCACATAGTGCTATTTAAATGCTTATTGCTGAACCTACTACTGTTGTAAGCTGTACGTACGCCTTACCCACTTTGTATATACAATTTTCTCACTAATATTGTTGTATTTCTACTCACTACAGTACCACTGTCTGTCATAACCTTATCACATATGTATGAACTGTTCTTGTCTTATTACTTCACCCATGTAACCCCCTACCCCCAGGGCGCATCTGGAATCGAGTGGTACTCCGCTCAGTATGCCTTCCTGGTAAATCTCTTAAATAAATAAATAAATGACCTAAAGGTAGCCAAACAGTGCGACAAGGCTGTGGGTTCTTTTACATCTTTTTGCACCTTGGCCAGCTAGAGCAGCGTTTCGGAATCAAGGCCATCAGCATTTTTTTGTGTGACCACTGAGCTCTGTGGAGCGGCAATTAAAAACTTGATGGAACCGGCTTTTTCTTACCCTTAAACACACAGGAGATCAATGCTGAGTGCAAGAAACCATCTAACTTAATTTACTTATATGGTTAGTGCTTGTTATGTATGAAAATCAGCCCCTTCAAAAATGCTGTTGTACACATTCTGAAAAAGTTGTTGTGCATGTTCTAAATCAATTTCAGCTGTGTACCCTGCTCGCACAGTCTCCCGCCGCACTGCACCACTTCACTCATGAACGAAAAAAAAGTAAAAGTCATGGCACCTGACATTTTTATTTATTTATTTGTATTTATATATATATATTTTTTGCCTGTTTTTCTCCCGTGGTCCCACTGCCGCAGAACACGGGTGACGTGCATGCGTGGTGGTGCACACACACCCCATGATGCCAGCTCAGCCCCTTCTGCCCCTGCCTAAGGCTAACGCCAGAGCTCCCGAGGTCGGCGCCACCATCCATCTTCCACTGGGTGGCGGCCAGTGATCAGGGAGCCTCCAGTCCCTCCCAGGAGGAGAGAGCTGCCTTTGGTGGCTCAATCTCGCTCCTTGCCCTCCCCCACCAGGCTGACCCCCAACAACCTGGGTTCGTTCCCGAACCCGGGTCGCTGGCACAGTGCGAGGTGTGGCATCCAGCACCTCAACCCTCAACGCCACTGGGCGATTGCCATTATTTTTAAAACATACAGAAACATAAAAAAATTCACTCGCTCAAAACCATATACTATTAAAAAATAAACCATAGGCGTCTGTACAGAACTCACCATATGTTTCTATCTTGGGGTTGATATAACAGCATGGACCTCTTGAGGTTCATGTGTTATCACAACCCCTCGATACAAACATAGGCTTGTTGTGCATGTTCACCCATACATTATTCCTTATATGCTGTGCGAACAGAGACTGAGGCATCCAGTAAGCTCTGGTGGCCGCATTGTGAGGCTATCAGGATCTGATGTTTGAAAACCACTGAGCTAGAGCACTGGGAGCTTATGTGACGTGCCCAAGGTCACACAGTGACTGTCTGGCTCTGAGGGGGTTTAAACCTACAATCTCCTAACTCACAAGCTGGTGGTCTAACCACTAAATCACACTGCCTGTTTTAAACGGTGTAATGAATTAGTATTGATGGACCTTGATCAATAATATAGTTAAATGTCCTCCTATGTCACTCTTGGCAGTATAAGTGTGGTCTCACATTCTTGTGGTTTCAGAACCATGCATGTTCAGTTTATGGTTCTCGCATCCTACAGATGCATGTGAGACTACTCATACAGTGCTAAGAATGAAGGATCCGTTGGTCTGTTTTCAGATATTCAGAGTATCTGACTTTGAAATCTGATTTTAAGTTCAAGTTAAAATTTCAGAATTGTGTTTCCAAATCTGAATCCGATTGATTAGGATTTAGGATTTTCAGCAACTAAACCCCAAAACTCTAAATCCTAACTTTAGGATTGTATTCTGATATATCCAAATGTGAAAATGGATATCTGATCACCCCTACTAAAAGTGCCATGGGGAAGGGGGAATACATAAATATTTAAATGACATACCTAAAGGCAGGGGGTTCTGCATAGAATGTTGCCTCCTTGATCTTTTGTTTTTGAATCCTAGGTAAGAGGGTTAAAAGCACATGCAGACCTTTCTGTTGCATTACTTCATTGCCTGTTTCGAAGACGTGCCCATGATGGTTTGTACCCTACTCTTTACATGTGTGTCTCTCTCTTGACTTCCCTCTGCAGCGCCAAAGGAAATGACGACACTCACCAGCCAAGAGGAAGACAACCTCCTATTGCAGCAGGAGCTGTCTCGGCTGGAGGACCTGCTGTCTCAGACCCGCGCAGAACGGGATGAGCTGTCCATCAAATACAAAGCAGTCAGCGAACGGGTAAGAATCCTCTGCTGAAAGGTTTGAAGTGTGTGTGTGTGTGTGTGTGTGTGTGTGTGTGTGTTTGTGTGTGTATGTGTATGTGTGTGCCTGCAAAGTTTGAATATTAAAAGTGTAGACTTTGGGACGCTTTTACTTCGGCATGCCTAATGTTGAAGAACATTTCCATAATGGCGGATCTGAGACTGATGAACTTGATTTCAGTGGCCGGTTTAAAAAAGCCACATTTAAAAAGCATATTTGAAATCACAGTTTGGTACCGTCAGTGCTTGTGTACCAGGCAGCTGGAACTGGGGGTTGGGGAGTGGGAAACCTATATCTTAGGTCCTAAGCAATGTTTGCCAGTCAGTTTGCACTGCTTTTGCAGTTTAAAACTTTAGATAAGCTAGACAACTAACAAAATAAAATCTCTGCTCAGGGCTAGCATCTTGTGCCCTGCCACTGATGCACTTCAACTGGACTGTAACTGTTGGAGGATTGTTGATGCAGACAGGGTTCTGTAATGATTTTTTTACTAAATCTTTCATGGAAGGGGTAGTATTGGATGAATGGAGACAGGCTACTGTTATTCCCATATATAAAAATAAAGGATCAAAACAGAATGTTGAAAATTACAGGCCGATTAGTCTGACATCTGTCCTAAGTAAAATTATGGAGGGTATAATAAAAAATATTATAGAGACCACTTTACAACCAGACCCATCACAGCATGGATTTGTTAAGTCTCGATCATGTATGACCAACCTGCTTGACTTTTATGGTGGAGTAAGTCTGGCTTTGGATGAGGGTGTAGCAGTGGACGTGATCTTGCTGGACTTTTCAAAGGCTTTTGATAAGGTGCCACATGGAGAACTTATTGACACTATGATAAATATGGGACTTGAAGGGAACATTACCAGATGGATTGAGTCCTGGCTGTTTGAAAGGATACAGCGTGTTTGTATTAAAGGTTACTATTCAGAATACAAACCTGTGACTTGCGGGGTTCCACAGGGTTCTGTTTTGGGACCCAGTTTATTTAATATCTATATATCTTCCCTGACATCCCCTTCTAACGTATGGTTGACTAAGTTTGCTGATGATACTTGTATAGGCTATACTAGTAATAAACCCGAGGATGTAATTACTTTACAAACCACACTAAGTGAATTTGAAAATTGGGCATTAACTAAAAAAACTCACGTTCAATGTTGAGAAATGCGTTGTAATGCATTTTGGGAAAAACAACCCTTTAGCTGATTATTATATGGGCAACAAATGTCTTAAGGTCATCGAGAACGAGCGTGACCTGGGTATTAGGGTCAAAAATGATTTAAAATTTGGCTTACATTGCCAACATGTAATTAACAAAGCTGGGGGTATACTCCATTGTATTAATAAACATATTAAAAGTACTAATACTAAAGTCTTATTGCCACTGTATACTTCATTGGTCAGATCTCATGTTGAGTACTGTGCCCAGTTTTGATCCCCCGGTGACAGGGGATCAATTAATGCCCTGGAGTGTATACAGAAAAGGGCTACCAAAAGAATTAACGAAGTTCAGGGTTTGGACTATGAAAATAGACTAGTAAAACTTGGATTATATAGTCTTGAGTATCGCAGATTGAGAGGCGATATGTGTCTGGTGTTTAAAGCATTACATGATGATACCTTATGGGAGTCTTTGGGACTAGTTTTTAGAGAAGTCGTTTATGATACTAGGGCTCACCCACTGCAATTGGTGGTAGAACAATGTCGAACAAAACAGAGAAGTACTTGGTTCTCTGTTAGAATATCCAAAACTTGGAATGGATTACCAATTTCTGTGGTGACTAGTGATAATATGAATATTTTTAAAACTCGTTTGGATACTTTTTTAAGACAGTAGTCAATTAAGGGTTACTACTAACTATATTCGGCGAGCAAAATGGACTACGGTCTTCTCAGCTCTGATCAACCTATTAAACCTATAATGCTGAAGCTTTGTGAGTGTGTCAGTCTCCCAAGTAAGATGATGTATGAATAATAAAATTATAATAATAAATTAAGAATAACCAGTGCCAACACAGAACGACACACACAAACAATTTTGTTTTGACTTTAGTTTAGTAGTTTTGTGTATTCTATCCAGTGGCCACTAGATGGCAGTGGGAGACCTCTACAGCAAAAAAAAAAACGAACAAAAACTTCATTTAACCACATTCTGTAGTAAGCTACGGTACTGTATATGATAGTTGTTATCGTTGCAGCATGGAAGTGAATTATAATGTATATAATGGCTGTTATTCAGTGCAGCACTAAAATGTTTTTTCTCCTTTATGCAGTTAGCCTCCTATTTCTTTTGTATCAGTCACGGTTAAGATCCTCAAAGTATTTTTTGTCCAGTTTGCACATATCAATAGACTTGAAGCTCTTATTGAAACTAGCACTTAGATTAATAAAATATCCACAATCCACGATAACTTCCTTGAAGTCTAAAAGGAATTGATAAAACATGATGATCCTCATTCAAAACTGGTCCATAAACCATGATGATCTTTCTGAAAGTTCATACCAGTCAAAGAAATATGACAACCTCTCGGAAACCTAAACTAGTCCAAAAACACAGTAACCATCTAAAGCCACTAATTGGCCTATAAACTATGATAACTTCTCTGAGAACTCAAACTATTCCATAAAAAGCCGGCCCGCTGGTGCAGCAGTAAAGCTACCGCTTAGCGTCGCCAATGACCCAGGTTGAGGAATGGACTCTGGTTGCTAGAGGGCTGGCCGGGGGGGGGGAGGAGGAGGATTGAGCACCCGTTGGGCTGCTCTCCTGCTCCGGGGAGGGTGGGTTGCCTGTCCTGCCGCTCTACTGCTACCTGGGTTACCACAGGTGGAGGTGCAGCGGGATGGCAAGAAGCCAAGTGGGAGGACGTCAGCTGGGATCCAAAGCGGCAGCACATTGCGACGTGCTCTGCCTCTTGACTCCCCTAGCACACCGACGTCCATGGAGCAGCACCAGAAAAGTGGAAAACCCCTCACCAGCCACCTGAAGACGGGACCTGGCTGTCCCGAGAAAATCCATAACTGGGCTCCTCAGAGGGCTCCTTGGGGCAGGTCACCCAACGTACACTCACGCATTGGGGGAGGGAGACATTGTGGGGGTCCCCTTCTTCTCCATCCGGGGGATAAACCACAGCAGGATGGGGGCAGGTCCACTGGTAACCCGAAGGAGTTACCCGGGTCGGAGCTACGGGAGCATGTGCAGCCTAGGGCTCCCCGATGGTAAGTAGCTGGTGTGGTGAGTAAGGGGGCATAAAGAGTAAAAATGTGTGTATATATATATATATATATATATATATATATATAAAACTCGTTCACGAAAAAAAATATATATAAAACTGGTAGGGAAATTGCTGGGTCCTGATTAATTAGCAGCCATGAATTGTGAGACCACCATCACTGGTTAATAAAATGTACTGACAACCAGGACACAGCACATTAACGTATCAATGCCTTTTGTAAACAAAATTCCTGTCTGCCATTACAAAGATGGCTGCTTCCTTTACTCTCACTCAGAAAAGTCAGCTAGGCCCTAAAACTGAAGTTCTCAAAATTAACGAAAGAAAAAAAAACAAATAAATGAAATTATCTTTCTCTTTATAATTCCCCTTTTTACAGACAGACACCAATTAAAAAGTACTCTTAGCTTTATTTTCTTGAGCTTCTTTCCTGACCATTAAAAAAAACCTTTCCTAATTTCCATTTCCTGTCCTTACCTGTCTACCAGAGAAAACCTTGCTGCTTGCGCTGGCTGTATAAGATAGAATCTCTGGTTTAACTGTGGCCTTCTGTTGTGGGTGTTTGTATGGGGGAGAGGTGAACATTTGCCAGTAGACTTCTGCAGAAGGCTGAGTTCTGCATTCCATGGTAAACACAAATTTCACCTACTAAGAGTGTGAAAAGACAGATTTTTTTTTTAAGAGATTTTATTTTTCCTTCTGGGGACTGGGAGACAGGCTCTCAGCCCTTCCCCCTTGACTGACCCTTGCCTCTCCCAATATACCAAGGTCTAAGTCTCCCACAGACTCCGCCCTTCCCCGGTCAACAATCTGGATCCTTCCAGCAGTTGAGTGGCGGTACAGGAACAGGGGAGTGGGCACGGCTTCATGAAGCCCACCTTCCTCCATTTTCCTGATCTCCCATGTACCCCCTGCCACAGTGACAGGTCAGTACATGCGCGTGGAGGTGCCCACATCCTGCAGAGCCATGGCCTGCCCTTCGAGCCATTTGCTGACCTGCACTACTACTGTGCCTTCAGCTGGTGGCAGTCAGAGGCTGAGACAACTGGCCACCCTTCTCCGGGAGTCACTGGGACACTCAATCCTCCCCCACCTTGCTGACTTCCAGCAACTTGTGCTCATTCCTGAACATGAATCCCCAGCATGATAGCAGTAAGGCGTTCACATGCTTAGCCGTCAGTGCCACTGGGTCAGCCTTGGAAAGACGGGTGGTACAGACTACTTTTTACTAATTACTTTCAACAAAAGAAAATACCTCTTTTTTTATAAAAAAAAAAAAAAGTTGACTTTTTTTTGTTAAGATGTGTTCATTTACTCATTTTATAAGCGCAATAAAACATCAGGTTGTGGGTAGTTATGTGACAACCGCACTTACAGTTGCTGAAGCCATTTGGTGCAAACTCCTGGTGTCTCACAGCACGCCTGGGCATGCATTTATCACATAACTACCCACACATCCTGTTGGGTCTTACTGCTTACATATTTCCCTGATACCTTAAACAGGTCCATACATCCTGCTGTCCTCCCCCCCAAACCTTAAAGTGGCCTACAAAACATGATACTCTCTTTTTCTGAACCTCAAACTGACCCATGGAACTTAATCTCTTTCTGAAACCTCAAAGTGTCCTATGAAAACTCCCTAAAAACTGATCCTGGTCGATGAACCATGATAACCCCTTGAAACCTCAAACAAGACCATACAACCATGATAACCCCTTGAAACCACAAACAGGCCCATACAACCATGATAACCCCTTGAAATCACAAACCGGTCCAGGAAACCACAGTAACCCCATGATACTTCAAACTGGTCCATATAACCATGATAACCCCTTGAAATTGCAAACTGATCCCCTGTTAAAAAAAAAAAAAAAAAGGACCACGAGACAAACAGGAATCATGATGACCGCAACTTGCAGTCAACATGATTCCTGTTGGCGAGATGCCGGTCGACAAAAGGGCTGTCGAACCGGCATCGTAGAGCCCGCTGCAAACAATTGTCTACTTAAAACTATGGGTAGATAATAGACCGTGCTCAATAAACGAATGGTCTAATGAACTAATAGAATCTATCAAATTAGAAAACCTTTCACATGGGTTCAAAAACAGTTTATATAACTTATAAAAAAATAGAAGGCCTTTCTTGCCCATATGATGTCTGTAAATAAGATGTCTGTTAATACACAATAACTGCTTCTCAAGAAACATAATCTTGATTCCATCTTCCTGTTTAGTTTCTTGTCGCGAATTATCTCATCTTTTCCCTTTTCTTTCTTGTCAACCTTTCTTTTTCTCAGACAAAAACCTTCTCCTTGGATGCTATGCATGTAATCTAGAAATGAAACCCATTCATTAGATTAAAGCTCTGTCAGCAATATACAGTAAATACACAGACATTAGCAAAATAATAACCAATTTTAGTAATGTTTACTCAAGTCTAGCATATCTTATTTATATTGCACCTCTACAATGAGTTATGTATTATAATTGTTGTTGAATGATTAGTTACTATTGTACCAATAGAAACTGTTGATTCTGTATGTTATTGGCGAACAGCACTTTGTGACTGTTTTGTTGAAGGCCTGGTGACGGTGCAAGTGGGGGTCAGTCAGAAGGGGGTAGCCAGGGCAGAAGGTGTTAAACAAAATATGGAAAGGAAATTCTTCAATAAAAATGTATTCTAAAAAAAAAAAAAAAAAAAGTCATGACAACCCGTAAAACTGCAAACTGGTACATAAAACATGATAAACCTCATCACAACAGTATAAAACACTGATCCTCGCACCATCAGACCAATGTAGAAAAGAGTTGTACTCTTCCTTCATGTATAATTTGTTTGGCTTCTGTGCATCTCTCCAGTCACTCTTGTACACTCTGAAGTTATAAACGTAGTGCAGGGTGTCATGGGTATGAAAGTCTGTGGGTGGGGCAAGCTGATAAAGCTTCACCTGAACAGAAATTTCCTTCTAGACAGACTTTTACATCTGTATCAGTACAGGCTAAGAATGATAAACTACAGACATGTGTTTCATCCTGTTGGGACTCAGCAGTACAGTCAACATCACAGCCAACTGACAAGTCAGACCATGAGGAAAACAGGCATGTATTATACTAGGAGGCAGAACACAAAAGAGAGAGTTTGAGAAAAATAGCAGCATGGAAGACCCCCCAAAAGAAGATGCTTGGAGAGAAGAAATACCCAGTTGATTTGGCTTCTGTGCTGCTGTTCAAACCACATTAATACACATGTAAGCCTCAAACCCAGTGGAAGACATCATGGGTATGCAAATCCTTGTGCAAGGCAAGCTGACAAGGCTTTGCCAGACCAGTCACTGCCAACAGGTGTGTTCATCTGAACTGATACAGGATGAGAATGACAAACTACTTACAGGGAATTCAGCCTGTTGTGACTCCTCAGTGTAATGCAGTCATCAGAACAAAGTACCAGGTCAGCATAGAGGAAACCTGGCATTTAGTACATTTGGCGGCAGCATACTGCAGAGGCAGTTTGCAAGAAGAGCAGGTCATCGGATCCACTTTGGGAGTTATGAATTATGCATTGAAGACTAGTTTGGTTTAATTAGGCCTTGGCTTCCCCTCAAGCATATTGCATGCCAGAGGGATCCATGATGTGTAACTAGGGGTGGGTGACATTGTCCCGCTTTGCGGTAACTAAAGTGGATGACATTGTCCGGCTGCGGTAACTAGAAAGTAGGGTGACATTGTCCCCTTTGCGGTAACTAGGGGTGGATGACATTGTCCCACATTACGGTAACTAGGGGCAGGTGACATTGTCCCGCATTGCGGTAACTAGGGGTGGATGACATTGTCCCGCATTGCGGTAACTAGGGGTGGATGACATTGTCCCGCATTGCGGTAACTAGAGGTGGATGACATTGTCCCACTTTACGGTAACTAGGGGTGGGTGATATTGTCCCGCTTTGCGGTAACTAGGGGTGGATGACATTGTCCCACTTTATGGTAACTAGGGGTGGATGACATTGTCCCGCTTTACGGTAACTAGGGGTGGGTGACATTGTCCCGCTTTGCGGTAACTAGGGGTGGGTGACATTGTCCCGCTTTACGGTAACTAGGGGTGGATGACATTGTCCCGCTTTGCGGTAACTAGGGGTAGATGAAATTGTCCTGCTTTGAAGGGACTGCCTTGATGGTCTATCTTAGCCTTCTCCCATCTTAGACTTAATCTGTCCTTATGTTCTTTGCATAGTAAATGAGGATTTTCTGCACTTTGTGGAGTTTTTGACTTCAAAAGTGGGCAATTTGCAGGATCTCTCCTCCCCACACACACACATTGAGTATCTTGTGGGGGAATGCTGCAAAGTGCAGATTTTCTTGAAAACTCATGCCACTCATGTAAAATTTTGCAAAGTCAGCACTTTGAACTATTTCCGTGAAGTGGGCAATTCGTGGAACCTACACATAGCGAATGTGCCCCGCTTTGCACAAAATTCGCAACATCTCTGTCATTGTAATTCTTATTGTGTTGGACCTTACGTATATTAGTATAGAATTGCTCTTTTTAACAAACAGTGTAATCTTGGCTCATTCTTATGGCTTTAGGAAAAAGCACTGTCCAGTCGTAGCAGCCCTGGGAGTCAAAGCTAATGGTCACTTTACACTACTTTGACTGAGCAGTGAGCACTACATGAAGCCGTCTTTGTAGACCTGAAAACAAAAGAATGCCTGCAGTTACGCCATTCAGAAGTCAGAGGTTTGGGTGGGAGTCAGGTCTGGAGTCTTCAGAGGGAGTTAAAAACAAACTGGTCAGAGCCAAAACGACTGTTATATGTTACCCTGTTAAAGGCTTTAGAACTAATATTTGGCTTGTACTGTAATGAATAGTCAGAGAACAAATGGTGTAAGTTAGAAATTTGTTTTACTTGTGTGAAAGTGTTAGTGTTACCATGAACAGATTGCTATGAGAAAAGGAGAGGCACAAGAAGAAAGGGGGTCAGAAACACACATAAAGGACAGATAGTTACAGGAGCAGGACAGGGAAGAGGGGAAAGATGAACTTTGAACTGATCAATACCTGTGCACATAAGGAATAAAACAAGCACTTGTCAATGCCGAGTGTTATCTCGCTGGCATTGGCATTGGTAGTGCCGGAGTTAGAGACGCATACTAGGAATGGCAGTGAAGTATTGAAGTGACGCCAACCCCACCCCCACCCTGTAAAGAGCAACAGGCATTGGGGTGTACCTTTGGGTCGTCGGCTGTAATGCTCATGCCATTGTACCTCACCCTACTCTGTAGACACTGACAAGTGGCATGGTGTGCTTTGGGGTCTTTGGGCATTATATTTATCCCATTCCATAAGTAAGTACGCTGAGGTGGGTGCAGTATAGGAGAATGGGGTGAACTTCGTGGCCGAACAGTGCAAGGCACACCACGATGCATGTCACTGGCTGCAGGGTGGGGGTGGAATGGCATGAGCATTACAGCCGATGATCCCAAGTCACACCCCTGACGCCTGTCAGTCTCTACAGGGTGGGTTGCTACAGTTGGAAACCATAACACCGTAGGCATCTGTTGGTATTTTCACTCCAAATTTTCAACATGGGCTTTTTGTGAGCCCTCCTCATGAAAAGCGGCACTGTCAATTTGTTAGTTGAAAGGTGGTTTTGCACAGTGGCTATGCTATTTGGCGACACAGGCACAAAAACACATTTTGGGGAGTATGTGGAAAATGACAACTGTATTGTTCATGCGGAGATGTAAAAAAAAATGGCAACGTTGAAAATCTGGAGTGAAAACATGAAATTGACGAAGTTATGAGGATGCATAGAAACTGTGCAACACACGTCCGTAACCCAATTATTTTGGGGAATTTTTTTAACCACATGTTTAACATAGGCATTTTGGGATCTCCCCTCATGAACAGTGGCACTGTGATTTTGTTAATTTGTCAAACGTTGATTTCGCACAGTGACCATGCCATTGTGCGCCACAGGTGCGAAAACACATTTAGGGCAGGATGTGAAAAATGACAGCTGTAGTGTTCATAAGGAGGTGTCAAAAAATGCCAGGGTTGAAAATGTGGCATGAAAATATTGCAAATTTGCGAAGTTGCAAGGGTGCGTGGAAACTGCGCAACGCACACTTCTAACACAGTGATTTTATGGAATTTCGTCACCAAATTTTCAACATAGGCGTCTTAGGAGTTCTTCTCATAAACAGTGTCACCGTCATTTCCTCAAACTGTCCCGAAAACAGATTTTGCACAGCGATTGCGCCGGACATGCAAAAACACATTTCGGCCAGGATATGTAAAATGACAGCTGTACTATTCATAAGGAGGTGTGGAATAATGCCAGTGTTGAAAATCTGGAGTGGAAATATTACAAATTCATGAAGTTACGAGTATGCGTGGAAACTGCGCAATGCATGCTTGTAAAACAGCCATTTTTTATTTTTTCCACAAATTTGCAACATATAGGCTTTTGAGAGACCCCATGATGAACAGTGGCACTGTCGTTTCATTAATTGGTCCTGAAAGGCGATTCTACGCAGTGACCGCGAAATCACCTTTTGGGACAGAATAACGCCATGACAGTGCCTAAATTCAGGAAGAGGGGTCCCAATAACCCCATGTTGAAAATTTGGTGCCAAAATTCCCCAAAATGACTGAGATATGCACCAAAGTTGAAAAAAACTATTTATGCCATTTTATACAGCTTACCGGCATTTTTTCAGTTCGAGGTCGGCTTTGAAGAGTGCAGACGTGTTCCCGGTCCATCGAAGACTGTCCCGCTGGACTCTGGATGTAAGTATGGGGTGAGGGAGGCAGGGTGCGCAGAGGGTGGGTGCGGGTTGTGGGAGGGGGCAGGGAGACCGACGAAGCAGTTTCTTTTTACAGGTTTACAAAAAAAAACACACTGCGGGATGGTTTTTCTTTTGCAGGGGATTTGGTATGCTGGGTTGGGCTCCCAGCATGCCACCGAAGTGTTTTTTTGAGGGGGATGCTGTAGCTGACAGGGATTGGGCACCCTGTCGGCACATACCGAAGGGGACATGAGCCGAGGATTGGGCACCCCTCGGCACAGAACAAAAGCGGGAGGGGACACATTATGCCTATGGGGAGGGCTCCCCGTCGGCAAAATAAACTGGAGGGGACAACCGGGGAATGGGGCCCCCGTCAGCAAAGAAAAACTGTTGTGGGGGCGCAAGATGCCGAGGGAGACTGGGCATACATTTTAAATGGGAGGGGGGTCATTATGCCGATGGGGGAGTGGGCTCCCTGTCGGCATTGTGAGAGGAGGCGGTGGCAGTCACTGCTGCCATGTTGTGTGCTTGTCGGGAGGCGTGTTGTGGTCACACTGCATGAGAGCTTTGCTATTGCAGTAGACCTTTTCTTAGATCTGGTGGGACATTAGGGATGTCAGCACCTGCTGCTGGCTGATTAGGGAATGAGAGACGCACCTACTGATGCGTGCCCTGCATTCGCCCAACAGTGACAGCGCTTTCAAATCTGCTACTACTGCAAGATGTTGACTGGCGTGCAAGCGCGAGCCAACATAAAAAGGACAGCATGAGAGAGAAGTGCCTGGGTGAACATTAAGGGTAGCCACAGTAGCTAATGGCTAATGAAATTGAAATGTGGCTAATAAACATACAATGTTTTTAATAAAAATACTGCAATTTACTTTGTTATCATCATACTATACTATATTATTGTGCTATACCTGGTTAAAAAAACAACTAAATAAAAAAAAATCATAAATATTACACTTTGTAGTATGTGGCTAAACCTGGTTTCCCCCAGATGTTCACACAGTGTGTCCAAGTTAACTTTTTTCCTCAATACCTCTGCTGAGACCACTCTTATGGTTGTAAGAGAAGTCTCACATGGATTCTGAGGATATGAGAACTGCTTGTTCAGTGTTGCACTTAGCTGTTTTGATGTCATCAGCATTGCTAAAGCTACACTCTGATTGGTTCAGTATGCATTGGGACATACCCCACTTTGCAAGATGATGATATCTAGTTGTGTTGGTTCAAGATAACACATTTTGTCTTGCTATTTATCAGTACACACATGTTGTATAAATAGACAATACTTGATGGGCAGTCATTTTATTTATTTTATTTATTGGAGACAATCAGTTTTACAACCTTTGAGTCATGGACTCGTTTACAAAGGTACCTAGTCGAAAGGGGGGGGGGGGGGGGAGACAACAATTAGGTGAGTAGAGACAGGGATGAACACACGGGTGAAAAAATACATAGACACACTTTAAAATAAAGATTACAGGCAGCAGCTATACTGGTACAACATTTGTAGAGTTACACGCATTGTTACAAAGCAATAGATACATCATACAACTAGTAGTTAGTCTTAAAAACGGTGGGCGGGACCGGATTAGCTACAGGCATCTACCTGCACAACCAGCCTGTGTTGCCACAGAGGGGTTCTGATTACCTCAGACTTGGTGGGTGAAGCTCGAGAGGTCCAGGGTAATCAGAACCTCAAGGTGGCAGCACAGGCCAGTTGAGCCTGAGGTTGCCCATCTGGTATTTTATATGGTTCCACCCTTGCATGGCGCCAGTGTTAGGGCGCCAAGTCACTACAGCGCCAAATGTCTTTGTCGACAACCTCTCTTTTTGTGGGCAGGCTGCTCCCCACCCCCCAGCTAAATATTCTAACTCGGGGGGGGGGTGGACCTCAGGGAGGTGCTGTAGTGACTCAGCACCTCAATACCGGCACCCTGATGCAGTGAAGTGATTTTATATAGTGTACAATTTTTTGCTTTGATTAGGAATCCCAAGTGAAAAAGTGAAAACTGAGCCATCTGAAGACTCGTGCTGAAATGTACATACAGTTACCTTTTGAGTGCGATGGAGATTTAGCTCTTTCTCTCTCTCTCAACTTTTGTCAGATACAGCAAGTTAAATTTTTTTTTTAAAGCATTGGTTTTCTACTAGGATGCCCATCGTCCTTCCCCACCACAAACTCTCTGAGAAAAACATGCAATGGACACCTCTTCATCTGTTTTAGATTGCTGTTAAATAGAAACATAGACTTTGATGGCAGATAAGGACCGCTTGGCCCACCTAGTCTGCCCATTTCCCTACCTATTGGATAAGCTGCAGGTTCCAGTTATCCAACAGCCTACTTCCTCCTACCCCCCCACCAGAATTGTCTTATGTTTGTCCCATGCATTTTTGAATTCCCCCACTGTTTTTGATCCCACAACCACCTCAGGAATATGGCTCCACGTGTCCACCACCCTCACCGTGAACAAATACTTCCTCATGTTGCCCCTGAGCTGTCCCCCCTCTATCTTCAAATTGTGCCCCCTTGTTCTTGCACTTCTCTTTTTCTGAAAGATGCTCCCGTCTTGGACTTTGTTGATTCCCTTGAGATACTTAAAAGTTTCTATCATGTCCCCCCCCCCTCTTTCCTCAAAGGTATACATATTAAACACTTTTAGTCTCTCACTTCATATGGTTTCTGTTGCAGACACTGCAGCATTTTAGTTGCCTTCCTGTGGACTACCTCCATCCTTTCTATGTCCCTGCAGAGATGGAGTCTCCAGAACTGTATGCAGTACTCCAGATAAGGTCTCACCAACTGCCTGTACAGAGGGATAACAACTTCCTGTTTTCTACTGGTGATGCTTCTCCCTATACATCCTAGTATCCACCCAGCCCTCCTTACTGCATTCTCACATTACTTACCTACCTTAAGGTCATCTGATATGACTACCCCAGGTCCCTTTCCATTTTTGTTGTTGTTAAGTAATGATGCACGGTGATTCAACAGAGTGGCTTAACCTCTCTCTCTAGAGGCTCCAGAATGCTGTTATACCACAGAAGGGTGCAATCATGTTTTGCATTTCAAAAAAGATTGAAATGAGTGTAGAACAAGGCTCTGCTATGCAATTTACATATTACAGTAGAAGCCAATTAATCAGGACATGGAAAATCGGGATGTCAACTTTATTGGGACGTCCTGCAAGGCAACGATTAAGTGGCAGTGTTATCCTATGGGATCCCTTTCTACATATGCGGGATGCCCCTGCTGCCTAATGGGGACAGTTTGGCCTCACACAGCTGAGCTCCCTGTCTCCCCTCCGCTTGGTGATTCCTTGTTAGTAAAGTTTTTTTCATTTTGCAAGCTGTGTCCAGCACTCATCACCACTCCTGACTTGAACGTCTCAAACCCCTCACTAGGGGAAGAAAAAAAGCGACTGCGAGTGATTTTAACCCGAAGTACAGTAGAGGGGGCGGGTAGTCAGGTGGGCAGGCTAAGTTAAGTTTGGGGTGGAACAGCTCTTTCTCTCTCTCTTTCTACTTTACTCCCTCCTTTGAATGACAGAAATGCCTGCTTCTACACTTGATCTGATGTTCAGTGGAGCGCGGAAGGGTTGTCGAGTGGGCAGGCTTGAAAGACCTCAAGGTAAATCAGAACAACAGTGTCATCGAGGCACAGGTCAGGAAGCATAGGAAAAAACAGGAGCAGTTGTAAAATTTGCAAAAAGTGTTTATTAGTACTAGCAGTAACATAAAAAAAATAAACTTAAGTATAACGGTTTACAAAGGCCAAATAAAAAGAGAAGATCCATTTGAGTTTTCTTTCAGTCTCTGTGTGTCTCAGAACATTGCATCTCTCTCTTATAAGTCTCTGCAACCCCCCTCCTTAACAAGCATCCTGGTTTTTCTGAAATGTTCTTGTAAATTTTGGGCAGGTGCAGAAAGAACAGAATGTCCCAGAACTGAGGCCCCTTCTCCACAGCTTCTGAAAAAGGGCTTAAAAACTGCTCTCAGGTTAACCCCTCGAGTTTCCCAATAGCTTTTCGCAAGCATCTCAAACTATAATTATATACATTTCAACAGTAACACTATATAAGTTCTAAACAAAGGGATCCCAATATTAGTTACATGTCCACATAATGATTTGCATATATTTTTGTACCAGCAGACATGCAAGGGAGGAAAAGACAGAAGCAGCAAGGGAGGGCTGAGAGGAGAAGAACTGCAAGACTGTCTGGGTGATAAAATCCTAGGTCTCACAGGAAAATTTGGTTGCACAACCAGACAGACAAGAGACAGGAAAGGAAAGAACAGAACAGATCCCTGCTTTCAAACTCTCCGTAACGACTGGGACAGGGTCCCATTCAACCCTGTCACAAACAAAATGTAGGAGGTTGATGATTTATTGGAGGGTTGGGTTAATGAGATCATTGGGTGGGTGGGCTGAGTTTCAGCATTCAACACAGAACTGGACAGCATTCACAAACAACTTAAACCAGATAAAAGGAATTGGATTAACCAGGTAATCAGGTGGGTGGACTAGGTTTCAGTATTCAGTATAGAATCGGATGGAATTCAACTTAAACCACTACACAGAAGTAAAAATCTGGTTTTAGTGGCTTTATGCAGTGTGTCTGGTATCTGTTCTACCGTACATTCGTGTTTTATACTTTAAAACTGGGATTCAGTGGCTTTATTCAGTGTGTCCATCATCCAAACAAATGGAAGAAACTTGCTTCTGGTAATTGGGATGGCCACTTAATCGGGATGAAAAGTCCACTACCAGGCCATCTCAATTAAGCAGCTTCTGCTGTACGTTCAGTCCAGTGTTACATGTGTCATGACATATGCTGTAATCCAGCAGGTCTAATGTGGTTAATACAGAATCATAGCTAGAGCAACATAATTTTAGTTTATAGCTTTAACAGAGGAGAAGCACCTGATGTAACTTCTATGAAGCCAGTCATACTGACATTGTAACTGAAATAAATAAGATGTTGGAATGCATAGCCAGGGGGATCAGCAGTAGGTGAGAGGAAGTTGTACTGCCCTTGTACAGGTCACCAGGGAGGCAACATCTAGAGTTTGGAGTATAGTACTGGTGCCCACACCTTAAAAAAACATTAACCTGCTAGAGACAGTCCGGAGGAGGGCAATGAAGATGGTCATGCGTCAGTAGGGTAAAGCATACGAGGAGAGATTGGGGGCCCTGAACATACACTTCCTGGAGGAGAGGAGGGAGAGAGGGGACATGACGGAGACCGTCAAGTACTTGAAATGGATAAATAGGATGGAAAAGGAGGGTCTCTTTAAGCTAAGTGGCAACCAAAACGTGAGACGACCCAGTCTTAAGTTGGAGGGGGGAAGGTTTAGAAGGAAGATTAGAAAAACAGAAACGTAGAATTTGATGGCCAATAAGGATCACTTGGCCCACCTAGTCTGCCCATTTTCCTTACCTACTGCAACACCGCACATCCTACTTGGTCTCTGGCTCCCCCCACCTCTTTCCTTATCACTAAGGTTCCCTTGCGCCTATTCCATACCTTCTTGTATCCTACCACAGTTTTTTCCCCCACCACCTCCACTGGGAGTCTGTTCCAGGCACCACTACTCTTTCTGTGAAGAACTACTTTCTTACATCTCCCCTGAGCCTACCCCCTCCAGCTTCATAGCATGACCCCTTGTCTTGAGCATCTTTTTCTCTGAAAAAGGCTTCCTTCTTGAACCTTGTTTATATCCGTGAGGTATTTCAAAGTCTCTATCATGCTCTCCCCACCCTCCAGGGTGTACATATTGAGGTCCTTCAGCTAGTCTCTCCTCGTAGGGCTTCTGATGCAGACCCTGCACCATTTTGGTTGCCTTCCTCTGTACCACCTCTACTCTGTCTATGTCCTTCCATAGATGTGGTCTCCAGAACTGGACACAGTACTTTAGGTGAGGTCTCACCAATGATTCATACAGTGGTAGCACCACCTCCCTCTTTCTGCTGGTGATAACCCTCCCTATGCACAGTAGCATCCAACTGCCTTTTCACACTGTTTGGCCACTTTTAGGTCATCAGATATGATTACCCCCAGGTCTCTTTCCTGGTTGGTGGTCACCTGTACCTCTCCCCCCATCTGGTACTCGGCCCCTGGGTTTCTATGCTGCAGGTGCATGATTTGGCACTTCTTCGCATTGAAACTTAGCTGCCACACTCTTGGCCACTCCTCAAGCTTTCTTAGGTTCCTGTTCATTCATTTTTCCAATCCCTAACCCCAGTGTCTACCCTGTTGCAGATCTTAGTGTCATCTGCAAAAAGCATACCTTCCTTCTAGCTCCTCTGCAATGACGCTTATAAAGACATTAAAGAGGATCGGTCCCAGTACTGATCTTTGTGGTACCCTGCTGGTCACCCTTCCTTCCTCGGAGTGAACTCCATTTATCACCACTCTCTGTCGCCTATCCCCTATCCAGTCTCCTTCCAGTTTGCCACCTTTGGACCCACTCCTAGGCTGCCCAGCTTGTTTACAAGTCTCCTGTGTGGAACGGTGTCGAAGGCCTTACTGAAATCAATGAGTCCCAGAACAACTCTGCACTCAGAGAAGACGCTGCACATTTCTTTAAGATACCAAGTAGGGCTTTTATTAGCCTATAAAACAAGAAATGCAGGCACAGACAGTGCTGCCAACCACAATGCCCTGGCACTTTCAGAAAACTCTTCGTCAGGGGGCTGGTTGGAGCTTACTCACACCACACTTAAATAGTGATCAAAATTAATACAAATTAACAACACATGTAAGTTCAGAGTTCAAACCCATTATGCAAGTAACAAATGCAGGTTATTTATCAATTCATTTTACTTAGAAGGAGCCACATAAACTAATGTGCTCACTATCTCTTTATTATTTTAATGCATAAGAATTAATTACAGATTGAGTTTGGAAATAAAGCGATCAAAAGATGTGGCTACAATAACAAGCATTTGTCAATGCCGAATGTTGTCACGCTGGCATTGGCAGTGGCGGGGGTGGAGAGGCATAACGCTGTTAGTTTGTTAATGTGTCCCAAAAGGTGATTTTGCACAGCGAGTGCGCCACTGTGCGGCAGAGCTGCGGAAACGTGTTTTGGGCAGGCTGTGGAAAATGGCAGCTGGACTGTTGATAATGAGATGTGCACAAATGCCAGTGGTGAAAATGTGGCATGAAAATATTACAGATTGATGAAGTTACAAGGGTGCGTGGAAACTGCGCAATGCACGCTTGCAATACAGTCATTGTCTGGACTTTCGCCACCAAATGTTCAACATAGACATTTTAGAACCTCTGCTGATGAATAGTGTCACCGTCATTTCCTCAAAGTGTCCCAAAAAGTGATTTCGCACAGTGACCATGCAATTCTGCGCCAGACGTGCGAAAACACATTTCAGCCAGCTGTACTGTTCATAAGGAGGTATGGAAAAATGCCAATGATGAACAGCTGAGTGAAAGTATTACAGATTCACAAAGTCACGAGCGTGCATACAAACCGCGAATGCGCACTCAGAAACACTCATTTTATTGACTTTCGTCCCTAAATTTTCAACATAGGTGTTTTAGGGCATATGCTAATGAACAGTGTCACTGCCATTTTCATAATGTGTCTCGAACATGGGCTTTCCACAACAACCGCGCTATTGTGCGCCGGAACTGCGAAAACAGATTTTGGTCAAGATATGAAAAATGACATCTGTAATGTTCATTAGGAGGTGTAGAACAATGGCACTGTTGAAAATGTGGAGTGAAAATATTATAAGTTTGCAAACTTACGAGCGTGCGTGCAAACTGCGCAATGCACGCGCGTAACACAGTCATTTTATGGAGTATTGTCACCAAATTTTCAACACAGGCATTTTAGGACGACTGCTCATGAACAGTGTCACTGTCATTTTCGTAATATGTCCCGAACAGTGATTTCGCAGAGCGACCGCACTGTTCTGCGCTGAAGTACAAAAACACATTTCCGCAAGGATGTGAAAAATGACAGCTGTACATTTCACAAGAAGGTGTGGTAAAATGGAAATGTTGAAAATGTGGCTTGAAAATATTGCAAATACGCTTACTTACGAGCGTACGTTGCGCAGTTGCTACGCACGCTTGTAAAACAGTAATTTTATGAAGTATTGTCACCAAATTTTCAACACAGGCATTTTAGGAGCTCTGCTCATGAACAGTGTCACTGTCATTTTCATAATGTGTCCCGAACACTGATTTCGCACAGCAACCGTGCTATTATGCGCCGGAAGTGCGAAAACACATTTCGGCCAGGATGTGAAAAATGACAGCTGTACGGTTCACAAGAAGGTGTGGTAAAATGCCAATTTTTTTTTTTTTTTTATATTTTATTTTTATTATAGTTTTATGGACATACAAAACAAGCTGTAATTGTACATATTAAAAAAATATTAGGTACGCAGACCCCCTACACAGCATGTAATATGCATTTTTAACAATCATCAGTACCCAGGAGTACTCTTATTCATGCAGCATAGGTGAGCTTCGTGGTTTAATTTAAGGAGTAAAGTCCAGGTGGATTAAAATGTAGATTAGTGTTACTCTCACCTCATCAGTTCACTTTACAAAACTATGTCGCCATCTTATCCTCCTCCTCGCAGAAATAAAATCTTATAGGGGAGACTGTAACGTCCAGGAAACGGTGGACAATAACTGTATAGAGGACCTGGACTCAATTAAGCTGCATTTTCAAACCTGCACTGGTCGGTGATATAAACACCCTGCAGGTTTTCAGATTTTAGAGTAACAGGCTATTTTTAAGCTCACTAACTGAGTAGTGCAGAACGCACCATCAATTCCCAACCCACCCCTCCTGAACTATTACATCTATTGAACAATAACAATATGCTAGAGCAGCACCTGGATGAACATATTAAAGATACACTTAGTAAAATAAAGAGATGTAATTTATCTCCCAACATTAGATTCACCATTACTTTTCCAACTACTAAACTGCCCCTATTAAAACAACATAAGAAGGGCCTTAACTATTGTAACCCCACCGTCCCACCCTAGATGGGGCCTTATGGGGTATTAAGAGTGTTACTTGGAATTCCCAGTTATAGTCCCTTTCAGCCTTCCTCATCTTCGTCGGAGGTCACTGGATCTGGATTCATCTTCTGGATTAATTTCCCTGCAAATTCTGTCGCTTGTAGTAGATCCACGAAAATGTGCATCTTGGATTCATATCGCACCTGTAGCCTTGCAGGGTATATCAACTGGGCCTGGATCCCATTCCGTAAAAGGTCCTTCTTTATGAGTTGCAGCTCCTTCTTACGAGTCTGGGTCTGTGCTGACAAGTCTGGGAATAGAGCCAAACGACAGTCCTCCCAGACTATATCTCCCCTGGCCCTAGCCGCCTACAGGAGAGGGATTCTTGCCTCTGCGGACGACAGCGTAGCGATCGCTGTTACAGGCTTTTGGGATGTTTCTCCCCGAGGTCACGGTCTTTGTGGGATGGTGAAGGCCTTAATTATGGAGATCCCAGAGTCTGGTGGCAGTAGTTTTAGGTCCTCAAAGATCATTTTCTTCAGGTTATTTAGAAGGTCGGCTCGGCCTGCAAGTCGTAGTGGAAATCCTACCACCCGCACATTAGCCTGTCGCTGAGAGTTCTCTAGAAACTCCAACTTGTTCTTTAAAAAGTGTAAGTCCCGGACAAAGGAAGCATTGCACTCGGATTGTTTCATTTTTGCTTCCGACAGGTCACTGATCGCTGTCGAGTGCTCGTTAATCGTATTGTCGATCTCATTGAGTTTAGCCTCGACCGCAGTCAGCCATTTAAGAGTTTCCTCTCCATTGGCTTGTATTTTAGTAAGTAGGGCCATTACTTGCGCCGCTGGCAACTCTGTGCTCGTAGTACCACTCGATGGGCCAGGCCCTCAGGTTGTCATAGGGCTCGTTGAAGAAAGGAACGAATCCAGACCGCGGGACCCGTGTTTCCCATCTTTCTTGGGTCCCATTTCATACTACCCTACTTCCGATCATTATTTACAGCAAATTTGAGGCAGTAATCCAAATACTTAAGTTTAAATCCGAATTTTTGTAAGCCAGATCCTGGAGACAAAATAGAAAGACGTCCATCGATGTGCTGCTCCACAGCGCCCCCCCCCGTAAAATGCCAATGTTGAGAATCTGGCATGAAAATAGTGCAAATGCGCTAACTTACGAGCGTGCATTGCGCAGTTGCTACGCACGCTCATAAAACAGTCATTTTTTGGATTTTTCCCACCAAACTTGCAACATAGGCTTTTTGAGAGCCCTTCTCATGAACAGTGGCACTGTCATTTCATTACTCGGTCGCGAAAGGTGATTCCACGCAGTGACAGTGAAATCACCTTTCAGGACCAAATAACGCCATGGCAGTACAAGAATTCATGAGAAGGGTTCCCAAAAACCCCATGTTGAAAATTTGGGGCCAAAATTCGCAAAAATGCCAGAGATATGCATTAAAGTTGAAAAAACCCTATTCATTCCATTATACAGCTTACTGGCACTTCTTCAGTTCGCGGTCAGCTTTGAAGAGTGCAGACATGTTCACGGTCCACCAAAGATAATCGCGTCAGACTCCGCAGGTAAGTATTGGGTGAGGGGAGGCAGGGTGCGCAGAGGGTGGGTGCGGATTATGGGAGGGGGCATCAAGACTACGAGGGACCGTTTTCATTTTACAGGGGGAAAAAAAACCCATTGCGGAACAGTTTTTGTTTTGCAGGGGATTTGGCACCCTGAGGTGGGCTCCCAGCGTGCCACCTAATTGTTTGGGGTGGTCTATAGCCCGACTGAGAGTTGGGCACCCTCGTTAGCTACCACAACTACGGGGATGAGAAGTAATGCCAGGCGGGATTGCGGACTCCAGTCGCACACAAAGAAAGTGAGAGGCGGAGCCGAGGATTGGACACCTCTTCGGCATTCAACAGTTGGGGGTTGTATGCCCGACGGGGTGGACTCCCCCATCGGCACACAAAAGAAGTGGGGGGGTTAACCCGACAGAAGTTGAGCACCCCGAAGTCGACAGTGGTTGAGGCGTCCACCGCTCGCTGACCATGCTCATAATGTCGGTGAGCATGTAGAAGGTCCGCTGCATATGGCCGAGTTTTGCTTTCGGATTGCAGTGGACCTTTTCTTAGATGTGCTCGCCACATTATATATGCATGGTGTGGCACCGGCATGCAGGCTGATTGGGGAATGAGGGACGCACCTACTGGTGCGTGCCCTGCATTCGCCCAACAGCGACCCCACCTCCAAAGCTGCACTGCACCGTCCCACAATGTTGGCTGCGCAAGCGCGCCAACATAAAAATCAATGTACCTAAAAAGGTCTCCTGCAATTCCTGATGGAGCTACCACCACAAACAACACTGGGGAAAAAACAAGGGGAAGGTTGGCTGGAGGTATGGGGGAGGAGGAAGAGAAAAACTAACAAATTGGAACTGTCCAATTAAATGCAATTCTTTTCTTTTAGAACGAGCCACATAAATTAATGTGCTCACGGTAACTTTTATCATTTTAATGCATAATTGTTAATCGCAAATAAAAACAGAGTTTGGAAATAAAGCAATCAAAATGTGTGGTTCTAAAATAAATGTGCCCGAACAGTCTCCTGCAAATTCTTGTGAAGCCACCACCAAAGACAGCACTGGGGAAAGTCAAAAGGTAGGTAAGCTTGGTGGGGGAAGGAGGGGGAAAAACAAACAACTTTGATATGCTGACTCCAAATTCCAATCTGAGCAGAGGATGTTGCAGCACCTAGAAAATAAACATACAAGAAAAGAAATTATTCACTGCGATAGCATTAGCTACTAATTAAAAAAGAAACGTATAAATTCATTGACCCTTAAGCCTACAGGAACAGGAACAGACACTCTGTTCTATCAAAGCTAATTCAAAAGGATATTACACTATATATTTACAAATGTACATACAAAACCACCCAACAAGCAGTGGTTAGGCATACGATACATTTATTTACGCAAGAAGGGCTTGAAGTGCCACTGATCATTAAGTCCAGAGGGTTTAATGCTTTGCAAGGTAAATATCCAATAACTTTCTTTTTGTAATAAAATATTTTTCCTATCCTCTTCTTTGTTTGGTACTGGAACATGCTCAATCCCCATAAACCTGTTGCTATCCGGACTGGAATCCTGTACTTCAATGAAGTGAATGCCCACAGGGGTATCCAGTCTTCCATTAACAGTGGACCTAACATGCTCCTGAATACATAGCTTCAGGAGTCTGGTGGTTTTTCCTATGTACAACAAATTGCACAGGCACCACAAAGCATAAACACAGAAAGGGGTATCACAGCTGATGTATTCTTTAATCTCAACAGTAAGGTTATTTTCTTTGGGGTTTGTAAATAACTTTCCTGGTGATGCAAATTTACAGATGTTGCATCTAGCACATTTAAAAAATCCTTTTGGTCTGGGTGATAGCCAGTCAATACCTCATGCTTTTGGTGCAACCTTACGAAGTCTGCTATGTACTAATTTGTCTTTTAGGTTATTTGCTCTTTTTATTTATTTTTTTAACTTTATTTATTAATTTTCATCATAGAAGACGAACATGTACATAAACATCATACATGTAACCCCCCTGCAAATGGGGGTTCCCAAAAGACTTCCAGGAGCTTGCTTTAATGCTCCAAGCCTGAATGGTGTTTGGCATTTAAGCCATTTATCAGTGAGAGTTTTTAGAGCCTCTGGTACTGTCTCTTTAAGAGCTGTCTGCTTGCAGACATAATTAGTTTGTAATGGGGGGACTGTGTGCTTCTCTGAGTACCACTCGAGCTGCTGCCAATTCACTTCATTTTGCAGTCACTAGAGTGCAAAGGGAACCTATCTGAAAGATGTAACTGTTTGCCAGAAATTATTTAGAGTAATAATGAAATTACAGTTTGTCTAACCTGCTTTCTTTGCAGTCAGAACTGTGTCTGCTAGTTCCCCATTCTAGTTTTGAACTGCTGAACTGGACCAATCAGTGTGGGAAGCTAGCTCTAAAATGGTGCCTTGGACGAATCAGAACTTGGACTCATAATCTGAGCCAGCCACAAGAGGATTGTATGGGCAGTGACTCTGGGAGATGTAGTTTAGACTTCAGTGCCTTTTGGACCAACAGCAGCAGTCTATTGTGAGTGACAGCCAATCCAGTCAAGAACTGGGAGGAACTCAAAGGAAGTGCCGGTTTTGTCGGTTGGAGTTCAGTTGAGCTTTGGCAGTGAAGAAGGAAGGAGCCCTGTGCTTTTCAGTGTGCAGTTTTAGTCAAAAACGTGTTAAGGCCCAGAGTTCGGTCTGCAGCTTGTTAGGACTGAATCCGTCCTGTGAAAAGAATCAAAGGATCTCTGAAGAGTAGAAACCAGGCTCACCCTGTAGAAGACTGAAGAATTGCTGAAAATTGCACTCGGTCTGTCAGGAACTGAATCTGCTGTGTGTTCTCCGGGTATTGTGCAGAATTGCGATCGGGATACAGATGCAGCCTGCCTGGTATAGTGCTTTCTTTTATATGGATGTGTGAAGAGGTTTGTGTACCTCAAGTGAGCCCTGCTGACATTGAAGGACCCTATCTTATTTGGAGGTCGTGAGTACTAATTCAGGGTCGCTCCTGTTGAATTGCCACATTAAATCCAAATGGAATTACTGTACTGCTGACTGTTTAATTCTCCTTTTCTCTGTGTGAAAGGGCCCCTACCAGCTGCCACGGTTTGGACTAGCCACTAGGGCTTGGGTACCCAGGGACAGTAACTGATAGGGATAGGCCTGTGCACAGAAGCCATAGATAGATTATTAGAGTGATAAGCTAATTAACCTGATTTCCCCTGTCCTTGTTATATCCCCCTAAATAAATCAGAGCTGCTTGTTTCAGCAAAGTTATACTGCCTGAGGTATTTGTCTATGTTAAAGTACTGTACTGTGATTGTTGCACTGTATCTCATTTCACAGGAGGTCCCAGTGCCGGAACTAGACCTGGGGGTAAGTGTATACTGTGAAGGTAATTCTGATATATTGTGTGGGCCACTAGTAGGAAGAAAGGGGGGTTGCAGTGTCCCAGAGGGCTGTGACCAAGTTAGTTTAACTATTGCAAACCCTGACCTCTGGGTGGAGGCACCCGCCATTGGATCCAGGCCCCTCAACCTGTTAGTGGCAAATCAGGCAGGGTAGTAGCCCCTGGGATAGCCTTGCTCATCTAGGGGTTACATCTTGGAAACACCGCTGAGTTGTGTGTCCTCTGGTGGCCATATTCCACGAGACCACTGTAAAGAAAAAAATGGGTACCCGGCAGAAGTGGCTGTCACTGGCTGGTGGAGTGGTGTACTGGGAGAGATCGACCCCAAAATGCTATGCTTATCCTGGACATCCCCTGCGTATCAATAACGGACACTGTGCAGGAGTACTTTCCAAGGTGGAAGGTTTACAAAACCCTGTGGTGGTGGGTCTGGCATGCTAATCTGCTCACCACACTTTCCTGGCCCTAGTAGAGTTTAGGATCCCATAGATAGCTCCAAAGTGCCACAGACCATTACCCCAGAGGGAGCCCTCACTGCTTGGAGAGTGATAACTAGGACAGTAAAGACCGGGGGAATCAGCCCCACCACTATCTGAAACTTTTGAGGAGAAATTTGCTGAATGGTTTGCTGGGAGAGGAAAACTGTGGAGGACTTGAAGAAACTATCTTGCCACTTGGGGTGTTCCTCCCCAAACACCCTCTCCTGCTCAGTGCCCGTAATGGTGGCTGAACCAATGCAGACTCCTATTTCTGCACCTGCCATTGATCACGACTCTTACCGAAGGTTGAGGATCTTCTCTGGCACCCTCCCCACCCCCAAGGGGAGGATGACTGGGAGACCTGGATGAACTATGTTGCCCCAAGTGCTAGAATGGCAATGCTCGGGCCAAGAGCAAAGAGGGTTAGGTGAGAGCCCTCGAGGTCCTGCCCTAGCTACCATCCGTGCTAACCGGGCCAGTAACCCCTAGCGACTGCACAGGCCTATCTTGAGGCCTTGGAGAATGTGTATGGGAGCCAGATTCTGATGAGGACCTATGGTGGAGAGTAAGAAATGCACAACAGTACCAAGGGAGTTGTTGTCTGTGTATGTCTCTCGGCTGGAAAAATTGTTGCAAAGAATGCCTCAGAAAGGGTAGTTTGCCAGCGATTGAACTGGACCGAACCAGACTGGACAGAATCCTTAAGTCTGCCCCTTCTCAGAACTGCTGTTGCTTCTGATTGCCTGGCAAATCGACTGGAATCCCACCCTCCTATGATGAGTTAATGAGAGAAATTCGAGGAGTTGAGAAAAGGCGACCTCGGAGGTACCTGCACCAACAGCTGTGGCTCGACCCGATGACTGAGGGTGACCCATCAAGTGAAGTTCAGGGCAGAGGTTGACAGTCAATGAGTGCTCTGACAAGGAAAAAGATATGCCACAATGGGGCGAACTGTTGAGAGAATCAGGAATTCAAGAAACAGTCCCTTTGTGAGAGCCACGCCTGCAAGTCACGGGCCCTGACCTATATCCGACTGCATCTGCTATGGGGTGGGGTACCCACCCATGTATCTCCTGACTGATAACAGCTCCAAACTCAATTCCTTGACCATGGAAGTGGAGAAACTGACAGAGATGTCTCCAAATGCTTATCACACATGAGACAGAGATGGCACCAGGTTTCCAGTTAGTAATACCCCGCCCTGGCTCCCAGTGTGGCGCCTCGGCCAGCTCAAACTCCAGAAAGTATGTTTTGCTATAATTGTGGGAAAAGATGGGCACATGAAAGGGAATACCAGTCCCCAAAGACACTGACAAAGTTGCATATAGGCTACAAGGAGAGCTTGGAGAAATCAGTGGTTAAAGGTGCCAGACGCAGTCCCAGTGAGGCACCAAAATACTAATCCACGTCCTTGTGTGGCAAAGTCAGTTGCCCAGGCCCCCTACCGCCTCTCCAGACTGGTCCAGAATAGTGGGTCCCTCCATGAGACCACTGTAAAGGTGAATGGAGTGTCTACAAGAGCTGTATTAGACAGTGGCTCCCAAGTGACAATTATGTTCCAGGATTGGTATCAGAAGCATTTGTCAGACGTACCCTTACAACCATTAGAGGACTGCATGTATGGGGGTTAAGTGAAAGGCCTACCCTATTCGGGTATATCGAATTTGGCTGTCTTTCCCCACCTCCATTGGCTGGAGTGGCCGAACAAGTAGAGACCCTAGCCTTAGTGTGTCCCCCCACTGGACTGTATGATGGTGTCCCTTTGTTGATTGGAACAAATGCTCATATGTTCGGAAGGCTGGCACAGTTGTGTTATGAAAAACAGGGGTCAAAGACTAGTAGAGCTTTAAGAGTTCCGGCTTTAATTAAGAAGGCCTATGAGGCACAGAGAGATGCTGAAAAAACAGAACCAGAGGAACCGGTCGGAATTGTATGGAAGAAGGATCCTGAGTCTCTGATCCTGGCGCCAAATGCCCAGTGTACCTTACAGGAGAGGTCCGTATCAGAAAGGATGTTAAAATAAAATATTAATGTTGGATGCACCAGGCGATGGAAAATTGCCAGAGGGACTGCTAGTCCAAGCCTAGTATTTGCCCGCTAGAGCCCATGCTTATGCCAGAAGGGTAATGGTCCAAGTTCATAATGTGTCTGAAAGACATTCGAGTAAACAGAGGTTGCATCCTGGCTAATGTGCATTGTGCAGACACTGCAGTGCTACGCAGCAAAGTTCAAGGAAGAATGACAGATACGCCTGACTTGTTTGATTCGGCGACTCCGCTGCCAGCTGAATAAAGTGAGGATCAGTGAGAAGCTCCCAGAGAGACCAGGTGTTTTCTTTAAAGGAATGGGATGTAGGATGTGCAAGGAGCTGAGCACAATATCCGGCTGCATGCGAAAGACCATTTCGTTGAGAGGTCTCGACGCCTGGCACCTGCTGACATAGATGATGTGGGGCGGCATCTGCAAAGATGTTAGCTGCTGGTGTAATACAAGAATCCAAAGCCCTTATGCTTCCCCATTGTGGTAGTGAGGAAAAGAATGGAACAGTAAGGATGTGTGTGTGGTTATCGCACCTTAAACCGGGCGGACTATCCCTGATCAGTACACAATGCCCGCATTCAGGATGCTTTGGACTGCCTAAACGGAGCAAGTGGTTCTCTGTGCTGGATCTCCGCAGTGGGTACTACCAGATCGATGGCCCCAGAGGACCCGTGAGAAGGCGGCCTTTATCTGTCCGCTTGGCTTCTGAATTCATGAGGATGCTCAAGGGATTTCAGGTGCCCCAGCCACTTTTCAACGATTGATGGGGCGTGCAGTGGGGACATGAACTTACTAGAGTGCCTGAGTATACCTAGATGATGTTATTGTGTTTGGCAGCTCACTGGAGGAACATGAGGAGCAGATTATTTAAGGTACTGGACCGACTGGAGGACTTTGGCCTTAAACTGTCCATTGATAAGTGTCAATTCTTTCAAACATCAGTAAAGTATGTGGGACATAGTATCCACAGGAATAGAGACCGACCCAAGTAAAGTTGAGCCTTGACCACCTGGCCACAGCCCAAAAATCTAAAGAACTGCAAAGATTCCTGGGATTCTGTGGTTATTATCGGCACTTCATCAAGGACTATTCAAGAGTGATCCATCTTTACTTAACCTTACTCAAGGTATCCCCAACCAAAAAATACCAAAAGTCAAGCGTCCCTCAAGACTGAAAGGTGTATTTTCATCCGGTGAAGTATTTGGGCCCGCTGGACTCCTGATTGTGAGACTACTTTTCATGAGATCATATATCAACTACCCATGCTCCAGTGCTGGCCTATGCTGATCAAGAAAAGCCTTACGTCCTGCACACTGATGCTAGCTTGCAAGGGTTGGGGGCTGTGTTGTACCAAGAGCACGAGAATGGCCTGAGACCAGTGGCCTTTGCCAGTAAACCTGACCCCATCCGAAAAGAACTATCCTGTACATAGAAGTTAGAGTTCTAGCTTTGAAGTGGGCTATGTTGACCAATTCCATGAGTACTTGTATGGGGCTAAAATACTAGTAAAAACAGCAATAATCCTTTGACCTATGTGCAGACCTCAGCTAAGTTGGATGCCACTGGCCATAGGTGGTTTTCTGCATTATCTACATATGACTATGCTCTCGAATACCGAGCAGGTCTGAACCACATAGATGCTGATGCTCTCTCCGGAGGCCTGTTCCCCAGAATGATTGGGTCCGATTGGCAGAACCTGACATTGGGCACTCTGCGGAGAAGTTTGACAGGGAGGAACAAATGTCCACAGGGCGCAGTGGACTGCATGGTGGATTGCTTGGGAGCCTCTGAGTGCATACCTGCTGCATCATTGCCACTTTTCTGCAATAGACATTGGTGCACCTCAGCTGGACAATGACAGTATTGACGGAGCTCAATCCCGCGATCCCATGATCAAAGCAGCTTAGAAGCCTCTATGCAGGAAAAGATGTGTCCAAATTACGCTCCACTGATTTGAGAACTGCACTGTTATACAAAGAAGGTCCCTAAGTTGAAACTGATCAATAAACTGTTATACAGAGAAACAGTAGACAGAGGGGACAAGTAGACAACAACAACTAGTGCTGCCCACTGCTTTTGAGACTCAGTACTGAGGTCCTTGCCAACCACATAGGGCACCTGTGGTATGAATAGAACACTTCGACTTGGTGAGATCCAGATTCTATTGGCCTAAGATGGGGGCTGATGTGGAACACTGATTCGAACTTATAGTCGCCTGCTACAGAGGAAAGCTTTTGCCCCAGAGGGCTGCCCCCTTGTTAACATCACCACCAGTGCACCCATGGAGCTGGTCTGTATTGATTTTCTGAGTTTGGAGTCAGATCAAGAAAAATATCAGTAATGTGCTGGGTGGTCACTGACCATTCACGAGATATGCCCAAGCTTTCCCACCAAAGACCAGAAAGCATCCACTGTGGCCAAGTACTTGTAAAAACTTTTTGTTCACTATGGGGCTCACAAAGAATCCATTCTGATCGAAGAGGAGACTTTGAAGTCGTCTGATCAAAGAGATGCTTTCTCTGTGGGGAGTCAAAGTCCAGAACCACTCCTTACACACCCCAAGGGACCCACAGCCTGAGCATTCAACCGCACTTTGCTAGAATACTGAGCACCCCTGCACCCAAAGGACAAGCCTAGATGGAGCCAACAAATTAGCACCCTGGTACATGCTATAACTGCACCAAAAAGTGATGCCACTGGATTCTCCCCTACCACTTTGATGTTTGGAAGAGAAGCTCGACTACCAGTAGATGTGTGTTTGGGTGTCTCTCTGATGGGGTTCAAGCTGACAATATTTACAGTATGTGCAAGTTAAAGGCCCAGCTAACTCATGACGTACCAACTGGCTCAAACCATGGCTGCCAAAGAAATCTGGCCAACCAAAGAAGGTATGATAAAAGGTGAAAGCACAGGAACTCCAGGAGGGAGATCGGGTATTGCTAAGAAATCTGGGACTGCATGGCAAGCACAAGATTGCTGACAGATGGCACCATCTCCCTCACATTGTAGTGGGCAAACTAGATGATCTGCCAGTGTACAAAGTAAGGCCTGAGAATAATTCAAAAGATGTAAAAACAATGCATAGAAATCATTACTACCCATTGGACAAATCTTAGGTGAGTCTAGGCCCTAGAAGATGCCCCTCTGGACCAAAGTACCAGAGCTGCTGCTAAGAAAAAGATCAAGAAAGTCTGCACCTACAGAAGCAAAGTTAAAGTGTTCCCTCCACAAGTCCCAGTTGAGCATGACTGTCAGTCCATATCGGAAGAAAGTGAGAGTGACTTTGAATACTATCCTTCTTACAAACTGAGTCAATTGTTTAGGGCAATTCTCTAGTCAATACGAGACAAAGCTGGGCCTTCTGGACTGTCTAAACCCCCAGCTTCATCCCTGGAGCCATTGCTCCCAGAAAGTGAAGTGCAAAGCATCAGATCAGATGAAATGGAATCATTGTGCATGGTTGAACTGTTTGAGTTTTCAGGGGAGGAAAATGATAGATTGGGGCAGACTGGTGATACACCCGAACAAGAAGAGTATTTTGAGTGCCCTGACAGTCCACTGCCAGTGTCCGAAAGCTCTCCATGTGAGCCAAATGTTGTGGACTCAGAAACTGTAACTCCTGGAGCTGAAAGTGCCCTAAGTTCTAGCCTCTCTACCCCCATGGAGACTCCCTGACAAGTGAGGACAATGCTGAAAACTGAGGCTCAGGTGCAGAGACTGTAACAGTTCCCCTAGAAAGACTGGTCGAGCTGTAAAGCCTGTGGTGCACCTCAGTTATGATTCCCTTGGGAGGCCTGTGGATTTGCCTCTCAATGTTGTCCATAAAGGAGTGTATGTGTCCCCGAGCTCATTGCCCAAACTGAGCATCAGTGCTAACTCAAGTTACTTGTGTTGCCCTCTAAGTATGGTGCCCTTGCCCCGTCCAGCCCCAAGGTAACTGATAGGAAGGCCCCCTCTCTTCAGGTTTCATGTACAAGAGGTAATAACTTGAGTTATGGTACAATGTGTATGTAATACTGTGTAAAGAGACGTACTGCAATGTTTCAGAAATGTGTTCTTGGTAAAATGATATATTGACTGATGATTACATGTGCAGAGCCTAATGCAAATGTATATGGTTGCAGTTGAAACTTATGGGGGTACTTGCTTGACGCGGACGTCAAGCTTTCCCAGGCCAGGAAGGGTGTAACCCCCCTGCAAATGGGGGTTCCCAAAAGACTTCCAGGAGCTTGCTTTAATGCTCCAAGCCTGAATGGTGTTTGGCATTTAAGCCATTTATCAGTGAGAGTTTTTAGAGCCTCTGGTACTGTCTCTTTAAGAGCTGTCTGCTTGCAGACATAATTAGTTTGTAATGGGGGGACTGTGTGCTTCTCTGAGTACCACTCGAGCTGCTGCCAATTCACTTCATTTTTGCAGTCACTAGGAGTGCAAAGGGAACCTATCTGAAAGATGTAACTGTTTGCCAGAAATTATTTAGAGTAATAATGAAATTACAGTTTGTCTAACCTGCTTTCTTTGCAGTCAGAACTGTGTCTGCTAGTTCCCATTCTAGTTTTGAACTGCTGAACTGGACCAATCAGTGTGGGGAAGCTAGCTCTAAAATGGTGCCTTGGACTGAATCAGAACTTGGACTCATAATCTGAGCCAGCCACAAGAGGATTGTATGGGCAGTGACTCTGGGAGATGTAGTTTAGACTTCAGTGCCTTTTTGGACCAACAGCAGCAGTCTATTGTGAGTGACAGCCAATCCAGTCAAGAACTGGGAGGAACTCAAAGGAAGTGCCCGGTTTTGTCGGTTGGAGTTCAGTTGAGCTTTGGCAGTGAAGAAGGAAGGAGCCCTGTGCTTTTTTCAGTGTGCAGTTTTAGTCAAAAAACGTGTGTAAGGCCCAGAGTTCCGGTCTGCAGCTTGTTAGGACTGAATCCGTCCTGTGAAAAGAATCAAAGGATCTCTGAAGAGTAGAAACCAGGCTCACCCTGTAGAAGACTGAAGAATTGTGAAAATTGCACTCGGTCTGTCAGGAACTGAATCTGCTGTGTGTTCTCCGGGTATTGTGCAGTAATTGCGATCGGGATACAGATGCAGCCTGCCTGGTATAGTGCTTTCTTTATATGGATGTGTGAAGAGGTTTGTGTACCTCAAGTGAGCCCTGCTGACATTGAAGGACCCTATCTTATTTGGAGGTCGTGAGTACTAATTCAGGGTCGCCTCCCTGTTGAATTGCCACATTAAATCCAAATGGAATTACTGTACTGCTGACTGTTTAATTCTCCTTTCTCTGTGTGAAAGGGCCCCTACCAGCTGCCACGGTTTGGACTAGCCACTAGGGCTTGGGTACCCAGGGACAGTAATGATAGGGATAGGCCTGTGCACAGAGCCATAGGTAGATTATTAGAGTGATAAGCTAATTAACCTGATTTCCCTGTCCTTGTTATATCCCCCTAAATAAATCAGAGCTGCTTGTTTCAGCAAAGTTATACTGCCTGAGGTATTTGTTCATGTTAAAGTACTGTACTGTGATTGTTGCACTGTATCTCATTTCAGGAGGTCCCAGTGCCGAACTAGACCTGGGGGTAAGTGTATACTGTGAAGGTAATTCTGATATATTGTGTGGGCCACTAGTAGGAAGAAAGGGGGGTTGCAGTGTCCCAGAGGGCTGTGACCAAGTTAGTTTAACTATTGCAAACCCTGACCTCTGGGTGGAGGCACCCGCCATTGGATCCAGGCCCCTCAACCTGTTAGTGGCAAATCAGGCAGGGGTAGTAGCCCCTGGGATAGCGCCATCTAGGGGTTACATACATATTCCAGCAATGGAGAATTGTAGCACAATATCTGTACAGGCATTAAACAAGTCTATACCTTAAGATTTAAGGGAGATCCAGACCTGAGCCCACTACCCTTAATTACATTAGGAGAAAACATTACAGGATAATAAGTTCGTAGAATTTCACACTCTCACTACAGGGGTTGATGCTATCAATTTACCGAACTCTCATCCCACTCACAGGCAGCCATCTATGGTGAGGGGAGAACTAATACAAAAGGACAGAGGGTTTTATTAAACAGGTTGTCCGAGCTCAGTTAAGCCAGTTTAGCCCACAAATTAAGCTCCATAAAGGAACTGTGTAGGGGAAAGGATTCCCCGCCCATAAGATTATACAGTTCACAAACAGAGCGGCGTGCGTTAGCATGCCAAATAAGTATCATCCAAATGTATAAACAGTTTATATAACAGGTAAGATATAGGGGGTCAGAATCAAAGAATAATAAAATAATTCAGAACATTACCACCAACCCTCCTACCTGTTCAGACATGAAACAAGGAGCACACGTCATGTACTCATATACTCTCGGTCCAGGAGAACCTGTTAAGTCACTTTGGGAACTACCAGAGAACCACAGTTCTGCTACAGTCACTCCGGCTCCACGTCTGAGTCTTGGTCCGAGGCCCTGGTGTCCATAGTGAAGAACAGTGTTTCTGCAAAGATGGATGCAGCCTCCGGGTCGGTAAATACATGGGTTTTCTGCTGATGTGTAATGTGTAGTCGCGCCGGGAAAAGCATCTGGGCCTTCACCCCTTTAGCTAGAAGTGCCTTCTTGGTCTCCTGCAGCTTTTTCTTTCTGTCCTGCGTCATGCGGGAGAGGTCAGGAAGAAGCCCAGTCGACTTCCCTCCCAGATAATATTCCCTTTCTTTCTGGCCTCCTGCAGCAATGGGATTTTTCTTTCAGGGGTAGATAAGGTCATTATTGCCGTCAGTGGACGAGAAGCAGGGGATCCGCTACCTCCAGGTCATGTAGGGATTGTGAAGGCTTGCACAATAGAGATTCCCGTGTCCCGGTCAAGTAAATTTAAGTCCTCAAACTATCCGATTGAGTGCCGACAGGAGTTCCGCACGGCTTGCAAAACAGGGAGAAAATCCCACTATTCTTACATTCCTCTAAGGCCATTCTCCAGTGTCTCCACTTTAGAGCGGAGAAAGCTGACATCATGAATCAGGCCAGAGTTAACTTCAGACTGCTGCTCCGATGTGGAAGTTAAATAGGAAATCACGGTGGAGTTTCTGCGATCTTCTGATCGAGGTCAGCAAACTTTGTCTCCATGACAGCCAGGCATTTGTTTGTCTCATCACCAGTCTCCTGCAGTTTGGTTAGGAGTGGAAAAAGTTGTGAAAGTTCAGGTGACGGTACTGAAGAGGGGCCTCCAGAGTTAGTTGAAGCGCTGGTCCCTTGGCCACCAAAGTATGAATCGAGCCCTGATGACTTATGATACGGTAGCTTTTTTGGGCTCATTTTTAACTAGGAGTCTTCAGGGTTTAAATCGGTCCCCAAAAAGTCAGCTTTCAGATCAACAAAGTAAAGATTTTAGTTATAAAATATCGTCGTGTACAGAGCTCAAGCAAGGCATGTCTATCCCGTTGGGTGCTCCACAGCACCCACCTATTTGCTCTTTTAAACGAGACCCTTGGTTTTGGCCCCACAGCCTTACTAACCTGCCTGTCCCCCATAAGAACAGGTCAGTACAATGTATGAGATTACCAATCCTTCCTGCCACATGGTTAAATTCTGTTGCAAATGTAACTGGACCAAATCTGTTACTGTCCGTCTAAATCATCTGTGTGTTGGCCCAATGTAATAAAGTATCCCTGTCTATTTGGAGAGCCCTTGATCTTACTGAAATCTAGGTAGGCCACATCCACCGCTCCACCCTGGTCTCAGCCACCTCTCCTTCAGTAGTGATTCCACTAATTTCCCCACCACCAAAGTCAGCTGACTGGCCTGTAATTGCCAGCCTCCTCCCTGCTACCACTTTTGTGTAGTGGGACTACATCTGCCCTCCTCCAGTTTCCCAGGAACATTCCCGTCTCTAGTGAGTGGTTGAACAGGACTGTTAGAGGTGCAGCCAGCACCTCTCTGAGCTCCCTCAGTATCCTTGGATGTACCCCTTCTGGCCCTCTTGCCTCGTCCACTTTCAGATTTGCGAGTGCCTTCAGGAATTTCTCTTTTTTAAATGGACTAGTGTCCACCTCCCTTCCTTCGATGCCTCTGACACTTATCTGTGTTAGGAAGCATTTCTTCTTGGAGAAGGTGGTGGCCAGCTGGAATGCGCTGCTGGAAGAAGTGGTCTTGTTGAAGAAGGTGGGCAGCTTCAAGAGAGGCTGGTATAGACGTAAGGGGAAAGTAAGGGTCATGGGAGGGGCAGATGGAAAGGATAGGAGAATGGGGGGCAGGGGCAGTAGCTTAGGCAGTAGACCCTGCAATATGAGCAAACTAGATAGACCAAATGGTCTTATTCTGGTGCCTTCCTCGTATGTTCAAGTGAAATATTCAAATGTCTTTAGTTTGAAGAACTGATTAACAACCTTTTAAATAATAAATAAAATTAAAAATAAAACATAGCTTGGTTGTGTTTTATTGTTTGTGACTTTACCTACAGTTCCTTTTCCTGTAGTTTCAGAATGACAGTGGGAAACTCAGGTTAAGCCAGCTGGCCAGATATCTCAATGGGTACAGCACCAGCATCAGAACTCCACAGTGTAGAAACAGCTGAACAGGATACCTGGGAAATTTGCCAGGTGGACCACTACATTCTAGTTCTTAAACATATTTTAACATCTGTTTTGTAAATAAATTTAAATGTTTCTAATCACTGCACATTTATACATAATAGAAAGACTGTCACATATTGAAGTGGTATTATCATGTGTACAAACTCTGGGACCCCAAAGCATTTTTCTCAGATCCCCTCAAAACTTTAACACAATACTGCAGGCCAGGATTCAGTTACTACTGATGAATCTACTGTAATTAGAAACCAGAACGCCGCCTTCGTGGTGCTGAGCGAAGGGGCTTGCTTGACACGCTGGTGACCCGGGTTCACGCCATGAGCCCGGGTACTGGGAGTGGAGACTGGCTGGGAGAGAGTACAAGTGTCTATCCAGATGCTTTCCTCCCTGGGTGGTGGGAGGACCTGTGGCACCTGGTTGGTGGTTTGGAAGATGTACTAGGTGGCGTGCTGCCTCGACACGCCGCTGTACGTCCCCACCCCAGGTTGCCACTGTATAGCTCCCATTTTGGGAGGTGGGAGGACAGGAAAAAGAAAAAAATATGTCTGCCAATGCCGCCCAGATGATGGCGGTCTGTCCTGCTACTGCCCAAAGCTGGTTAGCCCCGTGCACTGTGCCCTTGTTGCTCCGGGCGAGATGGAAGAATGTGCCCGGCACACGATAGTCTCCCCACGTGCACTGGCACAGGAGGGGGCCCCTGGTGAAGGGATATGCCGGGTTGTCCGGAAGCGACATTGAGGCAGCAGATGGCAGCTGGAGGACGTGGGGGAAGGGCTTGGTCGCCTGAAGGAGAGGGTGGCTGTGTTGGTGGGGAGGATAAAGAGCATCAAACAGAAACCAGAACTACTAAGGCCTTCAGAGATTCAAATTGGCCTATAAAAGTAAACCGAGGGCCAGTAACAGAGGGTGGGGAAGCATGCAGAGGAGGGAGCCAGATTTGACTTACGCTATGGCCCGGAATGGGGTGTGGGTGGGAGAGCATGCTCAGGATGGAGCATGAGGTTTTGTGATTTTTCCCCTTACACTTGGTTCTGAACAGAGGGGGCTGGGGATACATAGGAAAGAGAAGGAGGTGTTTTTTTTTTTTTTACACTGGGGTACAAACAGAGGGTAGGGGTGAGAGAACATGAAGATGGAGGGAGTGGGAGTTTTTTCTTTAATTATAGAAGTACAGAAATACCAGGTGCAACCACCTCACCACATAAAAAGTACAAACCACAACAGGTTTAAACAGTGCAAACATTTTTTTATTTACTTGTGTATAGGAAACAGGGCAGTGGTACTTACAAGGGAGCAGTGCCGTTTTTCCACACAACTGCTGCCTTGTACAGTAAGTGCCATTACATTGTTTGCTATAAGCAAATAAAACATTTTTTTTGCACATTCAAAAGGGGTGGAGCAGGGTGGTAGGGTCAGTAGGTGACTCATCACAGTAAGGCCACAGGTTGAGCCAGTGAGGATGTGCTGGCAGGTAGTGATGCCACCTATCTGGACATCACCCCAGGTGAACGAACATTATTTTTCCATTTTATTTCTCCCCCCTCCCTCTGAATAAGGTGCCCAGGAAACTGAGCTAACAATTAAAGTACCCTGCTGTACTGTGACTGGGCAGCAGGACACGTGTACCAGTGAGCAGAGCTGGGTGAAGGGGTCTAGTCTCCCGTCGCAGGTGCAAGTAAAGGGGGATTTGTTTTAAAGCAGCACTGCCATGGCAAGGCTTCCCTTCACAGTGCTGGTATGTGGACATCCTGTAAATAAAAGATAATTAGATAATAAATAAAAATACTTACCTTTTCTGTACCTCCTGCCATTTCTTGGCTTTACCCTAGCCTGCCATCTATAGGTGATGTCTTCTTCTTCTTTTGTCTCCTCATCCCCAACAGCATTACATTTTTAGCAGGAGGGCTAGAACAAGGTGACTAGGCATGGGCTACCTGATGGGTAGCTACATCAGGTAGTGCGAGTATCTCCCGTTTTCAGCCAGATAGTGTAGTTTGGGTAAAGTATTACTCTACCCAGCATGTCGGTGGTATTTGTGGGTTGGGTATTTGGCGCAGGTAACAGGTAGTGACTGCAGCTCACACATCTCAGTTAAAAAAAAAAAGATATGTGACCGACGTGTTCAAGAGTTTGAGTACTGAAGCATGTGATGTGAAGGCAGACGTGCAGTCCAATCAGCATGCATGTTCGCTAGGCTATAAAACAGAGAGATCCACAGGGAAGTGATGCAGTTGGGTCACAGTTCAAAAAAAAAAAGGATGGACTGGACAGAGGCCAACTTGTGTAGCACAGGGCAGCAACCACCTCATGGAATATAGTGTGACTACTGCCTGCTATGACTAGTAGACTTAATCCATCCATTTGGCAGGCACTTAGCTTGCCTTGCAGTACATCATAAAAACCTCAGCTTCTTACTTTGCAGTCCGAGGCAAGAAGCGAAAAATGCTGAGGGACTAGGGGGAAGTGGGAGGGAGTGTGGGAGCATGCTGGGCGGACAGGCCAGGCCGATTTGTATGTGGCAGCGGCTGTCACTGAATGATTGTCTTCTCGTTCAACGTCTCCGGCCCTTGCTAGGTTTTTGCAGCTCAAGGCAAGAAATTTGGAAAAGTGGAAGGGAGGGAATCAGACAGAGTGAGGGCGTGTGCTTGGCCAGGCCACAGGCCACCCTCTGTTTCATTTAATTTAGTTAGTTTTAGTGAATGATTAATCAATTGAGATAAGTAACACAATCGCAGAGAGCTGTAGTGGGCAATAATAAATTGAGATAAGTAACACGAACTCGCAGAGAGCTGTAGTGGGCAATAATAAATTGAGATAAGTAACGCAAACTCGCAGAGAGCTGAAGTGGGCAATAATAAACTGAGATAAGTAACACAAACTCGCAGAGAGCTGTAGTGGGCAATACTAAATTAAAATAAGTAACACGAACTCACAGAGAGCTGTAGTGGGCAATAATAAATTGATATAAATAACACAAACTCACAGAGAGCTGTAGTGGGCAATAATAAATTGAGATAAGTAATGCAAACTCGCAGAGAGCTGAAGTGGGCAATAATAAACTGAGATAAGTAACACAAACTCGCAGAGAGCTGTAGTGGGCAATAATAAACTGAGATAAGTAACGCAAACTCGCAGAGAGCTGTAGTGGTCAATAATAAATTGAGATAAGTAACACGAACCTCACAGAGAGGCTGTAGTGGGCAATACTAAATTAAAATAAGTAACACGAACTCACAGAGAGCTGTAGGGCAATAATAAATTGAGATAAGTAATGCAAACTCGCAGAGAGCTGAAGTGGGCAATAATAAACTGAGATAAGTAACACAAACTCGCAGAGAGCTGTATTGGGCAATAATAAACTGAGATAAGTAACGCGAACTCGCAGAGAGCTGTAGTGGGCAATAATAAACTGAGATAAGTAACACAAACTCGCAGAGAGCTGTAGTGGGCAATAATAAACTGAAATAAGTAACACAAACTCGCAGAGAGCTGTAGTGGGCAATAATTAACTGAGATAAATAACTCAAACTCGCAGTGAGCTGTAGTGGGCAATAATTAACTGAGATAAATAACGCAAACTCGCAGAGAGCTGTAGTGGGCAATAGTAAACTGAGATAAGTAATACAAGCTCGCAGAGAGCTGTAGTGGGCAATAATAAATTGAGATAACACAAACTCGCAGAGAGCTGTAGTGGGCAATAATAAATTGAGATAAGTAATACAAACTCGCAGAGAGCTGTAGTGGTCAATAATAAATTGAGATAAATAACACAAACTTGCAGAGAGCTATTGGGGGCAATTAGCCTTTTTTTTTTTTCTCCCTGGCTTGCCCAGCAGCTTTATCAGTCGGCATTCAAGAAAAAAAAAGATTTGAGAAGCAGCAGCCAGGCTTACTAGTTAACGTCTTAAATTTGCTGCTGCACTGAATCAGTTTTTGTAGTCTGTGAAGCAGACAGTCCAAATTACCATCTCAGGATTGGGGGGGTGGGGAGAGATATGTATTTATGTAAACAAGAACAAAAAACCCAATATGCTATATATTTAATTTTTTTATATTTTTGAGCAGATTTTTGGTGATCACTCTGCCCTGACAAACATTAAACTTTGACCAAAGGCTGTTTTTCACAGCACACTGCACAGTACAGCACTCAGCCACCCTAGGTGCCCCTGAGCCCTGTCATTTTACTGCGACATAGCCAGCTAACAGTTAGTGGAAAAAGTAGCCTTTTATCGTAGTTCTACAGCTGAATTAGGCAATCACCTTGGGGCCACTGTGTGTTAGGCATCCCGAGCCCTTCATTTATTACTGTGACTTAGCCAGCTAGACTCTCTGCAACAGTTAGTAAAACAAATAGCCTTTTACGACTGTATTAGACAGTCATCGTAGGGCCACTGTTAGGTGCCTCAAGCTCTTCATTTCGTGTGACTTTGCCAGCTAGACTCTCTGCAGCTGTTAATGAAACAAATATTCTTTTACGGCCGTATTAGGTACATCATCTTTGGGCCTCTGTTAGGTGCCCCGAGCCCATCATTTATTACTGTGACTTAGCCAGCTAGACTCTCTGCTGCAGTTGGCGAAGTAAATAGCCCTTTATGGCTTTATTAGGCAATCATCTTGGAGCCACTGTTAGGTTCCCCGAGCCCATCATTTATTACTGTGACTTAGCCACCTAGACTCTCTGCTGCAGTTAGTGAAACAAATAGCATTTTACAGCTGTATTAAGCAATCATCTTAGGGTCACTGTTAGGTGCTCTGAGCCCTTCATTTATTTCTGTGACTTAGCCAGCTACACTCTCTGCAGCAGTTAGCAAAACAAATAGCCTTTTACGGCTATATTAGGCAATCGTCTTAGGGCCACTGTTAGGTACCCCGATCATATAATTTATTACTGTGACTTAGCCAGCTAGACTCTGCAGCAGTTAGTGAAACAAATAGCCTTTTCTAGGGATGTGGATATGTAAGGATGCATACTTAGACAGTATTGATGTTGATATGTATATATTAGTTTAGATGGTGTGCATTTGTATATTTATATGTAACTATGTATTTTGCTGTGCTCAGGATGTAGACTTGGACAATGTTGATATTGAAATCTGTACATATGTGTAATAGTATAACCGTATATAACCAAGTATTTGAACCTTGACCTTATCAGGTCCATCTTGCAAATGAGCTGTGCTCAATGATGTTCGTCTGGATAAATAAAGATATGATTGATTGATTGATTGTTCGATCCACACTTGTCTGGCAGGTTCCTTGCCGCTTTAAGTTGGGCTGGAAAGTCTTCAAGCTGGCTCCTCCCACCCACCTGGGTGGTAAAACACTTTGCTCCGCCCCATGACGCCAGATCTTCCTTACCACTTGGAAGCTCAGGTTCCCTCCTTAGCGCTCTTGCGACTTTAGGCCTGGATCCTAATCCTTTGTTTTTTCTGAAAGTCGTCTTAAAATTTACAAGACTTAAGTCTTCTCCTTCCTTTGCGGCTGTGATGGATTCAAAATCTACTCCCGGCTTCTGTCAGTGCCCATGCGGGCAGAAGATGTTTTGGACCGACCCGCATGCCACGTGCGTTTACTGCCTGGGGCTTGCCCATGATCCGCAGGCCTGCAATCTCTGCAAGTCTTTTTCGGCTTTGGTTCTGGAAGAACGTGCTGCCCAACTCCAACTGGGACGCCCCGAGAAATGGTTTCTGCCGGTGAAGTCGAAGGAGACCTGTTGGGTGGTGTCTGCGGCTGCGGGCTCTGCGGAGCAGCTGGAACAGTTAATCGCCCTCGAGGAGGAGGCGGCCCAGGCCGCTTCTTCTACTTCCTCGGCGTTGGCGTTTATCCTGCTCTCCTTGGGATCTTCCTATACTGCTTCCTTTAAGGAGCTTTGTCAGTCCCTCTCCACCAAAGGAGAAGGGCCCTCAGGGACTCCATCCAGTTGGTTGAAGAAAAAGGAACTGAAAGGTAAGTCCCACCGTCGACGTTCGTGGGAGCGGAAGAGATCTCGCTCCCCGGAGCATCTGCAATTGACTTTGGTTAAGGTTGCGGCTAGGCTGAGACACCTGTCGATGGGGTCGAGATTTTTCTTGACCCGTTGGACGGGTTGTCGACTGGAGAAGCCGATAACCCTCTTTCACCAGTTCTCCCCATTGTTACCGAGGACTTGTCTTGGCCTCCCAAGCCGAAATCCCCAGTCAAGGACCCTGAACCGGGAGATGAGCATGTTTCCCCCACCCCCTCTTCGACCCACCATCGGCAACCTCGACGGTCTCGGTCTCGATCCTCCTCTGTCCCACAAACATCGGCGGTCTTGGTCCCAGCATCGCCGTTTGTCCTCATCATCCTCTTCAGAGGATAGGCTCTGGCACAAGTTGTGTCGGCGCTATGAGGACATGATGTGGCAGCAGCTCTTATTGGCCGGCAGCAAGCCAACTCCATCGCCTTCCCCGGCAATTAAGTGGCTGTTGCCCGAACGGCTGAAGCAACCTTTCACCATCGGCTCCTTGGTCGAGGAGCCGACTCTGGCACCGATTGCTCGGCTGAAACTGGCTGCTTTACTCATTGTGGTGGAACCTCCATCCCCGCAACCAAAGACTGGGGCCCTGACCAAGAATTCTTGGTTGGGTCAGGGCTTGCCCCACAGGTTGTCTGTCACCCTCACCCCTGATCAGCCTTGGTGAGTGGAGGGGGGCTCAGGTGCTCGGCAGCTGTTCGCAGACTCCTCAGAGTCCGACAACTCCTCCCTGTATTCCAGGCCCCTCGATCTGGAATCCTCCAGGGGTCTGTCGGTGGACGAGAGCCCATCCTCATTCCTGGATATCCTTTGGCTCATCTCAGAGTCCACTGGGATGCAGCTCGAACCTGTGCAAAAATGGGCCAGGTATCCCCTCATGGAGATTTTGGACCGAGGGGATACCCCAAGGGAGGCCTTCCCTGTGGCCGAGGACATTGTTGGTCTGGTCTTGGAGTTGTGGCAGCAGCCTGCATCCTGTCCTGTGCCTTCGGCCAGGATGGCCCGCAAGTACGCAGTCCCCACCGGTTCCCTCTCCAGTTTTTCGGAAAATCCCTCGGCTGAAGGGCTGGGAACCAGTAGCGTCTTCCGGTGTTCCGGAAACGCTCAGGACATAGAGAAGCCCCCAGATGAGGGGTCCAAAAAGCTGGACTACTCTGGGCGCAAAGTTTATGCCGCCTCCTCCTTAGGCCTTCAACAGGCTAGCTTGGCTCTACTGATGGCACACTTTTCACACACCCTTATGGGCTCCCTGGATGAGGTGCTTCCTCATCTCCCGTCTGACCTTCAAACAACGGTCAAGCAGGTGCGGGATCAGGGAAGGGCGGTGGCTAAGCAACAGCTGCAGACTGCCTTGGACATCAGAGACTCTTGTGCCCGGTCAGTAGCAGCCGCCGTAGCCATGCACTGCAGAGCTTGGCTGCGGATCTCCACCTTCATGGCGGATACCCAGCACAGGCTGGCAGACGTCCCCTTCTTGTGCAGGGGAAGGGCCATCTCCCAAGGATTGAGAAGTCCAACGCCACCTTGGACTCGGTCACATCTGCCCAGAGGGACAAAGGCCACCAGCAACAGCGTAAGCCCTTTCACCCTTCTGCCCCTGTGGCACGTCCAGCCCAGCAGCACCAGCAACAGGGCCAGCAGGCTCACGTTTGGCACCCCAAGGCCAAGCCTGCTGCTTCCTCCGGCAGGAAGCCTGGAGGGAAAGGTCCAGGCGGCTCCTTGGCTGGCCCTTCCTCCAAGCCTGCCCAGTGACAGGTTGAGGGATGCTGCCCACAACCTTGTCACTCCTCCTCTGGGTCCCCCATGGGGGGACGGCTCAGCCACTTCCTTTCCACCTGGTTCACTATCACCACGGACCGTTGGGTGCTGGAAGTGGTCGGCAGGGGTCTACCTCTGGAATTTGAGCGGACCCCTACCTATCAAGCCATCAACCCTCGGGGGGGGCTACTGGTTCCACAGCCTCTCTGTCGGCTCGTCAAGCTGACATAGCTCTGCTCCTCCAAAAGGAGGTGATCAGCAAGGTGGCGGATCCTCCTCCAAGCCCAGGGTTTGTATCCAGGTATTCCTGGTCCCAAAACGGATGGGGGGCTGGCGCCCCATTCTCGATCTGCACGACCTGAACAAGTTCCTAAGGCCGCACACGATCAGGATGGTCACTCTGGCTCAGATCATACCACCCTTGGAACTAGGTGTGTGGTTTAGCTCTCTGGATCTCCAGGATGCATTCTTTCACGTCCCAATCCGTCCGTCACATCGGCGATTGCTCCACTTCAGAGCAGAGGGATCCCTCTACAAGTTCCGGGCCATGCCCTTTGGTCTTTCTTCAGCTCCCAGGGTCTCATCCAAATGCATGGCATTGGTGACAGCATTCCTGCGGCACTGAGGGGTCTGGGTATACCCTTACCTGGACGACTGGCTGATAGCAGCCCCCTCTAGGTTGGAGGTGGAGCGGTCCAGAGATCTGACCCCCCCAGGTCTGCTCTCAAATTGGTCTCCTTATCAACAAGGCCAAATCGGAACTCGTACCATTACAGGTGATTCAGTTCATTGGGGCAGAGCTCGACTCTCTTCGAGCCAGAGGCTGGCTCTTGGCGGACAGGGCCGATATCCTTTCCTCCTTTGTCCAGTCATTTCAGGTTGGGCAATTGCATCCTGCCCTGGACTTCCTGCGCCTTCTGGGTCTCATGGCGGCTTGCACCAGCGTGGTCCATTGGGCCTGCTGGCATATGCGCCCCATGCAATGGGGGCTGGCCCGCCAGTGGTCTCAGCGCTCTGGTCCTTTGGACCAGCCAGTAACCGTGACCCAGAAGGTGTGGGATGGCCTGCAGTGGTGGCTCGTCCCAGCTTATCTGCAGGAGGGTATCCCATTTGTCTGCCCCGAGCCAACATTCATACTCACGATCGACGCCTCTTTGATGGGTTGGGGTACACAGTGGAGGGGGAGCTCCGGGCCCACAGCCTGTGGTCCCCTCAGGAGTCTCGATGACGCATCAACCCGCTGGAGCTTCGAGCGGTATGGCTAGCCCTCACCGCCTTCACCACGTTTGTATGGGGTCAAGTGGTTCAGGTTCAGACGGACAACACCACGACCATATACTATCTCAACCATCAGGGCGGGACCCACTCCTTGCCTCTGTGCAAGGAAGCTCTCCACATTTGGTCTCTCATGATTAGCCTGGAGGCAGATCTCCTGGCCATCCATGTGGCAGGAGCCTCGAACAGTCTGGCCGATGCCTTCAGAGGGATAGGCGCTGCATTTCACTAGTGGTCTCTCCTACCGGAGGTAGTTCAAGACCTGTTCTCCCTTTGGGGTACCCCTCAGGTGGACCTGTTCGCCTCCAAGGAGAACGTGAAGCTGAGGCTGTTTCATGCCCGCCCCCCTCAGCAGGGCTCGCTGAAGGGGGATGCCTTCTCGAGGCCGTGGATCCCGGGCCTCTTTTACGCCTTCCCTTCATTTCCCTTGATCCACAAGGTGCTTCTCAAGGTGAAGAGGGACAAGGCGCAGGTGATTCTGGTAGCCCCAGACAGGCCTCGCCAGTTCTGGTACCCAGATCTCCTCAGCCTCAGCTCCAGGCTTCCGAGGAGGCTTCCAGCCCACCCGGACCTAATCTCAGTCAACAAGGGGAAGGTGCTCCATCCCAACCTTCAATCCTTGCACCTGATGGCCTGGTTCCTGAGCGGCTAGAGTTCCAGGCCTTGGGTCTTTCTGATGAGGTCCTCAACGTCATTGAGGCGTCCCGTAAGGAGTTGACCAGAAAATGCTATGCCTTTAAATGGAAGAGATTCTCCATTTGGTGTCAGGACAAGGGGTTGGACCCCTCTTCCTGTTCATTGGCTAGCATTCTGGACTACCTGTGGTCCCTTTCTCAGCTAGGGCTTCGGTCGACGACCCTTAAGATGCACCTGGCAGCCATCTCTGCTCATTGGGCGTGGGCCGGCAAGTACTCTGTGTCACAAGAGAAGGTGGTCTGGTGCTTTTTCAAAGGCCTCGATCACATATCCCCTCTGGTGCGAGAACCTCCACCTCTGTGGGATCTACTCCTGGTACTGCCAAGCTCATGGGCAAGCCATTCGAACCAATGCACAGGTGCGATATCTCCCACCTGTCATAGAAGACCACCTTCTTGGTGGCTATAACGTCAGCCAGAAGGATAGGAGAGCTCCACGCGCTTTCCATCGAGTCTCCTTATTTGGTCTTCAGATTGTCCTTCGCCTCCACTCGAAATTCCTTTCGAAGGTGGCATCAGAGTTTCACCTTAACCAGGTGTTGACTCTGCCAGTGTTCTACCCCAATCACACCTCGGAGGCCGAATATAAGCTCCATACTTTGGACCCTAAAAGAGCACTCACTTGTTATAAGGAGCGGACGGCTGAAGTTCGGGGAGAGGTTCACCAGCTGTTTGTCACCTACGCTGAAGCCACACCTGGCAGACCTGCAGCCAAGCGGATGATAAGCAGGTGGGTCACCTCCTGCATAGATCTCTGCTGTAGGTTGGCGGGCATGGAGCCATCCAAAGGGATAAGAGCTCATTCTACCCACCATACTGCTGCTTCAGTGGCTGCTTCTAGGGACATTCCTATCCAGTATATCTGCAGGACTGCTACCTGGAAGTCAGCACACACCTTTATTTCCCTTTACCACAATGACATAGAGTCACACCGGGATGCTGGTTTTGGGACCTCGGTTCTCCAGTCCTTATTCCCCAAGTAGGTATCGGGGGTGCGCGCCTTGCCTTCCTCCTCCCGGAGAACTGCTAGGATTCTGCCAGATAGGGATTGAACAACATATCCACGTCCTCAGAAATACAGGTTACTCACCTGTAACAGGAGTTCTAGGAGTGGTATATGTTGTTCATTCACACGACCCACCCGACCTCCCCGGCTTCGACGCACAACCTGGCTTCCAGCGGGCTAGATCTGGCATCATGGGGTGGAGCCGAGGGTTTTACCACCCGAGTGGGTGGGAGGAGCCAGCTTGAAGACTTTCCGGCCCAACTTAAAGCAGCAAGGAACCTGCCAGACAGTGTGGATGAACAATATATACCACTCCAAAAAGTCCTGTTACAGCTGAGTAACCTGTATTAGGTAGTCATGTTAGGGCCACTGTGGTGCCTTGAGCACTTTTTATTTCTGTGACTTAGCCAGCTAGACTGTCTGCAGCAGTTAGTGAAATAAGTAGCCTTTTACGACTGTATTAGGCAGTCATCTCAGGGTCACTGTTTTGTGCCTCAAGCCCTTCATTTATTTCTGTGACTTAGCCAGTTAGACTCTCTGCAGCAGTTAGTGAAATAAGTAACCTTTTATGACTGTATTAGGTAGTCATCTCAGGGTCACTGTTATGTGCCTCGAGCCCTTCTTTTATTTCTGTGATTTAGCTAGCTAGACTCTCTGCAGCAGTCAGTGAAGCAAATAGCCTTTTACGGCTGTATTAGGCAGTCATCTTAGGGCCACTGTTAGGTGCCCCGAACTCTTCATTTATTTTGTTATTACTGTGACTTCGCCAGCTAGACTCTTCACAGTAGTTAGTGAAACAAGTAGCATTTTACAGCTGTATTAGGCCATCGTCTAAGGGCCACTATGTGTTAGGCACCCTGAGCCATGTCATTTATTACTGTGACATAGCCATTCAGACTCAAGACTGTTGATTGCTGTTCCCTGTACTGCTCATGGTCACAGTTACTGTATCTACTGTGTCTGCTACTTCCAAGTCTTGTAAGTCTACTAAAAGGAAGCACAGTGTTGCTGCTTGTGCAGCTGTTACTGATATGAACAACGTGAAACACAGCACTAAGGAATCAGAACATAGTGACAATAATAGTATCACCACCATGACTGGCACTAAATGTCCTGCAAAGAAAAAAGAAGGTTGGCACCAGAAGATAGCAGCAGAGTTTCAGAAAGAACTGACTGGAGTTACTTGTAGAGATACTGAACATTTTGCCACATGTGCCAGGATACTTTGAGCTGCTGAAATGGCATGCAAGGAAGCGCCTTCATAAATGTAAGCTCAGATGCTGAGGCAGCAAATGCTGATAGAGATGGTGGTGATAGTGGGGAATGGGAGTGGGATAGCCCAAGTTATGTCCCACATGATGATGAAACTTCTAGCTCTTCTGAATGTAATGGTAGAGATGATGAGGTTATAGTGTATGGTGGAACGCGATTGTGTATGGAGATCCATACACCATAGAAAGTCGTTCCGTTGCAGTAGTGACGTCCTTACTAATGCACAATGACTTTTCATTCTGCGTTAGTATGAACATCATAATACAAGCGACAGCATCAGTGCTCATCATTGGTCAGTAGCTGGTGGAGAGTCACGTGCATGTGCTGGCCGGAGGGCGGTTATGGTTGAAGTGCGGTTCGCAGAGCAGAGAGACTTGGTGCCAACATGTAAAAAAAGTAAGTGATTCTGGGCTTTCTTGTGGTTTAAATGAAGGCTACAGCGATCACGTTCCACCATACACTATATAGAACTGTGTATGGGAAACCATACGCAACAAGGCTAATCTTAACCCTCATGGTTACCGTGATGACTGACATATACTAAAAATAAGTTTTATCTCATCAAGGAGATGGCAATGTAGGGTTTCCTCCAGTTCCCTTGACTGGAGAAAGAACAGTGCCAGGAACCATGGCACAAAACAAAAAAGGTCAAGTCTTTACTGTGGAATGTATTCTATATTGACCCTGTAGACATCTCTCGAGCTGTATGCAGTTTATGGGAAAAATATCAACTGAGGCAAAGGGACACAGTTTGGAACATCAGGAAAAATGGCAACATGCAAAGGCAAGACACCCAGTTGAGTGAGGTAGGGTAAAAAGGGGCAGTGTGGTTGGTGTGGACAGTGGAGGAGGTAGTGATGGTGGTGACAGTGTGATAAGGAACTGGAAGCAGTAAGTGACAGGGAATCATTTGAGGCATCTTGGCTGTCTTCTCAGACAAACAGGAATTGTTTTCTGACACCATCAACAAAAGGGGAAAATCCCAAAGTGCTACTCCCTGTGAGAAAGGCGTGAAATATACATTCCCCAGAAAATCAAAAAGAAAATGTTGCAAGGACATCAACATTTACTGTACCTGCAAGCATCCCACATGCCAGCACTTAAATAGAGCCATTGCAGAGTTGTTGGCTGACTCCACTTTGCTTCTGTTGCTCACAAAGGTTTCCTGAAGTTCCTGCACAGGATTGAACCATACTACACTGTTCCTTTCAGACATACTTTTCGAAAAAGGCTGTTCCACAGTTGTATGACTTGGTGTGTACTGAAGTCATTAAGCAGTTGACACTCTCCGAAGCGAAGCAGGTTCACATAACTGATACCTTGACCAGCAACCAAGCAATTGACTACATGACTGACTGTTACAGCTCACTGGGCAAGTTTTTAGTCAGAAAGTACTAATAATCCCTGCTCTACTGTAATCAGTAGGAAGAGGGCTTTATTATGAGTCACCACTTTCAGGTAAACCACACTGCACTCCATATTTTGCAACAGTTGCAAAAGCAACTCCAGAAATGGCTTATTCCGTTTTCCCTATTTCCAGAGTTCATAGTGTCAGATAATGGTGCCAACATAATCAAAGCTGTTAGAGGTGGCAGCTACTGTACCAACATATACCTTATATAGTGTATAGTAGAGCATTGTTCTGTATAGAATTCCATCCCTTTGAAAGTGCTGTTATACCACAGTTCAAAGGTCATGGGATGTGACTGTATCCTTCTGTGGTATAACAGCATTCTGAAACCTGTAGAGAATGCACAAGTCAGTTTAATTCTTAAAGCAAAAGAACCACTGTGTGCACATTTCACATAATACTGTACGCTATAAAAAATACAGAATGAGCAACTTTGTGCACAACCAGTGTGTTCTGCCAACTCGGGGTTCTGATTCTCACGGACCTCTTGAGCTTCACTCTTGAGGTCAGAGGGAATCAGAACCCCTCTGTGGCAGGGATCTGCGCCAGAAGTGGTGCCCACAGTTCGTGAGGCGGGCCACCTGCCGCCTCCGGCCGCCACCGCCCAACTCTCAGGACATTTTCTGACCGCCCTCGCGGTCCTCTAACTCGGACTACTGTAGCAGGGATCTGTGCCAGAAGCGGCGCTCACAGTTCGTGAGGCGGGCCACCTGCCGCCTCCGGCCGCCACCGCCCGACTCTCAGGACATTTTCTGACCACCCTCACGGTCCTCTAACTCAGACTACTATAGCAGGGATCTGCGCCAGAAGCGGCACCCGCAGTTCGTGAGGTGGGCCACCTGCCGCCTCCAGCCGCCTCCAGCCGCCACCGCCCGACTCTCGGGACATTTTCTGACCACCCCGTCGGTCCTCTAACTCAGACTACTGTAGCAGGGATCTGTGCCAGAAGTGGCATCCACAGTTCGTGAGGCGGGTCACCTGCTGCCTCTGGCCGCCGCCGCCCAACTCTCAGGACATTTTCTGACCGCCCTCGCAGTCCTCTAACTCGGACTACTGTAGCAGGGATCTGCGCCAGAAGTGGCGCCCACAGTTCGTGAGGTGGGCCACCTGCCGCCTCCGGCCGCCGCCGCCAAACTCTCAGGACATTTTCTGACCGCCCTCGTGGTCCTCTAACTCGGACTACTGTAGCAGGGATCTGTGCCAGAAGCGGCGCCCCCTGTTCGTGAGGCGGGCCGCCTCCGGCTGCCGCTGCCCAACTCTCAGGACATTTTCTGACCGCCCTCGCAGTCCTCTAACTCGGACTACTGTAGCAGGTATGGCCGCTAGCTGTTTTTAGGCGCTGAAGCCGCTGATTGGCGCGCCTTTCTACAGGAAGGCTCTCATTGGTCCGCTCTCTGCCTCCCTGCCCTCTGGATTGGTACGCCTTCTCTATGGGCTTTTGCACTATTTCCCTTGGGTCTGGGGCTGGCTGCGGCATGGATCTCCTCGAGCTGTTTTTACCCACTGTGAATTTTCTACCCACCCCTCCCAGGCCTCCTTTAAATACACGATCACTCCACCTACACAGTACATCTCTCCTATCTCATTCCCTTGCAGTCTGTGGCTCCTCCTTCCATCTACTGTCAGTCTCTCATTTCTCTCCCAATAAACAACCTCTCACAAAATCCTCAATCCTAGCTCCCTTTTATGCATCACCACTCGTTCCTTGGTCACCCTTTCTCATTTGTTCCCAGCCCTGACCTAGCTTTTTTACTAGCCACTACCTACAACTCTCCAATTACCATGAAACTAAACATGTTACTGTCTCTTATTATACCCTCACTTGCTCTGCTCCACCTATCATTACCCTCTGCTCTTTCTACCCCCACAACTACCCCACTATTCCTGCCCCAAGATTACATTTTCTCCAACCTTATCCAGCTGCCTTCTCCCCACTGTGACTAAACTCCACTTCTATTAAACAAATCCTGGCTCTGGTTGATTGCCTATGTACTTAAGCAATGTCCCCTGAACACAAAGACCCTATGTCCCTTCCTGCGACATAAGCTTTGGTATCTCATCTTATTAGCCCTACTGCTCTCTGGGGATATTCACTCCAACCCTGGTCCAAGCACCAACATACAGAATCCCCTCCCCTCTACCAAAGGCCTAACTATTGTACACCACAACATCAGGAGTCTAATGCATAACCTTGCTGAACTACACGCTTGGGTCATCTTATACAAACCGGATATTATCTGCCTTATGGAAACATGGCTTACACCTCACGTCCTGGACTGTCAGTGCTCTCTCCCCTCCTACAATCTCCTGAGATTTGACAGACCTGCTCCTAAAAGAGGTGGTGGCACTGTCATTTATTTTAAAGATCATCTACAACTCTTCCCCTATCCTTTCTCTCTCCCCCCCCCCCAAACCACTGTGAAGCACTTCATGTCCTCCCTACACTCAGCTCCTAAAAGCTACATGTTGTATGTGCCTACAATCCCCCATCCAGTGGCCAGAAAGGACTTGAAGAGCTGCTCGATCAGACCTTTCTTCTTTCTGGAAAGACTGAGGTCCTTTTACTTGGTGATCTTAATCTAAACTGGATAGGAAACTCTCTTCACGCCCTGTAGACCAGGATTCAAAGTTTCAACCTTCACCAGATGATTAATGAACCCACTAGGCCTGCCCCACACTCAAACTCTAGTTCATTATTGGACTGGATAATGACCAGCCACCCAGAAAACATTGTCTCCTCTGGCGTACTAGCAGATGCAATCTCAGACCTCTCCCCTACCTTTTGTATATGGGGCAAAACTAGACTCTGCTCCTCTAAGCCACGCTTTATCACTTTTCGTACCTACTCAAATCTTGACTGGCAATCTTTCCTGCTGGACGTTGCCACTATTGACTGGACCCCCTTTTCAAATCTAATGAGCCGCAGACTGCTCTAAACATATTCCTGACTCACTTCCTGGAGGTCCAAGACAAGCATTGCCCCCTTAACGCCCGTCTGGTAAAAAATAAACATACTCGATGGCTAAAATCCGACCTTCTATCCAAGCTGAGACAAAGGGACAAATCCTGGCACCACTACAAAAACATGGGACTCCCTGCTGACTTCAGTGCCTACAGAGCCCTCAGGAACTCATGCAAGAAGGAAATCAAAAGGGCCAAAAGTGCACATTGCAAAGATCTCTTAACTAAATCATATGGAGATCCCAAAAAATTCTGGTCACATATTAAATGCTTCTTAGGATCTACTCCTGCCCCCACTCCAACCGATATGTCCCTCAACGGAGTCCACTGCAATAATCCCTCCACTATAGCTAACTTCCTCAATACCCAGTTCTCTGACCTCACTAACTATACCTCATCTTTCCCTCCTAGACCTTACTCTTATGACCAGACTCCTGTTACTGGGCCCAAATTTCTATTCAAACCTGTCACGTGCCTCAAAGTTCTAAGGCTACTCAACAATATCTCAGATTTTACCGCTACTGGGTCAGATCACCTTGAGCCTAAACTCCTAAAACTAGCAGCCCCGTACATAGCAGCACCTCTTGCAAAAATCTTTTCTCTCTCCCTGTGTCATGGCTCTGTCCCTACTATCTGGAAGACTGCCAGGATTACCCCGTCTTCAAAAAAGGAGACCCCAAAAACTCATCTAACTATAGACCCGTTGCCATTTTGCTTGCTCTAAGCAAAATCTTTGAGAAGCTCGTCGCCAACCAAACTACTGAATATCTAGAGAAGCGAAACCTCCTGTCGTCAGTGCAGCATGGTTTCCGCAAGGGTCATAGTACCACCACTGCCTTACTCAAGTTTACCACCGATATCATAACAGCAATGGACTCAGGTCTCCTAACAGGAGCAATTTTTATAGACACGACCAAAGCTTTCGACCTTGTTGATCATCCTGTCCTTCTCAGTACTCTAAGATCATTAGGTTTCTCACAGGGTGTGACTGCCTGGTTTGACAGCTATCTGACAGACTGCAAGCAACTTGTTAAATTTAACTCTACCCTATCAGATTATGCTACCATTAATATTGGTGTACCACAAGGCTCTATCCTTGGTCCTCTGTGCTTCTCCCTCTTTATAAATGATATTACCTCAGTCATCCCCAATACTGCTTCCCTACTTTACGCTGATGACATTGTCTTGTACACCAGCTCAAAGAGCATCTTTGAAATCAATCTAAGACTCTTCCAAGATTTTATACAAATCGAAGAATGGTTGGATAACAAGAGGCTTGTCCTAAATGTCTCCAAGACCCAGGCCATGCTGTTTGGCTCTAACGCTAAACGTAAACTCGCCCAACCCACTTTCAATATCTCCACCAAAAACGGATCTGCTGTCCTGGTTGTACCCTCTTTTAAGTATCTGGGTATCACACTTGATCCTACTCTCACTTTTGATCATCATATCCAGCAGACATGCAAGCTGACTAATATGAAACTTGGGATGGCCTACTGCTCCAGCTACGTACTCACTCCCATCAGCTAGGCTTGCCATAGCCCGTGGCATACTACTGCCATCACTCATGTATGGGGTGTCAGCATATGCTTCATCATGTAAGACTAGCTTTCAGAAGTGGGAAGTAGTGTACAATAATATCTGCAGATATGCATCCTCTTCAAATTGGCTAAAATGCCACTGTCTCCTCTACTCTGAGCTAGGATGGCTTTCTCCAGCAGCCTCCCATGACTATGCACTCTGCTCCATCATTGACAATATCATCCGAAATCAAACGCCTAAACCCCTGGCAGAATTTTTGCTTAACCAGACACCCACCTACGAACTATGCTCTGCTGCCAATGCCCATGTCATAATCCCTAGACACCACTCCTCCAAAGGTGCTAGCGCCTTCTCCTGCCATGCCCCGAAAAAGTGGAACTCCCTTCCTCCAACTATCTGTCAGGCATCTTCCCATGCCTCTTTCAAATACTTGCTGCATGATCATCTTGCCATCTCGTGCTTTTCCCCCATTTCAAACCCCCCCCGTATCACTTCATTTCACTGTATTTTCCCCTACCCTCAGCCTCTTCACTGCTCCTTCCCTAAAACCAGCTAGTTTCAGTACTGTCCTGTCTCCTAGCCTGTCTTTAATATAATCTTGTTAACTTGAATCCTTACCCCCCCCTTATTTTCTTCCTTCATTCCCCTACACCTCCTCCGTACCTTGATTACCCCTCCTTTTCCTTTTGCTTCCATTCCCTTTGACTACCTGCTGACACGCTCACTGAACTTAGCCTAACTGATGTTTCTGCCACAATGTTGCTTATGATTTCTACTCTGCCGCCCTCCTCAATTTTTTACTATTGCTATATTTTGTTCTTGCAATATTTCAGCTGTTCTATTTTGTATCAAACTGTTCCCATTACTTACACTGTATTGACATATTTGTTTGCACCTACTGTCTGTATGATCTGTCTATGTCTTTTGTAAAAAAATGTTTTGTTCCTGTATTCTCCCGGGTCGTGCCTGAAAATAGTCATTTCTATGGCTAGCGCACCTTACCTGGTCAACAAAAACTAAATAAAAATAAATAAAATAAAACACACTGGTTGCACATAGCTGCCCATCCAGTATCCTCTATTTTGTGGATTGTTTAAATCTTCTCATCCATTTTTTCTTAAATGGAAATAGAAATGTTGAAAATCTGTTCGGTCGTTCTCGGAAAATATGTGGTCATTGCCGTCACCCCGTGAAAGCACAAAAAATCTTGAAGGGGCTGCAGAGGTCAAACTTCTTACCACTGCATATATTAAAGCAGTGAGAAAGAAAAAGGTAAAGCATCCAAACCAAGGAGAACTATATACAGTATGATTATGATCAAAGTTTTATGAAAAAGTGCTACAGTGCATAAAAATATACTGACTTAATCCACCATATGTGGAAACAGGCTGCAAGACCTAAATTAAAGCAGGAAGTTCCAACCTGCTGAAATTCAACATTTTACATGTTGGAAAGACCTCTTGAATACAAAAAAGCTGTACATGACTAAACCATGTAGAATTAAATAGAAGTAGACATCCTGCTCAGTTCCAGCAGTTGGAGTCTGGCCGAGTCTTTAATCGCCTTACTGGAGCCATTTGAGGCTGCCACATGTGATGTCAGTGCAGACAGTGCAACTCTGAGTCAGATTCTTCCTCAAATAAGATTTCTTCACATTTTCCTTGATGCCATCAAGAAAGACTTTCAAAAGAAGACAGCACTGCTGTAATGCTGGCAGAAGACATGAGTCTCAGACTGTCAACCCATAAGAGAATAAATGCCATGTTTCAGAATGAAACCTGTGTTTTGACTACATTGCTAGATCCCGACTGTAAGAGTGACATTGAAGCCATCCTTCCTGCAGGGGAAGACATTGAGTATCGGAGAGATCTTCTGTTAACCAAATTTGACACTGCCCTACCAACACCATTAACTGATGTTCAGGAGTCAAAATCTAACGCATCATCAGAGTGTGCCACTGGTGCAGACGATAGCACATCTATAAATTCTTCCTCACAATCACCAATATCATCAGTGAGGGAAAGGACATCTGCAGCCACTTCTTGGGCATCCAATGTTCAGGATCAGAAAGGCTAATCAATTCTGAGTCACCTGCAACAACATGGGCTAGTATCCTGTAAAGAAAGTGCAGCAGGTTCATCTGTCAGACTGTTAACTGTCTCGTGCAGCACAACGATCCAGGAGTATTTTGCAGACCATACTGTGACTGGTCTCTAGGAAGATCCGTTGTGTTGGAAACAAAAGAGAACAATATGGCCAGATGTAGCAAATCTTGCAATAACGTACCTCAGTTGTCCACCTTCAAGTGTGTATTCAGAATGCATATTCAGTGCAGCAGGAAGAATAGTCATTGACCAAAGAATACTGCTAAGTCCTGCAAATGTGGAATGACTTACATTTCTCAAAATGAATGCTGACAATTTCTCAATTGTCACAAACACTGACTTATGTGAGTCTGACCCTGAACATGAACAGCCTGCAAACAGTGATACCGAATATGATGACTAGGCTGTGTAGGAATACAGAATTCTGTGTGGAGTGGCGTACTGCCAAATTTGGTTACTGCAGTTTCTTCCATAGGCATCACCTTCCCTCATTTTTTCTGTCATTCTCCTTAGATACGTACTACTTAAACAATTCACCATCACCACTGCCACCGTGCCAGCCACATGTACCACACTGTTCTTAGTTCTGTCAATCATCAGTTTATTACATTTTGATGCTTGCCATGGGTATAATTATTAGAAACAGCAGCAGGCTCACTCACAGTGGCTTCGCCACTCCTACCTACTTCAGCAATGCCTGCCATGGGTATAATTTTTGGAAACAGCAGCAGGCTCACTCAGAGCAGCTGTGCCTGTGGTACCTTCCTCAGCAATGGCCGCTATGGGATTAATTTCTGGAAACAGCAGCAGGCTCACTTAGAGCAGCTGCGCCTGTCCTACCTGCCTCAGCAATTTCACCATGGGATTCGTTTTTGGAAACAGCTGCAGGCTCACTTACAGTGGCTGTGCCAGTCCTACCTGCTTCAGCAATGCCTGCCATAAGTATAATTTTTGGAAACAGCAGCAGATTCACTCAGAGCAGCTGCACCTCTCATACCTGCCTCAGCAATGCCCACCATGGGTATAATTTTTGGAAACAGCAGCAGGCTCACACATAGCAGCTGCGCCTCTCATACCTGCTTGTCTCACACAAGGACTCAATAGACAAATTACTTGTTTAGCTGTAAAAGGCTCTCTGTTTCAGTAACTATCGCAGACACACAGGCTGGCATTGTCACATTAATAAAGAAAAAATGTCAGGGCACATCACAGTGGCCCTATAGAAGGCTGCCTTATACAGCCATAAAGGCTGTATTTTGGAGACAGTGGCAGACTTGCTCAGAGTACCTGTGCCTATTATACCTGCCTCAAGATAGACCCTTAAGTAGTTTTCTTTGTTTAGGGTAGTGAAAGCAGTCTTTCACATTTTGTTATGGACAGGAAGGGTAGGGTAATAGGGTAGCAGAATGATTAGGGTAGTAACTACCCAACCCTAGCCAACTACCGGTTTTGCCTTATGGTATTTGTAGGGTAAACAGAGATACTAAGTGAAAAGGCAGAGATACTAAACAAATATTTTTGCTCAGTATTTACAAAGGAAGAGGGGGAGGTACCTAAAACAAACAGTAGAAACACTCTGGATACAGAAGTTGATACCAACCCATTTACAGAAGAAAGGGTTCTGAAAGAACTCTTAAAACTGAAGGTGGACAAAGCAATGGGGCCTGATGAGATTCATCCCAGAATTCTAAAAGAACTAAGGGTAGAACTAGTGACACCACTGACTACCCTCTTTAACAAATCATGGGAGGATGGGGTGGTACCCGAGGACTGGAGGAGGGCAGATGTGATTCCCCTTCACAAAAGTGGGAGCAAGGCAGAAGCAGGAAACTACAGACCTGTTAGTTTAACCTCAGTGGTAGGGAAAATGATGGAATCACTTCTGAAGGAAAGAATTGTTGAAGTATCTAGAGGCCAGAGGGGCACAGGACCCAAGGCAGCATGGATTCACAGTGGAAGGTCATGCCAGACAAATCTGATAGATTTCTTGACTGGTGACCAAAGTAGTAGATCAGGAGGGGCTGTGGACATGGCCTACCTTGACTTGTAGCAAGGCATTTGACACAGTCCCACAAAAGATTAATATACAAGTTAGCCAGCCTGGGAGTGGGTCCAAGATGACAGCCTGGGTAAAGAATTGGCTGGAGAATAGGATACAGAGAGTAATAGTAAATGGAGTCCACTCTGAAGAAAGGGGGTTACTAGTGGGGTACAGCAGGGTTCAGTATTAGGACCGGTCCTCTCTCAGTGTCTTTATGTTTACATTGCAGAGGGACTGGAAGGAAAAGTATGTCTCTTTGTAGATGACACAAAGATCTGCAACAGAGTTGATGCACAAGGTGGGGTGGAAAGGATGAGAAGGGACTTGGCAAGGTTAGAGGAATGGTCAAATGTATGGCAGCTTAGATTCAATGCTAAGAAGTGCAAGGTAATGCACCTGGGAAACAAAAACCCAGGGGAAGAGTACACAATGGGGTGAGATACTAACAACAACAAAAATGGAAAGGGACCTGGGGGTAGTCATTTCAGATGACCTAAAGGTGGGCAAGCAATGTGAGAGGGCAGCAAGGAGGGCTGGGGGATACTGGGATGCATAGGGAGAGGCATCACCAGTAGAAAACAGGAAGTTATTATCCCTCTGTACAGACAGCTGGTCAGACCCCATCTGGAGTACTACGTGCTGTTCTGGAGACCCAATCTCCACAAAGACATAAGACAGGATGGAAGCTGTCCAGAGGAGGGCAACTAAAATGGTGCAGGGTCTGCACTGGAAGACATATGAAGAGAGACTTAAGGAGCTTAATATGTATAGCCTCGAGGAAAGGAGGAGAGGGGGGACATGATAGAAACTTTCAAGTACCTCAAGGGAATCAACAAAGTCCAAGAGGGTAGCATCTTTCAAAAAAAGAGGTGTGCAAGAACAAGGGGGCACAATTTGAAGATATGGGGGCGGCTCAGAGGTAATTTAAGGAAGTATTTTTTCACAGAGAGGGTTGTGGATGCATGGAACGGCCTTCCGGAGGAGGTTGTGGAATCAAAAACAGTGGTGGAATTCAAGCATGCATGGGACAGTCATAAGGCAATTCTAGGGGTTGGGGGCAGGAAGAAGTAGGCTGCTGGTTAACTAGGATCTGCAGCTTATCCATTAGGTAGGGAAATGGGCAGACTGGGTAGACCAAGACGTCCTTATCTGCCGTCAAATTCTATGTTTCTATGTATGTAATGTAGAGCAGTTTAGAGGTACCCGTAAGTAGTATTTAAGGTAGGGTGTCACCACCAGCCATGCTTAAGGTGACCTCCTCCCGTGGTGGGTGGGTGTGTGTGTGTGTAAATGTAGGTAAAGGTTCTTCCTAGTGGGAGACATCACAAAATGTTGCTGTGGGAAAGGGTGTAGGTTGTATGCCCTTGGAGAGCCATTCAGGGGGTCCCAGTGTTATTTGGAGCTGCGATGCTCCACGATTTGAAAAGTCATTTTGTGGTGATGGAGAGCACCTTCCACCTCCCACAGCTGCCGACCTTGTCATTGTCGGGCAGCTGGGAGAGGACTGCCTTTGCCTCATTGAAGGGGCTTACTTTTTGACCCCACTTCCCTGATCGTCAGGTCTTGGCATTTGCCTAGCAGTGGGACTTGCTTTTTAAACACCCCCTCCTTCCATGAATGGACCACTGTTGATTTTAGTGTGTCACTGGAAAGCAAACAGAGAACGGCTGTCAGGGGCCCTCCCTGACAAATAGCTGGCCAGGGATGCCTGTGCCCAGCTGTGGGGAGCCACCAGTTACATAGAAAATAGACTTTGACGGCAGATAAGACCCGCTTGGCCCACCTAGTCTGCCCATTTCCCTACCTATTGGATAAGCTGCAGATCTTAGTTAACCAACAGCCTACTTCTTCCTACCCCTCCACAAGAATTGCCTTATGTCTGTCCCATGCATTCTTGAATTCCCCCACTGTTTTTGACCCCGCGACCTCCTCAGGAAGGCCGTTCCATGCGTCCACCATCCTCTCTGAGGAAAAATACTTCCTCACATTGCCCCTGATCCATTCCCCCCTCTGTCTTCAGATTGTGTCCCCTTGTTCTTGCACATCTCTTTTTCTGAAAGATGCTACCCTCTTGGACTTTGTTGATTCCCTTGAGGTACTTGAAAGTTTCTATCATGTCCCCCCTCTCCCTCCTTTCCTCAAGGCTATACATATTAAGCTCCTTTAGTCTCTCTTTGTATGGCTTCTGTTGCAGACCCTGCACCATTTTAGTTGCCCTCCTCTGAACTGCCTCCATTCTGTCTATGTCCTTGTGTAGATGGGGTCTCCAGAACTGCACGCAGTACTCCAGATGGGGTCTCACCAACTGTCTGTACAGAGGGATAACGACTTCCTCTTTTCTACTGGTGATGCCTCCCCCTATGCATCCCAGTATCCCCCCAGCCATCCTTACTGCCTTCTCACATTGCTTGCTTACCTTTAGGTCATCTGCTATGATTACCTCCAGGTCTCTTTCCATTTTTGTCATTGTTAATACCCCCCATTGTGTACTCTGTCTCCTGGGTTGTGTTTGCCAGGTGCATTACTTTGCACTTCTTTGCATTGAATCTAAGCTGCCATACTTTTGACCATTCCTCCAACCTTGCCAATCCCCTTCTCATTTTTTCCACTCACCCCCTTGTGTATCAACCATGTTGCAGATTTTTGTGTCATCTGCAAAGAGGCATACTTTTCCTTCCAGTCCCTCTGGTTTCGCGCATTGGCTCACTGTGGTTCAGCAGTGAACTGAGGGCACTTAAAACCAGAGGATGGAGGTTACGGCATCTGTGGAGGAAGTCTAGGTCCATGGAGGATAAACTAGTTCTGATTTGCCATTATGAGGAATATCAGAAGGCAATCTCTTAGAAGAAGGCAGATTTTCTGTCAAGAAAGATTGTCGCTTGAAAGAACTGACTGGCTCAGCTCTTTCGGACTTTGGACAGGTTGCTCCACCTGGCCTGTCTAAAGCCTGTGACAGAGATTTCACTAGCGAGATGCAAGGAGTTCACTCAGTTCTTCTCTGATAGGGTGTCCTCCATTAGGGTCGATATTACTCCAACAGGGTCTTATGCTTCCAGCAAGGGTCTACATCTGGGCCAGGAATGCAGGAGGGATTCTTGGGAGAAATTTTGTCCAGTAATGGTGGAAGAGGTCTGCCAGGTCATCTTGTTGCTGTGGCCGACTTACTGTGATCTGGACCTGGGCTCTACGTGGCTCTTAATGAGTTGTTTTGTCCAACTGGTCCTTGTGTTCGCCAAAATCATCCGCTGTTCTTTGCAGGAGTGCTTGGTTCCAGAGGCACTTAAATATGCTCTGGTGTGACCCCTGCTGAAGAAACCATCATTGGACCCAGATGTTTGGGCGAACTGCCGTCCAGTCTCGAACCTTCCCTTTTAAGGTAAGGTTATCAAGAAAGTGGTTGTGCTGCAGCTCAAGGAACACTTAGAGGCCTCTAACATCTATGAGTTATTCCAGTCGGGTTTCAGAGCTAGGCACAGTATGGAGATGACCCTGGTCAGAGTGCTCAATAACCTGCTCAGAGTGAGCGCTAGAGGAGAGCGATCAATTCTTGTCCTCCTTGATCTGTCCAAGGCATTTGACACCGTGGACCATGGCGTACCTTTGGGCCAGCTCAGGGAGTATGCCATACTCACCAGCACTGTGAATCGATCTGCTGGTTTGAGACCTTTCTTCTGGGTAGAACCTGGAGGTTAGTTCTTTTTTTTTTTTTTTTTACTTTATTTTTTTTTATTTTATAATATGTCATCATACAGACAATATTACCATATTTAGAACATACCAGTTATATTGGTACAAATCGAAGAGAGGGAAAAGCCTCCATATTAATCATAGGATTAGTGATTCCCAAATATTTTGATACCACATAGAGGTGGGTAATCTAAACATTTTGCTAGGAAGTATAATAACGTTATTAAAGCTGCCTTTATAAGCCCATGAGCAGTGTGACTATTTTGAAAACTGAAGATGAGGATTTTAAAGTCCATCCAATAAAGTGTCCCTGTACTGGGGTTACTTGATGTCACACTATATACCTACAAGTCTATTATTAAAATAAAACAACATAGGCAGCAATTACCCCAGCCCCAACTGAACTATTAACTAGTTCCACCCCTCACAACAGGTGGGGGAACATTATCTCTTATAATTATTTATTATACTGTGACAAGTAGATATGGCAGCTCAGCAATACTGTAATAGGCAACATACAGATTAAATAAATCACCTAATCAAATAAAGTTATTATACAGGAAGTCTGAAGCCTAGTTTGCCTAGAAAACAATCTATGGCTGCACCAAAATGGGTCATTAGAAGAATTATTTATTCAAACAGTCATTCTAAGATTTAATAAGTCTTTTGGAGAATAAACTCGTTTTCTGGCCTGTCTATATTTTCCTCAGTCGTCTTCAAGGTCTTCTGCCTCACTACTCTCCTCACCACGGTCTCGTCGTCGATTCTGGCTGGATTCGGCGAAACGTGTGGCCCATTTGCCGGCCTCAGTAGGGTCCGAGAAAACCCACACTTTCCCACTATGGGTTATTCTTAATCGGGCTGGAAATACCATCGAGTGGGAGATATTCGCTTGTTTAGGCCTCTTTCTGACTCCGTCGAATCTTTTCCGTTTAATACGGGTGGCATAACTGATATTCGGAAATAAATAGTTCGATCATCCTGCAGGATAGGGCCAGCCTGGCGGGCATACCGGAGAATCTTATCCCTGGTGCCTATACCATCTGTTACAATTATCAATGTGCGAGGTGTTTCCACGTCTTCACGGTAACCTCGGGGGGTAATCCTGTACGCTTTTTGTAAGTCAAAAGAAGTTTCTTGCCCCTCTGGGACCAATTTCTCCACCAGCCACTCTTTCAAAAACATCACCGGGTGGTCCCCCTCAATGCCCTCCGGCAAGCCCAGTACTCTGACATGAGCAGACAGGCCTGGTCTCCAAAGTCTCAAGTCTGGCCTTCAAGTGCATGTTTTCCCTCACAAGCAGAGTTGTTGCAGCAGACGCTGATTCTGTCTGCTTTTTAACTTCCCGAGCCTCAGTTTGAAACTCCTCTACCGTCTTTTCGATAATTGCGACTCTCGTCCCAAAGGAGTCTATTTTGCCATTCATATCCGCTACTGATGCAATCAGCCTATTCAATTTAAGGCCGATCGACGCTATTGTTTCTTCCGACTCCTGTTGCGGCGTGGCCTGTAACTCATTGGTCTGTCTCGGATGCTGAGAAGAGCTGGCTGCTTTAGCGATTGTGCCTCCACCTCTGTCCTTATGAGGATTGCCCATTTTTATGTTTAGAGGGATCCTCTTTCGGATAGTGCTATTTGCTAAACTCAGTTTCTGATAATTATAGAGGATTTTAATAATTTTAATGTTCAGTCGAGGAGCTGTTGCAGATTGCTGCCATCCTGCTCGGCTCCACAGCCCCCGGAGGTTAGTTCTAGGGAATTATTCCTGGAGCCTGATGGTTCTGTCCTGTGGTGTGCCCCAGGGCTTAGTCCTTTTGCCAATGTTGTTCGCAGTGTACATGCTACTCCTGGGCATGGTCATTAGACAGTTTGGGCTGGGGTTTCACTGCTACATGGATGATACCCAGCTCTATCTGCCTTTTGCACCCAGGACTCAGGTTGCCGTCGATGTGTTTAATAAGTGCTTGGCAGAGATCCAGAACTGGATGGCTTCTAGCAGGCTGAGATTGAACCCCGAGAAGACTGAGGTATTAGTGGTTGAGCTGGGCCAAAAGGTGGGATTGGCTGCTGGTGGGGGGAGTTACTGGGCTCCAGCTTGGTGACTCGGATCTGCTAGCTTGCCCCACAGTGAAGAATCTGGGAGACATCCTGGGCAATGGCCTGACAATGGAGGCCCAAGTGTCAGCCATTGTCCAGAGTGGCTTTTTTCATCTTAGGAACATCCACCAGATCAGATCCCTGATTCCCCAAAGACCTGGCCACACTGATACATGCTTTTGTGACCTCGATGATGGACTGTTGTAATGCTCTATACCACGGGGTTAATTGGGGTACATTACGACGCCAACAGTTGCTGCAGAACACAGCTGCCTGGCTACTTACAGGCTTTTCGAGATGTAATCATATTTCTCTGGCACTGCTTGACTTGCACTAGCTGCTGGTGAAGTGGCATATCATTTAAATTAGCTTTAGCAACCAATAACGCCCTGCACGGACTGGGCCCGACCCACCTGAGTGAACTCCTGCACCTGTACACCCCAGTTCGGTCACTCCACTCTTCCTCCGAGGACCTCCTGATCATCCCGAGGGCAGGACTGAAATCTTCAGGAGACCGTGCCTTTGAAGTTGTGGGCCTGGTGCTCTGGAACTTCTTGCTTAGGTCCCTGAAGGAGGCCCCTTCGGTGGAGACTTTTAAAAAGGGGCTAAACATTTTTCTTCTTCAGCAGGCTTTTGGTCAAGCATCATACCACCACCAGCACGTCTATCCATAGCCTTTCAATTATTTTAGTATTGCTGTTATTTATGGGTATGTTTTAGTGGGTATTGTTATAATTCCACTCCCTCAGATCCTCTGACACTCGCACTTTGTTGGTCCCCCCATTGAACCACTCTCATCGGTCAGTCAGGCTTTACCCATCGTTTCCCACAAATCTGGAACTCCCCCCACCCCAAAAAAAAAATATGGCACTTCTCCTCCTCCTTGTACTTTCTTGCCTCTGCCTTACATAACTTTCTCTCATCTAACTGCTCATGCTTTAACCCTCCTTAAGTGTCCTCCTATGCCTCTGCTCCTCTCCATGACACACATCCCCTATTAAACCTTCCCCCCCTCGAGCCTGCTTCTCAGCACGCTCTCCTCTCCCTTCACCGCTAACCCCCTCACTCCTACCCCTAACCTTTTTTTCCATTACCAACTTGCCCTGCTTAGTTTTGACCTCTGCAGGGTTCTCTCTATCCTGAGGGTTCAACACGGCAGCCTCGCCCTTCCCCTCCCTTCCCTCTTCCTTTCTAACCAACTTGTCCTCGTCTAAATCTGCCCTCTGTTGGGATTCTTAACACCCTGGCGATGTCTACTCTCAGGTAAGTTTCTTCCCTCCCTCCTTCTTTTTTCCTTTCCTCTTCTATCCCCCCTATTCCCTCTGCCCAACTTGTCCTCTTCTAATTCTATCCCTTGGCAGGGTTCTCTGCATCCTGGAGGGGCCCAGCACTTACTCTTCCTCCATTCCCCCTCCCTCTATATCCTTTCTACCCAACTAGTCCTCACCTGATTCTGCGCTCTGGCAGGGTTCTCAGCATCCTGGAGTGGCCTAGTCTTAGGCAAGCTTCTTCTTTCCCTCCTCTTCCCTCCTTTTCCTTCATCCTTTCTTATCTGTCTTCCCAACTTGTCCTCACCTAGTTCTGCCCCTTGGCAGGATTTTCAGCATCCTGGAGGGGTCCAGTACTGGGAAATGACTCTTCCTTTCCTCCCCCTTCCCCTCCATCCTCTCTACCTAACTCTGCTTTCTGGCAGGGTTCTCCGCATCTTGAAGAGGCCTAGTCTTAGGTAAGTTTGTCCCACCCCCTCCTCCTCCTTCCTTTTAACATTCCTTCTACTATCTCTACCCAACTTGTCCTTGCCTACTCCTTCCCCTTATTCTAAGTCCTCACCTCATTCCGCCACTGGCAGCGATCTCTGCACTCTGCAGGGGCCAGTTCCAGGTATGACTCGTCCTTCCCTTCCCTATCCCTTACCCCCACCTCTCTCCTGCCCCCCTCTCTACCTCCCTGCACTTAATCAAAGGAATTAGTTCACTTGAGCTAATCATTTGCACTTTTTGTTTTGTCTGAGGTACTCCCAGATTGCACTAGCTCTGTGTTAACTTGCCCTTCACAACTTTTTTTTTTTGCTCACTTTTCTCCGATAATGGTCCCCACATCTTTATCCTCTCCTTCCCCCAGCTGGTTTTGCCTGTCTACCCTCCTTGATGTCCCCCCAGTGGACCTCATTCATTCAATAATTGCTAAATAATCTGCCTCTTAACTGTGATCCATTCCTGCAAGGAGTTGGCTCCAAGGCTGCCTTAAATTTCTGTATTATGTTCCTCAGATATGCCACTTGTAAATAAGTGCATATTCCATGGGTATGATATATTTAATTGCATGTTATGTCACAAATGCGACTGTATGATTATTTATGATATTTTTTAACTGTATGTCTTGTTATAAATGTAATTGAATGTTTCATTTCTCAGATATGTTAAATGTTAAACTGTATGTCTAATTCTTCATCCAGTTGTACCCACCCCAGGTTGCACCGGGAGATGAGCAACTTGATGTTCAGTGTGCCTTCCTGGTGAAACATTTAAATACATACATACATAAATAAATAATGTTATCTGTTTTATATTGCAGTGTTATATTTTTGGATGATAATCACTTCTGTATTGTTATGTGTACTTTATGTTTTAAGTTGTTTTATTGTACTGGCGCACTGGGCCTCGGGAAGGGTGTCATATATAAATAAATTTACTACTGCTGCTACTGTTGCTACCCTGAGCAAGTCTTCTAACCTCCCCGTGCTCCCAGGATGCACCTGGAAATGAGCCATGGCTCAGTGGACCTTTCCTGGCCAAAAATGGTTAAATAATAAATAAAATATATTTAATGACACAGTGTATACTGTATATCGGCTTGAAGCAAACAAATGCAAATGGGACCAAAGTAAGGGACAAGAGCCAGTGGAGTGAGAGAATGAGAAGGAGGTTCTGTTTAAAAAAGAAAAAGCACATATGGGATCAGGTCAGTGGATGGGAGTCAGGCTGACTGCTCACAACACTCCATGATTCCAGTGTGGGAATGTGCAGGAAATGGCCAAAGCAGCGTGCTTCACATGCAGGAGCTTGTACCCCGGGGTATGCACTGCTTGTGTAAACACATCTGAAAGTACATTCAGTACCACTCTGGATTGTTTTCAGCATCATTTCCCTTAACTACCAATAGTTTGTGGGTTACAGTGGGGAAAAAACAAGCTGGACTGTATTAGGGGAGATCAACTATAAAAGCTGAAAAAGGTTTTTCAGTTTAAAAATTGGCAAAAAGGAAAAAGAAACCCAAAAACGCTGTGAAAGTTCTGACAAGGTCTGGATAAAAATCAAAACTTTTCATGGTTTCTCACAACCTGTTAGAACCTCAGAGCCTTTGTGCAGATGTCCCAGCTTTAAAATTTAAAGTTCTGGCAGCAGAGACAGGGCTGTGTCTTCCATCTGAAATCTGGTCTCTTGATGGCTTCAGTGTTGTGTGTGTGTGTGTGTGTGTGAATCTTGGGAACATAAGACTCCGAGGTATACTTCGTCTCCTGTGGCCTACCTCAAGGCTGCATTACGGGATCCCTAATGCTTTCCCGCAGTGTTAATGACATGTCTGTGGTTTTCAAAGTGCCAGTTACTGAAACCCATCAACCCGCAGATGACAGCTACCATTTATATACTGCGGGCACCAGTGCTGCCGCACCACATGAAGGAACCAATTACACAATTATGTTGTGTGTTCTTTTTTGTGCTTTCTGGCAGTAACTGAATGTTGAGATAACCCAAAATTAAAGAGGAGCTCTGATCAGCACCGTTAACATTAGCAGAACTCTGTTACACAACATCCCCCTCCCCCACAACCACACGCACACAAACATTTGAATTTCATTACTTCTGCTGATGGCTTCCAAAGCAGGAAAAAGCTTTAAAAATCAGGGACAAATAAGTCAAACTCAGGAACAGTTTTTACAAAATGGAAATATCAGGTCAGGAACTTGCTTTATTGTGCAGCTTGATGTGAAAAGCATTTTCTGAAGGACATAAAAACAGAGAATTTGCTGGCAGATGAGGCCCACTTGGCCCACCTAGTCTGCCCATTTTTTCCTGCCTGTAGTATCAGCGCAGATCCTACCGGATCTCCGGCCCATTCACCCACCCCTCCTTCCCTTCCCTTCCCTTTCCCTGAGAATCCCTTGTGCTTGTCCCATGCATTCTTGAACCACACCGCTGTTTTCACCCCCACCACCTCTGCTGGGAGACTGTTCCAGGAATCCACCACTCCTGTGAAGAAGTACTTCTTCACATCTCTCCAGAATCTACCCTCCCCAGCTTCTTACTCTCTCTGCCTGCTTGTTCCTGAGCATCTTATCATATCCCCCCCCTTTCCCAGGGTGTACATATTTAGGTCCCTAAGGCTCTCCTTGTAGGGTTTCTGATGCAGACCCTGTACCATTTTAGTTGCCCTCCTCTGTACTGCCTCCTCTCAGACTATGTCCTTCCGGAGATGTGGGCTCCAGAACTGGACACAGTATTCTAGGTGGGATCTTACTAACAGTCTATACAGAGGCAATACCGCTTCCCTCTTTCTGCTGGTGATACCCTTCCCAGTGCACCCTGGTGTCTCACTAGCCCTCCCAACTGCTTTGTCGCACTGCCTGGCCACCTTTAGGTCACCTGATATGATTATCCCCAGGTCTCTTTCCTGCTTGGTGGTCATCAGTACCACTTTTCCCATTTTGTACTCTGCCTGTAGATTTTATGTATTTATTTATTTTAGTTAACAAAGTCATAATTAAAAAAATAAATAACATTTATTTAAAATGTTGGTAACCAGGAGAGGCACACTGAGCGGAAGCTCGTTTCCAGCTGCGACCTGGGGGAAAGAGAAGGAGAGCAGTGTAAATATAAAGACAGATTACAATTAAATAAAACCTCAAGTAAAAAAAAAAAAAACAAGGTGCTTCAAGGTACAGTTCTGAGAGTAATAAGGACTGGGATAGTGCAAGGGTATTTACACAACAAATTGGCACCAGCAAAAACTATAAGTAGTAGCAAACATTTAACAGGAGAGATTGGTAAAAATCATGCGAAAAGGGTGCAAGGCAATAATAGTATGCAATAGGATCCAGACATGTGGGGAAAAGTATTGGGCCTTATTCATGAAAGGTGCGAATGGGCTACATGCCGCGTAACCCAGGCGCATAGCCCACCCACACCTGTTCGCACCCACCACGGCATGTCACATACGAACAAATTATGTCCCCCCTGCACCTGATCCCCGGCTGAGCATGGAGCTCTGTGCAAGGCGGGCCGGGAGTCTCCACGGGGGCATTCGGCAGTCTTCACCATTCACAAACGCGTGCAGTGCCGTACGCGGGGGCCGGTGGCTACGCCGTGCAGGACGGGGGGGTCATTGGACCCCTGCAGGATGGTACCCCTGTCATCGGGAGCCAGTGATTGGTCCGGGGGTGGGTAGCCAGCACATGCCCCCGGCCCCGGCAGCAGTACCAGCACGCTACGTGCCCCCACCTAAATGGTGCCATACCGGTGCAAGGGATACACTGTGGACCTGGGTAGGGCAGCCAGTTGGCTGCTGACCTGGGCCCACAACCCAATCCCCACGCACCTCCGCACCAGGGGGGCGGGGCGCAGAAGGGAGCTGGGTGGGGATCGCTGCTTTGTGAATGCATACCCGCGCGTGATCTCAGCGTGTGGGAGCTGTGCGCACCTTCACGTGCCGGCTCCACGCTGTTTGTGAGTAGCACCAGAGTAGCAAAGAGACGAGTTAATAGGGGTAGAGAGAGCCAGTCACCCCGGCTGTCAAGAGGAGGAAGGACAGGAGCAAGGAGGGGGGATTGAGAAAGCATACATTTTAAGCAGTGAAGAGATGCAGCTAGATGAAGGAAGATTGGAAGTGAGTTCCAGAGGTAGAGGAGACAAAAGGAAAAAGCTGCCTGCCCCGAACTGGATAGAGAATGGGGGAGTGAGAAGGTATGGGAGTCTCAGGAGCATAGTGGATAGGAAGAGAGGGATGAGGGGGAGAGGAGAGAGGAGAGGTAAGAGGGGAAGGATACAAACCAGAATTTGGAGATAAGAGGTGGCACTGTGATACTGCTGGTGTAAGTGAAGAGAGGGAAGAATAGAGGGAACAGTGGTGTGTATGGGGTAGGGGGTGAGGGAGCATTAGAGACAAAACAGCAAAATGTGTTAAAGAGGGAGTCCAGTCTGGAGAGGGATGAGGCAGGGGCAGACCCAAAGACCACATCAGCATAGTCAAAGACTGGGAGGATCATTTTAGTAAGCAGCTCACATTGAACAACAGGAGAGAGGGAGTCCTTGTTCCAATACATGGCTCCTAGTTTGGAACAGAGTTTGGAGTGGATATAGTCAATATGGGAGGAGAAATCTAGTTGACTGTCCAACCAGACGCCAAGATATTTGAAGAAGGGGACAACAACAAGAGTGGTGCCATCAAGGGTGGAAAAGGAGGGGAGGGAGGAAAGTTTGGCAAGTTTCTGTGCAGTACCAAATGTCATGGACACAGTTTACTTGGTGTTTACCTTAAGTTGGTTTGCTTGGAACCAGTGTAGAACCAGGGGCACCAATGGGGGGGGAGCCAGGGTAACTGTCCCTGGCCTGGTGTCGGGGGCCTGACTGTCCCATCCTGCATGCAGTGTCGACTGTCATTGTTTTATTAGTTTGATGACTTCTGTGTGACTGTCTGTGCTGTGCCTGCCCATCGCCCCGGTGCAGTGGACTCTCTCTAGTTGGTCTGTGTTGTCAACCCCCAGTCCTGATTTAATTTGATCATGCGGCAGCAAGCAGGAATCCGATCGTCGATCCTCCTGTCTGTGATTCCAGGCTGTCAGAGTCCGATCATGAGTCACCGATCATCACAGGCCGGGGCTTGATTGATTATGGCCGTCTGAGAGAGAAACGAGAGGAGACACAGCGAGGCAACCAAAAAACCTTCCTGCTGGATCCTGGGCTGACTGGCTGCTACACTGCAGAGTGCACCTCATTCATTTTTTTGCTGCTGCTCTGCTCAGAGCTGGAGGTAGACTTTTTTCAGTGCGGCCATAGTGTGGACTGGATATAGTGGACGGCAAGCAACAACAACACAACCAGAGCCAACAAACAGGTTAGGAAAGGACTTTGTCTTTGCGTTGGACGTCTGGACCGGTAAGCAGTAAAGGAGCTGAGTAGGGAGGGTGGGTAATAACGCCTGCCCAGACGGTTGGTCACAGTGATCGGTGTCAACAGCCAGTGAGACAACAAACAGACAAGTCAGGATTTTGTCTTGTGGTGGTGGTGTCTGTGTGGATGGATGGACTGCCGGAACTGATCAGTAAGTGGTGGAGCAGGGAGGAAGGGAGGATAATGGAGGACCCAGACGGACATTGGTTAATCTTCTTCTGAGTCTGCCACAGTGTTCAGTCATTCATGTGCCGGTGCCGTGTGCTGCCACTGACTGCTGCCTTGCCTTAAGTTATTATTTCATTAAATGAGTCAGGTCCTTGATCAGATTTAGTCTTTGCTTAAGCATTATTTTATTTATTTAAATACATTTACATACTTCTTTATTTGTTTGGATTTATAGTACATCTTAAGAGGCTGGGAATGGGGGGGCCCGTCCTAAAGGTGTGTCCTGGGTCCAAAAACTTCTATCGGCACCCCCTGCGTAGCACCCTCAGAAACTCACTCTGTAGTTGAGATTCCACCTCTGAAGTTGAAGCTCCAGAGGCGTCGAGGATTGTGTTGTTGGTGTATGTATGGATATGGGAAGAGATGAAGACAGAGGGAAGGTCATTTAGAAAGATCGAGAAGAGGACAGGACCCATAATGGAGCCTTGAAGAACACCTGCTTGAATGGGAAGGGGGGGAGAACAGGGTGTCTCCAACCTGAACACATTGTGAATGGCCAGTGATATAATACCTAAACCATCACACGACATGGTTTGAGAGATCAACAGAGAGAAGTTTGGATAAAAGTAGTGGATGAGACACAGAATCAAAACCTTTAGCTAGGTCAGTAAAGATGGCTGCTGTGATGTGTCCCTGGTCTATGCTTGTGAGTACAGAGTTGGTGACACGGAGGAGGGAAGTAACAATAGAGTGATTTTTTTCTGAAACCGGATTGAAACGGAGAGAGAAAATGTATGGAGCTAAGGAAATCAGTAAGTCTAGCGAATACAAGGGATTCTTGCAATTTAGCTAGGGAGGGAAGGAGCGATACTGGTCTATAGTTTTCTGGAGTAGAGGGATCACCCCCTTTTGTGAAGGGGGAACACCCTGGCAACTTTTCAGGCCTGAGGAACAGTACCTAGAGTGAACAAGAGGTTCAGCGAGTGGGAGAGTGGTAAAGCAATGGCAGGGGCAGAGATCCGGAGAAGACAGGGGTCGAGGCCATCCAGGCTGGATTTGTGGGGACTGAGCAGAAGGAGGGCGAGGAAAACTTCTTGCACAGAAACGGGATTTCTTTGCCTCGAGTGCATTGCTTTGCACTTTTTTGCATTGAAACCCAGCTGCCATACCCTTCACCACTCCTTGAGTTTCCTGGGTCACTGCTCATGTTTTCCACCCCTTCCCCGGAATGTCCACCCTATCGCACATGTTGGTGTCATCTGCAAAGAGGCAGACCTTCCCTTCCAGCTCCTCTGCAGTGTCACTTATAGAAACATTAAGGCCCTGTCCACACTTGCGATCTTGTAACGTTACCGGCAGTCCATAACATTACAAGACCAGCAGACACAGTTCACGTCCGCACTGTAGCACGGTAAAACCATGCTACAAACCGTGTTCCAAAACCGTGCTCGCAACTTGATGGGAGTAGGTTTTGAGCACGGTTTCAGACCAAACCGGTTGCCTTAAACCATGTTAGCTGTAGTGTAGATACAAACTGTGCTTTAAGACAGTTTAAGGCCATCTCCTCCGACCTATGTGGTCTTTGTACTGTTTCCCAGAAGAAAAGGGGATAGTATAACTTACATCCCCGACCTCTCGCAGAGCTCCCGGTTTGAATGATGTAACTTGTCCCCCAATCTGTCACCATGTCTGTTCGCAAGTATCCCGGCATGCATTGCGGTGCCCAGTATTGCCACAAGCATGCCTGGGAACTGAAGTGGGCAAGCATGGTTGTCAGATCGCAATGTGGACGTACCAACAACCATGCTTGAAAATGGAACACAAAATGTTTTTAAAGACGTTTTTCAAAGAGAGATCAGTGTGGACAGGGCCATAAGAGGACTGGTCCCGACACTGATCCCTGAGGCACATGCTCATAACTTTCCCTTCCTCTGAGTGAGCTCCATCTACCCTCACCCTCTGCTGCCTATCCCCTAATCAATTTCTTACCCAGTTTACCACCTTTGGACCCACTCTTAAGCTACCCAGCTTGCTTACTAGCCACTTGTATGGACTCGACTGAACTCGACCGAATCATTAAGCTTCAAGTCCCTATGTTTCAGTGCCAGAAATGACTAATTTTAGGAGGGATCAAGGAATATTCTGCGGTCGAACTGGAGACATCCCTGAAAATTAGGGACAGTGTGGAGGTACACTGTTACTGAAATGTTCATAAAAACTGGATTGCTGTCCTTTACAGATCACAGAGAGGCTATGATTGCTGACTTGTAAACAGCAAGTGAGGTTTTGTGATAAAACCTCGTCCACAGAATCTTGCCTGCTGTGTTGCTGTCTCGAGTGCAAGGATACTGGCTTGCAGTTTCAATAATTTTTTTTGTGGGGCACAGGCCCCTGAAATCTCTGTCCGCCTTTTGCCACCCCAACCCCAGTCACTAACCCCACTCCCCCCACTACCACTAAATCCAAATAGAAAAGTCTCAAGAGTAAGGGGTGATGTAAGACGGATGCGTCAGAGTGTCTTTGACCTTGAATTCTGAGTCAGGTGATGTAGGACCCTCCTGAGTCAGAATGAAGACAGTACCCCAGATCACTTACAGACAAGGCTGTCTGGCGCTGAATTCAAAATACTCTGCTTGTGACATCACAGTTTGCTGCCATGGTAGTGACTATGATAGCAGCAGGCCATTATGATGTCCGCTCTAGAATAAGCCTCAGCTGCAGATGAACTGCCTGGGACAAAGCTAATTGATTTATTTATTTTTGTTTAGGAGACCCTTTTTTCCCCTCTGCCACTCTCTTCAGGGATTTATTTTTAATTTATGGAGTTAGTGTTATTTCTCCCCCGGCCTCTCAAGCAGACCACCGGATGCCAGCCACCACAGCCCCATCACCCCAGTTTTCCTCCAGGACTTAACCATCGCACAGAGCAGTGTGGCCTGGGTGTTCATCGGGTGCAGGGCTACCGGGTGGCTGAATGTCAGTGGTCACTCTGGAAACCACCATTTTTCTGTTTTTCTGACCCCCAAGGAGTGAGCGTGTAGTGCTGCCCAGATGCTCCCAAGCACTCTTCCATGTGTATGGCATTGGCAACCACCACTCATCCCAGTCTGAACAGTCCCAGCTGTCTCCCTCCCCCCCCCAGCTGACACTAGGGGCCTGGCAAGGACTGAACACTGTAACCGTCCCTCACTGGGAGAGGAGAGCAGTCCTTTAGATGCTCTATCCTTTCCCACCCCGGATGACCCAAATCTGCAGCTGATCCCGGGTCGCCGGCGTGATGCGGTGTGTGGCATCCAGCACCTAAACTTCAGCACCACCGAGCTGGCTATTTTCAGGGATATACCCTGTTCAGAACTGGTTTTCTCATGACCCGACAACTCCCATGGCTTTTCCCCCCCTTGGGTAGGGGCTGTGGTGGGAGGGGGGCATTCTCCCCCCACCAAAACAGTCCACCAACTGGGCAGAATCTGGTGTCGGGGCACTAGGACCAAGGGGAGCCAGCCATCATATATATATATATATATATATATATATGGTGGTGGGATTTTATGTCCTGTTTTCTTTCTCCTTTGCTGGTATGGGAAGAGCCTTCTGACAACCTGAGACCCACGCAGCAATGCCTGTTGAAGGAGCAAGCTGCCCTGGCCCATCACAGGAGTCTGCAGCACCAGGTGCCTGACCCCTTTCCTCCCAACCACAGCAAACTCCCGGACTGCAGCTGCAGCAGTCTGGGCTGGCTCCTGACGTAGCGGCTCGAGTTTGCTTCTGAGTCTGGGTCACCTGCACAGCAGAAGGATGTGCGGCATGTGGTAACTGTACCATCGGGCCGACCGCAAAGCTAATGTCTTATTGTACACACTGTTAGTAATGAAGTCTAGAACATACTGACATTCAGCATTTTTCTGGAATATGGTGTAGTTGGGCTGTGCTGGATGCTGACTGATTTGTTTTGCTGGGGGATGCCCCTCAAACCCCTGGAAGGTGTGGTGGTTCTACCACTCCTCTTCCAGATAAGATCAGTCCCAGTTTATGGTTGTGCCCTTGAGAGTAAGGTAATGGGGCTGTTTGGAGGGCCTCTTATGGATATGATGGTAGTGTTGTGCGTTCTTAGGACTAAAGAGCACTGCAAACCAAAGATGAGCAGGTCTGGCCTCCTAGTGATGCAAGAGGCAACGGTCATAGGCCCCCTGACGAAGAGTCATGTTTATGATGCGAAATGCTGGGATATTCGTTCTGTGTGATACATGTTAAGAAAATATACTGGAAGGCATCACTAACTTGTGAATTTCATTTTGTTTTGTTTTGTTACTATTCACTTTTGAGTGCTGATTGTGTGCAGTCCATGAAAGCTTTATTGGGTAAGCACCTGTTCTTGAAACCCGTGAGCACATGTTGTTTGTGTTCTCCAAAGGTGAACAGGTCTGGCCTCCCGAGGATGCAAGAGGCAACACCCTTAAGATCCATATGTGGCCCTGCAACCAAACCAGTAAATGTATTATGGATCACTATTGTTGTGATCTGTGCTTTTTTTTCCATTAATGAGTTACAAGTTTCCTCACTGTTTCTCAATGTGTGTGTGCGCAGCAGTGGGGGTTGCTATGGCAACAGGTGAAATCATTGTTTTCTCAACGTGCACGGGCATGGCTCTGTACATAAAAGAGGACTGCACCGTTGACATCTCGGTGTGCAGTTACATTTTGGTTGCTGCGGCATTCCTGGTGCCTTTTTAACTGTGACTGCTAGAGACATGTATGTAACTGAAAGCTACAGCGCACGGGCTGCAGCTCTGTGTGAGAAGTACACTTTGTGCTAGGTAAGTGCTTCACACGACTGATAATGGGCTCCTCTGGTTGGCTGGAGCGCTCTGTGATTTTTAATGTTGCTTGCAAGGGCTCTGTTGGTATCTAGCAGTTTCAAGGAGGCCTTGTGTCTGATCTATATGGTGGAAACTACAAAATGTTTCACCTTGCATGGGGGGGGGTGTCAGAACATAGAAACATAGACTTTGACGGCAGATAAGGACCACTTGGCCCACCCAGTCTGCCCATTTCCCTTCCTATTGGATAAGCTGCAGATTCTAGTTAACCAACAGCCTACTTCCTGCAACCCCCCACTACAATTGCCTTATGTCTGTCCCATGCATGTTTGAATTCCCCCACTGTTTTAGACCCAACAACCTCCCCAGGAAGGCAGTTCCATGCATCCACCACTCTCTTCGTGAAAAAAAATGTCCTCACATTACCCCTGAACCGTCCCCCCTCTATCTTTAAATTGTGCCCCCTTGTTCTTACACATCTCTTTTTCTGAAAGATGCTACCCTCCTGGACTTTGTTGATTCCCTTGAGGTACTTAAAAGTTTCTGTCATGTCCTCCCTGTCCCTCCTTTCATCAAGCGTATACATATTAAGCTCTCTCAGTCTCTCTTCATATGGTTTCTGATGCAGACCCTGCACCATTTTAGTTGCCCTCCTCTGGACTGCTTCCATCCTGTCTATGTCCTTGCATAGATGGGGTCTCCAAAACTGCACACAGTATTCCAGATGGGGTCTCACCAACTGTCTGTACAGAGGGATAACCACTTCTCTTTTTCTACTTGTGATGCCCCATCATATGCATCCCAGTATCCCCCTGGCTCTCCTTACTTACTTCTCACATTGCTTACCCACCTTTAGGTCATCTGATATGACTACACCTAGATCCCTTTCCATTTTTGTTGTTGTTAGTACCTCCCCTGCTATTGTGTACTCTTCTCCTGGGTTTTTGTTTCCCAGGTGCATTACTTTGCACTTCTTTGCATTGAATCTGAGTTGCCATATGTCTGACCATTCCTCCAACCTTGCTAAGTCCCTTCTCATTCTTTCTACCCCCCCTTGTGTATCAACTCTGTTACAGATCTTTGTGTCATCTGCAAAGAGGCATACCTTTCCCTCCAGACCCTCTGCAATGTCACCTATAAAGGTGTTAAAGAGGACTGGACCCAGTACTGAGCCCTGAGGTACTCACCAGTAACCCCTTTCTTGAATGTGTTCCATTCACTATTACCTTCTGTGTCCTGTTGTGCAGCCAGTTTGCTACCCAGGCTACCACCCTGGAACCCACTTCCAGGCTGGCTAACTTGATTATTAGTCTTTTGTGCAGGACTGTGTCAAATGCTTTGCTAAAGTCTAGGTAGGCCATATCCACAGCCCCTCCCTGGTCTATTACTTTGGTCACCCAGTCAAAGAAATCAATTAGATTCATCTGACATGATCTTCCTGCTGTAAATCCATGCTGCTTTGGGTCCTGTGCCCCGCTGGCCTCTAGGTACTCAACAATTCTTTCTTTCAGAAGTGATTCCATCATTTTCCCTACCACTGAGGTCAAACTTACAGGTCTGTAGTTTCCTGCTTCTGCCTTGCTCCCACTTTTGTGAAGGGGAATCACATCTGCCCTCCTCCAGTCCTCAGGTACCACCCCATCCTCCCATGATTTGTTAAAAAGTGTGGCCAGTGGTGTCACTAGGTCCTCCCTTAGTTCTTTTAGGATTCTGGGGTGAATCCCGTCAGGCCCCATTGCTTTGTCCACCTTGAGTTTTAGGAGTTCTTTCAGGACTCTTTCTTCTGTAAATGGACTGGTGTCAACCCCCCTACCCAGAATGCTTCTACTGTCTGGTTTAGAAGGCTCTGTCCCGGGTCCATCTGCCAGTCTACATGTTCGAAGGCTGACACAAATGGCTGAACAGTTCCATCTATCTGTCCAAACTTTAGCTGCATTTATGTGAAAAGGAATGACGCAAACTGAATTTGAATTTGTGGAATTTTTTTTTGTACCCCAGATCCCGACTTTTTTTGCACGTGGACAGATCCTATAAAAATCGGTTGCCCAGCTGTGAATGCAAGTGGCCAGACGCAGAGGAATCACACAACTGTGGTCTGCCTTTTGAAAATCCACCCCCCTGTGCACAAAGTTGTGTATTCCAGCAAAGAAGCATGGGGGGGGGAGCTGTCAGATGGGGCCTCATTACCAGCTACTGAATGTGCAGTGGCATGAATATTCATCAGCACAATTAGTAGTCTGCCAGCAGCAAGGCATGTATCATCACATCTCATTGTCCCCCTCATTTTTGTTTTACAGCTTTTTTATGATTATTATCATAATATTTGTCTTTGTCATGCTCACCCTTGAGCACACCGACCTACCGCCCTCCTTACCTGCCATCTTGCCCTGGAAGGAGTACTGGATTTTGCCACAGCCTAGGATTGACTGCATGGGATGTACTCCAATGACTGGGTAGTGGAGCCTGGTGTCGGTGCTGCCGTGCCCTCCAGTCAGCGGGCCACCACGCCTGCAGTTACTGGGAGGTGTGGACCATCGTACTTGCCATCGCCAGGAGACACAGGTGAGCCTGAGGAGGTTCCATGTGGAATGGCTCCCTTCCCCTTAGTTAGATATGCTCAATCTGGACCCTGGTTGTGACTAATTCCACTCTGGTTTTGAAATAAAAATCTAAAATGTTGGACTGCAAAGTGGATATTGATAGCACTTTGGTCCAGTGGAACCGGGTGATCGGAAGTTTGAATCCCACCACAGTCGACTGATTCACTGTATGATCTTCAGCAAGTCTCTTGATCTCCCTTGTGCTGTACCCCCGAACTGTACAACTGCATAGAAGCAAGACCCCACTGAAAGTTAGATGCTGCATCCCAGCAAGGACTGCTGGTTCAGTTTTAGAAAAGAATCAAACTGAACTTCACCTGTTCAGCCTCTCATAGATCAAACTGAACTTTGGACTTTATATGCAAAATTTGGTTTCCTGTTATTCACAGTCTGCAAACCAGACGACAATATGACTTGGCCAGAGAATGAAAACCATATTTCAATTGGTTTATGACCACAACGTGTTTTATATTTAATATTTGCTTGCAAAGCACACAAACATGTTGGTGTAAGTGTGCTGTGAAAGGGCTTTTTGGGGGGGCGTGCCCCTCCTTCACCAGTCACAGCTTCAGAAGAGTAACTCACCACTCTAATTCCACCCACTCTCTGCCTTTCTCCTCCTTTTCTCTTTGAAGTCCTTGCCCAATCACAAGGTTGGAAAATGCAAGTTACAAGGTTCTTGTGTAGCTCCTAATTCTGACTACTTGACACCTTGTGTTACTGTTTACTTCTTTTATATGTGGTGTAGTTTTGTGCTTTGTTTCTTAGGGAAAGGCAGAGATGCAGCGCACTTTATGTTATTTGCATTCCCATGACACGGTGCTTGCAACTCATGTCTGTTTGTTTATTTTGTTGACCAGGTGAGATATACTGGCACCAAAAGCACCTTTTACAGGCACGACCCAGTGAAACGGAATTAATGTGTTCTCATACCGGGTAAAAAAGCAAACAAAGCATGTTCTAACATGTTCCTGCACTCGCTGATCACTTTGGCTTAGGAGCTGTGTTACTCTTCTTATCTGTGTTTTGATCACTTAAACAGAATAATAATTTAAAGCACTTTGGTCATTACAACATAAATAAACAAAGCTAAGCCTATATATTCGGGGCCTGTAAAGCTAATAAATTAAGTCTAAATTGCGAGACCGTTGTTGGGAGCAGATCCTTTCTTCACTTAGTACACTTGTTCTGTAGTTATTGTTTTTTTGTAAAAATATTTTTTGTCTTTTGAAGAGCATGGGACCTTGTCCCTGCTTGTAGTTTTACTTCTGCCGGTACTTCCAACATTCTTTTTGCCAAAAGCACACCGAATGGCATTCTCTGCTACTTTACATTTGCCACTCAGTGGCACTTCCTCCTTACACCCTGCCTTGATTTATTCCGTCCCCCCAACTGTGAGACATACTGTATTATCTGCTCGTCCCCACTTATTCCCTTCTTGCTTTCTGTCTCCCTCGTCATCATTCACATTACCTGCTCTCCTTTGTTTTCTGTCCCTCCTCTCCCAAGATCTCCCAGCATGCTGTAGTTGTTCCTACATTTACTTTCCCAAACAAATGGAGTGCACTTCAGTACACCTTACATATGACTAAAATTAACTCAGACTACTCCCTTATTCTGCAAAACAAAATAAGAGATTAGATCAGTGGCAGTACTTTTTTTTTCCCTCCTTACGTGCTCCACGGCAGCCACTCCCTCGGGCTTACCAAGGCTGGGCACCGACCCATCCATCCTCCCAGCTCTCCACCTCATATCGCAGCCAGCCCCCAGGGTGACCCGGCGTAACCCCTCGCCGGATGGGTCCCTCTCCTCAGAGGGGGAGAGCACCAGCCAAGGGGCAGACCAGCGCAACACTTAGCCGGGGTGCTGCTGAAGCAGGCTTCGGATGGACTTAGATGGCCTCGGCAAGCCGGGCAGCCGTCATCCGGTTGCCATGAAGTGGTATTTCTCTTTATCTTGGTGATCCCTCCTGCGTGCATCAGCAGTGCTCCTGGTCTCCACCAGATGCCACTGTGGCGCGACGACACCCTGCTACCCACCCCAGGAGAGGAGAGCAGTCCTACGGATGCTCGATCCTCTTCCACCCCTGCCAGCCCCCGGTGTTCCAAGTCCGTTCCCGAACCTGGGTCGCCGGTGTGGGTCGAGGTAAGGTGCCAGCGCCTCAACCCTCTACGCCATCGGGCCGGCCAGTGGCAGTACTTTTAATTGATTGAGCACAGTTTTCATTTATTATATGATCATATTAATTAACATTTTCATATGTTGTCAAATTTATGACTACTCTCATCTTTTTTCTCTTTTCATAGGTATATGAGTATCCTTTAACTCCATTTGTACTGCTCTGTGTTTTCATTTTCAGCCGTCTGCTCCTTTTGAGTCAGCCACTGACATTAAATAGGGAGCACACATTCAGTGTGGCAGCACAAGTGAACTCAACTGTTCGTAATGGACTGCTTGCGCTGACTGGTCTTTTTCCTGGCAAAATTGAGGGTCCTGATCACTGTGATGCTTTGTGAAGGACTTTGTGTGCAATATTATGATAAATTTAAAAAAATACACAGTTGTATGTAAACAATAATACCCAACAGGGTGGTCGGTATTGGGCTATACCGGACCGCCCAGGGGCGTAATAACTGCGCCGGGCCTTATAGCTCCTGGAAGGTCCCGTATAGCCCAATGCCGCCCACCCTGGAGGGTATTATTGTGTTTAGAAAATGGGCACTGTAAAAAAAAATTGTTTAATTCAAAAAATAATAAATACCTAGTTTACAGTAAGTTTTGTAATAACATAGTTCCTCCGCCTGTATGAGTGTTCTTCCTTGAAGCTGGTTGTCATGGTTACACGCACACACACACACACACAAGCTATGATCTGTTTGTATGCTGCATCTATCTGTCTGTCCTCCCCCCCCATGTTAAATCGCCATCAAGTGAATACCATGTCTGGATCTCCAACTTATTGTTACTTGAGTACCCCCAGAACGAAACAGCAGGTAGCGACAACACATTTGCCAGAAATGGATGGCAGGCATCAGGAGGGCAGCCGCTACAGAAGTGTACTTGGCATACTGTTAGGCAACCTTCCATGACCTGTCACGTAAAGCCAGGATGTGTAAATGCAGAATTACGAGGCGAAACATTAGCGCTCTGTTATTTATTTATTTATTTATTTTATGTTTAAATCGGCAGCTCTTTGCTGGCATCGGGATCCAGCGTATATGTGTGTGAGTCGGGGAAATTGGAAATGCAATAGGTTAAGGGAGCACAGCTGTGGGATCGTGGAGCACAGTCGGAAAAGAGGAGCTGGTGAAACTGGAAAGGTTGTAGCACTAGGGAAGGAGGCTTTTAAAAGAAAAAAACAATTTCACGTTTCAGCCTGCTGGTGCCGTTGGGGGGTGCGAAACCAAGCAGAGAATTTACAGTTCTAGGGACATGGATATGTTGTTCATCTACACTTATTGGCAGGTATCTTTGCTGCTTTAAATCTTGCGGAAGGTCTTCAAGCTGGCTCCTCCCACCCACCGGGTGGTAAAACTCGGCTCTGCCCATGGCGCCAGATCTTCCTTACGGCTTAGAGCTCAGGTACCCTCCTTAGCGCTCTGCGTATAAGACTGGTTCCTAATTCTTGGTTTACCCGAAATAAAGTTTAAAGTTTTCAAGACTTGGTCCAAATATTTCCCTCGCGGCTGCGATGGACCATCGACTCCGGTTCCAGAGGTGCCCATGCGGGCGAAGATGTCTGGACGGATCCGCACTCCGTCGTCTACTGCTGGGCTTAGGCACGACCCGCGAGCTGCGACCTGTACTCTTCTTTTTTTGACCTCGTCCTGGAAGACGTGCCCGTCTGCAACTTGGCGACCCGAAAAGCGTTATCCTCCGGTAAAAGTCGAAGGAGGCCGGTTGGCCGGTTTCTGCGGCGGCGGGCTCAGCGGAACAGCTTGAGCAGATGATCGCCCTCGAGGAGGAGGCGGCGCAGGCCGCATCTTCGTCTTCCTCGGCCACGGCCTTTATCCCGCTCTCCCTGGGATCCTCCTATTCAGCTTCTTTTAAGGAGCTCTGTCTGTCCCTCTCCACTAAGGGAGAGGGACCAACATCTTCAGGGCCTTTCTCTCGGTCCAAGAAGAAGGACCACAAAGGTAAGTCCCTCCATTAACGCTCTTGGGAGCGGGAGAGGTCCCTCTCACCAAGTAGTCAACCATCGACTTCGGTCGATCCTTCGGCTTTGGCCACTGGCTTCACGGCGTCCCCATCAGGTCAGTTGACCGAGACTCCCGTCAACGCAGTCGAGATTTTTCTTGACCCGTTGGACGGGCTGTCGGCCTATGAAGCCGAAAACCCTCACTCCCCGGTTCCCCTGGCGGTGGTTGAGGTGTCCGTGGACTTGCCTGTGCCTCCGGTTCCGGAGTCCACGGTTGAGCCCTCCGAGCCGAGGGGAGAGAGGGTTTCCCCCACCCTACCTCTGTACCCTCCTCGGAAAAGCCGAGGTTCGCGGTCTCGGTCTTCTTCTCGGTCCAGCCGATCCCGCCGTCATAGGCGGTCTCGGTCTCGGCACCGTGGCAAGCGGTGTCGCCTCTCATCCTTGTCCTCCTCCTCGGACGAGGGAAGGCTTCGACGCAAGTTGCGTCGACGATACGAGGACCTCATGTGGCAACAGCTTCTTCTGTCCAGGAGCAAGCCGACGTCGTCGCCTTCCCCGGCTATCAAGTGGCTGTCACCGGAGTGGCGAGCAACCCCTACGCCTCGGGCGCCTGCTTCCAGGCCTGTTGCTCGGCCGAGACCGGCTGCCCCACCGATTCCGGTGGAACCTCCGCCTCCACAGCCGTTGTTTGGGGCTCCGACCAAGAATTCTCGGTCGGCCCAGGGTCTGCCCCATAGGCTGTCTGTCACCCTCACTCCCGATCGCCCTCGGCAGGTGGAGGGTGGCTCAGGCCCAAGGCAGCTCTTTGCGGATGCCTCTGAGTCCGACGACAATTCCTCCCTGTTCTCCAGGCGGGTCGACTTGGAGTCCTCAGGAGGTCAGTCACTGGACGATAGCCCTTCGTCCTTCATGGGTTTGCTTAGGCTCATCTTGGAGTCCACCGGGATGCAGCTCGAGCCCGTATCCAAGCGGGCCAAGTATCCCCTCACGGAGATATTGGACCGAGGGAATTCTCCTACGGAGGCCTTTCCGGTGGCCGAGGCCATTGTAGGCCCAGCCTTGGAGCTCTGGCAGCGTACTGCTTCCTGCCCTGCGCCTTCGGCCAGGATGGCAAGGAAGTATGCGGTCCCTACCGGTTCCCTGTCCGGTTTCTCGGAACACCCCTCAGCCGAGGGGTTGGTTACCGACAGCGTCTTCCGGCATGCTGGAAACGCCAGGGACGTGGACAAACCTCCCGACAAGGAGTCCAAGAAGTTGGACTACACCGGGTGAAAAGTCTGCGCTGCGTCCTCCCTTGGCCTTCGTCAGGCCAGCTCGGCCGTGCTGATGGCACATTTCTCTCACGCCCTGTTGGGCTCCTGGGATGAGGTAGTCCCTCATCTCCCGGCTGACCTGCAGACCATGGTTAAGCAGGTGCGGGACCAGGGCAGGGCAGTGGCCAAGCAGCAACTTCAGACTGCTTTGGACATTGGCGACTCATGCGCCAGGTTAGTCGCGGCCGCGGTGGCTATGCGCCGTCGGGCATGGCTGAGGATATCCACCTTCACAGCGGATATCCAGCACAAGTTGGTGGATGTCCCCTTCCTGGGGACCGACCTCTTCAGCCCTGGAGTGGAAGGTCACCTCCAGAGGATCGAAAAGTCCAATGCCACTCTGGACTTGGTCTCATCCGCTCAGAGGGACAAGGACCGCAGACCACAACCTAAGCCCTTCGTCCATCTGCGCCCACGGCACGTCCGGCCCAGCAGCGTCAGGGCCAGCAGGCTCGCGCTTGGCATCCCAAACCCAAGCCCACGGCTTCCTCCTCCAGGAAGCAGGGAGGTAAAGGCCCAGGTGGTCCCTCGGCCGGTCCCTCCTCCAAGCCTGCTCAGTGATGGGTTGAGGGGTGCTGCCCCCAACCTCATCACCTCACCCCAGGTTCCCCCCATGGGGGGACAGCTTCGCCACTTTCTTTCTGCCTGGTCCGCTATCACCACAGACTGGTGGGTGTTGGAAGTGGTGGGGAAGGGACTGCCTCTGGAGTTCGAGCAGGCCCTGCCTTTCAGAGCCGTTGCACCCCGAGGGGCCTCAGGGTCCGCAGCCTCACTGTCGGCTCGCCGAGCCGACATCGCTCTGCTCCTCGAGAAGGAGGTGATCAGAGAGGTAGCGGACCCTCTCTCAGACCCGGGGTTTGTGTCCAGGTACTTCCTGGTTCCAAGACGGACAGGGGCTGGCGCCCATTCTTGACCTGCACGGCCTCAAACAAGTTCCTAAGGTCTCGGACCTTCAGGATGGTCACTCTGGCTCGGATAATACCATCCTTGGAACGCGGCATGTGGTTCTGCTCTCTGGAACTGCAGGACGCGTTTTTTCATGTCCCTATCCGTCCGTCTCACCAGAGATTCCTTCGCTTTAGAGCGGAAGGATCCCTTTTCGAGTTCCGAGCCATGCCCTTCAGCCTGTCTCTTGCTCCCAGGGTCTTCACCAAATGCATGGCAGTGGTGACAGCATTCCTGCGTCGCTGAGGGGTCCGCGGGTGTACCCTTACCTGGATGACTGGCTGATAGCAGCCCCCTCCAGACAAGAGGTGGAGAGGTCCAGAGATCTGGCCCTCTAGGTTTGCTCTCAGGTCAGCCTCCTCATCAACGAGGCCAAGTCGGAACTCGAACCGAAGCAGGTGATTCTCTTCATCGGGGCAGAGCTCGACTCTCTTCGAGCCAGAGCACGGCTCCCGGCGGACAGGGCCGAGGTTCTTTCCTCCTTTGCCCGATCATTTCTGGTTGGGCAATCGCGCCCTGTCCGGGACTTCCTGCGCCTCCTGGGTCTCATGGCGGCCTGCACCAGCGTGGTCCGTTGGGCCCGCTGGAACATGCGCCCCCTTCAATGGGGGTTGGCCAGCCAGTGGTCTCAACACTGCGATCCATTGGACCAGCTAGTGACGGTGACCCAGTGGATGTGGAACGCTCTCCAGTGGTGGATCGTTCCAGCTCATCTGCAGGAGGGCATCCCATTTGCCCGCCCTGAGCCGACGGTCTCTCTATCGACCGCCTCTCTGATGGGTTGGGGTGCCCATCTGGGGGAGCACAGAGTGCACGGCCTCTGGTCCCTGCGGGAGTCCCGATGCCATATCAACCTGGAGCTCCGAGCGGTCCGCCTAGCTCTCACCGCCTTCGCTCCGTCTGTACGGGGTCAAGTGGTTCAGGTCCAGATGGACAATACCACGACCATGTACTACCTAAACCGCCAGGGCGGGACGCGCTCCATGCCTCTGTGCAAGGAAGCTCTCCGCATTTGGTCACTCGTACGCAACCTGGAGGCGGATCTCCTAGCCATTCATGTGGCAGGAGCCTCCAACACCCTGGCCGATGCCCTAAGCCGGATCGGGGCTGTGTCCCACGAGTGGTGTCTCCTGCCGGAGGTAGTACAAGATCTGTTCTTCCATTGGGGCACACCTCAGGTGAATCTGTTTGCCTCCAGGGAGAACGCAAAGCTGAGGCTGTTCCATGCCGGCCCCCCTCAGCAGGGCTCGCTGCAGGGGGATGCCTTCTCGAGGCCGTGGATCCCGGGCCTCTTCTACGCCTTTCCCCATTTCCCTTGATCCACAAGGTGCTTCTCAAGGCGAGGAGGGACAAGGCGCAGGTGATTCTGGTAGCCCCAGACTGGCCCCGCCAGTGCTGGTATCCAGATCTCCTCAGCCTCAGCTCCAGGCTCCCGAGGCAGCTTCCAGCTCGCCCGGACCTGCTTTCCAGTCAGTCAGGGAAGGTGTTCCATCTGGACCTTCAATCCCTGCACCTGGCGGCCTGGTTCCTAGCGGCTAGAGTTCCAGGCCTTGGGTCTTTCCGGCGAGGTCCTCAATGTAGTTGAGGCGTCCCGTAGAGTCGACCAGGAAATGCTATGCCTTCAAATGGAAGAGGTTTTCCATTTGGTGTCAGGGCAAGGGCTTGGACCCTTCCTCCTGTTCCTTGGCAAGCATCTTGGACTATTTATGGTCCCTTTCTCAGCAAGGGCTTGAGTCGACGACCCTAAGGGTGCACCTGGCAGCCATCTCTGCTTACTGGGCGCGGGCCGGGAAGCAGTCGGTGGCGCAGGAGAAGGTGGTCTGGCGCTTTTTCAAAGGCCTTGATCACATTCCCCTCAGCGCGAGAACCTCACCTCCGTGGGATCTACTGCTGGTATTGGCAAAGCTCATGGGCAAGCCATTCGAACCAATGCACAGGTGTGATCTCTCTCACCTGTCGTGGAAGACCGCCTTCTTGGTGGCTATTACGTCCAGCCAGAAGGATGGGAGAGCTCCAGGCGCTTTGCATCGAGTCTCCTTACCTGGTCTTCCACAGGGACAAGGTTGTTCTACCCTCCCGAAATTCCTTCGAAGGTGGTGTCGGAGTTTCACCTTAACCAGGTGTTGACTCTGCGGTGTTCTACCCCAATCACACCTCGGAGGCAGAATATAGGCTCCATACTCTGGACCCTAGGCGCTCGCTTACTACAAGGAGCGCGGCTGAAATTCAGGGAGAGGTTCGCCAGCTGTTTGTCACCTCACTTGAAGCCGCACCTGGCAGACCTGCAGCCAAGCGGACGATAAGCAGGTGGGTCACCTCTGCATAGATCTCTGCTAGGTTGGCGGGCATGGAGCCTCCCAGGGATAAGAGCTTATTCTACCCGCCATACCGCTGCATCGGTGGCTGCTTCCAGGGCGTCCCTATCCTGGAAATCTGCAGGGCTGCTACCTGGAAGTCAGCAACACACCTTCATCACCCACTACCACGTCGACCTTCAGTTCGCCCGGGATGCTGGTTTTGGGGCCTCGTTCTCAGTCTCTATTCCCTAAGTAGGGGTGTGCCTTGCCTCCCTCCTCCCAGAGAACTGCTAGAGTCTGCCAATAAGTGTGGATGAACAACATATCCATGTCCCTAGAAATACAGGTTACTCACCTGTAACAGGAGTTCTAGGAATGGTATATGTTGTTCATCCCATTTCTTCGACCTCCCGGCTTAGGCGCACTACCTGAGCTTCCAGCAGGCCAGATCTGGCATCATGGGGCGGAGCCAAGAGTTTTACCACCCGGGTGGGTGGGAGGAGCCAGCTTGAAGACCTTCCGGCAAGATTTAAAGTGGCAAGGATACCTGCCAATAAGTGTGGATGAACAACATATACCATTCCTAGAACTCCTGTTACAGGTGAGTAACCTGTATTTACGGTCCAAGTAGTCAACAGACAGAGAGAGCAAAAGCAAGAAAAAAACTTCCGTTTCCTCATGAAGCTGCTCTTTCTTTTGTATTTACTGAAACAGGCAACTGTTGCCACTCGCTAAGTGAGAGTAAAAATGAGCTTCGGGTGCTGTAGCTCTCATTAAGCGAGAGAAGAACATGGCGGCAGTTTCAAACTGAAAATTCGATTGTTACACGGATTTGGAAGGTAATCAAGCAGCAGAGGCAGGGACTTAATATTTCCTGGTCTCTGTTGCCTTAACCAGTCAGCTTTTAGGATTTACCTAGCCCATTTTCTAAGTACTGTTAATGCTGCTTCTTTGGCGATTGTGTAGAACACTGGACCACCACTGTTAGCGTAGCGCAAAGCTACAAAGAATATAGCATGATTTTGTTGCATGCTTGCTGCGTTACGCTACTTTCATCCTTTGCTTGCTGTTGATTTTAGTTTTGTCGGTTTATTTGAGTTGGGGGGGTTCTGCCCCAACACCCCTCATTGTTTTTTTAACACAGGGATGAGGGGCAAAGCCCCCTCACTCAAATAAACTAATAAAAAATAACCAACAGGCCGATGTGGTGCAGAGTGTGCTGTAAGCAGGCAAGTAGTGTAACTTGAACGCTACACTAATAGCAGTGATCTGATGTTCTACACAATCGCCGCTTCTTGTTCAAAGCATTATTGCAACTCTTAAGACTCTTGCTTTCGAAATCTCGGTGTCTCGTGTGGGCCAGATATCAGTGTAAAAAAAACTGACAAAAAGTGTGTTTATCTTAGGTCTACTAAATACATAGAGCACCAGATTAAATTGATATTGTATATGAACTCCTCCACAAAGCATCAGAGTGATGCAGCTGGCCTGGTCGGCACAGCAGTAGCGTTGCCACTTGAACAGCAGTGTACCGGGTCCAGTACGCGAGCGTAGATCGTTGAGGGCTGGCAGGATGGCAGAGGATCACGTGTCCTAGAGGATGCTGTCCTCCTCTGGGGAGGGAGGGAGGGCAGCACACTCCGCTGTAACGTCGACACCTAGGTAACCATAGGTGGAGATGCTGTGGGAGCTACGGCTTGGGAGGGGGGACACTCCCTGATTGAAGACATAAGTATGCTCACTGTGCACATGTCAGGCCGTCAGCTTTGCAGAGCATCCGACCGTCAGGCTGAAAACAGAGGAAAGCAGTACTGGCTGTGGCAGGATGGTGCTTGTGGTTCCTCGCAGACCCCACACCTCCTACTGAGCCCAAGACCCATTGAACCAAGCAAGGACATCTGGAGAGGGCATTGGGTATCCCCGAGGGCCCCACCACAGGGAGTAAACTGCGGAGGAACAGACAGGTCCCACAGGTACAGCCCAGAGATGGTGGGTGATTGGATTAGGGGAACTGGGGCCAGCCAGGTGCAAGGGGTAAAAAAAAAAATCACAGTGGTCGGGACACTGAATTTTGACGGGAAGATGACTAATCAGCGTGAGCTGTCCGATAACAGTTGATCTCATTTGCCCTGCCAGAGGTAACATCACTCCTTGTTTTACTTTTTGAACCCATATTTTCAACAGTCAATTCATGTTTTTTTTTTTTTTTACCCCATCTCATGAACATGGCAGGTGTCATTTTCAAATTCCCCTCCAAAGCCTGTTATTGTGGCAGTGTTATCTGTGAGCCTCTTCATTTCCCAGTCATGGCAATGTCACTATTACAACTCATGTTATTAATTTGTTAATTTTAACTGCTGTGCTAGCTATGCCCAACAGCTACACAGCAAATAAAAGCTAGCAAACATTTGGCATTGGCCAGTGCTCGTTTGTGTATGCGTTTATCCTTCAACCAGTTGGCTTCTTGCTGGTTTTGGCAGCCATACAGCTCTGTCAGCAGGCCACTTGGCCCCAGGGTCCCCCTTGGTGGGGCAGACAGACAGACATCTCCCTGCCGGGTAAGGATTTGGCACTGGAAATCAGTGGGTGCCGTGGTGCCCAAGTATTCTGATGCTGTAATCACTGACAGCCACAGTTTTCCATCTAGCTTTTTCCATCCTCTTCCCTCTAACTCTCCCAACTCCTAAGGTGGTGAGCAGATCCATTATCGGCTTGTGAGCACTCAACCACTTCCTGAAGAAAGGAGCAAGCTCCCTTGGCCCACTGTCTGGGGTTGCTGCGGCAGCAGATTGCGTCACCAGCTCTCTCCAGGTCAGGATGTGCTGCTATGGGCAGTGCCTCTCTCTGCTACTGGCCAGCAGATGCCAGCCCTCTGGGCCGGTGGAAACTGCTACAACTTGACTTTTTTTTTTCAGTATAGCTTTTTGGCTGTGTGTCCCCGTGTACTCCTGCCTTTCATGTCTTGCTCCTGTGTTGCTCCCTCAGCCTTGCCAGCCATGTTCTCCACCGTCCCAGACAGTGAGGATCTGCATGAAGCCGGGCCCAAGCATGCTGATGACCATCATGTAAACATAGAATTTGACGGCAGACACGGACCGCTTGGCCCAATCTGCCCATTTTGTCCCTGCTTATACTGTCACCGCAGACCCTACCTGATCTCTGGCTACCCCCCCTTCCTACCACTATTCTTTTGTACCTGTCATATACATGCTTAAATCCCACCACTGTTTTTTGCTCCCCTCACTTCCGCAGGAAGAGTGTTCCAGGAGTCCACCACTCTTTCAGTGACAAAGTACTTCCTAACATCCCTCCTAAATGTCCCCCTTCCTGCTTCATTGCATGCCCTTTGTTCTCGTGGACCTTCTCTTCTAAAAATAATCCCCATATATGCCTTATTCACCTCATGAGGTATTTATAGGTCTCTATCATGTTCCCCCCCTTCCAGGGTGTACATACTGAGATGCCTCAGTCTCTGCTCATAGGACGTATGATGCTGTCCCTGCACCATTTTTATTGCCCTTCTCTGGACAGCCGCTTCCCTGTGCTTGTCCTTTCTGAAATGTGGTCTTCAGAACAGGACATAGTACTCCAGCTGGGGTCTCACCAACTGTCGATACAGTGGTAACACAACCTCCCTCCTTCTGCTGTAGATAGCTCACATTAATTTTTTCCTGGTTTTATCCCTTAAATCCATGTCCATGATGTGCAAGTCATGGGTAGAGCAGACTGTAACTCCCAGAAATGGTGGGCAACGGGGCTGGGGGAGGGGTCCAGATAGGGGCTGGCAGGGCATCAAGAAGTATAAACACAATATAGGAAAAAAAGGCGTGGTCTCCAAAGGTCTAACAAATACAAGTGCGCAGTGTTGTTTTTAATTATTACCAGGTACACAGAAGGTAAGGTATAGAAAAGACTAATTCTGTTTGACCATCTCCAACAAAGAAACACTGCGAACAGCCATGAAAGGTGGGTGCAGACATGGGCAGCCTGCTCGGTAAACATGAACGTAGATCCAAAAAGTCCGCACTCAAAGCAAATAAACAGCCACACATGGTATGAATAGGTGCAGAATGCAAAACAGTTTATTCAGGACTGCAGAAAAGTACAAGGTGAGCGCCAGCAATCCCGCACATTGAATCAGTATCGTGAGCCCACCATCAACCTTCTAGGCCCCCACCCAATCTCCAGTTCACTGAAAGGAAGTGGAGTGTCTGAAATGGGCCTGGATGTCCATATACTATAAAAGATAATGCATGGACATCCATGCATAGACAAGCCTGAGGCTTCATCTCAAGTTTTCTATTGCAACCAGCAAACCTCTTGAGCTTTGCTCGCAGAGTTTCTGGTTGTCATAGAAACCTGTTGTTGCAGACACAGGCTTGTAGTGTATGGCTGCCCTGGATGGCTACCCATACATTACCCTCTATATTGTCTGCATTTCTCTTCCCTTTGTTTTTTACTGAGTTCATTTACATGGAAACAGGATCCTTGTCCCCTAGGTTTATCTGCTTCAGCTGTTTTATAATTTGCTAAAGTCATGATCATCTGTGTGTGACATCGCAGTTTTTGCTGTGGAAATTAGGGCTGTGCACGGAGCAGATTTTTGATAATTGTATCTCTGGTATCTGTATCTATATTTGTATTTGTTTGCATGTCAGTGTTCACAAAATATTTTATTTACATTTCAGACTTGTTTCCATTATTAATGATGACACAGGACCAAGTGTTTGAGAAGTACCAGTAAAATATACAAAATTATCAAGAAAATATTCATTCACGTAATGAACAGCAGTAGTCATAGGTGTTTTACATCAGCTTAAACCAAGGTCTAATACTACTTTATGTGGTCTAACACAAATATTGAAGAGTGATATTTGTATTTGTAAAAAGTGCATTTGTGTGTATTTATCCCAGAAAATATATATATATATATATATATATATATATATATTATTATTTTTTAGTTAATCTGTTTGCTGCCCCTCTGCGGCCAGTGCAGACTATCCTTCTCACTGACCCACAGCCCCGTCACCTGGCATCTCAGGGGCTTACCTTCAATCCTGGTGCTTCCCCTATGACCCCCCCCCATGGTGGGGATGGGTGGCAAACCACCGATGAAACAGAACCAATTCCAGGAGAGGGCCCTGTAGCAGAGCCTACGAGGGGTCAATGTCATCCTACACTGCACCTGGCCATTTTTCCTCCACTTTTTCTCCCTTGGAGAAACAGACATGCAGTGCCATACAGACGTACCTACACATGCTCCTGTGCGTGGGATGTTGTTGGCTGCCATTCCTCCATTCCCCAAGTTGTGGTCCCTGGCTGCCTGCACCCCTAGCCACTGCTAGAGGCCAGACGTGTGCCGAGATCTGCATCCCTCCCTCACCAGAGGAGGAGAGCAGGCCACCGGATGCTCGATCCTCCTCTCCCCAGCCAGCCTCCAGTGACCAAAGTCTATTCCTGAACCTTGGTCATCAATGTGGCAGCAGGTGAAGCACAGTGCCTCAGCCCTCTGCGCCACTGGGTTGGCTCAGAAATAATTTTTTTTTTGCACAGCCTTAGTGGAAATAATTCTGATGTCACAAATGGAGGACTGTGACATCAGGAAGGGATTTAACAGCAGGAGCAGATTGATTGTAAGGGACAGGAGTCGTATTTCCTTGTAAATGAACGGATTCATAAAGAATAAGAAGAATAAATAGTACAGGAAATCTATAGAATATAAGCTGAATTGTGTTTAGAAATCATGTTTTTAAAGCTTTCCCACTAGTGTTACATAGACTTTGAAACATAGACTTTGACGGCAGATAAGGACCGCTAGGCCCATCTAGTCTGCCCATTTCCCTACCTACAGGATAGGCCGCAGATCCTAGTTAACCAACAGTCTATATCTTCCTGCCCCCCACAAGAATTGCCTTATGTCTGTCCCATGCATTCTTGAATTCTCCCACAGTTTTAGACCCCACAACTTCCTCAGGAAGGCTGTTCCATGCATCCACTATCCTCTCTGTGAAATAATACTTCCTCACTTGCCCCTGAACCGCCCTCCTTCTATCTTTAAATTGTGTCCTCTTGTTCTTGCAAGTCTCTTTTTCTGAAAGATGCTACCCTCTTGGACTTTGTTGATTCCCTTGAGGTACTTGAAAGTTTCTATCATGTCCCCCTCTCCCTTCTTTCCTCAAGGGTATACATATTAAGCTCCTTTAGTCTCTCCTCATACGGCTTCTCTTGCAGACCCTGCACCATTTTAGTTGCCCTCCTCTGGACTGCCTCTATCCTGTCTATGTCCTTGCGGAGATGGGGTCTCCAGAACTGGACACAGTATTCCAGATGGGGTCTCACCAACTGTCTGTACAGAGGGATAACAACTTCCTGTTTTCTGCTGCTGATGCCTCTCCCTATACATCCCAGTATACCCCCGGCCCTCCCTACTGCCTTCTCACATTGCTTGCTAACCTTAAGGTCATCTGATATGATTACCCCAGGTCCCTTTCCTGTTTTGTTGTTGTTACTACCTCCCCACCCATTGTGTATTCTTCCCTTGGGTTCTTGTTTCCCAGGTGCATTATTTTGCACTTTTTTGCATTGAATCCTAGCTGCCATACGTCTGACCATTCCTCCAACCTTGCCAAGTCCCTTTTCATCCTTTCCACGCCTCCTTGTGTATCAACCCTGTTGCAGATCTTTGTGTCATCTGCAAAAGGCATACTTTCCTTCAGTCCCTCTGCAATGTCACTGATGAAGACATTAAAAGGACTGGACCCAATACTGAACCCTACGGTACCCACTAGTAACCGCCCTTTCTTCAAGTGGACTCCATTTACAATTACCTTCTGTGTCCTGTTGTCCAGCCAATGTTTTACCCAGGCTACCACCCTGGGACCCACTCCCAGGCTGGTTAATTTGACTATCAATCTTTGTGTGAGACTGTGTCAAATGCCTTGCTAAAGTCTAGGTAGGCCATGTCCACAGCCCTCCCTGGTCTACTACTTTGGTCACCCAGTCAAAGAAATCTATTAGATTCGTCTGACATGACCTTCCCGCTGTGAACCCATGCTGCCTTGGATCCTGTGCTCCACTGACCTCTAGGTACTCAACTATTCTTTCCTTCAGAAGTGACTCCATCACTTTCCCTACCACAGAGGTCAGACTGACAGGTCTGTAGTTTCCTGCCTCTGTCTTGGTCCCACTTTTGTGAAGGGGAATCACATCCACCTTCCTCCAGTCCTCGGGTCCACACCATCCTCCCATGATTTATTAAAAGAGTAGCCAGTGGTTTCACTAGTTCCTTCCTTAATTCTTTTAGAATTCTGGGTGAATTCCATCAGGACCCATTGCTTTGTCCACCTTCAGTTTTAGGAGTTCTTGCAGAACCCTTTCTTCTGTGAAAGGACTGGGATCGACCCCCCTATCAAGAGTGCTTCTGTTAATTGGATTAGGCACTTCCCCCTCCTCTTTTGTGAATACTGAGCAGAAATATTCGTTCAGTATTCCTGCTTTTTCACTGTCCCTCTCTGCCCACCCACCGTTCATTCTATTCAGCCTCACTATCCCTCCCTTTGTCTTTCTACACTCGCTGATGTACCTATAAAGGGTTTTATCCCCCTTCTTAACTGAGTTGGCTATCTTTTCCTCAGTTTGGGCCTTTGCTATTCTGACTTCCTTCCCTGCTTCTTTCTGCCTTAACTGGTACAGTCTCTGTCCTGCTCCTTCTGTGTTTCCTTATACTTCGGAATGCTATCTTTTCTTCCTGACTTTCACAGCCACCTCTCTTGAGATCCATAGTGGCTTTTTCTTTCGTTTTGATTTGTTTATTTACTTCACACAAAGGCTTGTTGCCTCTGTGATGGCAGTTTGATAATTCCCATTGCTGCTCCACCTCCTTCTAGCCTGTTTGCTAGTGCTTTTCTGAGGCACTCTCCCATCTTGCCAAAGTCAGCCCTCCTAAAGTCCAGTACCCTCACTTTTGTATGGCTTGACTCTGTAGCTGAGTTTAACGTGAACCACACTGTTTGATGGTCACTTGTCCCCAGATGGCAACCTACTTCTAGATCTGAGATCCTCTTACTGCCCCCGTTTGAGAGTACGAGGTCTAAGATTGCTCCCTCACGAGTGGGTTCCGAAACTAGCTGTCTAATGCCTGCCACCTGTAGGGCGTCAAGAATGGCCCTGCTCTTGGATGTGGCTGCAGCAAATGTGCTGCAGTTAACATCTGGCATATTCAGGTCTCCCATCAACAGTATCTCCCTTTCTCTGCCATTCTAAGAATGCCTTCCATCATATCCTTGTCCATTCCTTCCCCTGACATGGGGTCTGTACACAACCCTGTGCGGATTGTGGTGCCCTTTCCAGTCTCCAAGGTGACCCACAGTGCCTCTCTCCTCCCTGTTTACTCTTTGTTCAGTTACTTTTATCCCTTCCTTTACAGAGAGCTATTCTCCCCCCTTCTCCCTGCCTGTCTCTCCTGTAAGTTATGTACCCTGATATGTTAACATCCCAGTCATGGTTCTCTGTGTACCATGTTTCTGTGACTGCTACAATATCCAGGCATCCCTCTTCCATTAAGGCCACCAGCTCAGGGAGCTTGTTGCCCAGACTATGAGGCATTGGTACTCATTACCCTCCATTTCCTGATGGCCTTCCCCCCCTTTTGCCCCATCCCTGTCCTTCTTGCTTTTGTCACTTTCTCCATTTACCCCTGCCCTTCTCCCTATCGACACCTCCATGTTGGTGTTTGCCACACTTACTACCGTGATTGTTTGGGGGGGGCTAGGATTTTCCTGCTCCTTCCAGTGCCTCCCCCCTTGGCTAGTTTAAAAGCTTGCCAATGAAGCCCTTCTCCCTATCGACTTCTCTATCTTGGTGTTTACCTCACTAACTACCCTGATTTTTTTTGGGGGGAGGGGTTAGGATTTCCCTGCTCCTTTTCAGTGCCTCCCCGCTTGGCTAGTTAAAATGTTTGCCAATGAAGCATTTAAACCAATCACCTAGGATCCTGGTTCCCCTCCCAGACAGATGCAGCCCATCATGCCAGTGTAGGCTTGCATCACTCCAGGTGGACCCCAGTCCCCAATGAAGCCAAATCCCTGAGCTCCACACCAGTTTTTCAACCACTGATTGAATCCATGGTACGGAACACCCTAGCCTCTCCTATGCCATAGATGGGTAGCACCTCCGAGAAAGGTTACGTCGTGCTACTTGACTAAGGCCCTCCCCATTCCACAAACTCTTCCTGCACTGCTCTAATCCCTTTCTTAGCCAGGTCATTTGTCCCTAGGTGGACAATGACATCCAGCTCCCTCCCCCTGTGCAGCTGCTCCGGCAATCCTGAGGATTCACTCCCTGTCCCTCCAAGCCATGGCGCCAGGCAGGCACCTTACCTCCCTCTCCCCTTCCTTGCCCAGTTCTACCTTCCTAACAATGGAGTCCCCCACCAGGAGTTGTTTCCTTCCCCTGCAGGGTCCCCTGCCACCCTCCTGTGGGTCTCCTTTGTGGAGGTTCCCAGCATCCTCCTTGGTCTCCACTGTAGGTGCCTCCATAGAGGAACCACACTTTGCCAGAATGGCATAGGGTGTGGAGAGGTACAGCTGGAGGGATGTGCCTCTGTTCCACCACCCTCACCCTCCTGAGCCCACTGTGGTCCAACCGCTCCTCTTTCTTGGCAGCCTGTGAGGCAGCGCAGTAGCACTGGTGGTCCCTGGATGGAAGAGGAGGTCCCACAAATCCTGGCCAACTCAGCCTGGAGATGAGCAACCTCCTCCCTCAGCCCAGAGGCTGCCTGCAGATGGGACAACACCATCCTCCAGAATATCTCCCGGAAGACTGCTGCTCCACAGCCACTGCACTGCACCACTCCAATCATGTCTTATTTCTGACCCCTTAACTGTTTGCAATCCTTACTCTTTCGTCTGTTTTTCTCTCTCCTTACTTTCTGCCTGTGTGCCCTTTAAGCTCCTGATTGTCCTGTTCTGAGACAAGAATATCCTATATTTCTCAGTAGACCACTTACTTGTTCAGAGGCAGACCTCCAGCAGCTAAAGGGGCGGAGGCTACTCTTGCCCTTCTAGGATGGTGGGTCCTTGGTGGTTTGTGATCACTCACTTCCTGCCCCTAAACAGGAAGTTCCTGTTGTCAGTCAAATCCTGTGCCTATAAAAATAGAACTAGCTTTGGGTGGGGGGAAGGAGGACAATATAGTCCCAGCAGAGAAGTTGTGTGAAATTGGAATATTTCGCCCAACTAAATATTTTGTGTAATTAACGCATTACATGAAATATTTCACTAGGCAAAATGCAGAATTTCGCCTGCGACTGTGAACGACATTTCACCCCCAAGACGGCAGAATTTCGCTCTTGGGCAAAATTTCACCACCACGGGTGAAATTCCAGCACTTCTAACATACTAACATACTATTTGCCAGCAGATTAGGCCTTACGGTCTATCGAGTCTGCTCGAACCTTAGATCCTTAGTTGGGTGCCGAGACCCTCCCATCCCTTGTGCTCCAGAAACCCGTATCAACCATCCCCACCGCCCTGGGACAGGCCATCATCTGATACATCCACTTTCTGTGTCTGTCCCACCCTCTCTTGAAGCCCTCCACTGTGGATCTCTGAACCAGCTCACCAGGCAGTGCATTCCAAGGGTCCACCACCCTCTCAGTGAAAAACCTCCTCCTCTTTTCCCCCCTCACCCTTCCACCTTCCAACTTTAAACCATGCCCTCTGGTGATACCTCCCTGCTTTAGTCTAAAGATCCCCTCCATGTTTACCCTATTTATTCCCTTGAGGTACTTGGACCTCAATTATGTCCCCCCTGTCTCTCCTTTCCTCCAATGAAAACAGGCAGAGCTCCTTAAGTCTGTCCTCATACGTCAAATCCCCTAGCCCTCGTATCATCTTTGTTGCCCTCCTCTGTACCCTCTCCAGGAGCTGTATGTTCCTCTTCAAGTGTGGTCTCCAGTACTGTACACAGTACTCAAGGTGTGGTCTAACCAGTCCATTGTACAGCGGCAGAATCCCTTCCTTGCTCCTAGAGGTGATCCCCCTTACGATGCATCCCAACATCCTGTTTGCCTTGCTAGCCGCTCTCCTGCACTTCTGGTGAACTTTTGCCACCCGCGGGTGAAATTTTACCTCCTGCAGGCAAAATTCTCTACTGGTGGTGGACTGGTGAGCTGGCAAATTATGGGGTTTAAATTCACAGACAAGAAAACATTTTGTATGGCAAAATTCACACTTTCACCACAATTTCTCTGGGGAAATTTAATTTAACTGCAGCTCTATTTCCCCCAAGTGGCAAACTCACTTTAAAGAAGAACTGCACTGAATCCGTTAGTCACTTTGTCCTGTAGAGGCGGTTTTTAAAATAATGTTTCCATTTGTTCAGTCTTTTCTGGCCAGTAAGTTACAATAAATTTAAATAAAGTTAGTATTTTTTTTCTGGATTGTTTTTTCTGTTTTACACACTGGTGGTTACGACCATTCTAGAATTGCAGTAACATTGCTGATGTCCCTTGTTAAGCGCTTACATTCTTGTCACAGTGCATCCGTGTTCTGCAGTCCATTTTTGTGGTTTAAGGGAATATCAGCAGTATCACTTTTGTTTGCTTGTAACATTTTCCAGATCTACTAGAATTTATGCATTTTTTTCTTTATTAGAAGTTTTTTCAATGTAATGGAGTGGAACAGAATCCGTCGCCAAGGTTTTGAGACTTAGAACTTGGAAAAAATCAAAAAGCCTGTTTAGTAGCTTTAGCTATTGGAGAGTCTTGCTCAATGCTTTAAGAGCTAGCTTTGAATGCAGACTGCTGTGGCTTCCCTTTACTCCCTGGATTCAATCCACGGTAGCTACACCTCTGGAAATAAGTTGGGGGGTGTGCTAAACCGTAGAAGTGAAAGGGTGTGTGTCTATGGCTCCTCCCACTGCTGCTGTATTCAGGGTCGCCTCTGTCCCTGTAACATCAAGAAAAAAATATGTCTGCCTTAGAAATAGCAATGTGGAGCAGGCAAGGGTTAGGTTTAGGACTGATAGAAAAAAAAAAAATGCAGTGTCATTATACAGGAATGTCAGTGTACTGGAGGCCCCTAGAAACGCAAAGTTAATAAGATTTTTGGACAGGCCAGGTGGTTGGCATCTTCTGTGTGGACTTCAGTAATGCCTTTGATTCTGTACTTCGTAGAAGGCTGGTAAACAAACAACTGAATACATGGAGGCTAGGGGAAGAACTGACTAGATGGATAGGCAGCTGGTTGGAGGTTAGGACCCAGAGTATAGTGCTAAATAGTATATTCTCAGGAGTCAGGGTTGTGACCAGTGGGGTTCCACAGGGATCGGTACTAGAGCTAACCCTCTTCAAGATATACATTAGTGACATTGATGGAAGGGGTACATGGGAAGATGTTTATTTTTATGGATGACACCAACATCTGCGATAGGGTGGACATATGGAGTGGGTTAAAGCAAGGTCCTAAATGGTATATTCTCAGGAGTGAGGGTTGTGGCTAGTGGGGTTCCTAAGGGATTGGTACTAGGTCAAACCCTCAAGATATACATTAGTGGCATTGATGGAAGGGCTACCTGGACAGATGTCTTCTTGTGGATGACACCAACATCTGGGGTAGGGTGGACTGTATCTCGGGGGTTAAAGCAGGGTCTTAAATGGTATATTCTCAGGATTGATGGTTGTGGCCAATGTGGGGTTCCACAGTGATCAGTACTAGGTCAAACCATCTTCAAGATATACATTAATCATTAATGACATAGGGACTTGTACTTGGGGGCAGGGAAATCAAAAGCCCTCTTAGTAGCTTTAACTATTGGAGTTTCTTGGTCAATGCTGAATGAGTTGGCTTTGTATGCAGATTCCTGTGGCTTCCCTTTACTCTCTGGGTTCAACATCCAGTAGCTACACCTCTGAAATAAGTCTGGGTATGCTCAGCAGTAGAAATGAAGGGGTGTTTGCCTATGGATCCCTGCCACTATTGTTGTATTTAAGGTACTAGGTCCACCCCTCTAAAATATATACATTGGTGACATTGGGACGGGCCACATGGAAAGATGTGTCTTTTTGTGGATGACACCAACATCTGCAGTAGGGCGGACAGTATTGAGAGGATTAAAGCAAGGTACTAAATGATATATTTTCAGGAGTGTGGGTTGTGACTAGTGGAGTTCCACAGGGATTCGTTACTAGGTCCAACCTTCTGAACTGCATACATTCACGCATTGATGTAAGGGTTACATGAGAAGATGCATCTGTTTTGTGGATAACACCAACATCTGCGGTAGGGTGGACAGTATGGAGGGGATTTAAAGCAAGGTCCTAAATGGTATATTCTCAGGGGTGAGGGCTGTGACCTGTGGAATTCCACAAGGATTTGTTACTAGGTCCGATTTTCTAAAATATATACATCAGTGACACTGGGAAGGGCTACATGGGAAGATGTGTATTTTTGCTGATGACACCAACCTCTGCGGTGGGGTAGACAGTATAGAGAAGGGTAATGCAATAAACAGCATTGTGGGGAATCTAGAAAAGTTGTCTAGCATCTAGCAACTGAAGTTCAATGGCAGGAAATACAAGGAACCCACGGTTCTGAGTATAACATTGATGGGATTAAAGGCTGACCCTTCCAGGGAAAAACAGGATTTGGAGGTGTTGTGTTAACGATAAACATGAAGCCCACTTCCCAATGTATGAAGGCGTATGGAACGGTAAACAGGATGCTCGGGTGTGTTAGGTGGGGATTTACCAGTCACAGAAAGGAGGAGATTAAGCCGGCTGCGTAGCTCCAGACAGTGTGGGGCCTGCTGACACTTGGGCACTTGGGCTTGGCCCTCCACGTGGGACAGCTGGAGTGAAGACCGGCTAGAAGGGTGAGGGGTGTCCATTTGGATGTGCTCCTCCCAGAGAGGAAGGGAGGGAATTGTTTGCACTGCCCCTAGAGCGGCTCCTGGTGGTTGGCCAGTAGAGATGCACTTGACAGCATGGGCAACCACGCACTGCCATGTTTCTCTCCCAGGACGCTGTGATGTGCAGCCATAATGAGGGGAAGGGGGTCTGAGAGGAAGAGAGAAACCTGGAAGAGTTCCACCTGTGGTGTGCAGACGACAGCCCTCTGTGAGTCGTCCCCATACCAACCAGCACACTGTTCTTGCCCCCCCCCCCCGCATCTAAGGCCCATCTTCCCTGGTGCAGCAGGGGTGCCCCCTGGCAGGGATGAGCCAGAACTGAGGAGGTGTCTGAGGATCTCAGAGAGCCTGGAGGCAAATAATGACAATGGGGGTTTCGTCTGGGAGGCAGAAGGGAGTACCACACATGGGGCATGAAGGAGAGGGGTACAGGGGAGGCATGGGAAGGAGCAAGAAAACAAAGAAAAGGAAAGGAGATGATTATGTTGTTGTACTAGTTGCTGGAGAGGCCAAACCTTGAGTGCTTTTACTGTTCAGGGGCCCAGACCTAAAAAAAAGGCAGGCTTGGCGGGAAACAGTACTGTGGAGGGCAGCCAAGATGATACAGGGCCAGTAGGAGAAGACCTACTATACAAGGACAGATTAGAAAACCTCAGTATGTACTCCCTGGCAAACAGGCTAGAAAGAGGGAACATGACTAGGACCTTCAGGTACTTGAAATGGATAAATAAGGTGGATAAGGAGGGTCTCTTTAAGCTGAGTGGCAACCATAACACGAGGGGGCACAGTCTTAAGCTGGAGGGAGGGAGGTTTAGGAGGGAGGTCAGAAAGCACTTATTCATGGAGAGGGTGGTGGACACTTGGAATGTACTGCCGGAAGGTGTCCTGTGATATGGGTGAGTCAAACTGAGCCACTCAATTTGACCACCTGTCAGAAGAGCAAAAGTGAAAGGATAGTGAGAGGTGGTAAGAGCGACTGTGATGGTACGAGAACCACGGCAGGAAAAGTACAGCGAATGTGTTACAGAGGTATTGTGAATAGGGATATGGTGGGTTGTCTGCCAGGCAGGTGCGGGAGGACCTGGGTTCGGAGCTAGGTGTGTGGGAATACTATTTTGTTGTGTTGTTTGGGTACTTAAGGTTTTATTTTATTATTTTTTTTTTTTTGCGTTCCCCGACCTCCCAAGTGTGTGCTCTACATTCCTCCAGAATCCTAAATGTAATTCCTCTCCTCTCCCGAATAGTAGCCCCCTCCCAAATTTTCTCCTCTACCCCAGTGTCAGGCCCCCTGGGGAGTTGATTATAATAACAGTGGGGGGTATGGAGGGCATAGCCCCCCGCATAAAACTTTTAGTGCATATTGCCCCCCTAGAGACTGTTTTGGACTGTCGCTGTGAATGGATTTGGTGTAGTACATGTCGAGGTTATTGAATTCGGTGATGTGCACTCGCTCATTTGTAGACTGCTGTTTTTCATTTGCTCATATCACATGGAACCCTGCCGGAAGAGGTGGTCTCGCTGAAGACAGCGGGCAGCTTCAAGAGAGGCTGGGATAGGCATGGGGGAAGGTAAGGATCATGGGTAGGGAGGCTGGGAGGAGTGGAAAGAGGGGGACAGGGACAGGGACAGTAGCTCAAGCTGTGGACCCTGCAGTATGAGCAGACTAGACAGACCAAATGGCGTTCTTCTGCTGGCTTCTTCGTGTGTTCATATAATAAAGATATACTGCACTAATACTTGCAGGGCTACAACAAGGTGGACCACGCAGAGCTATTCGGACTGAATGAAAGTTTAGCCTTTCATCTACCAGGGGCAAAATTTAAAGCTACTGGTGGTGGTGAAGGGGGTTGGTGGGAGTTCAGAAAAGATGTTAGGAAATACTTTCTCACAGAGTTGGTAGAGGCCAAGTGGAATAGTCTACCCAGTGCAGTAAACACAAAAACCACTGCTGTGTTTAAAAACATCTGGCATGGCTACAAAAGGATTATTAACCAGGGGAGGGTGTGGGGGACTGGGGAAGTGGGGATGGGTTATAAGAAGAAGAATCAGCATGTATGTAGTGTTTTTTTATACACGTTGTATCCCAAAGTACTTTACAGGCAATGAGAGACTAGCAGTGAAGTGGACTGAGTATGTAGTGGCAGCCATTTCACACATCGACACCCAGACGCAGCCTTGGACAGCTGCATGAACTGATTTTAAGGGAAGGGGAATTTTGGATAGGGCACTGGTCCAGGTACCAGACCACTATTGTCTGAGAGAGAGAATTGCTTCCAGCAGTTTGAAACGATGGAACACTATACACTAGTCCTCGTCTGTATCTTCCTTCTTCTTCTCCTCTCTCTTCTGATTCCTTTGCAGGATGCCTAATATTGGGGTGAAATCTCAGTCAGAAATATGGTATGGAAAACCCATGTACTAATCACCCTTTATGTAGGTTCCCTGCAATGTTCATCTACGTCTCCAGTTACTTCCTCTCTCCTTGTGGCTTTTTTTTTCTCATTATCCTCTCAAATACCACTTCCTTTTCTTTTTTTTGTATTTGTCCTTTTAATCTCTCCTATACGGCCCACATTGACAGTATGGCTAAAACTGCCAGCACACACCTTGGATTACTCTACAAACACCGGCAGCACCTCACCCCAGAGGCCCTAAAGATTGCCATCCAGAGCTCTGTGGTGTCAATTATTGATTATGGCCTCATTATCTATGGCTCCGCCATGACGTCCGCTCTCCGACGTATAACAACTGCTCTTAACAAAGCATGCCGACTCACAACTGGTGCCTACTTCCACCCACACCTGTGCCCTTTATGAACAATCCGGATGGCTCCAGCTCTCCAACATTAAAGTATCTCACATGTGCTATATTGGGAAAAATCAACCTTAGCCTCACACACCCTCCAGTGTTACTGCCTTGTTACATCAAAAGCACCAACCGACAGAACACGAGGCTCAACAACTCCAGATTCTGCAAGTTCCTCGCTGTCGAACTACGAAGGGCCAATGTTCCTTCGCCTATAGGGCTCCTCTATGGATGAATGGTCTCAGCCACACCATCTCCTCTGCCTCAGGACTAGGTCTGTTCAAAACCAGACTCCGGGCCCATCTCATTGCCTCGAGCTCCTGAGACTGCCTCTCCTAGATGATGACCTACACAGCTTTAATCCTAACTTATATACTGCTTAACCCCAGGCCCCCCAGTTCCCATCCCCCCAGCTCCTGAGGCACCACTTCAAATCTCAGGTCTTCATACCACCTCATTAGTCTCTCCTTGCCCCATTACAGCACTTATCCCCTCACCCTGCCTCCTTTATCTCTTCTATCACTCCTTCCCATTTATTTTTGACAAATACCTCTGGCTGCATCTTCATCCTCCCCTCTCCTCTCATCCCTGTTTCTCTGCCACCGCCGGGTGCCTGACCGGATCATTCCTTGTGGGTTATGCGTCCTAGCTGTGTTCACCATCTTACTATAGCTGCCTCTGTTAACTACCTACATTCCTCCTCATCCTCTACCCCTCACTCTTCCTATAATTGACCCCTTTCAATAGCACTGTTGTTCATGAATTGTTTACTGTTATTTCATTTTTGCTTCCTTGTTGTTTGTTATTTCTGACGTGGAACCTTTGTAAAAGAGCCTTGGCTCAAAGGTACTTGTAATCCTAGAATGAATAAATAAATAAATAAATAAAATTAAAATAAATATTGGGTTCGATAAAATCATAACAGACAATATATCATCATGCTTATTCATACATACGTTCTTCTCTTGGAACAAATAATAAAAACAAACAAGCCAGTTGTTTCAAGCCATACGTTTTTCCCTTGTGTACTGCTGTGTTATTAACTTCTCATGTCAACGGTTATCGCATAGCCTACTCCTTCCCCATTTTGTTAAAGAAAAGGAAAAAAGACACCCCCCCACCAACAGGATCTTAAAAGGGGGAGTTTTCCCTTAACAGAAATTCATTACAACCTGTCTTGGTAAAGTTATTCCATATAGCCTCCAGTTCTTCTCACCTCTGGCCCATAGCCACAGGTTGTACCTACCCTGGTGGTCATTCCCCCCCCCCCGTGTTCTGTCACAGGTCACTCTTGTCCTCCATCAAGAAGTTACCTGTACATGAGTCTTTGACTCTTGCTTCAGTTAGATCGCCCACTAAGCTTCCTGTAAAATGATAGCAAGCATGAGGTCACACCACCCCTTGTCTCAGCAGTGCTGCCTCTGCCACAGGCAGCAAATTTATATACTTGTCCCAGCATGCCAATAATAACTCCTCTTTCTCCTGCAGCTGACATGTTAGTCTGTCCAATGCTAGGTGCTGTATCACCAGGGCTTTCTACTGATCTACTGTCGGTCATGCGTGTGACACCCAGGTGTTCTGGATACACTGCCTGGCAAGTGTCAACAAGATCCTAACCAATCTAGGATATGCCTCCAGCCCCCCAGTTTTCCATCCCGAATAGCAATGAAGGTGTTGTATCTGCTACCTGTAACCCCATTGTCACTGACATCTCCGGTGCCACCCTTGACCAGAAAGGTCGCAGGTCCCTGCATTCCCAAAAGTAGTGCATGTATGTGTTCCCAATGCACTATTGCACCTTCTGCATGTAGGTGGCACTGCAGGGTTAAATCTGTGAGCCATTCCTTTTCTTTTTCTACTGTTTGGGTGTACAATTAACTAGAAACTAGAAGGTCAGACTTTTGTTTAAGTTAACCCATCAAATCTGAGACTCTGAATATGGTTCAACAAATTTGTTGCTTCTGCCATAAAACTGGTGGGTGATATATATTTCTGTTAATAACCATGAAGTGAAATTGCCCTACGGCTGTGGCTCGCCTAGAACAGTTATAGGATTTTGAGTGTGATAGAGATACTTAAACAGTCTTTGGACTTGACTTATAGTTTATACTGTATATAGGAGAATTTCTGTACGAGTCATTATGTAATATTACAACCGTATAAGATTTCCTCAGATAATACTTGTAACATTATGACTGATGTTTAATAACGGAATGCAACTAAGATGCACAGTCATGTGTTTACTACTGTTTTAATGAAAACAAATAAAGACAATGTTTAAAAAATAAAAAGAAACGATGGAACACTTATATAATTACTGGTGACCCCCTTTAATGTACAGAGTCGACCTGTACTTTAAATGCCATCATAAACAGTAGAACTGGTTATATGGCATTCTGTGCCACTCATTAGTAGCACGCCACCTCATTGGCTCTTAGTCTGTGCGTGGGTGGGCTGAACATCTCAAGAAACATGGCGGCTCCGTTTCCAAGGACCCCCACTGATTGCTTGCCTCTCACTCTTCTTACAGGTAAGTTTTAAAAAATTTTTTTGAGTATTCGTCTGGTTGATTCTCCCTTGATAAAAAATGTATCTGATTGATCCTGCTGTTGGTATGTTTTGGTCAGGGCATCGGGAGACAGCAAGTCTGAGCAGGAACTGACCGTGGTTGACTGACTACTGTCTATTTATTGTGGTTCCTGTTCCGGTTCCACAATGCATCTTAAAAAAATAAAATGAAAAAAAGAAAAAAATGTCTCTACTGGAGAAAGAGACTGTCAGAGAGAGAGTGTGTTTGTGTATGTGTGTGTGTGTGTGCGGCCGCGCTTACGTGTGTCTGCCCATGTGTGTCTCTCTGACAGAACAGCTTCACATTAATTCCTTGTGTAACCCCTAGATGGCGCTATCCCAGGGGCTACTACCCCTGCCTGATTTGCCACTAACAGGTTGAGGGGCCTGGATCCAATGGCGGGTGCCTCCACCCAGAGGTCAGGGTTTGCAATAGTTAAACTAACTTGGTCACAGCCCTCTGGGACACTGCAAACCCCCTTTCTTCCCACTAGTGGCCCACACAATATATCAGAATTACCTTCACAGTATACACTTACCCCCAGGACTGGTTCCGGCACTGGGACCTCCTGTGAAATGAGATACAGTGCAACAATCACAGTACAGTACTTTAATATAGACAAATACCTCAGGCAGTATAACTTTGCTGAAACAAGCAGCTCTGATTTATTTAGGGGGATATAACAAGGACAGGGGGAAATCAGGTTAATTAGCTTATCACTCTAATAATACCTGAAGCTCTGTGCACGAGCCTATCCTATCAGTTACTGTCCCTGGGTACCCAAGCCCTGAGTGGCTAGTCAAACCGTGGCAGCTGGTAGGGGCCCTTTCACACAGAAAAAGGAAAATTAAACAGTCAGCAGTACAGTAATTCCACTTGGATTTAATGTGGCAATTCAACAGGAAGCGACCCTGAATTATTACTCATGACCTCCAAATAAGATAGGGTTCTTCAATATCAGCAGGGCTACTCCTGAGCTCCAAGAGACTCTTCACACATTTATATGGTAAAAAAAAAGTACTATACAGGCAGGCTGCTTCTCTATCCGATCGAATTACTGCACAATACCGGGAGAACACACAGCAGATTCAGTTCCTGACAGACCGAATGCAATTCAATAATTTCTCCAGTCTTCTACAGGTGAGCCTGGTTTCTACTCTTCAGAGATCCTTTGATTCTTTTCACAGGACGGATTCAGTCCTAACAAGCAGTTACACAAGCTGCAGACCGGAACTCTGGGCCTTACACGCTTTTTGACTAAAACTGCACACTGAAAAGCACAGGGCTCCTTCCTTCTTCACTGCCAAAGCTCAACTGAAACTCCAACCGACAAAACGGGCACTTCCTTTGAGTTCCTCCCAGTTCTTGACTGGATTGGCTGTCACTCACAATAGACTGCTGCTGTTGGTCCAAAAGGCACTGAAGTCTAAACTACATCTCCCAGAGTCACTGCCCATACAATCCTCTTGTGGCTGGCTCAGATTATGAGTCCAAGTTCTGATTCGTCCAAGGCACCATTTTAGAGCTATACCCCACACTGATTGGTCCAGTTCAGCAGTTCAAAACCAGAATGGGGAACTAGGCAGACACTGTTCTGACTGCAAAAGCAGGTTAGACAAACTGTAATTTCATTATCACTCTAAATGGTTTCTGGCAAACAGTTACATCTTTCAGATAGGTTCCCTTTGCACTCCTAGTGACTGCAAAATGGAGTGAATTGGCAGCAGCGAGTGGTACTCAAACAGAGAAACACACAGTCCCCCATATAAACTAATTATGTCTGCAAGCAGACAGCTCTTAAAGAGACAGTACCAGAGGTTCTAAAAACACTCACTGATAAATGGCTTAGACGCCAAACACCATTCAGGCTTGGAGCATTCAAGCAAGCTCCTGGAAGTCTTTTGGGAACCCCCATTTGCAGGGGGGTTACACTTGTCTCTGTCTCTGACTCTCATTTCAAGTGCTGAAGGGAAAAACCTCCCTGCACCAGTAATTATAAAAAATAAATGCTGTGCCGGCCCGGTGGCGCTGAGGGCTGAGGCGCTGGACACCACACCTCGCGCTGCGCCGGCGACCCGGGTTCGGGAACGGACTCGGGTGGCCGGGGGTCGGCAGGGGGAGGGAGGATCGAGCGTCCCAACGGATGCTTTCCTCCCTCAGGGGTGGGAACCAAGAACGCTTCCGCATTCTACATCACCCTCGTAGCCGGTGGAAGCACCGACAATAGAGGAGATGGAGGCGGCTCCGTCTAACAGAGTCGGGGAGGGGGGACGTTGCCGACACATGAGTGCTCTGGCGTGCGTCAGCACGCTTCACCTCAGACGTCGTCCCCAGCGTTGGCATCCCAGAGGTGGGGGCGTAAGGAGAAAAGCGGAAAACCCCTCCAGCAGCCCTAGATGAGAGCCAGCCCCTAAGTCCACCGGACCACCTACAGGACAGACCCACTGTGCATGGAGAGGAGGTTGGGCACTCTAGGGGCAGATCCCTAAGGTGGGTAAGGGCGACATGAGCGGACGGAAGGAGGGGGCTCTGGAGGTAGAAAGGAGGAGGATAAAGAATGAAAGTAAAAAATAAATAAATAAATGCTATGCAATTGTGATTTTATGGATTTTTTTACACACCCTCGGTGTGTGATGACCTCATAAACCTCTTGAGCACCGCTGTCGAGGTTTATGAGTCATCGCACACCTCAGGTGTAAAAAAAAAAAAAAAATCCATAGCACACAGTTGCATGGCCATTATTCTCTATATAATGTATGGGGAGCACGTATTACCATGTGTATTTAAGCATTTTACAACCTTGTAATCCCATCGCTATGATGTCAGTCTCCTGTAATCCCTGCTTGAGTAAATCATAGCGATGGAATTACAGATGAGAATGTCAACAACTGGCACAATTCTGTCAAAAGAATGGCGATTGGTAGTCTGTGCTAGTAATTTAAACACCCATTCACATCTGACGGTTACAGTCCAGCAGTAGTACCTAGCACAATGGGAAATTACCTTTTTTGATGCCTCCTCTGTTCTGGGCCGTGATGTGCTGCCAGCTCCACAATGCCCCCCCTCCAGTCCTCAAAGACGATAATGAGCTGGCACTAGGCACAAACTAGAAGCAACGTGATCAGTGGCGACCAATCAGAATGTTAGACCGAAGCGCGTTTTTTTATTTAAATATTTAATGAAATTATCTGGTTTTTTTTTTGTCTTTTTTATCAAGAAGATATCTCTTCTTTGTTTTACTGGGGCTTTTATATATAGATATTTAGCTTAACATTAGTAGACTCTGTATTTCAATCTTTTAATCTATGGAAATTTATCAGGGGCCTGGCACAGTCCCCACTTAGGCACTCAGGCTTATATTAGCTGTATTAAAATGGGTGATCGGGCAAGTTCAGTGTCACTTTATCTTGCAACAGAACTTCAAAAATTTTACTGGTTTTCCTGAACAGGTAAATAAGGAACTATCACATATAGTATATACTAAGGAGAAACAGGAGTATTGCCTCCTGTTCTTGCAGATTGGTGGAGGAATACACCCTGACATCTCACATAAAGTTTTTTCTTGTTCTCTGATTTAGTTTCTTTTCTTGTTGAGTCAGTGGTTTCCATTAGCCGACTTTACACTTTTTGCTTCTCCTTGGAATTGATTAAGTACATGTGATTTGTATGGAGTATGTACATTGTATATTATTTCATTAATAAAATTCCCCATCTCTTGCAAAACCTGCCTTGGGTTCTTTTATTTTCACCTGGGCACCCACCAGGGCAACACCAGAGATGGGTAGAAGTGACCTCTGTTTAACATCTCATCCAAAGGATGGTACACCCCAACAGTACAGCACCCACGTAGTACTGCACTTGGTGCCAGCCTGTATGATATGAGCCCCATCCCAGAGTTGGATGAGAACCTATGACATTCTGGCCCAAAGGTGGATATGCTACCAACTGAGCCACAATGACACCTAGAGAAAGGAGCCATCTCATAGTATCTCCCAGCTGGGTTGAAGGGCAGACTGGATGGACTGCAAGTCTTTTTTCCCCCACACCTTTCATTGTTTCGAACAGATTTGCTAATTTCAACTGCAGTGGAAAACCACTGGAACTGTTTGGAAAATGGTTTTCATTGCACTGCTAACTGGAGGTGGCTGCAGTGCCGCCTGGGAGATTGGGGTTTGTAAACAAGCCTTTGAATCCCACACTGTTGGCTGGCTTACTTTATGGGATTAGTGTCAGACTAGGTGGCTAACTGACTACTGGGAGGTTGGTGGATGACTGAAAAACTGGTTTACCTTACATGATTAGTTACTGGCTAGGTGGCTCTCACCACTAAATCCTTTGTTGAGGGGCATAACACTGGGCTCCATATTGGGTGCACTGATCTTGGCAATATATATTTCAATGCCAGTATCAAATCTGCCAACATACATCTTTTTGCAGTTGGTACAGTACTATACATTAGCAGACCTGCTCCTGAAGCAGCATGTAGGAATCTTCAACAAGAATTCAGTCAGCTGCGACTACAACAATTGAACCAGAAACTTCTCTTGAACGCTAAAAAAAACAGAGGCGATGTTCTTTTCACCCTTTGTACATGCAGTGAACCCTGCCACCCATGGAACCTTACCTCAGATCACTACACTTCTAGGTGAATCACTGGAATATGTCACCAGGTTCAAATACCTGGGGGTTTGGATTGACCATAGACTTTCCTTTAATGACCACATTGAAGAACTGATAAAAAAGCTTAGACAAAAGCTTGGTCTCTTTTACAGGATTAATCACCTTCTTACATGGGATGCTAAGAAGAGACTAGTCCAAACCACTTTCCTCTCATTACTAGTCTATGCAGTCTTCCTCTATAGCCAAGACCCCGCTACTGTGCTTGTCAAACTTGATACACTCTGTCACAGAGCTATAATGTTCATTACTGGTCTTCCTTACTCTATGCATCACTGCTCCCTGTACGCTGCTGCGGGATGGCCTTCCCTCAACTATAGAAGACAGAGGAATGCTGCCCTTTGGACCTTCAGAGCTATTACCAAGAAGCTGCCTCAATATATCTCGGATTGTCTACCACTAAGCACGGTAGGCAAGTATGCCCTGAGGAGTGCCTCCTTTATCTCCCTTACTATACCTAAGGTCAAATCGCACTTTGGTAGGACATCCTTAAGTTACAAGCTACCGCTACTCTGGAACAAACTGCAAAAACATTGAAACTGGTCCATCCCATCAAATTTCCAGCATTCAAAATACTTTATGTTCGTTCTTTCAAGGAATCCTGTAATTGTTTCTCCTGATCTTTGCCTTATCCCCAGATAAGAGTCTCCCACACGCTGTCCACCCCAGACCCCTTAACATTCTGTTCCCCTTAACTCCCTTTCCTCCAACTGCATTTTGAAACCCTGTATTCACTCTCTGTCTGTTGCCTCCATACCAGACAATAGAGCCTGCATCATTGAACATTGAATGTACTCACTCTTGTATGACTTCCCCTACTATCTGCAGTTTGGAGCCCCGTATTCACTCCATTCAGCTGTGCCACCAATCCCCAGCAATCAGTGGCCTTCTTATAGGTACCCCTGCCTCTTTATGCTTCCACCCTTCTACCCCCTCCCCCCTACTGGTAATAACCTTCTACTTTCACACCTAATCTATGGATCCTCTCTTTCATGCTTTCTGGCATACTCCATGTATATTTTGTATATGTTGACTTCTTTATGCATTCTGGCAACTCGTAGTATATTTTGTATATATTGATTTTTAAGCATTTGTCACTGTTATTCACCTTGTATATTGTACATTGCTTTTGGCTCAGTTTATATTTGTATCATGGTTCTGTCGTAAGCCGCTGTGTATGTAACCCTTACTATGTAATGACTATGTATTCTGTCCAGGTCCATCTCGAAAATGAGCATTGCTCAATGGTGTTTGCCTGGTTAAATAAAGATTTTGATTGATTGATTGATTAACTGACTACTGGAGGGTTGGTGGATGACAGAAAACTGGTTTATTTTATAGGATTAGTGGCAGACTGGGGAGCTGACTACTGGGAGTTTGCTGGATGACTGAAAACTGGTTTACCTTATGGGATTAGTGACAGACTGGGTGGCTAACTGACTACTGGTAGGTTAGTGGATGACTGAAAAACTGGTTTACCTTATGGGATTAGTGACAGACTGGGTGGCTCACTGACTACTGGGAGTTTGGTGGATGACTGAAAAACTGGTTTACCTTATGGGATTAGTGACAGACTGGGTGGCTCACTGACTACTGAAAGGTTGGTGGATGACTGGAAAACTGGTTTACCTTATGGGATTAGTGACAGACTAGGTGACTAACCAACTACCAGGAGATTAGTGGATGACTTGATTGACTGGCTGACTAGTCAGCTGTGGATTTGATGTGCTTCAGGTAATAAGTAGTTAGTCAGCATTTGGCAGGCTTCTGGCATACTAGCCTGGGACTCCTTAGCTGGTGTGCTACTGGCAGGCTGTTTCTCTTTCTCAGTCTCTGGTTTAGTCCCTCTCTCTCTCTCTCACCCTCCAACTTCCAGGGTCTCTTCCTCTATGTGTGGTCTCTCAGTCACTGGCACACCTTTTTTCTGCATTTCTTGTCAACTTCCTTTGACTTTCTCTTCTCCCTCATTTTTTCCATTTTTATGTTTATCTTTGTCTCCTTGTCCCCTCACTCCGACACCACTCTCTACTCCTTCTGTTGAGGTCAAACAGCCAGTCGTTGCTCCTTCTTTCGCTCCCTCACATGTGCAGGATGTTCACGGTGGTGGTAACTAGTAAACTCAAATAATTTGCTCAAGTCTTGCTGGGCAGGGCAGGGTCAGTTGGACTGATCCCTGGCCAGACCTACCACACATTCCTACAGTAGTTGATGAAAGTCAGGGTAAGGAAAGTAGACAAAAAAGAAAAAGGGGGCTGACAAGAAGCGTGGTAAAAAATTTTGGAAAGCCATATGTGCAAATTTGTGAAGTCTGGGAAATAAATTCCCGGACCTTGTGGCCATTATGGCAGAGACTGACCTGGACATTGTTGCCATTACAGAGTCATGGTGCAGTGAGCATCATGACTGAGATGGATATCGCCATGCCAGGTTATACTCTGTTCAGGAAGGACAGGGAGGGTAAGAAAAGGGGAAGAGTGGCTCTTTACGTAAGAGATAGCCTAAAAGCAATAGTGGCACAGGGAATACAGGGAGGGGCGGAGGCACTGTGGGTCACCCTAGAGACAGGGAGTGGAATCACTGTTCACATTGGTGTGCTCTACAGACCTCCAGCATGGGGGATGGGAGCTGGATAAGATTCTGGTGGAAGCCATCCAAAAGATGGCAACTAAGCGGGAGGTGCTGCTGCTGGGGACTTCAGTCTGCCGGATGTGGATTGGAACATCCCAGCTGCAGCTTTAACTAGAAGCAGGGACATCCTAGACTCCCTGCAGGGGTCATTCCTCAGGCAACTAGTAAGAGAGCCCACTCATGAGGGACCAGTGTTGAACCTGGTACTCACCAACAGGGACAGCATAGCAGATGTCACAATGGGCGACCGCCTGGGGAACAGTGATCACCGCATGGTGTGGTTCAATATAACTACTGAGCCAGAATCCGATCACACTAAGGCAAGGGTTCTAGACTTCAGGAGGGCCGATTTTACAAAGATGCGGGGATACCCTGGCGGTAGAGGGGAGTGGGTGGAGTGGAGGAACAGTGGGCAAAGCTAAAAAGAGCCATAGGGAAGGCATCAAACCTCTGCATCAGGCAAGTAAGCAAAACCAAGAGGAAAAAGACACCGCTGTGGTTCTCAGAAGAGGTGGCTGGGACGGTAAGGGTAAAAAAGTTAGCATAAGGCCGGCCCGGTGGCGCTGAGGTTGAGGCGCTGGGCGCCACACCTCCACCACACAGCGACCGGGTTCGAGGCGGACTCGGCCGTAGTCGGGGTGGGTGGCTGGGGAGACAGAGCAGGCGTCCGATGACAGCTCGCCTGCTCCGGGAGGATCGGCCGATGCCGGCACTTGCATGACGGCGACGGAGGCTCGGGAACTGCAAACCCACTGGGGATGGCTGGCCGTTGACAGCACGGATGTCGACGTGCGCGTCATGGCGGCGTCAAGGGAGGTCATCAGCTGCCGGGAGGAAAAGAGGAAAAGAGCCTGCCTCGTCCGGGGCGATCACGAGGACCTTGGGCGTGCCCATGATGTGCCGTGCCGCCCAGACCACGAAACCGGCGAAATGTGGATTCTGAGGGGTTAGAACCCCTCCACCTAATCCCCGCCCGGGGGGGTAAACCGCGGCTCTATGGGGATTTGTGGTCTGTGTGGGCAGGGTTCCGGGCAGTGGGATGTCCGGGGGTCATCGCTGAAGGGTCGGAGGAGGCAGGCTGTGAGGAGGATAAAGAGAAATTTCAAAAAAAAAAAAAGTTAGCATTTAGGAGGTATAAGGAGATACAGAGGGAGGAAGATAGGGAGGTGTACAAAGAGAAGCAGAGGGAGGCAGGGAAAGCAGTCAGGAGTACAAAGGTGCAAATGGAGGAGAAAATAGCCCAGGCAGTAAAGAAAGGGGCAAGACATTTTATAGGTATGTAAGGGAAAGGAAAAAAACAGGAGGAGGGATTGTATGGCCAAGGAGGGAAAGGGGGGAGTGTGTAGTGGGGACAAAGAATAAGCAGATATCCTGAACAAATAGTTTGTTCAATGTTCATGGAGGAAGGAGAAGGCGAGGGACCACAGATAAGAGACAGGAGCATCGAAGGGAGGTAAGTGGACACTAGACCATTTAAAGAGGAGAGCGGCCTAAAGGAACTTGCAAATCTGAAAGTGGACAAGGCAATGAGGCCAGATGTGATACATCCAATGATATTGACGGAGCCCAGAGAGCTGCTGGCTACACCGTTGATAGTCCTGTTCAACCACTCACTAGAGACGGGAGTGGTCCCAGAGGACTGGAGAAAAGCAGATGTCCCACTTCACAAAAGTGGTAGCAGGGAGGAAACTGGCAGTTCTAGGGACATGGATATGTTGTTCAATCCACACTTATTGGCAGGTTCCTTGCCGCTTTAAATCTTGCCCGGAAGGTCTTCAAGCTGGCTCCTCCCACCCACCCGGGTGGTAAAACTCTTGGCTCCGCCCCATGACACCAGAGCTTCCTTACCGCTTGGAAGCTCAGGTTCCCTCCTTAGCGCTCTGCGTTTTAGACTGGATCCTAACTCTTCAGTTCGTCCAAAACTAGTTTTGAAGTTTTCTAAACTTCGGTCTTCATCATCCCTCGCGGCTGCAATGGACAAATCAATTCCCGACTTTTGGAGGTGCCCTTGTGGGCAGAAATTGTCTAGGATGGATCCGCACTCCACGTGCGTCTACTGCCTAGGCCTAGATCATGACCCGCAGGCCTGCGAGTTGTGCCGCTCTTTTTCGGCCACTGTCCTGGAGGATCGCGCTGCCCAACTGAAGCTCAGGCTCCCCGAGAAGCGTTACCCGCCAGTAAAATCCAAAGAGGCTCGTTGGGCGGTGTCTGCGGCGGCTGGCTCAGCTGAGCAGCTCGAGCATATGATCGCCCTCGAGGAGGAGGTGGCCCAGGCCGCATCTTCCTCCTCCTCGGCCGCAGCATTTATCCCGCTCTCTCTGAGTTCCTCGTACTCGGCTTCGTTCAAGGAGCTTTGTCAGTCCCTTTCCATGAAGGGAGAGGGGCCATCGGGACAGTCCTCTTGGCCCAAGAAGAAGGAATCGAAGGGTAAGTCCCACCGTCGGCGTTTGTGGGAGCGAGAGAGGTCTCCTTCCTGGGACAGCCGACCATCGACTTCGGTCGAAGTTGCGGCTCAGGCCGCTGGCTTCACGGTGTCCCCATCAGGCCAGCCTGCCGAGACTCCCGTCGACGCAGTTGAGATTTTCCTCGACCTGTCGGACGGGTTGTTGACTGGTGAAGCCGACAACCCACCTTCGCCGGTTCCCGCGGTGGAGACCAAGGATCTGCCTGTGCCTTCGGGGCGGCAGTCCCCGGATAAAGTGCCCGAGCTGAGGGAAGAGCGGGTGTCCCCTGCCCCTTCCCAGACCCGCCCTCAGTCACCCCGAGGGTCTCGGTCTCGGACTTCATCTCGGTCAAGCCGCTTCGCCCGACTGTGGTGATCTCGATGCAGTAAGCGGTGACACGTTCCTCCTCATCTCTCCTCGGATGAGGAGAGGCTTCAACTAAGTGCGTCAGCGTTCGAGGAGCTTATGTGGCAGCAGTTACTGTTGTCCAGGACTAAATCGACTCGATTCAGCCCCAGCCATCAAGTGGCTGTCACCGAACGACCGAAGCAACCACTCGCCCCAGTCAAGATGCCCGTTCCTGGGCCGGTTGTTCGGTTGAAACCAGCTGCTCCACCGATCGTGGTGGAACCTCCGCCTCCACAACCGAAGTCTGGGGCACCGACCAAGGATTCTCGGTCGGGTCACGGCCTGCCCCACAGGTTGTCGGTCACCCTCCCGACCGTCCTCGGCAGGTGGAGGGTTGCTCAGGGCCGAGGCAGTTCTTCACAAACTCTTCAGAGTCCGATGACGACTATTCCCTGTTCTCTAGGCAGGTCGACCTGGAGTCCTCCGGGGACCAGTCATTGGATGATAGCCCATCGTCCTTCATGGGTCTGCTTCGACTCATCTCGGAGTCCACCTGGATGCAGCTCGAGCCCATGTCAAATGGGCCAAGTATCCCCTGACGGAGATACTGGACCGAGGGGATTCACCCATGGAGGCCTTTGCGGTGGCTGAGGCCATTGTCGGCCCAGCCTTGGAGCTTTGGCAGCGGCCTGCTTCCTGTCCTGCGCCCTCGGCCAGGATGGCCAGGAAGTATGCAGTCCCTACCGGCTCTTTGCCCGGTTTCTCGGAGCATCCCTCTTCTGAGGGGTTAGTCACCGACAGAGTCTTCTGGCGTTCCGGTAACGCTCGGGACGTGAATAAGCCCCCCGACAAAGAGTCCAAAAAGCTAGACTTTGCCAGGCACAAGGTGTATGCTGCGTCTTCCCTCGGCCTCCGACAGGCCAGCTCGGCCGTGCCGATGGCACACTTCTCCCACGCCCTCATGGGCTCCCTGGATGAGGTTGTCCCTCATCTCCCGGCCGACCTGCAGACCACGGTCCATCAGGTGTGGGACCAGGGTAGGGCGATGGCGAAGCAGCAGCTTCAGACTGCTCTGGACATAGGTGATTCCTGTGCCAGGTCAGTAGCGGCTGCGGTGGCTATGCGCCACAGGGCGTGGCTGAGGATATCCACCTTCATGGCGGATACCCAGCACAAGTTGGCGGACGTCCCCTTCTTGGGGACTGACCTCTTCAGCCCTGGAGTGGAGGAACACCTCCAGCGGATCGAAAAGTCCAATGCCTCTGGACTCTGTCACCTCCATAGAGGGACAAAGGCCATCATCAACATACAGCATAAGTCGCACTAGTCCTTGGCCCCTGCAGCGCGACCGGTAACAGCACCAGCAACAGGGGCCAGCAGGCTCCCTCGGCATCCAAACCCAAGCCAGCTTCCTCAACAGGAAGCAAAGGTAAGCCAGGAGGTCCCTCGGCGGTTCCTCCTCAAGCCTGCCCAGTGTCGGGTTGAGGGGTGACGCCCCAACCTCGTCTTACCCAGGTTCCCCCTGTGGGAGGGCTCCACCACCTTCCTTTCTGCCTGGTCCGCTATCACCTGGACCGCTGGGTGTTGGAGGTGGTAAGGAAAGGGCCTGCCTCTGGGTTGCGCAGACCCCACCCTTCGAGCTGTCGCCCCTCGGAGCACGGAGGTCTGCAGCCTCGCTGTCAGCCCACTGAAGCCGATATTGCCTGCTCCTCGAAAAGGTGATCAGGAAGGTGGTGGATCCTCCTCCAGACCCAGGGTTTGTGTCCAGGTATTTCCTGGTCCCAAAAGCTGGGGGAGGCTGCCGCCCATCCTCGACCTGCAGACCTGAACGGGTTCCTAGGTCTCAGACCTTCGGATGGTCACTCTAGCTCAGATAATCCCATCCTTGGGCGAGAAGTATGTGTTCTGTTCCCTGGACCTCCAGGGCCCGCATTCTTTCATCGTCCCAATCCGTCCGTCTCATCAGAGATTCCTCCGCTTCAGGCCCGGAGGGATCATCTCAGTTCAGACCATGTCCTTCGCTCTCTCTGACTCCCAGGGTCTTCACCAAATGCATGGCAGTGGTGACAGCATTCCTTGGCACCGAAGGGTCCGGGTGTACCCCTACCTGGACAACTGGCTGATTGCAGCCCCCTCCAGAGCAGAGGTAGAGCGGTCCAGAGATCTGGCCCTCCAGGTTTGCTCTCAGATTGGCCTCCTCATCAACGAGGCCAAGTCAGAACTTGTGCCGAAGCAGGTGATACTCTTCGTCGGGGCAGAGCTCGGCTCTCGGTGGACAGGGCCGAGGTTCTTTCCTCCTTTTCCCAATCATTTCTGGTTGGGCAATGGCACTCTGAGGACTTCCTGCACCTCCTGGGCCTCATGGCGGCCTGCACCAGCATGGTCCATTAGGCCCATTGGTACATCGTCCCCTTCAATGGGGACTGGCCAGCCAGTGGTCACAATGCTGCGATCGTTGGACCAGCCCATGACAGTGACCCAGGAGATGTGGAATGCCCTCCAGTGGTGGACCGTTCTGGCACATCTGCAGGAGGGCATCCCATTAATCCACCGAGCCGACAGTCTCTCTGCAGCCGATGCATCTCTGATGGGTTGGGGTGCTCATCTGGGGAGCACAGGCGCCGGCCTCTGGTCCCCTAGGGAGTCCGATGCCGCCATCAACCTGCTGGGCTCAGGCAGTCCACCTAGCTCTCACCGCCTTGGCTCCATTTTATGAGGTCAAGTGGTTCAGGTCCAGGCGGACAATACCAGCGACCATGTACTACCTAAACTGCCAGGGCAGGGGCGCGCTCATGCTGTTATGCAAAGGCTCTCTGCATATGGTCCTCGTGCGCAGCCTGGAGGTCCTAGCCATTCATGTGGAGGGAGCCTCAACACCCTGCCCGATGCCCTAAGCCAGAATAGGGGCTGTGTCTCACGGTGGTCTCTCCTGCGGAGGTAGTACAGATCTGTTCTCCACTGGGGCATGCCTCAGGTGGACCTGTTTGCCTCCAGGAGAATCACGAGGCTGAGACTGTTCCGCCCACCCCTCAGCAGGGCTCGGCTGCGGATGCCTTCTCGAGGCCGTGGGCCCCAGGCCTCTTCTCGCTTTCCCCATTTCCCTTGATCCACAGGTGCTTCTCAAGAGCGAGAGAGGGACAAGGCACAGGTGATTCTGGTAGCCCCAGACTGGCCCGCCAGTTTGGTATCCAGATCTCCTCAGTCTCAACTCCAGGCTCTGGGCGGCTTCCAGACCACGGACCTGATCTCAGTCAGCCTGGGAAGGTATTCAGGACCTTCAATCCCTGCCTGATGGCCCGGTTCCTAGGCAGCAGGTTCCAGGCCTTGGGTCTTTCCGGCGAGTCCTCAGCATCATTGAGGCGTCCCGTGAAGCGACCAGGAAATACTGTGCCTTCAAATGAAGAGGTTCTCCATTTGGTGTCGGGAAGGGCTTGGACCCTTCTGCCTGTCCTTGCGCATTCTGGACTACCTGTGGTCCCTTTCTCCTTAAGGGCTTGATCGACGACCTTAAGGTGCACCTGGCAGCCATCTCTGCTTACCGAGCGCGGGCCAGGAAGCAGTCGATTGCACAGGAAAGGTGGTCTGGCGGCTTTCAAAGGCCTTGATCACATTTCTCCTCTGGTGTGAGAACCTCCACCTCCATAGGATCTACTGCTGGTGCGCCAAGCTCATGGGCAAGCCATTGAACAGTGCACGGGTGCGATATCTCCCACCTGTCGAGAGCCACACCTTCTTGGTGGCTACCGTCAGCCAGAAGGATGGGAGGCACCAGGCGCTTTCCATCGAGATGCTCTTATCTAGTTAACTTCCACAGGGACAAAGGTTGTCCTGTACTACCAGTTCCTTCAAGGTGGTGTCGGTTTCACTTAACCAGGTGTTGACTTTTCTGGTGTTCTACCCAATCCACCTCATGGCGAATATAGGCTCCATACTTTGGACCCTAGAAGTGCTTGCTTATTATAAAGGCCGGAACGGCTGAAGTTCAGAGAGAGTTCGCCAGCTGTTTGTCACCTGTGCTGAAGCCACCTGGCAGACCTGACAGCCATGTGGGATGACGATAGCAGTAGGTCACCTCCTGCAGATCTCTACTATGGGTTGGCGGGCATGGAGCCTCCCAGGCGGATAAGAGCTCATTCTACCCACCATACTGCTCGCCAGTGTTTCTAGGGATGTCCCTATTCAGGATATCTGCAGGGGCTGCTACCTGGAGTCGCACATACCTTAATCCACCCACTACCATTGACCTTGAGCCACCGGGATGCTGGTTTTGGGACCTCAGTTTCTCAGTCCTTATTCCCTAAGCAGGGGGTGTACGCCTTGCCTCCCTTCTCCTGGAGAACTGCTAGGAGTCTGCCAATAAATGTGGATTGAACTATATATCCATGTCCCTAGAAATACAGGTTCTAGGGACATGGATATGTAGTTCATCCACACTTATTGGCAGGTTCCTTGCTGCTTTAAATCTTGCGGAAGGTCTTCAAGCTGGCTGCTCCCACCTGGATGGTAAAACTCTCGGCTCACCCCATGGCGCCAGATCTTCTTCGCTTGGAGCTCAGGTTTCCCTCCTTAACGCTTCGTTTAAGACTGAGTTCCTAATTCTTGGTTGAAATCAAAAAGTTTTTGCTAAAGACATCGGTCTTCTTCTCTACCATGACTGCGATGGACCGTCGACTCCGGTTTGAGGTGCCTGCGGGCGAAGATGTCCAGGACAGATCCGCCTCCACATACATCTACTGCCTGGAGCGCTTGAAACCCGACCACTTGAGCCTCGACTTGTACTCTTCCTTTCGACCTCGTCCTTGAAAGCTGCTGCCCGATTACCTGGGCGCCCAAAAAAATTCACAGCAAAATCTAAGAAGCCCGATTAGCGGTGTCTGCGGCGGGCTCGGCGGATCGCTAAACGATGCGCCCTCGAAGAGAAAGCGGCAGGCGCTACCCCACCATGACATTGTTCCGCTCTCTCGAATTTCGTGCCAAAACTGCTGGAAGCTTATCTGACCCTCCGACCAAAGTGAGGTCCAACTATCGGACCACCGGGTCAAAAAAAAGTAAGTCTCGTCGGCGCTCTTGGGGCGGAGTCCCCACCGTGGAGACCAGTGGGCTTCGTCGACCCTCAGCCGGCCACAGCTACGGTGCCCGTCAGGCCGTTGACCAGACTCCGTCGGCAGCGGTGAGGGCTCGACCCGTTAGATGATTATCGGCTGGGCTGATCCTCCCGGTTCCCCAATGGGTGAGGATCGTTGACTCGTCTGTGCCTCAGTTCAGGCCTTGATGGGATAGTCCAGGCGAAGTGCGATTTCCGACACTTCTCCTGCTTCCACGGCCTGGTCGAGACTCTCATCTCGGATCCTCGCGTCCAGCGATCCGCCACCACAGCGATCTCGGCACGACAGCGGCACCGCCGCTCTTCTCTTCAACGGGCGAGGAGGCTTGGCGCAAGTTCGTCGATGCGAGAACAGCAACAGCTCCGCGCGACGAGAATAAGCCCAGTCATCTTCCGACCCATTATTGTCACCGAACAGCAAACAACCTCGTTGTAGTGGGGCCTGTTCTCAGGCGGTTGTTGGCCATTCAACTTCTTACCGATTCTGGTGGAACCTCTGCCTCCACAGCCATTAGTTGGGCCGACCAAAATTCTGATCGGCTTTGGGTTTCACCCATAGGTTGTCTGTCACCTCACTCCCATAAGACCTCGGCAGGTGGAGGGTGGCTCAGGCCCAGGCAGCTCTTTGAGGACTCTTCTGGGTCAACACGATGTTCTCCTCCTGCTCAAGCACTTGGAGGTCACGGAGGGCAGTCAATGGGCGATAGCCCATGCGCCTTCTTAGGGTTACTACGACTCATCTCAGAGTCCACGGGATGAAGCTCGAACCGTTCTAAACAGGCCAGGTATCCCAAAGGAGGTTCTGGACGAAGATCTCTCCCAAGGAGGCCTTTCCATGGCCGAAGCCATAGTAGGTCTGGCCTTGGAACTTTGGCAGTGTCCTGCTTCCTGCCCTGCGCCTTGACCAGGTTGGCAAGGATGACGAGTCCCCGGTTCCCTGTCGGTTTCGAACACCTGGCCGAGGTTGGTTACCGACAGCGTTTTCCGGCATGCAAGAGCATGAGGATCGGACAAACCTCCGACGAGAATCAAAAATTGGATTATGCCGGCGAAAAGTCTATGCTGCGTCTCTCTCGGCCCGTCAGGCCGGTTCGGCCGTCCTCATGGCACATTTTCTCGCGCCCTGTTGGGCTCCACTGGATGGTTGTCCTCATCTTCCCACAGATCTGCAGACTACGGTCAGGCAGAGTGCGGGACCAGGGCAGGGCAGTGGCCAAACAGCAGCTCAGACTGTCGTTAGACACGAGGACTCATGTGCCAGGTCTGTGGCGGCCGCGGTGGCCCATGCGTCACCGGGCTTGGCTGAGGATATCACCTTACCTCGGATACCAGCACAAGTTGGCGGATGTTCCCTTTTGGGACTGACCTCTTTGGCCCTGGGGTGGAAGGTCCCTGCAGAGATCAGAAGTCCAATGCTACCATGGACTCGGTCTCTTCCGGCTCAGAAGGACAAAGACATGAGCCACAGCCTAAGCCTTTTCGTCCTTATAGCCTGCAGCCTTCGCCCGGCCAGCTAGCGTCAGGGCCCAGCAAACTCAACCTTGGTATCCCAAACCCAAGCCACGGCTTCCTCCAACAGGCAGGGGAAGTAAACCAGGAGGTCCCTCGGCGGTCCCTCCTCCAAGCCTGCCCAGTGACGGGCTGAGGGGTGTTGCCCCATCCCTGCCACCTCACCTAGTTCCCCCGTGGAGAGGCAGGCTCGAGACACTTCCTTTCTGCCTGGTCCGCTGTCACGGACGTGGGGGTACTGGAGGTGGTGGGAAAAGGCCTACCTCTGGAATCGAGCAGGCCCGCCCTTCAGAGCACGTCGCACGGGGGCCTGGGTCCACCCAGCCTCACTGGCGGCTCACTGAGCCGACATCGCTCTCCTCCTCCACAAAGGAGGTGACCACCGGAGGTGGAGGCCCCCTTCAGACCCAGGGGTTCGTGTCAGGTATTTCCTGGTTCGAAGCAGACGGGGCTGGCGCCCATTCTCGACACACAACCTGAACAAGTTCCTAAGGTCTCGAACCTTCAGGATGGTCACTCTGGCACAGATAATACCATCTCTGGAACACGGCATGTGGTTCTGCTCTCCTGGACCTACAGGACGGCGTTCTTTCACGTCCCTTATCTGCGTCATCGGAGATTCCTCCACTCTTGAGCAGAGGGATCCTCTTGGTTCGAGCCTATGCCCTTCGGCTTATCTCCAGCCCAGGGTCTTCACCAAATGCATGGCAGTGGAGACAGCATTCTCCGTATGCGCCGAGGGTCCGGATGTACCTTACCTGGACGATTGGCTGATAGCAGCCTCCTCCAGACGGAAGTGGAGCGGTCCAGAGATCTGGCCTCAGGTTTGCTCTCAAGTTGGCCTTCTCATCAAGAGCCAAGTCGAACCGAGCGAAGCAGGTGATCCTGTTCATCGGGCAGAGCTCGACCCTCTTCGAGCCAGAGCACGGCTCCCGCGGACAGGGCCGAGGTTCTACCTCCTTTGCCCAATCATTTCTGGTTGGGCAGTGGTACCCTGCCGGGACTTCTCCGTCTTCTGGGTCTCATGGCGGCCTGTACCAGCGTGGTCCGTTGGGCCCGCTGGCATCACGCCCCTTCAGTGGGGACTGGCCAGCCAGTGGTCACTAGCAGCTGCGATCCTTTGGACCAGCTAGTGATAGTGACCCAGGAGATGTGGGCGTTCTCAGTGGTGGACTGTTCATTCCATCTGCAGGAGGGCATCCGGTTTGTCCGCCCGAGCAGGCGGTCTCTCTCGACCGATGCCTCTCTGATGGGTTGGGGTGCCCATCTGGGGAACACCGGGTGCCGGCCTCTGGTCCGCGGAGTCCGATGTCACATCAACCTGCTGGAGCTCTGAGCGGTCCGCCTAGCTCTCACCGCCTTTGCTCCATTTCTCCAGGGTCAAGTGGTCCGAGTCCAGGCGGACAATACCACGACCATGCTACCTGAACCGCCAGGGGCGGGACCGCTCCATGCTTCTATGCAAGGAAGCTCTCCGCATTTGGTCACTCGTGCGCAGCCTGGGCGGATCTCTAGCCATTCATGTGGCAGGAGCCTCCAACACCCTGGCCGATGCCCTGAGCGAATAGGGCTGCATCTACGAGTGGTCTCTCCTGCGGAGGTAGTACAAGATCTGTTCTCCCACTGGGGCACACCTCAGGTGGACCTGTTTGCCTCCAGGAGACACAAGCTGAGCTGTTTCATGCCCGCCCCCCTCAGCAGGGCTCGCTGCAGGGGGATGCCTTCTCGAGGCTGTGGACCCCGGGCCTCTTCTACGCCTTTCCCCCATTTCCCTTGATTCACAAGGTGCTTCTCAAAGCAAGGAGGGACAAGGCGCAGGTGATCCTGATAGCCCCAGACTGGCCCCGCCAGTTCTGGTACCCAGTCTCCTCAGCCTCAGCTCAGGCTCCGAGGCAGCTTCCAGCTCACCGGACCTGCTCTCAGTCAATCAGGGAAGGTGTTCCATCCGGACCTTCAATCCCTGCACCTGATGGCCTGGTTCCTGAGCGGCTAGAGTTCCAGGCCTTGGGGCTTTCTGGCGAGGTCCTCAATGTTGTTGAGGTCCCGTAGAGTCGACCAGAAAATGCTATGCCTTCAAATGGAAGAGATTCTCCATTTGTGTGTCAGAGCAAGGGCTTGGACCCTTCCTCCTGTTCTGTGGCAAGCATTTTGGACTATTTATGGTCCCTTTCTAGTCAAGGGGTTAGGTCGGCGACCCTAAAGGTGCACCTGGTAGCCATCTCTGCTTGCAGGCGGGCCAGGAGCAGTCGGGTGGCGCAGGAAAAGGTGGTGGGCGCTTTTCAAGGCCTTGATCACATTTCCCCTCCGGTGCGAGAACCTCCACCTCCGTGGGATTTACTGCTGGTACTGGCAAAGCTCATGGGCAAGCCATTCGAACCAATGCACAGGTGTGATCTCTCTCACCTGTCGTAGAAGACCGCCTTCTTGGTGGCTATCACGTCAGCCAGAAGGATGGGAGAGCTCCAGGCGCTTTGCATCGAGTCTCCTTACCTGGTCTTCCACAGGGACAAGGTTGTCCTGTGCCCCCACCCGAAATTCCTTCCGAAGGTGGTGTCGGATTTTCACCTTAACCAGGTGCTGACTCTGCCGGTGTTCTACCCCAATCACACCTCGGCCGAATATAGGCTCCATACTCTGGACCTTAGAAAGGCGCTCGCTTATTATAAGGAGCGCACGGCTGAAATTCGGAGAGAGGTTCGCCAGCTGTTTGTCACCTACGCTGAAGCCGTGATCTGGCAGACCTGCAGTCAAGCGGACGATAGGCAGGTGGGTCACCACTGCATAGATCGGCTGCTATAAGTTGGTGGGCATGGAGCCTCCCAGAGGGATAAGAGCTCATTCTACCGTCATACTGCTGCATCGGTGGCTGCTTCCAGGGACGTCCCTATCCAGGAAATCTGCAGGGCTGCTACCTGGAGTCAGCACACACCTTTATTACCCATTACCACATCGACCTTGAGTCACACCGGGATGCTGGTTTTGGGGCCTCGGTTCTCCAGTCTTGTTCCCTAAGTAGGGGTGTGCTTTGCCTCCCTCCTCCGGAGAACTGCTAGGAGTCTGCCAATAAGTGTGGATGAACAACATATCCATGTCCCTAGAAATACAGGTTACTCACCTGTAACAGGAGTTCTAGGAATGGCATATCATTGTTCATCTACGACTCTCGACCTCCGGCTTGACGCACAACCTGAGCTTCCAGCGGGCCAGATCTGGTGTCATGGGGCGGGCAGAGTTTTACCACCGGTGGGTGGGAGGAGCCAGCGAAGACCTTCCAGCAAGATTTAAAGCGGCAAGGAACCTGCCAATAAGTGTGGATGAACAACATATACCATTCCTAGAACTCCTGTTACGGGTGGTAACCTTGTTACTCACCTGTAACAGGAGTTCTAGAAGATATTATGTTCATCATATTCCCACGACCTCCTGGCTCGACGCACAGCCTGGCTTCCAGCGGGCTAGATCTGGCGTCATGGGGTGGAGCCAAGAGTTTTACCACCCGGGTGGGTGGGAGGAGCCAGCTTGAAGACCTTCCGGCAAGATTTAAAGCGGCAAGGAACCTGCCAATAAGTGTGGATGAACAACATATACCATTCCTAGAACTCCTGTTACAGGTGAGTAACCTGTATTTACAGGCCAGTCAGCTTGACTTCGGTGATGGGGAAAATAATGGAATCTCTGCTGAAGGAAAGGATTGTAGAATATATTGTAACCAGTGGCTTAAAGGATCTGGGTCGGCATGGATTCCCTGGGTGGGCCATGTCAAACAAATCTGATAAATTTCTTTGACTGGGTGACAAGGGAAGTAGACAAAGGTGGACCGGTGGATGTAGCCTACCTAGATTTCAGTAAGGCCTTTGAGACCGTTCCACATAGGAGACTCTCCAGTCTAGGAGTGGCTCCAAAAGTGATAAACTGGGTAAGAAATTGGTTGGGGATAGGCGACAGAGGGTGGTTGTAAACAGAGTTCACTCAGAGGAAGGAAGGGTGACCAGCAGGGTGCCACAAAGCTTAGTACTGGGACCGGTCCTTTTTAATGTCTTTATAAGTGACATTGCTGAGGGGCTAGAAGGGAAGGTACGCCTTTTTGCAGATGACACTAAAATCTGCAATAGGAGAGACACCCCAGTGGGTGGAAATAATGAATTGGGATCTAAGAAACCTTGAAGAATGGTCAAAAGTGTGACAACGGAGCCAGCTCTGTGGCGCCGAGCAAAGGGGTTCACTTGGTACGCTGGTGACCCAGGTTCGCGCCCCGATCCTTGTTACCAGGAGCAGAGACTGTCAGGGAAGGGATCCAGAGCATCCACTGGACGCTTCCCTCCCAGGGGGTAGGCAGGGCCTTGGCACCTACAAGTCAGTTAGGAGATGCCCTAGGGGACGTGAAACCTTGACATGCCCCTACTCATCCCTGCTTCAAGTTGCCACTCCCACAGGCCAATCTGAGTTCTGTGGGGCGGGCCAGGAAAAGTGGAAAATGCCCCTTGGCCCGACGAAATGATGGCCACCAGTCCCCGGCATGCCACGGTGAACCCGGGATAGCCCCATACTGACCACCCCTACGTCAATCCGGCTAGCATGCCTTTCGTTGCTCTCAGAGGGGTGTATCCACCCAAAGAAGGGTTACGCTGGGTCACCCAAGTGGGGATTAATTGGTGGTTGTGGGGGCAGCGGATGGCGTCCGGCAGAGGAGGGTGGCCGAGGGGCCTTGGTGGCCTGAAGGAGTGGCTGGCTGGGGGGTAGGGAGGAGCATATAAAAAAAAGTGTTGAAAACTAAGTTTCAATGCAAAGAAGTGCAAAATCACGCATTTGGGGCACAGAAACCCGGGGTGGAACACAAGATTGGGGGAGTGGTACTGACGACCACCAAGCAGGAAACAGACCTGGGGGGGTGGTAATCATATCTGATGTCCTAAAGGTGGCCAAACAGTGGGACAGGGCAGTGGGAAGAGCGGGTGGGGTGCTAGGATGCATAGGGAGGGGATATCTCCCGCTACCTCCCCTTGCTGTTATGTTGCCAACCCTCACTCTTAGCACTTACCCCCTCCCTCCCCACTACTCCCCTGCATTTTTTTTGGTTTTCCCCCTTCTCCTTGCTTGGAGATTTCTCCCTTTGAACTTGTTCTTGTCAGTTCATTTACTCTTCTTGTAAAATTGCGTGTTTTGTCTGCCATGATAACCTGACACTTTGTTTGCTGTTATGAGTTTATTACTTTGCATTAAGTCTCTGTGCCTTATTGTTCCGGAATATTGGGGCACAGGAACCCAGGGGTGGAATACAAGACTGGGGGAGTGGTACTGACGACCACCAAATAGGAAAGAGACCCAAACGACTGCCCACCTCTCCTAACGGTATGTCCTGCCTAGCCTTTTACTTCAGACGGGTAATCTGCAAGGAACCAAAAAAATGTCTTGCAAGAGTCCTGAACAAAACAAGGATGGGAAGTGATGGCATCGACATGAAACCGATATCTGTCACCCTCTCTGAGGTCACTGTACCCATTATCAAGTTATTTAACCTTTCACTTTGATTGTACGCCTTCCCGAATACCTGGAAATCCACCCTGGTCACCCCTGTGCTCAAAGGAGGGGACCGGGCATTAGTATCCAACTACAGGCCCGTCTCAATCCTGTCCCCACTCTCCAAAGCACTGGAAAGAATAATAGCAGACCAACTCATGGACCATCCGCATAAATACGACCTCCTCTGCCCCTAACAGCACGGATTCCGCAAGATGCACAGCACCAACACCGCCCTAATTGATTTCACCGGCTATGTGCACGAGGTACTAGATCAAGGCCACCTGGTTGGGACAATCTATATAGATCTAACCAAGGTCTTCGACCTTGTGGCTCACCAGCTGCTGCTCCCAAAGGTTAAGTTGTCTAGGGCTGTCCCTTAACTTGGTCAGGTGGTTCTCCAGTTACCTGTTTGAGCACTCACAGCAGGTAAAAATTAACGGGGCTATCTCCGAGATCTGCAAAGTCACGGTCGGGGTCCTTCAGGGGTACATACTGGGACTGCTCTTGTTTAGCCTGTTTGTCAACAACCTCTCTAACGCATGCCCCACCTCTACGATCCTGCTATATGCTGATGACACAGTAGTTTTTTCTCGAAACTCTTGCCAAGAAGCGCTCACCAAGAGCCTGCAGCACAATTTTGACCTCCTGCAGAGCTGGTTTAAAGACAGTTCATTAGTGCTCATGTAACCCCTAGGTGGTGCTATCCCAAGGGCTACTACCCCTGCCTGCTTGGCTAGTAGCAGGTTATGGGGCTTGAGTTCTGAAATGGGTGTCTCCACCCGGAGATCAGGGTTGGTAATGGTCAAACTAACCTGGGCATAGCCCTCTGGGACACTGTAACCCCCCCTCTTTCCCCTCTAGTGGCCTGAACACTGTACAATAATCACTTTCACAATACAACTGGTACACCACACAAGTACCCACACTGTTTGCACTTACCACCAGGGCTGGTTGTTCTGGCGCAACCCTGGGGACCCCTGTAAAACAAGGTTATGCACAGCAAATAGCAACAGTACTGCACAAACTGGAACCACAGTCAAATTACATGCAGAAAATTTAGATCTGATTTATTCAGGGGACTTGAACAAGGAAGGGGCAAAATCAGGTTAATTAGCTTAAAGGTTATATCAATCAAGCAGTTATGCATGCGCTTGGAGTCCCCCCACACAGTCACACCTTTGGGTACCCAAGTGGAGAAGAGATGGGCTAGCCAGGACTGTTGCCCAGGGTTGGCAGGCGACGCAGCTGGTTGGGGCCCTGTGATGGAAAACACAACATGCACAGTACACAATATTTGTAATCCAGAGCCAGAGGGCTCAGTCCGTAAAGGAAACGAAACAAAACAATCAGATGACACACCCAGATTAAGCTGTTGTTGCAGGGAGCTACCCTGGTATTTACTCATGATACCCAAGACTGGACACAGGCTGGACGAAAATCGAGACTGCAGGTAGTTGATCTGGAATGCCAGGAGAAGCAGGGCCCACACGAGTCACAGAGGTGTCGCTCCTGTTCAAGCATGGAGCAGGGGGTGATCCCCAGGCAGGTCTCTCGTCGATGGCTTCTCTGTGCAGTGGGTAGTCTGACTGGGCCAGTCTGGCAAGGCCCAGACCACATGGAGACAAATTCAGATGCAGTCCGTTTTGGGCTGGATACAGCTTCCAGCAAGCTGAACACAGTTCACACAGTGGGGGACTAACTCACAACCCACTAGCAGCTCATAGCACATTTACATGTAAGGAAATTCTACTGTACCAGACAGAGTGCTACCCCGTCACAATCGCAAAGTCTCTTCGCACACCGGGAGCTTAGGGGTAGCTGGAACTCCTGACAGGCCTATCGCTTTCAGCAAAATCTTCGGTCTTCTTCAGGTTGAGCCTGGCCCACTTTAGTAGCTTACTTTAGTCACACAAACTTGGATTTAGTCCAAAATAATTCTCTTCTCTCTCTCTCAGGAGCAGCACACTGACATGCAGGCCAAAAACTTAGCCTTTTCAGAGTGTTCTCCCATGCGAATCCACTCAGGATTGCTGCTCAGAATCCTTCAGCTCCTTCTTGTTCAGCTTCCAGCTAAGATCTAACTGAAAACTGCAAGCAGCCCGGGACTTCCCCAAGATCCAAAAGATTTGGTTGGCTGATTTGGCTGTCAGTCAAAGTAAAAGCACCCCTTCAGTTGCAAAAAAGGCACAAAAAGTTCAAACTACAGTTCCTACAGATTTTGAATTCAGACAGCTCCTGTAGTCCGGCTACATTTTAGGTCCCACCAGTACTGTTTGGTCCAATTTGCAGTCCAGGACCAAGATAGTGGAGACAAACAAAACAGTCCTTGCTACAAAGAAAGCAGGTTAGACAAACTACATTATCATTATCACTCTAAATGATTTTCAGTAAATAGTTACATCTTTCAACAGAGCTCCCTCTCACATTACTTAAACTGCAATTATGCAGCTCTTAAAGAGACAGTACACAGAGGCTATACAGGCTCTGGTAATCGCATTTAAACTGCTAAAACACAGGACACCAGCCTGGCAGTGAGCATTTAGGCAAGCTCAAGGAAGACTTTTTGGGAACCCCCATTTGTAAGGGGGTTACACTTAACAGCAAAAAAACTAAGATGATGCTCTTTGCTGGCCGTCGCAAGAGAAAATCCACTACACCATTCACTATTACCACTGACTCTTATTCAACCCTTGAGCAAGTGTCATCTTTCTGATACCTTGGGATCACAATTGATGAGTCCCTCTCCTTTGAGGAGCACATTCGCAGCATTACCATTGCCACCAATAGAAAATTAGGGGCCCTCTATAAGCTGTGGTTCTGCCTCACCCCTGAGGTGAGGCACCAGGCGGTTACAGGTTCCTACTCATCCTGGACTACAGAAATGTTGTTTATGGCACCACCTCTGAGACCAGCCTGCACAGAGTTCTACCACCCTAAATAAAGCCTGTAGATTTGTGCTAGATGCTGATCACCTTACGCATACTTGCGATCTGTACATCAGTACAAAATGGCTTCCTGTTATGGATCGAATTAAACTCCACTCCTGCCTCCTAAGGAAGAAGGCACTCCTTGGACTTGCACCTCTGTCATTGTAAGCCTTATTCCATCCTGCTCCCATAGAACGTGCCACAAGAAGTGTTACTAGACAAGTACTAACTATGCCATTCAGAAAAACGGTGCTGGGGAGCCGAGCCTTTGCAGTTAGGACTCCCACCTGGATAAATGAACTTCCCCTTGCAACCACAAGCTACATTCACGTCGGTCACTTCAAAAACGAGCTTCAGACATATATCCCCCCCCCCCCATACTCTGTTACTGTAACAGATAATCCCGGTCATAACTAGCCTACTTGGGTCTTGGGCTAGTCTCAGGATCACCCTGCTCGGACCAGATGGAGCTACGAGATCCACTACTCCCCTTTCCCCTCCCAACGTACCTTCCCCCCTCACTTCCACCACCCTTCATTCGACACCACCCGTTCTAGGTCTCCTCTAATTGATTCTCTACCTTCCCCCCTCCCTTTAACCCCACCCTTGTGACCAATCCTACCTACTGTTGCTGTTTCCCCCTATCCCACTAACCTATAGCCTTCTATCTCTATGGCTGCTCTGGCCCCTGGCTGGCCTGCTGCTGTTTATCCTCATCCCACTAACACATAGCTTTCCTCCCCTACGGCTGCTCTGTTCCTTTCTAAATGTACCCGCTGGATCTTTGACAAAGCTATATAGATGCTACCAATGAGCTCTCAAAACTTGTTCCGAGTTGGGCTTTGCACTTCTAACTTTATTGCCATGAGACTGATGACGTCGGTATTAGTTACCTACTACTTGGATTTTGAGATGTTTTGTGTATATTACCCTGTAACATTAATTACTTTGTCCAATCTGATGTACTATCGACAGTGCCTCCTAGCTGCTATACCCCTGTATTTGTCTTCCCCCTCCCACTGTTTGACGAGGATCCTTTGTAAATGAGCCTGTAGCTCAAAGGTTGTAGTTCTGACTCTTTCAATAAATAAATAAATAAAAATGTCCTTTGTCTCTTTGGCATCATTATGTTAACTGGTTTCCAGTTCCATGTGCTTTGCTTTAAGTTGCTCCTGTGCCATTGTATTTGGCCCAGGTCATGCCTGAAAATGGTCCCTGGGATCAGTGTACCTACCTGGTTATCAAAGTCATAAATAAAATAAATAAATAAATATTACCAACCAGAAGTGGGAGGTGGTGATACCGCTATATAAATCATTGGTGTGACCTCATCTAGAGTACCGTATCCAGTTCTGGAGACCACATCTCTGGAAGGACATAGACAGGGTAGAGGCAGTGCAGAGGAGAGCAACTAAAATGGTGCAGGGTCTGCACCAGAGACACTATGAGGCAAGACTAAAGGACCTCAACATGTAACCCTGGAAGAAGGGAGGGAAAGAGGGGATATGGTAGAGACTTTTAAATACCTCATGGGTATAAATAAGGTACAGGAGGGGAGCATTTTTCAGAAAGAAAGATGCTCAATAAGAAGGGGGCATGCTATGAAGCTGGAGGGGGGAAGACTCAGGGGAAATGTGAGGAAGTACTTGTTCACAGAAGAAGTAGTGGATGGCTGGAACGAAGGTGGTGGAGGCAAAAACAGTAACGGGATTCAAGAAAGCATGGGATAGGCAAAAAGGAACCTTAATGGTTAGGGAAGGGAGGGCCGTGCCAGAGATCAAGTAGGGTCTGCGGTATTTATATATTTTTTATTTAAACTTTGGTAACTGGGAAAGGCACACTGAGCCAGGGCTCATTTCCAGGTGCGACCCGGGGGGTTTTGTGTAAATAGGAAACGTGCAAAAGAAAATGTGACAGAGTAAGGTACAGTATTACAGTAGGCAGGGAAAATGGGCAGACTAGGTGGGCCAGGCGGTCCTCATCTGCCATCAATTTCTCTGTTTTTGTGTTTCTGACTCACTGGGTGGACTGTAATCCCCCTAGCTTTCAGTTTTTCAGTTTTTGTTTGCACCTCCATGCCAACCCAGTGTCACTTTCTCAGGATAGCCCAGGATGGCCATTGCCCCAACTTCCACAGTGCATATTTGTGTATTGAGCCAGCTCCCACTTGTTCTGCCCTGTCCCCTAGATCTGTACTGGATTCTGACAGGGACCCTTCCCTACGTGGGCTAACACACACAGTAAAGAGGTAGCTCGTCAGTGGCAGTGGTGGATGGGGACTTCAGAGGCAGAGGAGGGCCCTTTGGAATACAGGCCCCTTGGCTTGGGTGGGGGATGTCAAGGCAGCTGTCATCTGACACTGGAGATGGCCATTTTTTCCCCCCTCTCCCTGGGATGTGGGGCCTGACATCAATCCACTCCTCTTGAACGTCCGTGCTCGCCTGCATCTTCATTTACCAGTGACTCCACAGACTGCCTACTGGTGGGAGGTGGCTGAGTATCGGAGAAAACCCTCTCCCACCCCAGGGAGGAGAGCACCCTACTTTGCACTTGGCCTGCCCTTGCCGGCTTCATCTCCTGATGTCCCGGGGCTGGGGTGGAAACTTAAGTCCCCAGGCATGCTGAACTGTCCCTTACCACGTAGAATCACAGAGACGGCGCTTTTCCAAAATTCAGTTTTCCTTTTTCAAATATAGTTTATTGAAAAGATTTTCCAAATACCAGCAATACAGTAGAGAATTGATTTACCTCAATACTTGCATGACAGCTACAGTGTATTGGTACTTGTAGGGCATACACAAACATTTACAGGTACTATAAAACAAACACTCAGCAAACAGACACTCACTTTCTTTATATATTGCATTTTAATCAGTATGTTGGACTTTGTTGTTAATAGTCTTTGAAATCCATGGTATTCAGCCTTCACCGTAGGAGTGGTTGGGATGGGGGGGACTAATACTGAGACCTTTCAACAGCTGGAATGTCATAAATTACTCTCCTCTGCATCATACTGTTCATAAGGTGCCCATATAGCGTCATAAATGTGTAGTCGTTCTCTGGCTTTATACATCAGACTTTTCTAACTTCATATTTTCAAGTTATGGCCCTTTATCCAGTAGTTGAAGGTGGGACCCTGTGGTTGCTTCCAGTTTGTTAATATGCCTACCTTAACCACAGCGACAGCCAGAAAAGTTAGTTTGCCTTTCCAAAACTCAAAAATGAAACAAATACATACTTCATACCCTGAACTAGTAAATAAAACAATCTTGGAAAATCTTGTACTAAAAACATATTTTTTAAAAATGATTTTATTGAACTTTTTCTTGACTTTCTTTACACAGTATAGCTTATCTGAAATGCAACATCTTGTTTTCAGTGGGATCCTGCTTCTACTCATTTTTGAAGTCAAGTGACTTGCTTAGGGCCTCAAAGTGAGTCAGTGACTCTGCGATGATTGCCTGGTTCCCACGCTTGTGCACTGTCTAGTAGACACTACAGTTTTTTTGGCCCCATAGCTTTGGGTTTTAAAAAGTCTCTGTCAGCCCCATTGTATCTGTTATCTGTTCAGTTGTGAAATAAACACTCCATTGACTGAAACATCATTTTTATTAATATTTCATGTTTTGCAATATTTTCTGGATGGAAAGAAGGCACAGATTTATATGTTAGCTTAAACATCCCATTGATGTATCCCATATCTGTTTACATTTGAACATGCTGTAATGTGCCTCATCAAGTTAGGCATTAATGTTCATTAAAACCCTTGTCTCTGACAGCTGCAGTTTGCATTTACTGTAAACTTTCTGTGGGTCAGCAGCAACCACTTGACCAGTCGGTCAGTTTGCAGTTATTTATATGTTCTCATTTTTGGCCACCTCGGTATGGCTGATACGTGATTACATATGGCGTCGTATAAAGCATTAAGGCACAACCAGGGGTTGCATTACCATCTGTTAATCTAACCCTAGGGGAATCTCGAAGTACGAGGTGAAGTCAAGTACCTTATTCCCCCGAGGGTTAGATTAACAAAGATCACCCAAGCTCTGGAGTGCCTTATGGCTATTAAACGAAAATGTTTTAATTTTTTTCCCCATACATACTTTATGCCTCCTTTGGCACTGGCAGGCAGCTCCGGCCCCTCCCTCAGAGGGGACTCATCTCTCCAGCAAGTCTTTCCCTGCACCCACCCTAACTGGCCATCCCCCACAGGTTGCCCTCCCCACCCATGACAGGACTGGTGGCGAGGGGTGCCGGCCTCCTCCCACCCCCGGAAGCCAACATCTAGATTGCCGTGGGGGAGGTACAGGCTGCCATAATTGAGCCTTCCAACTCCAAACCTTTTTCCATTTTCTCCCTGGACCCATGCACGTGCAAGGCGGGCGACTGTCTTCACATCTGTGAAGGCAGTCTTACGCTCTGTGCATGGGTCTACCCCTTTCTAGCACGCACCTGTGCTGACCCCCAGCTTCCGCTGGGTGTCAGTCTACAGCGCAATGCTGAGTCCCTCCACCCCTGAGGAAGGAGAGCTGTCGGCGGACGCTCAATCCTTCCGAGCCCCGAGCGACCGGAGTCCATTCCCGAACCTGGGTTGCCGACATAGCACGAGGTAAGGCATCCAGCGCCCTTAGCACTCTGCGCCACCAGGCTGGCCTTTCATTTTTTTTTAACTGAATGTTTTAATAGTTAAAATTCTATGTGCCTTACTGTACATGAGGCTTTCCAGATGTTAGCCGAACCCTTTTAGAATGCTGTCAGCCAATCAGAATGTTCCATCTCCAGCCATTGTTTTATAATACAGGTTCTCCTTTCCCTAGTATGACAATAATATAGAATAGTACTGCAGATGGGGAAAACATGCACAACAGAACTGTTTTGATTCCATCAAGGGGTCCTTTTTTGAAATTTTTGGTTTTTGCTTTTGTACAGTATAAATATTGTGAGAAAGCAATACAACATGAGTACTTGCAAACGGTTAGCAGTAGCAAACTTGATTACCTCGTGTTTGTTGCATCCTCAGGGGGATACCAAAGTTGCTGACAACGTATTGCCAGTGGTCTACTATACATGAGAAATGAACTAATTGCAGTCAGTGGGCTGGGATCTGACTTGAGTAATGAAAAGTATAAAACTGTTTAACATAATGCAGCATCTAAAAGGCTACGCTGAACCTATATGTATTGTATCTATATTAGATATCCTTCAATAATTTTTAATAGTATAGCTCCAATAATACAGTATTGCAGGCATCGCAGAACACGATGCGATTAAACATCTAAATTGCCAGCCAGGCCAGTGGCATGGAGGGCTAAGGCACTTTTGTCTCACCTACTCTCATGCTGGTGACCCAGGGTCGACATCATACCAGGGTCACTTGGGGGCCAGCTCAGGGGAGGAGGACTGAATGTACCATGGGATGCTGTCCTCCTCCAGTGAGGGAGGTTTGCTAGCTCTGCCGTGTTACCACCAAATGGGTGACCACAGAGAGCAGTGAAGGCGGAGCTACAAGGGGGTGGGTGCATTCTGACAGGGAAACATGCGCATGCATGCATCCGCGCAGTCCTAGCCCATGAGGCATCCTTGAGGAAGGTAAAAAAGTGGCCAGAAAATGCCTTGACACTGCACTCCCTCACAGGCTCTGCACAGCCTAGAGGACTGTCCGCCACTTCAGCCGAATCTAGTCTCCTCCCAGGCCTGGGAAACTTAGGAGGCTCAACCACAGGAGGGGGGATCCATGTGGCAGTGCAAGGTGACGGGGCTGTGAGCCCCACAGATGGCGGATGACAAGGCTGAGATGAGTAGCAAGGTGAAAGGAGGCTGGCCAAGGAGGAGGGGGAAAAACACATTTAAACTGCCAGCCCGCCACCTAAACCACTGTCATTAAACTTAGATATGCATTGCTATAAACTGGTAACCTGTGACATCATATTTAAAATGGCATACGATGCTGGCCTAGCGGCTCTGATGGTTGAGGTGCTGGACACCACACCTCACGCCACGTCGGTGACCCGGGTTCGGGAGCGAGCCCGGGCCACCGGGGGTTGGCAGGGGAGGGAAGAGATCGAGCATCTGGAGGACTGCTCTCTCTCTCTTCCTGGGGAGGGCTTGGGGATGTGATCGCTCATGGAGCAACCTCTGCCGGCGACTAGGGTCGAACGTAACAGCGTAGCATATGCTTGGGGGAGGAGCCACAACTCTACATTGCCTTGCTGGCCGGGCTCCGCGGGGGACAGCTACCAACAAGTGAAAACAAGTGAAAACCCAAGCTCAACAAAGAGATGATGAGGGCCCCAGGGATCTCCCTCTCATCCCCAGTGCCAGGCCAGGCCACACCAGGGATCTACGGCCGACTTCCTAGAGGGATGAACCCTCTAACTCCAGATAAAGCCACCGAGGGAGGGTGGACCCTGCTCCGTGGAGTGATCCAGAACACTGGGAAGTCCCTCGAAGGAAAGGTGAACCGGTGTGGATGGTCACGGCAGGGAGAAGAAGGGGTAGGATTGCGTGGGCACCTCTGAGGGATGCCTCAGAGAACCGGTGCAAAAACAGAGTTAGAAAAAAATAAATAAATAAAATGGCATACGATGCAGAGATAGCTATCAAATAGTATAAACAGAGGTTCAGGAAAAGCGTGCCAAACTGCAAGTCTCGAGCAAGACGCCATTTTAGCTAATATAGTGTCTAGATCTTTTTGATCGCCAAAAATGTAAGTCTGGCCTGCATGTTGTTTGTGGAGTTTAGCAAGGTAAACTGAGTTAAAGGGAATATTTAACCCACAAAGTTTCCTTTTACCTTCTTGTGTCAATCTTATCTGCAAAGAATCGAGCAAACTCCTCACACCGTTCCTGTGAAAACGCTCTCTCAGGCTGAAGACAGAGTGGGTTGCACAGTCTGTCCATGGTCCGAAAGAGCTGGGCTGGTCGATTCTGTGCAGTAGCAATTTCCCTGGACAGGAGTTAGCTGAACCCATGTTAAGCAGTAAGGGTCTGGGGACAGATTCGTTGGGTTTCCTCTGTGGTGTACTTCTGTATAACAATTTTCAGTCTGCAGTGTTTACGCTTACATATCAGGACCCAGGGCCTCTCCAAGTCATGCGTTTACCGTCTCGATCGGGGAGTTTCCCCTCAGAACCCACCCCCACTCCGACCAAACCATTGATATGCATGTTATTTTCCTGCAGTAAATTTTCTTCATGTTCAAAGTGGGATCGAGTAATTAGATTTTCTTTCAGGAGTCCTGCCGACACAGAGAGGGCCTTGCCTGTCCATCACCTCTGTGCCCTCCATCATGTGAGTCTCCATTCTCTGCTCAACAATCTGAAGTTGTTGTGCAGATGAGTCAAATTTATTATTTAGAAGTTCGAGAGGTTTATTCATCTTCAACATGGTAGCATTGAGGGCTGTAATGCTAATCTCCAGTTCTCTGCCCAAACTTGCTACGGTTGTCTTCCCAGTCTTCTTAGTAAGCGTCTTGGGCTTGAAAATGTCCTGAGAGCTCCCGGCTGTGATTTTAAGGTTTCCCATTGCTCAATCGGTCCCAAATTTGCACTGTTTGCAGAGAAGAGGTCGCTGCACTACTCTGCCAACATTTAGTCAATTCAGATCCAAAATAAAGGTTTTTAGTTATTATATTGGTTCTCTGTTGTTGGAGCTGTGGTACAGTGCATCTGGATGCCCAGGCTGCTAGCTCCGTCACTCCCTCAAGGGATTCTGATGACATCACATACCACAAGAGCAAAGCTCGAGTTGTCTTATGTCATCAGAATCCTGAGCTGGAATCTCAGTTCTGGTTTTTTTTTTCCCCCAGATAAAATTTTTTTTACACCGTATGAAGGTGTGGGACTATTGTTTAAACAAACTAATGTTGAACATTATTCACTTGGCATTTCTGTAGGTCAAACAACATGGGAAGAAAAGATTTCAAATTAAACAGGATCGGGAGAAAGGGAGGGAGCGGAAGTCAGTTGGGGGCAGGACAGGAGCAAGACTGAAGCAGGACAGGGCAGAGAAGTTTGAACTGGTGTTTGAGGGAGAGACGGGATGGAGAAAAGTGGAGAGCAGAGGTGAGATTGTTCCTCATGGAGGGAAATTAATAGGTGAGCAGTCTGATTTCACCTTTCATCTCCCCTCTGTCTGGACAATCTCCCTTCTGCTCTCAGCCATCCTCCTTCCCATCTCTCCCTCAGTTGCCAGCTCAAACTTCTCTCTACCCTGTCCTGCTGCTGTCCTGTCCCTGACTTCTGCGCCCTCCCAGTTCCCAGTCCTGTCCGATGTTCTGATGGTCTTTGTATTTTGAATACGGTTGCTTCTCTTTCATCAAGTAATGCTTTTTTTTTTTTACATTAACTGTAACGTGAGTTTTGACTTCATTCTGTTTTATGCTATTTATGCTTTTTTTCACCTGTACTCTTTTTTTTTTTTTAAACTCTATTTTTATTGGTATTTAGTCAGGGCAGTAAAATACAAATCTACACACAGTTATGCACGAGAGCAGTGATACAAGTGACATATGCACCCTCAAAAATAACATTGCAGCTTCTAGCACTTGTTCAGCATGAAACTAATGGCCTGTGAGTATATAGTTAATCCTATAAACAGATACAGGCTGGATACAATTACTTCATTTACTCTATTGGACTAGTTTCCATCAGCAACACTTATATAACTGCAAGCCAGTTGGAATCAGTGAGCTGGAGATGAGCTGACTGGGCCAACTTCAAGCCTCCCAGCCCTCTTATGGAACAAACAATGGCCTATATTGGGTAATATATAGCAGTCACGGGGTCCATTTAGCCGTGAGAGAGGGAGTATTGTTTTTCAAGACTGCAGTCATGGACTCCAGTCTATAAATATTGTAGATTGTATTCTCCCATTGTTCTTTGGATGGGGGGGGTGGTGGCTTGTAACCATAATCTGGTTATAACTTTCTTTGCTGTGGTGAGTAATATGCAAAGAAGATAGGTTTGGTGCATCTGCATGTAGGGTTTAGGAAAATGAAGCAATAAGGCTATTTTGCACATTACATTGCGCCATTGTCTTAGCTTTTTGCTTTGTATATTACCTCCTTCTCCCTCACCCTCTGGGTCACACCTGGAAATGGGCCTCGGTTCAGTGTGCCTTTCCCGGTCACCAATTTTCAAATAAATAAATAACGTTTGGGAAAACACAGTGTTTAAACGTAAACTGTCAGAATTTATGGACTGCTGCAGAATGGTGATTGTCAATTTGTAGAATGCTGTGAAATGCTAATGTTTTGCTGGTTTTTGGATGAATGATTTTGATTGGCTGAGATAACCTATGCACAACCGCATACCACTCCCATACGTAACAGATGACAGACAGCTGTAAACCATGCACAACAGCACTCTGCTGCCACTGAATTCTGTTGTTAAAAATGTTCCACCATATGCAGTAATGGAATGGTATAAATATTTGCCTAAGCTAAAGCAGTAGTGACTGTTGGTTATTAAAAAATGTCATCATATACTTTCTTATCAAAAATTTATTTCAATTTTTCAATACACATTTTATCGCCCTCAGGTGGTGTGCCCCATCTCATCCCATTCTGCCCAGACCCATAATCTCACCACCCCTAGAGCATACTACCTCCTCCGGTGATCCCCTATGAATTGCTCTGGGTATTTTTCTATACCTGACATCACAGTTCTGCAAAGACAAGAATCCTTCTATCCTCCTTGATAAACTCCAGCAAGATTTCTACCAGCTCCACACCTGAGTCTCCCTTCAGAGGATTATTCCTCAATTCTAAAAAAAAAAAAAAAGTCAATGGTTTTCTCAGGGACCAAGAAAACTGCAGCTTTTGACTTCACCCTCTTGGACAATGATGGCAACCAAATTGAGAGAGTCTCTTGAGTTCCGATACCTTGGCCCCCTGCTATACTGTCACCTTACCTTCGAACTTCACATTGATCAGCTTATTGAAAAAGCCCACTAAAGGCTAGCCATGTTATACAGAGTAAAACCATTTCTAATCCCCGAATCATGGACCCTGCTGGCCAATAGCTTCCTGCTCCCCATCTTTGATGACTATGGCGCGTTTATCTGCTACCCCTCCCTCCCTGTCTCAAAAACCTCTCAGTAGGCTAAGGACCACGTACTGCATCACATCATCTGATTTGCCACCGGCCTCCCACGATTGCCCCACCTCTGTGACCTTTACAAAACAGCCAGCTGGCCACCATTAGAGGGCAGGCTGGACAGTAAAATCCTGACCTTTTTCCACAAACTCTTATGGGGACAATTACCAAGCAGCATTGTCTCCATCTTCTCTAGGTCTGTACACACAAGGTCCACTAGACAGTCCTCCTCCCTCTCGTTCTCTCTCCCCTTTTGTCGCACTACCCAAGATCAGCACACCTTCTCTTACAAGGGTGTGAAACTCTAACTCATACTTGCAAACTCTATGAAGAAGTCATGGCTCAACCTGAACGCGAGGACTAAATTCCAGTACTGCCTACTGGGTGAAAAAGCGCAACCGAGTCTTTCCCCTCCATGTATCCTCAATGCCCGTGGCTCTCTCAGCGTCACTTTCAGGAGAACATTGCTAGGACAAAGCTCATTTGCCTATAGGGCACCACTCTTGATGAATGAGTTCCCTGCCTTTGTAACTAACACCATGACTCTGCCTGCATAAAAGCATAAGCTGAGGCAGCACCTAGCAAATGACAGTACCTGTGAGTGCCGCACTGGAACCTAACACCTCCTTCGTGCCCCCCCCCACACACACTTATCAGTATTTGAAAAGGCCTACCTTTTTAGCCTAAACTTCCCTAGTAATAGACTCTCCCCAACTCTTCACTTCGCAATGCAGGGTCCTGCTCCTTGCCCTCTAACTCTACTACTGACGAAGCAAATCCTCCTTACCCTATAATAGTTACCCCCCACACCATCTCCCTCCCCTGCTCCTACGCAACATTACCTTCCCTTTTTTAACCCCTAACAATTCTCTTCACGCACCCCCCTCCTCTAATGTTCTCCCTACCTTCTTCCCCTACACAGCCTCCCCAGTACACTCCAATTACAGCAACATACGTGACAAAGCTGTTCCCAGCTGCTCCAGATGCACTATAGCCATTTACCCTATAATGTGATAATTTGATATAAAAGGTGATTTGTTTACTGTTTATTTTAATTTGATCTGATTTGCTACTTTTACTCTGAACTTTGTCTGAATGTTCTGTAACTGTGTCCAAACTCTGTGTTTGATGTGGAACCTTTGTAAACGTGCTTTCAGCTCAAAGGTACTTTCCAAATAATAAAAAAAAATAAATTAATAATAGCCTGCCCCCATCTCTTGTTCAGTGTCCATCGCTTTCATCATTCAAGAACAACCTAAAGGGTTACCTGTCTAGTACTCACGCTTATAAATGCTCCTATCTATGATTGACATGTACGTTTATGCTGACACTTTGTAACGGCTGCCAACTCTGATGGGCTTGTATGTATATTTATATGAAGACACTTTGTGTGTTTTTTATCTTACCCTTTCTGTACAGTTGTTGCCTTGTATATCTTTGTGATGTGTGTGTTTGTCTGTGTACCATTGGACACTTTTCAGTATAAAAAAGAAACTGAAACTGAAACAATTTGTTGCTGTGGCGATAATATGTCATGAACAGATTTTATGATGTCAGTTGTAGACAAGCTGCCAGTGCAGATGATGTTTAGGGGACAGTGGTCTAAGTTTCATGCAGCTGTCCTCGGTACTAATGAAAATGGGCGAGAGAATTATGGAAACTCTATGAAATATAAACAGACGTGTACCTAAATCTGTTATTTTTCACAAATGTTCCCACAGGTGTCTGGGACTCTTTAAATCACTGTAACCAGAGTTAATTTTATATTGAGAAAAAAGGACTGAAAGTCCATCCAGTTTGCCCTATAGCCAAATGGTATATATTACTCTGATCTAATCCCACTCCAACCCCCCCACCTCAGAGTCCTTGCCACCTCCTGCTTCCTTCCTTCTTCCCGTAACCCATTGAAAATGTTGCAGGTTTTTTTTTTTTTTATAGTTCCAGGATTGATTCTCTTACTGGACAGTCTATTTAAGTGATCCACCACCCGCACCATGAAAAAATATTTCCTGATGCCTTTTTTTTTTTTCAGTTTCCCACCTTTCAGTTTGAGATTATGGCCCTGCTGGATGTAATGTTCTTCAGTTTTATACAGTTCTGTAGAATTCCCTTTATTGTACACCCCCCCACCAAGTACGTGTATGTTTCTGTCATATTCCCCCTTCTGTTCTCCGAGAATACATTTTGAGCATTCTAATCTTTATCAATATTTAAATAGAGAGTGAGTGGAGACACTTAGGTAATCTTGTAAAAACAAGATGTAAACTGGATGTGACACTAGGGTTGAGGTCTGGTTACCTACACCTCTATCATGTAGTATAGCCAGTAGTCACAAAATAAACAGAGTACCCACTCTAGGGTATTAAAAAAAGTATATTTCAGCTCCATGCTATCTCTTACATACAGGGAGTGACATTTATAAAACCATGCTATGATATAATAGAAGATCAACCCAAGAGTAAAAGCCAGAAAATACAGTTTTTTTTGTTTTTTTTTGTAAATATCATTTTAATTTAAGTTTTACAACTTATATACAGACAGGTCATCCAGAACTGAATATTATATTCCATTTACACAGACTTACAGGCTTAGCTTAGTTAAAGAGGTAAAAACTCTATACTTTCTATGGGGGGAGGAGCAGTATACAGCTGGAAAATAGTGTCTGTAGCATTGCGGAAAAATTACAGTTAGTAAATTATCAATTACAGATACTTAGGAGACGAACGGAGACAAGACTGAAGGCGGAAGAATTTAATGAGCACAAGTATAGATAGTGTACATTCTATTATTATATATGGCTAGCAACAGTTGTCACTCCCAGTTACCAAAGTCCTGGAGGAAGAAATAGGTTTGGACTTAGGAATGTGCATACAAGCATTTTGGCCTGTCCTGATAAGAACAAACACTAGAGATAGTCAGAAGGGTAATTTGGACACTATTCTGTGTTTCTGTCTTGCAGACACATAAGACAACTGTTTGCTATTACTTACATGGTCAGCACAAATATCAAAAGGCACTTTAATATTGCAACTTGTGGCTTAGTTTGTCTTGTGGCTTCACAAATTTTATATGATCCAATCATATAGGCCAACATTAGTTACACAAACACATTATATTTTAGACCAAAATGAGGTTAGGCTGAAATATAGGGACAAACTTCTTTATCCCTTGTTACAAGCCCCCCTTGGCCCTATATTGCCTAATTATTATTTGTGCAACAATGCAGCTCCTCGGAGCATGTACATCTCACTATGTACTTTTCGAATAGTAAGTCTTAAGCGACACAGGCCTATAATTACCAAGAACACTAAGACCACTTGCAACACAAGTAAAGCTTTAAAAGACAGGACTCTTAAGGGTCCCCCTGCATAGCTATAAATCAAGTGCTCACTATCACTCTCACTGAGCAATTCATTTACAACTGCTTGTGCCTTATGAGCAGTATTTTGATTTGTATCAAATGAGTATCTTTTCGATTTAAAAGTGACTGCACGTTAAGAGACAGGAGGTATCACAGCTCCAAATGATGGCGCATACTTGTTAATATCATATGCATAAAACTTTGACACACCAGTGTCTGCACAACTACTGTTAACATTTATATTCCAGCCAGAGAAATCTAGATTTATATGCACTCTACTGTACTTTACATTATTCACAAGCATTTGATCAATAGGTGTTGATGTAAGTCCACTCTCTGGCCCTGTTGTCACATTTGGGCATTCAGTTAGTATTACAGTTAAGTATATGGCATCTGAGACTGCAAAACGTAATGTGTTGTTTACACTAGCATAGTTACAAACACTATTATCACCCCAAAGACAATAGGATAAAGTTAACACATAAACACCATTGTCCTTTGGTGTGGCCCTGTCTATGGCAAGAGACCCATTTTTCTGTTTCCAGTCCATGTAGCTTTGCTGTGATCCAGTCTTGAGCTCCGACGCACAGCTGGACCAGCTATTAAGTATGTCCACACACCAATTTGTAGATATAAACATACGGTTATTTTTGGTCCAGGTGGCTTTCCATGCCCACGTCGTGTAGGCGTTTGTATCAACAGGGTTCCAGTTCCAACTGATTAACAGTGTAATGGACTGTTCATACTCACACGTGACATTAGTCTGTTCCACATTAATGTGCAGAAAGTCTTATGGCTGCCACCAAGCCGGTGATAATTATGTCTTGGGTCTTCATGGCTATAAACATCAAGTGTAGTATTTTAATTTTCAACCAGCTTTATTTGACACTTTTTTACACTGATCAACATATACCCAGAATTCTTGTTTTCTTCCCCCAGCCCCTTTCTTGCCACTTACTTTAACCACATATACCGTACTCTCACCTAACCGTTTGCACACTTGGTACGGTCCTAACCAATTAGCATCCTTCCAAGGATTTTTCTGTTCCCAATTTTGCACCATCACTACATCTCCCTCCTCTATAGGCAGCCCCCATCCTGTTACCGGCTATATTCCCTTTTTAATCTATGTTTTAGCCATTTGGAGTGTAACATTAGTAGATACTGCTCTTGTTGATGTCGGGTTGCAGCTGACATGGCTCCCCCAGCTGCGGTCATTCCCCATGTGCTTACAGGTGCCATTTTAATGGTTACTGCCCCACCCCTTTTTCCAGTAAGGAGCTCATCTAACTCATCTTGCTTTCCCTGTAACTCCTGGATCTTGCTTGCAGCATCCTGAAGTTCAGTGTACAGGCACCTAGTCTCACTAGCATGCTCTTGTGACTGTTGGTCTAGCTTAATTTGTAGGAGGGCATTATTTCTGTCTAACAGATCCCCTTGTGCTTTATTAGCTGTTCCCTAAAATTAATACACTGTTGTTCTAATTCTTGATGTTTATCTATTGGGATGCTATCTTTATACTTTGATGTTAATTCTTCTAGTTGTTGTTGCAACTTAGCATTTTGATCCCTTTCATCCCTCAGCTGAGCTACTTCTTTATTTTGGCGACACACAATAGTCTGATTATACTGCCACAGTCCTTGCAATGCATTTGCAAAGATTTCCTTTTCATTTTTTACTCCCTCATTACGAAGGGACACTTGCTGAGTAAAATACAATTGTGCCTATTGATCATCAGGCACTGGTTCGTATGCTTCCCCCTTTAGATGTTTTCCTAGAAAACAGCCTATTATTGTTTCCATACTCATTCTTCTTATCTTTTTATCTTCTTTGCCTGCCTAGCCTCCACAGCCGGGCTCACTCGTGCACTGCTGCCCTGGTCCGTTTGGCTACGTCTTACGGCTCCCTTGTGAGGTGCGGCTTGCAAGTTCCAGCACCTTCACTTACCTACTCTGCCCCATGAGTTCCTACAGAGTTAAGCATTACTTTTATTTTTAAACAATTTGAGAAGCATACAAAGCATACATCACCTGATTGTCAAGTGGCTGTGACTGTCTGTGTGTACCTTCGTCTCTCGCTTTAAGCCAGCAGCACCACGTCTCGGCGTCATCACCTTCTTATTGGGGCTGCAGACTACCGACCCACAGTTAGGCCTCCTCACGCATGCAGCCCAGCGATCCGAGTCTTTAAGGCACCAATTGTAGCGTTGTGAAAAAAATTACAGTTAGTAAATTATTAATTACAGATACTTAGAAAGGAGACGAGACTGAAGGCGGAAGAATTTAATGATTATAACAATAATCACAGCGAGAGATTACAAGTGGTACATTCTTCAAAATAACAGTGTGTGCTGGCTTGCTTATATAGTGGAAGACAGCATCATCATTTCCTATGGTTTTCTATGATTGGTTCAAAACCAGCACAAACATCAACTTACAAGGCAATACTCCTTTGGTATATGTATGAGCTCATCCTTGGTCAGCACAAGTATAGATAGTGTACATTCTATTATTATATATGGCTAACAACAGTTGTCACTCCCAGTTACCAAAGTCCTGGAGGAAGAAATAGGTTTGGACTCAGGAATGTGCATACAAGCATTTTGGCCTGTCCTGATAAGAACAAACACTAGAGATAGTCAGAAGGGTAATTTGGACACTATTCTGTGTTTCTGTCTTGCAGACACATAAGACAACTGTTTGCTATTACTTACATGGTCAGCACAAATATCAAAAGGCACTTTAATATTGCAACTTGTGGCTTAGTTTGTCTTGTGGCTTCACAAATTTTATATGATCCAATCATATAGGCCAACATTAGTTACACAAACACATTATATTTTAGACCAAAATGAGGTTAGGCTGAAATATAGGGACAAACTTCTTTATCCCTTGTTACAGTGTCCATAAGGCCTAGGTAGTCCAAAGTGTTGTTTGGCCTGGCTGAATGCCAAAGAAAAAATGGTGGTTCTCCTCGGTTTCTGATTCCTTCTAGTAATGACTGAGAAGCACGAGATCTGATCAACTCCAACGGGCCTCAGCTATTGTGTTTCAGGTCCGTATTCTGGTGAACCCATAACTTTTTCTGGAAGACAGTGTTGCTTTAAGGGTATATTTTCAAATGACAGATCACAGGCTCTTAAATAAGATGTTCTTCACTTAATTCCCCTCAGGCCCTCCTCAAGCAGACATTCGGCATGCAACACCTGGCCCCTTTTGGAGGGAGGGGAGGGGGCCCTCCCAGGGCACTCAGCAGACCCCACACCACCCACTTTAAGAAGTGAAGGTAGGGTCTTTTAACATGTAGTACATCTGCCACCGGACCCATCTGATAGTAAACTTTTCTTCTTGGTTGTTTAAGCTGTGTGTTATTTTCTCCATAGTGTAGACTGATCTTATAATGTTCCACCAGTCCCGAATCGTGGGGATTTTAGGTGTCAACCATAACTTAGTAATAGCTTTCTTTGCCGTGGTAAGGAGTATAAGGAGTAGATACCTAGTGATTGGACCTCTCAGGTTTTTGGGGAACACGAAAAACAAAAACATCTCCATGGTCAGCTGGAGTTGAGGGTCCAGTATTTCCTGCAGGTGAGCTTGCAGGAGTGCAAAGTAGGGTCTCAAGAGTGGACACTCCCACAGAATATGGGTGTGATTTGCCCCTGGGTTTCCGCAATGGCGCCAACAAGCAACAGGGTGAGTTGGTGTGAAGTGTCTGGTTATTACTGGGGTCCTAAAGTATCGGATTAGGCATTTCCATGCGAACTCCCGCCATGTGTGCGAGCTGGTCACCCTTGCAGAGTATCTGCAGGCTCGTTGCCAGTCCTCGGGTGTTATCTGGGTGCCATTTTCCTGGATCCACTGTGTGCGAATGTTCTCAATATGTGTATAGCTCTGTGCATTCAAAGCTTGATAGTATATTGAGATCAGATGCCCTTGTTTCAAGGTTTTGTTAAGGGAGATTTGATTTTGTATTAAAAGCGGGCATTGCTCGTGTTCCCAGATTATACGGGGGAGGCTATGGACATAATGTCTAAGTTGCAAGTACCGACAGAAGTCCCAATGCGGTAGATTGTATTTCCTTTGGATTTCCATTTAGGACCACATTACATCCTGGGTCATTATCTGTCCCAGGTACTTCAAGCCCTGCCTCTCCCACTGCCGAAAGCTGCCGTCTAGGCTGTTTGGAGGGAAACTATTCAAGCTAGAGATAGGGCATGTAAGTGGTAAGTAGGCTGTCAGCTGGTGTGTTTTTTTAATACTCCACCAGGCACGGAATAAGGCTATAAGCCAGGGGTTTGTATGTCTATGTGAAGTCCTGTCGCCCATCTGCTGATATAAGACCTGGAAATATGCGTGATCGTCCATTAAGGTTCGCCCTATGTCTAGCCAGTGTGGGTTGGATGTTTTAACTTGTCTGGACAGCAGATGCATCAGCCTCACAGCTTGCTGGTAGAGTCTAAGATTTGGGAGAGCTAGCCCTCCCTCTCGATGAGGGAGAGTGAGAATCTTTAGGGGTACCCTGGGTTTTTGATTGGCCCAGATAAATTTAGAGGTGTGGTGGTCTGTCTCTTTGAAGGTTTTTAGTGGGAGGTGAATTGGGATATTTTGAAACAAATACAATGCTCTCGGGAGGATTACCATTCTGACTAGATCTATCCTCCGAGTCAGACTCAGGGGGAGTGTTGCCCAGGAGTTCAGGTCCATTTTTAACTGCGAGATGAAGGGAGTAGTTATGTTTGTAATATTCACAGGAGATTGGGGATAGATACTCCAAGGTATTTAAGTTTTGCAGGTTCCATCTTCCGTGATACAGGCCTGTGCATTTAGCGAGGGAGCATAATGAAGGAGAGCAGCTCTTTTATTAAAGTTAAATTTATATCCCGAGACCGAGCTGAAGGAGTCTAGAATCTGCTTAAATACGGGGAGGGATTGTTCGGGGTTCCGTAGGTACAGAAGGATGTCGTCCGCATAGAGGGCGATTTGGTGCTCTCTACCCCCTGTTTCCACCCCTCTATACCCTGTGCCTCCCTAATCTTCTGAGCCAGGGGCTCAATGAAAGCTGCAAACAGCAAGGGAGAAAGCGGCAGTCCTGCCTCATCCCCCTGTATAGAGGGAAATAATTGGAGTGATGCCCGTTCACCTTAACACAGGCCTGAGGAGATGAGTATATGTTTTGGAGTACCGTAATTAGCACAGGGGGAAAAAACGAACTTATGTAAGGTTGAATATAGAAATGGCCACGCCACTCTGTCGAACGCCTTTTCAGCATCTAGGCTTGCTAAAATGGATGGGGTTTCACTAGTTTGCATATAATGGGCCACATGTAAGGTCTGTCTAATACTATCGGTGGTGGTGCGGGACCGAACAAAGCCCGTTTGGTCCTTGTGGATTAGCAACGGGAGTACCCGATCTACCCGAAGAGTCAAAATGCCCATAAACAGTTTATAGTCCTGATTAAGCACAGATATGGGCCTGTAAGAGGTGCACAACTGTGAATTCTTACCGGGTTTATGTAGTACGGAAATCGTTGCATATGACCAAGATGGTGGGGGGAGGTTCCCTTCCAGAACCGAATTGAATACGCCTAGGAGATTAGGAGAGGTTTGATCCTTAACCACTTTATAGAATTCTGCCCCATAACCGTCCGGACCCAGTGCTTTCAATGGTTTGGCATTTGCAATAGCATTGGACAGCTCTACTTCCATTATCGGGGAAATCAAGGCTTCTCTTTGTTCATCTGTAAGTTGTGGAAGTGTGATAGACTGTAGGAATTCGGCTGTGTGATGTGCGGGTGCTGTATGTTCAGGGGTGTACATGGTCTTGTAATACAAGGTAAAGGCCTCCGCAATATCATACACCTTGGTCAGGTGTTGACCCCCTGTCGGGTGGCGAACCGCTAGAATCGTTGCTGCCTTTTTTGGTTTTCGGATTTGATATGCTAGCAGCCGCATAGCTCTTGGGCCCACCTCGTAGTATTTCTTTCGCAGAAAGGTCAGAGCTATTTCTGTTTGTTGCTGTATGAGCCTGTCAGCTCGTGATCTAGTTTATTGTAGTTGGGGGAGTATTGACATATCACCCTGTTTGTGCGCCATTTGTAAGAAATGGAGGGCATCCTCCAGCCTAAGCCTTTGCACTTTACGCTCCCTTTCTCGATCCGCCGTGTACTTTATTATGTGTCCCCGGAGTACAGTTTTAAGCGTGTCCCAGTGCATCGCGGGAGTGGAATCTGCCATCGGGTTATCATTTTTTATCTCTATGATTTTTTCAGTGAGAAATTCCCGAAACTGCTTGGAACGCAGATAATACGGATTTAGTCTCCAAAATGTCTTTTTAGGTTGAAGTCCGAAGTCCCATGTGGACATCCGAGGGGCGTGGTCTGAGATAGAAATATCTCCTATTTGAATATCTTGTAGAGTCTCCAGGCCCTCCACCTGAGTATAGACCTGGTCTATACGAGAGTATGTATGATGGACCGGGGAATAGCAGGTGTAGTTCCTCGAATGAGGATGCAGTCTACGCCATACGTCACACCATCCCGCCTCATTTACAAACTTCTTGAAGAGTCTTTGGGTCGCTGTTTGCTTAGGGGGTTTCTTGTTGGTGGTGTCCATGTTAGGCTCAATAGTGAGATTAAGATCCCCTGCCATCATAAGCACCCCTTTTGTTTTCTGTACAGCCTTGTCCAACAGGGACTTCAAATGGGATACCGAAATGCCCCGGGGGAGATACACGTTTACTAAAGTTACCTGCTTGCTGTTCAGCGTGCCTTGTACAAGCACCATGCGTCCTTCCGCGTCAGCCCACGTTGACTCCGCTTTGAAAGGAGTGTTCGGGGAAATTATTATGGCCACTCCCCTTCGTCTTCCCGCTTTGGCAGAGGAATAATAAACCTGCCCCGACTTACAGCCAATTTTGCATGTTCAGTGGGATTCATCTGCGTCTCCTGTAGGTATGTCAACTCGACCTTGGGCAGCCTGATATAGCTAGGATTTAGATGTTTTAATAGGCGAAGCCAGGCCATTAATATTAAGGGAAAGTAGCTTCACCTTAGGGAACACATGTCACTGTCTAGAGTGTCCTCCGTAGGTCCGCCCCGATAGAGCCCTAAATCTGTCATTCCAAAAGTTTACAAGAGCCAAATATGTTCGTTCAGACCTGGTGACAATAACATTGCAACATCCACAAAACCATTGATTTTTACATCTAACCACATCAACATACATATAACACCATAACAGTATCATTATAACAATAACTCAATGAACTGGTACTTCCAAGGATCAGGAGATCCTGCTCCAATAGTAGGGACAAACCTTACCAATTCGCCCTGAGAATCCAGGACTTTAGCACCTTTGTGCTTGGTAGGAAAGGGTAATCGGGGTAGGGTGACGCTTGTAGCCACCACGCGCGCCCCCTTTGGATCCCAGCTGTTCCTAGAAAATACAGTTTTTAACTGCACTTTTTACCTCCCACACCCAGCCTGCCCCAATTAGCCTTTCCTCTCCCCCACCATCTCCAGGATTTACCTGCCGGTCTACAGTGCCCCACGGTTTACCCCACCCCCCGGCATTACCCCCGGGACTCCCGGATTTATCCCAAGAGGAGTTTAGTTCAAATGTGGCTGGAGAGCCCAGTGGGTGGTTGTGGGGCCTGCAGGGATGGAAGGCATCATCCTGCAGACTGGGATTTTTCCTGTTTTCTCCCTTTCCCCAGGACAGTGCGCATATACCAGAGAAACCCAGTGTCCTACCCACCCTTAAGTCGATCTTGTTGGCTGCACTGCCACCCGTGGTCACCCAGGTGGCGGTATTGCACCAGGTCCATTCAGCCCCAGGTGGAAGTGTGCGATCAGATGTTCCAATCACCTCCCCAACCGGCCTTCTGACAACCCAGGTCCATTCTCGAATCCAGACTGACAGTATTATGGGTGGTAGCTGTACCGCTGTGCCGGTGGGTCAGCCAGAAAAATACATTTCTGATATTATGAAGCTCAACAGGCAGGACAGCAAAGGGAGATATGGTCTCAGTTTATATTGTCCCAGTGACCCTCCTCTTTCTGATGTTAACTAGGAGTAATAAAAATACAACCAGCTTCATTAGTAGTTGTGCATTTTTTGAATTAAATAAGAGATCTAACAAGTATCTAGGAGGATCAGAATCAGTATATTGCCCCAGTTTTCTCTTACTTTATTGTACCGTGGGCAAATTAAAGCAACATGTGAAAGATCTTCATGTTTTATTAAGACCACAGTAGCGTAAGGTAGAAACAGAGACTTCTCAATTATCATAGCGCAAGGCCAAGATATTGCTTTCAAAAGCTTCAGACCTGAATTTGGTTATGATTTCCCGTAATTTTGGGTTCCCCATAATATTGAGATAAGGGTGCAAACAGTGCTTCTTGGTGTCATTGACCAGCCATTTAGATACTTTAATTGTTTAAGCGTGGCCATATTGTTTTCTCTTGAGAGGCCCTGTAACTTCTTAGTAATAATGTTTCTATAGGACGTCTGTATTTTTATTCCTCCATTTATGTGTTGCTGTAAGAAAGAAAGATCATAATTCCCTAAGACGTAGTAATTCCTGGTTTAACCACTTTTTTTGGGTGAACACTCTATCATTGTGTATTTCTCTTTAAGGCACATGGCCGAAAGAGAATCCTGGCTATGTGTAGAACTGTTTAACCAGAATTGTAGTATCCTGGAATGTACAGTGCACTTTAGACTTAATAGTCACAAATTTATAAAGCATAGCTTTTCATTATCTATAACTTAAACAAAAAATGCTAAGGCACTGCCAGCCACATGGTCAGTGCCCTACCGCTGACAACCCGGCTTCAGAAGCAAATCCAGAAAGTTGCGTCAGGAGGTAGGCCAAGGCCAAAACAGCTGCTGCCTCAGCAGTGCATCTCTGCCAGGGAGTGTTGGCGGCGGGCTCTACCACCACAGCGACCCCTGTGGCTGGGCCAGTGAGCTTGCTGCTGTCGCAGGGCAGACTGTGGTTTGTGAGGCTGCCAGAGGTATTGCCCCCTCCAGAGGTTCAGTGAAGGAAGAAAAAGAAGGGATAGAACTCTGATAGCTGTGTATGTGAAGGCTAGATTTGGCCCAATCCGGGTGAACAGAGTATATCCCTGAGGACATGCAGCAGGCTGGTAGACAGAACCTGGAAAAAATGCCGAGGCGGAAGTGAAATGAGGAAAAAACTACCCATGAGCCCAGTGACCAAAGTTCAGGAGCAAGCTCATCTCATTGGGAGACGGCCAGCGGAAGGAGAATGTAGCATCCTTCAGACTGCTATCCACCTCCTGTGACCAGCCATCTGACAGCTGCCTAGCAAAGGCTGGGTGGCAGTGTAGCTGGGTCTACAGATTACGGGAGGGTTGGGCTGCGGCAAATGGTAGAACAGTTCGGGAGTGTGCTCTGTGCATTGTTTCATGGTTGCGACTCAAGGAACAGAAAATGGTCACTGGCTGGGCAGATGACTCCCTGTCTGCCCCCCATATCCATCTTTGGGCATCCTTTCATGGTCCACTCCCAGGCTTCCCCTCCACTGTGGGCAGATGGATGTGAGGGAGTAGCTGCAGTGCAGCTGACAGGCAGGCCACAACTCGGGTGGGCTCAGTCCGAGGGGGTAATGCAGGCGTGTGTTGCAGGTGCCCTAGGAGTCCCAGGATATCCCTGACAGGGGCCTCAACAAATGAGAGGTGGTTATGGCAGTGGTCTCGGAGGTCCTAGTCAGAAGAGCTGGGGTATAGACTGAACTGAGGGGGAAAAAAAGGATAATCTCAAATAAACAAAATGTTATGGAGACAAAGTGTGGGTGTAACATGGTCTGTGGCATTGACGAAGAAAGATAATGCACTGACTGATCTTTGTATCCTCTTTGAATATCCGTGTTGGGGTGAACTGCATGCCCCTGTCCTTGTCAGACAAAGGGGGCAGGTGTGACAGCCCTTATAGCCGGGGGGGGGGGGTAGAGGAGTTCAGGAGGGGCAAAGGGTAAAAACAAATATATAAAAAAAGACACAAAACAGTTCTTACAGATACCTCCCCCAAAGAAAAGTGCCCGTATGGATTTAGCCATAAACGGTATAAATTTGGGTCCAGAAATATAACTGTTTCTCAAGATCGCATATGACACTTATTGACTCAGTACTGTGGTCTAGTGGTTAAAGCGCTGAACTGAGAAATGAGAGATCAAAGGTTCAAATCCAACCATAGTCACTTGGGAACTGTGTGACCCTGAGTAAGTCTCATGACCTCTGTGTACTTCCGTCTGTTGTTATTGTAAAACTGTGTGTAAGGAAGGACTTCGTTCATTAAAAAATGAGCTGTTTCTCATTAAATACATTTTAAATGAAAAAACAAAACTAAAAAACCCCAGGATGTACACTTTCTTTTGAATAGTACATGAAATGAACGGCAAGTGACTCCACTTGACGCACACTTCGTTTTGAATATTGCATGAGGTGGCCAATGCCTTCATATGACGCTCACTTAATTTTGTATGTTCCATGAAATGCACGACTAGTCCCTTCATATGATACACAGTTAATTTGCTCAGCATTTTGGATTCTGCATGTTTGTATCTGCGTTGGAAGTCACATTTTGTCAAAATGGAAGAGCCACTGTTGTGGATCACTGTCGTTGTTGTTTGCGGGGATAGAGGGGGACGGAACCCCCACATTCCTGCAGTACTACTTGGGCCTGTGCTGCAGTGTGGTAGAGCTGCTGGTCTTCAGAGAAATGCACCAGAAAACAAGCGGGGTAAGGAGTCTGGAATTTTAGTTTGTGTTCCCTGTGAACTTTCTGAAGAGGAATATATTTCCTGTGGCAAGCCTTGATGTGGGGGGATCATTGTCCAGAGATAGGGAAACACCATTAAATTTTACATATTTCACCCTCCAAGCTGTGAGAAGCACTTCTTACTTAACTGTGTATTGCAAAAAGTGCATCACCACTGACGGGGTCTGGCAGAAGGGTCAGTGGGTTTAGGGCCCAAGGCTGTGTGGATATACCAGAGGTCCAGGGTAAAGTCTGAGGGGAGAGATAATGTCTGCTGGAGAAGATCATCAATAAAGTCCAAAATTTTAGTCCCCTCAGAACCTTCCGGGAGACCGTAAAGATGGAGTTTATTACATCTGGCTCTGCTCGCCATGTTCTCCAGTTTTTTGGCCATCTGTACCTGTTGTTGGTGGAGGTGCCGAATGAGAGTTTCTGTGTCATGTTCCCTACAGTCTGTAGTGGTAGCTTGTTTATCAGTCTCGTTGAATCAGATATCCACGTCATGAATTTTAGATTGAACTGATGCCATGAAATCTTTCATTTCTGTCCGAAATTCTGCAAAGGGCTTAAAGAGACACTGTCATTCTTGCATCATATTATTTCTAGTTGAAAACTCACATTTTACGATTGCTTACCTTCGCTAAAATTAATTGATGTTGCTTGGTTGTTTTATCTGCTTACTTTCTTAGTAGAACTGAAATGTATGCTAATGCTGTAGTTATTCCCAACCTTGTTTTGTTTCAAATCCATGCTCCTCTCTTGCTGCATACTTCCTGAACATTAGTAACACCCCAAACAGTGCAGGCAATCATGATGCAGTAGTTTCATCTCCTCCCACTGTATCTTAAGTTTTCAGACTGTGTTGGGGTGTTTCCAAGTTCAGGAAGGATGCAGTGGGAGTTGATCAAGGACTGTAAACAGACGTGTTGTTGTGTGGTAACACCACTATGGTGGCTGGTGTGCTGCCTGTTGTTCACTTTAAAAAGAAAAAGGGAATCAGAATCAAACTACATCAGCAAATTCTACAGAACATGAACAATCATAAGAGGTGTTTTTTGAACTAGGGACACTTTGAGGCCTAATGGGGGTTGACAATGAGAAAGTCTAATTTTTTGTTTTTCTTGAGCAGCTTGCCTTTGAATTTAGCGGGTTTATCGGGGCTGCTGTCAGTTCCACATCATGAAATCGATCTCCATCCACTAGTTCTGGTAACTTTTTGGACAATCCTGCCATCTTCATCACACAGTTACCCCTGTATGGTTATTGTAAATGTTTTTGACTGGAAAAAGTTAAGTCTGAAAGGCGTTTAGCTCAGGAGAACGAGTTCTGCTAGGCTGCAGACGTCCGCCAGGTGACTTCACCAGAAGTTCACTGGCACGCACCTAGTTTTGAATATCATGTGAAATGCCCAACTAGTAACTTTACATGACACACACATAAGTTCTGGATATCATGTGGAATGCACGACTAGTGACTTCACATAACACTCAGTTAGTTTTGATTATACCATGGACATAAGTGAACAGCCAATCAAATCATCATCCCTTTAATCAACTGCAGCACAGGAATAAATACAATAAAAGTAAAACAAATCAACCTCTTTAATATTTGTATTTTATTATAGTAAAAAAAAGAACCTTGGTATAATCGCAATAAGCCACTCGGAGGATGTGGGTTATCGGGGGATTTACCACGGCTGGTGAGGATTTACCCACTCGGTTGCGCCTCATGGGCAAACCACTCCAGCCATGGTAAATCCCCTGATAACCCACACCCCCTCATGGCTTATTGCTTAAATAACCAACATGATATAGAACACTCACGTAGTTTTGAATATCCCATGAAACGCATGACTGATGACTCCACATGACACACATTTAGTTCTTACTATGAAATGGGTACTAACAATCCTTAATCCTGATTGGTCGAGAGGTGCTTTCAGCTGGGCCATTAACCCAGCACAACATTCCAGCTGAAACTACTCCCAGACCAAGAGACCTAGTATGCACCTTTAGAGCCGTTCGCTTCAATCGAGCCACTCACCACACACTGTGGATCGCGTGTCTTGCCAGTGAACACAGCTCATTTCAAACTGCCACTGACTGCTACGTTTAAAACTGCTGCTGAATGCAGCTTATTTCAAAGTGCCACCCAGAGTGGCTCTTCCTTACATGCCCCGGTAGCGGTTTGTTTTTTTAATAAAAAAAAAAAAAAAAATGGTCAAGCTATCTCCCAGTTATATAGTAACTCCTTGTCCCGTTACTGCCTTCATTTCATTGGCTCCGTCTACTTTTGCATGTGAGACGGACCATAAAAAAAACACCTTTTTTTTAATTTAAATTAAAAAAAAAAACACAGACAGGCTGGCTAGAGATTGCGCCAAGTACCCACTGCTCCTCTGATGGAACCAGTTAAACACATCTAGTAGCAAAGCCACTGCTCAGTAGTTCCCATTACTTGCACTGATGAGCGCTACTTTAAACATTAACACCTCCTGCTGGTTAAGTGGTCACAACGCAATGACCAAATGGACTTTTTTTTTTAAGATGTATTCAACATTTCAGTATATTTTTTGGGAAACAAAATATAGATTTTACTAATTATTTATTTATTAATACAGTACTAGTAGCCCTTCCCCCCGTTGTACCTTATTGCTTAACATGAAATGCACGACTAGTGACTTCACTTGATGCTCAGTTTTGAATATTCCATGAAATGCACATAGTGACTTCAAATAACACACAGTTTTGAATATGCCATGATATGCACGACCAGGGACTACACATGACGCACAGTTTCGAATATCCCATGAAGTGGATGACTAGTGACTTTACATGGAAACATAGACTATGACAACAGAAGAAGACCAGTGGTCCATCCAGTCTGCCCACGGTTCCCTATCCAAACCCTGGACCTAATGTCCTTCCCGGATCCTAGCCCTCCCCATCTAACTCCCTAGTCCCTTCCCACTTTCTGTTTCCCTGGGTAACCAGTATACCCTTCACTCTGTACCAGCTGGGCTTGAAACCATTAATGGGTTTAGTGCCCACCACCTTGGCTGGTAGACTGTCCGCAGTTCCACCCCAAACTTTCTGTAAAATAATACTGCCTTATGTCCCTCCTAAACCTCCCTCCTGCCAGTTTCCACTCGTGCCCTTGAACTAGTACTTACGCTAAATAATTCCTCGCAGTTCACTTTGTTCAGTCCTTTCAGGAACTTGAAGGTCTCTAGCATGTCTTCCTTCTCCCTTCTAGTCTCCAGTGAGTACCTGTTCAGTGCCTCGAAGTGCTCCTTGTATGACCTGCTCGTTTGGCTCTGAATGATCTTTTGTCACCCTACGCTACAACGTCTCCAGCCCGTCCTTGTCTTTCCTGAGATGTGGACTTCAGAACTGAGCACAGTACCCCAGGTGTGGCCTCACCAAAGATCTATAAAGGGTAATATTACTTCTTTCCTTCTGCTGTCATTACACCTCCTTATACACCCCAGCATCCTATCTGCCTTACTATAGGACTTGTTGCACTGGTTTAATTGTTTGACATAACACACAGTTTTGAATATCTCATGAAATACACAGCTACTTTATGGCTGGCAGTATAGCCTAGAGGTTAGAGTGATGAGCTATGAATGAGCTTGGTACATCCAGCAGACCTGGGTTTGATTCTCTCAACCTCTACTTGCATACTGCGTGACTTTGAGCGAGTTACTTAACCTCCCAGTGCTCTCAGGTTGCCCCTGAAAACGAGCATTGTGCCCAGTGGGCGTTACCCGGTTACCAAAGACTAGTGACTTCATGTGACAGAAACACTTTTTTTTGTGACAATCACATGAAATGCATGATTAGTGATGTCACCTGACACACAGTTTTGAATATTTCATGAAATGCACAACTAATGACTTTACAAAACTCACACTTAGTTTAGACTATCCCAGGAAATGCTTGACTAGTGACTCCACAAGAGGCACACACAGTTTTGAATATCCCATGAAATGCACAACTAGTGACTTCATGTGATGCAGGTTTGAATATTCTGTGAAATGTATGACTAGTTACTGCACATGATGCAAACTTAGTTTTGAATATCCCATAAAATGTACAACTAGTGACTTCACATGATGCATACTTAAGTTTGATTATCACTTGGAATATAACACCAAGCAGATGCAGAGGTACAGTAGTTCCCAGAGCACCCACACTGCAATGTTCTTCTGAGGTCAGAGTGTGCATTCTGTATCGTACCTATTCTGAACATTGCTCACATTCTGTCTGCAATAATAGACTGACTAATCTGGGGCTTTTGAACATTGGGTCCGTTGGGGGGGGGGGGTTGCTGGGGACTCTAATTACACTTGAGGTTTGAAGACAACATTAGCATTGACATTTAGTGGGAAAGTGGGCAGATGCCGAATGAAAAGGGCCCTGTCACCTTTGTAGACTACGTATTAGTATCCCTTTAAAACAAGCTGACTATTGCCAAGGAAATTCAATGGCTGTTAATTATCTCAGCGGCCACGGCACCAGTTCTGGCCTTCAGCTACTTTGGTTTGCTTGTCACTGGGATTGCATGTCTTTTTCTAACACCGTGGTTGCAAAATATACATACATGCACAGTGTGTCCTAAATGTAGTAGTTTCACATAAATTCTGTATGGTTCCACTCATGTAATTTATTTGTTGGGAGGGCCCTCTGAGCCGCATGACTGAGTGGGATTCATGCCTTTCCTATTGTGGTGTGATAGCAGCAATGTCCCTTTATTTTTTTAACCTCCCCAGAGTTCTCTCCATCCAACATGGAGAGGGCAGAGAGGGTGCTGCTGTCAAACCGTGCTCTGGCACTGGAAAGCAGACATCTGTATTAAACTAATGAGTCAGCAGCAGCAGATTCTGAACGCATCAAAGCTGTCCCTTTCCTTTTATCTCCATCCAGTGCCCCAGGACGACACCGTAATAACGGAAATTTAGCTAGCTGATGTGGCCCTCTTCCTTTTGACTTGTCAGTGTCGTGTGTGAATAAAAAAGGTAGTGTTATTGTTATGGTTTCCCCGTCTGCAGATTCCTGAAGAGTGTTCTCTGAGACTCAAACCTGGGTCCTGAAGGCATCAGCCATAACTATTTGACTTTTCAGTGTTGTGTGTGAATAAAAAGGTAGTGTTATTGTTATGGTTTCCCCTTCTGCAGATTCCTGAAGAGTGTTCTCTGAGACTCAAACCTGGATCCTGAAGGCATCAGCCCTAACTATTCATAGAAACATAGAACGGGACATTAGAAAAAGGCTCACTAGCCCAACCATTCTGCCCAAACCTACCTATTACTCCTGTGATGGCACTAATGACTAGCCTCCTCTCGTATCCCATCCCCCATTACACCTCCTGCTGCTCTTGTACTATACTAGGAACAATACTAGAAATTCTTAAGACAGTAAAACACATACTGCCAATCTAGACTGTCCCCCCATTTCTTAGCAGTTAGGTCCATTAATGTTTTTCTCTGTCAGATAAGTATCCAGTTTAGCCTTAAATACGTGTTCATGAGGGGATGTGCTATTTCTTCTGGCAGATTGTTCCACATCCTTACCGCCCTATTGGTGAAGAAGTTCCTCCTTGCCTCCCTCCTGGCTACATTGTTCTCAGTGAGGTAGTGGTGCTTTCTAAGGTTATGACTAGATTCTTATATCTATATCCCATTTTTGTCCTACATTCTTCAGCTCAAATAATTTTGTCCGGACACATTTGGTCCCCTAGTAACCTATGCCTCTCCAGTGTGTGTAGCCCTAAGTATTTTAATTGTTCCCTATAAGTTTTGTTAGCAAATGTAGGCTGCACACTCCCTTCCAAAAGGTTTTTCCCCACACTCTAAACACTGCTATGGTTTGTTCCCAGTGTGCAACACCTGCTGTCAATACCTTAAACAAATTATATAACCCTGAAGAAAAAAGCAGAAGTATTTCCGAACTCTTTAATTAGCTGCTCATGTTTTATTTCAGTAGGCATGAGATCTGTTTTTAGACATTAGTAGCGTCAAAGTCATATTATCACACGTCCATAAAGTACAGTGCAAATACTCACTTTTGTTGGCATCCTCAGTTTCAAAAACTTCAGAGGCTATTGTACATATTTCCTAGCAGCATATCTCCATGATAAGGTGCATACTGACGCCCTCAGTTTCAGAAACTTCAGAGGCTATTGTACATATTTCCTAGCAGCATATCTCCATGATAAGGTGCATACTGACGCCCTCAGTTTCAAAAACTTCAGAGACTATTGTACATATTTCCTAACAGCGTATTTCCATAATAAGGTGTATATCGAACGTGCATATCAAGGTGCAAGGCAAGCATAATGCAAAATGAGTATACAAAAAAATCAAGATTTCAAACCCGCTTTAATGTGCTCCTTCACTATTCACCGGGAAACCAGCTGCCACGTCCATAAACACCGGCGCTTCACTCTCTCATGCTTCTTCAGGGGGTGTGGTTTTGTGGTTTTGTGGTGTACTTGGCATCCTAAATAGTCCTATGGTCACAATTTCAACCCTGCATTATCAGGCTTTCTTAAAGGCAAACTACTTGATTCTTGTGACATAAAGTGCTCTGTGCTCACAAACCAAATGTAGGAAATCGTTTTGGTGTCACGATGTTGAACCTTTTCACTCAGTTCTATGTCTTTTTTTGAATGTAGACTCCACACCTGGGAGCAGTAGTCCAAGTGGAGTTGTATGTTCTGTGTAATGGACTGATAATAGTTTCAGTTTTATTCTCTTGAAGAAACGGGGAGCATGTCATATTCAGGTGAAGGAACATTCACTTCAGCAAGGAGGTTAGACAAGGCTTTCACTTTCCATTACTATGAGCCTGTCACCACTAGAGGAACCTGCTGTTACAATTTCCCAACACTGCTTGGCTCTGTAAATGTACCATCTCACAGGTACAGGAGATACGACCAGGGACGTAGCTGTCCACATGTCCTCCCCAGTGCGCTCCTGTCATTAATGTCAAATTTACTTTGAGATATATATGTGTGTATATATATATACACACACACACACACACATATTCTTTGAAAAAAAACTCCATCAATGCATCAGGGTTAAAGTGACAAAAGTAAGGAAATGTGGGGTTAGGGTTCCCAACCCTAATACTCATCCTTACCCTGCATACAGAGAGCCAGGTGTGGGGTGTGCCTTGGGGTTCTCCAGCCTAATGCTCACCCCAGTCTCGTACACTGCACACATCTTAGCTTCTTTACTGATGTAAGGTGGTGAGTGTTAGGCTGGAGAACCCCAAGGCACACACCATGCCTGGCTTGCTGCCTGCAGGGTGGGGGTGGGAGTTTTAGGGGTTGAGAACCTAACACAACATTTCCCTACTTTTGTCGCTTTAACCCTAACTGATGCATTAACTGAATTTTTTGCAAAGAATTTCCTTACTTTTTGAGATAGTATAATTGTATCCCCATTTGCCTGTGGGGACACAGGGCCCAGAGGGCCCTGCGCTCCCATCCCTGCATAGATGCATACATGTATGTTGGCGTAGAAGCATTTCAGCCAAAACAGTAACCAAACTGTCAGCATAGTCTTGTTATTACCCCACCTCATGAAAACTGTGCTGAGAATGTTCAAATCCCCTCAGAAATGTCATTCCATGCCACCGCAGTGTCATTCCTTACTACAGGTGAGAAAACACATTTTGGCCAGGGTTTGAGGAATGACAGCTGTCACATTCATGAGGTAATGTAAAAAAAATGACTATGTTGAAAATTTGGGGTGAAAATATTTAAAATTCCCGAAGTTATGAGTGAGCATAGGTATAAATTTAAATGCATGAGCATAACTTTGCCATTTTTACATATTTTGATACTAAATTTACAACATAGTCTTCTTATGACCCCACCTTTTGAACAAAGGCAGTGCAAATGTTCAAATCACATTGGAAAGGTGATTTTGCCAAGCGACGGCAAAATAACCTTCCGGGGCAGATACTTTTATTTTTTTTTGGCCTGGGCTTCCCTTTCCCTTTTCTGGGCTGAAGCTCAGCCCCTACCCAGCATGCCACCCCATCATGCCCAGGCTTACTCCCTGGTCAGTGCTGCCGATTGGGCATCGCCTCCCAAGTTCAATGGTATCATGCCCTGGCTTACCCCCCAGGGTGGGGCCACAGGAGAAGGACCCCCCCGGTGGACACTGATGGCAGCAAGAATGGTAGCTGGGCGGGACTTCATACATGGGACGGGCTGGATTTTTCTGAAATGCTGAGTATTCCCCCGGAGGCAGGACATGCAATGACATCTGGCGTCTGTTCCGCCTTCAACGACAGGGGCTGCTAACACACCAGACGCTCGCCTCCCCCTCCCCGGAGAAGGAGAGCTGCTTCTCAGGTGCTCAGTCCTTTTCTGCACAGCTGGCCCTCCGACTCCCAGGTCTGTTCCTGAACCCGGGATGTCGGTGTCGCACGTGGATGCCTTCCTGCTGCCCAGGCAGGCAAGCTTCAGGGCAGATTCACAACATACCAGTGACAATGTCCATGAGGTGGGGTCCCCAAAAGGTCATGTTGAAAATTTGGTGTCAGAATATGCAAAAGTGGCCAAGTTATGCATCAGAGTTGAAAACACCACTAGACACCAGGGAAATATTTTTTTTGTAAGAGGGACAACAGTTGGTGGATGGGGGGGGTGCCACTAGACACCAGGAAACAAAATGAGACAGGGGATGGGTATTGGAGGGTGGGGGGGTGCCACTAGACACCAGGGAAACAAAAGCAGACAGGAGATGGGGATTGGAGGGTGGGGAGTTCCACCAAACACTAGAGAAACAATAGCAGCCAGGGGATGTAGATCAGAGGGTGGGGGTGCCACTAGACACCAGGGAAATACATGGAATGAATAGATGGCAGGGTGGCAGTTGCCAGTAGATACCAGGGAAGTACATGTCAGTACTGTGGATAGCAACAGAATGAAAGGCAAAGAGTCTCCCTTCTTTAAAAAGGATCCTTTTTTGTGAATCAAGATACAAAAAAGGATTCTTTGCTCGTATCACACAGTCATGAAAAAAGATGCATAATAGTAAAAAAAATGTCTAGGGCATATCTGCAACTGTGAAGTGCAGATTACACCTAACAGGGTTCCAATCACCCAGATAGAAGTGTTGGTGTCTCTCAATGATGTCAGTTTTGTAGCTTTCAAATATATATATGCCAAGGCATGAGTGAGAGTTACGAGAGGTCACTGGAAACTGTACAAGATAAATGCATCATTACACACTGAACCACTGCATATTATATTTATGCAACAGGTTTAGATGTTGTGTGAACGTTTTGATTTTGGTAGGTGTAAATAATTTGTCAAAAAAGGGCAAAGAAACTTGAATTTCATGCTGTTTTTTGCTAATTATTTAAAAAAAAAAAGTGTCAATAAATAAAACACCACACATTTTTTAGATATTTTTGTGCTGAACATTTTTCGTGCTCACAGTACCATGCTATCATTTTTGGTTTTAAAGTTATTCACATTTGTTTGTCAAAAAAGTGAACAAAAAATTACATTTTCTTCTGTTTCCTTGCTAATTCTAAAAAGTAAATAAGGTATCTATAAATGAATCACCACTCATTTTGTAGATCATTTTGTGCTGAACAATTTTTGTGCTCACAGTACCATGCTATCTTTTTTCGTTTTAAAGTTATTCCTGTTTGAATATGGTTAGTACTGCTTTTGAGGCCGGGCATTCTAAATGAATTCTGAAGAGAACTGTGTAGATAAATGGGATACTGTGATGATAAATAAATTAATCACCATAGTATCGTAGATAAATGGTTTTATTCTACAGTTTTTATCATGACCCCTGTTGCATAAATATAGAGGATAATGTATGGTCCTCTATCCGTAACCGGTCAGTTAACTGTCGAGAGGTTGCCAGGGCGACCGTGTAAACCTCGAGAGCGAAGCTCGAGAGGTTTACGTCGCCATGGCAACCTCGAGACGGTTAACAGTGACCGGTTGACGATAGAGGGACCATACATTATTTTTTATAGTGTATGGTCCCATGTAAAAAGTAAAATGGCTGCTTACTTTTTGAAAAATAGTCACCGCCGCAGTCGTTCAGTCTTTCCCTAACTGCTGCATTCATCCGTCGGTTCCCCGTGTAAAAAAAAAATGCGCGCATATGCGCAGACCGATCGCTGTTAACCTATCGATGTGACGTGGCATCGATAGGTTAACAACATTTCTATGTCACATCGATAGGTTAACAACCTTAGGAAATGATGAGTTCCTGAGGTTAACAGCGTTCTACCAAACATTATATATATATTTTTAAACAGAAGCGAGATAGCGGCAAACAAAAAAGGAATGTTCCAGTATGAAACGGGATTCTTTTTTTGTTCCATATAGCTATCCTGAATTGCTTACTGAGCATGCTCAGAAACTTTTTTTTTTTTTTTGTCAAAATTAAATAACTTCGAAACAGATTATTATCTTTTCACCAGACTAGCAAAAGGCACATCTGTGGTCTAATCCCTTTCTGCCCTTAAAATTTCAGATCAAGATTCCGAACTGTCTTTGCTGTAGGCAAGTTCAAAGAAAAATCCAGCAAAATCAGTGAGCAAAAAGTCAGTTTGTTACCTCTCTGGAACTCGGAAAACTGCACATCTGACCAGAACGTAACTTTGCACATCCAGAGGTCTACCCTAGTGATGGCACATGTGAATTTTCATGCACATCCATTGAACTGTTGCAAAGTTATTAAAATGCAAAATTTGGGATTTAACATTGACGTGCCTACTCAACCCTAACTATAGGGGCGTGACCGCACTCATATAATATATATATCTGTATATGTATATATATATATATATATATATATATATATATATATATATATATATATATATATATACATATACATGTATATGTACATGTATTATAAGTCTTGTATAGTTGAGTTGATAGGTACTTCAATGTTAAACTCGAAAACTTGGCACTTTACTAATTTTGCAACCATGAATCGGATTTGCATACAAATTCATGTGCACCGTCGCCCAAGGTAGTTTCTGGATGTGGCAAGTTATGTTCCGGTCAGATGTGCGGTTTCCAAGTTCTGGAGAGGTGAAAAAAGCATTTTTTCGCTCATTGACTTTGCTGGGATTTCTCTTTGAACTTACCTACAGCTCAGATGGTTTGGAATTTTGGTCTGAGATTTTCAGGGCAGAAAGGGACTAGCTCACTGATGTGCCTTTTGCTAGTCTGGTGAAAAAATAGTAAGCCGTAAGTTATTGCATTTAAAAAATTTGAAAAAAGAATTTCTGAGCATGCTCAGTAAGCACCAAAATATAGCTGTATGAAACGAAAAAGGAATCCTGTTTCATGTGTGAACATTCTTTTTTGTTTGCTGCCATCTTGTCTCCATTTTTTTCTTAAAAAAAATATCAAAAAACGCAAAAATGACATCCTGGAGAGAGACCACCATACCTAGCTGGCTGATCGGAACCCCATTAGGTGCAATCTGCACTTCAGTGTTATAGCTATGCTCTTAAAATGTTTTTTTTTTTACCATTATGAATCCTTTTTCGTGACCACGTGATACAAAAAAAAGAATCCTTTTTCGTATCACGAGTCATGAAAAAAGATCCTTTTTACATGAAGGGAGACTCTTCTGATTGCATTCTGCTGCCGTCTCCCATACTCTGCTGTACTTCCCTTGTGTCTAGTGGCACCCCCCCACCCTCCAATACCCATCCCCTATCTCCATTTAGTTTCCTTGGTGTCTAGTGGCACCCCCCTCCCACCAGTTGTCTTTCCCCTGACAACATAAAGGTGTCTAGTGGCACTCCTCACCCGCCAATCACTGTCCACCTTGTATTTTTCTATTACCTGGTGTCTAGTAGCACCCCCAACCCACCGATCGCTGTCTTCATTTGTAGTTTTGTATTCCCTGGTGTCTCCCACCCCCAGATCACTGTCCCCCTTATATTTTGATATATTTCCTGCTGTCTAGTGGTACCCACCCACCCCTGACCGCTGCGCACCTTCTATTTTCATGTTCCCTGGTATCTAGTGGTACCCCCCCATTCTCCGATCACTGTCCTAGTACCTTTAAATAAAAGAAAAAATCCTTGATTTTTTTTTGGTTAAAGATAAAATGGTCCCTTGCTGATCTGACCCCCCAACCCCACCTTCCACTTATACCCCCGGACACCCCACATACCCTCACTCACCTGAACAGGTCCCAGGTTCAAGATCCACTCTCCAATTGAAGACACGTCTTGCTGCTGGAACCAGTGACTGCAATATGAGAAACTAAGGTAAATGTGATTCAATGTATTTTAATAGGGGTTTCAACTTTTACTCATAACTCAGGCATTTTTTGACATTTTGATACCAACTTTTCAACATAGCCTTTTGGGGACCCACCTCATGAACAATATGGCTGTCGTTATGCAACTGCTGCCCTAAAGGTGATTTTGCGCTCACTAAGCGATTTCACCCTTCAGGGGGGATTTGTGTAATGATAGTCATATTGTTCATGAGTTGGGGTCATAAGAAGTCTGTGTTGAAAATTTGGCCTCAAAACATGTAAAAATGGCAAAGTTATGACCATTCATTGCAATTTCGCAATGCACGCTGGTGACTGTGGACATTTTAAAGACTTTGACCCCAGATTTTCAACATAGACTTCTTATTACCCCACCTTGTGTATGTCACAGCTGTCATTTTTCAAATCCTGGCCAAAATGTGTTTTCACACCTGTGGCATGGAAATGCGTGTAGTTGTGCAGAATTATGTTTTGGTGGGGTTCGAAAATTTTCTATACCAGGTACATGAGGTGGGTTAATAAGATGGCTATGCTGGTAATTTGGTCATTGTTGTCCTATAAATGGAAGCACAGGGCCCTTCCACAGCAACATACGGTACATGTATGCATCTATGGAGGGATGGGAATGCAGGGCCCGTGGGGCACTTTGCTCCCAGAGGCAAATAAGGATCCGATTACTCTATCCGTAAAGCTATAGATGGGTGGGAGCGCAGGCCTTGTGCTCCCACAGGCAAATAAGGCTACAGTTACACTATCTCAAAAAGTAAGGAAATTCTTCACAAAAAACTATGTTAATGCATCAGTTAGGGTAGATATCAAACTGTAAAGAGGAGGATAATATGACGTTAGGGTTTTCAACCCTTACACCCCACCCCCATGTGGCACACACCAGCAGGCGTTGTGGGGTGTGCCCTGGGGTCGTCAGCCATAATGCTCACCCAATTCTCCTATACTGTACCCATCTCCGCTTATTTACTTATGGAATGGGGTGAGTGTTATGGCTGACTACCCCAAGTCACACCCCTGAGGCCTGTTGGTGTGTTCCAGGTGGGGTTGGGGTGAGATGAAACCTAATATTTCTCCTTTTACAGTTTGATATCAACCCTAACTGATGCATTAACATAGTTTTTTGCAAATAAATGTTATTCCTGTCTGGCTGTCAGTCATCCACAGGGATATACCCTGTTTGTAGGGTTATACCCTGATCAGACTGAGAGGTCCTGGCCATTATATAAATGTCAGGTGGGTTTTTCTCCTATGTCCCCCTCCCCCATAGTGGGTGATGCCTGAGTTAGCTGTGTGTGTGTGTGTGTGTGTGTGTGTGTGTGTGTGTATGTATATATATATATATATATATATATATATATATTATGGTAGAGTAGCACTTTTAAGGCTAAAGGGTGACATTTTGCACCTTAATAACTTTGCCACCGTTCAACAGATTTGACTGAAATTTGGTATGCACCATTGGGCATGGCAGATCTTGGGATCTGCTAACTTCCGTACCGATCGGATATGCGGCTGAGGAGGTATTAAGCAACAACCAGAAGCGCAATTACATTTTTTTTGCGAATTCTTTACACTTTAAGCCGTTTTTTGTTGGGAAATATGTGACATAACACCAAATTAAGCATCCAGAAACTAGATGTAGTTTTAATAATTTGTTTGTTAAAAAGACAGCTATTTCTGCAGTATAAAATATATTTTTTTACCATTTTAGTCAAGGTGCTTTGGCGAGGTTTGAGGCACGAATCTGAACCATAAACACCATACCATAAACAAATGCGTATAATTGCTAAAGTATACATGATTCACACAACATATCAGCGGCAGAGTTCTTCATCATAAAATGTCCTTTCTGACGGTGCTATGCAGTCGGTTGTGCTCAAAAGATACCCAGAATGTGTGTTTTATTCAACATGCTTAGGTGGTTCTTGATGGACAAAATGTCAGCTATAACACACCTTGCCATAAACAAATGCAAATAACTCCTGAACTGTACGTGGTACACACAAAATATCAGCACACAATCTGTTCATCACTAAATTACCTTTCCAATGGTGCTATGCAATCAGTTGTAATCAGTTTGGTTTTTGTTTTATACTGTCTAAGATACCCAGAATTTTTGTTTTATTCATAGTGCTTAGGTGGTTCTTGATGGAAAAAAATGTCAGCCATACACACCATGCCTTAAACAAATGCAAAATAGAGAATAAAGCATACATGATACACCCAAACTGTCAGCAGACAAGCTGTTCACTTAATTACAGTTGATTACCTTTCCAATGGTGCTACGCAATCAAAACATTTTTTTTATACTTGCTGAAATTGCAAAAAAGTGCATTTTATTCAGGCTGCTTTGGTGACTCTGGGCTCGTGACAGACCAGCGTCAGCCATACACACCATACCATAAACAAATGTGCATACCTCCTAAAGTGCGCAGTGTGAAATCTCCCAGTATCACACTGTGATTTCATCATCAAACAAAAAAATCCTACACAAAACGGTCCCAGTGTATAAAAGGACTGCGTTATTGACAGGTATGTGCTACAGAATACATCTGAACTCATGTCAAGTGAGCTCAGGGAACCATTACTCATTGCAACGCTACGCTCCACCACTCATTATATTCCCCAAGCTCAATTGCCACTCATTCAGATATATACATATATACACATTTATACATACACACAGATATATCTATATATTTAATCTTTCTATCATTTTTATCCAACCATACACACACAATGCACCATCAACATATGCAAAGACATTCAACAACAGAGCATCACCAGAAATATCATGAGGCACATGGCGGCACTATCTCTCGCACAACACGCACATGTACTAATGAGCAGTGTTGTGTACTTTGTGGGCATAACATCACAACACATACAAACATGTGCACTGCGGCACCCATGGTATTCGGCACGGTGGCCACAAGTCGTATCATATAGACTACAGAATGTCAACAACAAAATTATCACAATCACCACAATCACATTTTTCTCACCTTTTCAGATGGTGTCCCATAATGATCTGCACTGAAGAGATTTCTGCATTCTTACCTGGTGTAGTTCCAACCTCTGTTCTGCTGTCTGTGTCGTCCTTTAGTAAATAAAAGTAGTTCCTCCTCTCCTCTCCTCTGTTGTGTGAGGCATTCTTTTATAATAAAAATAAAAAAAAGGTTCAACCTCTCCCCTGTTGTCTGTGGTTCCCTGTGATGGGGGGGAGGTAGTATCTGTTGAAACTTTCTTGTCCTATGTGATTCCTCTGCACTTCCCTCGTTGTGCTCATGTCATACCACCCCCAGACAGTTGTGGGGCCATCACCTCTGTGTGCATCTCATCACTCCATCCATGGCTTCCGCTCTAACTGTAGGCAATACATCATCTTGCAAGTCATCGGAACATGGTCTATTTGGTGTCTTCCATTCTTCTTCCCCCCCAGGAAACAGTTGACGTCACACACAACAGACTCTCGAAGTCGCACACTCTGGTCTCTAGAAGTCGCCCTGCCCCACAGGAATCTGCTTCAACCAAACAGTCGACGTCACACACAACGGACAGCGCAAAGGGCTGCATGAAACACAGAACAGTCAATGTGGCTGCCAAATGAAAATAAAAAATACTGAGCTAAAACCTCCCCTCCACATAAATTATACTGAAAGAGGCAATGGAGACTAACCCAGGCACACCGGAATAGTCACTTGCCACTTTTTATTTCTGAGGTATCCCCCCCACATTACTTTTGATCATTCCAGTCCTATACTTTGATATTATTCTGTTACAACAGTTCTCAGTCTGACAGCTGACGCTTCAGCCTCTGTGTCACTACACCACCACCTCATCGTTGTGATCGCTCAGTCAAAACATTGCCAGCAGAGCCACCAAGTGGCTGCTCCGCTGTGTCACTATGCTCACAAATGATGTAGCGGGTGGCCAGCAACAGATATGTCTGCTGTCAGGCAGAGATCTGCTATGCTTATCACACATAAAGGCAGGAGACAGCACTTCCTAGCTGACTAAGGGGAAAACAAACTACCTTAGATATAAAAAGTAACGGCAGACTCACAAAGTAATGCATTGTTCAGCCCTCTGTTAGCTCTTTCAGTTGGCCCACTTGGTCTGGTAAGTGAAATAAGCCTGACACCAACTGTACCCTGCTGTGTGAAACCACACTCGCGATCCTTTCTGAATACAACACTTTTACCATACCTTTATCTCACTACCCGGGAACTCCTCAGTAATATTTCCACAACTTGTTCCCTTACTTTCACTCACCAGACCTCTTTTAGCTCAGTATTTTGAATTTTCATTTGGTGCAGCCCATTCAATGACTAGCATGTCACTGCATTACCTTCGAAACACCAATGGGCCAAGCAGACATTTCACCAACAACGCACAACAATCTTGATTCGTGCCCATGTCACTGCGTCTTTCACCTTTTCTTTGTCTCAATCCACAAGTTTTTTAATTCACAAATCAGTAACAATACCTACATCTACAACTTTCAGATATGTGTTGTGTTTTCACCACCTGATTGTTGCAGCACCAACTCCCTGACATAACAAACCATTTCACCTACAGTTTCTCGCTTCCACCACTGCGTCATTCTTCAAGTCAGATGCTCCTCTCCTCTGCTGTTTCCTCATCTGCATCTCCTACCACCTCTGCGCATCTCATCACTCAAAGTCGCACACTCTGGTCTCTTGAAAGTCTCTTGAACTTGGCCCCCTCCAGGAATTTGCTTCAACCAAACAGTCAACGTCACAAACAACGGACTCACATACTCTGGTCTCTCGAAGTCGCACACTCTGGTCTCTCGAACTTGCACACTCTGGTCTCTCGAACTTGCACACTCTGGTCTCTCGAACTAGCACACTCTGGTCTCTCAAAGTCTCTTGAAGTCGCACATTATGGTCTCTCGAAGTCGCACACTCTGGTCTCTCGAAGTCGTTACCCTCCAGGAATCTGCTTCAACCAAGCAGTCGATGGCACACACACTCTGGTCTCTTGAATTTGCACACTCTGGTATGTCTGTTCCCTCGCCCTGCAGCCCCTCATCATGTACACTCAGAGAAGCTGCAGAGGAACTACTGGGGATAAGTCTTTTCTTGTGTCGCCAGTTTGAGCCTCTTACCTGTACTGGTGATATTCAGGAAAACAATCAATGCAGAGGTGTACTTTGCATGTGCTGCATGTATATGAAGGTTCAACACATACTGTATTTTCTTCTGCGAACAATTTCTGTACCTCCCCTTCTTCCCTTTCAACGGGTAGTGTAGTCCGTCACAAGTCGGATTCTGCACAATTACTGGAAGTGAGGCACTACGTCATCTATGTGCATATCCTTCCAACAGATTCTCTGAGAGGAGCATGCGGAAATTCAGTTGTCTGTGCTTGGTCACTCATCCATTCTTCGATCGCTGAATATGATTCGCAGTCTCTCGGAACAGAGTAAAAGCATTTGCTAATGCCATGTCCCACAAAAACCAGAAAAGGTATATCCACCACTTCTTTGATTTTCTGGCGCATGGGTACTGCCCCCAATGCTGGTCAGCGACGTCCACGACGTTCATGTGCATGTTATATTGCTGCAGTACGTCCGGACATGCAGTCGATACACTGGTGTCATCTCTTTATCTCCTGGGCACAGACGTAGCTGGTGAGGTAGGGTCATGGTTTGTTGAGAGCAAGAAAACGGGATGGTTGTCTTTCCACGCTGTAGCGACAAGTGATTCTTTCTGTAATTTTTCACAATAACCACAAGTTTTCTTTTTCATTGATAATTTGTTAAGTTCTGAAGGCCATCAAATCCTGTTGGCCCACATTGTTCCACCTGAGTACAAGCCAACATTCAGTAGTTCTTTTGCCAGGTGAACCGAAGTAAAGTAATTGTCAAAGTATACATGACGCCTTTTGCCAAGCGAATCCATAGTCGGGTCTTTTACAACCCTCTCTGCAAGACCCACTTCCACAGCGCCAGCAACCTTTCCTGTGTATACTTGGAAGTCAGACACATAACCGTTATGAGGATCTGCAAGGACCCATACTTTTATTCCATACCGTTGTGGCTTGCATCGCATGTATTGCTTGAATGACAGTCGTCCTCTAAAGCCCACCATTGCCTCATCAACTGACACTTCTCGGTGTAGGCTGTATTCCGTCTTGCATGCCTTGATAACATGGTTGATAACTGGTCATACATGATGTAGCTTGTCATGCTCTTCCGATCCTCTTGGTGGATTTAGCATGCTGTCACTGGATTGCAGATACTGCATAATCTTCTCATAATGCTCACGGGTCATTAACTTTGAAATTGGTAAACATCCCTGGAGATGGTGCAGTACATGCGGTAGTGTGGCGCCTTAATAACTGACATGTACAGTCGCATGCCATGTAAACCTCTTATGGCACACGAAGTTACCGGAGTCCATTGGTGGTCAGCTTAGTTTGCTTCTGCCTGCTTATGGGCACTGTACCGGTTTGTCTCATCGGCAATCACTACATAGAGAATTGGTGGGAATGTCAGGTTCATGAAATCCATGGGAGTCTTCTCTGCACTCATCAGTGTGGTGGGACCCACAGACTCCTTGAAATCCTCAACATGCACCTGCTCTAAGCAACTTGTCCATCCATCATTGTGAATCGCATCTAGATGTGTCAAAGGTTGCTCAGGTTGTTCTGCATCAGCTTCATGTTGTTCCTGATAATCATCAGCTTCAATTTGGGTACTCGCACGCTGCAGTGTAACCAAAGGAAGATCATCTTCACTGTCCGTGTCGTTCCTCTGCTGACATAGCTTGGCCAGTGGCACATCATCCTCTTCGCTCTCCATGGAGTGCCTCGTCCGCCACAGCATAGCCAGGGTCAGATCATCATCGTCACTGAAATGACAGTCACTGTCTGGTGTAATCAAAGACATCATATGCACCAAGTCCACCTCGATGTCGGAATCATCAAAACCTTCAAATTCATCCTCCTCATTGTCGCTGGCACTATTGAACTGGTGTAGCAGGTCATTTTTGTAGACGTGCTCCATATTTCCGTGTTGATCTTTGGGGTTGCAGTCTCTCTCAGGATGGCTGTCTCTCGTCTGGTGGTAGCTTCTCGATCTTGAGGTGGTCTCTCAATCTTTGATTTGTCTCTCTTGGGGTAGTCTCTCGATCTCTGGTTAGTCTCTCCTAGTTTAGTCTCTCTCGGGGTAGTCTCTAGATCTCGGGGTAGTTGCTCTCAGATTAGTCTCTCGATCTCTGGGCGGTACCTTGATCTCGGGGCAGTCTCTCGAACGTCTGTAATAAAAAAACAACCATATCTTTGCACTGCGGACATGACTCATCTAGGCCTCCACCTTCAAATCTTAAACAAGCAGTATAACCTGTATGCACACACATCACCATGACTTGAGCCTAAGCCTGCCGCATATCACAAATGTACAGAAAAACTCCACAGTTTAAAGCTGGCACCATCACGAAAAACTTTTTTTTTTTATTTACATCTGTAATCGGTCCCTCCTCCAAAGCCATAGAGTGTGAAGCCCTTTTGTTTCAGCGCATAGACTACCTCGTACCTGTAATAGTCTTTCTCTTGGCATGCTCGGTGTAGGTGATGGCGTCCCGGATAACATTTTCCAGCAACACCTTCAGCACATCGTGGGTCTCTTTATAGAGCAGCCTTGAAATGCGCTTCACCCCACCATGACGAGCCAGACGGTGGATAGCTGACTTTGTGATGCCCTGGATGTTATCCAGCAGCACCTTGTGATGTCTTTTGGCACGTGGGACCACAAGACTCCAGGGAATACCATTTTTTGTAATGGTGCTTGGTGTTTGAAGGTGGGGTGGAGGACTGTGACAGCATGGCAACCATTTTGTGTGCTGGGGTCAGGTCTCGGAGGTAGGGGGTCACCCAGACAGCAGGTACTGCTCTTTGTTGGATGGTGCCAGGCCTTGCGTCACCCGCCACCATCCCACAAACAGCATTGCGTGTTGTCCGGGGGCTCTCCACCACCCTCTGAGACTCATCACCGTATCACAAAATGGAGTCCATTGTGTCAGGGACGATCCCCCCCCCCCCAACTGTCAAACACATGACACCATCCCACAAAATGTACCATCAAGGAAAAAGCATTCCCTGGTGTCCGGTGACACACACGCCCTCCAAGAGATGGCATCATCACAATAAAATGCATTCTGTACAGAGGATCCCCCACCCTCAAGACCCAAAATCATGACACCAAATGCATCCATTTGCCCCCAACACACTCTCTGAGACCAGCACATTTCCCTGGTGTCTAGTGGTTCCTCCCTCCCCCACCCTGAGAGACTCAGGACCAGAACAGAGACCTGCATTCAGTGTTCCCTCAGCCCCTTGCACCTACCCTCCCAGCCATTTGCCCCCCCCCCAACCATAGCATCACATTGCCCAAAGATACTCACTAGGCTGCAATTGAGGCAGTATAGCGCAGTGGTTTGAGGCTCTGAGCTGCAAATCTGGAGACCTCTGTTTGAATCCCGCAACCCCCACTTGCATACTGTGTGACCCAGAGCAAGTCACTTAAGTTCCCTGTGCTCCCAGGTTGCACTTGTAAACAAGCTTTCAGCTTAGTATGTATCACCTGGTTAAACAATTGGAAAAAAAAAAACTGAGACAGCTCTGAGACGTCCATTCTGAATTGGGACAGAACTAAATGCATCCATTTGCCCCCGACACACCCCCTGAGACCAACACATTCCTCCCCCCCCACCCTGAGAGACCCAAGACCAAAACAGAGACCTGCATTCAGTGTTCCCCAACCCCTTGCACCTACTCTCCCAACTATTTGTCCCCCCAACCATAGCATCACACTGCCCAAAGATACTCACTAGGCAGCAGCTGGTGGCAGAATGGACCATGTGGCATGCTGGACTGAACACCATGGCATTCCAAAGCAGCATACCCTGGCATGGCGCATTTGGGGTTTCACAGGACTGCAGGCAGTGTGGATGGAATACGCAGCAACAAACGACATGTGTGGGTCGAATAGGCAGCAGCCGACACGCAAACTGGCGATGTCGCACAGCGCTAGGAAAATAAAGCCCAGCACTAAAAAGAAAAACCCACCCACGAAACAGGCATCCACAACAAAAACAAGGTGAAGGAGAAGACTGTTCACTGTTGACTTTTTGAGCCACCATGTTCACGGAGAAGCCCTACTTCCGGTTTTGGCAACTTCTCCATGAGGTAGCTCGGAAACAGGATAAAAACACCCTAAAATACAATAAACAAATAAAATTTGAGAAACCCGGTAGGAAGCAGGCTTACTTTAGAGAAAGCACAGCAAAATGGGGTTTGTGAAGCGGGCAGCAAACACTTGTATTCTCTATTAGGCACAGCTAACCTCATCATGTAAACTGCAAGCAGCTCGAGTGGGACACGCCAGGCTTGAAACGCAGTTTAATTTACTGTATTTTTTTTCCTATAGGACTTCTACTATTTCCAACCAATCACAGCAGGCTTACAGTCTATAGTAGCCATGGGATTAGTTTAATAAGGCTGACACCGATTGGCTGGCAATTAATTTTCTTATGATACAGACGACAACTCCAGACATGCTGCAGGCAAATGAGGACTGTGCAGCTGCCAACTCAGTTTGTTCTCAGACACACAGGGTCTGAGTTTGCTGCCACCTACAGACATTTCTCTGTCACAAAGAGATACCCAGCACAAACTGGCTGATATACCCATCCTGGGCACTGACTTTTTGGCCCTGGGGTGGATTGGCACCTCACCAAGATTGAGAAGTCCATTGCCACTCTCAGTTCAGTGACATCCTCGTAGAAGGATCCCAAGGGTCAGAAGCCGAAGAAGTTCTTTCAGCTTCAGTCCTTTCCATCACAGCAGCCCAAGCCCCAGCAGGGGCAGACTCCGGTCTGGTGACCTAAGCCTAAGTTTGGCAGCCAGGGTTCCAAGAAACCTGGAGGCTGGGGTGGCAAGGCCCCTCCAGCAGCTGGTGCTGGTACCTCCTCCAAGGCTGCTCAGTGATGGATTGGGGGGTGTCTGCCTCCCGCTCGCCAGGTCTCTGCCTCAGCTCCCCATGGGGGATCAGCTTTGCTATTTCTGGCACTCCTGGCCCGTCATCACTTTGGACAAGTGGGTGCTGGAAGTGGTGGGATGTGGATTGCCTCTCGACTTCGAGACTCTCCTGCCCGACCGAGCAAAGGAGTTCATCATGGCACCAGAAACACTCTCCACCCTCTGGAAGGACATTGCCTAGTTCCTCAGGAAGGGAGCCATAGCCTGTGTCCCAGACACCATGGGCAGCCAGCGATTTGTGTCCAGATATTTTCTGGTTCCCAAACGGATGGGGGGTTGGTGCCCCATACTGGATCTGCAGGATCTCAGTCAGTTTCTGGGGAAGCGCAAGTTCCAGATGGTCACTCTGAACCAAATCATTCCGTCCCTGCAGCAGGGCATGTGGTTCTGTTCTCTGGACCTCCAGGATGACTTCCTCAATGTTCCACTCTGTCCATCCCACTGGCGGTACCTTCGGTTCTGAACACAGGGGGTTCTCTATGAGTTCTGGGTCATGCCTTTTGGCCTTTCCTTAGCCCCCAGGGTCTCTTCAGCAAGTGCACTGCAGTAGTGGCAGCCTTCCTGTGGTGCTGAGGAGTCTGGTCTCTCCATACCTGGATGACTGCTTGATTGCCGGATCATCTTGAGAGGCGATGGTGGGTCCAGGGATCTGGCCCTCCAGACGATCTCAACCTTGGGCCTTCTGATCAACCCAGCCAAGTCAGAACTCAACCCCTCACAGGTCATTCACTTTATGGGGGCAGAGCTCAACAGCGGATCTTACCTGCTTTGTCCGATCATTTAAGTTTGAGTACTCATGCCCTGCTTGGGACTTCCTACCACTGCTGGGGTACATGGCATCCTGTACCAGCATGGTGAAGTGGGCCCGCTGGCAGATGCTCCACGTGCAGTGCAAACTGTCCCACCAGTGGTCTCAGCATTTAGGTCAGCTGGACCAGGTGGTCATGGTGACTCAGCCAGTGTGATATGCCATCCAGTGGTGGCTCATCCTGGAACATCTCGAGGAAGGAGTCCTGTTTGTCCATCCAGCCACGACAGTCACCCTGATGACCACTGCATCTCTGATGGGATGGGGAGTACACCTGGAATCGGAGACCATGGGCTCTGGACCTCCAGGGAGTCCCGTTACCACATCAACTTGTTGGAGCTCTGTGCAGTGCATCATGCTCTGATGGAATTTGCTCTGCTTGTCCGGGGTCAGGTCTTTTAGGTTCAGACAGACAGTACCATGACCTGAACTACTACCTGATCAGGCAGGGCGGAACGCATTCCCTGCGGTTGTGTTGGGGGGCCCTCTGCACTTGGACACTCATACACAGCTTAGGTGCCGATCTCCTGGCAATTCTTGTAGCCAGAGCCTGCAACCAGCTAGCGGATGCCCTCAGCAGGGTGGACGAGGTGTCTTAACAAGTGGCCATTACATCAGGAGGTGGTGGACCACCTGTTCTCCCAGTGGGGCACTCCCCTGGTTGACCTGTTTGCCTCTTGAAAGAACACAAAGCTGAGGCAGTTCTGTGCTCACCCCCCTCAGTGCTGGACACTGGCGGATGCCTTTGTAATGCTCTGGACCCCAGGCCTCCTTTATGCCTTCTCTTCCTTTCCCCTGATCCAGAGAGTGTTGATTAAGGTGCGGAGGGACAAGGCACAGATGATTCTGGTAGTCCCAGACTGGCCACACCAGTTTTGGTACCCAAATCTCCTCAGCCTCAGCAGCAGGCCTCTGTGGCGACTGTCCCTATGCTCAGATCTGCTTTCCAGCCATGAGGGAAAGGTCTTGCACCTGGACCTTCAGTCCCTGCACCTGAGAGCCTGGTTCTTGAGTGGCTAGAGTTCCAGGCTTTTGGTCTCTTCAAAGAGGTTCTCCATGTTGTGGAAGCCTCCCAGAAAGAGTCAACCCACCAGTGCTATGCCTTTAAATGGAAGAGGTTTTGAGTTTGGTGCCAGGACAGGGAACTAGACCCCCTGGTGTACCCATTGGCAAGCATTGTGGACCACCTTTGGTCCCTCTCCATCAGGCCTGAAGTCAACAACCCTTAAGGTGCACCTGGCAGACATCTCTGCATACTGGGTGCGGGCTGGTATACTGACGGTGGTGCAGGAGAAGGTGGTGGGGTGCTTCTTTAAGGGCCTTGACCACCTGTCTATGCTGGTATGTGAACCACCACTATCTTGGGACTGTTACTGGTACTGCCAGTTCTCATGGTCAAGCCATTGGAACCAAAGCACAGGTGTGACATCTCATCTCATACCTGTCATAGAAGGCCACCTTCTTTGTGACTGTCACTTTTGTCAGAAGGATCAGTGAGCTCCAGGCACTCTCTGCGGAGTCTCCATAGTTGGTGTTACACAGGAACAAGGTTGTCCTCCCCCCAAACCTGAAGTTCCTTCCTAAGGTTGTTTTGGCATTTCATCTTAATCAGGTGATTAACCTCCCACTGTATTTCACCACTCTAACCTCGGTGGCCGAGCACAGGCTTCATACTTTGGACCTGAGGCGAGTGCTCACTTATTATAAGAAGCACATGGCTGGAGTTCGGGGAGAGGTTCACCAGCTTTTTGTCACCTACACTGAAGCCGCACATGGCATACCAGCAGCTAAGAGGATGATTGGCAGGTGGATTGTATCCTGCATCGACCTCTGCAATAGGTTGTCTGGTGGGAAGCCCCCTGTAGGGCTTAGGGCTCATTCCACCAGACTTACCACAGCCTTGGTGGCTGCTTCCAGGGATGTACCTTTCCAGGAGATCTGTAGGGCTGCTACCTGGAAGTCAGCACACACCTTCATTTCCCTCTACCACATCAACTGTGAGTCACACCGGGATGCTGTTTTTGGGACCTCAGTTCTCCAATCCCTGTGTTGCTAGGAGTCTGCTTAAGTGTGGATAGTGCATCATATCCACACCCCTAGAAATGATGATTACTCACCGGTAACCATAGTTCTAGGAGTGGTACATGGTGCACATCCACATAACCCACCCAACCTTCTCTGGCAAGTGGCACATGGATCCCTGCTTCCAGTGTGCAAGATCTGATGTCCCGGGGTGAAGTCAGCGAGTATACTACCCTAGTGGGTGGGAGGAGCATAGCTTGAAGACATTCTGTGTGGTCTTAAAGGGAAAGAAAGACTGCCTAAGTGTGGATGTGCACCATATAGCACTCCTAGAACTATGGTTTCAGGTGAGCAACCCTCATTTTAGACCCTTTTTATCTTATACTGCATATAGTTTCTATATTTTTTCTCTATCGGTCTGTTTATTCCACCTGCACTCAGACTATGCCCCGCATTGGGTCAGATCCCCCACCCTCACTTTATCGCTCAGCTTCTTGTTGACTTACTCATCAATCTTGTTTCTTCCCCACAGCTCACCCTCCCCACCCCTTGGCTGAGCGGCACACCTCAACTACAGCAAAGGAGCCAGTTCTTGAGAGTGGGCCTCGTTTCCTATATGGAGCCTGTGAGGGGTTGGACAGTCATTCTACTCTGGTTGGTATTTTCAGCCAACATTTACCCATCCAGTGGGGAATGCTAACATGGGGTGTGCACAGGGTAGATGCGCTCGAGTGCTTTCATGCTCCCCCCACCCAGAAAGTCACTCCCAGTGCACTACCAGTGGATGTGTGCGAAGGCTAAAAGTCTAGGAAATAAGATTCCGGACCTCTAGAAAATAAGATTCTGGACCTAGAGTCCATCATGGCAGAGGCCAGCCTGGATATTATTGCCGTTACCGAGTCATGGTGCACTGAAAACCATGATTGGGACATGGCCAAACCAGGCTATATTCTGTTCAGGAAGGACCGGGTGGGAAGAAAAGGAGGAGGTATGGTGCTTTATATGAGGGAAAGCATAATAGCGACAAAGAAACAGGGAATACAGGGGAGGAAAAGGTACTGTGGGTCACCCCGGAGATGGGGGATGAAACCACTATTCTCACTGGAGTGATCTACAGATCTCCAGCATGGGAAGGGGGGATTAGATAAGGTATTGGTGGAATCCATTGGCAAAATGACAGAAAAGGGAGAGGTGCTAGTGGTGGGGGACTTCAGCTTGCCAATTGTAGATTGAAGCCTCTCACAATGACTTCCTCTAGAAGCAAGGACATCCTAGACTCTCTGCAGGGGGCGTTCCTCAGGCAGGTGGTCAGTGAACCCACTCATGATGGGGCAATACTAGACATGGTACTCACTAACAAGGACAGTGTTGCAGACATCAAGGTGGGAGGCCACCTGGGGACCAGTGATCACTGTATGATGTGGTTCAATATAAGGACAACTGTGGAATTGAACCACACAAGGGTGAGGGTCCCGGACTTCAGGAGGGTAGATTATTTAAAGATGTTTGAATGTCTTAGGGATGACTTATTGGGGTGGGGGTGAGAGTAGCACATGGCCCATGTGGGGTGGATGAACAATGGGGTGACACTAAAAGGGAGCATAGTAAAGACAACAACATCTGCATGTGAGGGTCACCCAATGGACCTTACGGGTCCAATGGGATCAGAGTCCAGATGACCTGGATCATCCTATTCTGGTGTCCAGTGCACTCAAGAAGGACCGCTTGTGGTGGCAGGACCGCTTGTGGTGGCAGGACCCTCTGAATATGTCTTGGGGGACACCATTCAGGTCCTCCCCGCCCTCTTGGACCATCACCACAGATGAATCGGGTCTGGGTTGGGGAGCCCATCTGGGAACCCACCAAACCCAAGGGAAATGATCCCAGTTGGAATCCTTGCTCCACATAAACATCCTGGAGATTAGGGCGGTTCTATATGCCCTTCAGGCCTTTCAGTCCCTTCTGACAATGGGAACACTGCTGGTACAGATCGACAACATGTGCGTGGTCTGGTACATCAACAAGCAGGGAGGCACTTGATCATATCCCCTATGCAAGGAAGCGATGCGGGTCTGGTACTGGGCAATCCAGAACGGTCTACATCTCACGGCTATGCTCAACGTCCTGGCGGACAGTCTCAGCCATACCTTAGCCCTAGCTCATGAATGGGAACTACACCAGGAAGTGGCAGAAAATCTGTTCCTGCAGCTGGAGCATCCAGAGGTAGACCTCTTCGCCTCCCCATCCAGTGCAAAACTTCCCAAGCTTTGCTCACTCGTTCAAGGGCTTGGTTGTTATCTGGCTAGATGCGTTATCTCTCAGTTGGACAGGGTGCTTGTATGCCTTCCCTCCTTTTCCCATTCTGCAGAAGGTTCTGCTGAAACTTTAGGCAGAGGGGGCACAACTGTTGCTGATAGCACCCCCTCTGGCCCAGGCAGATTTGGTTTCCACTCCTGCAGCAGTTGGCTGTGGAACCCCCAGCACCTCTGCCTCTTCAGTACGATCTGTTGATGCAGGATCAGGGCAGACTGGTGCATCCGGGCCTCAGGTCCCTACACTTCCATGCATGGTTCCTTCGGACATAATCGCAAACCGATTTGGAGTCTCTGACAGCATTGCCCAACTTTTGTTGGAGGACAGAAAGCCTTCCACTAGAGCTACTTACAGTTTTCCATTTGGGCAGCCTTTTTAAAAAGATGGGACCTTTTTTCTTGCCTGGTGCCCCAGGTGATGGAGTACCTCTTGCACCTGTCTGACTCAAGACTCAGTTATTCTTCGTTAAAGGTCCACCTATCCGCTATCTCTGTCTACCACTCCCTGGTGGACGGGAAGATGATTGCTCAGTTGGAGGTATCCAAAACATTTCTGAGAGGCTTCCTCTATCTGAACCCGCCCCCCCCTTGGGATTTGAATTTTATTTTGGAAAAGCTTACTTTAACCCCCTTTGAACCGGCAGTAAGCTGTGAGCTGCATTATTTGTCTTGGAAGGTGCTCTTTTTAGTTGCCATTATTTTTGTTCGAAGAATCTCTGAGCTTCAGGCCCTGATGTGTTAGGAGCATTATCTGATTTTCCACAGAGACCGGGTGGCTCTGTGTACAAATCCTAAATTTCTTCCCAAGGGGGTTTCTGAATTCACTTTATTTGTTTAGTTTTTGTTAACTGGGTAGGTACACTAGACGGCATAGCTGCCTATTTTCAAGTACGACCCGGGAGATTACAACAAAGGGTACTTAGACAATAGTAGATACAAGAAAACATCATGTGAGCATGTAGAAGTCAGACATAGTACACTTATACAAAATTTTCAGCAATGACAGTACATTTGCAGGAATCTATATGTAGTAACAAAACAGAAATACAAGTGCAAATAACTAACAGTCATAAGTCATACAACTAGTGAGTACTGTAAGTGCTGGAAGAGAGGAAATAACGAGATTTCGGGCAGGTTTGAGAGTAGTAGAGGTTGGACCAGAAGGCAGCTAAGAGGTAGCAGTACAGGAGTGGGTGGATAGAGGAGCAGGAGCAGGGTTCAGAGCTTAGAAGAGCCATACGAAGCTCCTCTGTTTGAAGCTGTGTGGAGAAGGGGAGACTCTTAGACTCAGTGCAAGGGAGTTCCATAGTTTAGGAGCCCAGCTAAAAAACTGACTCAAGCCGTTGAACTGCCAGTCTATTATTCAGCTTACGCTGATAGGGGTGAGGCATTCCTGCACTCTTTATATGTGCGCAGGATATTGCGCTACTACATTAACTGGACTAAGGGTGTCCGTAAAGATGACCAACTTTTTGTTTCTTTTGCCTCCAAGACTCTGGGGTCGGCAGTGTCTAAGCAGTGCTTGTCCAAATAGTTGGCTATATGCATCCATTTCTGCTGCCAGAAGTATGGCAAGCCTCTTCTGGGAGAGGTCAGAGGTGTAGCTGCTTCTGCCGCTTTTTTTCAGGAATGTATCCGCAGCAGAGATTTACACTGCTGCAACTTAAGAGTTCAGTCTACATCTTCACCAAACATTACAGTCTGGACATTGCCTCTAGGCGGAGGGTGAGTTTTGTCCTAGCTGTCCTGCAGGGCCTTCTTTCCTAGACCGCTCTGGTCTTCCTGCAGTCGCAGACTTCCTTCCTCCCTCCCTCCCTCCCTCCCTTCCTTCCATCCTTCCTTCCTTCTCTGCTTCAGTTTGTCCTGATCTGTTGACTGCTTGGGACTCCGTCTTACATGTTATGACCTACTGAGAGAACCCTCTCGAAGTAAGATAGTACAGTTACGCAAGAACTTACCGTAACAGTAGATCTTCGAGAGAGGTTCCTGCACTAGGTCATATTTTTCTCTCCCTCCTCCCCCCCAGTCTTCTGTATGCTCTTGCAGGCCTGTCTGGATTGGCCTCCAGGGATTATATTCATTTCTCCTGTTGCACCCTCTTGGGTCTGCGGTGGGAGAACTGGAAGGCGGGCATGGGGACTGCCCACTTATAGGATCACGCTGATGTCAGTCATGTGACGTTGGGTGGGGAGTTCCCCGCCAGACATTGCTAGCAAAAGTTTGCTGTGCGATCCTGATGCCAGAGGGTGCAGTCCTACATGTTATGACCTACTGCAGGAACCTCTCTCGAAGATCTACTGTTACGGTAAGTTCTTACGTAACTGTACTTTTTTGTTTCTGTGTCACCCAGGTGGCAGTTGAGCACTGCAGCCTGCTGCCTTTCCTCTGGAACACTCAGTCCCCCTCCCCACAGTTAGCTTCCAACAACCGAGCCTTATCCCCAAATCCGGGTCCTCGGCGTCACGTACAGTAGTGCTACTACCACACCGGAGGCGTGGCCATATATTTTCTGAATTTAGGATCCTGCATTGCTGCGTATGTAGCAGGCCGGAAGGTTCCCTAACAATGTTAGGATAGGCCGCATGAATCTGGAAGGAGAGGCAGGAAGCTTACTCAGTAACCAAGATGCCAAAGGTTTATTTACAATGGGATAATAAAAACAGATAACTGTTTCTACAACAATACAGGGTAAGGGAATAAACAACATACATTACAATCAGGACCAACAGTTGGTCGAACCAAGAATGGGGTTAACCCCTTTTAGTCCAAGTCCTACATGCACTCGGCCGAGATGAGAAATGGCAGACGAACCAAGCTTGGGCTTTGTGATGGATTGGCTGATCAGCAGGTGGGCATTGACCCCACAAAGTGCTTTTACAAACAGGCCATAACGGGGCACCCCCTGGATGAACAAAACACAAAGAGGAACACTGCTAGCTGGACAATGAAGCACTTGGCAATCCTCTGTGACTTCGGGCAAGGAGCGGAAGACTTCTGGTCAGCAGATGGCTCTCCAGACAATCCGCAGCAATGACCACTGGCAGGGCCTTGGCACCCAGGACACCTCCCAGGAAAAGACTGTTGATGATGTGACCCTCAGGCGGCCTCTACAGAGCGACACGGGCACGCGCACACTTACGAATGGCTGGGAAAACAAAAAAAGGGCATGCACGACATAAACTGTGGTCCCTCACACTTGAGCCAGGGTGGCTCTTAAGCTGACTCACTACTGGACACCTCACTAGTGGCTCTCTACCACTTATCATCACAACACTGATGCTGGAATACTTGTGGTGGAACCTCAAGACAGGCTGGCGTCACTGGAGGCGGTTCTTCTGCAGATGGCGGATGGGCCGGGGACCTCCCTGGGTTACCGTGGGGCTCTAAAGAAGCTGGTCCTGGCAACACTAGATGTCAGGTATGCATGGGTACAATTCAATAACACAGTCCAGAAGCAAGTACACAGTTCAGGTTTTTAAGCAGACAGTTCAGTTTTTGCAAAAGTACAGTCTCTAGGGGGCACTAGGCAGGCAACAGCACAGTTCGGTTCCAGTGTGGGCAACCTGTGGCCACCAGTTTCCCTCCCCAAAGGGTGCTGCACCTGTAATAATTTTTCCCTGCTTGGGATATTTCTGCGGAGCCCACCACTGCATTAACAGTAATAACCACCCCCTGTGCCTGGTTGTATGGGTCTCCGTTGTCTGGTCCCACCCTTCTCATGAATATTAATTGGCCCACTGTGCCTTGGGTAGTGCCTCCTCCAGCCTTCCCACTAGTTAATATGCATGAGGGCCTGGATGCTGGACCCTCCCAGCTAGCCACTCCTTTTTGGTAGTTGGTTACGGGCCTTTTTCTTTTACCCTGCCCCCACCACAGCATGGAATGATGCCACAGCAATAATACAGGGCTCTTAGCCCACTGTTCCCCTCCTCCTCTTTCTGGCACTAACCCTACTTCCCCTGGGGCTTGTGCCTCGTGGTGCCCCTATTTGCACCCTCTTGGGTGTTCTGCCCATCTCTTTAATGTGGGCTCTGGACCTTTAACTTTCCCTCCTTTTTATTCTCCTTCCCCACTCACTGCCCAGCACCCATGGCACGAGTAAAATGCAAAATCAGGCTCACAGCCCACTCACCACCGTGGTCCGGGTACTCTACTGGCGGGGGTCTGGATGAGCAGCCAGGGAGCTACGCTTCCACTCGGCTTTCTTTTCTTATCTGCGGCTTGTCGGCGGAACTCCGAGGTCTGGGACATGTTTCCGGCCGGTCCACTTTTGGTACTACACCCTTTTGGTCCACAGGCATTTGTGTTCCTCCCCTTCGTCGATCGGGGCTCTGCCCAGGTGGGACAGGTTGCGTCGGGGAGCCGCACTTCACCTGACCGACCCTACCGGACCGAAGCTGGAAGGGAGCAATGCTGAGGGAGCCACAGACACCATGCAGGTACCTTTTCTTCTTGTCCATGCTCCCCGCATCCTCCACCCTCCTCACTACGCCATTGACTGCTCCCCGTTGGCCACTCCCTGGCCCTTTTGTAGGGCAGGGGAGGTCCTGGCATCTGGCCAGAGGATTGGGCACTATGAGCCTGACAGGGAGGGTCTCCTGCCCCCCGACACCCATTCCCAGCGCCAAACGGTGTGAACAGGGACAAAGGGACTTGGAGAGGTCTGCAGGGGGAGGGGGATGGGGTGAAAGGGAACAGGGGGAAAAAATTAGAGAAAAAAAAAAGGCATCGGGGAAAGGGCCCCACCTTTGTTGTACCCCAAACTTTGGGGTACCACACTTAACTGCATCAGTTAACATTATTATAGATACTGGGGGCATCCTGTGATGCTCCCGACCAATCACAGGGCTTCCTTCAGTTGCGTTTGAGACACTCTTATGTCTGTAAGAGTTGCTTAGTGCTATGCTGCATTAATGGGCTTGCTGCTGGCCACTCTCACTGTAAGCATTTAAAAAAAAAAAGTAATTTAAAAAAAGGCACACACTATAATCATTTCATGGGTCTGGTTGGAGGGCCTCTTATGGATCTTAGTGTTTCCTCTTCCATCCTTAAGATGCCAGAATGGCTCACCTTTGGTTCGCAGTCATCTAGTCCTAATAATGGGTGACTTGACAGTGTTATCCATGAGAGGTCCTCCAACCAGACCCTTAAACTTATATAACTGCAGCCCAGTCCTGTAGACCTCATCTGCTCAGGCTGCTGATCTACACTTGACATCACAATCCTCTGTGTATATAACATCACAGTCTGTAGTTGAGATGGTAATGATGTCATACCAGGAGGTTTATAATTTCCTGTGTAGATAAGCAGCCAGGGCAGATGAAGGCCAGGTCACAGTAATGCTGCTTTCATGTTAATCTACCGAAGTATAGAAAAAAGTGGAAGTAGTACAGAAAATCTATCGAGTGTAAACTGCTATGTGTTTAACAATTTTTTCCCACGTCACTGGCATCAGGGGTGTTTTAAAAGCTGCAGTATTTGTTAGTTATATATTTTTTTTTTGTTTTGTTGCAGTTAATTCTTTTTATCCCTTGAGCACTGGAAGGCTCCCTTTGTGCCGGCCACCACAGCCTTGTCACAACAACATCTCCAGGACTCACCCTGCCTGTATGTTCCTCCAGGTCCCCCCCCCCACCCCCAGTGAGAGCAGCCACTGAATGGATCCGGTTTCGCGGCAATGCCTGGTCATCAGGTGTGGAGCCTGCATGTGGCCTGAAGTTATCCTGCCAGACGTAGAGTTTACTTAGTTTTTCCTTTTCCCCTTCCCATTGGCATGATGGAGCATGCATTCAGTGGGATCAGTGATGGCACCATGGACACTTCCATACTTTACGTATCGCATACCTGCTGTTCCACCACTGTTTTCTTAGGGTCCCTGCGTCCTACCCCCTAGCCCCACTAGGGGCCAGGTCAGTGCTGGGCTGTGCACCCCTGCTTTCCAAGAGGAGAAGAGCAGTCTGCCGGATGCTCAGTCCTCCTTCGCCCCTGGCCCTGTTATACAGTATGCCAGTAACCCATATATTGCCAACACTATCTCAGTTTGGTTTAAAACCCCAGGCTGAAGCAGATACTTCCATTTCAAGTTCTCATCTCTGGCAGGCACAGTGGAATTTCTACCAACTAGAATAGACCAGTTTTTTTAGATGGGCACAGTTGGGTCTTAAAGAGCAGCTGTCGCCATTAGGACAGGTTTAGCAAAACATATTTCGACACAGTTCAGCTTGTATTTCACATTAGCTCTGTCCCCCCCCATTATTTATTACTGAGTCTATTTGCATGAAAATGGGATCTTTGCCCCAGAAGAGTTCATCTATTCATGTTGCTTTCTCCCTACCTAAGATCATAATGCACTATTTGTTATATCACAATTACTCCCATGATAGCAGATTGTGATATCACAACACAGGACTATGACATGAAGTAGGGAGTATGCTAAAGAGGCAGATGTACTCTTAAGGGATATACAGCATGTTTCCATGCCAATTTCTCGGTAATGAGTAATGGGGAGGAGAAATCTATCAAATACATATAGAATGCAAGCTAAATTGTACCTCAATATTATGTTTTTCAAAGTTTTGTTTGAGGCATCAGCAGCTCTTTAAATATTGGTTCCAACTGCCGCAGGCTAATTCAGTAAAGGCATTCGAAGGGAAACAGTAACTAACTCATTTTGTCTTGTGCGGCCATTTTGGGTCAGGTTAAGCAATGAATGGTTCCGACATCATATGGTGCTACCAGTAAGAATGGGTTTTTAACATACCCCAACCCATTTCTTCAGATACCTACAAGTCAGGGACTACCTATGCCCCTTACTGCAAAAAGTAATTACAGCAGGGGTTACTACTTTTTATTCTAGTGGTGGAACAGACATTGAAAGGGGTTGGTTTTACAAGGCATCTTGTATCCAGAATTTATCAAGCTTTTTTTATCAGTACAGGGCACTTCAGTCATCTACATACAGAGATCTTGGGAGAGAGAGAGAACTTGACATAATGGTGACAGATCAGTAATGGGACTCTTGCCTTAAGAACATATGTAATGTTACTTATGCCCACATTTGGAAGAAGTATTCTGGGAAAACAAAAGTGAGATTCTGTATAACACCTGAGCCTGGATATTCAGACTGCGCCTGGCAATGGCACAAGTGTGGGTGCAGCGCAGCTGGGATGCGCTGGGGCTATGACCAGGTGATATTCAATGGTGATGCGCCATGGCACAGCACCGTTGAATGGCATGGACTACGCATGATGCAGTGGCACTAGCTGCATGCAAGCCACAGACAGGGAGCAATGGGATGTAAGCAGCGAAATGGTGGCTAGGCTGCAGCACCTGCAATATTCAGAAGAGGGCATGCAAATGAGGCCATAATATATGCAAGGTGCAGATGGGGCCATTTGCATGTCATTATGGCTCCAATTGCATGCGTTGCACAGGGTAGCCCGGTGAATTGCACCTGGCGCCCTGCACAGAATGACGTGTGGACTGAGGGGGTCCCGGGGCATCCACCGCCTGTAGCCATGATCATGGGTAATAGTATATAAAACACAATCGCTGGTAATCTAGTGGTTCCCTCCTCCCTCCCCAAAGCACTTATTCGCCAGTAAAATGAAATAAATACAATCTCTCGTAGTCAGTGGTCCCCCCGCCTAGCCCCGATCACCAGTGAAATTACATTGCAATCCCTGGTAGTCTGAGCCCTACCCTGTCCATAACTTGATTGCAGGTAACCCCTACAGATCATACCCCTAGTGGTCCAGTGGCACCCCACCCCTCCACCACACACAGACCCCTTGCCCACCCATTCCCCATCATTGTTGGGCGGCTTGAACCCACCTGCATCCCGCCCGCCCTCCGCCCATGACAGCTCATAGTATGAACTGTAAGCCCATTGGTCCACACTGTGGACCAGTAGGCTGCAGGGCATACTGTACTAGTCAGTCACAAATATGTGAATGAAGCTATCATTTGGCGGGTGTCCGGTGGTATGCGGTGGCTGCGCTTGATGATGATGGGGGGCTGGTGGGCAGGGTCCTGTGGGGTGGAGGGTTGGGGGTGCCACTGACCACCAGGGGTACACCTGTAGGTTACCCAATCGATTCCCCACGGGCAGGTGAAATACCAGACACCAGGATTGCATTGTGTCATTTTTACCAGCAGTCGGGGCTAGGGGCGGGGACCACTGACTACCAGAGAGTGTACATATCTCATTTTACTGGTGATTGCGGCTATGGGAGGGAGGGGGTACCACTGGACTACCAGGGACCATATGGCTGCTTGTGGACGGTGTTCTGGGTGGGTGGGTGGCCACCCATGGCTGGCGACTGCTGTGTTGTGCCCTGCAATACAGCAGCCCGCCTGTGGGTGGCCAGGATTTGTTCATCCTTTTCACGGGCTCAACTTTGAGCCCCCTGTGGCACAATGCAGGGTTGTGCCAGCATATGCACCGCACAACCCGGGCTAGATATCGGATGTGCCGCATAAGGCATGGGCATGGCCCCTGCATTTGTGCCGCATACTTACCATTGCGCCACAAGAGTTGGGGACTGCGCTGCGCCTGTAGCCTTTTTCTGGTCATCCCACTGGGACACATTGCAGCCGTTAAATCCCTTTGAATATTTTGGCCCTGATAAACAAGTAAAATATCTCCATCAGAGTGTGGGGGCATGCTATTGGGGCAATGTGGGACCCCATTGCAACTCACAGACATTTATTGTGGTCATGTTCACTGCTCACCCCCTTTTTTCAGGCCCTCCAACAAGCTGTCCGGGAGATCTGGGACACTGAGCAGCAGCTCATAGCATCCTTGCTTCTTTTTTGGCCATATCTGAAGGTTATAGATCTCCCGACTCCCAAAAACCTTTGAAGATAGTCATGGTAATGGCCAAAAAGGCTATTGCTAAACTTTGGCTAACACAATCAGTATCTCATATTGATACATGGTTAGACTTGATATGTAATATTTATCAGATGGAAGATTAACTGCCAACTTGATAACACCTACCCAACTTTTAAGATAGATGGATAAAGTGGGTGCTTTACATAATGACGAAAAAAACTGAATTTGTGCCATGATGGTCCTTTTTTCATTTTTATTTAGGTCATATTTATTATTATTTATACCGAGTATTGCTGAGAATTAAGGAAGCTTTTGTATAGCATGTTCTTTATTTCCTGAGCTATTGTTACAATAAATAGTTGTTGTTTATGTTAGTCTTAATGCATATGATACACCGTTTCTGTACGACATCTGTATGACAGCAGTGATGTTCCTTGTTGTCTGGAATGTATTCTATCTGTTTTCTTCCACTGTACCTGTAAGAAAACACAATAAAGCTGACCAAGCGGTTGAGTGGTTGCGCTTCTGACCCCCCCCCCACGCACACACATTGGTGACTCAGGTTCACGAACAGAGAGGGTCATTTGGTGGCTAGCAGGGTGAGGAAGGATCGTGCACCTGACAACAGCTCTCCTTCCTTGGGAAGGGGGGACTCCAGTTCTGCTGCAGATATTGCCACCTGACAGAGGCTGAGTGGCAGCGCAGCGTGACAGCACTCGGAGGGGGAAGAGCTGGAGCGAGATGTGCTGGCACAAGCGTCACTATACTTCAACTTCGGGAGAAAGCAAGGTGGAAAATGGCCAGGTTACTACATGCTGGCAATCGCTGCAGGCTCTGGCATGTTTGACATTGCTGGTGACCCACCATTTACGGTCCTTTATAAGTGGTGGATAACCAGGCCAGCCTGCCAGAGCAGCGGTAGTGCTACCACTTGCAATGCCGATTACCTGGGTTCGGGAATGGGCCTGGGAGTCATAGGGCCAGCTGGGGGCAAGGAGGCTTGAGTGTCCTAGGGACTGCTCTCCTCCTCTGGGAGGAAGGGTGAGCCTGCTGCCGGTGCTAGATGGTCTCCCTGTCGGAAGCCAGGGATCTGACAGCTGGAGCTCACTGGCTTGGCGAGGCAGGGAAGACATTGGCATGATTGCCATTGATGTCATTGTATGCCATGCCTCCCAGGGACAGAACACGGAAAAAATACCAACTGCGCAGTGTGCCGCTTGCCTCACTCTGCAGATCTCACACTGTCACCCCATGGCACTCCCCGGATACCGAGCTAGAGGTTTGCTGGGGGAAGGGGTCACCTCAAAGGCCCCACCATGGTGGGTAAACCAGGGAGGAACACAGAGTAGGTACGTCCTGGGGGATGGGTGATGGGTCTGGGGGCGGAGGTTGAGCCGATGTGGGCAAGTCAGGCGGGAGGGAGAAAAGCATAATAAATACAAAAAAAGTGGTGGATAACTGGTAACTCCATGAGAAGGATGGTGACAAGGTGGGGGTGCCATTGGGCATACCTAGAGGGAGCATAAAATACTGATTTAAAGGGGGAAAAACACAGAACACACAATAGAAGGGCAAATTAGAGAAAAAAAACAAAAAACTTAAGAGACAGAATGGATAGACCTCGGCATGGTACTCAAGAGCCTTGGAGCACCAGCAGAGAAAGCTCAGTCCCCAGAAGATTTCAATCTCAGTAGAGGGATTATTAAAAGACCCTGGGTTTCCGAGAAAAGGACCCTACTGGCCTGAGAATCTCCTGGGGGGTTACTAGTAGCTCTTGGATGTAGAGGGGACCCAGTCCATTTATGGCCTTGTATACAACAAGCAAAAGAGTTTTAAACTCAGAACACCAGTTTATCAGCAGCCAGTGTAACTCGTGTAAAGTGGGAGGAATATGATTGACAGTAGATGTTCCAGTTAATACCTGGGCTGCCTTTTTGTTACTACGATTCTCTGACTCCCGGTTTGTTTCTGTTCAACAAGTTTTGATCACTCCAAAGGTTGATGGTTCAAATCTTAGTTATTATAACCCTTTGTTTCAGGTCAGGTTTGGCCTGCTGAGGCAGAGTACTATATATGCTGTGGGAGTTAGTTTCCAGTTTTCCTGATGCAGTGAATTCTGTACCTTCTAGTTTGCTGTTCATTCTGACTGATCACTTTGTGACACGCACCCTTTGATAACATGACTGCTTACAACAACAGGGCTTCGTCTGAAGTTTTTCCAGCAAAGTTCTTCAGCAGTTCTTCTTTGTTCAGGCTTAGTGTCTCTGGTCAGCCATACAAATCGGTCTGCTTGGCCTCTCCCTATTGAAGGTGGAAAAATTCAGGCCAGTTGTTTTCATTTCTTTAAAGAGCAGTTCTGTACTTCAGCGTGGACTTCCATAAAAATAATGTCTCTGTTATTATAGTTCACTAGAGAATGCATTTTTTTAAAGGCTGTGCAAAACAAACACTATTCTGGGCAATTACACACAAATAATTGTGCGTTTTGTAAATACAAGTATCGCTCTTAAAGGGGACCACTCAACCCCCTTAATGTGCAGGGACCTATATATGTCCCGATTAAACAATCCGCAAAGACAAAGTATAATTTTCTTACTTCTTTTTGTACTGTCCTTTCTATCTGGTTGGTTCCCCAAACTGCCACCTTCTATGCTACCTGACTCAGTGTTCCGCTGTCCCCTGTGGTGAGTCTGTGACATGAAGGATGGCCTCTACAGTAGGGAACACAAAGGGCATGTTCTGTTGCATGGACCAACGGTGCCCATGTATAATGTTTTGGCAGTTACTTTTTTTGTAAATATTTACGCTTATTGCCCTGCTTGTCTTCTGCACTCATCTCTCACAGAGGCTGCTTAAGCACACCTGACCCTCACCACTGTCTCTCAGCTGCCAGTTCCATCCTCCATGAAGCCATTGTTTAGTAAGAGTTATATCCAGCTGTGATCTTGTGTCAGGAGGAGCAGGCACAGGGTCCAGCAATGCAAGTGCCTGCTATCATGGATTCCAGAGCAGTTTTCACTCTTTTCTTGTTATGTCCCGTCTCTCTGTTCTCTCGCTTGAGGAGAGGAAGGAGAGTGGGGACAAGACTGAAACCTTCAAGTACCTAAAAGGTATCAACAGGCTGAATACAGGGGCCCTCTTTTGTCTTAATGGGAACAAGACCACAAGGGGGCACTGCTGTAAGCTGGGAGGAAGAAGGTTCAAGAAGGAGGTCAGGAGGCACTTCTTCATGGAACGAGCAGTACTGGGGTGGAACAAACTCCCAGAGAAGGTTGTCTCTCTGGAGACAGTGGATGGATTCAAGGGGGGGTGGGACAGAGTGAAAGGAAGGGTCAGAGTTACTGGGTGGGCAGGAAAAGTGTGAAAGGGGGGTTGGGGTTGATGGGGTAGGGGATCGAAGCCCACAGCAGTTGCTGAGAAGGGGGTTTGCGAATCGAACAGACTAGATAGACCAACAGGCCTTCTTCTGCTGGCTGTTTTCGTAAGTTCATATGTTCTGCCTGGGTCCCTTGAGATGCCTACAATGAGGTTGCCATGCATGAGCACGTAGAGCTTGCTGCTGCGTAGCATCAGCCAGCATCTCCCACCTGTGGTCACCCAGGTGGTGTTGCTGTGGTGACAGTGGTAGTTTACTCACCTGGTAAAGGTGATTATAGGAGCACCTTCTTACAGCACTCCGAGTCTCAACACATGGGTAGTAAGCACTCTTCTTATAGGTTGATGCACAAAGGAATCCCAAAATTCAAAATCCGATCCCTCTCCTTTCCTTGCTGTTCCCAGAATCCTCAGTATGATATCTTCCAGAGCTCCTTTCTCTCCTGAAAGTATAATGTTAAAGACCAAAAAATACTGCTCTCCGTCGGTCCCTTGAGGGACCGTTGGTAGAAAAATACACAAGTTGATGATATGTTAAAAGACATTCTTTAGTAAGTATCTGATAACATGTTACATTGCTCAGTACTGTGTGGGACATGTGTCCCGTCACCGTATACAATTTAGTAATAGAAAATTTAACATACATTCTTAGTTAGATCACTGTCGATGCTTTTCTTAATCTCTAACAGCTATATATATATATATGTATGTTCCTCCACAGTGGGTGGGATGCGGAGTGCTGTAAGAAGGTGCTTCTATAATCACCTTTACCAGGTGAGTAAACTACCATTATCTATTGCACTTTCTTACAGCACTCCGAGTCTCAACACATGGGTGATTGTACGGTAGTATTAGACTTTGTCCTGGGAGGGAGGAGGAACTTGAATCAAAGCTGTCTGGAGCACCCTGCGACCAAACTCTAAGTTCCCTGTTAGGCTGGTGTCCATCCGGTAGGACCTGAAGAAGGTGTGCGGGGACGCCCAGGTCACTGCCTGGCAAATATCTCTGACAGACGTGGAATTACGCTCCGCCCAAGATGCGGCCACTGCTCTAGTGGAGTGTGCTCTGATGTTTGCTGGAGGGGAATTGCCCCCAGTCCTGTAGGCCCTCGGTATAGTTTCTTGCAGTCATCTAGCAATTGTGGATCTGGATGCTGCTAGACCCTGTTTATCGCCTTGAATCAATACAAATAGCCTGTCTGACCAACGGAAGCTCTCCGTCCTGGCCAGGTAGGTCTGGATTGCTCGGGCTGGGTCTAGGCCGAGTAGGGTTTCCCTGTGAGGTTCCCCTATTTGGTGCTCGAGGGTAGGGACTGTGAGCTCCTGAGAAGTGTGGAATGCATTAGTCACCTTCTGAATAAAGGATGGCATGGGTCGGAGTACGACTCTATCGGGGAAAAAGCAGATGAATGGCTCTCTGCAAGACAGAGCCTGTAATTCACTAGTTCTCTTGGCTGAAGTGATCGCTACTAGGAATATGGTTTTCATCGTGAGTAAGGATAAGGGAATAGATTCAAGGGGTTCAAATGGTGATGTGGCGAGGGCGTCAAGCACCAAGTTAAGGTGCCACGGAGCCGTTATGGGTCTTGGGATGTGTGTAATAAGGTTTGCAGCCTTTAGGAATGATTGAACTAAATGGTGTGCTCCGGGTAGATGGCCATTGGTTTCTCCCCTTATAGCCCCTATGGCGGCCATCTGTACCCATAGAGATGCAGCTGATAACCCCTTTTACAATCCCTTTTGCAGAAATTCTAAAACATTTATAATGCTACATTGAGTTGCCCTTAAATTCTGGGTCTTGCACCATGAAGCAAAGGCCCACCAGTGTCTGTTGTAAGTTCTGTTGGAGGATTCCCTTTTTGCTTGTACCAAGGTGTCCGCCACTTTACCTGATACCCCTAGCCCTAACAGTCTAAACCTCTGTGCGGCCAAGCCATCAGTTTCAGTGGTAGAGGGTTTTCGTGCCAGATCGGGCCTTGTCTGAGTAGGTTCTGGTGGTATGGTAATACCGTGGGATTGTCTGTCAGCATTTTCCTGATGAGGGTGTACCAGGTTCTCCTCGGCCAGTCTGGGGCTATGAGTACTACGCTGCTGCCCGTGTCCCGGATTTTCTGTAATACTGCTGGTAGCATGGATATTGGGGGGAATACATATACCTTTTTGAAAGCCCATGAGGTTGACATGGCATCCACTCCTGCTGCTCTCTTGTCTCTGAATCTGGACATGTAGATCGGAAGTTGGGCATTGGCCGCTGATGCCATGAGGTAGATGTTGAAGGGTCCCCATATCCTCTGGATCTCGTTGAAGATTCCTGGATGGAGTTGCCATTCCCCTTGTTGCAGTGTCTGCCTGCTCAACCCATCTGCCCTTGTGTTCAGGCTGCCTGCCAGGTGAACTGCTGTGAGACTGAGTAGATATTTTTCTGCCCATAGCAGTAAGATTTCTGCCTCTTGAGCCATGGCTCTGCTTCTTGTTCCTCCCTGCTTGTTGACGTATGCCATTGCTATGCAGCTGTCGGTGCGCACCTTTACATGGTATCTTTCGAGTTGAGTTCTGAAGTGTATGAGGGCTAGCCGGATGGCTCTTGTCTCTAGTATATTGATTGGGAGTTTTGACTCCTGGTTTGTCCATTTTCCTTGAATTGACTGTCTGTTGACTGTAGTTCCAGGTGTCCAGGAGCAGGCGTTGTAAGTGCCTCATGTGTAACCTGGCCCAGTCGTGTAGGTCTATGCATGCTGCCATGAGACCCAGTAGTTGCAAAACGTGCCATACCATTGTCGAGTTCTTCTGAATAACTGTTCTGCAGTGCGCTGTCAACATCCTGGTGCGTGTCTGCGACGGTCTTACTGTGCCTGTCACCATGTTGAATGTTGCCCCCAAGTGGTCTAACAATGTGGTGGGTGTTAGGTGGCTCTTTGCTTTGTTGATAAGCCACCTGTGTTCGGTCAGTAGTTGCAGGGCTCTGTGGGTCGCTATCCTTGACTGGTCCACTGTTCTCGCCCATATCAACCAGTCGTCTAGGTATGGGATCACATGAATGCCTTCCATGCGAAGTTTTGCCGCTAGGGGTACCATGACCTTGGTGAATCGGCCAACCCGAACGGCAAGCTTTGGTACTGGAAGTGGTAACCCAGTATGCTGAATCGGAGGAACCTCTGGTGAGATGGCCGGATAGGTATATGTAGGTAGGCATCCTTCAGGTCTGTGGAAGTTAAAACATTGCCCTTGCGTATAGCTGCAATGGTGGACCTTAGGGTTTCCATCTTGAACTTCTTGTACCGTACAAACTTGACAAACTTTAGGTCTAGAATAGGTCTGAGGTCTCTGGTCTTTTTTGGGACTAGAAAGAACACGGAGTAGATGCCAGAGTATCTCTCCTGATTTGGAACGGGCTTTATGGCTCTGCTGTGTAGCCGTTGGTTTAGAATGGCTCGCACTTGTTGCAAGGTTGCTTTGTCCCTCGAAACGTGTGATTCTGTATATCTGTCCTGCCTTGGGACTGTGTTGAACTCTATGGCATAGCCCTCTGAGATGATCTCCTTGACCCACTTGTCTTTGATTGATTTGGTCCAGGTTGTGGCAAACTGCTGTAGTCTTCCACTCACTGCGTCTGTCTGGCCCTGGACCGGCGGATTCTCATTGGCGTATTCCCCTGTTTGATTTGTTTGTCTTATACCCCTGTTTGCCATTGTAGTGGGAACCTCTGCCCCTGTTGCTCTGAAAGCTCTGCCTGTTGTTGAAAAAATTTGGTTTGAACCCAAACGCACATCTATCTTGCCCCTGGTGACTTTGGCCCCTTTTGGTTCTGCCTGAGTAATGTCGAAATTTGTTGTTTCGAAAGGATGGTAAAGTAGCTTGCCCTCCTTGATCCTTGTCCTCCCCTTTCTTTACCATGAACTCTTCAATGCCAGGCCCAAATACCTTGTCTCTGGAGAACTGTAGTTTCATGACCCTTGACTTGGACTCTTGATCTGCATTCCATAGCTTGAGCCGTACCTGCCTCCTGTCTCTATTAATGGAAACTGCTGATCTAGATGCCATCTTAAAGCTATCGATTGTGGCATCAGCTACATACTTCATGGCTTGAATGGCATAGTCCATGGTGGCTCCATGGGCACTGGTTTTGGGGATATCGTGTTGAACTGTCTCCAACCACCTGAGTACGCCCTCGCCGAGTAGGTGGCGGCCATGGAAGCTCTCATATTCATGATCATCATATCGTGGACCTTCCTCCCGATCTCGTCTACTTTTCTGTCCATGGGGTCCTTCAGGGCCAAAGCTGACTCTGAGGGCAGGATGGTCTTGTTGCCCAGGAAGACGACCTCCACATCTACTTGGATTGCCTCCTCTCCCTGAACAGAAGGTCTAGTTTGTTGTCTGGCTGATCCACCGGTTCATCCATTCTGAGTGTCTGACAGACGACTCTTTTGAGCTTGGGGATGGCATCGAAGGGGCATAGTCGTGCAGCCATATCCTCCTCTTGCTCCTCCTCTTCCTCGGAGTGTTCATCTTCCGACATGTCTGATGTGTCATCTGAGTTTGAGTCACCCCTGGGGCGCTTTGGGTGGGGGGTTTTGCTGGGTGACCTGGGTCTTTTGTCTGCTCCCAGGTTGTCGATTCTGTCCAGGAGCTTTTGAAATAACTGCAGCACCACGCTTTGAGAAGTGGTGGAGGCGTTATCATTTAGGGGGTCCTCATCTGTGGATCCTGAGTTGTGGGTGAAATCCCTCTGCACAGAGAGCAAAGCTCCCCCACGTCTGAGGTAAGCAGGATGTTGGGGCATTTTCTGCACAATCGTCTGACGGAGGTCATGATTCTGAAAGACATTGCATTGGGCTTGCTCAGGGGTGCATGACTGAAAAAATTGTAATATGACTGAAAATGATAATCCTGATGAGCACTAGTCCCTTGGCTGGACCTGTAAGAACGCTGAGGATATACATCAGGTTCTGGCCAGTTAATTACATGCTCCCACTTACAGCCTATTATCTCTTAGAGATGAAGAAGGCTGGTAAATTGTAGTTAAATATTGTTAAATAGCTATGTGGGACAGCTGTTTATTGCCCCCTAGTGATTTGCTGGAGCTTTTGTTTCTTTAAAACTATTTTCCCTGATTGGTACGCCAAGGAGGTGCCTGTGCCTTTAAGAAGTGTGGCAGTGTTGGTGTGCCATTTTAAGATCGGCAGGACAGCGCCATCATTTTGGGAAGGTGACTCTATCCTGAAATGTCCCTCTAAAGTGCTGCGAGATTTCATGCGATATTCTCTGGCAATCTAGTCCAAGATGGCGAGTCTGAAAGCCCATTGGAATCTTGATGGAAGGGGGAAGTCCCCCTTTACATACTTGAAAACCTCTATCATGTCTCCCCTATCCCTCCTCTCCTCCAGTGAGTAAAGCCCAAGCTCGTCCAGTCTCTCCTCATAAGGCCTCCCCTCCATGCCCTGAATCATCCTGGTCGCTGTCCTCTGGACCCTCTACAGCAGCGCTATGTCCTTCTTCAGATGAGGTCTCTAGAACTGTACACAGTACTCAAGCTGCGGCCTGACCAAGGCATTATATAGAGGGAGGATCACTTCCTTGCTTCTGGACGTAATTCCCCTGGCTATGCAACCCAATATCCTGTTTGCTTTGGCTGCAATTTTTCTACAATTTTCAGAGTTATTCATTTTAATATCTACCACCACCCCTAAATCCCTTTCTCCTAATGTTGCTTGCAGTGTGACACCCCCCCCCCCAGGGTGTATACATGGCCCGTGTTTTTAACCCCCAAATGAGGGGGGAGGATTGAAAAGTATTAGGCACTACATTTAAGCTCTCAGCTGGTGAGGTAATTCGCTAGTTCTCTTACTCCAAAAACGTGATCAGTTGCCTTTAGAATGCTAAGTTTTTTAAAATCTACCTCTAAGCCCTGCGCCACGGAGACTATCCTGAATCTAACATTTGCCTAAACATTCTGCTGAATTGGCAGCTGCATATTATGGCCTCTTTCCTTAGTCCTTTGACCAAAAAGGGACCACGAAAATTACTGCCTATCTTTATAGGCACTGTAACCATGTCTGGGATGAAATACAGCATTTTTTAATTGGGAAACATATAGCTTACCTTAGGGCTTGGCACAGAGCCAGATGAAACGTGACCAGCCTGGGAAGATGCACAAAGAAAAACTGAAGATTCTGGGAACAACAAGGAAAGGAGAGGGAACGGATTTCGAATTTTGGGATTCCTTTGTGCATCAGCCTATGAGGAGAGCACTAACTACCCATGTGTTGAGACTCGGAGTGCTGTAAGAAGGTGCGATAGATAATGCTGTGCTTTCCTCTCTGGAGAAGGGAGCATCCGCAGGGACACTGAATCCTCCTCCCCTCTGGCCAGCCTCCAGTGACCTTGGCTCATTCACCAACCCAACCCGCTGACCTTGCAAGCCTTAGCCCTACTGCTGTGATGATGGGCTGGCTATATGTCTTGACAATCTAGCTTATATATTAACCCTTGCTGTGCTTATGGCATGTATACATGTCCTAAAAACCTGTACGTTCTAAATCTTCTGGTCGCCTAAGGGTTAATGAATATCCATGTTGACACTGCCGCTACTGATCTCATTCCCAGTTGTTGGAGCAACATCGGTACAGGCAGTTGAAGCATGGGTATGCATCACTGTAATAAACGAAATTGCCAAGACATTATACATGTGCATAGATAGTCTGCACTAGCGAGCCTATTCTTCGCATCATCAAAGCTTTGCTGCCCTCCGGAGGCTAAGAAAAAAATTATCCTCTTGGGAGGGAGGAAGTTTTTTATCATTACACTAGCACCACCTGGCTGTTTCCTGATGGAGCAGCAAATGGAACAGCTGCAGGTGGGGGATGGTTGATTTTTTTTAGCCGAGCCCATCTGTTGCATGCATTGCGCCTGCGTGTTCCAACGGCATCTTGGAGAGGAGAAAGTAAAGAGTGAAAAACTGCCAGCCATTGTGGGGTGAAGCCGAGCCCCCGCAAGTTCCACACCTCTGAGCAAGGGTCCTACCTTCTCTTCTGGATTTGGTTCCTCCATGAGGCTTAGGCAATGATAACGGCCTCATCATGGGGGTTAACCATGGTGGCTTTCAGGAGACCGAGTAAAGTCCCAAAGAAGGCAGGTGATGGGACTGTTTGATGGAGGCAGGCCTGGCATGAAGAAGGATAAACAGAAATGGGAAAAAGAAGTATTTTTTAATGTAGTCAACAGATATATGTATATAGAGAATACTGGATGGGCAACCATGCACAACCAGCTGGTGCTGCCACATAGGGGTTCTGATTACTGCTGACCTCGAGAGCGCAGCTCAAGAGGTCTGAGATAATCAGAAGGCTGAGGTGGCTGCTCAGGTGGACTGTGCATGGAGTTGCACATCCAGCATTTTTTATAGTGTATGGTATTAATTCAGAGAAAAATAATGTGAACGTGTTTTTTGATTGTTTTTTTTCTTTATATATTTTACGGTATTTTTTGTTTTCTCCCCGATCCCAGCCCCCTACCTCGGACATGCACACGCATGTGGAGGCATGCGCACACCGCGTCTCGAGGTACCATTCTATTATGTGTCGCCCCCTCCGCCTATGCTAACCACTGGCCCTCCACCCGGTAGCAGAGGGACTACGGGGGGGGGGGCGTGACCATCCCAGGAGAGGAGAGCTGTCTTCCGGTTGCTCAGTCCTGCTCTGACCCCCCCCCACCAGGTTCCGGCACCCTGACGACCCAAGTCTGTTCCCGTCCCGGGTCGCCAGCATGGTGCGAGGCAAGGCATTCAGCGCCTCAGCCCTCCATGCCACCGGGCCATTTTTTTGATTGCTTAACTGAGCAGCGCACTTGAGGCATTGGCAGGTGCTGAGTTGTTAAGGCACACTCAAAAGCGTCAGCAAGTGCCGTGTTGTTAAAATGGTAAAATGGAAAGACATTCAACATTTTTTTAAATCATTTCAATCATTTTTCATATGAACATACAAACATACAAAGAAGCCAGCAGAAGCAGGCCATTTGGTCTGTCTAGTCTGCTCGTATTGCAGGGTCCACAGCTTGAGCTACTGTTCCTGCCCTCCATCCCCACTCCTCCCATCCTCCCTACCCATGATCCTTATCTTCTCCCTACGCCTATCCCAGCCTCTGTTAAAGCTGCCCACTGTCTTCAACGAGATCACCTCTTCTAGCAGCACATTCCAAGTGTTCACCACCCACTCTGTGAAGAAGTGCTTCCTGACCTCCCTCCTAAACCTCCCACCCTCCAGCTTCAGACTGTGCCCCCTTGTGTTATGGTTGCCACTCAGCTTAAAGAGACTCTCTTTAGTCACCTTATTTCTCCCTTTCAAGTACTTGAAGGTCCCAATCATGTCCCCTCTCTCTCTCCCCTGTCTTCCAGGGAGTACATGTTCAGTGCCCTTAACCTCTCCTCATATGCCTTATGACCCGCTATCATCTTTGTAGCCCTCCTCTGGACCTTCTCCAGCAGGTTAATGTCCTTTTTGAGGTGTGGGCACCAGTACTGAACTCTATACACTTTTCGTATACTTTTTGTAATATTTCCCCTTGTAACTTGCAAAACTTGTAAATAACCCTTGTTTTTCCTTTCTGGTAGAGTTTGTTGCAACATTTTCATTAAAAAAAAAAAAAAAAACAATTTCTTCAAGAGAGAAAGACAATATAAAAAAATGAATACCTTTTGTCGTGGCACAGCTAGGATCAAAGAAGAGAAGTGGATTAAGGTACATGATCCTTCTTATTCTAGAAAATTGAATTAGCAGTCGTAACCAGCTCTCTCTCCTGACACTAGCCGGCAAACAAAAAATAAATAAATAAATAAAGCCGCTGCCCCCACTCGCTAAAGTACAAGGCTGTTTCCTTTTTCTGCAAATTTCTTTTTATCGAAAGGTCTTGCCAAAGAGGAAAGAAACTTAACAGAACACTGCTGCCTCAAGTAAGTATCCGTAAGTAACATAGTGCCTAAACAGTTATTACTCATTAAAGGTTGCAATATTACTTGCGTTGCTCACCTCATACATGAGGTATTCTAATTGACAGATATATGCACATACCACCCAGTTGACATTCTGAAGTCACTCACGCCCTTTATTGATTACTGTCGTCTTCAGGGAACACAATTCAGTTGTTTGGGTGTACTATAAATAACCCATTGTCTCCTTCGTAATTCAGATGCTGGCTATGCATTTAGGGTAGCAGTCATTTTTGTCCATTCTATATTTAGAGAATAGTGTATGATCGCTCATACACAACAAGGATATTTTTCACTCGAGAGGTTTCCATGATAGCCAGAGACCTCAAGAGCGCAGCTCGAGAGGTCTGGTTACCATGGAACCTCTGGAGTTAAAAATATCCTTGGAGTTTATGAGCAATCATGCACTGTCTTTCATAGTGTATGGTGTCTCAAAAAGGCAATGGGTGTCCTTACTTTTTCATTTTTTAATCGCCACTTGTCTCATAGGAGAGCTCTCACCACCGTGGCCATTTCCAGAGGATCGGAGGACGCCAGTATGCACATGCACAACCCCGTTCTAAGTTGTTATGCTGCACTAGCTACGTAGCTCGTGTAGCATAACAAACTAGCTGACGTAGCTAGTGCGCATGACAGTATTTCTGGAGGGATGGATTTCCATCCCTAGCAAGGTTCAACCATACACTATATATAGGATAGTGTATAGCTCCCGATGCACAACAAAGCTGTTCTCCAACCGAGTGGTTACTATGCCGACTTTTGACCTCGAGAGCACAGGTCAAGAGGTCACACAGTCGTAATATTTCACAGTCGAGAAGAGACTAACCTTGATATGTCAGGAACCCTCACTTTCCATATAGTGCATGGTGAAAAGGTTGCACTTTCAGGACAAGAAAGACTGGTAAATGATAGCTTAACATCATACATTTATGCCACAAACATTTCAGTTTGCTGTCAGAGTGGGGATTTAAGGTCACCACAAAGCAGGTGTCCATCATTTGGTAGCGCAACCTTCGATTGGTTGCTAATCAGGTGTGGGCGGGCTTTAAAAACAAAACAAAACATGGTGGCTGAATTATTCACCTAGCGAGAAGCGGTGACCACAAGGAGACTCTCTGATCTGATTGTAAGTAATATCTGGTTGATCCTGCCTTTTAATTAAAAGTTGAATATCTTTTTGCTCTCTTGACAGTGCAGGTTCGGGTGATTTTGTTGCCACTGCCACATTGACTTATCTGGTTGAGCCTGCCGTTTCGGTAGCATCTGTTCTGCAGCAGAACAACTTTTTACAACAAACAGATTTCGGTGGGTAACAACATTCCACCATACACCATACACTATATGTGATTTATTAACCCTCTCCAAGTGGAGATCTGGGGTGTGGTAGATGATAACAGTCATGTGGTGATTTTGTTTTTTTTGTCACCATCAATATGTTAAAACATTTTCTGGTGTTCAGATCCGCTATCCCTCAGGGACATCTAAAAATAAAACTGTGTATGCATTTCTTATAATTACTGCCCTCAAGAGTTCTCGAACTTCTGCTTGTCATTCCCTATAAAATGGCTGCAGGGCCAGGCACTCCCAGAGGCTATGCTGCTGTTTCACTTTAGACTTACCGCTTTTCCTCCAACAGGAGGCTGTGAGTGTCAGGTGACATTTAGGCTGTTTGTCGGGGGTTATAATGTAACGTGTAACAGACTTCCAAGAATATTCTCCAAATATAGGATGTTGTGACATTATGAATATGTTTGAGACATAATTAATTCCTTCTGGTGATCTGGAAGCACAGTGGCTAGGTCTCTCTCCCATGCCTGTCTAACATGTAATGTTGTAATGCCTTGGACATGAATCAGTGCTTGATATAATCTGGAGATCAGCTGTCTAGTGGAACCCTCTCCCTTAAGTACCTATATAATTAGTTGTATTAAAGAAGGGGTCTCTTGCTCTGGGGGATAGCTGGTAGTAAGGGTCAGACAAAGTTTCGTACCTGCAAGTACCTAAAAAAATGTGTTTGTGGAAGGGCAAATGTTTCTTTAAATCATCAAAGCTACGAAAATCCTTGTCCTATAAAAACTGAAAATAAAGTGAAGCTCCAGACAGTCCCATATTTTGTATTCTGTATCTGTTCTAGCTGATAGAAACCTGTTGGTGTAAGGGAAGGAGGAAATTGCGAAATTTATCTCCCCTAAGAATCTTATACCAGATATTAATAACCGACCTCGTGTAAGGATTATCTGTTGGGAGTGCCTCTTTCCTTCAAGGCATAGCAAACAGTATCAGTGGGAGATGTAACATAGTCCCCTCTATCAGTTCTAGGGACTGTGCAGCATAATTACCTATCATCCAAATAAAGGGAAGTATGCAGCTGCACAGCTGCATGATAAAGTTGCAAGTTTGGCTGGACCGATGGCGCTGAGGCGCTTGACGTCATATCTCATGCTACACCGGTGACCCAGGTTCGGAAACAGGCCCAGGTCATTGGGGGTCGGCTGGGGGGGGGTCAGAGTTGGATAGAGCCGTCGTTTGGCAGCTGTCCTCTCCTAGGGAGGGTTGGGTGCCATTCTGACTAGCGGACGGTGTCAGGAGGGGAAGGACGCCTCTAGGCACTTGACGGAAACTGTGTCTCAGCGCAGCTCCCTGCCTGGACTTTGGTCCTTTGCGCCAGCATCCTCTGGGGGGTTGGGATTAGGGACCACTCAGTTACCTACGCAGCCATGTAAAATCCCAACCCCACTGCCGTGCAGCGTGATCCCCTCAAGGGAGGGGGATAGGGGCTACAGATCAACGGCATGCCACCACCGAGCCTGGGCTGGTGAGTGGGTAAAAAAAATGTGCTATAGAAAAAACAGTTTTAAATTTGGCAGAGAGAGACCACCTTTCACCTTGGGGAGATAAAGCACTGGGATGCTAACTCTGGGTTGTTTCCCCTGCCACAAGTATCTGAATATTAATTTTTGCCACTGTCTAAAATAAGAAATCTGTGATGTAAGTGGGATCATTTGAACTAAATAAAGTGGCTATTGTAACAAATTCATGCACACACTATCCACCCTCTGAATCAGAGGGAGGGGCAAATTAGACCAGGTTGAGGCATCGCTGTGAAGTACTTGGTTTAATAGGCGTCATAATTAAACAAACTGCTTAGGGGTCCGATGTGATTTGAATTTCTAAAATATGGCGTACTCCATTTAAAGTGAAAAGGGCTATGGATATCTGTGGATGGAGAACAATTAATCTGGAAAATCTGTTTTGGAGGTGTTTAGGCTATAGCCTACTATGTGCCCAGAGTTAAAAAGTACTTGCCACAAGGGCTCCAAAACCTGATCTGCAAGCAAGTTGTCAACGTATAGCGCAAATTTTTCCTCCCTGTGTCTTAACTGAATACCTGTAATTCAGGGATCTTGCCAGAGAGTTTGGACTAAGGGTCCCAGGTATATGGCAAAGAGAAGGGGGAAGGGGACATTCCTGCCTAGTGCCTCTGCCTAACGAGAATGTAGTTTATATTTGCCCATTCTCCATAACATAGGGCTTCAACTACCCTCACAAATTCCAGTGGGCTCTGAAAAAAAGACCATTACCCTAAACAAGAAGGACCATGCCACCCGGTCAAAGGCCTTCTCTGCATCAGGGCTTAAGAACAAGGACGGGTCCTTTGACCGAACAGCGTGGTGTAAAATATGCACTTTTTTTAAATATTGTCCTGGGTTTGTCTACAAGAGACAAACCCGGTCTGGTCTTTGTTTATAAGTAGGGGTAAGAATAACTTTAACCTCTTTCCTGGTACTGTGGTATAGATCTTGTAATCCACACTGAGGACCGAAACTGACCTGTAGGAAGAGCATTGTATAGCATCTTTGCCAGGTTTTGGGATGGATGATATCGTCGCCAGTCTCCGTGAAGGTTGAGCCGAATGACCCTGGAGAACCCCCTCTCCTGTGTTGGTCAGCAGTGAACAGAGGGAGTCTCTGAAGGTCTCACAAAATTCTACCATATAATCATCCGGGCCCAGACCCTTACTTGACTTTAGGTTTTTTATAGCAGCATCAGTTTCTTCAAGCTGTAATGGGGCTATCAAGGCCCATTGCTGTGGGAGGGCAGGCATTTGCAAAGGCTTAAGGTGGGCATCTGTGTCTGCCTGGGCAGGTGGAGTGTCAGGAGTACATAGCCCCTTGTAGCATTCTTTGAAAGCCTGTGTTATTTTTTTCAGGGTCAGTAGTTAGCTCCTGGGAGACCGTGTGTCTAACTTTGGTAATGGTATCCTGGGCAGTTTTCTGCCTGAGGCAATTGGCTAAAATCCCACTAGCTGTAGGTCCCCCTTCCCCTCATAATATCAACGCTGAAGGAATCTAAGTGCCATTTCAGTTTTAAAATGTAATATTTCATGAATTTTCTGTTTTACTTTATTCAGTTGTGGAACTATAGATACTGCATATTACCCTGCATGTGGAATTGCACGAGTGTTTGTAATTTAGGGGTGTCCAACAGTGTAGCTGGTGAGACATCTGCCGTAGCGTTCTCTGCTATAATATGTGGGATCTGAATTTTTACAAATTCCTGAAAGTCTGGAATGTTCAGTAATGAATTACTAAGTCTCCAGAGAGAAGAGTCTCTTTGGACTGCTGTATCCAACTCCATGCATTGTGGGGCATGATCTGACAATACAGTTGAGAGCATTTTAGATGTCTAAGCCCGGAACATATGTTCCATTGGCATGAAGATACAGGAACATATGTTCCACTGGCATGAAGATACAGTGTGTTCTAGTACAGACCCCATGTGGGTGGGAAAAAGGTGAACAGAGTCTCTTAGTAGGGTGCAGGTATCTCCACATGTCTGTCCAGGCAACATCCTTCAAAAATGTCCTACTGACTTTCTGCATTGGAGCATCTTTTGTGGGGCGAGGATTGGGTGTGTCTCTGTTACCTCAGATAAAATTTAAGTCTGCCTCCAAAATTAATATGCCTGATTGAAACGCTACAATTTTTCTATAGAGCTGCCTAACTGTGCCGTCAACTCGAGTGGTATGTATAAACTGACCAAAGTCAATTCATGGGTCAACTACAAAGCCTTTGATTGCTAGGCAATCCTGTGAATCAGTTTGCTGGTCATTAACCTGAAATGTGTGGTACCGCTGCCCCTCTGTGCTTCTCTACGTGGTGAGATGATGCCACCACTGTACTATAGCCAAATGTTTTAAGTTTTTCATGTTCAACCATACTTACGTGGGTTTCCTGTAGCATCATAAAGGCTAGTTTCTGCTTGCAAATCGAGGCTAAGATTTTAGATCACTTCACTGGATTATTCGGTCCATTCACATTATGAAAGTAGAAAATAGTTGGGTGCACTTTACTGTTAGCCATCAGAAATAATAGGAAGGTCTGGGGGCACCAGAGAGCCAGCTTCCGGGCAGGAAGTGTTTTCTGCAGCTCTGCACTTCTTGCTCCTAATTTACCGACTAAAACATATAATTTTAGCTGAACCTTTTATTTCAGCTGAACTGAGTGAATTCTACAGATTCTCAGCTTTCTAACGATACCAGACTTGTGATGGGGTGTACTAAGCAAAATCAGCCTCATTCGGCTGCAAATTTGAGGCCTTCTGCTGCATCTCAACCTCAGCCTCCTAGTTCTGATCAAGACCACGCGGTGGTGCCTGCTACTTCTAAGGACCCTCCATGGCAAGCACTCATAGAATCTGTCAGAGCGATGGACTCAAAACTTGAAAAAACACTTTCTAAATTGGAGACTCATGGTGCAGCGATAACAGCAATGAGCTCAACTGTTGCAGACGCAAACAAGCGATCTCTAGCAGCTCAGACAACAGCAACTACCCTGGTGAAAGAAAACCAGCAACTAAGATATCGCCTGGAGGGAGTGGAGAATATCATTCGGGCAGGGAACGTCAGAGTAATTGGCCTATCTGAAGGTGTGGAATGGGTGAACCTTTTGTCCTTTATGTGGCAGTGGCTGGCTGAGACCCTATCGATCCCTGAGGGTTTCGAATGGACAGCTCTGCGGCAGGTGTACCGAGTAACACCAAGGGTACGGCCTGCAGGTGTGAGTCAACCGAGGACGGTGATCCTGAAGACGATGGGTCCGGAGGTCCAGGACATTCTAATAGGGGCAGCTTGTGCAGCTTCTCCCTTGGAGATCCAGAACCACGAAATCAAGCTATTTCCTGATCTCTCTTACCAGACACGCTCAAAGAGGAAACAATTTGACGCAGTTCGCCAGAAGCTCCGTTTGTTGGGGATGGCACACTCCTTCTTGCTACCAGCCCATCCAAGAGTCACATATGGGGGTCGGAGTTGGCAATTTACAGACCCGAAAGATGCGGGTCGCTGGGCCGAAAAAGCGGCTACTGAATTCAACAGTAAACCAGGACTGGAAAATGTGGTGGTCAGCTGTGATTTGGAGGAAGGCTGAGTACTAACTCTGCCTTTTTCTTTAGTCACTCATTTTACTTTGCCTAATAGTCAAAAGTTAGAGACTGGGATACTGAGGGTGAAGTGATATTTTGGGAGGGGGGTAGTGTTGTTTAATCCCTTCTTATAGTTATACTGATCCAGTTTAAAATTTCGTTCATGTTATTTCAATTGCTCATATTGTATACTGAGATCTGCTCTAAGCTAATTGTTTGTATGGAGGGTGGGTAGGAGCAGGAGACAGCGGAGTGCATGGGAACCATGTCTACTGTTAATATACTTTCTCTTTGAAAGGTCACAGCACTACTGGTTAGTGCAGTTCAAGGTTTGGGATATTCTACATAATAAACGGACTGTCACCTTAGCCATGAAGCGGCTGGCAACTTGGACTTTCTTATAGGACGGTTGGTGAAATCTGCCAATCATTTTATTTTATGCCACACTCCTGCTGCATACTGCGTAAAAGCTAGAACAAAGTGATATTCCATATTTTGCTATTGTAACTGAATGACTCGTCTTGCGTGAGGGAAAAAAAGCTGTAATGTCTTTTTATTAAATCAATAAAAAGAAAGTACAAAAAAATAAAAAGAAATAATAGGAAAGCCTGCCCTATATGAGGAGTGCAACAAGGGCCCCCTACCAGACTGATTTACTAGTGGCATTATACATGGTCTCCCAGGACACTCATGACTTCCTTAGGTCTAATCCAGTGAGCATACATAATGAGGTACAGTATTTCATGTACTAGGGTGGTGGCAGTAAGACAAGCATTGACATTAATAATGAACAGATAACAAATGCGTACAGTGAACAAACAGAGAAGGATAAAACTGGCTGTGCAAAACATGGGCACCTGGAGGTCTCAAATGGCATGTGGCTTCCAAGGGGGTAGGTCTGTAATTGAGAACCTCTATGGGAACATGCCACAGGTGGCATTAGTGACACGGAAATATTCTGGGAGGAGAGATACCATCCTGTAGGTGCTAGGCCTCCCTGGTGCAACAGTAAGCCAGTGCACCACCTTGAGCGGTCTGAGTCTAGAGACCAGCAGCAGAGGCAAATGAGCACATCACGCTCTGAGTGTAGCAAGCCCAGTAAAAAGCACAGTAGAGATCTAAGGGTCATGTCCCAAATGGGTTGAGATGTCCCCTCGGTTCCTGCACTGGTGATTAAGCTTTAATAAATGAAGAACAGTCTAGGGTAAGTATACTGGACATAAATCGGAACTAGGAGGAAAGTATCTCCCCATAAGGAGAGTCCAGTGAACTATCATCCCCACTCACACAGAAGAAGTAAAAAAAGGAAAAACTGCAAATGGAATAACTATCTACTTATTAAAACCGTAAAAAGTGATAGCCCACCAACATGTCAGATAACATCACTGTGATATAGAAGACCTGTCTGCAAATGCAGATAAATCCTGGCATGTCCCCCTACCTGTTTGGGAATGGGAACCAACCACATAGAAACATAGACTTTGTCGGCAGTTATGGACCGCTTGGCCCACCTAGTCTGCCCATTTCCCTACCTAGAGGATAAGCTGCAGATCCTATTTAACCAACAGCCTATTTCTTCCTACCCCCCACAAAAATTGCCTTATGCCTGTCCCATGCATTCTTGAAGTCTCCCACAGTTTTAGACCCCGCAGCCTCCTCAGGAAGGCTGTTCCATGCGTCCACCACCCTCTCTGTGAAAAAATACTTCCTCACATTGCCCCTGAGCCATCCTCTCCATCTTCAAATTGTGTCCCCTTGTTCTTGCACATCTCTTTTTCTGAAAGATGCTACCCTCTTGGACTTTGTTGATTCCACTGAGGTACTTAAACGTTTCTATCATGTCCCCCCTCTCCCTCCTTTCCTCAACAGTATATGTATTAAGCTCCTTTAGTCTCTCCTTGTATGGCTTCTCTTTCAGACCCTGCACCATTTTAGTTGCCCTCCTCTGAACTGCCTCCACCCTGTCTATGTCCTTGCGGAGTTGGGGTCTGCAGAATTGAACGCAGTACTCCAGATGGGGTCTCACCAACTGTCTGTACAGGGGGATAACAACTTCCTGTTTTCTGCTGGTGATGTCTCTCCCTATACATCCCAGTATTCCCCCTGACAGACAGCCGGCAAGTGCAAATGTCAACCTGCATACCTAGTGGAGAAAAAGAAGAGCATGTAACAACATATTAAATAAGCAGTTCCAGAGTCCTGGGTAGCTGGGTAAAGTAGTCACACATCTGCATTTCCATGGTGGTGGCAGCCCAGCCAAGGCCCAGTGGGAAAGGCAAGAGCAGCAGTACCAAGGTGGGAGAACTGGGGCTCATTCAGCTGCCAGAAGCATCCAGTCCCAAAGGTAGGCCAGGATCTCCCCCACCCCAGCGTAACCCCTGCCCCCTCCAGCCCAGGGGTGGGCACTGCGGTCCCCAAGCAAAATGCTGGCAGCCCAGTTGTGACACTTCCCAACTTAGGCATCCAGGTGTCATGTCATAATGATGAGCTGTACCCCCCCATCCACAGCAAGGGAGGCCCTTCGCTGTTAAAGGAGGATTTCGGGCTCCATGGAAATCATGCACCAAAGTGTGCTGCTGGGCCAACTGTAAAAACATGTCCAAGAGGCTGGTTGCTCCCCCAAAGTTTTCAGTTGCATGTTGGGGGAGTGAAGTTCTGATAGGAACAGTCGAGACTGTGTGGGGTATGAACAGGGAGCATTCGTCTGAATCCTTTGCGTGAGTCAGATAGGGCGTACCATGTAGTAGATCCAGCATATTATGAACAGTATCAAAAGGCCAAGATTTACTGCAGCTCCAAGACAGTAGCAAGGGCCGTTGGGCCCACCCACACTGCCCTTTTTATGTTGCTTGCACGCATGTGCAAGAAACGTAGTGCCATCATCCGAATTTTCGGAGGTGTGGCAGCCCTCTCCCAATTCAGTCAGTGTGTTTGCAGGCACGGCTGCAGTTCTCCAATCAATGCTGCAGCTGTCTATGACAGCGGTTGAAAATGCAGTGGTCATACAGTTGAAAGGGAGAGCTACGCTTCAGTGAGCAGCGATAAGATCGCGTGCTCATGCGCGCTCCCCACACACACACACACACACACACACACACACACATACGTGCTCTTGCTTCCCCACGCACACACTGTATAGCTGATGGGGGTGCCCAATCCCCGTCGGCTGTGCTGTGCTCCCCCACAACAGAGTTCCAGGTGCCACGCTGGGAGCCCACCCCAGTCACGGCAGCAGTCTGTATGGCGACGGGGTGCCCAATCCCCGTCTGCTCTACTGTCTCCGAGAGACTATCAGGTGCCACACTGGGAGCCACCCCAGTGTGGAAACAGATCCTATGGCTGACGGAGGTGCCCAATCCCTCGTCTGCTCCACTGCCCCCACCCCCAAACAGCCTTCCAGCTGCCACGCTGGGAGCCCACCCCAGCGTGGTGCAAGTCCAGCGTTGTCCAAGTAAAAGAAAAAAAAAAACTAAAAGAAAAAAACCTTCCATCGGAGACTGTCTTGACTCCCCCCACCTGCGGCCACCCTCTGTGCATCTACCTCCCCACACTCCCACCTCACCCCATACTTACCTCCGGAGTCCGGCGCGATGATCTTCGGTGGACCGGGAACATGTCTTCACTCTTCAAAGCCGACCACGAACTGAGGAAATGCTGGTAAGCTGTATAATGGAATAAATAGGGTTTTTTCAATTTTACTGCATATCTCGGGCATTTTGGGGAATGTTTTCACCAAATTTTCAACAGGGGTTTTTGGGACCCCACCTCATGAATTCTGTCACTGTCATGGTGTTAATCGGCCCGGAAAGGTGATTTCACGCAGTCACCGTGGAACCACCTTTCAGGACCGATTTACGAAATGACACTGTCACAGTTCATGAGGTAGGCCCTCAGAAACCCAATATTGAAAATTTGGTGAAACAATTCCCAAAAATGACCGTCTTACGAGCATGCGTTACGCTGTTCCTACGCACTCTTGTAAGTTCGCAAATTTTCAATATTTTCACTCCAGATTTTCAACATTGCCATTTTACCACACCTCCTTATGAGCAGTACAGCTGTCATTTCTCACATCTCGCCTAAAATGTGTTTCCGCGCATGTAGCGCACAATGGCGCAGTCGGTGTGCGAAATCAATGTTCAGGACAGATTAAGGAAATCACAGTGACACTGTTCATGAGCAGAGGTGTTAAAATGGCTATGTTGAAAATTTTGGGAAAAAATTCCCTTCAGCCGTTCTGCAGTGTTACTAATGAAGACATTGAACAGGACTGGCCCCAGGACCAATCCCTGCAGCACCCCACTGGTCACCCCCTCTCCCTAGACTGCACCCCATTTACCACCACTCTCTGCTTCCTGTCTGTTAGACAGTTTCTAACCCAGTTTACCACCCTTTTCCCCATGCCCAACCTACCCAGCTAGTTTATCAGCCTGCTATATGGGACGGTGTCAAAGGCTTTGCTGAAATCAAGGTAAGTGATGTCCACTGCCCCACCCTAATTTACTTCCTTTGTCACCCAGTCAAAGAAATCAATTAGATTTGTCTGACATGATGTCCCCACTGTGAATCCATGTTGTCTATGGTCCTGGGCTCCGATGGCTTCTAGATGCCCCACTGTCCTTTCTTTAAGCAATGTCTCCATGATCTTCCCCACTACTCAGGTGAGGCTAAATGGCCTGTTGTTCCCCGCCTCCTCCCTGCTGCTGGACTTGTGTAGAGGGACTACATGTGCCCTCCTCCAATTCACTCATGTTGAATGACTCAGTGAACATGGCTGCCAGAAGTACTGCTATCTCCCTTTGCAGTTCTCTTAATATCCTTGGGTGTATGCCATCTAGTTCTATCGCTTTGTCCACCTTCAATTTAGTGAGCTCCTGCAGGACTCTTTTGCCTTTGAATGGACTATTGTCCACCTCTTCACCTCCTTGGCAACTGCTGTACTGCTGTGGCCCTTGCCCCTCCCACTTTTCTGTGAATACTGAACGGAAAGACACAGTGCATGTCTTGGGAGGAAGGTATGGAACTATCACTTCCAAATACCTAAACAGCACATACAAGCAAGCAACATTCGGCATTGTCAAGTGCTTGTTTTTTATTGTTTGTTAGCGTCTTCGCATGGGGTAGATCCTAATAAGTAATTACAGTTTGAGAAGTCTTTACAGTGCAGTACAAGTAAGCAATGAAAGACAGTGGGGCAGGAGGTCCTGGGAAAACTGTAACTGATGAACTGTGCTGTCAGCAGAAGGTGATGTAGCAAATCCGAGCAGTAACCCTCAGATAGTTCAGGTGATTTGAGCAGCATGAACAAAGGCAGAGGTAATACTGTGGCTTGTGGCAAAGGTTTTAAGCTCTCACCTCCTGCATGGTTGTTTGGATCACTGTCCTGAGGCCTGATCCTCTGCTGTTTGGCCTGCTTCTAACCTGGCTGCGCTCCGATTGCCTGTCTGTCCACAATGGGCCTCTGATGCATATCCCAGCCCTTCTCCTTAAGTACTTTTGGTGCCTCCACCAGTATTTGGTAAATTTGAGTCCATTTCCCAGAAAATCTGAAAGCAGGCAGGAAAGGGTGTCAAGAATTTGACATTGTAACCTGGCCCAGTGGCGCTGAGGGTTGAGCCACTGGATGCCACACTTCATGCTATGCTGGTGACCCGTGTTTGGGAATGATCACGGATCACTGGGGGTTGACTGGGAAGGGAGAAGTTTAAGTGTCCGGAGGACTGCTCTCCTCTCCCGGGGAGGGTGGGCTGTCGCTCCCTCAGAATGACTGCCACCAGATATAGGCCTGGTGGTAGTGCGGGACTGAGGGCGACCATGAAGGGAGGGTGCTGCAGGACTGCAGTGTGCGCGCACCTCCACATGCATACACTGTTGTGCGCGTTGGTAAGGGCTTGGGAGAAAACCGAAAAGGAGCTGGCAGGCTCCATGATAGCCACGGCTGCACGTCCGACTCCGGCAACCCCCGGTGGGTGGGGGGTAGGATGGCCCTCCTCCCTCCAGCCCTGTCTTGGGGGGAAAATCTGTGGGGGAAATGCCTGGGAGAAAGCTGGAGGTTGGGAAGCGGGCCATGGAAAGAATTGAGCCCTGTTAGAGGGGTCCGGAGCCTGCCTGCCAGCCCCACCAGGTTAAACGCTCTATAGAACAAAAAAAAAAAAGAATTGGACATTGTGTTCCCGGAGTGCATGAAATATGTTAGAGTATGCCTGTCTCTTCTTCAGCACCTCCAGAAAATAATCTTGATCAAAAAAGAGTTTTGCCCCATTGTAAGTACCATTTTTAGTTTGCCAAGCCATGCGCAAGATGTCTTTTTTTGTCTCACTAGGATGAAACTTTCATCACCATCAAGCGAGGATTTGCATTGGATCCAGATGGCTTTGCTACTAAGGCCCAGTGGGCATGCTCAGTCCTGAAGGCCATCATGGGTGGAAGCACCAGCATGTCTCTTGAGAAGATTTTCCAAGAAGTCTGTTAGATGGCTCATCTCTACTTCCTCAGGCAACCTGTACAATCTTAGATTGTCTCTCCAAGATTGTCCCTCAAGATCCTGGCATTTAACTTGTAGTTGTGCATTCTGTTCAGCCAGTTATTCAGTGGCCTGATGCAGTTGGAGGGTTCCACCTTCCACATGACCCACACTCTCTTGTCTCTCCTAGTCATTTTTCCAGATTGCTCAACTTGGAGTTGACCTTGTTAAATTTCCTTCAGTTCTTATCTCTGAAACCTCTAATATCTGCCGTTAGTGTGTCAAAGCATTATTGAGACAGTTTGTCTCTCTCCACATCAGTTTCATAACCGGGCCCTCCTGTACCTGCTGGCAAGGGACTCCTGCTGCGGTCTGATGAATGTTGTCTGGATCCGCCATCATCCCGAGCTGCCAATTTCAGATTTACCCTGGACTAAGTCACCTGGTCACCTCTCTCCCATGTATGTGCCATTTCCATTGTTTCTGCAATAAATTATGTGTAGGCCCCCCCCCCCCATGTCAATGGGTTTTAGATGGTACAAGTATTCGTGGGGAGGGGGGTGCTACAGCTAAGTTCACAGCCCAGCAACCTATCCGTTTGCATAGTGAATGATGGAAAACAGTACCTGATAGAAAAATCCAGGGTTCAGGCAGGTAACAGATGAATCCGTCGAAGTGCATCTTCGGGTGACCAGAGGACAGCAGTACCAGGTCCCTGGGGGCAAACTTGTCAGACAAACAGCAAACTCCATACATTTCATTTGGCACAGAAAGTCTGAATAGGCTAGTAGAAAACTCTGTCCAGGCAGATTGCTTTTAAACAAACAGAATGGGATTTATTTGATTTCTCCCAAACATAACGGTTGAAGGCTCAAGCAGTAACAAGCAGTTCCATTGGGCTAGGAGGCACAATTTATTGATTTCAGATGATCTATGGCACAGTGTCATGGCACCAGTCATTCAGGGCATAAACCTGGCAGAAATCCCTCACACACGGAGCGGAAATGCACTCTGGACCTTGGGTGGACAGTGACTATTGAGGACATAGGACACCAGGGCATTAAGGAGCATGTACTGTGGAGCAGAGCTGTGGAGACTGCGGGGATGGAGCTGACCCTATGGCTAAACCAGAGCTGGAAAAGTACAACAAGAGAAAAAAAGGTAGTGATTTTTTGTGGTGTGCAATGGTCAGCTGGAACTTTACTCGTGGGTTATGCTGGGATTTACCCATGGGTAAAGACCCATGCTGACCAGTCAGGTTAGGGGATTTAGAGACCAATTGTATAATACAGAAATAAACTCAAGTAGGATTGCCAAAGTGCAGACAGAGGAGAGAATAGCACAGGAGGTAAAGAAGGGTGATAAGACTTTCTGTTGATACATAAGAGAGCAGAGGAAGAATAAGGGGGGAATTATCTGTCTAGCATCAAAAGAGGATCAGCTGGTGGAGAGGGATAAAGATAAGGCAGAGGTACTGAATGACTTCTGGTCAGTCTTCACTACAGAAGACTGTGGCAAAGGACCTATGTTACGTGGCACTGGGCAAAACGATAATGTGTCCAACATGAGCCCCTAGAGTCCTAGAGGAGCTGGGTAAGTTAAAAGTGGATAAGGCAATGGGTCCAGATGGTATCCACCCAAGGGTCCTGAAAGAACTCAGGGAAGAGATTGCCGCACCACTGGCTGAACTGTTCAATAATTACACTAGAAAGTGGTATAGTACCAGACGACTGGAAAAGGGCAAGAGAACCAGGGAACTACCATCCTGTCATCCTAACCTCAGTGGTGGGTAAAATTATGGAAGCATTGCATATGGAGAGGATAGTAGACTACCTAAGGGAAAACAGAAGACTCGACCCAAAGCAGCACGGGTTCACGGCTGGGCGCTCGTGTCTAACGAATATGGTGGACTTCTTCGATTGGGTAACCAGAACAGTGCACCAAGGTGGTGCATTGGACGTGATTTACTTAGATTTTAGCAAAGCTTTTGACGCTGTTCCCCACAGGAGATTAGCCAACAAACTAGAGCACATGGGCATAGACCATAAAATAGTCAGATGGATTAAGAACTGGCTTCAGGATAGGTTACAGAGAGTCCTGGTCCATGGGGCATTATCAGAGGAGGGCAGAGTAACCAGCGGCATCCCATGGGGCGTCAGTACTTGGTCCAATCCTCTTCAACATATTCATCAGTGACATTGCTGATGGACTTGAGGGGAAGGTCTGCCTGTTCAAAACATAACCCAAGAAAGACATACACACTGAATGGGCATCAATAAAAAGAATCAAAGATGGAACAGGATCTCGGAGTAATTGTTATCGATAATCTAAAAGTGGGGAAACAAGGTGAAAAAGCAGCACAGAAGGCCAGCGGCATCCTTGGCTGCATAGGTAGAGGGATTACGAGCAGGAAGCGTGAGGTAATCATCCCATTGTACAGGTCCTTCGTCAGGCCACACCTGGAATACTGCATGCAGTTCTGGAGGCCTCACCTAATAAAGGACATAGACCACTTAGAAAAGGTTCAGAGAAGGGCCACTAAGATGGTGCAGGGTTGGCATCAAGAACAGTATGAAACGAGACTCAGTGAATTAAACTTGTACTCTGTAGAACAAAGAAGAAGTGGGGGGGACATGATAGAAACATTCACATACATAAAGGTAATCAACGCAGCCCAGACAGGAAACCTATTCCAGGAAAACAAAACAATGCGTACAAGGGGCACAATCTGTACCTAGTGGAAGGCAGATTTAGAACCAACATAAGGAAATACTTTTTCACAGAGAGGGTGATAGAACCATGGAACAGCCTGCCCTCAGACGTAGTAGCATCGAAAACAGTACGGGAATTCAAACTAGCATGCGACAAGCAATGCGGGCACCTGAAGGGGTAATAAAACAAGGAGGGGGTAGAAATTTTTGGGCAGACTAGATGGATTACGCGGACCCCATTTGTCGGCTACTTCTTATGTTCTTATTTCGAATCATTGAAATGGGCAGTTACACATTTTTTTTTCAGTTTTCACATTCTTACAGATCAACAGCATTTTAAGAGGGAAACACAACCTCACCAATTAGTCCAGTAGGGGGGCAGTAGCAGTCCAAAGTACAGCACCACAGAGCACTGTAAATCTGTTTCTTCCTTGGAGTCCCTGGGCGCTCCATCGGTAGCAAATTAGAAGCATAGGTCAGACTTGAGGTTTGTGTGAGCGGATGCTGTTTGGCGTGCATTTTAAACAATAAAACTGCTTTTTGTACTTCTGCTTATGTGGTGTGGAGATTTGTCGATGCTTAGTACACTCAATGCCTTGCAGTCCTGGCTGATGACATAATATTTCAAATGGTTCCCAGTCTTGTTCTGCACTAGGGCAAATGCTTTAAATAGAGTGACTCCTGCCCACACTGTTGAGGCACACATAGACCTGGCTGTATTGATAACTTTGCTTCTGTTTTAGTCCGGATCAGAGGGCCTCACTCGGTTTCGGGCATGTACCTTTTCCATGGCTCCATAGAACACCCAGTCACTTCTCTGCACCTCCACAATGCCCCACATTCTCTCACTAAGGTATGGGTAATTCTCCCCGGGGTACTTCTTCTTTATGTACCTCCAGACCACCTCTCCGCCTGGCTCCAGTCTGGGATTGAAAGCATGCTTGTTCTGGGTGCCTGGCCCCTCGGTAGCCAGCTACCCTCTCTGTGGTAGAGATGGCTCATCTCCATGGGTGCAGTGAGACCATGTCATTGATCCTTCTGCGGCATTGGTCATGGAGCAATGGGGTGAAATCCAACAACCTCAAAGAGGGCATGATGAATGACTTGGGTATCCCCTCCTCCACAACCAGATCGCCATACATTCGGGTGATCCCTTCCCTGGACCACAGCTCCCTGGTAAATGGGCCACCCGCTGTGCTCTCGATGTCAGACTCTTCCTCCTCCACAGTTGCTTTTACAATTACTTCAGGGCTTTCAGCGCCCTCCACTTTCTCTGGTTCCGATTTGCTCTCATGTAGTTGGCCCCTAGCCAGGGGGCTGGTCACCATAGCCTTGGGGGGCTCTTCCCGAGCTGTTTGGACACCTCCAATGCTGTCATGGGGGGGTCATTTGGGATAGCCCACCCACGACCCCTCCCTCTGCCATGGGGAGGTTCTAGGGCAACTGGCAGTAGAGAAAGGCGAGGCAGACGGCTGTGCCCTTCCGCCACTAGCTTCTCCTCTTCAAACTTGGCTCCCTTTCAGGTGATCTTCACTCTGCCACAGGCAGACTTGGCATCATGTTAGGCAGGCTTGGCTTCACTGCTGGTGCATTTGGCTCTACTGATGGCAAACTCCGCTCCACTGCTGGAAAACTGGCTCTCATCTCCTCCCAATGTTCAGCAGGCTCGGTAACAGACACTTCAGTTGCCATGGGGGTAATAGTTTGATCCCATCCGGTCCATGGCAATGCATACTGGGCTCCAGGTACTGTAGGCCATCCACCGGCACCGCAGAAGCATGGAAAACACATTGGCTGGTGCAGCACTCCAGTCCCCTCCTGTCCACACAGGACACATCGCTCTGCCACACTGCTCCTCTCAACCATGCTCCATAACCAACTAAGCAGTGTCTCCTATATGGTCACAGTGTAGATTCCGGGACTCGGGGCAGATGCCTTGGCAATACTTGCAAAATCCATCTTTTCTCCCAGCAATTGTGCAGCAAAATTACAGCACACAGTCACAAAGCACTACTCCCTCTGAGTCCAGAAGGCAAGTGTGTTGCAGTCTCTTAGGACCCCCTTTTTTATGGGCACCTCGGGACTACGGGCTCCACCAACCATTCACCAAATTAGTCCCCACATTATGCATGCATGTACATGGCATGCCATGAAATGAGCTCCATCTTATCGCGCATTTGAAAGGCGCATGCATTGTCCAGATAGCGCAACTGCAAGATTTCTACAGTGCTCCACAGCCTTTAAAATCACCCCAGGTGACCCAGTCTCTCTGGTACCCATCAGGTAAGATTGCTTTGCACCCCTTTTTTCAGATTCTGGATGAGCCCCCACGTTGTAATGTCTCCCCGTATCTAGGTGTTTTAGATGGTACAAGTGTTCGCGGGGGAGGGTGTGCTACAGCCAATTTCACAGTCCAGCAACCTATCTAGTTGCTTAGTGGAAAACAGTACCTGATAGAAAAATCCGGGGTTCAGGCAGGTGACAGACGAACTTCATCGAGGCACATCTCCGGGTGACCAGATGACAGCAGTACCCTAGGGGGCAAATTTGTTAGACAAACAGCAAACTCCATGTATTTCATTTGGCAAAGAAAGTCTGAACAGGCTAATAGAAAATACCGTCCAGGCAGATTGCTTTTAAACAAACAGAATAGGATTTGATTTCTCCCAAACATAACAATGGAAGGCTCAAACAGTAACAAGCAGCTCCATGGGGCTAGGGGGCACAGGTTATTGATTTCAGATGATCTACAGCACAGTGCCATGGCACCAGTCATTCTGGGCATAAACCTGACAGAAATTCCCTCACACACGGAGCAGAAACACACTCTGGACCTTGGGTGGATGGCAGACACCATAGGACAGATTTTTTTGGGCAGGACACCCAGTTACAGTCCATGCATTACTCTCCCAACTTCGCAGCCATTAGGGGCTATTTAAAGTTCTCAAACAGGTATGGGCATAACTATTACGGCTTGGATACCATGTTCCATACAGCTTCACTACACTTCCCTCAACGGAGCAGGCACAGCTTGGTGTGGAATTATCCTGGGAACCCATTGAAGGGGTGGTCTCCCTGGGCCTGACCGCTACCCTTGCTGCCTCTCCAAGGGGTTCTATGGGCACAATCACAGTCTCTACTTTGGCCGGATGACACACATTCCCAGGTGGGCAGACATGGACCCCAGCGAACAGACCGCAACCTGTCATGCCGCATCCTGACCCAAGCCGGTCACTCTCCAGACGGGGAAGGGGGGCGCCCATTGCAGCCACCCACTCACCGGATACAGCTCCGGACCTCTTCGCCAATTTTACCAGCATGCTGGACCTGCTCCTGTGCCAAAATCATGGTGCCGGGCCCCCTTGTTCTCCCCGGCTTTGGCTCCGCTTGATGACAGTGGCACGGCATATTTAGGAAGCCACAGACAGCACCAGGGTGCCTGTTGAAAACTTCGCCCACACGTTGGCTGTTTTCAAACAGGATCCCACCATTCTGAGGGCCAGGGTGGCTATTGCCTCACGCTGGGCCCAGGCCTGCAGCCCCAACCACTAATCTACCCCAGACTCCGTGGCACGGCTTCACGGAAGACCCCGTTTTCCTGCCACAGGTCCCTTTTATAGCGATGCCAGGTTAATGCCCATAACTACGGGTCCTGGCACCATGCTGGGTGCAGATGCCCCTTGGACATTGTAGTAAGCCCACCAGGTTGGGGGGCTTACATATGCCCATTGTGAGAGGCTTAAAAGAGTAAGGGGAGCAGAGTTATAGCACTAGGCTGTCATCAGGTGCATGACGTCACCGAAAGTCTACAAGTACCAGACTTTTGATTTTGAGTACACTGTACAATGACACTGTGCAGTTAAAATAGAAAACAAAGCTTGTGTACTCTCCAGGTGTTTCAGAATGCTGTTGAACCATAGAAGGGTACAGTCATGTTCATGACCTCTGAATAGTGGTACAAAAGCATTTTTAATAAGATGGAAGGCCATACATGCTAACACTCTACCATAACCTATATAAAAAATATATTACGTATATATTATAAATATACAATGGGAATACATTTTTAATATATTTTAAATATATTTATCACATATGTTTTTATATAAATCTGAAATTTTTGATTGGCAGATTTGATATATGCATATGTTTTAGACATATGATAAAAATGTATTTTGAAATTTACTTACACATATATTTGAACTATAAATGAATGCAATATAGCTATATTTATTTTTTATGTTTGGGGGATGTCTTGAAAGCCTGTCCAAACAATCTGTATGAAAAGAATCTTGACTCTCCCCAGTGACCTCATAGTGCCTAGTTTATGACATCATAGTGCTCACCATGACAAAGGACTGTAATGTTGCAACAACAGCAACTGTGAGATCAGTTTGGGACAACTGGATGTTTTATGAAGGACACAGTGAGATAAGTACTGCATTATCTGATATTTAGCGGACCGAAAACACGAGAAAATTAAAAATATCTGGAAAACACAAATGCTAAACACAGACTCTGTAGATATAATACTTACTTGTTTCAACCTTTTATTTTGCTTCCTGGCTATTGGGCATCCCCCATCTGGCTGGTACCCCCACCCCCACCCCATCCTGTCATCATTCCTAGGTACTTAACTTAACCTACTTATTGGATTGGTGGGATCCCTGGGAGTGAAACTTCCCCGCTTGGTGCAGGATCTATTCCAGGAGGTGGGTGCCTGGTACAGGTCGCACCTGGAAACAAGCTCCGGCTTAGTGTGCCTTTCCTGGTTAAACAATTTCCCCTTTCCCTTTCCCTTACAGTAGACGATGTGGGACTTGTGAGGAGCTGGTTGCCATCTTGCTGCTGTGGTGTTTTTCCACCATTTTCTCTCACAGACAGCTGCAGGTGTGCAATAATGTTGCATGTATGTAGTTATGCATGAGCACACACTGGTGTCTGTGGCAGCCCCCTGAACCTGACACTGCCTCTGCATCCGCTACTTCCTAGTCTCTGGCCTCTGCTGGGTGGCAATCAGACAGCAGTGGATAGAAAGCTGTCCAGTGGGACACTCATTGACCCTTCCCCCAGCTGCCCCAGCCAGCAACCCTAGTCCATTTCTGAACTTGGATAGCAAGAGTAGGCCTTGCTGCTGTGATACCTATGCAGTTTAAATCTAATAGTTTTTTTTTTAGTCAAGGTTTTTTGATCCAGCCAGTCAGTCCTGCTGTGCCCCAGCCTGCCCGCAGGCAACTACCAGCCTCCCTGGTACCTACCTGCTGTGTTCCTCCATGGGTTGCCCCCCCCCAATGGCAGGGCCAGGAGGGTAGGTTCATTATCCTCCTCCCGCTCCCCCAGAGCATAATCTGACTGGACAGGTGGCATGGGGCAGCAGGTCAGTGATGAGCTGGGCATCATCCACTGGTTATTTTCTGCTTTTCTCCCCATGATTGGTGGTGTGCAGTGGCACAAGTGCGCATGTGTGTATGGAGGCACACACCACGCACCAAACCACCACCCACCCCACACTGATGTTGCTGCCGCTTGCCCTGCCACCATGCCTCCATGTGGTGGCAGCATTGTAGTGGTGTGGCATATCCCCCCCTCCTCGGGAGAGGATAGCACCCATCATATGCTCAGTCCTCTCCCTTCTGGCCAACCCCCAGCAGCTTAAGTTCGTTCCTGAACCCAGGCTGCCAGAGTGGGTGGAGGTGTGGCATCCAGCACCTCAAGCCTCTGCAGCACTGGGCTAGCTAAATATAATAGTTTAACATCTCTTAGTTTAGTTGATACTTTTTTTTTTAATGCAAGTGATGAAAGGATTATTGCTGGTATATGGTGAGGGTTGGACAGCCCTGCAGATGGCAGCCTCTCTGGTTACCCAGCATGCAGTGCTGTCACTTGACAGAGCAGCATCGTGCTCTGGTTCTAGCAATCCCACTCTGGGGCCAACCTGGGGTTTGCAAACATCGCAGAACTGTGGTGCTTGACTCTTTAGGGGGGGTGGAGTGAAGGCATGAACTATGTAGCATTCACACAAACACTGCTAGTTAGCCACAAAGCTCCAGAGGGGTCGGCTGTGAAGGCTGTAGGTCCCCCACTCTTCTGAACAGAGGAAGAGTGAAGGTACAACTAAAGGTAGGGATGGGACGGTGGAGAGGGAGACGTAAAATAAATTAAAATAAAAGTTACAAAAAAAATAGGTTACAGAAACTCTTGGGCCCCTGTGGCCCAACTGCCGCACATTGTGGAGCTGTGCAGGTGACCCGAGTTTGGGAGTGAGCTTGGGTCACCATGTTGGGAGGCAGGCCTGGCCACAGCAGCTGCCAGATGGCAGTGCGTTGTGGTCAGGAAAGGAAGACATTGAGCACCAGTACCGTATTGACCCCTGTGGTGGGCCAAGGAGCTTGCTTCCTCTGCAAGATGTTGCTGCATGCAGCCGATGCCAGCAGAGTCAACATCCATGTCTGGAGTGGTTGGAGGAAACTGGAGTAAATATACCGTGGCAGTCAGTATGACGGCCTGGGCTCTGAGGGCTCCGAGCACCGGATCCTGGTACACATGGTGGACTGCTTCGGGGAAGGGGGAAGACCCTCCCCTTGGGTCCCCTGCCATGGGGGAACACCCATGGGAAATGCCAGACTGGGTTGGGTCCCAAGGAGGACAAGGGTCTGACCAGTCTGACCAGGGCTGGGAGAAAAAGCTCTATAGCAAAACAAAAGAAGCTCTTTGGCAGCCAGCTGAGAAGCACAGAGGTAGCAATACAGCTGACTTTGCTGACATCCTGCTTTTGGGAATGGACTCTGGTCACTCGAGGGCCAGCCCCAGGAGGGAGGATAAAGCGTCCAGTGAACAGCTTTCCTCACTCAGGGTGGGATGTAGTATCCCGCTGCTAACCAGCCTCCTGTTGGAAGGGGGGTGGCAGCACAGCAGGGTCACCTCAATAAGGAGGGCCTACCCTCAGATGTTGATATGCATGTGCATGCCTCTGCATGTATGGGCGGTGCGTCATTACATGATGGGCAGCCCTGGGCCAAAAAATTGGAAGGAAAAATCCCATCCAAGCTAGAAACCCCATTCAAGCTAGACTGGGGCCTGACTCTCCAGAGGCCCAACACCCCTGACTAGGCATCTTCTCCAGTTTCTGGATTGTGCTCATTGGGGGCGATAGGGGGACCCTTCCCCAGCTCCACTATGAGGGTAATCTGTGAGAGACTTCCTGGAGTGAGCAGAGTAAGGTCTAGGGAAGGCGGGTGACATGGCTAGGAGCATTGAGACAGAAGTGGGCTGGCTGGTCAGCTTTTAGGAGGACAAAGAATAAGTGTAAAAAGCACTCGAGCCTCCATTTAGTTAAAATCAAAATTGACCCATTTTATTGCAACATTGCAGTCCCAAAAAAACAACTTTGGTGGACCCACTTTCTGGGACCTTTGCAGTTTCTTTGTTCAGTAATTATTCACATTTTTCGATTAGGGGATCATAGGGATCATATATTTGGATGCCTTATAAAATATCCTATATAACTTAAAACATATAAATATTGTGCCGGCCCGGTGGCGCTGAGGGTTGGATGCCACTCCTCGCGCTATACTGGCGACCTGGACTCAGGCGACCTCGAGTCATGGGGTGGGTGGGAGGGCAGGATCGAGCGTGCCGTTAGGCTGCTCCTCTCCTCTCCCTTGGGTGGTGGGGTGGTTGTCGAGCCTCCCGTAGTCCTATTCCCCACGGGTGGAGGTCCAGTGGGAACGAAGGGTAGGGTGGGCGGGAAGGGGCCGAGTTGGCTTCTGTGTAAGCGCCTCCACGCCAAGACGCACGCACGGCCGTGTGCCAGGGCTCTGGTGGGGGACGGAAAGAAAATCAAGAAAAAAACACATGAATATTTACTGCATAAATAAAGGGTCTAGTGCTCACGAGGTCCAGCCAGCTTATTCAGGATTGCACTTGCAGTTTGAAGCAGGCCAGGAAACATGGTGTTGCAGTGTGACAGTGTCTTTTAAAAAATGCTTTGTTTTTGTTTTCTACACCCACCAGGAAGTGGAGGTGTTATATAGCAGTAACAGTTTGTCGTTCTAAAGCACTTCTCTAGCATAAAGTCTCCCCGTGCACTGTATAGAAAAACACAAGAAAATGCACATATAGTTTAAACTATCAAATACTGTCTTAGAAAATGGGTTGACAAAATCCTGAAACCTGATTGGCTGACAGCAGGCACAAGGGGCGCTTGTATCAGTCAACAGAGACCTCCAAAAAAAGAAAGAGCAGGCACTGTTCCTGCGTAAGGACTGTTTTACATATACATCTTGTTCTTTAAATGTTTTCAAATACTTTTTTTGGTAAATTTTGTTACTGCAAGAGCCTGTTTTCTATGTGCAGTAATGCCCTTCAGGGTGTCAGGTGTTGGGGGATAACCACACTTCCAGGGGGGTGTAAGGCCCTCAACCTGTGGCTTCAGGCCTCACTGCACATTGGGTGTGTGGAACAACCCACACCCTGTTAGGTCTTATTGTGTACATGTATGCAGCAGGGAAGGGAATCCTAGCGGTGAGGAGGGCACGCAGCAAAGGTTCTGTCGCCCAGTGCACTGAATTTGGATGGGGCTTTTTCCACCTGTAGGGCGAAACATTTTGGGAAGGTCTAAATTAAACATCTTGCTTCCAGATAGGACACCGCTCTTTCTTTATGGTCATTATCGGATAGTGTCTGTACTATGTCTGCTATTTTTAGACATGTGTATGTGCACTAACTTTAGCTTTTAACAAATAATCTGTTATAGTTATTTACCAGACTAATTCACACACACACACACACACACACACACATGTAGCAGAGCTGCGGACCCTCCATACCCACTGCAGTGCTTAATACATTATTCATTCTCAAACACACACACACCTCTGACCTATATAGCAATATACCTGCCCCCCCACACAAACGCACACACACTCTTACTACACTGAGCAGCATATATGAATGGAAGGCACCACGGACTGTGTGGTAATAGCACTCTTGGGAACTCAGCCTGTATTACTGCCCAGTGTAGCCTTCAACAATGGAAAGTTTGTTTTAATTCTTTATGAAGCCAAACGTGGGGGAGAGGGGGACTATGTATCTGTACTAGTGCCAGGTTTGCCTTTCGCTTCAGCACTCACTGCATTCACACAGCTGTTTCTGGTTTGAAGGGGTGGGGCAGGGGTGAACGGGAAGATTCAGAGTCAAGAGGACTTTAGCGATGTTTGAGTCCTTTTTGTTTCTGTTTGGGAGATCTGTGACAGCCGCAGTTCAGGACTGACTCCAGCTGACTTGTGGGAACCAGCAGTACTGGTCGTGGCTCCAGTCCACACAAAAGCAGTTGGAACTCATGTGAAAGACATGTCACATGAGTTAAAAAAATACATTTTGAAGAGAAAAAAGAGCCACATCAGTGCTTGGCAGGTCCCCAGACTCTGGATTTAACGTAGTAGAGTGCAAAGATCAAAGGTTAACATGGCGGGTTGGAATCTATTGAACAAAGGGGGAAGAGAGCGGAGGGTGCCCAAGGGGAGGGCAAGCATGGAAAACTATTCTGTTTACAAGAGTTCTGGGATTTATTACTCTGGCACTTGATTATTAGGTAGCCCCCAAAGAGACAGAAATTCTGTATGTTCGCTACAGACTGAAAATGTAGCTCGAAATTCATGGTTGTGGGCCAAGGGTCTGGGCCTTATTTTGAGATATATATGTTATGTTTAAATATATGTGTATATGTGTGTGTGTATATGTGTGTGTGTGTGTGTGTATATATATACACATACACACACACAGACAATGGGGGTGAGGGATAACTGAGTGAGATAACGTGTTATTCTCACTCCCGTTGAATAACCACAGTGATGACATCACCACTGTGAGAATATTTACAAATATACGATAGTACAAAGTCGCACTAACCCCGTGCAAGCCGCGCAAATTGTACATTTTGCAACAGTGAGGCCCCATTGTATAAATAGGACACATGTTGTGCACATCATGGAATATGAAAAATATTTTCACTCCTGCCTCATGAGCACTGTATATTCCACTCGTACCTTCGGCACTCGTGAAATATCCAGGCTCACTCTGTAGGAGTGAAAATATTTTCCATATTCCACTCGTGTCCATCATGTATCCCCTATTATATATGTATATATTTTGATCGTGAATAAGCAAACTTTGGATTAATAAATGGCAGATTTTTCAAGAGGAGTTGCAAACTCAAACAGCAAAACAGTATTATTTATGACAGGATAGTGTGTTTATCTTAACTTTGGACAAGTGTTTACATAAACAGAATCGGAATATTCTGTTTGTGAGAGAGCTCACAGTCATTTCGCAGCAGGCATTGTTAAATGCAGTGGTGTCAGAGCACAGGCTGTGGGGGAGTTCACAGCTATTCTTAACTAAGCCTCTCTTGAAGGGGTCCCTGTAATGAATTGTGTAGGAGCACTGGCCGTGGAGAAGCTCATAGTTCTTCCAGTCCCAGCAGGAGTAATTTTAGGTGCTGGTTTAGGAGCACTGGCCGGGGGGGGGGGTGGGGCACACAACATGATTCATTGTAGGTATTGGTGTAAGAGGACTGGCTGTGGGGGAACATAGTGTTTATTCCAGTTTCAGCAAGAGTCATTGAGGTACTGGTGTAGAAGCACTGGCTGTGGAGGAGCTCACAGTTACTCCAGTCCCAGCAGGAGTGATTATACCGTAGCTACTGGAGTAGAAGCACTGACTGTGAGGGAGCTCACAGTTACTCCAGTACCAGCAGGAGTCTGTATAGGTACTGGTGTAGAAGCACTGGCTGTGAGGGTGCTCACAGTTACTCTAGTACAGCAGGAGTCTGTATAGGTACTGGTGCAGGGTCACTGACTGTAAGGGAGCTCATAGTTACTACAGTACCAGCAGGGGTCATTATAGGTACTGGTGTAGGAGCATTGGCTGTGAGGGTACTCACAGTTACTCCAGTCCCAGCAAGAGTAATTATACTGTAGGTACTGAAGTAGAAGCACTGACTGTGAGGGAGCTCACAGTTACTCCAGTACCAGCAGGAGTCTGTATAGGTACTGGTGTAGAAGCACTGGCTGTGAGGGTGCTCATAGTTACTCTAGTACAGCAGGAGTCTGTATAGGTACTGGTGCAGGGTCACTGACTGTAAGGGAGCTCATAGTTACTCCAGTACCAGCAGGGGTCATTATAGGTACTGGTGTAGGAGCACTGGCTGTGAGGGTACTCACAGTTACTCCAGTCCCAGCAAGAGTAATTATACTGTAGGTACTGAAGTAGAAGCATTTACTGTGAGGGAGCTCACAGTTACTCCAGTACCAACAGGAGTCTGTATAGGTACTGGTGTACAAGCACTGGCTGGGAGGGTGCTCTCAGTTACTCCAGTATCAGCAGGAGTCTGCATAGGTACTGGTGCAGGGTCACTGACTATAAAGGAGCTCATAGTTACTCCAGTACAAGCAGGGGTCATTATAGGTATTGGTGTAGGAGCAGTGGTTTTGAGGGAGCTCATGATTACTCCAGTACCAGCAGGGGTCATTATAGGTACTGTTGTAGGAGCAGTGGCTAGGAGGGAGCTCACGATTACTCCAGTACCAGCAGGGGATATTGTACGTACTGGGGAAGGAGCACTGACTGTGAGGGAGCTCATAGTTACTTCAGTACCAGCAGGGGTCATTGTAGGTACTGGGGTAGGAGCACTGACTGTGAGGGAGCTTATAGTTACTCCAGTACCAGCAGGAGTCTTTATAGGTACTGCTGTAGGAGCAGTGGGTTTGAGAGAGCTCACAATTACTCTAGTACCAGCAGGGGTCATTATAGGTACTGTTGTAGGAACAGTGACTGTGAGGGAGCTCATGATTACTCCAGGACCAGCAAGAGTCATTGAAAGGTACTAGGGTAGGAGCACTGGCTGTGGGGGAGTTCACAGTTACTCCAGTCCCAGCGTGATTTTGTATACCTTAGGTATTTGGGGAAGGGGGACTTTGAGCTTACTCCAGTTCCAGCAGCAGATGTTGTAGGTACTGGTGTAGGAGCACTGACTGTGGGGAGCTCATAGTTACTCCAGTCGCAGCAGGAGTCATTATAGGTACTGATGCAGGAGCACTGGCTGTGAGGGAGCTCAGTTACTCTAGTGCCAACAGAAGTTGTTATAGCTACTGGTGTAGGAGCACTGGCTGCACGGGAGATATCAGTTTACTCCAGCCCCAGTAGGAGTCATTGTATGTACTGGTTTAGGAGCACTGGCTCGGGGGGGGGGCAGCTTACGGTTACTCCAGTCCTAGCATGAATCCTTTGTAGGTACTGATGTAAGAGCACTGGTGTTGAGGGAGCTCACAATTACTCTCGTCTCAACAGGAGTAATCATAGCTACTGTTGTAGGAATACTGGCTTAGAGGGAGCTTGCAGTTACCCCAGTCACAGTTGGAATCATTGTAGGTACTGGTGTAGGAGCAGTGGCTGTGAAAAGAGGTCACAGTTACTCCAGTCATAGCCAGAGTCTCTGTAGGCAGTACTGTTGGATCGTTCCAGCAGGAGTCCTCACAAAGGGCAATCGGGAAGTCACAGCAGGTAATGGTGTAGGAGATTTAGCTGTAGAGGAGTGCACTTCTGGTCCAGTCCGTGCCTCTCTCAGCAGGAGTCACTGTAGGTGGTATTGTGCCATTGTAGTAACAGGATTCCTTAGAAAGGGCATTCAGTGGATAATACTGCCGTAATTGTAGAGGAGCTTTAGCTGTGGAGGAGTTCACAGTTACTCCAGTCCTAGCTTCTCCCAGTAGGTGTCATTGGGGAGTTGTTCTCAGCCGGTAGTCCTTCCAAAGAGCATTCAGGGGATATCATTGTAGGTAGTGGTTTAGGAGATGTACCTGTAGATGAGCTTACTGCTGGCAGTGGACAAATAAAGGGAGCAAGGTAATGCTCGTGGTGCAGGGACAGCGCTTAATCCCAGGGGTGACTAGCTCCCTGAAAATGCAATGCTACAGTCATAGTAGGGATTAGAACTCAGGGACGGATTTCACGTATTGAAAAATGACTTTGTTAGACATTTGTTGCTCAGTGTTGGCATTCTAAAAGTAAATGCTAACGGCACGCATAAATATTGCAAAACACACATGTTGTCAGGACTACAAACTATACTGCGAGCCATAACATTGTTAGTGGCTAACAGCACAACATAAGCATGTTGAATATTAGCTGCTTGCAGTCTACAACAATACAAAAAAGAACGCCCTTACCCCTTGGCACAGTCACCTGCATACCCCAGCACTTCGCTTTGGATCGAGCTTCAGCAGGGGGTCTGCTGGTCCAGTCTCAGCCTCTCCTAGCAAGAGTCACTGTAGGCAGTGCTGTGGGACAGTTCCCAGCCAGAGTCCTTGCAAAAGGGCATGCAGGGGATAGGAGCATCTATTATTGCATCCTTACTCTTTTTTGTTATCTTCACCATCCTGCTCTGATGATGAACTGTAATGAGTTATACATTGCGTGTCTGCACTGCTTTAGAGAAGATGACAGCTGCATCCAGCTTGGATCAGAGCCCTCTGAGGGTGGGATACCCAAGCGCCAGACTGCTGTCTCACTCCTTTCCTCTATGACTACTCGTCTCCCTTTCACTTTGTTCCTAGTATAGAGATCTGAGGACTCAGGAGGTCTGCCTTAACTGGCACTGTCAGCCAAAAACACACGCATTGCCTACTGACCCTGAAATAACGCCACAAAGGAAGGAACCATATCCTCCATTCATTAACATACACCAGCCATTGATTTATTTTTATATTATGTTTTTCAGTCAAACGGGAGGGTAACATTAGATGCAGTATCTCGTTTTCATGGAGGTCCCTTGGTAGAGTAGGGTGCAACATAGAAAATATAGAAATTTAGCAGGCAGGAAAAGTCTTGGCATCCATCAATTCTAACCTGTTCCACTTATACCCACTGAATTTACCCCTACCTGCTTGTACTCATGACCTCTGGTGCTGACACCTCTCTACGCCTGAACAGTATTGAACAGTCTACTGCTTTGACCCCATAGAGATACTTGTAGGTTTCTATAATATCTCCCCTCTCACATCTTGTCTTGCGTGAATACATGTTAAAGCTGCCCAGACATTCCTCGTATAACTTTCAACAGGTGAGTACTAGTAGTTTTATAAGCAGCAACACACAACAGGGTGTGCAGTAAAGCATTTTAATTCACAGTCATGTGATATGTATCATTATGAAATGGATGCTGAGAGCCGGTTTCAGCCGAGCCACTATCCCAGTACAATGGCCGGGCTGAAAGTACTCCCAGACAAACAGATTGACCACACGTGTTTGGAGCATTCCACTTTACTGGCCATTACCCGCGGTCCACTCCGACTGAGAATCGCCCGCTGCCTGCCACACAGACAGCATATCTTGCCTTAGCTTTTTTTCAATTATCAAGCAGCCACTTGTTTACTGTGGGGGGCAGGCTACACAAACAAACAGAAATCATGGAGATTTGTTTGTTAAACCTTTGCCACCAGATGTGGTTCACAGCAGTTACGGCACCTTCGGTCCCCGCAAACTTCTGACATGGAAATCCAGCTCACATGCTCCCTGGTGTCGCACATCCTGTGACTCCAGCTCGCCAAACACCTTTGCTTTTTGTTTTTTTTACGTTTAACTCAGTTTCCATGAAGTGTGTGTGGCTCCATCTTGATCACGCTACAACTCTCGTGCATGCTGCTCCACCAAAATGAGCTGCTGACTACCTTTTTTTAAAATGTTTTCAAACAAACAGCATAACTCTCAAACTGCACAGGGCTGCCTCCTAAAACACTAATGGGAGGCAAACGTGACCCACTCAGTGGAAATGCCACCCAGTAGTAACCACTGCGATCCCAGTCCCACCAACAGCGCAGATGAACCCAAACTCCTTTGGCAGGACACAGTAGGCTGCTGAACCCACAGATACAGAACTGGTGCCACCTGTGGGCAATAGAAAAAAGGCAAAGTTAAACTTGGACTATTTTTTCTTTTAAACTCTGATTTTATATTTTTTCTTATAAATGTATTTAAAACAAAACAATTTTAATATACTGTGTACACTTTACTAATAGGGACCCATTTCATAATTGCAATAAGGCACTCCAGGGGGGGCATTATGGTGGGATAACGGCCCTTCCCGGGTGGTGGAGGCACTCGGTTTTGCCTCGTGCTTCAACCCACTCGAGGTGGGCTGTTATCTCACCATAACGCCCCCCCTCGTCATGCCTTATTGCTTAAGTAAATCATGTTTGTCAATTTTCCAATGCCATTTTGTGAAGTGTAGTGCAGTAGGCTGGTTCTAAAAAAATGCAATAATACAAGTTATTAACTGTATAAAAATGTTCACGGCAGCTACAGAGGACACGTTCTTGTACAGTAGGTGCAGAATGATAGCTACAGGAGATAAGGGTTGGTCCATTGTACAGTGTCAATGGCTCAGTAAGTAGAGTGATCACCTCTGGGGCTCGCATATCTGAAGGTCATGGGGTTCTAGTCTGGTGAGATGCTGTCCTTAGGATAAGGCGTTAAACCGAGGTCCCTTCTGCCCATTTTTAGTCATTGTCCAGGTGGAAAATGAAAATTCCCAAGGCATTTATTAAAGAAGAGTAGGGGAACTTTTTATTTAAAATAAAAAACAAAACAGCAACAACAAGAAAAGTACAGTGTCATAGAATACATAAGCAAACCCAAGAAAAACACAAAACAAGAGATACTAATTCTATCCTACAGCTCTGAGGTAGCCCAGGCAGTGAGGAATAAGAGGCTGGCCAATAAGAAATTCAAGAAGACCAAGAAAGGGGAGGAAAGGGAAAAATACCTAGGGCTGGTGAGGGAGGCAGGAAAGGTGGTCTGAAGAGCCAAGGCCCAAAGGGAACTGCAATTAGTGGAGGGTATTAAGAAGGGGAGAAGGCTTTCTTCTGCTATATAAGCGAGAAAAGAAACAAGAAAGATGGAATAGTTAGACTAAGACAAAGAGACAGGTGGGTGGAGGAAAATAGGGAGAAGGTGGAGCTAATGAACGAATACTTCTGGTCTCTCTTCACCAAGGAGAAAGATGGACTGGGGCCGACAGGGGGGAAATGGGGATCTGAAGGGGGGAGGACAGATGGGGCAGTAGAAGGGGAAAGAGTGAAGAAAGGGTTGTAGCATTGAGGATAGACAAATCACTAGGCGCGGATGGAGTGCACCCTAGGATGCTGAGGGAACTGGTGGAGGGGCATGCGGAACAACTGGCGGACCTGTTCAGTTGTTCACTGGAGTTAGGCATAGTACCGTAAGACTGGAGAATGGCACATGTGGTGCCCCTCCACAATAGCAGCCCCAGGGACGACCCTGGGAACTATAGACAGGTCAGTCTTACTTTGATAGTGTGCAGACTTATGGAGACCATACTGAATGAATGATTGATAGAGCATCTAGAGGAACATGGTCTCCAGGATGCAAGGCAGCATGGATTTATGGGACAGAGTTCTTGTCAGCTGAATCTGATCAACTTATTTGACTGGGTAACCAAAACAGTGAACAGGGGTCAAGCAGTGATCATCCTCTACCTGAATTTCAGCTAAGCCTTTGACTCTATACCCCCAGGAGGCTGATCAGGAAGTTGGTCTACCTCGGAGTAGGAGAGAAGGTGGTCAGATGGGTGAAAAACTGGCTAGGGAACAGGATCCAAAAGGTGATGGTGAAGAGAGAGTTGTCTAGCACCAGGGTGGTCACAAGTGGTGTCCTGCATGGCTCGGTGCTAGGGCTGGTGCTGTTCAGCATTTTCAATAATTATATTGGAGATGGCATCAAGGGCAAAATGTATCTGTTCGCAGATGACACCAAGCTCTGTAGGGAGGAGGAGGACTCACACGAGTGTATACAGGATCTTAAAGAGGACCTAAGAAGACTTGAAAAGTTGTCCAGGATCTGGCAACTGAGCTTCAGTGCCAAGAAGTGTAAGGTTATGCACATTGGAACCAAAGAGTATTACCTGGTAGGGGTCCGGATATCTCCCACAGAGGAGGAGAAGGAGCTGCGAGTGATAACTAGTGACCTGAAGCATTCTGTGCAGTGCAAGAAGGCAGTGGCAAGGGCGAACAGGATGTTGGGGTGTATAGTTAGGGGGATCAGCAGTAGGCAACAGGAGGTGGTATTGCTCTTGTACAGGTCACTGGTGAGACCACATCTGGAGTATAAAGTGCAGTTCTGGGGCTCTCACCTTAAAAAGGACATCAACCTGATGGAGATGGTCCAGAGGACAGCTGCAAAGGTGACGGCTGGCAGCAGGGTAAATCATTCAAAGAGAGACTGAGGACCCTGAACATGTGCTCCCTGGAGGACAAGAGGGAGAGGGGGACATGATTGAGACCTTCAAATACTTGAAAGGGATCAATAAGGTGAACAGGAGGGTCTCTTCAGGCTAAACTGCAGCAAAACCACGAGGGAGCACAGTCTGAAGTTGGAGAGGGGATGTGTAAGAGGGAGGTTAGAAGACAGTTCTTCACAGAAAGGGTGGTGAGCAAATGGAATGTGCTGCCAGAAGAGGTGATCTCATCGAGGATGATGGGCAGCTTCAAGAGAAGTTGGGATATAGAAACATAGAAACATAGAAGTTGTCGGCAGATAAGGACCGCAAGGCCCATCCAGTCTGCCCATTTCTTTTTCTACCTTATAAATGTGCCATCTGCCTTTGCTCTGTCAGTGGCCTATCTATTCATAGTCATTTGTATTGCTCCCTTATGCCTATCCCATGCCTGTTTGAAGCCCTGCACTGTATTCATAGCCACCACTTCTTGTGGTAAGCCATTCCATGCATCCACCACCCTTTCTGTGAAAAAGAATTTCCTTACATTCCCCCTTAATCGGCCTCCCTCTAATCTCATGCTGTGTCCTCTTGTCCTGCTATTTTTCTTATATTTAAACATGTTAGACTCTTTCACCTTGTTTATGCCCTTAAGGTGTTTGAATGCCTCGATCATATCACCTCTCTCCCTCCTTTGCTCAAGGGTATACATATTGAGCTCCGTTAATCTGTCCTCATATGTCTTCTGATGCAGTCCCTGCACCATTTTGGTTGCCCTTCTCTGGACTGCCTCAATTTGGTTAATGTCCTTGTGAAGGTGTGACCTCCAATACTGCACTCAGTACTCCAGATGGGGCCTAACCAGTGTCTTGTAAAGAGGGATTATTACCTCCCTCTTACGACTTGTGATACCCCTACTAATACACCCTAACACCCCTCTAGCCTTACCTACTGCTTTAGTGGTCTGCTTGGATGATTTTAGGTCATCAGTGATGATGATGCCCAAGTCTCTTTCTTCCTTTGTGACTGCTAGCAACTCCCTCCCAGCCTATAGGTGGCTTCAGGGTTTCTCTTCCCTATATGCATGATTTTGCACTTCTTTGCATTAAATCCCAGTTGCCACTCTTCTGACCATTCTGCTAGTTTATCCAGATCTCTTCTCATTCTGCCCACCCCATCTGGATCATCTACTCTGTTGCAGATCTTGGTGTCATCTGCAAACAGACAAGCCTTACCCTCTAGTCCATCTGCAAGGTCACTAATGAAGATGTTAGAGGACTGGCCCCAGGACTGATCCCTGAGGTACCCCACTCGTGACTTGCATCTCTTCTGACTGTATACCATTTACCACCACTCTCTGTTTTCTGCCCGTCAACCAGTTTGCCACCCAGTTGACCAACTTCTGACCCACCCCGAGCCTACCCAGCTTATTTATCAATCTTCTATGTGGAACAGTGTCAAAAGCTTTGCTGAAGTCCAAGGTAGGCGACATCAACTGCTCCCCTTGGTCCACCACTCTGGTTACCCAGTCAAAGAAATCTATGAGATTAGTTTGACAGGACCTTCCTTTGTAAACCCATGCTGTCTTGGATCCTGTGCCCCTATGGATTCCAGGTGTTGCACTATCCTTTCCTTAAGGAGTGCCTCCATAATCTTGCCCACTACTGAGGTAAGACTGACCCAGTCTGTAGTTCCCGCCTCCTCCCTGCTACCACTCTTGTGGAGGCGGGATCACATGAACCCTTCTCAGTCTTCTGGGACCTCTCCTGTGCTCAGAGACTCACTAAACAATTCTGCTAATGGCTCTGCTAGTTCCTCCTTAGCTCTTTAAGTACCCTGGGATGTATGCCATCAGGTCCCATTGCCTTATCAACCCTGAGCTTAGCAAGCTCTTGTAGGACCCTTTCTTTTGTGAAGGAGTAGTGTCTCACCTCCCTCCCCCTGTGTCCATGATGCTGAGCCGTGGGCCCTGCCCTACCTTCTCTTCAGTAAATACTGAGCAAAAGTATCTATTCAGGATAGATGCCTTTACAGGGTCCTCCTCTCACATGCTCCCTTTTCTCCATTAAGCTTAGCAATACCCCCTCTGGACTTTCTCCTTTCACTAATGTATCTATAGAAAGTCTTGTCACCTTCTTTTACTGTTCGTGCTAGTGTTTCCTCAGTTTGGGACTTTGCCTGCCTTACTGCCTTACCTGCTGCTTCCTTAGGGCAGTTTGGTATGCCTCCCTATCTTCATCCTGCTGTGTTCCCTTATATTTCCTGAAGGCCAGCCTTTTTGGCTCTGACCTTTTCTGCTACTGTATTTGAGAACCAAAGTGGTTTCCTTCTTCTTGCACTTCCTTTTCTGTCTAACACAATGGGATGTTGCTTCAAGTATTGCATCCTTAATGCTTGCCCACTTTGCCTGTACCCCCTCACCTGTGTTTCTTTTTGCCAGGGCTAGCTTAACTCTGTTGGCCATCTTATCAAAGTCAGCTCCTCTGAAGTCCCATATTTTTGCCTTGGAATGGGATGATTTAGATGTAGTAGCCAAATTGAACCATACCATGTGATGGTCACTGGCCCCCAGGTGACCTTCTACCTGGAGCTCTGGGCTATATAGATATAGGGGGAAGATAAATGTCATGGGGGGGAGGAAAAGGATGGAAACCTTATTTCTGCTGGCTCCTTCATATGTTTGTATGTAATAAATGGCAAAAAAAAAGAAAGATACCAAAAAAACAAAAAAAAAACAACCTTCCCAATATGGGCAAAAGGAAAAGGCTAAGTATATCAACACAAGCATCTGTCAGTGCTGAAAGTTTGATGCTTGTTAAACAATTTTTTTTTATTTTGACCCCAGCGTTTGAAGATAATTGTTTTAGGATTCACCTTATAGACGTGATCTGTACCATTTATAGTATATTGACCGAAATGTCATCTAACACCAGAGGTGCAAATACACATCACATCCATGCTTTCAAAAAATGACACATCACATTTATGAGGTGATGTGGAAAAATGGCTGTGTTGAAAGTTTGCAGTCAAAATATTAAAAATTAGCAGTCATATGACGTCACCCTACTATTGAGGGCCTATCCCTAGACGGAAGTCAGCATAAGATATTGCTGTTCGCAGATGATTTTCTTCTTACCTTGATCTCCCCAGAGGACTCCATTCCAGGCATGTGGGGCCATATACGGCAATTTGGTCAGTTAGCAGGGTACAATTTTTATTTATTATTTTTATTTAGTTTTTGTTTACTGGGTAGGGTGCGCTAGCCATAGAAATTACTATTTTCAGACACGACCCAGGAGGTTGCAAGGTAGTAAAACAATACAGCAAGGATACAAATTGAATGATCAGAAGATGGCGGTGCTTCTGTATCATTATACCCCTACACTAGAACTTAAAAATAGTTTCCCCTTCAAATAGCATAGGACGGCCATCCGCTATCTTGGTATAAAACTACCTAAAAATCTACTTTATGTGGAATTATTGAATTACGAACCGCTTACCCAGCAAATAGCATAGGACCTCTCTCATTGGTCATCACTGATGTGGTTCCACCACAGCAGTTCAACAGGAAACTTGTCGAATGCCTTTACAGTGATGGGACGATGCTAACAGTCAGCACTGTGCCATCAGGAAGACAGTTTTTTTTTGCATGGGGGGTGCTGTGCCCCTTGCACCGCACGGACTTTAAAATAATCAGCTCCAGATCAGAGTTGTTTCAGGAAGGGGACAGAGGACTGGGAGAAGCCGTGTCAGTGTTCCGTGTGACCATTACAGCGAACTGCAGATTCTGTCGCTGTAATGGTCTTCAGCATTTGTTTCACTGTACCGTTGGTATACCAGCTGATGTTGTGGTTCTTCAACAGAGTGGAGGTAATTTACCAGAATATACTGCCTCCAATTTTATTCTTCCTGCAGACTCTCCCCCTGATGCAGAGTAAGGGATATTTTCAGGCTTGGGGATAAATTAATCTTTCGATTCCTTTGGCAAGGAAAACCTCCTAGGATCAGGTACTCAATGCTCCAGCTTCCAAGAGACAAGGGAGGGGTAAACCTCCCAAATCTGTATAAATACGCCTCAGCATCTCAGTTGAGAACTATCCTATGCTGGATTGCCCCCACATACCATATGCATTGGAAGCATATTGAACTCACTTTAAGCAACATTCATGACTTGACACAATATCTTTTTGGTAACCCACCTACCTGTCTTCTGCGCGCTAAATTTCCCCAGTATATGGCGGAACCCTTTCGCCAATGGCTATCAGTGTTGAGATCACATTTTATCCCCGCAGAACGGCTGTTTATACAAGCCCTAGCCTACGACACTGCATACCCACCTAATAAATTAGATGCAGCTCTTAGGAAATGGCGCCAGTACGGTATAAAACATGCGTTCCAGTTGGAGGGCCCTACGGGCTTACTTCCATTTTACTGCTCCAGGTGTCCTGTCATTTACAAAACTCGGAGTTCTACAGGTTTATGCAATTACGATCATACCTAGAGCTGTGGGAGGAGGCCCTAGCACTTATTGCTGAGAAACACTCTCCCTTAATCCATCTTATCCAGTCCTACCTCCTAGGAAGTACTCAGTAACACCTTATTAGTAATCTATATAAAGCCTTACAGGCTGCCCTACTGATGCAATCCGGCGTAGGTGGAATCAAGGGGTTCAGTTTTAGAAATGGTTGCAGCAGTGCAGCAAACTTGTGACAATGTGTTTGACACAAGTTGCGACTTGCGCCAAACATTGTGACAAGTGCGATTTTAAAAGAATTGTGCTACAAACGTCTGCTGCAAGTCCAGAACCTGGGATGCAGGGAGTTAGACCACCTACTCCCTGGTCTAACTTTGCATCCAGGATTGCGGCTCTTGCGCCAAACCTGTGGCACAAGGTGCCGTAAAGTGGAGAAAGTATCACAACTGCGCCAGCCCTTCTAAAATTGGACCACACTGCGTCCAAGGGGCTTTGGCGCAGCTGCATCGAATTTTGCAGTGAACGCAGGACTTGATGCAAGTCCTACATCCACCTTGTAAAATCGAGCCCAAGAACTAAATTACAACATTTCACTTAACTCTTGGAACACATTTGCTCTCCCCACCTACAAAATCTCTACAGCCAGATACTGGAAAGAGTATTCATGGAAGTGCAGATGTAGGTTCTTTTGTATTCCAGCAGTCATGGCCAAATACTTGAGTCCCCAGACTGGACATTGTTGGCATGGATGTGGACATGCTCCAGCAGATCATTCACATGTTTTGTGGTCTTGTCTGCTAATTCACGTTAACTGGCAAGACATCATTCGAGATGTTGAGTGCATGTATGACTGCCCAGGCATCATAACACCCTCCTATATACTTATAGCCACCCCCTTTGATAACGCAAATATAAGCATGAGTACTCACAAACAGACTTCCCTTCTTTTATTGGTTGCACAAGATTATGGCATACGACTAAAATACCTACTCGGGGCGACTGGCGTGCCCTGACTCTCAAACTTTATTCCCTGGAAAGAATTTTGGCAAGATTGCAGAACTGTACCTCTGTTTCTGAAATTAGGTGATGCAGGTGGGTACTATTCCATCTAGAACACTATCCTGAATTTGTACCCTAGAGACGTGACTCTTTTCCCATTTCCCAGTAGACTTCAACAATATTCTCTCCTCTAAAACTGGTTCATAGTGGCTCTCCCTCTTCTCTCCCTCTCTTTGGCACATACTTCTTGCTTTCTCTTTTAATCTTGACTTTCTTCTTCTGCCTTTCTTCAAATACCGCAGGTCAAATCATGTCTGCCATTTTTGGCGACCTAGTCAAGGCTTTCGACATAGTTTCGTACACCATACTACTAAACTCCCTTTCCTTGAGGGAGTGTCCCAGGACTCTAGAATTTTAGCATACAGACTCCGTAGGCAGACCCAACAGGTTATTATTTCAAAAATAAAAGATCCTGTCACAGGGCAGTATAAATATTCTACAAGTCAAATCCTGGAAGCCTTCAAGGGTTACTATCAGAAATTATATTCGAATCTAGAGGCTACGGATCAGCAGCAAATTGCATCTTTCTTAGCTCAAATAAAATTACTCCAACTACAACTCAACAAGATAAAATAATCTCTTCTATCACGACCCAGGAATTACAGAATACAATCCAAAATTAAAAAAATGGAAAGGGCCCCAGTCCAGATGGATACGGAGTGAAATTTGATAAGGGAACTTGAGAGCTAATTAAACTACCCTACTAGAAGCCCTACAAAAAAGCCACGACACCTCAGTCTTCCCTACATCTTGGAATCAAGCCACTATATTGGCCATATTAAAACCCCAAAAGCCCCCACACCTGTGTGAATCCTTCCGCCCTATATCAGTACTTAACCAAGACTATAAGATTTATACCAGTGTCATAGCCCATAGATTGGATGACATATTACCAGCAATAATTCACCCTGATCAGTCAGGATTTATTAAAACACGCCAAACTATAGACAACATTAAAAGGACTTTATACCTTATGAACCATACTCAGATAAACCATTCCCCCTTGCTGATACTAAGTCTAGATGTGCAGAAAGCATTTGATAGTCTCATGGAATTTTTTACAATTCACTCTAGCTAAATTTGATTTCCCACAGGAATTCTTAGATATCATAGGAGGAATCTGCCAGCCCCCCAGGCGGTGGTCAAAATAAATGGTTCATGTTCTTCGCACTTTCAGCTCCACAGAGGTATCCGCCAGGGCTGCCCACTGTCTCCTTATTTGTTTGCTTTATACGTAAAACCAATAGCATAATTGCTGAGACAAACCACCCAGATGCGGGGCTATGAGGTTAATGGGACTCAGCACAAATTAGCATATTATGCTGACAACCTGTTATTGTATATAACACACCGGAAACCTCCCTAGATCACCTAGATAAGACTTATCTAAGACAGAGCACATAACGGGATACAAAATCAATCAGGATAAATTGGAGGTATTATTAATGCATTACTCCCCCGCCCAATCTTTAGTGGAGAAATATAATTACAAATGGAACCGTCTACATGTAACATACCTAGGGGTTAAGATATCCCCCACCCTATCCAACATCCAAACATTGAACTATGTCCCCTTATACCTAGAGGTGAACGCTGATCTAAAACGATGGACCCACCTACCTATTTCAATTTTGAATAGAGTACAATCCATACAAATGAATGTAGTTCCAAAATGTATTTATTTATTAGCTTTTGGTAACTGGGTAAGTGCGCTAGGCAACAGACCTGCCTATTTTCAGGCACGACCCGGGAGAGCACAGGACATTGGTTACAATATGCAGAAATGCACAGACATAATATAGGTGTACAGGAGCAAAACAAGATATACATTGTAATAGTTACATAAGGGTACATTTTAGGCATAGATCATAATAAGGATGTAAAATAAAGCAATTAGGGTAACCATAAGACAGCTGAGGACAGTAAAGACATCAAGGTTCATAGCCACCTAGACAAGCATATTGCATGGGAGAACATTAGTGTAGTACTCAGGGTCAGACCCGACAGCCTGCAGTGGGACAAAGCAAATTAAGAGCATTTGCATTGGCCAGAGGCTAGAAGGTGGGTGAACAGCGAGTTTTGAATTCTCAATGGGAGGCTGAAGTTTTCACCATAAGGGGAGTGAGTTCCAGAATTTGGGAGCAAAATGGGCAAATGCCTGTTCACCCATTTTTGTCATGCAAGGTCTAGTGGAGAGCATGGGGACAGAGGAAGACCTGAGGGTACGGGTGTGTGAGGCAGGAGTCAGGAGGTTGGAAAGATAGACAGGGCAGGGAGGTCTAGACAGGGAGGTCTAAATTACTTTATTTAATGCAGAGAATACCTCTCCCGCCATCACAGAGAGAAATAACAAGATGGGACAAGATAAGAACCTATGTCTGGTGGGAGGTAGACCCCGTATCTTTCTAAATAAATTGTAATTACCTAAGGATAAAGGAGGACTGGCTCTATCCGACTTCCTCAGATACTCTGTTGCAACAGTACTTACTCACTTTACCAAATAGCTAGTCCCCCAAAACCATACCCCACAACGGCTCTTTATAGAAAGAGCTCTAACTAATCTTTCATTAAATAATGTGTTGGTATTCCAACCCCTCATGTCTACTTGGTCGATACAGGGCTCTTTTTTTTACTAAAGCCATGCTTTGGAAGTGGGAGAGATATCTCGGACATCCTGAAAACCAGTTTATAGCTACTGTAGATGGATGGGTATCCCAGCCTGGAATTCATCTTCCCCTCATCTCTGACGGATTTGACTTTCCTTAGATGGTGTGCTCGAGGACTAACACATAACTTATCAGTTTCATGATGGTGGTATCTTTAAATCTTTTGCACAACTACAGACCGAATTCTCCCTACCACAAAGGGACTTTTTTCACTACTTACAAATCAGGCATTTCCTAGGGGTAGAATTGAGAACAGACATTCTTGATCAGTCCCCCCACCTCTGCACATTACTCATGCAAACGAAGAGCCCTTTTATACATCAACACCTCATATCAAGATTCTACAAAGCACTGAACACTAATTCTCCATATAATATGGATAATACACAATTTAATTGGAAAGCAGAACTGTCCCTAAACCTAACACCAAGGGAATGGCTCTACATATGGCAACACCAACATAAAACTACCAGTTCCTAATCCTGGAGAGAATTCTCCTGGAAAGAAGTAGCAAGGTACTTCCGTACCCCATAAATCATCACCAACTACTCCATATCTGATGATTCCTCATGTTGGAGAGGATGCGGCCACACATTCCTATATTTTTTTGGTCCTGTCAGATCCTGGTCTCCTTTTGGAGAGAAGTGGGGAAACAGCTGGGAGATCTCTTCCCGAGCTCCGGACCGCTTATCCCGGAAGTGGCTCTTCTGCTACATCTCCCAAGGCAAATTAGGAAATCTCACCAAATACATCTGAACAGTATATTACTGGCAGCAGCCCAAAATGTAATAACCAGACTATGGCTAAAACCAGACCCTCCAAATGTAGCAAACTGGGAAAATACGATATATGACATATACAAAATGGAGAGCCTAATGGCTAAGCTACAAAATAAAATGCCATTGCTAATGAACAGATGGATCCCTTGGTTTTATATATAACCAACACCGCCCTGACTTAGTACCTTAATTAGAGAACACTAACACCTCAGCCCGCAGGAATCTACTGGGGACCTACTCCAAGCGAAGAAAGGGCCGGTCGACCTGTCCCATTACAACTTCTCCCTGGGGGAACATACAGGTCTGCTCAGTATTCTTTATAATTATTTTTAGACTAAAGTTAAGATTCTTCACGAGGAGTGTAAACATAAATAGACTGGAAATATGGAAGTTAAGTTCTCCCCCTCCGATAGAGGTTGAAGACTTTGATCATAAAATAAGAAAACTTAGAAAATGATTAATACAGTTTAAGCTCTATGCTATACTTTTATTTGATGTATACCTATCTGATGCAGAAAGATTTGTGTATTTGTTGGAAATCTGTCACTCTTGTGTCAGAGGTAATGTGAGGAAGTACTTTTTCATGGAGAGGGTTGTGGATGCATGGAACAGCCTTCCTGAGGAGGTTGTGGAGTCAAAAACAGTGGGGGAATTCAAGAATACATGGTACAGACATAAGGCAATTCTAGGGGGTGGGGGTAGGAAGAAGTAGGCTGTTGGTTAACTAGGATCTGCAGCTTATCCATTAGGTAGGGAAATGGGCAGACTGGGTGGGCCAAGCAGTCCTTATCTGCTGTCAGATTCTATGTTTCTATATTAATAATACCAAAAAATAAAGTTTAAAAAAAAAACCTCCCTTTCCTCAGCAGGTCTGACTGACTCAGCCACTAACTGGTTCAGAGCTTACTTTGTAGGTCGGACCCAGGTCAGTCAGAATCGCTGACTCCACATCTCCCCCTCTCCCTGTCAACACTGGTGTCTCTCAAGGGTCCGTGTTGGGCCCTGTACTTTTCTCCATATTTCTTAACAACCTACCATCTGTCTGTACATCAACCTACATACATATGTATGCAGATGACATGGCCCTCTACACCTTCGGACAGTCCCCCACTGATGTTGCAAACAGACTTCAGCAGGACTTCATTAATGTTCAGCACTGGTTTTGCTCTCATCTGCTTTTTCTAAACACCAAGAAGACAGTCTCCATGACCTTCGGCACTAGGCAGAGACTCTCAAGGCTCCCCTCCCTGCTCTCCTTCTATACCCTTGACGGGACAGTCCTTGAGGACATCTCCTTATTCAGATATCTGGGTGTCTGGCTTGACCAACATCTCACCTTCTCTGGTCATGTGGATGCCATCCTGAAAAAGCTGTGATCCAAGCTCAGCGCTCTATACAGGAACTGGAAGTGCCTCCCTCTCCTGGCTAGGCGCGAACGTCTCCAGAAGATGATCCTTCCTATTTTTGACTACAGTGCTGCTCCCAAGACCTCCTTAGCCAGATTGGATACCCTCTTCAACTCCTTCTGTTGCTTCGCTCTGGACTCTCCTCCTCTCACCCACCACTGTCAGCTCTACCACTCCCTGGCATTTCCCTCACTAGAAAACAGATGCCTCCATCATTGTGCAAAATTTGTCTCTAAATTCTGGTTTGGATCACTCCCATTCTCTCTCACTTCTTCTCTATCAGTTCTCCCTCCCTCTGCCCACTCACTTAGATCTTATGAATCCCGTTCCTTGGTTGTCCCTCACCAGTCTACTACTGTAGGCCAGGCTGCTTTCTCATATCATTTCCCAAAACTGTGGAATTCACTTCCTCACCAGATTTGCCACTCCTTCTCCCCCTCCTCTATAACTTTAGCCCTACATAATTTCCTCTGTGAATTGTACCTGCAGCTAACCTACCTGATATTCCTGACCTACTCCCCAGCCTCTGTCAATATATTAAGTAACTATTCTGTATCACAGCTCCTTTCCAGCCCCACTACTTTCTTTCCCTGCAGAGATCCCTACCCGGCCATTCCTTCAGGTTATCTATTCTATAACTACCAGTATAACTATGACTTGAGATACCTATCAATCTACTACTATCATTACATCTATAACCTTGATTTCTATTCATCTGCTCCCCTCCCAGCCTCGCTACCTTTCCACCTCTGCTGTTACTCCCTATCCCACCTTTATTTCAGGCTAAGTGGTACCATCACCATGAATTTAAGGTGTTATCCTAATGTAATGCACTTGCCCTGTCCACTGTGACCTCTGTATACTATTGTACTCTTATGCTGCACTTAATATGCTCTTTCTGTTATTTGCTATTCACTGCTGCCAATATTGTAGTAATAATGTTTGCTGTTGTATGAATGTATTTCTGCTACCCCTTCCCCCAGGAAGCATCGTGAGATGAGCAACTTGTTGTTCAGTGTGCCTTTCCTGGTGAAACGTTTCAATAAATAAATTTTACATCCTTAGCTCATCCATGATCTAGCAATAGAACACATTATAAAATAATACAGAATGTAAGTTATAGATAGATCCCTTTTACTTGGAACCATTGCCAGATGTAGAATATTCCCAATACTGAACAATTATAAGGACTAGTTATGTGGCACAATGAACCTGGACCGAAATGTCTTACCTTGTGATAACTGATACGTAAAACTGAGCTACAAGTAGATGCTCCTGTTCCTAACTGTAAATACGAATGATGATGATGCTAGCAGAAATTTCATTTTATGCGACATGTATTTTACTCATGTTACCGTTAAGCTGAACTCTATGTAATTTATGTTATTGATACGTAATAAACTTTTCAAATTAAAAAAATATATATATTAGCAAGGTTATGAGTGAACGCTGAAACAGTGTAACGTTCATTCATAACCTGGGCATTTTACTGTATTTGTACACCATCATTCACTAAAAATACCACCAACAGCTTAATCTGGTTCAAGCTCAGTTGGCATTCATCTGTATCCCCCTCTCCCGGGTTGTGCCTGAAAATAGGTGGAATTTGTCTAATGCACTTACCCAGTCAATAAAAACTAAATAAATAAATTTTCAGCATAGCCTTTTTATTACCCCACCTAATGAACCCAGTGGATGAAAATTTTCAAATCCCGCCAAAACGTCATTCCATGCAACCAAAATGTTCCGCACCGCAGATACAAAACCACATTTTGTCCAGGATTTGAAAAATGACAATGGTCACATTCATGAGGTGCTGTGAAGAAATGGCTATGTTGAAAATGTGGGGTCAGAATATTGAAAATTATCAAAGTTACGAGCCTGCGTTCTCAGATTTCAACATAGGCTCATAACTTTGTTGTTTTTTTAATATTTTTACGCCAAATGTTCAACATAGCCTTCTTATGACGCCACCTCATGAACAAGGGTAGAGAACATTTTCAACTCCTGCCCGAAAGGTGATTTCATGCAGTGACCATGAAATCACCTTTCAGGACAGATTTGCCTAATTTTACAGCCATTGTTCATGAGGTGGGGGTCCCAAAAACAGCATGTTGAAAGTTTGGGGCAAAAATATAAAAAAATGGCAAAATTATGCCAGTAAGTTCAAAACACTGTTGAAATACATTGAACCACATACCTGATATCCTCATTTCGCAGTCCAGCTTTGAAGAGTGAAGACGTGTCTGCAGTCCAGAGAGCATTATGGTGTTAAACCTCCTGTGGGTAAGTAAGGGCTTGGGGGGTGTGAGGTGGTGGGTGCTGAGTGGGAGGGTCGGGTGGAGGGACTAACGACGCAACAGACATCAATGGACGGGTTTCTTTTTTACAGGGTTTGAAAAAAAAAATAGAGGGACAGTTTTCTTTATTTCAGATACATTCCGAAACTGGAATGGGCATCCCAGTGTTGGGCTTTTTTGGGAACAGGGGTTGCACGCCTGAGGGGGCGATCAAGAGAAGCAGTACTGGGGTGGGCACCCGGACTGCTTACATTTAATAAATATAATTTATAAAGATGGGAAGGGTGGGTGGGTGAGTGACCTGGAGGGACAGGGATAAAAGAAGCAATAGTGGGGGTGGGCACCCCACTCCACTAACATTAAAAGCTTTTAGATGATTTATTTTAGCCTCATTTAAAATGATCCCTGCAAACATTTCCATTATTGTTCATTGTGTATACTGTGCCTGGTTGACAGAATGTAAGCATTTAGCAAGGTTTTTATAATATCTGGAATATTTACCAAAGTGGACTTCCAGTATGATGCCAAAATACTTGTTTGCTTGTGCATGCAAGAGTTTGAATTTTTTAAGTCGTGTTAGACAAAGTGATTTTCCAACTGAGGAGAGTCTCCTGAGTGCCAGAAGGTGACTGCCATATTAAAACAAGTTCTCTAACATGCTGCCACAGTGGAATTCACACTGGGGGTGGTGCTTCTGACACAGCATTTGTCTATACACTTTAACAAAAAGTGTCGAGCACACATGGACCTCTGAATATATTCGAGGATACCACATATGGTCTGAGTTCAAAATTTATTAGACATTTAGAAATAAGAAATCACAGGCTGTGGCCTGCCTGACGCGTTTTGGATATCAAAGCCTTTCATAAAGGATGGGATGCATCCAAAACGCGTCAGGCAGGGCATGGCCTGTGATTTCTTAATTTTAAGTGTCTTATAAATTATTGAACCCAGACCATATGTGGTATCCTTGAATGTATTTAGAGGTTTGTGTGTGCCCGACACTTTTAGTTAATGAGTTCTCTGACATGTCAATCTTAAAGCCACGACTCTGGGCATGTGCGTTAGTATTTTCATGAATGTGCATGCCCAGAATTGTGGCTTTAAATTTCAGACAGAGAATTAGACAAGTTAGAGCGCTCATTTTAACAGAGCAGTCACTTCCTGGCATGTAGCAAACTCTCCTCAGTTGAAAATTCACTTTGGCTGACATGGCTTAAAAAATTCATCATGCATCGGCAAACAGGCACACACAGAAGCAGTGGGCTACCAGGGATTAAGTCGGGTCTGTAAATGTTCCAAATATTTTAAAACATCTTGCTGAATGCTTATATTATGGCAATCAGGCACTGTGTATATGATGTATAATGATAACAATGTCTGCAGGGATCATTCATAAATGGGTCTAAAAAATCAGCTAAAAAGACAACAGGGTGCTGGTGCTGACAGCCGATCAGCTGCTTGCTGCTTCATGCAAATCAAACGACCGAAGCCCTCTCTGATTGGAGCGGCTCAGTCCTTTGAAGTACAAGATGTTTCCACCCAGCAAGCAGCGAGTGGTGTCATGACCACAGTACGTGGTCATTGGTCTAGACTGCTGAGCCCCTCCTGTTTTGAACTATAGTGGGCTCGGCAGTGACAACCCCCCCTCCAAATTCCCTTTTCAGTGTAACAAAATGTTTGGTGCGCATACATATCAAACACAGAAAAGGAAGACAAGTGGCATCTGTGGTCCTAAATCTCAATGCAGTTAGTTTACATTTCTCCAAAAAGAACAAAAAATGGTATCAGGTAATGACTTATATTCTTTCAGCATCACTTCCTCCAAGTCTTTTCTCTATGTAGTTAATCAAGCTGTTTAAAGAGAGTGCTTTCTTTTGCAGTACAAATTGGCACCTGGCCTGCCAAATGCACCATTTAAAGCACGCACAGATCAGCGTCACAATGCTGCTATACCACTTATCCCTTGAATGAGACCTGTCTCCTAGCACCAAAGTTTTATAAGCAATTTGGCTGAATTCAGGTGCTTTCCAAAGCCTGGCCAAGGTAGCCTAGAAGTTAAAAATATAACACTGAAAGAAGAGGTGTTCCTTGGTTTCTTCTTAATTTACACAGCCAGGTCGTACATGAAGTCTTTCTGACAGCTGCTTATGTTTCATATTACCTTCTACATTCAGGTGGCCATGAGCAGATAACCATGACACATTCCTTGAAGAAGAGTAGGGGGTATTTTATTGAAAGAAAGAACATGGCAGTCATAGCAAAATAAAGAAACAGTGTCACACAGGATCATAAAGGGAACTCGTATACAAACATACTGTGAAACATCAAGTGAAAAATAACAAGCATTTGTCAATGCCGAAAGTTCGCTTGCAGGTATTTGCAGTGGTGTTTGGCACGTATGGTGCTTTATCCTAATGCCCTGTGCGATTGCTGGTATTTGCACAATAAATTTTCAGCATGACCTTTTTGTTACCCACATTGTGCGCTACATAGGCGGAAACACGTTTTGGGCAGGATGTGAAAAATGACAGCTGTACTGCTCATAAGGAAGTGTGGTAAAATGGCAATGTTGAAAATCTGGAGTGGAGATATTGAAAATTCGCAAACTATAAGCGGCATAGGAACTGTACAACGCACGCCGTAAACAGTATTATTTTTAGAATTTGTTCACCAAATTTTCAACATTGGCATTTTAAACACTCTGCTAATGAACAGTGTCACTGTGATTGTCTTACTGTGTCCCATACATTGATTTTGCACACCGACTGCGCCATTGTGCACTACATGGGCGGAAACACGTTTTGGGCAGGATGTGAAAAATGACAGCTGTACTGCTCATAAGGAGGTGTGGTAAAATGGCAATGTTGAAAATCTGGAGTGAAAATATTGAAAATTCGCAAACTTACGAGCGTGCGTAGGAACTGCACAACGCATGCTCGTAAAACAGTTATTTTTAGGAATTTGTTCACCAAATTTTCAACATAGCCATTTTAAGATCTCTGCTCATGAACAGTGACACTGTGATTTTCTTAATGTGTCCCATACACTGAGTTCGCACAGCGACTGTGCCATTGTGCACTACATGGGCGGAAACACGTTTTGGGCAAGATGTGAAAAATGACAGCTGCACTGCTCATAAGGAGGTGTGGTAAAATGGCAATGTTGAAAATCTGGAGTGAAAATATTGAAAATTCGCAAACTTACGAGCGTGCATAGGAACTGCGTATGCAGACTCATAAAACAGTCATTTTAGGAATTTTTCACCAAATTTTCAACACAGCCATTTAAGACCTCTGCTCATGATCAGTGTCACTGTGATTTTCTTAATGTGTCCCATACATTGAGTTTCGACACCGATCATGCGCCATTGTGCGCCACATGGCGGAAACACGCTTTGGGCAGGATGTGAAAAATGACAGCTGTACTAATCATAAGAAGTTGTGGTAAAATGGCAATGTTGAAAATCTGGAGTGGAAATATTGAAAATTCGCAAACCTACTAGCGTGCGTAGGAACTGCGCACGCATGCGCTTAGTAAAACAGTCATTTTTAGGAATTTTTTCACCAAATTTTCAACATAGCCATTTTAAGACCTCTGCTCATGAACAGTGTCACTGTGATTTTCTTAATCTGTCCCATACATTGATTTCCCACACCGACTGCGCCATTGTGCGCTACATGGGCGGAAACACGTTTTGGGCAGGATGTGAAAATGACAGCTGTACTGCTCATAAGGAGGTGTGGTAAAATGGCAATGTTGAAAATCTGGAGTAAAAATATTGAAAATTCGTGAACTACGAGCCTGCGTAGGAACTGCATAGCATCGCTAAATAAAACAGTCATTTTGGAATTTTTGCACAAATTTTCAACATGGGTTTTAGGGAGCCCTTCTTATGAGTGATGTCACTGTCATGGCGTTATTTGGGCCCGAAGGGTGATTTTGCGCAGTGACTGCGAAATCACTCTTCGGGCCCGAATAACGCCATGACAGTGACATCATTCATGAGAAGCGGTCCCAAAACCCCATGTTGAAAATTTGGTGCAAAATTCCAAAAATGCCTGAGATATGCAATAAAGTTGAAAACCCCCTATCTAGCCCATTATACAGCTTACCGGCATTTCCTCAGTTCACGGTCGGCTTTGAAGAGTGCAGACGTGTTCCCGGTCCACCGAAGATCGTCGCGCCGAGCTCCAGAGGTAAGTATGGGGTGAGGGGGGGGTGTAGGGAGGCTGGGTGCGCAGTGGGTGGGTGCGGGTTGTGGGAGGGGGGACTGGGAGAAGCGCCGTGGGACCGTTTTCGCTTTACAGGTGGAAAAAAAAAATAAGACTACGTGGGATGTTTGCCACGCTGGGGTGAGCTCCCAGTGTGGCAGAAGGATAGCTGGGGGCGAGGCGCGGCGGAGTTGGGCACCCCTGTCGGCAAACAACGCTGGACGTGCTTGCACGCTGGGTGGGCCCCACGTGGCAGAAGGATGGCTTGGGAGGGCATGGAGCTGACGGGGATTGGGCACCCCGCCGGCAAACAACGCGACGTTTGCCACGCTTAGGGTGGGCTCCCAGCATGGCACCAAAGCTTTGGGGCGCGGTGTGGCGGGGAAGCGGCGTGGCGCGGTGCTCTATGTGACAGCGGTGGTTTTCTTTGGGCAGACCACCGCTGTCATACACACAGCTCGCACCCATTGGTTGCAGGACCACCATGCCTGCTCAACTGAGCAGTGGATTGTAAGGCAGAGCACACCGCCAAAGTGTGCTACTTTCCCAAAACGTTCCTTGCGCATGCGCCCAAGCGAACGTAAAAAAAGACCATAAGGAATAAAATAAACTCTAGAACAAGGGGAGGAAAACAAAACAGAACAAACTATCATCATATATTTGGTATACTATACACCCTTACTTAAACAGAAACAAAACCAAAAAGAGGAAACAAAAGCACATCAACACGTTTCATTCCAGTGATTGCAGTTATAGCCAGGAAAAAGATTTCCACAGTTTGCCCATACGTGCATTACAAAAAGCATACCCATTTCCTTCAGTTTTAATACACACATTGCCTTCTCTACGATCTGGGCAGTAGAAAGATATGAGCTATTTAGTTGTTGTAGCACTAACTGGCACTGTGCCTGCCGCAGGTAGAACTTTAGGTCATTAGTTGTCAGACTTCATCACAGTGAATATCTTCAAAGTCCTGGAAAAGATCTTGAGCCTCCCCTAAATACTGAATTAATCTTTGGCCTCTCCCTACAAAAATAGCATACTTCGCACAGTACACAGGGAATAAAGTAAAACTCCTTTGAGCAGCTAGCTTTCATTTTATTCAGGTTGTTGTAACCCTCTCCACTTGTAACCCCCCAGTCCCCTGGCCAGCCTGCCTGCTCTGCCATTTTGCCTCTCAAACCCCTGATACCCATTACTGCAGTACCTTTGTGGATCAGTCTGCTTTCTTTGTCCGGTTCCCTTCTGTCTGGAATAATCTTCCTACCCCCCTCTGCCTCTCTCCCTGTTACCCTGCTCTTAAGCAATGTCTCGGGGATCATTTTGCTCCCTCCTGCTCTTGCTCCTAGTACCTCTCTTGCTTAACCCTTGTATTTGGGCTGCTCTGCCACCAGTCTGATTGGTCAGTTGTTACCGTTCATTGTTTGTTTATTGTTCCTGTTTGTTTGTACTGCTGTTAATTTTGTATTACCTTACGAACTGTATTCACTCCCTACCCTTCCCCTGGTACACCTGGAATGAGCCTTGGCTCAGTGTGCCATTCCTAGTCACCAATATGTCAATAAATACATAAATTCACCTACAGTTATCCTCTGTCAGTTTGCATAATCCCATCACACAAAATATCTAAAACTCAAAATTTAAATGCAGTACTTTTTAGACTTGCTTGAAAGGAAAAAGGACCCCCACTGATCGCTAAACCCGGCATACATAATATAATCTGTGGTGCTAAGTGCCCCCCCCACCCCGCAGCACTGGGCATACCCCAACCACCCTAGCATTATCTATGGTGCCACAGGAGCATCTGATGACTGGCACAGCCCTCCTCACACTTCCTCAGCCAGCCACCATATGTACAGGCAGACACGCCTCTTATTTATGGGACATGACGTTTCACCCCGTCCTATAAATAAGAGGCATGCTCCCAGACTGTACAAATGGCAGCCAACCAAGGAGGTGTGAGGAGGGCTGTGCCGTTTGCCATATGCTCCTGTGGCAGTGTAGATAATGCTTAGGTGGTGGTGGTGGTGGTGGTGGAGGTGGTGGGGTATGCCCAGTGCTGAGGGGGGGGACCACCGGACACGAGGGAAGTTTATTCCTTTACATCTAGGCTGGTGATTGGAAGGAGAGGTACCACTAGCACCAGGGATTACATTATGTACAGTGGTTGTTACAGAAAAGTTGACGGTACCGTGATAATTCCTGTGATTTACCGCAGTATTGTGGTAAATAGTACCGCGATTTACTGCAGCACTGCGGTAAAATCCCATTGAATAACATTAGGGTTTTTACCGTGGTACCGTGGTAAATTGCAGTAATTTTTACCGCGGTAGTGGCAATTACCGCGGTATAGTCAACTTTTCTGTAACAACCTCTGTATATCGGGTCTGGCAATAGGTGTGTGTGTGCGTGTGTAGGGGGTACTATTAGCACCAGGGATAGTATTTTTTCACGGAACGGGCCGGTGATTAGTGGGGGCGGGGGCACTAGCACCAGGGATACCAACATGTCTGGTACCAGCCAACGGGGGAGGCGGAGCCACGCTAAACTGCCTCGCTGCCTATGCAGGTGAGCCCATAATAGGCATGCATATGGCCCCTTATCGCCTTGCATGCCCAATAGGCTCATTTGCATGGGTCCCATTGAATACTGTAAATAGTGCTCTGGCACTATCCATTCTGGTGGCATGCTTTGGGAGCCCTGTCGGGGCAGAGCTAAGTGGCTTAACGCTGGGCCGACATGGCCCTATATTCAGTCAAATAGCTTAAGTCGGCAAAAGGCTGTTGCTGTAATTTTAAAACTTTACTGTAAACCTCTGTTGAGTTGGATGGGATTGTTCTTTGGCCCCAACAAGGTAGCCAGCCAATCCCTTCTGCTTCCTTAATGAGGTACACGCCCCCGTGCTCAGGCACGTTATGACGTGCAGCAAGGGAGAGCATGAGGGCACACCCCTATGAAGTGAACGAGAGTCTATATTATTTACTGTTTTATACATTATGATAGCCAGTTGGAGATTAATGAAGGCCACTGCCTGACTAACAAGGATATTGTAAGTCGAACGGTGACCTTCATTAATCTCCAACTAGTCATCATAATGTATAAAGTAGTCATTAAAATAAACTCCCATTCACTTTAGTGGGGCACACCCCCACACTCTTTCTTTCTGCACATCATAATGTGCCTGAGCATGGAGGCATATACATCAATAGGGAAGTGTAAGGGGATTGACTGGTCACCTTGTCAGGGCCAAACTGCAATCCCTTCATACTCAATACTGGCTTACAGCAATATTTAAAAAAATTCAGCAATAGCTTTTTGCTGACTTAAGCTACTGAATATCTTGTCTGGCACAGTCTCTGAATAATATAAACCCAGAACATCATATTAAGAAAGATCTGAAAATCCCTTTAAAAAGAAAAGAACAGGATGAACCATGTTTAAACTATTCCAGTCCAAGGGGAGATCTGGTGCCTCTCTCTTTTTATGGGGTTCAGTCTGCTGCCGCCAACCATTAAAAAAACAAACTTAACAACTTGGTCTTGAACTGTTGAGGTACCAGGAAAATTGTACTAACATATAGAAATAGTGTAACTAGAAGGACTTTAATTAAGCTGATTCTTTTCCTTTCCTTTCCTTTTAGAAAACTGCCAATTTTTCCACCTTCCTACTTTTGTGATTCCATCTTCTAACAGTTTTTCCCAGTTATTAGCCAATTTATTGGATACAAAATTAATTACTAAAATTTTAACTGCGGAGAAAGAAATTTGAATTCCTTCTGTGTCTGTGGCAGTCATAATATGGTTTCCAGCAAGTTTAGCTCCTCAGTCATGTATGTTGATTCGTGAACCTGACAACCTAGAAAGGTCATTCAGGAGGTTTACAGCACTGAGAGCTGAATTTACATCAGCAATAAAAAGACATGTAACCCCCTTGTTACACGGGGTTACTAGAATCCCAGTAAGACCTAGTGGTAAGCAGGGAAGGCAGCTTGTGAAACTCCAGTTAAATGGGTTTTACACTGTCTCACTCTGTTCTCAGTGAGGGATGACATCACCAATAGAACTTTCGCAGCTGCATAAACCACATTGGAATCTGCAGCAAAGGGAGTTAGATAGAACGTTGGGAATTTTAAAGTGAGAGTCTGCAGTTTGTCTTCAGTAAGTGAAGTTGGAAGTAGGGAGCTTGCTGTTAAGCAGCTCAGTAAAGGCTCTAGGAGCCTCAGCCCCTGACAGAGGGCTACTTTAAAGTAATAATGTGTGTCTCCACCTTAAGAGAGACACAGGAAGAGTACTCAAGTGGTGGAGACCGCTGTTTTCGGGTCTCAGTGCCCCCTCCCTCCGGGGGAGGGGGGGAGATGAGAAGGATTCCCTGCAGATTCCTGGGGCAATCCCCATAGTTCTGCTTGTGGAGGAGAAGCTGCCTGTTCATTCCAGTATTTATTTTGGGAGAGAAGAAGATTTGTGAGTCACCTGGGGGGCACCTGCAACGTAAGGGTGAGTGTCTGCTCTGGCTAAAAGGGCCTATGTTTTCACCCTGGGACTTGTGTGACGATGTGGGAATTGAACTACTAAATATTGGGAAGCCTAGAGAAATGGGCCAAGCAAAGTAAAAGTAGTTTCAAGTTCCTGAGTTTGTTGGGATGCAAATAATATGTAGAGGAGATGTGACAGACGTCTACCCTTAATCTACATTTCAAAGTTCAGTAAAGGAATTTTTCAGTTTTCCAGAGAAATGGCCGGGTATGGGCTGTGGGAGCTGGAGGTGGGTGGCCCCCCATCTTTAGTGACCAGGTCCACCTCTACGGATTTCTTCTGTGGTTTTCTACTTTGCCTCAGGCACTTGGCCAGTGATGGGGGAAGTACCCAGACGTGGGATTGAAAGGAAAATTCTCTCTAGGAGTCACAGACTATAGTGTGGTGTGGGGAGCCACGACAGGATAATTGGTTCATTCCTCAAATGGACCGTGAACAGGATAATTGGTTCATTCCTCAAATGGACCGCGGGTCAAGTGGTCGGCAGGGAGCCAGGCCAGTGGGGAAAAGCCAAGTGTGTACAAGTCGGACTGTGTACCCAAAGCTGCGTGCAAGTCTGGGCTGTGTGCCTGGTGGATTCAGAGCCTGAGGGCTGGAAATGGTGATGAAGTGTTCTGTAGTCACTAATCTGCATTACCAGGAAATGTAGCCCCATGGAGGTCCATCTATGCTTTGTTTGTTTAGCTAGTATGTGAATCAAAGCCACACTGAAGAATCCCATTCCTGGTTTTGGTCATTACAGTTATTGCTTCCTGTGTTCGGATTTACTTGGGTGCCCCTCTGCAGAGTAGCCAAACCTAGGTCCCCCTGTGCGAGTAACCTCATCCTCCCCGAACCCAGTCCCCACCAGGTACTTGTGTCAGCTTCAACAGCATGCCACCTGTCATTTTGGCAAAAAGACAGTGGGGAGGGGTTACAAAAATGGAGGCACCGCTTTGGATTTTGTTCTGGGAAGGAAGGTGCTCAGGCAAGGGGGCTAGTGTTTTGGCTATCTGGCAGTGGGTAGCCCAAAAAGCTGAAGCAATTTCCCTAGTGTGTGCTGCTATGTGCTGTGGATTTTGTGCTGGTGTTTAAAATTGCCAACTGTTTACCAAGGAGCAGTAAAGCCAAAGAGTGTGCCCTTGTCCTGCATCAAATTGTTTACAGCATTTTTGCCTGCTTTAAAAATGAACTTGGTAAAGAAAAGTGTGGAAGACTAGGGGTAGCAACAGGAAAATTGTGCCCTGGATGTTTGAAATGCTTTTAAAATGAACTGTTGTGAAGAAAAGTGTGGAAGACCAGGGGTAGCAACAGGAAAATTGTGCCCTGGACGTTGGAAATGCTTTTGAATGAAAAGAGAGACTGCAGTGTAAATGGCTATGTTAAATGGCTGAAATGGGCTCCATGCATAGGAGTTAGATTGAAAAAAAAAGTTGCATTCTGCAGTTTAAATTTGCCTGCTCGACGGTCGCCGTGAGGAGAAGAGCCCTCATGAGGAAGAAGATGCTCATTTGCATGGCATCGTGTGGTTGGTCAGGCTGCAATCAGTCCCGCCCCTCAGCCAGCTCTACAGAGACTGCCCCAGCATTCGAGAGGGAGTGTGAGTGGAGTGCGTGTACTGGCTAGTGGAGGAGTGTCGCGGAGTGTTAAAATCGCTGTAAACCTTATAAAAATAGACTTTGCTGTTTAAAATCGGGCTCAACCCGCTAATCGATCGTCTGAATTGCAAGTTTGGTGGTTGAAAAGACGATCAGTAGGACTGCCCACCCGTTTCTGTTCTGAGGCCTCCAAGAACTGGCTGCAGGCCGTTTTTCCCCATCGCAGCAAGCTACTACTGGTAACAGTAAGTAACCGCCTTAAAACTGCTCAAACAGTGATTTTCAGCCCTATGCCATGTAAATGTGTGTGCAGCAGTGTAGTCGCATTGCAAGTAACGACTGTGTCAAGTCCTGCCAGCAAGTGCAAGTCTGTTAAGCCATTGACTGTGTGCATAGTAATGAATTTAGCCTCAGTTTATAAAGTTTGCAGCCAGAGAGAGACTGTGGGTTGTAGCAAAGTGCAGCACTAGAAATACAGGCAATCCTGTGCTAACAACCTGAAGCTTTAAGAGACTGTCATAAAAGAAATGTTACCAGCATGTAAAAAGTCCATGGAAAATCCTGTAAATGTGTTTAAAGCCAGAACAGAGCAAGTTGTGCAGTTTGAGCAAAAGTTATCAGTAGTTTGTGTAAATCGGGTGCGCAATGGCTTGACCCAGATTCTGAATGTTGATGCACAGGAGTGCTGCCACCGCCATTACAGGGTGGGGTAGTAAAGTAAACACAGCAGCAGAGGAGCCATTTTACAACTAAAGAGTGTGTTCAATAAAGTGGGACTTTCAGTTACAGTGAACTTTTGTTTGTTTTCTGCAGTTATGGCCTCAGGACCAGCTCGTTACCCGGATCATGCCCGGGTTGCAGTAACAGCAGCAGTGAATAGACTGAGAGATATTGAAAAGTGGTGCTATGGAGGGCAACTGCCTCCTCATGTAGCAATTCCTAATTTTCCAGTGCATGTATGCCAAATATGCTTGAGAGCTGGAAGGACGCCTTCATGATTCCTCACTGTGCTGGATGACTAGAAAAATATGGCTTGTATAAAGCGCTCCAATTCGCTTGGTCTCCACATGGACAAAAATTCAGGAATCTGCGGTTGGACATAGCACCAGGCAGAGCTCATGGAGGAAGGCCCTCGTGGAGTGTGGCACAAAGTTAGAGGGTGCAGAGTTAGAGACAGAACCAGAAGTTGAAGTTTCGGATGCTGGATCCCAGAAGGAAAGTTCGGATAAAGCATCAATCGACCCCTGGAGGGGGGCTAGCCCAAGTCTCTTAGATGAAGATGAGATGCGGGAGGCCTTTGAGTGGGAGGTGTCGACCTCCGCACCTAGTGATGAGTGGATAGTCTCAGGAGTGAGAACGACTGCTCACTCCTGGGCTCACATCCTCAGTGAAGAGTAAGATGAGGGGGAACCTATGTGGCCTTGTGAAAAAGTAACGGGTACACAGCCTCAAGATCTTGCCTCGGAGGAATGTATGGAAGAAAGTGGTGATGCCACTGCCCTGGCTTTACAGGAGGAAGAAGTCAGGGATCCGTTTTTACTTTCTTTAAGGATGTGAAGCTGGCAAAACCAGGACTGGCCATCCCCAAGCCAGGCCAGCGGTCTCAGATTGACCAAAGCAAGTAAAGAGGAGAGACTAGTTCATAGAAAGACGAATGAGATCTATGGTATGACCTTTCCTTGGAAAGTCTGGGAAGAGATTGAGAACTGCAGGAAATCCTGGATCTGGGATGAAGCAATGAAAAGTGTGCATCCTGGGGCCAACAAATATGTAAAGAATAGACTGTTCCACGAAAAGTATACCCAGTGGAAGAGAGGCAGAACACTGTTTATAGACAGAGTGAGAATAGTGGACGGAGAGGGATGTGAAATCTCCCACTGTGTGAATTATGTGCGCCCAGATGGGGTAATAATTCAAGCTCCTGACCCTCGGTACTGTTGGCCTCAGTGCAAGGACCTCCCAGCAAATGTGCCTGTGCCTACAAAATGGAGAGCCAAGCAGTGGTAGTCAATACTGCCACACCAGATTGTGAAGTGCCTTTATTGATCCGCCAATATGGACATCCAGGACTCAGGTGCCCCACATTCATCAGTCTACAGTGTACTGTCCTTTCCAGAAACCATCGACTGGCCCACCAGATGACTTCAGATCCAGAGAGGACACCAGCCCAGCTGTATCCTGTTCATCGCCTGGTAATCGGATGATGTCGGACCAGCTGTTTTCTTTTTGTTCCTGTTCTAAGGTTCCATCTCCAGAGATGACATCAACCTAGCTGTTCCCAGATGTGCCCTCCTGTGGTTCCTGGAAGATGTCCGCCCAGCTGTATCGGAAGAAATGCTGCCAGGGAGAGTCTTTGTCAGAGGTGCAGGTTGGTGCCGAATTTTCATACTACAAGTGGCTGGTAAGTCCGAACTTTTCTATCTTTATGACATTACAGTACACACCCTACACTAGCAGACTTCAAAAAGTGTGAATTGTCCGTAAAGACTGTCCCCATTGGGACTTTGGCCTGTTAGAACTGTGCTTCATCGGGCTCCGGCCCAGGAGAGACTCTTTATTGGACTAGCCTTTGGGCATTGCGGTCACTAGTTGGGACTTTTAGGCACTCCATCCCCCCAAATGTGTATTGTAAATAATTTCATTGTTTTCTAATGTAAATACTGTTTTTCTACCTTTTTCCCCAAAAAAATCTTTTTGGGATTCTTTAGCATTTTGATGGTAGAGGTTTAGGTAGACTGTGTATGCAGACTAGGAGTGTGTGTTGTCTTTCTTTTTCTTACAGGTGTTCCTGGGAGGACAGAAGAGAAGACAAGAAGAGGAGGAGGGGCTCATCGGAGTTCCTCATCAGTGCTTTATTTTATAGAAATTTAAAGTACTGTGGTGTTATTGTTATGGTTGTTATTACTGTATTAACCCTTTCCTTCCACAGGTGTGGTTGTGGGGGTGGAGAGAGGCAGCAATGTGGTATTTTAATGGTGTGTGGTTGCAGGTTGCCCAAGGTCGGGGAGGTCCCTGGGTTGTTTTTGTTTTTGGGGTATTAAGTTGAAGGCAGATAGGTTTTCCGTAGAGGGTTAGGGGGGATAGACAGGCTGTGGCCCTGACCTGCAGTAGGGACCGCAGTGCTGATCTATTAGGGCTATGCTCTGGACGGTTCTACCAGAGCCACTAGGTGTCCATAGTAAGTGGATAGTGTAGAGGCTGATATGTCAGCTCAAGGCCTCTAGGCCCTTAGTGTTGCCTGCCTGTGCTTGCACATGGTAGGAGGGCCTGATCACCCCCTCCTTGGGTAGCACATAGGGTGGGATGGCCTAAGGCGGGTAAATAAGACTGCGGACAGTCATTTTCCTGGTCAAGGGCGAGTGTAACCCCTTGTTACCGGGGTTACTAGAATCCCAGTAAGACCTAGTGGTATGCAGGGAAGGCAGCTTGTGAAACTCCAGTTAAATGGGTTTCACACTGTCTCACTCTGTTCTCAGTCTCAGCCGAGACTGAGGGATGACATCACCAATAGAACTTTCGCAGCTGCATGAGCCACATTGGAATCTGCAGCAAAGGGAGTTAGATAGAACGTTGGGAATTTTAAAGTGAGAGTCTGCAGTTTGTTTTCGGTAAGTGAAGTTGGAAGTAGGGAGCTTGCTGTTAAGCAGCTCAGTAAAGGCTCTAGGAGCCTCAGCCCTGACAGAGGCTACTTTTAAGTAATAGGGTGTGTCTTCCACCTAAAGAGAGACACAGGAAGAGTACTCAAGTGGTGGAGACCGCTGTTTTGAGTCTCAGTGCCCTTCTCCGGGGGATGAGAAGGATTCCTGCAGATTCCTGGGGCAATCCCTTAGTTCTGCTTGTGGAGGAGAAGCTGCCTGTTCATTCCAGTATTTATTTTGGGAGAAAAGAAGATTTGTGAGTCGCTGGGGGCACCTGCAACGTAGGGTGAGTGTCTGCTCTGGCTAAAGGGCCTATGTTTTCACCCTGGGACTTGTGTGACAATGTGGGGATTGAACTACTAAATATTGGGAAGCCTAGAGAAATGGGCCAAGCAAAGTAAAAGTAGTTTCAAGTTCCTGAGTTTGTTGGGATGCAAATAATATGTAGAGGAGATGTGACAGACGTCTACCCTTAATCTACATTTCAAAGTTTAGTAAAGGAATTTTTCAGTTTTCCAGAGAAATGGCCGGGTATGGGCTGTGGGAGCTGGAGGTGGGTGGCCCCCCATCTTTAGTGACCAGGTCCACCTCTCCGGATTTCTTCTGTGGTTTTCTACTTTGCCTCAGGCACTTGGCCAGTGATGGGGAAGTACCCAGACGTGGGATTTTAGGAAAATTCTCTAGGAGTCGCAGACTCTTAGTGTGGTGTGGGGAGCCACAACAGGATAATTGGTTCATTCCTCAAATGGACCGTGAACAGGATAATTGGTTCATTCCTCAAATGGACGCATGGATCAAGTGGCCAACAGGGCGGACCAGTGGGGAAAAGCCAAGTGTGTACAAGTCGGGCTATGTACCCAAAGCTGCGTGCAAGTCCGGGCTGTGTGCCTGGTGGGTTCAGAGCCTGCGGGCTGGAAATGGTGTTAAAGTGTTCTCTAGTCTCTAATCTGCTTTACCAGGAAATGTAGCCCCATGGAGGTCCGTCTATGCTTTGTTTGTTCAGCTAGCATGTGAATAAAAGCCACTCTGAAGAATCCCATTCCTGGTTTTGGTCATTACAGTTATTGCTTCCTGTGTTCGGATTTACTTGGGTGCCCTTGTGCAGAGTAGCCAAACCTAGGTCCCCCTGTGCAGAGTAACCTCATCCTCCCCGAACCCAGTCCCCACCAGGTACTGCTGTCAGCTTCAACAGCATGCCACCTGTTGTTTTGGCAAAAAGGCAGGGGTGAGGGGTTACAGACATACATTGGGAAATGGCTTAAGCATCCCAATGATGCTTGTCTTCTCCAGGGGGGAAGTTGGGATGCGGATTGGCACCTGCTAAGTCCCAGTGGAGACCGGGGTATAGCAGCCTGAATCGACTGAAAAGGGAGGGTGGCGGATTTACGCTTAGACGCCATGGCACACCGCGCCCGGGAGAATAATAGAGGAAAAATTCTCTGCTCAACTGAATGATGGCTATCCGGTCCCCCCACCACCATGAATGCCCTGCTCAGGCCCCAGAGACCACCTCAGTAGCACCCGAGAGGCCAAGAAGTTGCACTGGATGGCCCCCACCGGCATATTTATCCTCGAAGGGGGAGAACCCATCCGGTGAAGGGTTACACCGGGTTACTTGGAGGGTGGCTGCCATCTAGGGTGGTGGATGGTGGCAATGAGCGGGGACTTAGTGAGCGGTGGGCCGAAGGAGAGGCCGATGGGGAGAACGGGAGGTGGGAAAAAAGGCATACATCATTGGAATATGTCAAAATGTTAACTTCCAAGTTAGAGTCTGGATTCTGAATACCTTCAATGTCTTAGAACACATAAGTCCATAGTAGTAGGTCTGATGTTAATCTCACTTATGCCATTCACAATAACACACTAAGCTACCCATATAACTGCTTTCCAGTACGAAGCAAATATATGCCCTGGAAGACAGCTTTCTCAATTTGGTAAACTTTTTTTAAAGCTTTCTTTTTCATACCAGTTGTCACCTCTGGAGGGTAGTATTTCTGATGTATTTGTAGACTACACCTAGCTTGCCACAGGTAAATCCAGCAACAAGCAAAACACAGTTGTAAGGTAGATTTATGAAACTTATTCCACTTGCTAGGGTGTAAACCCCAAACTGCTATTTGATAATCTACAGCGTACAGTAGTTCTGACTATACCCTACTTAGGACAGACCAAGAGTCTCACACATAAGGGCACTCCACTAATACATGTGACTGCATTTCTTCAGTATTAATACAGGTTTCCCTCGGGCACTACCTTTCCTCAGTCTTTTTATGTTTGAATGTACCATTCACTGTCATCCTACCATGGATCCCAAGCCATGTAGTGTCCCACATTTGAGTCGGGATCTGGGAATTTTATAGTTGGGTTGCTGCTTCTTCCTCTCTACCCAACGGGCAATCTTTTAATATTAAAGGGTGTGAAAACTGAGTGGACATAATAGACTAGCTATAACTTGTTTTTTAATTTTTGCTGCTGATTTGCTGATGATACAGAAATCAGTGCAGAGATAATACTGAGTAACATAGAAACATAGACTTTGACGGCAGATAAGGACTGCTAGGCCCATCTAGTATGCCCATTTCCCTACCTACAGGATAGGCCGCAGATCCTAGTTAACCAACAGCCCATATCTTCCTGCCCCCCACAAGAATTGCCTTATGTCTGTCCCATGCATTCTTGAATTCTCCCACAGTTTTAGACCCCACAACTTCCTCAGGAAGACTGTTCCATGCATCCACTACCCTCTCTGTGAAATAATACTTCACATTGCCCTGAACCGCCCTCCTTCTATCTTTAAATTGTGTTCCCTTGTTCTTGCAAGTCTCTTTTTCTGAAAGATGCTACCCTCTTGGACTTTGTTGATTCCTTGAGGTACTTGAAAGTTTCTATCATGTCCCCCTCTCCCTTCTTTCCTCAAGGGTATACATATTAAGCTGCTTTAGTCTCTCCTCATACGGCTTCTTTTGCAGGCCCTGCACCATTTAGTTGCCCTCCTCTGGACTGCCTCTATCCTGTCTATGTCCTTGCCGAGATGGGTCTCAGAACTGTACACAGTATTCCAGATGGGGTCTCACCAACTGTCTGTACAGAGGATAACAACTTCCTGTTTTCTGCTGCTGATGCCTCTCCTATACATCCCAGTATACCCCGGCCCTCCCTCTGCCTTCTCACATTGCTTGCTAACCTTAAGGTCATCTGATATGATTATCCCCAGGTCCCTTTTCTGTTTTGTTGTTGTTACTACCTCCCACCCATTGTGTATTCTTCCCCTGGGTTCTTGTTTCCCAGGTGCATTATTTTGCACTTTTTGCATTGATCCTAGCTGCCATACGTCTGACCATTCCTCCAACCTTGCCAAGTCCCTTTTCATCCTTTCCACGCCTCCTTGTATCAACCCTGTTGCAGATCTTGTGTCATCTGCAAAGGCATACTTTTCCTTCCAGTCCCTCTGCAATGTCACTGATGAAGACATTAAAAGGACTGGACCCAATACTGAACCCTACGGTACCCCACTAGTAACCGCCTTTTCTTCAGAGTGGACTCCATTTACAATTACCTTCTGTGTCCTGTTGTCTAGCCAATGTTTTCCCAGGCTACCACCCTGGGATCCACTCCCAGGCTGGTTAATTTGACTAATAATCTTTTGTGTGGGACTGTATCAAATGCCTTGCTAAAGTCTAGGTAGGCCATGTCCACAGCCCTCCCTCAGTCTACTACTTTGGTCACCCAGTCAAAGAAATCTATTAGATCTGCCTGACATGACCTTCCCCTGTGAACCCATGCTGCCTTGGATCCTGTGCTCCACTGGACCTCTAGGTACCAACTATTCTTTCCTTCAGAAGTGACTCCATCACTTTCCCTACCACAGAGGTCAGACTGACAGGTCTGTAGTTTCCTGCCCTGTCTTGGTCCCACTTTATGAAGGGAATCATATCTGCCTTCCTCCAGTCCTCGGTACCGCACTATCCTCCCATGATTTATTAAAAAGAGTAGCCAGTGGTTTCACTAGTTCCTTCCTTAATTCTTTAGAATTCTGGGGTGAATTCCATCAGGACCCATTGCTTTGTCCACCTTCAGTTTTAGGAGTTCTTGCAGAACCCTTTCTTCTGTGAAAGGACTGGGATCGACCCCCATCAAAGTGCTTCTGTTAATTGGATTAGGCACTTCCCCTCCTCTTTTGTGAATACTGAGCAGAAATATTTGTTCAGTATTCCTGCTTTTCACTGTCCCCTCTGCCCACCCACTGTTCATTCTATTCAGCCTCACTATCCCTCCTTTGTCTTTCTACGCCGCTATGTATCTATAAAAGGTTTTATCCCTTCTTAACTGAGTTGGCTATCTTTTCCTCAGTTTGGACCTTTGCTATTCTGACTTCCCTCCTGCTTCTTTCTGCCTTAACTGGTACAGCTCTCTGTCCTGCTCCTTCTGTGTTTCCTTATACTTCCGGAATGCTATCTTTTCTTCCTGACTTTCACAGCCACCTCTCTTGAGAACCACAGTGGCTTTTCTTAACTTTTGATTTGTTTATTTGCTTCACACAAGGCTTGTTGCCTCTGTGATGGCAGTTTTGATAATTCCCCATTGTTGCTCCACACTCCTTCTAGCCTGTTTGCTAGTGCTTTTCTGAGGCACTCTCCCATCTTGCCAAAGTCAGCCCTCCTAAAGTCAGTACCCTCACTTTTGTATGGCTTGACTCTGTAGCCGAGTTAACATGAACCACACTGTTTGATGGTCACTTGTCCCCAGATGGCAACCCACTAGATCTGAGATCCTCTCACTGCCCCGTTTAGAGAGTACGAGGTCCAAGATTGCTCCCTCAATGAGTGGGTTCCAAACCAGCGTCTAATGCTGCTCACACCTGTAGGGCGTCAAGAATGGCCTCGTTCTTGGATGTGGCTGCAGCAAATGTGCTCCAGTTAACATCTGGCATATTCAGGTCTCCCATCAACAGTATCTCCCTTTCTCTGCCATTCTAAGAATGCCTTCCATCATATCCTTGTCCATTTCTTCCCCTGACATGGGGTCTGTACCAAACCCCTGTGCGGATTGTGGTGCCCTTTCCAATCTCCAAGGTGACCCACAGTGCCTCCTCTCCTCCCTGTTTACTCTTTTGTTCAGTTGCTTTTATCCCTTCCTTTACATAGAGAGCTACTCCTCCCCCTCTTCTCCCCTGCCTGTCTCTCCTGTAGGTTGCGTACCCTGGTATGTTAACATCCCAGTCATGGTTCTCTGTGTACCATGTTTCTGTGACTGCTACGATATCCAGGCATCCCTCTTCCATTAAGGCCACCAGCTCAGGGAGCTTGTTGCCCAGACTACGAGCATTGGTACTCATTACCTCCATTTCCTGATGGCCTTACTCCCTTTGCCCCATCCCTGTCCTTCTTGCCTTTGTCACTTTCTCCATTTACCCTGCCCTTCTCCCTATCGACACCTCCATGTTGGTGTTGCCACACTTACTACCGTGATTGTTTGGGGGCTAGGTTTTCCTGCTCCTTTCAGTGCCTCCCCTTAGCTGGTTTAAAAGCTTGCCAATGAAGCATTTAAACCTATCACGCTAGGATCCTGGTTCCCTCCCGGACAGATGCAGCCATCATGCCAGTATAGGCCTGCATCACTCCAGGTGGACCCCAGTCCCCAATGAAGCCAAATCCCTGAGCTCCACACCAGTTTTCCAACCACTGATTGAATCCCATGGTGGAACACCCTAGCCTTTTTATGCCATAGATGGGTAGCACCTCCGAGAAGGTTACCGTCACGTGCTACTTGACTAAGGCCCCTCCCAATTCCACAAACTCTTCCTGCACTTCTCTAATCCCTTTCTTAGCCAGGTCATTTGTCCCTAGGTGGACAATGACATCCAGCTCCCTCCCTGTGCAGCTGCTCCGGCAATCCTGATTCGCTCCCTGTCCCTCAAGCCATGATGCCAGGCAGGCACTTACCTCCCTCTCCCTTCCTTGCCCAGTTCTACCTTCCTAACAATGGGTCCCCACCAGGAGTTGTTTCCTTCCCTGCAGGGTCCCCTGCCACCCTCCTTGGGTCTCCTTTGTGGAGGTTCCAACATCCTCCTTGGTCTCCACTGTAGGTGCTCCTCCATGAGGAACCACACTTTGCCAGAATGGCATAGGAATTGTGGAGAGGTACAACTGGAGGGATGTGCCTCTGTTCCACCACCCTCACCCTCCCTGAGCCCACTGTGGTCCAACCGCTCCTCTTTCTTGGCAACCTCCTAGGGCAGCGGCAGTGGCACTGGTGGTCCCTGGATGGAAGAGGAGGTCCCACAAATCCTGGCCAACTCAGCCTGGAGATGAGCAACCTCCTCCCTCAGCCCAGAGAGGTGCCTGCAGATGGGACAACACTGCATCCTCCAGAACATCTCCCGGAAGACTGCTGCTCCACAGCCACTGCACTGCACCACTCCAATCATGTCTTATTTCTGGCCCCTTAACTGTTTGCAATCCTTACTCTTTCCTCTGTTTTTTTTTCTCTCTCTCCTTACTTTCTGCCTGTGTGCCCTTTAAGCTCCTGATTGTCCTGTTCTGGGACAAGAATATCCTATATTTCTCAGTAGACCACTTACTTGTTCAGAGGCAGACCTCCAGCAGCTAGAGGGGGCCGGAGAGCTACTCTTGCCCTTCTAGGATGGTGGGTCCTTGGTGGGTCTGTGATCACTCACTTCCTGCCCCTAAACAGGAAGTTCCTGTTGTCAGTCAAATCCTGTGCCTATAAAAATAGAACTAGCTTTGGGTGGGGAAGGAGGGCAATATAGTCCCAGTAGAGAAGTTCAGTCACACAGCAGTCCTTTCTCCTAGTGTCTTCTGCCAAGCTATTGGTAATTGGTCTGGGGATATCTTCTGCTGTTTAATTTTAGTCAGGGTATGATTAACATACATTGGTACAATGGGGCCCTATGCATGAACAGGTGTGAATTACACACTATAGGCATGTGTCCCACCCACGTACCCACACCTGCAGATGGGTGCGCATGAGGCTAGTATTCTGGCAGCGTGCCTGTCTGTGCCCCCCACTCAGGACCGCTCGGGCGGCCAGAGGCGAAGTGGCAGACAGGCGGGCATCCAGTCGGATGCCTGTCTTGGGTCCCATAGAGGATCATTTGTGCAGCGAGGTGCAGGTCCAGGTGCGTGAATACCTACAGCAGGCACCTGGACCCATGCAGCCAGTCCCTGGCATCCAGTTGTCACCCCTTGACTGAGCCCATGTGTCACAGTGCCCTCCCGGTGCATGGAGGGACCCCCAGCTGTAAGACCCCACCCAAGTCCAGTATGGCAGCCCACCCCACCCCATAGAACACAGCTGTGCCCCAGCCCCCCCCCGTCAAAGCACCTCATATGGGTCCCAGTGTCCCCAAGGTACTAGAACCCCTCCGCACAAAAGCCCCATTGTAAATGGCCCATTGCAGCATAGAACAACCCGAGACCCGATTACAGCACCCCACCCCTCATTGGTGTGCAGTGCCCCCCGGCACCAACAACATCCCCATCCCGTACCACTGCCCGTCAGTGCTACGGTCCTGGACCGACCAGTGGCACAGCCCTCCTCACACCTCTATGACTGCGGTTGTCCAACTGATGCTGGGAGGCGCACTGCCTATGTGAGGGCATGCTCCCAGCATCACTTGGATGGACGGTGGCCGTGGAGGTGTGAGGAGGCTGTGCTGTTGGTCATCAGAGCACGGCACTGACAGGCAGGTATGGGGGCGGGGGTGGGGTTGTCCATGCGAGAGAACCACTACACACCATTGGGGGTTGGGCTGTTCAATGCACAATGGGCCAGTCACAGTGGGACTTTTTGTGGGGTTCAACTACCTCCAGGACGATGCTCTGCCGTGGTGGGGTGGGAGGCCACTGACCATCAATGAAAGTTCGAGGTTTCAGGACGGCGGGGGTGGGTGATCGGGTTTTGCAGTACTGGGGCAGGGTCCCATGTGAGGATGCTTGGCGGGAAGGAGACTGGGTACAGCTGTGTTTGAGTGGGGTGGGGTGGGCTGGCATATGGAACTGGGGTGGTTACCCTTCTGGGTGGGGGTTAACACATATGACAATGGGGCTGTGATGCGGGGAGGATGCTTGTACGCTGACAGGGCAGGGACTGACATGTGTTGGGGATGCTTTCCAAATGTCGGGGACGGGGCTGCCTTTCTGCTGCTGGAGCCAATATGCAGGGCTGGGTGTGTAGTGTCTTACAGCAGGGCCCTCCTGGCGTAACCTGCACCCACCCGATGCCCCGTGCTGGCGCTGTGGCCTTAGTGCACAGTGTGTGGTGCTGGCGCACCCTCTGAGACGTCCCGTCTGCGTTGCTGTCCACGCAGTCAGGGGATCGGACTTGTGTCTGCCTTGCACACAGATAGTGAATGCTGCTGGAAGTGTCCCATGCACAGATTTCCTACTTAGGGTTGTCTGTGTGCCTCAGATACACTGTGTATAGGCAATCTTTTTTCTGTGGATAGGCACCAGTATGCACAGAGTTCTTAAGTCTACTCGTGCACTTCCCAGAACTCCACTCCAGGTACTAAGGAATTATCCAGTCAACGACCAAAGGCACCTACATTTTTTAACACCAAAGAAATATTATGGAGCATAAACTTCATCATAAAAAATACTAAGGGGTTATCATTCCAGCTCCTCCATCCCTGTAATCTGTAGTTGTTGTGCTTTCCTTCACATAAAGCACCACATCCCCTCTAGTGTACCAGCACAATTTAAAGAACTTGAAATCCAACAGGAAAATGCTTGAAACACAACTGTAATCCAACTGCAGTAATGGTAATCCAAAATTGGAAAAGTACAAAGGCCCCAACCAGTAATTACAGCACTCACGTGACCCACGAATGCAGCAGTTCAGTTGAGGTAGGGGATAGCATATGGCAACAGGGTGAGCAGTAGTCAGGAAAAGGACACAGTGTCCTGGGGATGAAGCACTTTGGACATTCTGCAGCAGCACCGCCCTTCTGGCTCACACCTCTCAGGATACAGCCATCCTGGCTCAGCTCTCAGTCACAGGGGCACTTCACAGTGACTTCCTAATTCTCAAGGAGCCCAGACCCTTGGCTCAACCCCCATGGTCCAGCTCCTTTCCAGATCGAGAGTGCCATGGACTCTGGGCACTCACCCCATGACTCTGCTCCCAGATCAGCCCCACTAGATAAGGGCTAGCTGGCCCGCTATCTGGCTCCAGAGCAACCTGGGTAGGAAGCAGGTCTCTGGCCCACTGACTTGCACCCTCAGCAATTTCTTCTCACAGGAGCTCGTCTGGCACAGTCTTTGAATAATATAAGCCCAGAATAAAGCTCACAGTGAGTTTACTTGATGAACCCTGGTGAGGGCTCACAGGATGGTTGGCCTGGCTGTGCCTCTCTCTTGGTCTCACCATCAACAGGTCTGAACACCTCAGTGCCCTGCTCAGACTGCCATGAGCTTCTTGAGAGCCCAGAAACTTCTTTCTTCAATTTAGTGTTCCACTGGACAAGTAGGGCTGTCCATCATTCCTTCTGCCCTCTGATTGGCCCTCATAGACCGCCATTCCATTTGGGAGGTCCCAGATTGCATCCTCTCCCACAGTCCTCCTGGCTTTTTTTTGGGGCATCTCAGCTGTCAGATTGGTTGGCTGATGGGGTCAGGGGGCACAAAGATGGCTGCTCCCATGCTCTGATGTAGTCTTGTGCTTCAGAGTTTCTTATTTGTTATATTTATTTGCCTCCTTTTTGTGTGCTGGTCACCAGGACTAATGGTGACTTTCTGGACAGCAGTCCGATCTGTGTGTTTCAGTGGTGGGTAGTGGGTCTGGCTGTCGCTAGCCAGGAGGAGAGGAAGCGCTGGGGAGGAGCACCTTGCAGCACGCGTTCCCTCTCTCATGCTGTCGGCAGCAGTGGTGTGGTGCAGGAGGCACTAATACCAAAGATGTGGTGTCTCTGTTTCTTCTGGTCCCCACTGCAAGGATCAGGGACCAGGGTTGAAGAGACATGACCACAGATGCCAAAGAAAAGGGCGCAGGAGATGCAGATGACATCTGTGCCGCCATGCTCTCTCCCCCACCGCCACACACGTTTTCAAGTGGGATGGGGCAGCAGAAGTTGGGTAAGCCTGTTCCCGGGGGGGAGGGGGGTTACACATAGAAATATGTTCTGTCTATATAGTTTTCCTGTACAGCAATATATTAAAATAACATTACTAGATTTGAAAATGGACGTGTCGTTAAATAGGTGGTGTCATGTATGTATGAGACAGTAGTGGAATTGCTTGAAGGTGAACCACAACCCTTTTCTGATTTTTTTTTTTTTTAATTTGATTTGCACAAATAAAACAAACTGGAGATTAAAAACATATGCATTTCTAAAGCTTGATTTTTCAAAAACCTTACAATAACTGTACTTATCATTTAAGGACGAAGTGTAGGGTTGTGACACGTCAGATGATGCAGGTGGTTTTCTACACCGCTCAACTAGATGCTTTCTTTCTAGTTTTTATTTGTTGACTGGGTGAGTCCTCAGGCCACTGGTACCTGTTTTCACAGGTGACCTGGAGAATTGTGCCATTATAGGTGCTCCAGTAATATCATCGGTTGCAGTCCTCCAGTGGCTTCTGACGCTGATACTGCTACTCACGAGGGCTACTGCGCTGATCAAAATTACACAGCTCCTCAACGTTTTAAAGCGTTTTTTTTTTTTTTTTTGTAACTCTCTGTTTATGACCTATCTCTCCAGCAATCCCCCTCTTTCCCTCACCTCTCACAGTCCCACCACCTACCTCCATGGAGTCGTGGTTTTACCCTCCATGTAGGGTCGATGTTGGGGGGGGTGTACCCCCCCCGACGTCTTGTTGTGTCATGCAGTGCTGCACTGGGGAGGCAGGGGCCTGGATATACCCAGGTCTGCCATTGCAGGGGCACTGGGGCCATTTTCTTTTTTTTTCCCCAGCCTAGCAACTTAGGCAAGTAGTGGTATCAGTGTCAGGAACCACCAGCTGACTGCAACTGATGATGCCACTAGTTGGGCAGCCTATAACAATGCAGTAGGACTACTATACAGAGCTGGCTTTAAAGGGAATCTGTACCGTATAGGGTCATCTTATAAACATGTGACCTTTACCAGCCGATCTATCTCTGTGCATCACAAGCAAAGGTGCATGCTCACGGTAATGAATTTACTGTAACCGTAGTAACCTTTGCAATGCTTGTTTTCACTAACCACACCATTCTAGAGGTTTTTGTAGATCTTATTTTGAGAGGGTTCCTGCAGTAGGTCATTACAGCTAGGACTGCACCCCCTGGCATCAGGACCACATGGCAAACTTCTAGTTAGCAGTCCATAGCGGGGGACCACCCCCAGCGTCACCTGACGGGACGTCAGCATGACACTATAAAGGGGCGGTCTCCATGCCCTCACTCCAGTTCTTTCCTGCCTCCGACCTGAGTCAGTTGAACTTCATCATCAGTTGACTGCTGTTTTTCCGACTATCAGTTTAGTTTTTTCTGTCTTTTTTGTTTCTTTTGTCGCTGTTGCATGTCTTCTCTGTCTCATCGCCTGAAGAAAAAGTGCGACAAGTGCGGTGCACAAATCCCTCACGGAGACGACCACTCCTGCTGCGTCCTTTGCCTAGGCCCAAAACACCGGGTCCAGGACTGCTTGATTTGCCTCTCCTTCAACATTGCCACACGAGCTAGACGCCAAAAAACCCTCGAACCCATCTGCTAAAGAAGTGCCTGGCGTCTATGGAAAAGAAGCTGCAGGAGCTGAGAGAACATGCCTCCTCTCCCAATACCAAGTGAAAGAAGAAAAAGAAGGAGAAGCACTGGGACCAGGATTGGCCCCCCTCCGTCCGGCGCTGCTAGACTGAAGAAGCTGCCTCTGAGGAGGCGTCAGCCTTGGTGAGTACCCCTCCTGCCTGGTCTCCATCTGCCTTAGCAGATCGGTCACTGCCCCCCCCCCACAGCTGTCAGAGGGGGTGGAAGGGGCGTCCTTCTAAGGAGGGTTCAGTTTCTGGACTGTTTGCAGCACTCAGGCTGATAAGCTGCCCTCCAGTTCCACCGAAGAGTGCATGGCCCCGGTCGATAAGCTGGACTCCAGCTCCTCTGCCATCCGCCTGACCCCAACCGATAAGTTGGATGCCGGCTCCTCCGACGCCTGCTCGGTCACAGCCGATCAGTCAGTCGCCGGCTTGCCCGACAACCGCTCATTTGAGGCTCTCCTGTCGGACCTTGGGGACTCACCCGATAGTGATCAGAGCCAGCTGCCAGACCCTACCTTTTCCCTTGAGGGTTCTCCCACCAGGGATTCTTTGCCTCTGATGCAACCCGCCCCTCGTTCTCCCTTGACTCCTTACAGGAGACGAGCAGTGCGTCCTTGGGGATTTCTTCCCCGACGCTGGGTACTTTGCTGGCTGGATCTTCCACTGTCCCTGCGAACCTGTCGATGGGGATCACTCCTCCAAGATCCCCCTTGCACACTACAGATCTGCCGTCAGAATCGGTGGTTCCTCCAGTGCCTAACCCCTTGACGTTGGATACCCTAGGGGAACCTACACCCAGGAGCTCTTCCCCTATTATCGACCTCCCCAACCCGACAATGGCCGGGGTACCAGTTAATATCCCACTGCTCGTGGGCTCTACAGGCACTCATACGCCTCATGCTCTGATGCCTGAGCCGCCACCATGTCCCTCCGGGGTCCCTACCCCCAAGACCTGCCATCGGGCGTCCTCAGTGCCTATGGGTCCTTCAGCTCTGCCACCTGTGGGTCCGGTGGTTCCCCCTCCATTAGGCATGGTCCCAGGCTACCTGGCGCTGCAATATTCCTACTACCCGGCGCCAGCGTATCTGTCGCTGAGCTACCTGGCGCCCGCCTATGCGACCGGGTGCCCACTGCAGGGCCAGTTCTTTCAGGGTTCTAACCTTCAGGGCTCTCCTTATGCCTATCCTTACTCGGGCTACCCCTCATACTCGTATTCGGGGTTCCCAGGGTACCAGCCATCTCCTCCACCACCTTTTCCTCCACCTGCTCCACAGCCTTCGGCTTCAGACAGGTCCCAGGCTAACAAACCAGGGTCTATTCCCGCTTGGTGGAAGGATGCAGAGTCGCAGCTCTTACAAGAGTTGGCCCAACCAGAGCCTTTACCGGTCCTTGCACCAGCTCCCCAATTGGCCCCCAGGAGTCTTTCCCCTGCCAACCCTGGACGTTGGACAGGAACCTCCCAGGCTCCCTCCAAGAGCCTTACTGGCGACAGACCATAGAGAACATCAGATAAAGTCTCGCCTCCCAGCAGACCAGTCTCATCTGACTCCGCATGTTGTCTCTTCAGGGACTCTTACCCCTGCTCCTCATGGATCAATGGCTGTGCTTGCTGGACATGCAAGATGCTTACCTGCACATCCCTATCCTCCCAGCCCACCGTCGCTTCCTCAGGTTTATGTTCCAGGGGAACCATTTTCAATTCAAGTCTCTCCACTTTGGCCCGTCCTCGGCACCTTGGGTTTTTACAAAGCGCCTAGCAGTAGTGGTAGTGGCCTTACTCCACAGGGGGATATATGTGTTCCCATACCTGGATGACTGGCTTCTGTCAGCCCCATCTAAGTACAGTCTGAAGGTGTCCCTCTCCTTCACCCTGGACCTGTTTTCATGACTTCGCATTATGGTGATTTACCCCAAGTCCAACCTTTCGCCCTCCCAGCGCCTCCAGTTTATTGGGGCGGTGCTGGACGTGGTCAAGGGCAGAGCCTTCCTCCTTTAGAACAGAGTGGATACTCTGAAACTACAAGCTTCTGCTGTAACCAGTTCTCACTGGACTACAGCTTGCTCTGTTCTGCGACATTTGGGTCTGATGGCTGCTGCCAATCCCACAGTACCGTTGGCCTGACTGCACATGAGGGTGACCAAGTGGACACTCAGGGTCCAATAGGGTCATCACTTGGATGAGCTGGACCACACAGTCATGGTCTCCAACAGTGTGAAGAGGGATCTATTTTGGTGGCAGGAGACGTCCCATTTCTCCTTGGGGGTCCCCTTTCAGCCTTCCTCCCCTTCCATGACCCTCATGATGGATGCCTCAAATCATGGTTTGGGAGCGCATCTGGGAGACCACTGTACCCAGGGAAGGTGGTCCCATCAAGAGATGCATTTACACATCAATGTTCTGGAGATGAGAGTGGTACTCTATGCTCTCCAGGCCTTTCAGACCCTCTTATGCCCGAGAACACTCTTGGTTCAGACCGACAACACTGCCACGGTCTGGTATATCAACAGACAGGGAGGCACCCGCTCGTACCCCGTCTGCAGGGAGGCGATGCGGGTGTGATACTGTGCAGTTCAGCATAACTTGCACTTGATAGCAGTCCATGTCCCGGGCAGTCACAACGTCCTGGCGGACAGTCTCAGCTGCACCACTGCGTGGGCTCAGAAGCGGGAACTGAAATAAGATGTGGTAAGAGGTCTGTTCAACCTGTGGGGCTGTCCAGAACTGGATCTTTTTGCCTCCCCATTCAATGCAAAACTACCCAATTTTTGCTTGCTCGTTCCCAGGCGTGGTGTTATTTGGCAAGACGCGCTGTCACTTTGTTGGACAGGGAGGTTTCTGTATACCTTCCCTCCCATCCCAAGTCTTCAGAAAGTTCTGCTGAAACTCCAAGCAGAGAGTGCACACATGATTCTCATTGCCCCTCTATGGCCTCAGCAGATATGGTTCCCTGTACTGCAACAGCTAGCACTGGAACCCCCAGCACCTCCACCTTTGCTGTACAACCTTCTCTCTCAGGAGCAGGGCAGTATGGAGCATCCAGGACTCAAACCTCTCCATCTGCATGTGTGGCACCTCTGGACGTAGTGGTGGCACGTTTCAGGGTTTCCTCCCGAGTAGCCCAAGTTTTGGTGGAAGCTAGAAAACCCTACACCAGAACTACGTATGGTATGAAATGGAAGAGATTAATTATCTGGGTGACTGCCAGGGATATGGACCCTTTTTCCTGCCCAGCGCACCAGGTCTTTGAGTACCTCTTGCATCTCTCTGATTTGGGCCTCAGCTACTCCTCACTGAAGGTCCATCTTTCTGCAATATCTGCCTATCATGTTCTGGTCGAAGGCAAGACTATTGCTCAGTTTGAAGTCTCCAAAACCTTCCTTAAGAGGATCCTTTGCTTGAAACTTCTGGTCCATAGTCCAGTTCCCCCCCTGGGATTTGTATTTTATTTTAGAGAAGCTTACTTTGCCCCCTTTTGAGCTGGCAGTAAGCTGCGATATGCGCTACCTGTCTTGGAAGGTACTGTTTTTAGTTGCTGTTACCTCAGCTTAAAGGATTTCCAAGCTTCAGACTCTAGTTTGTAAGGAGCCTTATTTAATTTTCCACAGAGACAGGGTGGTTCTGAGGACTAATCCTTATTTTCTTCCGAAGGTGGTATCCAAGGTGACTTTAAACCAGGATATCCAACTGCCGGTCTACTATCCCGAGTATTCCAGTGGAGAAGAACATCTCTTGCACACTCTGGATGTGCATAGAGTTCTACGTTACTACATCTCTTGGACCAAGGAGGTGCACAAATCGGACCAGTTATTTGTTTCTTTTGCACACAAACATCAGGGCAATACTGTGTCCAAGCAATGCCTTTCCAAGTGGTTGGCTAACTGCATTACCTTCATCTATCAGAAGTACGAGAAACCACTTCCGGCAGTGGTCAAGGGGCATTCTACTCACGGCATGGCCGCCTCTACTGCCTTTTTGAAAGACGTGTCCGCATCTGACATCTGTGCTGCGGCTACATGGAGTACCGTCGATACTTTCATGAAACATTACAGTCTGGACATTGCCTCTAGACACAGAGCCAGTTTTGGACTGGCCATTCTTCAGGGCCTATTGTCCTAGCTTGCGTCCTACCCTGCAGACCTTTTCCACCTCCCGGACCTCAGTCTCCGACTGTTCCTTCTTGACTGCTTGGAATTCAGTCCTATCTATAATGACCTACTGCAGGAACCCTCTCGAAGTAAGATATAACAGTTACGTAAGGACTTACCGTAACAGTAGATCTTCAGGAGAGGTTCCTGCAGTAGGTCATATTTTTCCCTCCCACCTTTTCCCAGCTTTTGCTTGCTCTTCAGCAACACAGGTCTAAAGGAGTTTTTCTCCTTTCTCATGTCTACCTTTCAGAGGTCTTACGGTGGGATAACTGAAGGGTGGGCATGGGGATTGCCCCCTTTATAGTGTCACACTGACATCCCGTAAGGTGACGCTGGGGGCGGTCCCCCACTATGGATTGCTAGCTAGAAGTTTTCCGTGTGGTCCTGACACCAGGGGGTGCAGTCCTTTTTGTAATGACCTACTGCAGGAACCCCTCTTGAATATCTACTGTTACGGTAAGTTCTTACGTATCTGTTATTTCTTTACTGGAACATGCAGGAGTTACAGATTGTTTATATCTGACAACATTCATGTTATACTGTAGTGCCTTCTGAAAGGAATGGGCGTGCATTCTTGCTACGGAGCGTGCTGAGAGCAGCGGTAAGTGCATCATGTGGCTATACAATAGCTGTAACAAACAGCCTTACAAGTTAAAACCAGACATTTGTGAAACCTGTTTGGAATGAACGCTACTGAGGACCTGGACGCTTATGCCTTGGTATGTGTCATATGTATATTGAGGATTGTAATATGCTCACTGTGCACATAAACCCATGGGGGCTGCCAGCCATAAGTCTGTGCTCCCACCGAGTGGTGAAGCATGGAATCATTAAAGGACTAAACAGTAATGTGCGACTCCGCGACAGCAAAGGTGGTGCGTGTTTCAGGGTACTAGGAGGGTCGTAAATGTTTAAAACAATGTATTTGGGGCATTAGTACCACCAGCCTTTTCCCATGTAGGGATAAATTAGCTGGTACTGGTCACATATTTCTAAAGTGATGCAGAATGTGTTCTCTTTAAACAGCAGTGAGGCTGACAAAAAAAAAAAAGACAGATACAGAAGGAGAACTACCTAGAATAAATAAAAATGAACTGGGAATTCAGCACTGCTTCCATTCCCTTTTAAGAAATGAACACAGAATTCAGTAGAAAGCTATGGAGTGGCCCAGAGCTAAAGGAGACACTGGTGTGGAAGAGAGTTAGACTAAGACCTAACAACTGAGGTGGGTGTGTGTGATGCAGAGGATTTTTGTCCTTCAGAACTGGGCATGTAGGAAATAGGAAGTGATGCACAGCACAGTGCGCAGCTGTAATTATATGTGATGAGATGTGTTGATTACGGAAGCTGGTGAAGTGCTGGCATAGCAGTGTGGCAGCAGTGCATTGGGTGGCCACCTGGGAGGTTGAGCTTCATGTGTATAAACCATAGAATTCTATTCTGTGGCGGAGTGAGTCATGGCAGGGAGATGCTCATCTCCAAGGGACTGAGGACGCAGGCTGCTTGGCATGTGTGTGTTCCCCCTGCTGTCCAAGCAAAGGGTGACATTGGCATCGGCTGTAGGGCAGCTGGTCTCCTGCTGTTCTGGCCAGAGAAAGGGAGCAGCAGTGACAAACCTGATTGCCGGGGGGTCAAAAATAAATAAGAAAAATGAGGAAAAAAACAAAAAAAGAACATTCGTGGAAAGAAAAGGCCTATTCAGGCCTGAGGGTCGAAGGTTGACATTGTCCTTTTGAGACTGCTTATGTTTGTAGGGTTCTGTTTTTTCAAGGGGCTCCGAGGGCAGAGCAGCACAAGCATTCCCTGTTGTGCTGGCTGCTGAGAAAATACCTTGCCACATTCATTTCATGAAAAGAAAATAAAGCAAACAACAAAAGAATGAATGCCATGGCAACCGTCACAATAAACATAGATACCCTGAAAACTCACAAGCTGTAGGAGCGTTAATAATTTATATGCAGGCTTCCTGATTCAGTAATGTTTAGGACAGCTAGAAATAAAATAAGTGGACACACACACACACTTACATGATAATGTGCATTTACTATTTTGATATCAAAGGAAGCATTTTCTAAACAAACTTGTCTTCAAGTCATGTGACCTTTTTAGAGTGGTAGGTAATAATAATAATAATAAATAATAAAACTTTATTTTTATGGCGCCTTTCCAGAACCAAGGTGCCGAACAAAATTTAAAAACATACCACATTACACACATTGCAGCAGCTTACACAACAAACATCTATAGCAACTTCTGAAATTAAAATAAATACAGCCAATCAGTTGCCAAATGCTTGGTGGCAAAGATGAGTTTTTAGGGCTCATTTAAATCCCTCCAAAGTCGCGCACTCACGTAACTGGTGGGGTAGAGAATTCCAAAGAGAAGGGGTCACATGCATAAATGCCGGGCCCCAGAAGATTTTAAGCACACTCTTGGTATCTCTAGCAACCCCTCGCCAGCTGAGTGGAGCGATCACCTTGGCGCGATAAGGTACCAGAAGCTCTTTCAGGAAGTCCGGGCTGTGACCATGTAGGGCTTTATAAGTCAGAAGACCGATTTTAAAGGTGATCCGCCATTGTACTGGCAGCCAGTGCAGACCATGCAGCACCGGTGAGATATATCAGAACTGAGAGGTTCCTGTCAAAAGCCGAGCTGCTGTGTTCTGCACTAGCTGCAAACGGTGGAGTTCTACCCCAGATAGCCCTAGATACAGGGAGTTGCAATAATCCAAGCAGGAGGACACAAAGGCATGAACCAGCATGGGAAGGTCGCTGGACGGAACAAAGTGCTTAATCCTGGCGATATTCCTCAGATGGTAGAAAGAGGTCTTGACGACGGCTGACACCTGAGAATGTAGGGTCAGCCCCACATCAAAGATTACCCCCAGGTTACGCACCTGTTCAGAGGCCGGGAGTGATAGACCCCAAGGAAAAGCCAGAGGGTGAGCCTACCACCCGTCTATCCGGCGTCCTGGGTCCACGACCTGCACTTCATTTTTTCCCCGAGTTCAACTTCAACCAGCTCGAATCCATCCACTCCTGGATTTCCGCCAGGCAGTAATTAAAGACTGAGAGAGATCCATTCTGGTCTGGTGCAAAAGAAAGGTAGAGCTGGGTATCATCAGCATACCAGTGAAACCTCAGCCCATACCTCCTTACAATGTCTCCGAGGGGCAGCATATACACAGCGAACAACATGGGGGACAGCACCAATCCCTGAGGGACCCCACAAGACTGAGGGATTGGGTCCGAGGAATAAATCCTGGACACCACCCTCTGAGTTCTTCCGGTGAGGAAAGATGTAAACCACCTGAGGACTGTACCAGACAGGCCACAGATGAACCTCAGATGATCAAGCAGAATCCCATGGTCCACAGTGTTAAACACTGATGAGAGATCGAGAAGGACCAAGATGGGACGGTTCTTCCGATCTCTAGCCATCAGGAGATCATTGAGCACCCGAATGAGCGCTGTCTCAGTACTATGCCTCTTTCGGAAACAGGGCTGGAGGGGTTCATAGATGTCATGGAAGGTTAAATGGCTCTCCAGCTGTACAGCAACTACCTTCTCAACCACCTTCCCTAAAAAGGGAAGGTTAGAGGTTGGTCTATGGTTCACATGGCAGTTTGGGTCCAAAGAAGCTTTCTTCAGGAGGGGTGTTACCACCGCCTCTTTCAGGGAGCTAGGAAACTCACCTATTTCCAAGGAGCACCAAACTATCAGTGCAAGGACTGGACCAATGGAATCAATACAACCCAAAATCAGGGAAGTTGGTCCTGGGTCCAAACTATAGTACATAGGGCATGCACCCTGGACAATCCTCATGACATCCATGAACTCCGGGCGGTCAAAGGTACTCCAGGAAAGCTGGAGGCTAGTGGCCAACCACTGGTCATCAGCAGCGCCCATAGAGTGTGCTGACTGGAGAATTGCCCTGATGTCGGCCACCTTAATTGCAATGAACCGAGCAAGTTTATCACACTGTATTTGCGAAAACGCTTTCCGAACATGTAGAAAAGGTGGGTTGCACAGGCTGTCCACAGTTTGGAAAAGCTGAGCTGGTCGGTTCTGAGCGACTGCAATCTCTCCGGACAGGAACTCTGCCTTCTTGCGGGTGATTGCAGATTGATAGGCTTGATAATGGTCCATCAACCTAAGGTGGTGGCATCAAGGGCAGATCTCCCCAACAACGCTCTAACAACAAATCCTTATGCGCATCTCCTCAAGGTACCATCAAACCATGGAGACTGAGGGTGAAGGGAAATACGACGAACACGGACAGGAGCAACGACATCCAGGGCCACCGCAGTGGTCGTATTATAGGCCATCACATGGTCCTCTGGGTGACTGTTTGCAACCGGAATAGACAATAGGTCGAGTACCACCGTAAGGCCTTCAGAGACAACATCTCATAAAGGGCGATACTTGACCATCTCCACAGGGGAAGGCCTTTGAGGGGGGCACTAAAATTGAACCCCATGATGTAGTGATCGGACCATCGGACTGGTTCCACCCCCAAATCTGAGGCTTCGATCCCCAGGAGGAAAACTAAATCAAGGGAGTGACCATGTTTATGGGTAGCAGTGGTAACTATCTGTGTAAGGCGCAGAGATGTCATCAACTGGAGGAAGTGTTGTCCAAATTGCGAGAGTTCATCATCGACCCAGGCATTAAAGTCACCCAGGACCATCAACCTGGGAGACTCAAATGACATGTCGATGACGAAGTCCGCCACTTCCTGAAGGAACCGTTTCCCATCCGTGGGTGGACGGTAGATGAGAACGATCCTACAACCTACACCTGCTACAACAGTACACTCAAATGACTCAGTCTCCTCAACTGGTACACTCGTGAGGCCCAATTTGGTCTTAAAACAGACCGCAACCCCCACCCTCCCCTGTGATCCAATCTCAAGCGGTATATCACTGAGTAACCTACTGGAATTGCAGCCTCTAATATAGGGCCAGAGTTCTCATCCAGCCAGGTCTCGGTGGTGCAAGCCAGATCCACTGAATTTACAAGATCTGCAATAATTGCAGTCTTGTTTTTAATGGATCAGGCACTGCATAACACCACTCATGTTGGATGAACTTCCGGGGCCGCCTGAGCTACATGCCCACCCAATTTGGTGGTGCCCTTGAGTATGGAAACCAGACACGGAGGACCGTGATCTGGATTCCATTTCGCCCCAGGACATCTTCTGGACCCCACGACCCCGATGTGATGGCCCTGCTCATTCAACCTCCGCCGTTTGCACCCCCCCCTCCCCCGACATGCAATACCCAGTGCTCTACAACGCTGGTAGATGAAAAAATGTAATGGGGGGGAGATGAAGGGGTGGAGGGAGCGGAAGGTGGAGGATGAATAGCGCACGACCATGGGGGCAGGCCTCCAACACATTCCAGCGACCAAATTAAGCAAAACTTAAAACCACAGAAACGTTAACACTAAACATAAAAATGTGCACTCGTGTGTCTTGGCCAGAAGATCCCAAGGTTTCAGAGTCTTACCCTGGGGACTTGGCCTCCTATCCATTGCTGATACTGATGCACAACACTGGGTGGGTGGCCTCTGTTAAGTGGCACCATTCGGGTGAGACATTAAACCGAGGCCCCTTCTGCTTGTCTCTGGTGGCTGCCCAGGAAGAAAGTTAAAGATCCAAGATCCCTTTGTTTAGCAATAGTGGATTACCTCCCAGTGTGCTTACATTCCCCTTATCCTTCAAACAGGTTATAATGCAAGGTCTCCAGCTCTGTGTATGGAGATCAAAAATGTATGACAGTCCTGTAACCTCTTTGGTTGAAACATGTCACATAACCATTGATTATTCTTTTACAGCCATACACCTTACTTGAACTATCAATTTTTTACAAACCAAGTCCCATTTTATAAGCAGAATAACACACTCTAGAGGGTGCAATCATAGAGGAATAATGCACTTGGCCGATGGTTGCGGCACTCGGTTATACTGTGTGCCTAGGAACCACCCAGAGGTGTGCATTATTTCTTTATGGCTGCACACACTGTCATGTGTTATCCCTTACATTATGACTGCAAGTGATTGCATACCAACCATGTATGACCACTGTTTATAAAATGCTTCAAGATAGCCACTACAGATATTGCTGTCCAATTGGATACACCAGGTCACTGCCATGCCTATAAGTACTCACTAACACATGACGATGCATTTTCTAAGTGAAGACTGTTAATACCATGCTACTTTATAAGTGTAATAACACACTCCATGGTTCTGCTTTAGTTGGAAGATATAGACATTCAGGTGTGTGCCGAGGAGCCCTCGGCCTGTGGTCTTGTGCCTTAGTGCACAACAGAGGAGTACCAACAATATCCTTTATTATACAATGGCAAGAAAAAATCAAGGATGCTGACTGGCTGTTAACCCTAGACACAGTGATGTTATTAAACAATAACATCACTGTATCTAGGGCAGGCAGAAAGATGACCGCACTACAGTTTGAATACCCATCCATGCTGGTCTATCCCGAAGCCGATACGGCTTCACGTTCCCTGCTGACAGATGAAGCGGTTTCAGTACTTCAAAATCCGCAAGTACATTCCACACATAGGCAAGGCACAACACAGCATTTTCCTATGTGCCCCTACAATTCTCAACCATGGTATTTAGTATTAATTAAAGAAAAGCTGTAACGGCGGCTTCTGCAACGCACCCGCGGTGATCAAGGCAGTACAGCTCAGACTGAAGTTTGTCGCTTTACAAACAGACCCACGTAACCTCTATACAAGCCAAAGTACTTGCCACCATACACTTTAAAACCCACTGACATATATCCTCTGTTCTTGCCCTAATCCTCTGTACTCACTATGGGAAACAAAAGGAAGCCATGACAGCAGTCGTTTTTTCTGTCCTGTTTGCCACAGTTGTCTTTTCAGTGCATGCACAGTTTACAGCCACGCTTTACAATCGCCGAGCGACTCGCCAACCACACAAACGAAGATAATTTTTTCATCGCAAAAAAACTAAACGTGAAATACAGACGGGCTACCGGTAGTGGTGTTTTTGGGGGGGAGTGATAAAAATCACAGTAACACACAGGACACAGAACACAAACTGGGCAGCCAACATCATTCAAACTGCACCTCCACCTAGTGGTGGAAAGTATTCTGCACTTTTTTTTGTAATAGTATACCTCCACACACAAAAATCAAACATAAACACATTAAATATGTTTTTCTATTCTTTTTTTTTTTTTTTTATTAACAAATGAGCCATTATATAATAGCAATAAAGGCACTCCAGGGTGTGTGTTATCATGTAATAACGTCACTCCTGGTGGTGAGGCTTCAGCTTCACCTCGTTGCTTCGCGCACCCAGGTAGCGTTATTACATGCTACCCTGTCGGCTCGCATTGATTAACAACCTTTGATAACCCAGCAGTTCTAATGGGCTTATCTGGTGTAAATAGCTGCCTGTTTTGTGTGTTGTCCAGGTAAACATTAAAGATCCCATGGCATGGGTCCCTGATGGACTAGTGAGCAGTGTATTGTACTCTAGCCATGATCCAGGTTTGGGAATGGACTTAGCAACGGATCTGGTGGATCGTGGGGGGGGCTGGGGAGGTGCAGCAGTGCTCCCAGCCAGTGAGGGTCAGCTCCAGGTTCTGGCATCGCTGCAGCACATGCAGTTGGCCAGGGAGCGTGCCTCTTCTGCAGAAGGATGTTAAATGCATATAAGGCATAATTGGGCACTGCCTTGCATCACATAGGTGGTTGGTGGGACAAAAACACAAGTAAAACAGTATGTAACACCAGCTGTCTAAATGAGGGTCACTGGCACTCCTGGGTGCTGCCTTTCAGAGATCTGCATTGTCAGGACAGCAGTGGGAGTGGCAAACAGGTGTAAGGGGGCCAGTTCAGACCAGAATACAAGGTCAGGTTAATGGTTTAGGGCAAAAAGCTGGATTTAATTAAAAAAAAATCTCATGGTACGTATCAAAAAGAGTAAGGGAAGTTGCTATTTGAAAACACAAAAGCAACAGTGAGACAGACAGTAATATCACAGCATATCAAAAAATGACCGAGACTTTGCATTTCGTACAACCACATGCCACAGACACACATATACACACACACACACACATATGCACTCCACCACCTACATAAAAAGAACAAATAAAGGGGGCTTACACTCCACCCGTCCCTTTTTATTGACAAGGTATACAGAAGTCATAGACTAGCTGTACAAAATTCAGGATAAGAAAAAAGATCACATGGCTTGCACACCTTTCTTTTAAATGTTCTTGGGCAAACTGCTCCATTTATTTGGAAATTCTATCATTGGTAAATATTGTCACTTTCCTTAAAGGATTTCACAATTTGATCGTTAAGATTCAGTACATGCTGTACATGGTATCTTGGTCGAAGTTCCCCCATTAACTAACCCACCACCAGATTTACCTAATTTACTATCAGTCCTTTTGTGCCTGGGCACTGAGAGTAGGAGAGCTGTTGTGTAGTGTGCTGCTGCAGAGTGGCTGCTGCATTCCACCGCTGAGGTGGCCGTATTTCGGCAGTTGTTTGGCATGGAGTTTTTTGCTGACTGTAAAGCACTTCAAGATGCCCATGTGGAAGGCACTGTATAAATACAAAGGGTACAGTATGGTAAATGGAAATGGTATTCTCAGAGCAGTATACTGTGAATACAGCGAGTCAATGTGAGTGACTCAATTTGGACTAGGAAAAAAATAGCGAGTGCAACATGGGCTGTGCGCTGTTAATAGCACATGGTAAAGTCAGCGCTTATGCTAAGAGGGGGTGCTTGTGCTGTACACAATATATTGGTTTGTTTGTTGGGCCACTTTCGAGCTGGCCGTGTGGTGCAATGGGTAGAGTCACTGCCTCTGTGCCGGTAGACCTGGGTTCGGGACCGGCTCTGGGGGATACATTGTGTTGCTTTACATGTTCGGCATCTTAATTTTTTTTTTGTTGCACTCCCATTTCCCCAGCTTACTGACTTTGTTCCCCTCCGCAGGTTGCCCCCTCCAGTGTTCTTCCCCTGACGAACTGTGTCTCCCCCATCAAGTAGCCCCCACCTGACTTTTACCCTGTTCTCATTGTCATATCCCTCAGAGTTGATTATTGAAATTATTGGGGTGCTGGGGCATGAGGCATAGGGCCCCCTGCATGAAAAGTGATTACTGATCCCCCCCCCACAGACAGAGTATTTAGCCATCGCTGTCTTGTCACCTCACTGTAGTGCACATCGCTGTTCTGTTTTTTGGTAATGTGCACTCGCTGTTTTTGTCTTCGCAATTTTCTATTCACAATTATCACATAGAACCCTCAGAGCTGTCTGTTGGATTTGGGGGGGCCCTTGGCGAGCTAAGTCAAGAGGGCTTCTTCTACCCAGCTACCCTTGCCACACGTGCTTTTATCTCTTTATCACATAAGCGCGCTGTTTTGCTTTTAGTACGACCATTGGCATCTTTTTTTGTTGTTTAAGGGGGGTGGAGGTAGCAGCATTGTTGTAGTTGGGTCTCCTGTACCTACCCAATACAGTTCTGTCCCCCTGCCTCCAACTGGCTGGGCAGTACCTTTTAAGAGACATTTTGTGGCATTATGAAACCACATGAGGCGCTGCACATACTGGCTAAGCCCTTCATTGCTGTTGTAGCAAGACAATTTTTTTTTATTCATATTCCTAGGGGCGTGGATGTACTTCACTATCCACACACTGGCTATTCCTCTGTAAGTGCTGATTCATCTGAACATCTTTAAGCTAAACTCTTCCTACCACTTGGGCAGTATATCCTCTGACTCTTCCTTTCTGATGCAAGAGTTTGGTCTCTTTCTCTGCAGCTCTGCATGTTGTTGGGCCTAAAGTGCGTCATTTGCAAGTCTGTTGTTTTTTCAGAAAGTTTCTTTGATATTCTGTATTTCCTCGGTTCTACACCTGCCTCAGTGATGGAAGATTTAACATGAAAAAGTGAAGCCCTCTCCTGGCTTGAAGTTCTGTGTCACGTGCCGCCAGAAGATTCTATGGAGAGACCCACATGTGTCTTGCCTCTGCTGTCTGGGGCTGCATACTATGTTTTGGGCTGTGGCCTGTGCCAGCTGATGCTCCCTTCTTTGTTGGAAGATCTTGTGGCCCAACTTCTTCTCAGCTGGGCAGTCAATCAGGACCCAAAACTATGGTCAGAAGGCTGTAAAGTCTCTGCTGTGATGGGGTCAGCACCCATGGAGAGGTGGCAGCTAATGATGCAGTGGGCACCTGCGTATTGCTCCTGGCTGGGGCCAGCACTGGAACATCCTTCACCAGTGATTTCTGGGAGATGTGTCAGACAAAAAACAAAATGTGTCAGACCCTCCAGGCCTTCAGAGAGAGCCCTGCCCACTATGGTAAGAAACGCAAGTGCCACTGGCACCAGTCTTGGGACTGGAAGACATCATGTTCCTCCTGATTCCTTGACTCCCCCAACCACTCAGTGCAAGTCAAGTGCTTGGCTCTGGTCCAGCCTTCCTTGGCCAAGGTCCAGATTGCAAGCTCTATGGTTCCCCGTTGAGCTTGTCGACATCAACACTGGTAGATCAGGTGGTCGAGACGTTTCTTGATCCCATTGATCAGTTGTCGGAGGAGGTCGATGAGTTGATCTCCAAGACTCCAGTGTTCCCGGTCCTCACTCAGGAGAATGTAGACCAGTCGGTGCCCCCAATGGGCTCCACTCTGGAACAGTCTCCACCAGAAGTTGTTCCACCACAGCCAGTGCACGTCATTTACACTGCACCCTCAGTGTCTTCTCAGCATTGGCTCTTGAGTCAATGGTTGAGATCAAGGTTTGGCTTCAGGTCGATGTGCTGCTTGTGCTCTCGGTCTCGCTTGACTGAGAGGTGTCACCATCTACATTCTTTAATCTCCTCATTCTCGGATGAGGTGTGGCTCCTCCATCGCATGCAGCGGCTCTGCGAGAAACTCCTTTGGTAGCAGTGGGCCATGACAGAGCAGGGTGGGGCTCTATTCCCAACCCCTGTGGTCAACTGACTGGCACCAGCTTGGCAGGTTGGCTGTCTCTGGAAGTCAACCAGTTGGATGACTTGAGGGTGGTACATGGTGGCAAATGGTCGCGGGCCATTTTTGAGGAGTCCTCGGATGACTTGGATGGCTCATGCATGCAGCTGTTGAAGAGGCATACCTTTGACTGTGTGTCGGTCAAGAAGTTGACTATTGACGATAGACCTGGTGTCATTCAGGGCCTTACTTTGGCTAATTTCGGAGTCTATGTCTGTCCCACTGGAGCCTGTTCAGAAAAGTGCTAGATGTGGTGATTTGGCCACTGCAGTGTAATATTGCAGATATATTTTTGTAATATTTTTTTCTGTGATTTTTGTTTGTGCTTTAAAATGATTACATGCAGAGGAACCTGGTTATGTTTCAAAGTTCCAAACAGGCCAGAACTAAGGGTTGCCAAAAGATGCACTTGTTTTTTTTTTAAAGCATTACATGCAGAGGAAATTGGTATTCTGTGATCTGAGAAAGGCTTACTTGCCAGGAAGCTGAAAATTACATTTCAAAGGCAGGGTATTATAAAGTGACAGGAATGGAGAAGCCATCTCTCCCTATCACAAACTTACACTTCAAAGGAAAATTGCTTTAGGTCGCCGTAACTGTCCTGGTATAAATTTAATTTTGTTAGGTGGCAGGAAGGAGAGAGATATCTACACTGGAAGTCTAATGTGAATACACGTTAGGTTTTATAATTCATCTCCATTTAGAAGAAGTCAGGAAGGATGAGGGAAGATCAAAGGGTACTGGAACTGTAAGATAATCTAATCAATCATATGGTTCACTTAAAAATCTTGAACAGAGCAAAAGAGTCCTCTGCTAGCCCAGAAAGATAAGGCTACCAAAGAGTTACAGACTGCATGGACCAAAAGTATTTAAAGCCCTTGGATCAGGGCATGTGGCACACTTTTTCATGGGTCATTCATCCTGTCACACACCAAGCAAGACTGCCACAGAGACAGACTAAGGACCAGTGAATGCAAGAGAGAACTGGATATTTGCAAACTCTTTTATTTTTCTGGACTTTGATCATCCACGAACCAGGTAGAAAACTAGACAGTTAGAAGCTGGTTAAAAGTTTACAGTGCTTTATGTACATTTTCCAACTTTAGTTTTTTTTATCTTGTTACCAAGTTTCTGAATCTTTTGTATGATAATTAAGTAATTTAGTAAAACACTTTGCTTTTAAAGCTGCCTGTGAGTGATTTTGTGTGTGTAAAGGTAAGAGGTTTGTTCAATCCTGGGACCAACTTAGTAAATGCAGGGTGTCATCATTACTACAAAAGACTAGGGATCCTGCCAGGGGATCTGGGTGCCTAAAGTAGGGGAGAATACAGTGGTCTCAGGAGGAGTCTATAAGGGGGAACTAGGTGCTGCACACCCCATGGGAGAGGACACAATCAGGTTTACAAGGGCAAACCCCCAAGAGCTCATAACACCTGCGTCCCCCACTCAGTACAGCAACCAAGGAGGGTTCTCACCTAGCTACAGACTTGAGACTGTATTTTGCCCTTGCCCAGAACAGGGAAGAAGCCCTGGGACATTGTGGTGAGTGTTCAGTCATGAACTCGGCAATCACTCTTGACAGACACTTAGAGGGTATTCCTGTTCCCCCCCGTCACGGATTGCACTTAGGTGTGGGCACTGTGAGCTCAGTGGACTTGGCCCCCAGAAGTAGGTTTGTAACACTAAGTACTCTTTCACAGACGTCCTTGATGGGGACAAATCCCCAGGGGTCACCTTTTCCATTGCTGATGCCATTTTGGGACTGGCTCTGGAGCTTTGGTATCATCTAGCATACTGCCCAGCACCCTTTACCTGTATGGTCCACAAGTGCATGCTCCCTACTGGCTCTCTTTCTGGGTTCTCGGACTACCCCTTGGTGAAGGTTATGATCTTGGACTCTGCTTTCTGGACGTCTGGAAACCACAGGGATGTGGACAAGTCCTCTGACAAGGAGTCGAAAATGTATGACCATATGGCCAAGAAGGTCTATGCTGCCTCGTGTCTTGGTCTCCATCAGGTGAGCTACACCATGATGATGGCTAGCTTTGGTCACTCCCTACTATAAATGCGTCCACTCTCACCTAGCTGCTAACAAGCAGCTTCCAGTGAAGTTTGTCAAAGACCAGGCTTAAGCGCTGGCTAAACTAGCTCCAGACAGCCTTAGATATAGGCGACTCCTACACCCTTGCCATGGCAGCAGCTGTTGCGATCCATTGTAGGGCCTGACTGAGGTTTTCCACCTTTATGGCAGACACTCAGCACAAGCTAGTTATTGTCCCCTTCTTGGGCACTGACCTCTTGGCCCAGGGGTGGAAGGTCATCTGACAAGGATTGAGAATTCTAATGTCAACTGGACTCTGTGGCTTCATCACAGAAGGACCTGAGGACCCAGAAACCAAAAAAGAAGGCCTTTCAGTTTTGGTCTTTTCAAGTAGCCTCTGCAGTAGCAGCTCCAGCAGGGGCAATATCAAGCATTTTACCCCAAAGCCCAATTCTGTGGCCAGGTGCCCAATAGAAGTGGGGGTAGGGGAAGTGGTGCCCCTCTGGCCCCAGCAGCCGATGCCCCTTCACAGATGGGTCAGGGGTGTCTACCTCTCACCTTTCCAGTCCCTGACCCAGCTCCGGGGGGGGGGGTTGGCTTCACCACTTCTGGCTGTCATTACTACAGACAAGTGGGTTCTTGAGGTGGTAGGCAGAGAGCTGCCTCTAGACTTTGAGGCTCTTCCACTTAACTGATTTCACACTCCTCTTGAGTCCTCAGTAGTGCAGGGCACGTTGTCCATTCTTCAGGAGGACATCACTCAGCTCCTTGTGAAAGGGGCTATAGCCTGTGTCTCAGACACCCTAGCAAGTCAGGGGTACTTCCTGATCCAAAATGGACAGGAGGCTGGAACCCCATAGTGGATTACATAATCTCAGTACATGCAGAAACGCAAGTTCTGGATGGTCATTGTGAACCAAATTATACCATCTCTGGAGCAGGGCATGTGGTTCTGCTCCCAGACCTCCAGGACACATTGTTCCACATCCCAGTCCATCCGTCCCATTGGCGGTACCTCCATTTCTGTGCAGAAAGGTTCTCAATTAAATCCAGGTCATGTTGTTTTGCCTGTCATCCACATCGAGGATCTTCACCAAGTGCATGGCAGTGGTGGCACCCTACCTGTGGCACAAGTGCATCAGGGTATACCCCTATCTGGACAACTGGATCTTACCTACTTTGCCCAATCATATCAGGTTGGGCATTTGCAATCTGCCCAGGACTTCCTGTTGCTGCTGCAGTACATGGCATCCTGCACCAATGTGGTTCGGTGGGCCCACTGGTGGCTCTGGCACTCGCATTGAGAGTTGGACCATCAGTGATCCAAGCACCTAGAACACTTGGACCAGCCGGTCACAGTGACCCAGCTGATGTGGGATGCCATCCAGTGGTGGTTGATCCCAGAACATCTGGAGGAAGGAGCCCTATTTGTTCACCCAGAACTGACCATTACTCTCATGATGGACATGTCTCTGGTGGGGTGGGGAGTGCAGCTGGGAGACCACAGGGTCAGGTCACCCTGGGAGTCCTGTCACCACATAAACCTGCTGGAGCTTTTTGTAGTGCTGCCAATTTTGGTGGAATTCACTCCTTTGGTCAGGGGGTCAGGTTATGCAAGTCCAGATGGACAACATTATGACCATGTTTTATCTGAACAGACAGGGCGGCATGTACTCCCTTCCCTTGTGTCAGGAGGCCCTCTGCACCTGTACTGTTATGCGCAGCATTAGTGCAGATCTCCAGGGAATTCATGTCACTGAGTTATGGACAGTCAGCTGGCAGATGCTCTCAGCTGGATGAGAGTGATGTCACATAAATCGTCCCTTCATCAGGAAGTGGTGAACCTCCTGTTCTTCCCATTGGGCACACCTCTGGTGGATTTGTTTGCCTCTTGGGAGAATGCAAAAATGATACTCTTTTGTGCCCACCCCCCATAGTTCAGGACACTAATGGGGGATGCCTTTGTGAGGCCCTGGACCCCAGGCCTCCTGTATGCCTTTCCTCCCTTCCCCGAATCCACAAAGTGGTGGTGAGTGCACAGAACAACAAGGTGCAGATGGTCCTGATAGCCAGAGCCTGGCCATGGCACTTCTGGTACCTGGATCTTCTCAGCTTCAGCAGCAAGTCTCAGTGGTGCTTGCCTCTTCACCCGGACCTGCTGACCAGACAGCAGGGGAAGGTCCTGCATTTGGAGGACCTTCTGTCCCTGCACCTCTCAGCCTGGTTGCTGACTTGCTAGAGTTCCAGGCTTTGGGTCTTTCATAAGATGTGCTCCACATTGTGAATGCTTCTCGGAAAGAGTTGACTCACTGGTGCTATGTCTTTAAATGGAAAAGGGTTTTCAGTTTTACGTCAGGGCAAGAATCTTGATCCCCTTGCCTGCCCTGTGGTTAGTATCCATGTACCTCTAGTATCTCTCCCATTTGGGACTGAGAATGATGACCCTCAAGGTGCATCTGGCAGCCATCTCTGCATTCCAGTCATGGGCTGATATGTCTACAGTCGCTGAGGAGAAGGTGGTCAAGTGCTTTTTTAAGGTCCTGGACCACCTATCCCTTCCAGTGCATGAATCACCACCACCATGGGACCTACTGCTTTTTTGGCTGTGCTCATCGGCAAGCCATTTGAGCCTATGTACAGGTGGCTATCACGTCAGCCAGAAGGATGAGTGAGCTCCAGGTGCTCTCGGTGGAGTCTCCAGATTTGGTCTTCCACAGCAATAAGGTTGTCCTTTGCCTCCATCTGAAGTTCTTCCTGAAGGTTATGTCGGAGTTTTGCCTTACCCAGGTGATGAACTTCCAGTATATTTCACCAGCCCATCTTTGGAGGCCGACTGCAAGCTCCATACTCTGGACCTGTGGAGTGTGCTCTCTTACAATGTAGAGCACATGGATGGAGTTCTGGGTGAGGTCGCCAGCTGTTTGTCACATACATTGAAGCTGCACCTGGCAGTCTGACAGCATTGCGGACAACTGGCAGGTGGATTACATCCTGCATCGGCCTCTGCTAAAAGTTGTCTGTTAGGGAGCCTTCCATAAAGCTTAGGGCTCAGGGCTCATTCCTCCAAGCCAGTGCCTCAGTGGCTGCTTCCAGGCATATTCCTATCCAGGAGATCTGCAGGGTTGCTACCTGGAAGTCTGAACACACCTTCATCTCCCATTGCAACATTGACCTAGAGTCTTGTTGGGATGCTGCATATGGGGCCTCGGTTCTTCAATCTCTGTTCAAGTAGGGTTGCACCCCTGCTACCTCCTCCTGGTAAACTGCTGGAAGTCTGCCAATGTGTGGAAAGTGAACTATATCCACACCCCTAGAAAAACAGGTTTTTCTCCTGTAACTGTAATTCTAGGAGTGGTATATAGTTCATATCCACATTATCCATGTGGCCTCCTCTGGCAACTGGCACATGGACCCCTGCTTCCAGCATGCAAGATCTGACTTCACGGGGCCAAGCTGGAGGATATGCTGCCTGGTTGGTGGGATGAGCTTAGCTTAAAGACCTTCTGATGGATCATCACTTCCAGAGGAACTGGTAGTATGTTGATGTGAACTATATACCACTCTGAGAACTACGGTTACAGATAAGCAGCCTTTTTTTTTTTTTTTAGCCCCCTTCACACCGGTGCTGGCTCTGTCCGAATCCTCAGGACCACCCTCCAGACCTACCTACCTTATCTCCAGCCTGCCTCCACAGATCTGTGTTTTACCTCCCCCAGGCAGGGTACGGTGTGCGAAGGATATACCCCCAGCATTCCCAGTGTTGGGAAGCAGAGCTGGTGGCAGGGACTGACTGAACACTGGGGGGACTAATGCATGTATGTATATTTTACTTGCACAGCACTGGTCCCTGGCCGATGTCTTCTCTCTCCCACTTGGCGCCCTCAGTTGCACTGCCAGCTTTGGTCACCCAGGTGGCAGTTTTGCAGTGAGGATGGCAGCCTTCCCTCCCCAGAGGAGGACAGCGTCATCTGTGATGTCCAGTCCTCCATCCCCAGATGGACCCCAATGATCCATGCTCATTCCCAAACCTGGATCACTGGAATTTTGAGCAGGAGCCAAAACAAATTACATTTAAAAACTAATTAGGCAATGGGACCCAACAATGACGAATTGCTTCCATTCTGTCTCCAGCCAGTACAACACCTGGAATGTGGCCAGGAATGCCCTTAAGTGTCCTTTCCAGTGTACTCAGCTGGGCAAGTGGCCATTTGCTGTCAGGGCTGCTAACTGGTTAAAGAACTGCCTGATACACTGCTGCATCTCCCCAAGATTAATCAGTTTAAGAGATCTTTTCGGTCTGCCCTTACAGTCCATTGCAATTGTAACTGTTAAACTGCTTTATTCAGTTCCTCTCTGTACATATCCTGTGACTTTTTATAGAATGATCTGTATGGATTTTTTCAAAACTATGTGTAATTGTTCTGTCTTAAGTGTTCAGAGCATGACTCAACTGCATTTCATCTGGAAATGTTTATTCTACTTGTAATGGTTTCTGTGACTATGTATTTTTTGTGGAACCTTTGTAAATGAGCACTTGTGCTCAAAGGTAGTCTAAAATGTTTTCAATAAATAGATGAATAGAAATGTGTTGTGACTGAGAGCCCCACCCCCCACGAGTAGAAGGCCCACAGTGAACATAGGAATCAGTGGAGCTTAAAACCAGCAATGGTTATCTTTGTAGCAAAAATAGTCAACTGGAGGCCATGATTGACATTTCATTGGCATGGATGCCACTAACTGTGCGTACATCCTGGAAATCATGCCCGAACCTAGGAGCAGCACATCAGATCTTTGAGGATATCTCTTTCATCAGGCCACATCTTTGGAACTTATAGCCACCAGGCACTAATACCACGTAGAAACTTTTACAAGCAGTCAGCCAGGGGCCTTCCACAACATCAGCATCTACATAAAATCTACATAAACGTGGGCAGTCCTTCCTCTCCTCAATTCTTTTCACACTGTTGATCAGACTTGTTGGACCACTGTAGGAAATGCATTGCTATTGCCACCATTTTATTTTTTCACTTACTAAAAGTAATCACTTTTATAATGATTTTTGATGATCTGCATGTCAGCAAAGGAACCATCCATACATTTCTGGTACTGTGAGTGTGGAGAAGAGTTCTACACTGATGACTCCCATGAAATTTGTGTTTACTGCTTAGCCTAGACCACAACATAAAAGCCAGCATTATCTGCCGGGGGTTTAATTCTGCACCAGACAATTCAGAAAGGGTGCTTTGGCTTGATAGCAAGAAAGTTATTACCCGCCTTTGGTTCGCAAATGTAACCCCGATAAAAGAGACATGGAGAAATCTTACTTATGAAGTGTATAATCTGGAACGCATTTCTTCCAAACTGAATAGGCAGAAGAGTTTTAATAATCGATGGGGGAGATGGGTTTCCTACCAGATTGACCATTATTCAGATTTTGTCCCTTAATGGAGTCCAGCTTATGGAAGCCTAAGTTACTGAAGTGGGAAATCCAAAGGGTAATTCTCCTAGCTACGTGGCTCGCTCTGGGGGTGCCGCCAGGGAAACAACCTGATCAATCGCTGACAACATTAATAAAGGGTATTCTGAGCCCTACGGATCCAGGGGCTTTGGTTGCTGGGTAACATTTGGGATCTATTTAACACCTGAAAGAGAAGTTAACTGTTCCACATGGTCTGTTTATAAGATATGGATACATAGACTGAAGTACCTGCATTGTTGTAAGAAACTATTATTTGACTGTAAGCATTGCATTGAATATGAGTTTAAATGTAATATTTTGTATGAAAATAAAATAAAAATTCCTATTTAAAAAAAAAAAGAAAAGGTGCTATGAAGAAGTTTTTACTCTAAAGGACCATAGAGAGAATGGAGAAGTAGCTCCAAGAAAAGTCTGCATCACTGGCTCTGTTGACCGAATCGTGGTTGTTCAAATCCCAGAAGAAAATATCAGGAAATCACAAGCAGCAGAACAAGAAGTTTTCCCCGGCGTGCTCCAGGTCGCTCCTGTGTTCTACAGTTATGACCTCTGCTTCGACTTTCTCTGTTCCAGTGGTGATGACAACCGCCCCTCCCCCCCAAGTGTCAGCCAGACACCAAGGTTGGGGCTTGGCGTGGGCACTACCGGTCCTACTTTGGCTGGTATGGTGCCGTCGAGGATGGGGAATCAGCTTCCCCCATTGACTACTCCAGTCATACCCGCTAACCAAAGCAGTATGAATGCTCGGGTGGTACTTAGCACTTTTTCAGACGTGATAAAGCACCTGCTGCCAGGTCTCCCTGTTCCTGGGAGCCTATCGACGGGTCCTCTTCACACAGCTAGATTCCTGCTATGCCGCTGGCGAGATCTCTCATTTCCACTGACCCAGTCAACAATGGGTACGAGTATAGTCCTGATCTAATGATGCAAGAAGAGGAGAAAGAAACAGAAGACTGTGTTGAGAGCTAATACTAAGGTTCATACTAACACATTTCAGGCATAGCCGGTTTTAGGCACCAGCGCATCCTCAGAGTTGCTGGGGGCCCTCACAACAAGGGGCCCCCAGCCAGATCCAGAGCAATACTTGTAATTTCTTTTAATTATTATTATTCATGTAGAATGTAAAACAGAACCAAAAGATATCACTAGGCTTTGTGAAGCCTTTTCTGGTGGTTTTATAACATCATGAAATAATTCACTAAGGTATGCCCTGTCCTCTCAGAGACTAATGAACAGACACTGATTGAATGGACAGTAGGGGCCCCAAAAACTAACATTGCTACCACTCCCTAAAAACACAAATATAACTGCTTGTATTGAAAATAAAATGTTATGCATTTTGGACAATGTAAAATATGAAGTATGTTTGGATTGGGGAAGAGCCCCATGACTTGTCTTGCTGGGGGCCCCCAAAACTCTAAAGCCGGCCCTGATTTCAGGAGCAAAAGGCTGAGTGCACATGAGGCTCCTATTCCATTACCCTTAGCATTCAGTAAATTGTTTCTCTAATAGCCATTTATCCAGCTTGTTCTTAAAGGTATTTTTACTTTTACTAAGAATTAATTCCGGGGGCAACAAGTTCCATGGCCTGATCACTCTATAATAAGAATATGGCACCAGCTCTATAGTTTCCACCTGCAGTGAGGACTCTATGATGAACCCACCAAGGTACCCTCCAGAAGACCCCACATTTTTCACCATGATGCAGCAGATGCAACTTGTCATGGGTTTTGCTGTAGAAGAGCAGGATACTACTAAGAAGAACCTGCTGTAATTCCTGGAGCTGGCAGAGTCTTCTGCTATTATTGTGCCTCCTCTGCTCCCAGCCTTTTGGGCCTTCATATTGCTAACTACCAGGCCCACATGATAAAATACCAGAACATCATCTAGAGGAAGGCTAAGGCTGCTGCACAGGCTTGCCTGAGGGCATCTCAAAACAGGAGCTACTGAAAGCTGTAACAGCTGGGGCTGATGAGGACAAGCATTTGCTCCGTACAGCCTAGGATTTGTCTGATGCTTCTGCCAGGTCTCTGGCCTCTGGCATCTGTCTCAAAGATATTCTTGGCTCACAGTAGCAGGTTTTGCCTGAAGCCCGCCCCACTGGGAAACTGGGGACAGACACTGCCTCAACTACCTGGTCTGTCGACTGGCCCCCTTCACCGGAACCAAGGCAGGACAGGGGGATCAGGAGAACGAGTGAGTTGAGCCCGGCATTGGGTGTGTGGTGGTAGTGGGCACGGGAGGGCACTGTCACCTATCCAGTGAGTTGGGCTTTTCTTGTGTATGTTGCGCCTGGAGCATGGATGTGCAATGGTGTCTGCACACCGAACATGCTGATGCCTGCCACTGCTCCACTTCTAGGTATGGCATCGCTAACTGCTAACGAACAATGCAAAGCTCACTACCCACCCCAGGAGAGGAGAGCAGTCTTCCAGACACGCAATACGCTCCCTCCTCAGCCAACCACCTGACAGTTTGAGTCCATTCCCGAACCCAGTTCTCCAGCGTGGCACGAAGTGTGGTGTCCAGCACCTCAACCCTCAGTGCCACTGGGCTGGTTTAACAAACAATTCTTAATGACCCATTCAGAGGGCAAAAGTTGTTTAGTCATGAAGTACAAGAGATTCTCAAAGATCTCCAAGCCTCAGATAGGACTTTGAAATCTGTGCACTCCCTCCACCATACCCAACCCAGAGGTAGGAGCAGGGGTGCCTTTGCCCAGCTGGTGTTAGGGAATAGCATCCAGCCTCCAGACGGGGCAGGGGCAAAAGAGCAGGGGCTTTGCCAGCCCCCAGCATTACCCCAGGTGCCCATTTAAAAGCACTCAGAGGTGGTGGAGCTGGTGAAGCCACCCCCGCTGGCTCAGCCTGACTCCTTGTACACCTCCCAACCACCTTTACTTCGAGGGGTGGTTGTAGGGGGCCACTTCTCCCTCCATTTAGCCCAAAGGTGGGAGGTGACAACAGATGCATGGGTTCTGGAGGTCATAGAATAGGATCATGCTCCGGAGCTTCTGGACAACCCTCCAGATCATCCCCCAGTTATGTCAACATATCCTCCAGGGAAACCTGCCCCTGTTGTGGAGGAAGTTATGACTGTGCTGCAAACACACACCATAGAACCGGTCCCTCTACAACAGAAGAACACAGGTTTTTACTAGCGGTACTTCCTTGTCCTAAAGTGGACAGGAGATCTGAGGCATATTCAGGAATTAAGGGATCTAAAAGTCTTCATAGAAAATAAGAAGTTCAGGATGGTCACTTTGCAGGGTCGCCTTCCATTACTAAGAAAAAAAAAGGACTGAATATGCTCCCTGGATATGAAAGATGCGTACCTTCATATCAAGATCCAGAAACTACACAGGGAGTACCTGAGGTTCTTGTTTCAAGGCGAACATTACAAATTAAGTATGTTGTTCTTTGGCTTGTCTTCTGTGCCATGAGTCTTTACCAAATGCTTGGCAGTAGTGGCAGCAGCCCTTCACAGGGAAGACCTGTCTGTTTTCCCTTACCTAGACGATTGGCTATTGAAAGCCCACTCCAGGGACCAGCTACTGATGACTTTGGCTTAAACCAGACAGCTATTCAGTGCTTTAGGGGTTATAGTCAACTTACCAAAATCAGCGCTGACACCCTGCCAGCGACTGCAGTACATAGGAACAGTGCTGGACATGGCCCAGGGCTCAGCTTTTCTCTGTCTGGACATGCCAACCACCTGATTGCTGAAGCACAGGTAGTGCACGATGTAATTGAGGCATAGGTCAGGAAGCATAGGAAGGCCAGGAGCAGTTGTAAAATTCTTAAGTAGCATTTTATTATTATCAATAACAGTAAAATAAAAATTGTTTAGTAGAACTGTTTACAAAGGCAATACAAACAGAGAAAACAAAATCCTTCATCTGAGAGTTTCTTTTCAATTCCAAATCTCAGCCACTCTCTCTCTCTCACTCACTCTCTACCAAAAGCATTGCTGCTCTTTATCTAAGTCTTTGCCTGGGAACTTGTTAAGAGACATCCTATTTCTCACAAAATGTTCTTTCCAGTTTCTTTGCAGAGTAGGCTTGCAAATAGAACAGTGTCCCCAAGCTGGCTCCCTGCTGACAGCTCTGCAAAAGAGTTTGGAAACAAGCCTGAGGGGAGCTCACACTGCATCTCAGGTTAACCCTCTAGATTCCAAATAACTTTTTGCAATAAATTCAACAGTATAACTATATACATTTCAAACAAAGGGATCCCAGTGTCACTTACAGTTTCACACAAAGATTCACATATATTTTATAACTGCAGATATGTTGGGCCGGGGGGAGAGAAAGGATAGAAACAGCAAGTGAAGGCAGATACTGTAGATAGCAAGAGGTGGAGAATCGCATGACCGTCAGAGTTATCAGTTCCTAGGTCTCACGAGAACATTTGGTTGTGCAACCAGACAGACAAGAGACAGAAAAGGAGAGGATAGAACAGATCCTTGCATTTAACTCTTTCTGCATAACAAATGGGACAGGGCCTGATTCAACCCTGTCACACACGTCAGCCGCTGTGTCTCAGCAAGGACATTTTTACACCTTCTGGGACTCATGGCTGTAGCCATTGTCACAGTACCACTGGCCAGGCTGTACATGCAGATTCCCCAGTGAACCCTAAGAGGCCAGTGGGACTCACTCACAGACATTTTAGAACAGATTGGTCTAGTCACATCCCCTGTGCACAAAGTGCTCAAGTGGTGGCTGGACCACAGCAACCTGCTCAAGGGGGTTCCATTCCTAATCCCTTCCCCCTCTTCAGATCTTCACCACAGATGCTTCGGGGTTGGGATGGGATGGGGAGCCCACATGGGCCTTCACCTGACACAGGGCATATGGACTTCTGTGGAATGCACTTTGCACATTAATGTTCTGGGAATGTGGGCAGTCCTACATGGACTTCAGGCCTTCCACAGCCACTTGTCCTAAGGTCCTCTGTTAATACAGATGGATAATGTCAGTGTGGTGTATTACATCAACAAACAAGGGAGGACTCATTCCTATTTGCTGTGCCAGTGTGCAGGGAGGCAGTGAGGGTTTGGTATTGGGCTCTGGAATTTGGTTTGGACCTATCAGCAGTACAGGTTCCAGGTGTCCAAAACATCTTGGTAGACAAGCTAAACCGGTCACAGTCCAGGATGCATGAGTGCTGACCTCCATGGTAGATGACCTATTTGAAAGATGGTGTCGTTCAGAGTTGGACCTCTTTGTGTCCCCACACAACGCAAAACTGCTGCTTTTGTGTTTGCTTGCTCCAGGGCCTGGAGTTTTATGGTGAGATGTGTTGTCCCTCTTTTGGAAGGTGAGGTTTCTGTATGCCTTCCCTTCCGTCCCTCTAGTTCAAACAGTACTGCTGAAGTTGAAAATGGAGGGGGCAACTCTAATACTCATTGCTGCCCTATGGCCTTGACAGATCTGATTCCCCCTGCTGCAACAACTGGCAGTGGAGCCTCCAACACCTCTGCCTCTGTGCAAGGGTCTACTGTCACAGAAACAGGGAACTCAAGTCCACCCAGACTTGAAGTCCCTACATCTGCACGCATGGCTCCTGAAGACATAGCTATAGCTGGCTTTGGGGTATTACAGATGCTGGCAGATGTTCTGATGGCTGCTAGAAAAGCATCCACCAGACACGCTTACTCCATGAGATGGAAGCGGTTTGCTTTATGAGCTGCTTCACATAACTTGGCCCTGTTTGCTTGCCCAGTCAAGCAGGTTCTAGAGTGCCTGCTGTCCTTATCAGATTCAGGCCTGCAGTATTCCTCAGTCAGTGTGCTCTTGGCTGCTATATCAGCTTTCCACGTGCCTATTGATGGCCATACAGTTGCTCAGTTGGAGGCAGCCTATACGTTCTTGAGGCATTTTGCATATAAAACCTCTAAATCATAATCCAGTCTTGGCTTGGGACTTGAATTGTGTGTTGGAGAAGTTTGCTTTGGCTCCTTTTAGCCAGTCACAACTTGTGGCTTATGCTTCCTTTCTTGGAAAACTTTATTTTTAGTTGCAACCACTTCTGCTCGAGGGATTTCAGAGCTGCAGGTCCTAATATGGGTTCTGTAGGTTATAATACAGAATACCTGGACAAACACAACATCCTCTGCCCCCAACAACATGGTTTCCATACAGGTCACAGTACTACATCGGCCCTCCTTGAATTCAGTGGTGCTATCCACAACTCGTTGGGCAACAGCCTCCTAACCGGGTCGGTCTTCATTGACCTGACCAAGGCTTTTGAAACTGTACATCATAATCTATTAATCACGCAGCTACGTTTTTCTGGGCTCCCACCTGAGTCCACTACCTGGTTCAAGAGCTACTTGGAGAACCGCTTCCAAAGAGTGAAAATAGCTGATGTTCTCTCAGATGCATGTCCTGTTCACTCAGGAGTTCCTCAAGGCTTCATTCTTGGGCCACTTCTTTTTAGCCTTTTTCTGAATGATCTTCCACAATCATGTCCAGCACAAATCCTCCTCTGTGCTGACGACATTGTCATCCTCTACACTCACAAGGACCCTGGCCACCTTCAAAAGAATCTACAGCTTGCCTTCACCTCAACTAAAACTTGGTTTAGTACACATGAATCGGTTCTCAACTACAAAAAAAAAACAAGTCCATGAACTTCTGCAGCCCGCACAACAAACACAGACTCAATCCCATCATGATCAAAAACTGCCTTTGTGCAACCCTCAAACAGATGCAGTCCTTTAAATATCTAGGTATTACCATCGATTGTAACCTGTCATATGCTACGCACATTGACAACATTGCCAAGGCTGCCAACACTCGCATTGGCCTACTCTTCAGGCACAGGCAATGCCTTACCTCAGATGCCTTAAGGATTGCAGTACAGAGCTCAGTAATCTCAATAATCGACTACGACCTGATCATCTATGGCTCTGCCTCTGCCACTGCCCTCAGGTGCATATCCATTGCACTAAACAAAGCTTGCCATCTCATAACTGGCACCCGTCACCTCACCCACACGTGTGATCTCTATGCACAGACTGGGTGGCTTCAACTTTCAAACTGGATCAAGTACAAGACCTTCCTTATGAGAAAGAAAATAACACTAGGCCTTGCTCCCCCAGGTGTCCAAGCTCTCCTCAGCCCAGCGCGGACTACTCGCATCACCAGGGGCTCTGAATCCCAGCTTCTGCATATCCCGCATTTCCACACCACACAAGGGCAAAGATCGTTTGCACAGAGCTCCCAGCTGGTTCAGTGGTCTCAGCATTGATATTGCCTCAGTGCCAAAGCTTGGTCCATTCAAAACCAGTCTCTGTCACATCCTGTGTGCATCTAGCTCCTGTAACTGACCTTCCTAATTGTTCTCCCCTCTCCTCTTTGCTCTTTCCACCTAGCACTTAACCCTCTCTCCCCTCAACTCCCTCTCCCATACACTCATTCATCGTCCCCTCCTCCCACCCTTGTTCCCTACCCCCCTGTAGCACTTTAATTGATATTTGACAAGTGTCTATGGCCGCACCCCACTAGTGTGTTTCTCCTCCATATCGTGTCAACCCTGTTACCAGACCTCCTCCTGGCATTTTTGCCACTGTATTGAATGTATAAAACTGTATATAACTGCCTGTAGCCCACTGTTATACTGTTATTCAATGTCTTGTTTGAATTGTACCTCAACTGACGTGGAACTTTTGTGAAAGAGCCTTGGCTCAAAGGTACTTGTAATCCTAGATTCAAATAAAAATAAATAAATAAATAATATATGAGCCTACTTGTTTGATTTTCCATAAAGACTGGGTGTTTTTGCGTACTAATCCTAAGTTTCTCCCAAAGGTGGTGTCTGAGTTTACTTTATATCAAAACATCCACCTACCAGTGTATTATCCAGAGGGTACCAATAAATAAAGTGCATAAAATACTCAGGTACTATACACACCATGTCAAGGACTGCAGAAAATCCTCACCGTGTTTTGTTTGGCCCTGGGGAAGAAGTGTCCTGGTTTGTAAACAGTGCTTGTCCAAATTGCTAGTAAACAGTATTATATTTTGTTACATGAGGTATGGTAAGGAACTTCCTAGTGTGGTGGTTTGTGGTCATTACACCAGAGGCATGGCCACCTCTGTTGCTTGTTTCTGGAATGTTTCTGCTGCAGCGATCTGTGCAGCTGCCACATGGAGTACTATCCACACCTTCAGTAAACACTACAGTCTGGGCACTGTCTCTCGTAGACAAACTGGCTTTGGCCTAGCTGTAATACAAGGCCTACTTTTGTAAGCCTATAGGCTCCATCTGCCAAGACTGCTAGCTTTAGGTACTGCTTGGTACTGATTGCAAAGGTTTGGCCTGATGAAAAAGATATCCTCAAAGAAGATAGAAAATTTGCATACTTAGTGTAAGAGTAGAGCTTCAGAAGAATCTCTTTCATCAGCCCATCCCATCCCATACTCCTTCCCCCTTAGGGGTTGTGACAAAGGATTCTTGTGCTGCTGTCTCCATTGCTGCATCTTCCAGCCCTCTGTCTCACCTGGAATGTGGAGAGCTGGGGTCCCTCCTGGTTTCCTAGAAGGAGGTCCTCCAAGCAGAGCTCCAGCGGGGAACTAAGGAGAAGAGGGTCACCCACCTTTATGAAGACGCTGACTTCTGACACCATTGTGGGCTGTCCCTGACTAACTGCTTGCAAAAGTTCCTGTGTGGTCCTAGTGCCTGATGGCTATAAGTTTGGCCTGGTGAAAGAGATTCTCTTGAAGATCTGCTGTTACTGTAAGTATGTAACTATTCTTTCAGGAGCAGTTGAAAGGACATGTGACATACATAGTAAGATAGTAATTTAAGGTTGAGCAGGATTCTAGGTGCCTCATGTCTGCCGCCTTCATGAGCAGGAATGAATAAATATGTCACGCCGACATGCTAATTTAAAGGAGGTGTCCCTGTAAATTAGCTGTAGGCATCTTTGTAGCAAGAAAGTTTAACTGAAGAACACAACCCACAGGGTGCTGTGCATCTCTGGGGAGGGATTACAGCTTGGCCTGGTTCAAATCTTCCCCCCTGTTTCCTTAGGGGACAGTTGGTGTGTAGATTATCATCAACAGATGCACATCTAAGCTGGGTAGGGATGGGGGGTGTAGTCCCCTCCTCTTCTTTGGCATTTGATGTTGGGTGTGCCATAGCAATAGAGATGGCCAACGCTGCTCTGCCCAGGAATTCAAGTGATGGCATACTTCTTGGAGCTTACAGTGGAGCGCCTACTGTGAGGGCACTGCTGACTATCTTTTTGGTCTGGAGAGGCCAGTAGCTTGCTAAAGGAGACCCCAATTGAGGTAAGTAAGGAGAGGGGATAAGTAGAGTAAGAAACAAGATGCAACTGGATGACAGACTCAAAATGTTGGCCTTGGGTATCTTTATTCTCTGTGTTGGGCTGAGATTTTAACATTGTGCTGTGATAAAGCTATTGAGATCTTTTTAGTAACAATCTATCGATGGAGTTGACATTGTGTAATCGGTACAACGCGGCATGCTTTGAATATTGACATTGATGCATTTTCTGGTGTAGAGTCTCACTATCCAGAGACCACATTTGCGTATAACACACTTCATTATTTAAAAAAGGCTGCTTATTGCCCTTTGTTATAAAGTGAGAGTTTTTTTTCCTGAACGTTAACTGACCTTTTGGAGGATCTGGGTGGTGATGGTGGGATCTTCCAATGCTAAGGACAACCTCTGCTCTGAAACACTGGATTTGTTCTAAAAGCAGGGCGTGCATAACCATGCTTTCAAAGCTAAGGCCACCCCTCTCCATTGTCAAATGTTTGTTCTCTCTTTTCAGCTGGAGAAGGCCCTGAAGCTGGAGGCTGCAGAGCGGGAGCAGGAAGAGGCAGTGAGAGAGCTGAGGCAGCGGTTCGAGGAGGATGAGAAAGCCTACAAGCGCAAGCTACAGGCGTATCAGGATGGGCAGCAGAGACAGGCTCAGCTGGTACAGAAACTACAGAGCAAGGTTAGTACAGGAGCGCTCACTTTGCCTCAGTCACTATCTGTCTGTGGCTGCGAGATGTGGCAGCTATGTGTGGCATCTGGCATCCTTCCTGTTTCTCTAACACTGACTGACATCTCTTTCATGTTCTTTGTTACAAAGTTCGTGTTTCTGTTTCAGACCCACAACTCCCTCTATCTTACATCTTTCTGGTGCTCCTCATTGAGAGCTTCTGGGTCCCCGTACCTGCATGGACCTTCTGCTTCTGATTGGTTCATCTGTGCTGTGGCAGTAACATCATAGCACTACAATGCCACTTTGCAAGTTTCTGCCTAGACTAGTAATACACATGGGGCTGGATAGTCAAAGGGATTGTGCCTGGCGCAACCCTGCAATGCACTGCGGCATGATATTCAAAAGGGTGACTTACGCAGCACAAGTCCCGATGCACCGTGGCGCATTGGTAATGTATGCAGCGCATCTGAAGGGGGCATGCCCATGCATATGCTACACATCTCGATATTCAGCCAAGGACGTGCGGCGCATCCGCTGGCACAACCCCCAGATGCGTCGCAGACTATGGCACAAAGTCGAGCCGGAAAAAAAAGGCTCAAATCCCGGCCATCCACAGGCAAGGTGCTGTATTGCAGTGCACAGCACAGCAACCGCCAGCCATGGGTGGCCACCTGCCCACACAGAACACCGTCCACAAGCACCCATCTGGTCCCTGGCAGTCCAGTGGTAACCCACTCCCTCACGTTAGCCCAATCATGGGTAAGGTGTATGAATATAAGATGCCCTGGTAGTCTAGTGGCACCCCCCTCCCACTCGTATCTGATCGCGGGTACTAGTGAATTAAATAAACTCCCTGATGGTCTAGTGGTAACCCCCCCACCCCTCACGAAGCACCGATCGCTGTACATGTATGGCATTCCCCTTCTCTGTGGTAGTCTAGTGGTCCCCCACACAGGACCCAGCCCATTTCAGCCCCCCGCCCCATCATTGGCAGGCGGCTGCGACCCACCCGCATACCGCCTGGCTGCCAGCCGAATAACAGCTTACAGTATGAGTGTGGACCAATGGGCTTGCAGGGCATACTGTACTATACAATCAAAAAAAAGTGTGAATGAGCTGTCATTCGGCGGGTGGCCGGACGGTATGCGGGCAGGTTGCAGCCACCCGCCGATGATGGAGGGGGGGAGGGAGCTGGGTTGGCTGAGGGTCCTGTTTGGATGGGGAGGTGGGGGTTACCACTGGAACACTAGGGATATGTGGATTAAGCATTCACCGGCGATCGCTGCATCAGGCGGGGTGGGGGACCACTAGACTACCAGGGAAGGGAATGCTGTACATGTACGGCGATTGATGCTTTGGGAGGGGTGGGGGGTACCACTAGTTCACATGGGCATATGATGTTACTTAATAATACTGGTGCTCACAGCTACGGGGGGGGGGGTTACCACTAGACTGCCAGGGTATGTTATTATATTTCAGTATAGCCTAGAGGTAAGAGGAACGAGGTGTGAACAAGATTAGTACATCCAGCAGACCAGACCTGAGTTTGATGCTCACAACCTCCACTTGCATACTGTGTAACTCCGAGCAAGTCGCTTAACCGCCCAGTGCTCCCAGGTCGCCCCTGAAAACAGGCACTTGTGCCTAGTGGGCCTTACCCGGTTACCAAAGACTAAAAATTGAAAAAATATATTACCGGCAAATGCGGCTGTGGGAGGAAGGGGGTTACTACTAGACTACCAGGGAGTATATCATTATCAGTGTACCCACGATCAGAGCTACGTGTGGGGAGGGGAGTTACCGCTAGACCATCAGGGAGTTTATTTAATTCACTAGTACCCGCAATTGGGTACGGGAGGGAGGGGCTACCACTAGACTACCAGGGATGTGATTCTACACACTAGTACCGCGATCGGGGTTACAGGGTGGGGGCTCCACTCGACTACCAGGGCTTGTATTACTTCAATATATCCCGTGGATTGGGGTTACGGGATGGTGGGGGGTACTGGATCACCAGGGCTTGTATTATTATTTTTTTACTGTGAGCGTGGTTACGGGGTGGGGGTGCCCCAGGCCCCCTCAGTCCACACAACATTCTGTGCAGGGCGCCAAGCGCATTTCAACAGGCTGCCCTATAGTTATTATGCAAATGGGGCTATAATGACATGCAATGGGTTCCATTTGCACCTTGCATACATTATGGCCCCATTTGCATGCCCAAGTCTGAATATCACGCGTGATGTGCCCAGACCAACTATGGTTGTTCTGGAGCATTCCCAGTCCTCCCTGTCTGGGGACTGTGCCGTTGCATTGTACATTTGCCATGCATATTCTGTGCCATATTCAAAGGTGATGCACCATGGCACATCACCTTTGAATATCCCCCCGTCTGGCCCCTGGCACATCTCAGTTGCACTGCGCCTCCACTTGCACCATTGCCTAGCACAGTCGGAATATCTTACTGATGATGTGCTGTTTTAGCTGGGCTCAGTCTGAGATATATGTGAACTCATTCAGTTTGGGTCAGCCTTTTGGAGGAATATTAATCCCCTGGGGGTAGAGGTGGGGGGAGCTTGTATAGATTAGTGAGAAGTGTTACCTGGACAGCTAAAGGGGTCCTTGAGTTTATTTATCTAGTTTATGTTGACCGAGAAAGGAGGACTAGGCAAGCCTGCTTATTTTCATCCTTGTCCGGGACAGGTATTGATGCATACCAACTGAAGCTGAACCAGATTAAGTTGTTGGTGCCATTTTTAGTGAATGTGGGAATGTGGCCAGGACGCTGGTGAAATTCCCCTACTCTTCTCCAGAAGTGCCATGGGATCTTTGACTGCCATCTAAACAACCACCATAACAGGCAGATGGGACCTCGGTTTAATGTCTCATCTGAAAGACCTAGCAAATGCATGTCCTGTATAATAGGCTCTAAGTTGCACCAACAGAAGCATGTAGGATTAGGGTTAGTCAAGGGATGATTCATAGTTTGTTCCAGTCAGCCAGCCTGAGATAGAGAAAGCCCATCTGCTACAGTCTTTCTTGAAGTAAGGATGAACTCAGCTGCTGCAGGTGCCACTGTAGATCTTGATGAGTAAGTGAGGAGAAGAGGAATTTTAAGGGGTGTGAATATGGTTCACTATCCACACTCTGGCAGTTCCACTGAATGATCTGATTTGCTGGGTATCTTCAAGGTAAGCTCATCCCAGCAATTGGGTGGTATATTCCGCACCGTGATGTTAAATCTTTCTTTTTGCTGAAAGAACAGGTTACTTCCTTAGTGTTTCCCGTTTAGGATTTAGTGCACCATAGGCGAACTTTGTCATCATGTTTTTTGAACTTTATTGGGATTATTTCCTTGGCTTCTTCAACTCCCCTCATCAATCTTTGATGGAGCAACCGAAGCCAGGGTTCAAGTTCAGTGCCAACAGAAGATGTCTGTCATTGACCCAACAACAAGAGCGTGTACTGCCTGGGTGGGCAACACAAGACCAAGTGAAGCCTTTGTCTAAGTATGCTTCTTGAGTGCCTTGAGGACAGGAAGCTCTGACTCTCGGTAGGTCAGCCTTTGGAACAGAATCCGAAGGACAACCCAAGGGCTGCAAGAAGGCCTCAGTTGCAGCCGGGTCTACCCAGCAGCTTGTGGCCCTTGAGGTGGAAGCAGAGGCTGCTGCAGTGGGTACCTCCTCAGTCTCTGCACTGCTCCCAGTTGGGGCCAGCGTTGGAGGATCATTCACCAGAGGCTTCGAGGACATGGGGGAAGAGCCTTGCCCACCATGGCACTAAGCACAAGTGCCGCTGTTGCTGGTCATGGAACCAGGAGAGATCACTTTCCTTCCGGTCTCCCGACTCACCCGACCGCTCGACGGTGGTCGAGTGTCCCTTGGTCAAGGGGCAGGTCATGGGCTCTTTGGTCCTCCCATCAAGCCAGTCGATTTTGACTCTGGTCGAGCAGGCCATGGAAGTTTTCTTCGAGTCTGTTGACCATTTGTTAGAAGAGGTCTAGGATTTGATCTCGTAGACACTGGTGTTTCTGGTCTTCACTCAAGGGGACGTGGTTTGGTCGGTGTCCCTGTCTGGTTCTTGGTAGGAGCAGCCTTCACTGTCTGTCGAGCCCTCCACACCCTTACTGCTTAATGTGGCAGGCACGTGGTATGCCACAACCAGCTGTAAGGGTTCCCTCACCATCGATCAGTCGAGGTTGGAACTGAGATCTCAGTTGAGGTGTCCCTGCTCTTGAACCCACTTGACTGGGAGGCATTGCTGTTGATGCTTTCCGACCTTCTCATCCTCAGATGAGGAGAGGCACCATCTCAGACTGAGCTGATTCTACAAGGAGCTCCTCTGGCAACAGTGGGCCATTGTGGGGCAGGGTAGGGCTCTACCTTCTAGACCTCCAGTCCTCTGGCAGTTGTCAGTTGTCAGTGGTGCCCCCGCCAGTCCACGCTATGCAGGTGCTTCCTGCAGCTGCTTCTCCAGTTCTTTGGATGGAGCTGCCACCACTGCAGCCGAAGATGAGCACTTCAACCAAGGATGCTAATTCGGCCACTGGCTTGCCAGGATGGTTGTCGGTGCAGATCACTTTGGGGGTGGATACCTGGGTGGTCCTTGGCGAGAAACGGTTGAGGGCTGAGGATTCCTCAGATAACTCAAAGCACGAGTTCCTGATGTAACCACCCAGTCCCTGGGGTTACTGGAATCCTGTCAGTATTATTGTTAGGAAGGCAGCAGGCAGCTGCTGGGGAGTTTATTAGGGGCTCCTTACATAATGACATCATTGTTTACTCAGCTAGCCTGAGGGAGGAATGATTAGGTCATTTAGAACTCTCGCAGCAGCATACGCCACACTGTGTGGATAGCTGCTCTGGGGAGCTCAGAATGCTCAGTTCTGGGGGTAGAGTGTTGTGGAGTGAGGAGGTGAGAGTGGCAGAAGGACTTCCAGTGGGCTCTGAGGAGATAGCCCAGGATTTCTCACCCTACTGGAGTGTCATTTCCAGCTTTCAGTTGAAGTGGTGGAGACAAGGCTACAGCAGGATTTCCTGATTTCTACTCCCTGTGAAGTGGAAGGATCTACTTCCTTTCTGTGGACTCAAGGGGCAATCCCCTGAATGTACCGTGGTGTTTTCAGCTGTCTTAGATAGGACCTGAAATAGACTGTTTGGACCGGCTACCCAGGAGAGGGCCTGTTTCTTTTCCTTTTTAGTTGTTCCATGCCCAGTGGATGGAACAACTCCTGTGAGTACTGTCTAGGAGACTAGAGCTCCACAATTTCTTAGGGGATTGGATAGTCTGGGGTGCATTTGCCCATAGATAAGGCTGGATCGCACCCGTCAGTGCCCCTAGTCTCACCAATGTGAGTGAAGTAAAACTGTGTACCCCAGTGAGTGCAGTTTATTTTCTCTGGTCACTCCAGTTTGTGACAAGTTAAAGTGTGGAACCTCTAGCATTTCAGTGGACAATGGGGGTTTCAATGGTGTAACCCTGAAGAATGGCAGAGACTGTCGGTTGGGGCCAGGGGTGGGAAGAATGCCATTTAAGCGCTTAACAAGGCAGGGCTTCCTGGTTCGTAAAGGGCACCAGTATGTTTACCTGAGCGAGGGCCAAGCTACAGGCTAAGGTGTGTGGCTGAGTTTCACATCTTGCACCTATGTCCGAGAAGAGTTCTGAGTGTGTGGCTTAGATTCACTAAATAACACTCACGGGAAGAAAGATGTGCATGTGCGTGGCCTGGTGTCCACAAATGCATCTTTGGGAATTTGGGAAGAATATGTTTCTGTTTTTGTTCATGAACATACTGCATGCAGGAAGAGTTCTTGAATTTGTACCTGTCCAGCCCGGACCGACCCTTGGGGGGGTCTACTTCAGCTTTTACTTTGAATCTGTTGAATAACGCCATACTGCACAATCCCAGTAACTATTAAGGACATTCCAATTATTGCTTCTGGTAGTGTGGATTTACTGGGGCCCCCTCGGCAGGTTAGATCCAGCATATGCCTAGCTGCCTCCACCCAGGACCTGGGTGTGTTATTTACACAAGGTTGAAGTTGTTTTGTTTCTGTACCCCACCTCTCTCTTCCTCTAGAAAATGAGCCAGGTGTACATCCTAACGCCAAGGGTGGTACCTGCCTTTTAGCAAAGTAAATGAGTATGCCAGTACATGGGCACCAGTGTTTCCAGATATTTAGCTTGGGTGAGCACTACAAAAATTGGGGGTGTGCACACTGGTTAAAGAAGTGGCCTGGGGGCATACCTCTCAAGTGTCCCTGATTTTCAGGGATGTCCCTGATTTTGCCTCAAAATTTGACTCTGTCCCTCCTAAAATTTGTGTTTTTGTGGGTAAACAGTGGGGACTGTAAGCACAAAACAATGTCAAGCATTAAAGTTACAGACTTGTTCTTCTTTAGAAAATGCATTTTGCACTAAGCCCCATATTCTACCAGCTTTCTGGGTGGATAACTCTAATTTTGAAGATGTGTCCCTGATTTTGGTCTTTTGTCCCTGATTTTTTTAAGCCTTGTCCCTGATTTATGAGGCAGGAGGTTGAGAGGTATGCCTGGGGGTTACAAGAAATGGGAGCTTGTCTTGGGATATTTACTTTGGGATGAGAGGCATGCTGAAGGTATGTCTAGGATCTTCCTGGCTGGTGGTGGTGCCCTAAACAGAAGATCGTTTTACCAGAGAGCAAAGTTGTGTTAAGTAAAATGCCACCTGAAAGTCTTCTGCTGCCCGAGTTTCTGTGGAAAAGAAAGAGGATGAATTTGCTGCTTGTGTGTTTGCTTTGACTGTGGACTGAGAAATATTTGCCCTTGCCTTGTGGAAAAAGCGTTTAAAAAAACTGTTTAAAAGCTGCAAATTTCTAGAGAAAAGTATTTGTGGATTTAAAAGACAGTGTTTTCTAAGTGCTCAGAAAGTTTCAAGTGTGTACAGTGAAATTTGGGGAAGTCGCTAAGAAAAATGCACCAAGAACTGAGTGAAAATGCCTTAAAATGCTTTGCCCCTCTGAAATTTCAAGCCGAGAAAAAAAGTGGCAACTTGTAGTTTAAAGTTTGCCTTCTCGACAGTTGCCATGCGGAAGTGTGGCAGAGAGGGAGCTCATTTGCATGGTGTCGTGTGATTGGTCCCAGTGCACCTAAGCCCCGCCCTTGCCCGAGTCTCTGCTTGTGGAACATTCGTGGAGGAGCAGCTTGTAGTGTGCAAGCAGCTTGTAGTTCGTGTGGCAAAAAGGAGGAATCACTTGCAGCAAAAGCAGTTTTTCTGTCTTTTTGCACAAATACCCGGGCTCAACCCGTATTCTGACCGACTAGGGAGTGGTCGAGACAGTTGTAGCGACGATCAGCGGGACCGCCAGCCTGTTTCACCCCAGAGGCCTTCTTCAAGTCGGCAACAGGCTGTAGTCCATCGACGGTGCATACCATCCACTGCTTGTAAGTACCCTTTGCAAAACAAATCGACTGTGTGCTAAGGTTCGAAAACTGTGTAAAAACTTGAGTAAATGCAGCAAAAGTACTGGAAGAGTTGCAAGGTGGATCCCATCCTGCATCAACCTCTGCTATAGGTTGGCTGGCAGGGACCTTCTGTAGGGCTTAGAGCTCATTTCATCAGACATACCGCTGCCTTGGTGGCTGCTTCCAGGGATGTCCCTAGCCAGGAAATCTGCAGGGTACTACCTGGAAGTCAGCACAAACCTTCTTTTTCCTCTACCATATCGACCTTGAGTCATGCCATGATACTGGTTTTGGGACCTTGGTTCTCCAGTCTGTGTTTGCCACATAGGTGTGTGACCTTCCCCCTCCTCCCAGAGAACTGCTAGTAGTTTATCCTGAGTGTGGATAGTGAACCATATCCATGCCCCTAGAAAAACAGGTTACTCACCTGTAACCGTAGTTCTAGGAGTGGTATATCGTTTACATCCTCAAAACCCGCCTGGCCTCCTCTGGCAAGTGCACCAGGTTGCCTCCTTCCTCCTATCTAAACCACCAGGAGACAGTCCTTAATGTGTATGCCTCAATCACCTCCTCTTACCAGGGTTCCAAAGCTTCACCCAGCATGAGCATCCCAGGGCTGGTCACAGTGCTGTCACCCAAAAGATCCCTCCTTGGTACTGCTGATCCCTGGATTCATTGCCCACTTTAGCACCACTGAAGTACTTGCGTTCAGCAAAAGGTAACGGTCAAGAAACTGTAAACCCTTACTGGACCACATTATTCGCCTGCTGCTGCTGCTACTACTACTACTACTACCTTCAGGCAATATACACCCAAACCCAGGCCCACCTCGTAATCAGAACATGCTGCCACAAAAATCAGCAGGGCTCACGCTGTTTGCTTTAAACTTCTACAGCCTACTTCTCAAATTAGACAATTGGAGAGTGTGGGCTACTCGGCATAACCCTGAGATCCTTTCAGTGGTGGAAACATGGCTAACACCCAAGATACTGGACGCTGCCATAACACTGCCTGGGTACACCGTATTCAGGCAAGACCTACTCTCGAAAAGAGGTGGTGGCTGTGTTGTCTATATCAAGGATTCTCTCCAGGAGGCATGTACTACCCCTCCTCAGCCGCAGTGTCAACTTGCAAATTCTGTCCATCAAACTTCTGCTGGGAACTCACAGCAAGGCACTTACAATACTCACAGTCTACATCCCACCCAAAACAACAGTGGCAGGAACCAGTGACCTGATGGACTTTATAGGTACCCTGAGCCTAAACTCTGAAATTGTGCTATTAGGGGACTTTAGCATCAACTGGCTCTCCCCTGCTGCTGCCACTATCAAGGACAGTTTGACTGCCATCCACTTCTCCCAAATGGTTGAGACACCAACAAGAGTTGATTACAAAATGGGTACCAGCACTCTTCTGGACTGGGATCTTTCCAACTGACTTGCACATATCTCCAACACCACCATCCTCCCCGATTCTCTAAGTGATCACTCCCCTGTTGTATGCACCTGGAACAACAACTACTGCAAACTTCCACCCAGAACTGTAGCCAATGGTGTGCTTCTTAAAGGGCACCTGCCTCAACTGAAAACAGGCCTGCAACGCCTTGATTGGTCTGACCTCTGTGGAGTCAAGGACATGGATTATGCCCTTGACCTCTTCGTTATGAAATTCAATACCGCTTGTGATAAACATGCCCCTGTGAAAACAAGAAAAATAAACAGATCCTGCAACCCCTGGATTACTATGGACCTCCTACTTCCCAGTAAGACTGAGGAGAGGATCAGGACTAATTAGCTCTCCCCTACAGATGGGGTCAAGGGAAACCGACAAGGGAGGGAAAGGGAGGAGGGTGCTGGTGGAGGGGTTTGCTGACAAATGCCAGGAGTCTGGGTAATAAGAAGGGAGAACTGCAGGTGATAGTGGCGGAGGGTGACCTGGACCTGGTGGCAATCACGGAGACCTGGTGGACTGAAAACCACAGCTGGGAAGTGGAAATGCCCGGGTATGTACTGTACAGGGGAGACAGGATAGGAAGAAGGGGGAAGCCCTGGTAGCCCTTTATGTAAAGGAGGGGATAGGGCGTTGGAGTGCAGGGGAGGGGAAGGACCTGCAGAGACTCTATGGGTGTCCTTAAGCAGAGCAGGGGAGAAGGCAGTGAAGGTAGGGGTGGTCTACAGACCACCAAATCAAGAGGAGGAAGTTGACAGTCAGATGGGTAAAGAGATACAGGACATGTCCAGCAGGGGGAAAATCGTGGTAGTGGGAGACCTAAATCTACCTGACGTAGATTGGGTCATCCCGGCCGCAGCCATAGATAGGAGTAGAGGGGTACTGGAAGCCTTGCAGGAAGTATTCATCAACCAGTTGGTAAAGGAACCTACTAGGGGAGGGCGATACTTGACCTGGTTTTGACAAATGGGGACAGTGTCGAGGGGTTGGGGGTTGGGGAGAATTTGGGCGATGATGACCATAAGGTGGTGAAATTCAGGATCAGTAAGGGGCAGGTCAAGGACAACCCAAGCACTAGGGTGCTTGACTTTAGTAAGGCAGATTTTAGGAGGATAAGAGCATTGGTACAGGAAGAGCTGGAGGGGAACGGAATACCTGGAAGATGTGGAGGAACTATGGGGGGAAATTAAAAGAGGACTACTGAAGGTGACAGAGCTTTGCGTTAGGATGGTAAGCAAGAAAAAGAGGGGAAGAAGGAAGCTGCTTTGGTTCACTATTGAAGTGAGGAATGCAGTTAGGGAGAAGAGGAGGGCATTCGGGGTATATAAGGCATCGCAAAGGGAGGCAGACAAGGGGGTGTATAAGGATGAACTAAGGGAAGCTGGGAAGGTGATCAAGTGGGCCAAGGCTGAAACAGAAGAACGTATAGCAAGGGGGGTGAAAAGGGGGGACAGGAGGTTTTTTAGATATGTGAGCGACAGGAAAAAGGGGAAGAGCGGGATTGTGAGGCTCAAGGGGGAGGGGGGCACTGGTGGAGGGTGACATAGAAAAAGCTGATGTCTTAAATGGATACTTTGCATCGGTCGTTACGGTGGAGGAGGGAGGGGAGACAAAATTGGAAAATAGGGGGAGGATGGGGAGAGATATTGGCTCTAGCCCCTTCCGGAAGCTAGCGTACTAGAAGAATTGAGCAAGCTGCAGATGGATAAGGCGATGGAGCTAGATGGGATTCACCCGAGGGTGCTCAGAGAATTAAAACAGGAATTGGCAATACCGCTCATGAGGCTATTCAACCTGTCACTGCACAAGAGAAGAGTTCCTGCGGACTGGAAAAAGGCTGAGGTAGTACCACTACATAAGGGAGGGTGAGAGGGAAAAGCCAGGAAACTGCCGCCCTGTCAGCCTGACCTACTGTAAGTGGTCGGTAAGCTGATGGAGACACTGATTAAGGAAAGGCTGGTTAATCATCTAGAGGGGGAGGGCCTCCTGAATAACAATCAGCATGGATTCATGGGTGGCAGGTCTTGTCAGACCCGCCTGATTGCATTCTTCGACAGAGTGACAGAGATATGGGACCAGGGCGGGGCGGTGGACGTGGCCTGCCTGGACTTCAGGAAGGCTTTCCACCGTCCTCCACAGGAAACTGGTATGCAAGGTGGACAGCTTGGGGATGGGGAACAAGCTCACTAGATGGGTGGGTCATTAGTTGGAGAGGAGGACTCAGAGGGTCATAGTAAATGGGGTGCACTCGAAGGAAGAAAAGGTGACAAGTGGGGTTCCCCAGGGGTCTGTATTGGGATCCATACGTTTCAACATATATATTGGGGACATTAGAGGGTCTACGGGGGGAAGGTGTGTCTGTTTGTGGACGACATGAAAATTTGTAGTAACAGGGTTGATACGGCAGAAGTGGGGTGGAGGATATGAGGGAGGATTTGGCCAGGTTGGAGGAGTGGTCAGAAAGGTGGCAATTGTGGTTCAACACAAAAAAGTGCAGAATTATGCACTTGGGGTGTAACAACCTGAAGACGAAATGCCAACTTGGGGGGCTAGAGGAGACAGAGCAGGAAAGAGACCTGGGGATAACCGTCTCAGACAGTCTGAAAGTAAGAAGTCAACGCGACAGAGCAGCAGGAAAGGCCATATGAATGCTGGCTTGCATAGGGAGGAGTTTCACAAGCAGGAGGAGGGAGATGATCTTGCCGCTGTATAAAACCATGGTCAGATCACACATGGAATATGGGGTCCAGTTCTGGAGGCCATACAGGCAAGGGGACAAGGACAGACTGGAAAGGGTCCAGAGAAGAGTGACCAGAATGATGTGGGGGCTTCAGGGGAGGTCATATGAGGAGAGGCTGGGGGAGCTGGGCCTGTACTCGCTGGAAGAGAGGAGGAAGAGGGGGGATATGGTGGAGACATTCAAATACTTGAAGGGAATAAACAGGGTGAGTGTTGACAGCATATTCAAATTGAGTAAGAACAATTCCACTAGGGGTCATACCCTCAAACTAGAGGGGGGCAGATTCAGAGGGGACATCAGGAGGAGGTTCTGTACCAAGAGGGTGGTACAGCCATGGAACAGGCTGCCGGAATGGGTGGTGGGGGTGGATACAGTGGAAAGTTTTAAGAGGGCCTGGGACAAGCACATGGGACTGGCTGGCAGGGGGCAGACTGGAAAGGGACAGAGGGGATCTTCCTAGGGAAGGGGGGGTTACAGGCAGACTGGATGGGCCTAGGAATTCTTTTCTGTCAGCAGATTTCTATGATTCTTTGATTCAACTTGGCACTAGAGACCACCTGTGGCAAAAGATGCAAGCACGTGGTACATCTGCCAACATCCAACAGTATAAAAAAGCTAGAAACTAGTGTACGAAGGCTGTTTGACTTGCCAAAAGCTTGTACTATAAAGAAGCCCTTTCCAACTCCTGGACTAGCAGCAAGTCTTTCTGGGCCAGCCTCAATGACATAACGGGTAAGGACCCCAAAACTGCTCCAACTTTGCTCATGGTTGAAGATGTACCTCCCTTGGACCCTCTCCACATTGCAAACTCGTTGAACAATGCATTCATGGACCTAAGTGGAGTACTCCCGGCAGACTACTTCAGCCCCCCAACCCTGAAAGATCCTAATGGCAAACTAACTCCAACCAGCAACCTTCCATTATTTTACTTTAAAGAAGTTTCCAAAATGGAGGCCAGAAAATACCTGAAGAAGGTACTGGGGAAATCAAGACACAGCGGGGACACCCTGGACCTTAAATTTGTTGCTCTGACCCTTGAAGAAATCCTGAGCCCCTTGACTTCAATAATTAATCTGTCCCTCTGCCTCTCACAAATCCCCCAGTGATGGAAATCTGCAACTGTAAGCCCAGTTCACAAAAGTGCGGACTGGGCATTGCACAACAACTACAGGCCGATCTCCATACTCCCGCCACTTTCCAAAGTGCTTGAACAGATTGTTGCAGATCAGCTTGTGGGGTACCTGAGCCTGCACCAACTCCTTTGCCCAGAGCAGCATGGGTTCCAGGCGGGGCACAGCGCCATCAGCTTTGCTGGAATTTATGGGCTTCATCCACCAAGCTTCAGACCGAGGTCAGCTGGTGGGGTTGCATTTATCGACCTATCAAAAGCATTTGATACAGTGCATCATACGCTCCTCCTTAAGCAGCTAACCGACACCGGACTCTCTCCAGATACAGTTCAGTGGTTCAGCAGCTATCTCTGCAATTGCACACAGCAGGTCAAGATTGGGGACGTCATCTCTGATAGCAGGCCAGTCCGCTCAGGGGTCCCACAAGAGGGTCAATCCTGGGGCCCCTAATGTTCATCATTTTCCTAGAGAAACTCCCAGGATCCTGCCCCAGTCGTATGCTCCTGTACACTGACAACATGGTCATTTTCACCAGCAATCCTCACCCCGAGCACCTACAAGTGGACCTCTAACTTAGTTTCTCCTTTGCCGAAGCTTGGTTTAAAGAATACAGACTAGTACTCAACTAAAAAAAAAACAAAGACCATGGTCTACACCAGCTCCCTTAGTAAGCATAAGGTCTTCCACCTGTCTGTCAAGAATGACAGTGGTGACACACTGGATCTTGTACAGCACTTTAAGTACCTGGGTATCACATTTGACTCCACCCTGTCCTACGTCCAGCACATAGACAATACCATAAAGGTCATCAATTCCAGAATCGAGATACTCTGCCATCACAAACACAGCCTAACAAACAAAGCCCTGAACCTGGCCATCAATAGTTCAGTTGTCTCCCTCATCGATTATGGCCTGGCCATATACGGGTCGGCAATGGATATTGCCCTCTGCTGCATTTCTTTGGCACCAAATAAGGCCTGCTGCCTCCTCAAAGGTGCTGCAAGGCACACACACACCTGTGAACTATATGCTTGGGCAGGTTGGCTCCAACTGAAGAACAGAATTAAATACCAAACCTGCCTACTTGCCAAAACAGCCTCACTAAATCTGCTGCCTCCAGGAGTTCAGAACCTGCTCACATGACATGCGAGTGCTAGGCTGACCAGAGGCTCCAACAGTCAAATCTTTAGCGAACCTAGATGCCGCACTGCATTGGCATAACGTGTACTCTCCTACCATGCACCCCACTGGATCAGTGCTCTACCACCTGTAGTCTCCGGAGTAGCAACTGTTGGTGCCTCCAAGTGTAAGCCTCGTCAGCACCTCATTGCTGAGGACAACTGTGACTGCTTCATCTAACTTTTGGTGCATACAAGCAAAGTCTTCGTCAGCACCTCATTATCAAGGACACCTGTGACTGCATCCGCTAACCCCCCTCCCATAGTAATCAGCTGCTGCACTTAGATGCACCTCTAGACCCAGGGGGCACCTCCCAACCTCAGCACTTCATTGATCCCCACCCCACCCCGTCTGTCTCCCCACATCTCGTGGCACACCTCCCTCCCTCCCTCCTCTCTCACTCATTTTCTCTACTATGTCACCTTTGTCTGTTACCTTTTCTGTGTCTATCTTCTCCTGGGTGTTCGAACTCACGGACACAGGCATATGTTGTACAATGCCTCAGCAGTGTCTACTTGTGTGAACCTTTCTGTAACTTACTCTCCCATCTCTGAAAATGTATAAAATGTTGTTCTCTACTATTTTCTGTTAAACTGACGTGGAACCTACAAAAGAGCATCCGCTCACAGGTGTTATCTAAGAACTCATTAAATAAAAATAAACATAGATCCTTGATTCCAGCATGCAAGATCTGATGTCACGGTGCGGAGTCAGGGGATATACCACCCAGATGTCACGGTGTGGAGTCAGGGGATACCACACAGGTGGTAACCATATACCATTCCTAGAACTATGGTTACAGGTGAGTAACCCGTTTTTACTTTTGCTCTATTCTTTGTTTATGCCTCCTGATGACTGGGCAGTCCCCACCTGACTGACCTGCCCTACCCCATCACCGGCAATCTCCAGGTACTCACCGGCCTCCATTGTTCCTCCGTGGCTTGCCCCCCGTGGCAGGGCCCCCAGGATGCAGTGTCCCCGATCGGGTCAGGATCTCATAAGGAAGGTAGGTGCCTCATCAGTGGTGCAGGGCCTGCGGCAGGACAGTTTATCAAACTGCCATCTGGTAGGTTTTTCATTATTTGTCTCCCTGGAGCTTACCAACATGCAGTTGTGTAAGAGCATGTATTAGCATCTAGCGGCAGCCTCCATGTGTCAGTCTCCACTTGTGCTTTATAGATGCAGAGGGTAGAATTCCCCCTCACCAAAGGAGGGTCGTCCAGTGAGACATTAATGCTTCTTCACTATCCTTCTGCCTGCAACCAGAGGCCATGACTGAACCTGGGTTGCTAGAGTAGCAAGCAGAAGCCCTGCCGCTATGCTACCCAGCTGGTGTGAGATGATAGATTTGAGGTAGGCGGGGGCCAGGGTGTGGATGTGTATATAGAAAAGGATATAAGAAGTGAATGTCCCACTTACTAGAGTGGATACAGGTAAGAGCTGTGTGGAGAAGGAGGGCAGCAGAAGGAGTAGGATGGGGTAATAGGGGAGGTGAGTTGTGGTCAAGGTTCCAGCAAAGTGAGCCCTGAGAGTCTCTTCAGTCTTAGTGGGAACATGACCACGAGGGGGCACTATCTCAGGCTGGTGGGGGGAAGAGTCAGGAGGGAAATGAGGAGACACTTTTTCACTGAGAGGGTGGTGGCGAAATGGAACGGTTTGCTGGAGGAAGTTGTCTTCTTGAAGACTGTGGACAGCTTCAACAGAGGCTGGGACAGAATAACAGGGAAAGTTGCATGTGGGGGTGCGGGGGGGACATTGATAGGGAAGGAGGAATGGATAACGGGAAGGGGGCAGATCCCTCAGTAGATACTGAAGGGTCTAAGACCTTGAGCAGATGTAGTAGACTGCAAAGCCTTTTTCTGCTGTCTCAGTCGTATGTTCGTATGTGTGCGGTGGGCCACAGCCAGTCATGGTGGCTGTATAACCAGCCGTAGCGGTTCCTTGAGCTGTGGTCAAGGTTAAATCTTCAGAGCCTATTATACAGAACATTGAACCTACAGAGAGTGGATTTTGGAGCTTTTCGGTATACAACATCTCCATAACCCAAAAGCAGAAGCAGATTGGCCAGGCTGTCAGTGCAGTGGTTGGGCTACTGCATGTGATGCTCACAACCTGGGTTCATGAAGGAGACTGAGTCATCGTGGGCTGGCAGGGGTGGGGGAGAAGTTTGAGTGCCTCAGGGGATACTCTCTTCCTCCAGATGATCACTGCTGCTTGAGGGTCCCTTGGGGTGCTCAGATGGTGCAAACCCTGCAGTGATGAATGTGGGAGGGAGATACAGGGGGTCTTAGGGTACCCATACTTGTTGCATGCATAGTTCTGCATTCAATCATGATCCAGTATCTTGGGGAGGGACTTAGCAGGGATTGAAACACACTCCCATGAACAGCCACGCTGCCTCAGGATTTGGACTCCAGTTGGGGTGATTGCTGCCCCCCCATAGTCCCCACCATGGTAGGGTTACCCCACGGGGTAGGTAAGCGGGGCTTTTTGGGGTCTGATCAGGTGAAGAGCTGGGTGGTTGCCAAGTTGAAGGCAGCCAGACTAGGGGGATAGGATAAACACTAACAAAAAAAAAAGAAACGGAAGCAGGAACTGCCTTGGTACCTGCTTTCTTGTGTGAGATTGAATTCACTTCCTCACCCTATAGAGGGCTCCTAACCTGGAGCTCACTATGGCAGTGACGTGATCAGCATGTCTGTAGTAAGGTAAGCTTATGGGCAGGCCCCTAGTACTGTGTGGCACTTTTTCCTAATTTCTGCGGCAGGCTTCTGCGGAAGTATTTTGTTCTTTTTTATTTTTTTAAACATATTTTTTCCTGTCTTACCTTCTCAGCAGGGGTGATCATACAGTTCCCCTTTCTGGTCTGCCCCTGGCAGCCCCTGCACTGGGCACCGTGCCCAAGCGCACCTCCTTGCCCTCTCACCCATTCAGGTCACTTCGTGCAACCCACAGCGTGGAAGACCTTTGGGAGTCAGGGTCAGAGGCAGCACCCTGGGAGCGTCTGGTGCAGTGCCATGGAGGCCGTCCATCATGAGTGCCGGAGGATTGGGGCTATTTGTCTTTTTACTGGTCCCCCCCCATGGCACTGGCCTGCAAGGACGTCAGTGATGCTGCAGTGTCTGCTTCCATGCACCTCATGTCTGACATCGGCCCATGCAGACCCCTCCAATTCACCATGGTTTGCAACAACCTCCAATCACCGCCAGGAGCCAGCATGACCGTGGTTGTGCCTTCCCACCTTCCCCAGAGGAGAGAGCAGTCCCTGGGATGCTCAGTCCTCCTCCCCCCAGGTCGACCCTCTGACACCCGAGGTCGATCCTGATCCTGGGTCGCTGGCATGGCACGAGGTGTGGTGTCCAGCACTTCAACCCTCAGCGCCACTGCGGAAGCATTTTCTGATTTCTATGGTATGACTTATTCATTTCTGTGGCTGAATGCAGTCCTGCAATTGGCTAAAATATGATGTGATGTTATTGATGACATCACATGCCAAGCACAGAGGAGGGACTTCAGGATAAACAAGATGGGAAGGGAGCTGGGGACTATGGAAAGCTGTATATCTGAATGAAATTCACCAAGAACAGTGAATTCTGAGGCAGTATATTTATTCTGCAGCGTGATGCAAATTCTGTGGTAAATTCCAGGGGCCTTGGTTATGAGTCATGCCTGACCCCCAGGTACTTAAAGGCTTATAGCTGCTTGGGTGCAAGGCTGTCCTGGGTGCGCATTATGAGGTGTGAAATCCAGGTTGCAAATTTGGGGAAGGGTGCCAAGGCCCATGGTTTTACTCTTCTAGGCAGACTAGGTGTGCCAAGCGGTCCTTATCTGCTGTCAAAGTCTATGTTTCTATGTTTCTTAGCATTCAGAGTGCGAGTGTTTGCAGTAAGCTCAGCTTCGACAGCTGAAAAGTCAAATGTTATGTGATTCTCCATGCAGACAGATGCCAGTGCAATAGAGTATTTTGTAGTCTGGGTATATGTTGTTGACAAACATTTAAAGAAGCAGGGGGCCCAGGATTGGCCTGATGAATTAGGCAATGTCTCACCTTTCTGAAGTTCTTTTTGAGTGCAGTATTTTGCATATATTACCATATTAATTGTATACTAAAATTCTAATTTTCACTTCAGACCACCACAACTGTTTTCAAGCAAAGGTTCTTTTTGGTTTGAAATTTCTGAAATGGTCAGCTTCTAGGAGGTTCCGTTTTAGTTTTTTACAACCCCTTCTGACCATCCCTACATTTCTGTGCTTAGTCTCTTTATTCCCCTTCTTCTCTGACCATGCTCCCATCATGTCGGCCTCCTTTGCACCATCACCTATCTTCTCCCAGACTCACTTTTTTTAATTTATTTTACAGTTTTTGGCCAGGAAAGACGCACTAAGCTGAGGCTTGTTTTCAGGTGTGTCCTGGAAGCCATGTGACTTGCTCATGGCCACATAGTGTGCAAGTGGTGGCTGTGGGATTTAAACCCAGTTCCCCAGGTTTGCAGCTCAGTGCTCTTAACCACTACACTGCCTCCCCTACCCTTACTCTATGACTCCCGCCTTCCAGGGCTTAACCAGGGCTCCCCAACTGCAGTCCGGGTCCTGTCAGAGAAAGTGCCAAAGTCGCCAGTGTGGGGCCTTCAGGAGACCAGATTTTATCCTTCCTAGTTGGGGGCGGCTAGGGTTGACGTGGGCATGTGTGCAAGCATGTGTGGCACAGCATCAACTGGCATCCTACATCCCACGAAGCTGCTCCTGACTGCACTGCCACCTGTTGGTCACCCAAGTGGCAGTATCCCAGGGGAGCAGGTGACTATCCCTCCCTGATGCAGGAAAGTGTCCTCTAGGGTACTCACTCCTCTTGCCCCCTTGTCAGACCCCTGAAGACCCAGTCTCGTTCTCAAACTCGGGTCACTGACATTGAGAATTTTAGCCCTACTGCTTATCCCTAAAAAAAAAAGTCTCTGTGCTAGTACATTAGAGGGGTGAGCATCTTCACTGGGATTCGGCTGCAGGAAGGACCCCTATAAAAGCAGAGGAACTGAATGTAGCGCTGTAGTTTGGAGAGCTGCTATGCCAATTCTGAAGCTCAGGGCACTTAGCAGAGGTTCTCAGCACACTGTTGCCCTGGCACAGCACTGATTTTCTTCATTCAGCTGTGTGGTTTATGTAATCCCTTGCCTTCCCTACAGGTCCTGCAGTATAAGAAGAGAAGCGGTGAGCTGGAGCAGCAGCTGCTGGAGAAGACCTCGGAGTCCGAGCACCAGAAGTTTTCAGTGAGTAGGACTCGCTCTGTCCCAAGCTGAATGTGAAATGTGGTGGCACTGTAACCCACTAGGCATGTCTTTCAATTCAGGTTGCGGGCTTGGGTCATTTTAATTTCCATTAGAAATGTAATGGAATAAAAAACAAAATTCATCACATACAGATAATATTAATACAAATCTTGTACATAGAATACATAAGGAGGCAAATTTGGTTGTGTTTCGTAACAGAAGAACAGAAAGTTTAAAGTATTTATTTATTTATTTATTTATTTATGTATGTCTTTGATAACCGGGTGAGCAAACTGATCCAGAGGACTGTTTTCAGTCGTGACCCGGGCCACCAGGATGGCAAACACAACAAACATCAGAACAATACAGAGATACAATTATAACAAAACTGCCGAATACACTTGGTATGAGGTCAAATTACATGGTACAAATATTTCAGAGAAATCCGTACATAGTGGTGTGGTGACATACATTAAGTGGCTATGCAATATAAAAGGCTTACCATGGTGAGTATGGTGGTAAAGTACTACATGCAATGTACATCCAGTCACTGGGGAGCCAAGGAAATAAATACAGTTAAAATGAAGGCTCAGGCTATCACCAGGAGTGGTAGAGGCACAAGTCATAGGCAGAAATGCAACTTAAGTTGCAGAACCTGCTAACAGTTCAGATAAAACAGGTAGTCATATCCAGATTGAACAGAGGAGCAGAAACAGTGCAGGAGGGTAGGGGCACTGGCAGTAGGGTGAGGGCACGAATAGGTGCTATGCCAGGATACAGGCCCTGGCACCACCTGGGGAACAGCTGCAGGTACAAGTGGTCTCGGCCAGGAACTACGCCCTTAAGTTTGCCTTGAAAGACTGATGGGAGGGGGATGATCAGATGGACAAAGGAAGTCTGTTCCAGAGGGAAGGGGCAGAGACAGAGAAAGCTTTCCTACCCATGTAGTAGTGTGAGGGACTTCCAGTGGGGGAACAGAGGAAGCTCGGAGACTCCGTGAGACCACTCTGTCAGTGAGTAGGGAGGAGTAGGGGGACAGCTGATGGTTCCTGAGTGCACCGTCAACGAGGCTGCCCGTAGCGAAGTCAAAACGACCTTACAGAGAGAGAGCCACCATAAACATTTGTCTGTCATTTTCCAGCTGTATGCAAGAAATATTTAGATTAAAAGTCTGTATATTGGTAATGATATGCAATTTCTGAAGTTCAAGGAAAAAGGTCCATACCCGATTAAAGGAGTCTAACTTGTTAAGTGTCAAGTAACTAATTAAACATAGAAATGCAGACAGTATCGGTAGAAAAAGACCGTTGCTCTATCCAGTCTGTCCAATTTTACCATACTCTACCCCATGACCTGTTGTTCAGATGGGGTTTTCACCCACTTCCCCTCCCCACTTGCTCTCTGCCTTACTGCTACCTCCCAAGAAACTGTTAAGCCCGTTACTCTGTCCCAGCCATGCCTGAACTCACTGTGTCTGCACCCACCACCTCTGCTGGTAGGCTGTTCCATGACTCAACCACTCTCTCAGTAAAGTAAAACTTTCTAGCATACCTGCTGAATCCCCCCCCACCACCACCAGCTTACACTCACGTCCCCTTGTTTTTGACCCGTCATTCCTGCTATGTAGTTCCCTGCAGTTTCACTTTATTCCTTTCAGGAACTTGAAGGCCTCTGTCATATCCTCCCTCTCCTTTCTGGCCTCCAGTGAGTACATATTCAGGGTATCCCGTCAAAAGGGTGACTGAGATTGAGCGACTCAAATATGAGCGACTCAGTCTCACGCCTGTGTTGTGGGCTACCCTGAAAGGGTAGTGACGGGTGAAAAGGAAGCCGACGAGGGCAACTGATCCATACTGTGGGGGTCGGAAAAGGAGGGGAGGTATGTGGGAAGCAGTGCAGCGGAAGGCTGCTGAGATGATTGTATGGCATGGTGGTGAGGGTGGCTGCCTACAGTTGGGAGGGTGCAGGATTTGGGACTGGGGAGGCGTGAAAGTTTTTGTGGATTTTTTTTTTACAAGCCTCCCCCCCCCCGACATGCACCCCCTGGAGTTGAGAATCTTTAGTTGGGCGGGTTGTGGGGAGTACTGCCCCCTGCGTACATGGATATCTATGTCACTGCCGTCTTTTTCACCACAAATGTACATCGCTGTTTTTATTTTTGGTGATGTACACTTGCCCTAACGGCAATTGCCATTATGACATAGAACCCATGTTCAGTGCCCTAAGCCAAACCTCATAGGATCTGCTCTGTTGGTCTTGAATCATTTCAGTTACTATATACTACTCCTCCAGCCTGTCTCTGTCTTTCCTCAGGTGAGGACTCCACAACTGGGCACTGTTTTCCAGGTGGGGTATCACCAGTGATCCCTAGAGAGGTAATATTACCTCTTTTCTCCTGTTATTATTTGAAATCCTTTCCAGTACACCCCCACTTTCTGGTTGCTTTGCTGTAAGCCTTGTAACACTGGCTAGTTTGTTTTAGGGAGTTGCTTATGACGACCCCCAGGTCCCTTTCCTCTGAAGTAGCGGCCAGCTTAACCCTCCCATCCAGTAGTCCTTCCTGGGGTTCTTGTTCCCTAGGTGCATCACTTTGCACTTTTTGGCATTAAATTTCAAGAGCCAGACCTTGGACCACCTCTCTAATATTTGGAGGTCTCTCTACAACTCCCTCACCCCCTCTTCATTGTCTACTCAGCCACAGAACTTAATGTCATCTGCAAAGAGACACATCTTGCTCTGTATTCTCCTATGTCACTGTTGAACATATTGAAAAGGAGTGGTCCCATGACTGACTCCTGCTGCACTCCACTCGTGACCTCCCATTTGCCAGCTTCCCACCCATTTAACTAGGTCCTTTGCTGCTCCTAGATACTCTAATTTCTTCAGCAGCCTTCTGTGTGACACCAAATCAAATGTTTTGCTGAAGTCAAAATAGAGTAAATCTGCTGCTTGTCCCCTGTCTCTCACCCTTGTTTATCCAGTCAAAAAATACTATCAGGTTGATCTGACATCATCTCCCTGCCACAAACCCACGCTCCTTACTATCGGGGAAGCCCATTTCTCTCCAAGTAGTCCACTAGGTCCTCTCTGACTAGTGTCTGCATCGGTTTACCTGCAGTAGTGGTATGACTGACTGGCCTGTAATTTTCAGGTTCCTCCCTGTCCCTTCCCTTTTGGAGTGGCACCACATTTATTTGTTTATTTATTTATTTTATTAGGGCTGTGGGCAGAGCCTACAGCCCTATTGGGATTGGATGGTAGCTCTAAAAATGGCCTATCATGGAACCTTCTGTTGGATATTTGGAAGTATCCTTCCGAATGCCCAACGGAGCTTGAAAGCCTCCGCCATGATTGGCCACTTTGGAATAACAGCCGCACTATTTTGGCTGTTACGTCCGCATTGCGGGGCATGAACTGCACATACGAGACTCACGCGCATGTGCAGTTCAGCTGGTGCCGTCATACTGTGATTGGCAAGCCATTCCCCACAACTCCGTATGCGCGAGTGTTGCACATGCGCAGTTGCGCCGCCACAAGAAAAAAAACTCCCACTGCTGCTGTCCTCCCATGGCCATCAACATTGGGGTCCCCAATCCCCATGTTGGCATTATGTAACCCCACCACAACCCTTGCTTTTGCAGGGCCCTCCCCAGTGTGCCCAAATATATTATTTGCCCTGCGCCATCGGGGTGCCCAGTCCCGTGTCAGTGCGATGCCCCCCACTGATGTGGCACATTGGGAGCCCACCCAGTGTGCCCAAATGTTTGTTTTTTTCTCCCCGCCGCCATCGGGTTGCCCAATCCCCATGTCGTGTCATGTACCCACCCCCCAACTCATGTGGCACACTGGGAACCCACCTCAGTGTGTCCAAATGTTTACATTTCTTTTTTCAGTGTAAATAAAGAAAACCTTCCCCCTATGTGTATTTTCTTTTTAAACTGTGAAAAAGAAACAGTTCCTTGTTGTCACCCCAGTCCCCTCCCCATCCCACCCTCCCACCGAGCACCCACCTCTGCTTACCCCCCACTTACCTCTGGAGGTTGGCACTGTCATCTTCTCTGGACCGGACACGTCTGCACTCTTCAAAGCGGAACCGTAAATTGAAGAATTAGAGGTAAATGTGCTATAATGGCATTCAATGGGGTTTTCAACTTAAGGTGATAAATCAGCCATTTTTTTGAATTTTGGCCCCAAATGTTCAATATGGGGTACTTGGGACCCTAGCTTGTGATCAGTATCACTGTCATTTTGTTACTTAATCCGGAAAGGTGATTTCGCGGTTGCTGCGTGGAATCACCTTTCGGGACCAATTAACGAAACAACAGTGCCACTGTTCATTAGGTGGGGTCCTAAAAAGCCCATGTTGAAGATTGGTGAAAAAACTCCAAAAATGACTGTGTTAAGAATTGAGTGTTGCGCAGTTTCTATGCATGCTCCTAACTTTGCCAATTTTTAATATTTTCACTCCAGATTTTCAACTTTGCCATTTTTGCACACCTCCTTTTTAACAGTACAGCTGTCATGTTTCACATCCTGCTCAAAACGTGTTTTCGCACCTGTAGCACAGAATGGCATGGTCGCTGGTGAAATCACCTTTCGGGACAAGTGAACAAAATGACACTGGCACTCTTCATGAGGAGTGGTCCCAAAAAGGCCATGTTGAAAATTTGGTGCAACACCTCCACAAAATGGCCAAGTTACACCCGGGTGTTCAATAATTTCTATGCATACGTGTAACTTTGGTCACTTGGCTGCTCTTCACATCCCTATCGGCTTTGGCCAGAACTTGTTTATGTCTTTGGTGACTGGGTAGGTCCGCTGATCCAAGGGACCATTTTCAGGCACGACCTGGGTCATAAACAATGGCTCATTTAGCAAAACAGAATACAGGAGGAGTAACATGGCCGCAATGCAGGCCCTTAACAATGAGGTGCAGGGAATTACAGTGCAGAGGGTATTAACAAAAATGAGAATACAGTAAGGTACAAAGTGAAGTTGTAGGCTAGTGACATACACATCATCATAGAAACTTGGAGAACAATACAGCAAGGTGACAAATTACCAGGTAAACCGTGTAAAGTGCAACTTCAAAAAGCCATGCCAATAACAAAATCAAGTAACAACCAGGTGGCTATTCAAAATTCAGTGCGACAGTCCACAATATGCAAAGTGCAGTGGAGTAGACTATGGGAAGGGGAGAGAGGGCCAGGTGGGAGTGGGAAAGAAGTTGAAGAGAAAGAGGTGTTGCAAGGGTGGGGAGACCCCACAAAAGGTGTGTGGGGAGGATCATCCCAGCTTACACAGATGGACAGTGGCATTTGGCTTTCAGTAGTAGCCAATCTTTAAAGTGGCTTTTGAAGGATAAGTGGGAGGAGGACGAGTGGAGCGATATAGGGAGCTTGTTCCATAAGAGGGGGCAGAGACGAAAAAGGCTTTGCTGCCCATGGTAGTGGAGATTCTGGGAACTACCAGGAGGAGGAGGGATGATTCACTGAGGCACATAGTACCCACTTTGCTCATGAGTTGGGATGAATAAGGGGGCAGGGATCATCTCTGAGTGTAGTGTCTATTAGGCAGCCCAATGCATAATCGAAGTGTCCTTTAAGTGGGAGCCAACCAAGCGATTTAAGTTACAGTGATGGGTAGAAAAGGGTATGAGGAGGACAAAGTGGCAGATGCTGTTGTAAATGTATGTCAGCCTGGAGAGCAGGGCTGATGACATGGGGGAATATATGGGGGAGCAGTAATCAATAAGGGGTAGAAGGTTGACTTGAACAATTGCTAGGCGTGCCTCATGGGACAGAAATTGTCTTAGCCGGTTGGCGGATCCTAATTTCTGGTGAACTCTACGCACGGAAATATTAACATGATCAGTGAATGTAAGGAAGGGATCCAGGGTGACACCCAAGTATTTGAAACTAGAGACATTTTTTTGGGGGGCAAGAGGTGTGAGTACAAGTAGAGGACTCTGCTTTGGAGACCTTGGTGAGGCATGGTTTTGAGCCAAAAAACATTGATTTTGTCTTATTTTTCATTTACCAGGAGCTTTTTGGAAGTAAACTAATTGTAGGCAGCACCATAATTAAGGGTAAGGACAGAGAAGATGTTTGCAAGTGACTTGTCACTATGGTGTAGAACAAAGTCATCTGCATAGAGAAGTGCCTCACAGGAGAGAGACTCTCTGCCGGGGGTGCGTTGATAAATATGGAAAACAATAAAGGGCCAAGGATGGAGCCTTGAGGGACCTGCCCTTGAGAGAACTCCGAAACCATGAGGAAGTTTCTGAGGAGCAGCTAAGGTGGTGGAGAGTAGAGTCTAGGAGAGGATGGTCGACTAGGTCAAATGCTTTAGTCAGATCCACAAATACAGCACCTGTGGCCTTATCTGAATCCATGTTTCTGAGTACATGGCCAGTGAAATGGGTTAAGGCTGATGTGGTCCTGTGGAGCTGGCAGAAACCATGCTGCTGGGGGCACAGCAGCGAATATTTTCCAAGGCGCTCATCCGCTATCCTCCAATCTTTCTGAACCACCCCTGACTGTAGTGAGCTATTGAACAGCCCTGCTAGGGGTTCAGCCAATTCTAATGCCAGTTCTCTGAGCACCCTTGGTTGCATCCCATCTGGCCCTGAAGTCTTGTCTGTTTCTAGGACTGCAAGCCTTTTTTCTAACCCTTTCTCCTGTAATTACCACCAGTCTCATTCTGGGGTTGTCCTTGCAGCAGCCTTTATGCCACTTTTTTGTATAGATCCGCTATCCTTCACTGTAAATACTGAGCAGAAGAGGTCTTTTAGAACAGCTGCCTTCTGCTCTTACTACCCTGCCCCTCCGTCAGCCTAACAATTCTACCTCTCATCTTTTTTTCCCTTTTGTACCTGAAGAACTGTTTTCCCCTTCCCTTGAGCCCCTCTGCAGTATGTAGCTCTGTGTCTGCTTTGGGTCCCTGACTGCCTTCTTGGCCTCCTTCATCTTTACCTGGTATCTGCTGCATTCCTCATCCCCCTGCTTCTCCTTGTAACCAATGGAGGCCCATTTTTGGCCCTCACTGCTTCCATGAACTTCTTAGAGAACAATATTGGCCTCTTGTGCCTGTCCCCGTTGGTAATAACTTTCAAGCATTGCTTGGTGCTTAGAGAATGATCCCTTTAATTTCTCCCCACCTCTCCACCCCCCCCCCGATTTCTTCCACTCCAACTCACTTGCCCTTGACTAATTGCCTCATCAAACCAAAGTCTGCTCCTCTGAAATCCAGAACCATAGCTTTTGACAAGGGTATACTAATATCCACGGTCAGTTCAAACCATATGGTGTTACGGTCACTGGACCCCAGTAGTTCCCCAACCTGCACTCCACCCACCATTTCTTAGTGGGCGAGTACCACTTCGAGAATGGGAGCCTGTCTGGTACCTTCCCTGACCAGCTGCACCAGCAGGCAGTCCTGTAACATATCTAACACAGCGTGACTTCTGCTGCTCTTAGCTGCAAGAATGTCCCAGTCTATGTCTGATAGATTGAGAGCCCCCACAACCACCACCTCCCCCTTTGTGGCCTCTTTCTCAGTCAGTAGGTATTACTTTTGTTATTTTGATATCAGGATTGTGGCGACTGCAAGCAGGTTGGGGCTACCTGGTGACGGGGAGCGCCCCCAGATTTAAAATCATGCCTGTTAAGCTGCGGCTTTCAAATTGACTAATCTGCTAAACATTCCCCATTTTGTACTGCTTCTGTGCATGGATTGCGGATCACATGCTACTGCCTGTTCACTGCTTTGACACCAGGAGGTGTCCCTTCTTATCTTGGATATCTTTTAAAATGTCATCCAAGCCAGATTCAATAACAGTCTTCCCTCAAAGGGTAAATTAAACGGCTCTACGGTGCCGGTTTGACAACTGTGTTGTCGACCAACATCACACCGACGGATTTATGTCGACTGCAAGTTGCGGTCAACATAAATCCGGAAGAAAGCCCGGTTGGTGTTCTATCAGGGGCCTTTGTGCCCGAACCCTCATCAGGGGCTCTGCCCCCGCAGCCCCTGAACTTAAGGATTATCAACGCCAAGTCAGAGTTGATTCAGGAAGGGGATGCAGGACTGGGGGACAGAGCACTGGGGGCTTGGGCAGTCCATTACAGCAAACTGTTGATGTTGTCGGCATTGACGTGTTCGCTGTAATGCTGTCACCGTACAGGGGGCATACCAGTTAAACAGTCTGGTCTGCAACCCAATGTCCGAGCCATACACCCCACATGACTGACATAATGTGATAACCAGAGTGTGCTCACATTCATAAATTGTCCACTGTGGCATCCTCTAGAAGGGTGGAAGCCATGGTTACCAGCTGTAAAATGTTTGCCCCTTTAGAGTCCGGGGGAATGAAACTACCCAGAGCTGTAATCCATGAGATCAGGGCTCTGGAAACAATGAAAGATGCACAGGCGCTGTGAAGATTTCTTCCATTTGAGGCAAAAGCTCTTCTGCATGTGGCTTCAATAATCTGCTCACAATGCAGAAAGCATGGGAAACACTTTGGAACGGAGGAGGACGTGGACAGTAGCTGATTCACGGCTAGTAGTCCAGTGGCACCTTTAACTGTAATGTGCTACAAACCTAAGTTATGAGGCGGTACAGAGATTTTGTATTAAACGGGAGGGATTGAAATCTTTCTGTTAGGCTTCGTTCACTAACCTTCCTCCTTCTCTTCAGATGAGTCCTCCTCCTCATCAAAAAACATAGTCGGGTCAGGATTTTCCTCATGGCCCCCTTTATCATCATCTTGACCCCATACACAGTAACAATCGGGGCCTGCCTGCAGATCTGGGTGCGCAGTATTGTCCTGCTCTGGCACACCTGGATGTGCCTGTATGGGCCCCACCTTGGTTTCAGGTGTATTGGTGGGAATGTCCTGTGGGACATCAGGGCTCAGTTGCCCATCCAGGAGCAAATAAAGGATTTGCACAACTCGGACTTGCCACTGCCAGTCAGTATCTAGGTGCACTCCCCCAGTTTGCGGGATCAATGGGGGAGGACCGAAATAGATAAATTGAGTTATACAATTAGGGCAATAAGATCCTAAAGGAAAGGGTATCATCATCCTTCTACAGGTCTTACATTGCTTAAAAATCCCAGGTCTTTGCCGGCGCAGTGGCGAAGAGGGCTGAGGCACTGGACGCCACACTTCGAACCACGCCGGCGACCCGGGTTCGGGAACAGACTCGGGCGCCGGGGGTCAGCAGGGGAAGGGGTAGGATTGAGCATCCATAGGACTGCTGTCCTCCCCTGGGGAGGGTTAGGGATGCATGATCGCTCTGCAGCGGCCCCCAGTGGAGACCAGGGGCACAACAGAGGGATTGCATGAAGAGGAACACCAGAAAACGGAAATACCGCTCAATGGCTGCCGGATGACGGCTTTCTGTCCCCAGTTGCCTCCAGTGCCTTCCTGGGGCCTCCTTCTCCACGGCAGCATCCCCGGGCCCTAAGAAGAGTGCGCTGGGGTCATCCCTCTCCCCCCGGTGCCTTCCCCCTCGGAGGGGGCCCGCCTGGCGAAGGGATACGCCGGGGATTGTCTGCGATATGAGGAGTAAGAGGAGGGCCAGGTTAGGACAGGAGGAGCTATCGGGAGACGTGCAGAACCTGAAGGAGTGGGGGCCTGCAAGCATGAGGAGGGCGAAAAAAGAATATACAAAAAAAAAAAAAATCCCAGGTCTAAGATAAGCCTCAATGCCACTGGCTTAAATTTTTTTTTAACAAAATAAATATAGTAATACAGATAAGGTTGTTAAATGCCTTATTCAGATAGGGAGGAATTACTGTGCTGAGCCTCCTTATTCCCCATGTCAAACTGAACAATTGACTGTACTAAATAGAAGAAGCATTTGTCAGTGCTGAACGTTGCTTGCTTGTATTTGCAGAAGAAGAGATGGAGTTTTTTTGTAAAGTTCTTCTGAGTAGTTACAGTACTGGGGAAACAGAAAGAAAGCCAAGCCACTTACAGCACATTTTCTTAGTCAGTTGCCGGTTTTCGATTGCGCTGAGGGAGGGAGAGGAGCTCAGACTCATACCGATAAGGAAGTTTCCAGCATTGGGATTCACTTTTCTCTTTAGTCCAAGACATCGATTTTGAGGTTTTGTCTATAACAATAAAGTTATTCTTGGTATGATTCGGTTACTTGTCCTACACTGCACCTGGTAGGCGCGCGACCTTGTAGCATAAAAGCAAGAAGTGGAGACCGAGAACGATGATTTGACACGGCAGCGCTGTAAAGCTATAAATGTTTTTTTTTCTTTAAGTTTAACAGAGCCGTGATGTTAAAACTTTTTAGAAAATGGGTAAGTCAAAAGCTGAACTCTGACTGACTCAAACACCCTGGCACTGATGTTGTTATTTCTTAACAACGCCCGGTTGAAAACAAGTGCCAGTTCAGGGTGCCCTATTACTTCAGGAATCCTGGGGCCACCCCCAAATCGTAAAACTCGCCAGCCACCACGTGTCCCCCGCTCGTTGAGCAAGATTGACCTTGCCAGACATTGTAACAGGACCCAAACTACCATAAAAACAGCAAACAGACATTTTCCTGTTAAAAAAAGCAATTCTGTCCCCAAAATGCAGCATGGTTCCTTTTTCATTCATAAAGAGAAAAAGAAAAACAATGCCAAGAAACAACTGACAGTTCGTCAGAGAGCACTAGGCTTGCGCGGCTAGCGTTATTCCTCAGTTCAGCCACACTGTTTCCCTGTAAACCTACCAACCAACCAACCAAAAAAAACACAACAGAAAACGTTCTTTTTTAAAAGTAAATTCACTTTCCTTTACTAAACAGAATACTCCCATTCGTGCTCCGTGTCAACTTACAGCGCACTTTGAAACTAGCACTGTTGAATTGCACCACATTTGAAAGCCCATGAAAAACAAAAACAGTTCCCTCTCAGCACACTATACCTTCTCCTGTTTGGACTAGCGCCGGTTAAAGGTGTAAAAAGAGTGTTCTCTTCTGGTGTGTGTGTGTGTGTGTGTGTACATGGCATTAACCTGGAGGACAAGCTTATGTAAAGTAAGTAGTTACAAAAAAAAATTAACATCAGTATCCTCCACTGGTGATTCCACCAGTACAGGGACTACTTTACTAGAAAGGTTACTTTTAATTGTTTTTTGCGCAATAATACCCTCCAGGGTGGGCATTATGGGATATTACAGACCTTCCAGGGGCTATAAGGCCCGATGGCTCATTATGCCCCTGGGCAGTCCATTATATCCTAATAACGCCCACCCTGTCGGATGTCATTACTTACATATGGCAGCAAAGAGCCCGTTTGTCATTAAGTTGTTATAGCGCCTCCATGTCTTTGGAGGTCGATCGAGATTTGGGATTTGTGACATTGGTGTACAGTAGCACGGTGTTCAAAGGAAAAAAAAAACTTGTGACACACTAGACTAAGGAACAGAAGGCACTTTGAAGCAGGGGAGCAGAACAAACAGCAGACCGACAAGGAAGTTTCCAGCATTGCGAGTCGCTGTTCTCTTTACTCCACAATGTCGATTTTGGGGTTTTATCTATAATAATAAAGTTATTCTTAGTGGGATTTGGTTACATGTTCTACACTGCAGCTGGTACGTGCGCGACCCTGCAACATAAAAGCAAGAAGTGGAGACCGATAACGATGGTCTGACACGGCAGCACTGTAAAGCTGTAAATGTTTTTTTTTTTTCCATTAAGTTTAACTGATCAGTGGTGTTAAAACTATATATGACAGCAGAGAGCCCATTTGTCATTAAGTTGTTATAGTGCTTCCGTGTCTTTGGAGGTCAGTTGGGATTTGTGACATCGGTGTACAGTATCACGGTGTTCAAAAGAAAAAAAACTTGTGACACGCTAGACTAAGGAACAGAAGACACTTTGAGGCAGGGGAGCAGAACGAACAGCAGGGAAAGCACCCAGCAAAACCAGCCAGTCAGCCGCAGGGAGAGGATTAAAAGTCAAAGCCCAGAGGAGATGAGCAATGCTGACATCACAGCCAGAAGGAGAGGGGACGACAGAGAGAAGGGGAATGTCATAAAGCTGATCAGCTGTTTGCTGACCGACTTTATGCAAATGAAAGGGCTGAAGTGCTCTTTCATTGGAGCACAACATTCATTTCAACTACACAAAGTTTCCACCCATAAACTGTGAACTACTGTCATACTTAGCTTGCTTGATCATTGGTCTGCCAAGGATAAGCCCAACGCAACTTGACCTGCATTGGGCTAGTCAGTGACACACTTATGAAATGCCGTTCTCTGTAGCAAAACGTTTCTTGCACAAATGCAAACAATGTTTAACAAATTTACTGACTGCTTGGGAGAGAGTACTTCCTCCTGGAAGTGCAATGAAGCATTCCTATTTGCATTCCTATACAAGCTTCTCCAGGAGAGGAATGTTGTTTTTCAGTTTCTTTCATTCTGCAGTTAAAACGTCCTCCCTGGAGCTGGAGAAAGCTTAGAAAATGTGCAGAGTAGTGCGTGTGAGTGTTGGTGATGTCATGCCAATGCGTGTGACTTCACAACATTGTTGAGAGCGAGTCCAGCCAGTGGCATGAAAACAAAACAGAGGAGGTCTGGGTAAGTGCCTAACAGATAACAGAAAAGCCGCGAGTCCCTGCTGGTGAACTGCCAGCAATGTACAACTCCACGTGTGGCTCAGCAGAGCCTAGAAAAGCACTCCGAGGTGCAACTGTGACACGGAATGCTCTTAAGCACTAGAGTGCAGGTCGGGCATGTGGCCGAAACAGGGTACGGGAAGAAAACAAGGATAAAAACAGGATATAAAAAGCTAATAGAGAGTGCAGGTCGGAAAACCGACCCCCTAACAAAATGCCAGGAAAGGGTCACCAAGTGCAGACAAAAAAAAAATGGTCAGAGAAAACTACTAACCCAGGCAGCCCAGTTCAAGTTATCTGGGTTCATAAGGGCACTACACTGTAAGTCCTAAACAGACTATTAACCCAGGCAGCCCTGTTCCAGCTTCAAGCTCCTGAATTACACAACACATTCACTGCACTGAACTATAGGACCTCAGATCAGGGGAGAAGGAAGGGAGGGAGGGTCCATCGTCCAAAAGAAGCGCAGTGGGGAAGGCAAGGAGAGGAAAAGAGAAAGAAAAATTAGAGAAAATCCCTCCTCACTAAGCCCCCCCCCACAAACAACATTTTAAATTAGAATCACTTACCTGAGGCACCAGGAGTGGAAACAAAAAACGGAGACCTGAACAACACCATAATTAGGCAGTGGCATGTGGTCCCCAGTCCATACAAAGAAGCAGTGGAAAATGAGGAAAGTTTAGCAGATTAGTTAGTTTGAAAGCTGCAGATTAACAGGCACAATTTTAAAATTGGGGATGCTTCCTGTTATCAGGTAGCCCCAACCTGCATGCATTTGCCTCAATCCTGATACTTTGGCCCCAGACCCATAAGTGGTAATAAATGGCGAAGGTATTCTGGAAGTTCAACAATTACGGTAAGTATGTAATTTCCATATCTCCTCGACCTCACCGTGCTGAGGCATCGGAGACTCTGGTGTATGGGTCTATAGGACAGTCAACTCCTTCTGGGCAATTGATAGTGAACTCTCCACAGTCTGCCTGCCATAAGCAGCAGATGTCTCTGGTGTCAAGGCCGTAACTATACGCTCAGTCCACGCAGGTGAATACCTCAATCTCATCCTCTGATGTCACCTGTGTTGTTGTCACTGTTCACAGTATCGACATGACAGGTGGCATCGGAGACAATGCTGGGCCCTCTCGGGACTGGAACCAAGGCTGTTGTCTGTGCTGTTACCGGTTTGGATGCTGTCACCATCAGTGGTGTCGCTAGTGACACCGAGGATGGTGACGGAGGCAGTGACAGCAATGGTGCCGATCCTGGGCCCAGCTCCGAGAGAGATGCTGATGACAGTGTTGTCTCAGAGGGCATCCCTGACTCTGAGGAGGGTGATGGCTCTAACTTTGACGTCAGTGTCAGTACCTAACAAGGTGTCGAGAATGCGTTCATAGTAACGGGCAGAAACCTGTCTCTGAAACTGTCACCAATCCTGCCTCTGAAGCTGTCACCAGTACTGAGCCCTGTGATGGAGGTGGAACTGACTGCGGTCCAGATGATGGCTTTAAGGTGGAATTTTCTGTGGAGCTGTTGGATGTCACCATTACCACTGAGGACTGGAATCGCCCTGTGGGACCTGTATGGCTCTGCGCATCTCACGTGTGGGTTCCCCCCATGAGCTCCGATCAGTTCACTCCTCAGATGTAGAAGGACTCCCTTCAGGTGACTCTGCTAGTCCTCCCCTTGGTCGAGGCCTCCTATGCAGTTCCACAGCCCAGGCTGAGGCCCTCAAGGCCAAGTATTTCAGCCCTCGCTAAATGGGTCTTAAGACTTCCTAGAAAGAATGCCCTCGTTCATGAACCCTGAGGACCGTAAATGTGAGAAAAGCACCACACTTTCATTGGTGCCTTGGAAAACTGGCACAGGAAAGCTGACAGGGTCTAGTACAGGCCCTTTCCCTGGCTCCAACAAAACCTGGAGGTGGTGCCTTGTCTCTGTCAAAGTCCTCCTCAGAGGACAATTAATCATCTGTCCACCTTCCTTCCACTGCTGAGTATGCATTGTACCAGTGATTATTGGTTGAGATGCTCCAGGCACTTGACCTACATGCATTTACAAGCTGCAGTCCAGCAGCCCTGCCATTGGGAATCCTTGGAATTCCCAGAGTCTACATTGTTATAATTCCTCCATGACGTAGAGCCTTTCAGGAGGCATCCAGGGCAGTGTGGAGGCATCCCTTCCCCAACCTACCCATCCCCAGGGATCGCTTCACATGGTATCGCGCACCCACAGGGTCTGCTGGTGATGTACCTCACCCATCCTCGGGGCTTGAAGTACTGCAGACCCTGTCGGGGCTATGGCAACTCATGCGTGACTGACCTCCAGAAGCAGATTTTGCTCTGACAGATGCCCTTGGTAGGAAGAACTTTTCCCTGGCACGCACCTTAATGTGCATTTCTGCACACCAGGCACATATGGTGACCTATGACTGTTGCTTATGGTTGCAGCTAAGCATGGTCTCAGCTGCACTGTCACACAATGAGTTAGGCAAGATATTAACCTTTCTGCCCAGGGTTTGGAGGTAGCTCGGCACCAGTCAAGGGCATCTAACAATGCCAGTGAGATGGTCTCCATGTTGGCAGAGACTGCAGTCTGCATTGGGTGAATGGCATGGCTTCACCTATTCCGACTGGCACCTTTAGCCCAGCATAAGATGCTTAACTCACTCTTCCAGTGGGCTCACTTCTTCTCCCGTAGGCTGAGGTGGGAACTGTTAGCGAACCTCCTTCTCCTGTGCCAGAGGAGGCCCTGTCTGGCCCTGAGCAGTCTCAGGTCTCACCAGACTATTGAGAAGCCCCTGCCCTCAGGTGTTCTCCCCCTATACAGAGGGTTGAGGTTATCTTTACCCTCAGGAATGGCCAGCTCACCCTCAGGAAGAAAGAAAAGCTTGGTACCCTGACCCATAAGTGGGAATCAGTGCGATCTTCCAGAATTTCTTCACCATTGATTACCGCACCTGCCCACTGCCCCCACTCCAGCAGAGCCAGGGCCTCTGGGCAGCTCCCCTTGATAGTGCTGGTTGGCATCACTTAGTGCCATGGCACCTCTGCAGTTGTACTTTCTGTGGAGTAGTTTAAAAAAATGTGGGGTAGGGGGTTGGGACCCATTGCTGGGTTCCCGCTCTCACCAACAAAAAAAAGGACTACAAAACTGGGGTGAGACTTCCCTTTCAAGGCCCTTCGTACCAGCCCAAAAAAGACAGGGAGGTAGCTTCCTTTTTTCCCTTTTCTTTCTTGTCTTCCTCCTCCCTGCCCGAGGTATATCCCCTTTTCTATGGGAGTGGAAATAGTTCACTATCCACACATTGGCAGTTCCACTTGAAGTCTGAGTGTCTTAAGCTAAGCTCCTCTTACCACCTGGGCAGAATATCCTCCGGCTCCACCCCCGTAAAGTCAGATATCTTTCTTCGAGAGGGCTCTTGCAGTAGGTACTCACGTATAGGACTAAGCCGCCAGGCACTAGGACCACATGGAAAACGTCTAGTTAGCAGTGTCTGGCGGGCCACCCCCCCCCCCCGATGTCACGTGACTGACCTCAGCGTGGTGCTATATAGGGAGCGGTCCCCACCCTTCAGTTCTTTCCCACCATCAACCTGCGCATGTCAGACCTCGTGGAAGAACATTGCTACTGTCGATGCCTTCTTTGGACAAGTATCACCTTTAAACTTAGCATTTAAATTAATGTTTTCTTGTTGATTTCTTGTTTAAAGTGTTTCTATTAGCAATCGTGCATGTCGTCTCCGAGGCCTTCAGAATTGCATAAGAACAAGTGCGACTCCTGTGGAACTCAGCTCCCTCACAAAGGACAGACATTTCCTATGTCATCTTTGCCTTGGCCCAGGCCATAAGATGGAGGAGTGTAAGCATTGCAAGAAATTTGATCCGGCCATATGTAAATGCCGTCAGCAGTCCCTGGAAGCTCATCTTTTGAAGCAAAAGATGGCTAATATGGAAAAGGAGCTAAAGAAACTTAGGCACTCTTCTTCTTCTCCGGAGGGCCATCACAAGATAAAGAAGGACAAGGAGAGACATCAGGACGGGGAAGGGTCCCCCTCAAACCCGCCACCTCCGGACGGAGTCACGGCTTTGAAGGTAATTTCCCCTTCGGGGGAACCATTTTTGATGATCGTGTTGGTGGCCCCCAAGCGGCCATCAGCCCTCCCCCCAGTCTGGCTCAGACTTAGGCCTGATGGAAGCCTCCAGGGATCAGGAGGCACCCACCTCCTCTAAGGCCTCAAAGATTCAGAGGCCTAGCGGTATGAGTGGGACCGGTAAGTAGAGTTCTTCCCCGGGTCTCACACGGCTGTGGCTGCTAAGTCGCCTGCCAGCTCCTCCGACGGTTGCACAGTCCCAGAACCTCCACCAGGCCCCGATAACAGGCCTGACAATGGGGTGACAGACCAGCTGACATTGGATACACAGCTGACGATGGAGATTTCTCCGACTTCTCCTTTACCGCCAATTGAGACGGTACCTCCAGCTGCCCCACGCAGGGGAACCGGAAGGTGGAGATTACCCGCCATCGGGGGCCTTGCAACCCCCTACGCTGGAGCCTCAAATGCCTGAGATGCCATCGGACCAGGTGAAGGCCCCTCCGGCTGTCTCAGGCCTGTCGGTTCCTTAAGGACCAACGTCGGGCCTGATGCCTGGACCGTTAGGACCTTCAGGGCATCCTACCCTGCTTCTCATCCCCCGTTGGGGCCCTCTGTACCCCCATCTGGGTGTTTTTTGGACCCTTCAGTTCCACCATCAGGACAGATGTCAGGCCCCTCCATCGGGTCCTATGCCGGGACTGCCCAGCAGCCCTTTTGGGCTCCTAGTGCCGGGTTATCCCATGCTGCATTACCCCATGCTGGGGTCCCCGACACCGCACTACCTGTTGCTGGGATTTCAGATGTTGGGTTATCCTCCATCGGGTTTTCATTACCCTTACTACAGGTACCCAAGTTATGGATTTCAACCGCAAGTGGATTTGCAGGTGGTCCTTAAATCTTGGTGGATGGAAGCCAAGTCGCAGCTCACATCGGCGCTCAAGAAACGCCAGCCACTGACAACTCCTGCGCTGGCTCCCAGGCCTCTTTCTCCGTCGCCACCTCCATTGTTGGGCCCTCGGATCCCGACAGTGGACAGAAGAGCGGAGTCATTGCCGCCTAATCTGAGGCCTCTGGAAATTTCCCAGCTATCTGACTTCTCAAGGCTGATAGACATTGCGCTTCCTACGATCAGCTCACCCGATGAAAGCTGATCGTCGGACTCGGACAGTGATTCAGTTCACTCCGGCTCTGACTTTGTCTCCCCTACACTGGAGGACCCCAGACCTAAAGAATCTCCTGAATCACCACCTTAGGACCCTTCCTTTATGGAGCTCCTCAGGAAGATCCAAATGGCATACGATTGGCATACGGTCACCCAGTACCCACAGAGATAGAGATTGGCTGCACACCTGGATTTGTCAGATACCTCCCCAACCCTCATTCTGCCCTGAATAGAGCCACATGAGGATGTGGTCACAACAGTTTGGAAGCAACCTTCCTCCCTGGCTCCGGTGGCCAGGAAAGCAGACAGGTTTTACCAGACCCCAGAGGACAAGGACCACCTTAGCCTCTATCTGAAGGCTGACTTGGTGGTCGTCAGCGAGGCCCATGATTGGTCTGCAAAACCGAAACACCTTAGCACATCTCCCGACAAGAAGTCTAAGGTTCTTGACCAGTATGGGAAAAAGATCTACTCTTCTTCCACCCTGGGAATTAGAGCATTAAATTATGTTGCCCATATTGGGGACTACCAAAAATCAGTCTTGGGACAGTTGGAGTCCAAAGCAGACTCTCTCCAAGACTCAACCCTGAAAGGAGAAATGGCGGATTTAGTCAGGTCTGCTAGATTTGCATGCAGACATATGTTAAGAGCTACCTAAGATAGCCAGCCCGGTGGTGCTGAGGGTTGAGGCACTGGACGCCACACCTCGCACTATACCCGGTGACCGGGTTTGAGGGACGGACTCGGGGGAACTGGGGGTCGGCGGGGAAGGAGAGGATCGAGCGTCCGGAGGAAAGCTCTCCTCTCTCTGGGGAGGGTTTCTGGGGCTGCTCGGTACCCTCGCGACCCCCGATGGAGAGCGGAGCTACAGCAGGAGTACCAGCCAGAACAATGGGGGCGGGAGTGCGGCTGACGTCAGCAGGGCAGCCGTGCACAGACGTCATTGCACGCTGTACTCCCGAGGGGAAAACCTACACAGAAAAAAACCGTCTAGTGGATAGGCGTCGGCACATCCACCTCCTGACCACACTCCACTGCCAGTCGTACTCCTACCCTGGGCCGAGCCCAACCTGGCCCGAACTTAAGCTAGAGCGCCCTGGGTGGATAGGGTGGCCCTGCCTCGGGGGGCGGGGGGGATAGAGGTGGGGGGTAGCCAGGTTGGTGCCAGGGAATAGGAGATCTCACAGGCATGGAGGTAGTATTGGGGGCACTGGTGATGCCTAAGATGTGGTACATGCTGCTGGTAGAGGCTCAGTGTCAGCTATTAGCCTCCGACGCCTCGCATGGCTTAGGATCTCAGGATTGGCTCCTGAAGTCCAGACAGCCATACAAGATGCCCCTTTTAGGGATTCAGTTCTGTTTTGGGGATATGTCAAGGACATCGGTACTGACTTACAGGACAAGGGCAAAGCCTTGTGCTCTGTTCAATTTATGTACAAGCCACCCCAAAAACAAAAGCAGCCATTTCGGAGACGACAATGTCATCAACAAAGACAACCTCAAAACCGACGTCAGAACAAATGTCGGTCACCTTCGGCTGGTAGAGCTCCCCCGGCCGACTCCCAAAAGGCTTCGGGTGCTTCAGTCTCCTCCCTGCCCACCGCCTCCTGACTCTCTAACCCTCCCACCTCCACTAGATTGCATTCCAGAGGAACCAGTAGGGGGAAGATTCTCCCACCACCTACCGGAGTGGGCGAAGATCACAACAGACTCATGGGTACTACAATTGGTGGCAAAAGGCCACACAATAGAATTCACAGAGAGACCACCAACAAATCCTCCAGGTCACTCATTCTACCCACCTCACCACATACCCTTGGTAACAGAGGAAATAAACTCCCTGCTGGCAAAGGCAGCAGTAGAGCCAGTTTCAAAACAACATCTCGGGGAAGGGGTACTACTCGCATTTCTTCCTGGTACCCAAGAAGACAGATGATCTTAGACCCATTCTCAATCTGAGCGCTCTCTGAACTTCTTCATGGAGTACAAGAGGTTCAGAATGTTGTCTCTTCCCAGCCTACTTCCTCTATTACAGAAGGGTCATTGGCTCTGCGCTCTGGCCATGCAGGATGCCTACCTGCATATCCCAATTTTTCCTGCCACACAGCAAATTCTTCTGTTTTTTTTTTTCAGGGAGGACATTTTCAGTTCAAAGCTCTTCCCTATGGCCTTTTGTCGGCACCCAGAGTGTTCACAAAGTGCCTAGTGGTGGTTGCAGCTTTTGTATGCAGACGGGGGTACGAGTATTTCCATACCTCAACGATTGGCTGATTTCAGCTCCGTCGAGAGACACTCTGGCCAGTTCTTTGGCCCTTACCCTGGATATTTTTCAACGGGTGGGCATCACAGTCAGCCATGTCAAATTCCACCTTTTCCCTACCCAACAACTCCAATTTATTGGAGCAGTGTTGGACACAGTCCAGGGCAAGGCCTTCCTGCCGCAGGACAGGATGGCAGCATTACAGCAACAGACACGCCTGGTAGCATCGCAGAGAAGGATACCAGTGAGGTCAGTCCTTTGACTGCTCGGGCTAATGGCTGTGGCCATCCCTTCAGTCCCCTTAGCCAGACTATACATGAGTCTCTCAATAGACCCTCAGAGTACGGTGGGACCAGAGATGCGACGATCTGGACTACAAGATCCTGGTTTCAGACCTGGTGGCTTGGGAACTTTTGTGGTGGCAGAACCAAGGCAACCTATCCAGAGGTGTTTCATTCCAAACAGACATTCTCTACCAGACCTTGACAACAGATGCCTCGAGCCTGGGGTGGCGAGCGCACCTGGGAACCCACAGGACACAGGGTCCATTGGTCCCACAGTGAACTGTCCCTTCATATCAATGTGCTCAAGATGAGGGCAGTTTTGAATGCCCTGAAAGCTTTCCAACATCTCATCCAACCGGGACAGCTCATGATTCAGACAGACATGTGCATAGTCCGATACATGAACAGACAAGGCGGAACCCGCTCTTATCCCCTCTGTCGGGAGGCAACGAGAGTGTGGTACTAGGCAGCCAATCACAAACTTCATTTGACAGCAGTCCACGTGCTAGGCACTCAAAACGTCCTGGCAGACACACTCAGTTGCACATAAGCCAGTGCATGAGTGGGAAATCAGTCAATCTGTGGTAGAAGACATCTTCGAAAGGTGGGAAAGACCACAACTAGACCTGTTCGCCTCTCCACTCAACACAAAACTAACAGCTTTCTGCTCGCTCGCTCGCTCCAGGGCATGGTGTTTTCTGGTGAGACGCACTGTCTCTATGTTGGAAGGGGAGGTTCGTGTATGCCTCCCTCCACTTCCATTGATTCAGACAGTACCAGTGAAGCTCCAAGCAGAAAGAGCATGAATGATACTCATCGCTCCCTTCTGGCCGAGACAAATATGGTTCTCTCTGCTGCAACAACTGTCAGTGGATCCTTCAATTCCACTGCAAGTCTCTCAAGATCTCTTGACACAAGAACAGGGAACCCTGGTACACCCAGGTCTCAGATCCCTCTACATGCGTGGCACCTATCGACATAGCTGCCACACATTTTGGGGTTTCCACGAGGGTGGCACAGATTCTAGTGGAGGCCAGAAAGCCATCCATTAGAACCACGTATGCTATGAAATGGAAAAGGTTTTCCATATGGGTGGACTCTAAGGGGCTAGAACCCTTCTCCTGTTCAGTCACACAGGTCTTAGATTACATGCTGCATCTGTATGACCTGAGTCTTAGTTACTCGATTTTGAAAGTTCATTTATCTGCCATTACTGCCTGCCACATCCCTGTGGGAAGCAAGACTTTGGCTCCGCTGGAGGTATCCAAATCTTCTTGAAAGGGATCCTACATTTAAAACCTCCAGGGCTGGCTCAGTGGCGCTGAGGGTTGAGGCACTGGACGCCACACCTCATGCCACGCCGGCGACCCGGGTTCGTTAGCGGACTCTGGCTGCCATGGGTTGGCAGGGGAGGGAGAGGATAGAGCATCCGGAGGAGAGCTCTCCTCTCCCGGGGGGAGGGCCAAGGGCTGTCCGGTGTCCCAGTGACCTCTGATGAAGATCGGGGGTACTGCAGGATGACAGGCACAAAACAGTGGGGTAAGCGCGACGACGTTGGCAGGGTTGGCATGCGTCCAGACATTGCACGTCGTGCTCGCGGGGGTGTGTGGGAAGGACATAAAATCCCCCTGGAGGACAGTGGAGATGATGGGGACTCCATTAACACAGCCCACATCCCAGCGCTGGCCGGCATATCAGGATCCTCCCCAAGGCACCAACCTGAGCAGCCAGGTAGGGCCCCTTGAGTCTGTAAGGTCACCAAGAGCGGGCGAACCTTCCCCCAGGGGTACCCGGTTGCCAGGGGACTGGGTGTGGACTGGGCTGTTTGGGTGGGGAGTTCCTGGTAGGGTTCAGGCTGGAAGTGAGAGGCCCTCGTCGTGTGGGTACCCCTGAAGGATGCCCTACCTCCTGGGTGTATAAAAGACAGTTGGAAAAAAAAAAAAACACCAGTACAGAGCCCTGCTCCGCCCTAGGACTTGAATTTCATCCTGGAAAAAATCACATTGCCTCTCTTTGAACCGGCAGTAGATTCTGACATGTGCTACCTTTCTTGGAAACCGCTCTTCCTAGTGGCCATCACTTCAGCTCGAAGGATTTCTGTGCTTCAGGCCCTAATGTGTAAGGTCCCTTACTTGATTTTTCACAGAGAAAATCTGAAGTTCTTGCCTAAGGTGGTCTCGGAATCCACATTGAATCAGTCACTTGAGTTACCAATGTACTACCCTGAGCACTCCAACCGGGGTGAAGCAATTCTGCACACTCTGGATGTACATAGAATTCTTCAGTACTACACGAACAGGACAAAGCCTGTCCATAAAACTGACCAGTTATTTGTGTCCTTCGCACCCAAAAGAGAGGGCGCTGCAGTTTCCAAACAGTGATTGTCCAAATGGTTGGCAAATTGCATTACCTTCTGTTACCAGAAGTACAACAAACCGCTTCTGGGGAGGTCAAAGGGTATTCAACCAGAGGCATGGCTGCTTCTACTGCTTGTTTCAGGAATGTCTCAGCCGCCAACATATGTGCAGCCACAACTTGGAGTTCTGTCCATACTTTCATCAAACACTACAGCTTGGATATTGCTTTGAGGCGCAGAGTGGGCTTTGGGCTAGCTGTCCTGCAGGGCCTCTTATCTTAGGTTCCTGCTTACTGCAGACCTGTTCCTACCTCCCATGTCTCAGACTTGATCATGCCTGGGACTCAGTCCTATATGTGAGTACCTACTGCAAGAGCCCTCTCGAAGAAAAATAGTACAGTTACATAAGAGCTTACCGTAACAGTAGATCTTCGAGAGAGGCTCTTGCAGTAGGTACTGCTTTTCCTCCCACCTACCTCCTGGGATTCTTCTACTCTTTCTCCTGTAATAGATTTTAGGTCCAGGAGACCACTCCTTATGTCCTATCGCACCTTTCTAGGTCTCCGGCATGAGAACTGGAGGGCAGGCATGGGGACCACTCCCTATATAGCGCCACTCTGACGTCAATCATGTGATTTCGGTGGTGGTCCCCTGCCAGACACTGCTAGCTAGAAGTTTTGCGTGTGGTCCTAGCACCCGGCGGCTTTTTCCTATATGCGAGTACCTACTGCGAGGGCCTCTCTCAAAGATCTGCTGTTACGGTAAGTTCTTACGTAACTATACTTTGTTCCTTGACTGCTTCTTCTCTCCTTAGGCTGGCTCTGCCTTCGTTGCCAGAAGATGAATTCAGTGGAAGTGAAGCTGACCCATGGCATCACAAGTCAGCAGAAGATGCTGAACATAGATCCACTTGTGTTGTGTCTCTGTTGCCTGGGGGGAGCACACAACGTTTCTGGTTGTGGCCTGTGTCAGACGATGCTTCCCTCCGCTTTGGAAGATCATGCTGCCTGGCTTCTTCTTGGCTGGCTGACTGACAAGGATGCTGCAATCTGGCTGAAGGGTCATAAAAAGGCATGCACTGTGGTGGGGTCTGCTGCTCAGCTTGTGACCCTGTAAGAAGTGGTGGCAATTGTTGCAATGGACACCTCATAGGCCTTGGGGCTGTTCCTGGCTGGGGTCAGCATTGGTGGGTTCTTCTCAGTTCAGTTCCAGGAAATGTGTCAGGCCATCCAGGCTTTCTGGGAGAGCCCTGTCCACCACAGAAAGAAGCACAAGCAATGCTGACACTGGTTGTGAGATCGGTAGAGATCACAGTCCTCCTGCTCCCTCGACTTCACCAACCGCTTAATGTGTGTTGAATGCTTGACTCCAGTAAAATTGCCTTTGGTTGAGAGACTGGTCGATAGCTACAAGGTGCCTCCATCAGGTTTGTCTTCATCTTTCTCGAGCCTGTTGGCCAGTTGTTGGAGAAAGTCAATAAGGAGATGATGTCCCAGGCATACATGGACTGGTCAGTGTAACCAACCAGCTCCACTCAGGACCAGCTTCCACTGGTGATTGTGTCACTGAAGCTAGTCAGTGTGGCTTGGCATGTGATCTATACTGACCCTCCAGAGGCTTCTCCTCGATTCTGTCCCTCTGGTCATTGGTTGAGGTTGAGGTCTAGGCACCATTCATGCTTCGATTCTAGTCCACTGGGAGGCACCGCTGTCAGAACTCCTCTGACAGCAATGAATCATTGCAAGGAAAGCAAGGGCTCTACCCACTGGAACTATGGTCAGCTGGCAAGAACCAGTGATGCCCATGCCGATCTATCCTCGGCAGATGACTTCGGCATCTTTCTCCACCGCAGCCTTTGGTGGGAGCCCCGACCAAGGATTCCTGTGCTGCTGTCTGCTTACCAGCTTGGCTCTGGATGGAAATCATCCAGTCAGAAGACTCCAGGGTGATTTGAGGGGGCAAGTGGCCTTGGGCCATTTTCAGAGTCCTCTGACTCGGACAGGTCATCCATGGTGTCATTGAAAACCCAACCCTTCAGCCAAATCGTGGTAGAAGATCTGTCCACCAATTATGGGCCAGTGTCATTTGGGGGTCTCTTCCGTCTGATGTCAGAGTCCATTCAGTTGTCCTGGGAGCCTGTCCAGAAATGGGCTAAAAACCCCTTTACGGACATTTTGGACAAGGCTGAATCCCCAGGGGTTGCCTTTCCCATGGCTGAGGCCATCTTGGGATCGGCTCTGGAGCTTTAGTGGTATCCACCATCCTGCCCAGTGCTCTCCACCCATACGGTCTGCAAGTATGTAGTCCCTATTGGGTTCCTGTCTGGGTTCTCTGACCATCCCATGATGAAGGGATTGGTCTTTGACTTGGCCTTCCTGAATTCAGGAGGCCAAGGGGATGTGGACAAGTCCCTCGCCCCCCCCCCCCAAGAAGGAGTTGAGGAAGTTTGACCATGCGGCAAAGAAAGTCTACGCCACTTCCTCCTTGGGTCTGAGTCAGGCCAGCTGCACTCTCCTGATGACCAGCTTCGGTGACTCCCTGTTGAAAGTGCTGGATAAAATCATCCCTCACCTCCCTGCCATCAGTCAGCTGCCGGTGAAGTTGATCAAAAACAAGGGGCAAGCGCTGGCAAAACACTACCTCCAGATGGCCACAGACATAAACGACTCCTTCACCTGTGCCGTGGCAGCGGCCTTCATGATGCAGGGCCTGGCTGAGATTATCTACCTTTATGGCAGATGCTCAGCACAAGTTGGCTGATGTCCCCTTCTTGGGTACTGAACTCTTTGGTCTGGGGTGGAAGGACATCTCGCCAGAATAGGGGAACAGTCTTCTCCACCAGAACTGAGAAGTTCAGTGCCACCCTGGACTCAGTGGCTTCATCCCAAAAGGACCCTAAGGCACAGAAGCCTAAAAAGAAGACCATCCAGTTTCGGTCATTTAAGCCACAGCAGCCATGGCAGCAGCTCCAACAAGTGCAGTACCAAGCCTAGCATCCTGAGGCCAAGTTTTCTGGCCAGGGGCCAGAAAGAGGTGGGGAGTGAGGAATTTGGTGCCCCTGTGGCACCAGCAGCCAGTGCCCCTTCCAAAGCTGCCCAGTGATGGGTCAGGGGGTGTCAACCTCCTGCCTGTCAAGTCCCTGACACAGCTCCCTGTGGGTTCAGCTACAACACTTCTGGCACATCAGGGATACGTGTCCAGGTACTTTGTGGCCCTGAATTTGCAGGGGGCTGGTGCCACATACTGGATCTGCATGACCTGAATCAATTCATGTGGAAGCGCAAGTTCAGGATGGTCACTCTGAACCAGATCATACCATTTTTGGAGCACGGCATGGTGTTCTGCTCCCTGGACCTCCGGGATGCATTCTTTCACATCCCAGTCCCTCTGTCCCACAGGCAGTGCTTTCAGTTCCATGTATAAGGTATTCTTTATCAGTTTTGGATTGTGCCCTTTGGCCTGTCTTCCACACTCAGGGTCTTCACCAAGTGCATGGCAGTGGTGGCAGCCTTCCAACGGCGCAAGTGCGTTCGGGTGTACCCATACCTAGACACATGGCTGATAGCCAGGCCATCCAAGGAAGGCCACAGAGCAGTTCAGCGATATGGCCCTTGAGACCTGCAGAGACTTGGGCCTGTTGGGCATCCTGGACAAGTCCAAACTGATCCCCTCCCAGGTTATAAAGGTAATTGGGGAGGAGCTAGACTTCCTGTGGGCTGGGGCCTGTCTCCCTGTGGACCAGGCTCAGGACCTTTATCTCCTTTGCTCAGTCATTTCCGGTTGGGTGCTTGCGTCCTGGCCAGGATTTCCTTTGGCTGCTCGGATACCTGGCATCCATCACCAGCATGGTCCATTGGGCATGCTGCTGGATGCACCACCTGCAGTGGGAGCTGGGTCGTTGGTGGTCCAAGCACCTAGACCACCTGGATTAGCCAGTCCTGGTGAGCCAGCCATTGTGGGAAGCCATCCAGTGGTGCCTGTTCCTCAACATCTGGAGGAAGGAATCCTGTTTGTATGCCTGGAGCTGACCATCACTCTCACGAGGGACATGTCTCTGGTGGAATGGGGAGCACACCTGGGGACCACAGAACCCATGGATTCTGGTCACACAGGGAGTCCCGTCACCACATCAGCCTGCTGGAGCTCCGTAAAGTGCAGCCTGCTCCGATGGAATTTGCTCCTCTAGTCAGGGGTCAGGTCATGCAGATCGAAACTGACAACACCACAACCATGCTGTACCTGAACAGGTAGGGCAGAACTCATTCCCTTCCGTTTGTTGGGAGGCCCTGCACACCAGGACCCTTGTGCGCAGTCTGGTACAGATCTCCTGGCAGAGTGAACAGTCACCTGGCAGATGCTCTCAGCCGGGTGGAAGGCACATCGAATTAGTGATCCCTACATCAGGAGGTGGAACACCACCTGCTGTTACAGTGGGGAACCCCTCTGGTGGATCTGTGTGCCTCTTAGTAGAACAGAAAGTTGAGACTGTTTTGTTTCCATGCCCTGCAGCCTGGGACACTGTCGGAGGATGCCTTGGAACCCAGGCCTCGTGTATGCCTTCCCTCAATTCCTCTTGGTCCACAAGGTGGTGGTCAAGGCCAAGGAGGACAAGGTGTGGATGATCCCGATAGCTCCAGACTGGCCAAGACAGTTCTGGTACCTGGATCTCCTTAATTTCAGCAGCAGGCCTCCGTGGTAGTTGTCTGTTCATCTGGACCTGCTGACCAGGCAACAGGGGAAGGTCCTACACCTGGACCTTCAGTCCCTGCACCTCACAGCTTTGTTCCTGAGTGATTAGAGTTCCAGGCTTTGGGCCTTTCGGAAGCTGTGCTCCGCATTATGGAGGCCTCCTGTAAGGAGTCGACATGTCGGTGCTACTCCTTTAAATGGAAAAAGTTTTCCATTTGATGTCAGAGCAAGGAGCTTGATCCCCTTGCCTGCCCTGTGACTAGTATCCTTTGGTCCCTTTACCATTTGGGACTGCGAGTGATGATCTCTGTGTATAGGATGTGGGCTGGTATGCCGAAGATGGCCGAGGAGAAGGTGGCCAGGCACTTTTTTAACTGCCTTGACCACCTGTCCCCTTCAGTGTGTGAACCACCACCACCATGGGATCTACTGCTGTTGCTGGCCGGGCTCATGGGCAAGCCATTTGAGCCTGTGCACAGGTGTGAGATGTCACACCTGTTGTGGAAGATGGCCTTCATGGTGGCCATTATGTCAACCATATGGATTAGTGAGAGCCATGCGCTGTCAGTGAAATCTCTATATTTGGTCTTCTGCAGGTACAAGGTCATCCTTCACCCCCACCCGATGTTCCTTCCAAAGGTAGTACTGGAGTTCCACATTAACCAGGTGATTAACCTTCTGGTATATTTTACCAGCCCATCTTTGGAGGCCAACTGCAGGCTCCACACGTTGGACCTGCAAAGGGTGATCACTTAAGAAGCGCACAGCTGGTGTTCGGAGTGAGGCTCACAAGCTGCTTGTTACACTGAAACCACTCCTGCCAGCAGAGCGGACAGGTGACAGGTAGATAACAGCCTGCATCGACCTCTGCTATAGGCTGGCTGGTAGGGAGCCTCCCATAAGGCTTAGGGCTCATTCCACCGGACATGCTGCTGTCTTGGTGGCTGCTTCTGGGGACATCACTGTCTTGAGATTTGCAGGGCTGCCACCTAAAAGTCAGCACACACCTTCATTTCCCATTACAGCATCGACCTTGAGTCTCATCGGGATACTGCTTTTTGGACCTTGGTTCTCCAATCCCTGTTCATCAAGCATGGATGCACTCCTTGCCCCTTCCTCCAGGAGAACTGCTGGATGTCTGCCAGTGTGTGGACAGTGAACTAGAGCTATGCCTCTAGAAGAATAGGTTACTCACCTTTAACCATAATTCTAGGAGTGATATGTAGTTCATATCCACCCTGCCTTCCCTGGCAAGTGGCACACAGATCCCTCCTTCCAGCATGCAAGATCTGACATCATGGGGCAAAGCTAGAGGATATACCGTCCAGGTGGTGGGAGGAGCTTAACATAGACATTCGGATGAATCAGTACTTCTAGTGGAACTGCCAATGTGTGGATGTGAACTACGTACCACTCCTAGAACTACAGTTACAGGTAAGAAACATATTTTTTGTGGTATATCCCTGTTAGCTACTAAATGCGACCCATCTCTCAGGACACTATACCAGTCTAACTTCACTTTACAGTAGCACTGTCTGTGAAGGAGTGCCATGTACTACATTGGATCATGTTACTCCATCCCTGTCATTGCAAGGGAAACAGGTGATTTTTCTGATGTTTTTTCCTTGTGCCTATGCCAGCTTATCCTTGGTTGGTATGCCGTTTCTCTTCTGTCCCACATGTGCCATTAGTTCACTGCCCTTAAGAGTAACTGGGGAGATTACACATTTTGACTCCTTGGGTTGTCCAGACCTACAGCACTGCATGCACCAGATAACCCCTTTTCCTTTTAAAAGTGGGCATAGGTTAAGTGATTTTTTTTTTGTCTTTCCTCTGTCTGGTGGCATGAGGTTGTTTTTTTCCAGGCGTCTGTGTTCATTTTTGTTGTGGCACATTGTGCCATCTCAGTTTAAGGGGAGTCTCAATTTGGGCATCCCCCTCTTAGTCTCTTCTGCCAGAGCCACATGCTTCAGGCCTGCTGCCTTAGAGATCATTACCCATCTGCTGTCTGCCTAGTGGTGTGAGGCTCTGGTTCCATACCCAACTACCCCTGGTGCCAAATAGTGTACCCTTCTCTCTCTATCCAGATGGTTTTGTAGTCAAGTTTTATTTTGTGTTATTTACTTTTCCTATATCCTTTCCCTACCCCTTTGGGCTAGGGAATTTCTTAACCCTCTCTTTATTTTTTCCCCACTTTGTTTCTCTCCTGGCGAACAGAACTGAAGTTGGTGAGGTTGTCGGCAACAGTTACTGGTTAGTGCCGAGGCACCATGTGGGGTAGCCATCGTCAGCCCTCTAGCCAAAAGGTTTGCTCCCATGTGGTCTTGGTGCCTCTGGCCCAGACCCATAAGTCATAATCAATGGTAAAGATGTTGTGGAAGATCGACCGTTACGGTAGGTATGTCATTTAATTTCTTTCATTTAGGGACAGATTTCCCATACAGTTAAACCAATCTACAATTTAGGGCACTTTTCCAGTTACATAAAATTCATCTTTTAAGAGCTAGAGACCCAACCAAGAGTCCACAGTTGCAAAGGCTGGGGAACTTTCTGCAATTCTGTGGTAACACCCGTGAGAAAAGGGGAAAGGTTAAATGGAATAATGAAAATCATTTTTTTTTTTTTTTGCCTCTGATAGGGCTTAATGTATGGGGACTGGGTGACTAAGTAGATTGGCATTTCTGTTTTAGGTTGCTGGTCTGAATCTAGTGGTGGCCATAAGCTGTTTTCACTGGCTGGCTGTTCAATGGCCTCTTGTGAAATGAGCTGTGATGGGTCTCTATTCAGTTCCCAAGAGGACAGGTATCAACACCACAGTACAACACCATGCTAACTGGCAACTTAGCTAACAGTCTCGTATGTGATGCCAAAGATTAAAATGGAAGAGAAATCCCTATACATTAGTACGTTTGCATGGCATATTTACTCATCATTGCATATGCAGCAAGAGTGCAGGGAGGTATACACGATGAACCTAGAGTCCCTTCTGACCTTGAAATTATTTTGTTACTACCAGTGTTTTTAATTCTCAGCAGCAGGTAAGCCACACGTTTTGCATAGGGCTTTCTGAACTTCTGTGGTGGGTTTGTTTCACTTCTAGGGCATGAATTATTTAATTCTGTGGCAGCTTTCTGTCCAGCCACTGTATTGTTCCATGTGATGTCATTGATGGTATCATATATAGAGCATAGAAGAGCAACTCCAGGACTAATGAAGAGAGGCACTGAGCCTGGAATTCTGGAATACTGTTTTATTTTCCTAATATAGCTCTTTACCATGGACCGCCACCCACGCCTGCTGTCAGGCCCTTGTGCCGGCAGCCTTGCAGCCCCACCTGCCACTCTGCTCCACTGTTGAAACCAGTGGGGATCCATGTGGAGGCCTGAGAGTACCGGTGGCCATCATATAGGTGGCCGGGAAACATAGAGGCTTTCTGATTTTCTCCCTGTTCCCCCTTAAGCCCCTCCCAGCTCCCTGACACTGATGCCCTGTCAGGCCTTGCACTTACGCAGTGACAGCCCTGTTGAGGAGCCAAGCTCCCTGACCCATCACAGGGGTCATTATAGTGGTGGAACCCCAGTGCCATCCTTCCCTGGCTGGGAGCGCTGCCACAAGGAAACATCACCCTGGCCCCTTCGGATGCCTGACCCAGCTCCTGAAATTACACCTAGTCATGACTCTGATGCTTAATACACATGCAGTTTTGTCACTCATCATGCCTTTTTCATTGTTAAAGCTGCAAACTCGGCTGGAGTCTACGGAATCTCGCCTGCGCAGAACAGAGCATGAGCACAGTGCTGATCTGGAGAGCTCCCTAATTCGCCTGGAGGAAGAACAGCAAAGGTGGGTAAACCATCACTTCTGGAGATGCTTACAAGCTTGTCTCGTCTCTAATTAGTTTCCTTCCTTCCTCCCTCCCTCTCAGCTATCCTACATTTCCCCTTCCTTCCTTCCTTCCTGACTCACCAGTCAACACTCATCATATTTGCCTGAACATGACAACTGCTTCTTCTGGTCAGAGTACCTCAAACACACTTTAAATAGATCTAACATTCTGTTTTTCACCTGGGATGGGATTTTTTGTAACCAAACATACAACTTTTTTTTTGTTACCTGCTGTATCTATTTATACCTGCCTATCCAGCCAGTCTCCATCCTCCTGCTCTTCCGAGCTCCATCACCTAGCTTCTGTGAGACTTACCACTCTCCTCCTTTTACCCTGCAGCAGTGAGGCTGCTTCATCAAGGCTTGGGGACAGACCTAAAATCAACTTCAATAAAGCATCAAGAAAAGAGGTGCCACAGTCGATGTGAAGTCTGCGAAGAGAGTCAGGACTCATCATGGCATGGCTGGGGTGCTAGCAACTTAGAAAACATGATGAGAGAAAAAGACTTTCTTTCCATTGACTTAACCCATTCATTACCATGCTTGGTTTTCTCCCTCCTAACCAGTTTTCCATCCTTTTTACAATTCTCTCAACTACTCCCAAATCCTTCAGCTTTTTTCTTTCTTGCCATTTTTTCATACAGTTTTATTCCTCTGGGGGAGACGTGAGGACTCTTAGCCCTGTCCCCACCCCCGACCGACACTCATCTTTCTTGACTTGCCAGCGGGCTATACACCCCTTGATCAACAATCATGATCCCCCCGGTAGTCGAGTGCCAATGCAGGCCACGGGGGTGCAGGCAGGGTTTCATGAAGCTCATTTTCCCGTATTTTCCAGTGTTCTCCCTCAGACCTCTGCTGCAGTAACATGTCAGTATGTGCACATGGAGGCACGTACATTCTTCAGAGCTGCGGCCTCGCTCTTTGAGCTGCTTGTAGACCTGCACTACTACTGTGCCTCCACCTGGTGGCAGTCAAAGGCTGAGAAAGCTGACTACCCCTACCCGGGAAAAGAGATCAGTCCCTGGGATGCTCAATCCTCTCCTAGTCTGCTGACCCCGGCTACCCATACTCATTCCCAAACACATGCCACCGACATGGCAGGAGGCAAGGCATTCTGTGCCTCAGCCCTCCACAGCAGTGGGCTGGCTGTCTTCAGGTTTTTAAAAACTGTTTTTGTGCAATACTGAATTGAAAGCCTTACTACAGTTGTTATTTTTCCTCCAGTGTTTCACCCAGCCCCAGGAGATGTCATGGCCTAGGACATCATGGGCATGCACACACTAGCGTACAATTGAACCATTGTCAGTGCCATCCCTGCCCATTACCAGCCCTCCAGCTGCACTACCACCTGTAGTCACCCAGGTGGCAGTATCGTGACAGAGGATGGTATCCTCCCTCCCTGGTGGAGGGGCGTGCCCTGTGGGATGCTGGATCCTGCTCCACCTGGTGGGCGCCTAATGACCATGCTCATTCCTGGACCTGGGTTGCTGGTGCCACAAGTGGTAGCCCCACTGCTGTGCCCAGTGTCCCACCTACAAGTTTTTTTTTATGTTGTTAGAATAGTTACTCTTACTCTTCCATCCTTAACATCCCATCTGGCAAGTTTGGCCGCAGTGCAGTACCATCATGAAGTTCCCTTTGCCAAGTCAATGCCACAGGAACCTTCAATGCCACAGGGGTAACTTTGAAAAAATATAATAAGTACACACAATTTAGCTGTTATAAAAAAGGCCATGAAAATCCATCCTCAAACCTCATAGGTCGAAACATGTCACATGACTATTGATTATTTTCTGACAACTGCAAACCTCACTGGAACTACATATTCTTTTTTCTATAGAGGTTATATGCTCCTGTGCTGCCCCCGGCTGCCTTCCTCTGACTGATGCCCCTAGCCCCATCACCCAGCTTCTCCAGGGCTTACCTTTCTCCATTGTCCTCTGCTACAGGACTGTGAAAGGTGATCACCAGTGCGGGGCTTTTGAAGAGTTGGTCATCATCTTCCAGTCACAGGTATTTTTCCTCTGATTTTCTCCCTCGGCCCACAAGATGTACGTACAGTGGGTGCAATGTGAGTGCTCCAGTTCTGTGGAGACACTCCCTGTGCCCTGAACACGGGGTGCCTTCCCTTTGTATGTGGTTCACTTGTGCTGCCACCTGGACACCTCCAGGTGGCAGTCGAACAGTGTGCTATGGCAACCCCCCTGCCAGAGGAATGAGAGCAGTCCTAGGGATGCTCGATCCTCCCTCCCTCCCTGACCAGCCCTCGAGTAATCAGCATCCGTTTCCAAACCCAGACTGCTGGCCTGGCAGGAGGTGATGTGCTCAGTGCCTCAGCCCTCCAAGCCGCTGGGCCAACTACATATTTTTTTTAACAAATAAAAGTCCTTTTTATGTTGGTGCGCTTGCGCAGCCAACATCTTACGGTAGTGCAGATTTGGAGGCGCGGTCACTGTTGGGCGAATGCAGGGCATGCATCAGTAGGTGCGTTCCTCATTCCCCAATCAGCCTGCATGATGGCACCACACCATGCATACATAATGTGGCGAGCACATCTAAGGAAAGGTCCGCTGCAATCCGAGCAAAGCTCATCATGCATGGCGGACCCCCGATGTAGCCACATTCTGTGCATAGCGGCCGTATCTACCAACCGGTGCCAATCCCCTGCCGGCTTCCGTGACCCCAATATATGTGCCGTGAGGCCCACTCCCCGTCGGCATAAAACACTCCCATTTGTTATATGCGGTGGCCCAGTCCCCATGGCTCTGCCCCCTCTTTCCTTGTGTGCCGGCCGGGGTGCCCAATCCCGTCGGCATAAATTAACCCCCCTTTGTGGTGTGCTGGCGAGGATGCCCAATCCCCGTCGGCTGCAGCACCTCCCCTAACAGTTAGCTGGCACGCTGGAGCCCACCCCAGCGTGCCGTCTGAGGAAAAAAATGTCCTCGATGTTTTTATTTTTTATCCCTGTAACACAAAACGGCCCTTGTAGTCTCCCTCCCACAACCCGCACTCACCCTCTGCGCACCTGCCTCCCACACCCTCCACCTCATGCACCCTGCGAGTCAGTGGCGATGATCTTGGTGGACCGGGAACATGTCTGCACTCTTCAAAGCTGACCGCTGAACTGAGGAAATGCCGTAAGCTGTATAATGGAATAAATAGGGTTTTTCAACTTTGCTGCATATCTCAGGCATATTTTGGCATTTGGCACAAATTTTCAACATGGGGTTTTGGGACCCTCTCATGAATTCTTGCACTGTTATCGCGTTATTTGGTCCGAAGGTGATTTGCAGTCACTGCGGAATCACCTTTAGGGCAGGCGAACAAAGCGACAGTGCCAGTGCTCATGAGGGGCTCTCAAAAGCCTATGTTGCAAATTTGATGGAAAAATCCAAAAAATTACTGTTCTACGAGTGTGCGTTGCGCAGTTGCTACGCACGCTCGTAACTTAGCGAATTTGCAATATTTTCACGCCACATGTTCAGCATTGGCATTTTTCCACACCTTCTTGTGAACCGTATAGTTGTCATTTTACACATCCTGCCTGAAATGTGTTTTCGCACTTCCGGCACAGAATAGCGCGGTCGATGTGGGGAAACCAGTTTTTGGGACAGTTTGAGGAAATGACGATGACACTGCTCATGAGCAGAGGTCCTAAAATGCCTATGTTGAAAATTTGGTGCCAAAAGTCCATAAAATGACTGTGCTGCAAGCGTGCGTTGCGCAGTTCCCATGCAGCCTTGTAACTTCGTAAATTTGCAATATTTCCATGCCAGATTTTCACCACTGGCATTTGTGCACACCTCCTTATCAAGAGTACAGCTGCCATTTTTCACAGCCTGCCCAAAACGCATTTCCGCAACTGTGGCACACAGTGGCGTGCTCGCACTGGGAACTCACCTTTGGGACACATTAACAAAATCACAGCACCACTGTTCATGAGGAGAGGTCCCAAAATACATATGTTGAAAGTGTGCCTAAAAAACTCCTACAAATAATTGGGTTGCGGACATCTGTTGCGCACTTTGTATGCATGTTCATTGCTTCACCAATATTTCATATTGCCACTCCAGATTTTCAACGTTGCCATTTTTTACCCCTTCTCATGAACAATACAGTTGTCATTCTATACATCCTGCCCAAAACTGTGTTTGCGTCCCTCTGTCGCTAAATGGCACAGCCGCTGTGCAAAACCACATTTCAGCTAACAAAGTGATTGTGCCGCTTTTCATGAGTTGGCCTGACAAGCAGCCCATGTTGAAAATGTGGAGTGAAACTACCACTACACGCCTACGGTGTTAGGGTTTCCAACTGTAGCACCCCACCCGGTACGGACTGACAGGCGTCAGGGCTGTGACTTGGGATCATCAGATGTAATGCTCACACCATTCCACCCCCCACACCCACCCTGCAGCCACTGACAGGCATCGTGGTGTGTCTTCCACTGTTCGGCCACAAACTTCACCCCACACTCCTATACTGCACCCATGTCAGCGTATTTCCTTATGGAATGGGGTAAGTATAATTTCCAAAGACCCCAAAGCACACCATGACACTTGTCAGTGTCTACAGGGTAGGGTGAGGTACAATGGCATGAGCATTATAGCTGACGACCCAAAGGCACACCCCAATGCCTGTCGCTCTCTACAGGGTGGGGGTGGGGTTGGCGTCACTTCAATACTTCACTGCCATTCCTATTATGCGTCTCTAGCTCTGCCACTGCCAATGCCAGCGCGACAACATTTGGCATTGACAAATGCTTGTTTTAAGTGGGATATCACACTCCAAGGCATGCCGTTATAAGGAAATAATGCATTTCTTGTATGGTTGTGGCTCTCAGTTATACTTCGTGCCTAACAAGCACCCAAGGCATGTATTATTCCCTTATAACTGCATACCTTGGAGTGTGTTATCCCTTACATATTTCATATAATAAACTTTGTCTCTATTCATTACTTGTGAAATTTTATCAAAAAATGAGTCTCTATCACTTGGCCTTCCTCTGCTCTGACTGCTAATCTACTAGTGACATCGTAATCCTTCACTTGTGACATCACAGCTGATTGCTGTAGAAATGATTATGATCTCGCAAGCAGTGGAGTGTGCCGTCACATTTAGGGAAATGGCAGATAAAGGCAGTGACAGAGAATCTGGTTTTCATGCAGATATCCTCCATAATGAAAACTAGGAGGATGGAAAATGCAGGAAATATTGGAATTATAAGTGGGAGTATCAAAATATATATATATTTTTTTTTTTTAAGTTTTCTCTGTGATGTCGGAGGTTCTTCAAGTCAGGAGAATATGCTGATTGGGTTCTGTGTTGTTTAGGACCTAATAAATTCTTCACTATAAGAAAGGAAATAGTTTTCTTTTTTTGTGTGTAGAGATTTTCTTCCCAGTCCACCTCCATCCCTCCAGGATACCACCTTACTTAGCTTTCACTCCATTTCAGCGTAGCTTATCCCCCCTGACTAATTGTGTACACTGCAGGGTGTGTTTTGCTTTGCTACATTTCCACTATGCTGCTTCTAACACTTTCTCAGTTCCCCTTCTTGTTTACCCTCATCTACCTCCCCCTTCCATCTATCTTTACCCCCTTGTCCACCACTTTCCCTTCTTCTCCATCTCCCAACCTCCCCTTCTCCAGTCTCCCTGCTTTACCTCTCACTGCATCCTGGTTGCAGTCCCCTCTCATCTCCTTATCTTCATCTCAAAATCCTCGGGTTCTTCCTACTCTCCTAGCTTCGTAACTCTAACCCATCCTGCTCCCTTCTTCCTCTTCCTATAAGTGTTTAATGGTTCTCTTAAGCTATTCCTCTCCTTGCTGCTTTTAGTTGCTGGAACTATTGAGCTCAACCCTGGCCCTTCCCTTACTTCCCCTCTCTCCAAAGGTTTGAGAGTGGCCCATGTAGACATCTGCAGCTTTCTCCCTAAGATTGACCTGTAACAACCACTCTTGGTTAACCTCAAACCTGATGTGCTGGTGATCTCAGAATCTTGGCTCTCCCCCTGGATCACTGAGATCTTTTTCGAGGATATCTCTGTCATCAGGTCATACCTATGGAACTTGGCCATCAGGCGCTAGGATCACACGGAAGCTTTTCTACAGCAGTCTAGTAGGGGCCACCCATGCTGACATCAGGCTCTGATGTCACAACCCTATATAAGTGTGAGTGGACCCGCTCCCTCCTCAGTTCTTTCCTGCCGTCGACTGTTCTTGCATGGACTCTGTGGAAGCTATGTCAATCAGTCGACCACCACAATTTTACTTACCTTTTATTTTGTTACTACCTTCGAACCACTTTATTTAAATGTGATTCCTTTTATTTTTGCATGTCGAGAACTACTTCTTCGTCAGCTCTTTTCTGTCACTACCACTGCGGAAAGAAGATTTCTTCAACCGATGACCACGAACTTTGTGTCTGCTGTCTTGGGCCTGTTCACAACGCTCTTGCCTACAAGCTTTGCCTGAAGTTCAGCCTCACCACCCAGCGGTGCCTTAAGAAAGCCCTGCAGAAGTTCCTCATGGAGCAAAAGGCAGCCAGCGGAGAGCAGGGGTCTTTCCGGGGCTCCCCCTCCCAGTTGCTGGTGTCCTCTTTGGGCTCTCAGGCCACCAAGGCAGAGGACAAGTCCTGGGGGAAACATCCTTGTCAAGATAAGGACAGGACTAAGGACCACTTCCCCTGACAGTGATCCTGGTGCCCACTGGATTCTTCCTCCTCTTCTCTTGGGATCGCACTGTTGAATTCTTCAGTTTCGATGCCTCTCTCCATGCAGGCCTTTGCTCCTATCATGCCCCCCACGGTGGAGACTTCTCCCAGCCTTCTCAGGGCTGCGGAGGGACCATCGGCCTCTGGGTCATCGGCCCCAGCCCTGCTGTCATGACCTCTGGAACCGCAAGGTCCACAGGCACTGGGCCCCATCGTCTCTACTGTGTCTGGTGGCGGTTCGTCGGAGCTTGGTCCTTTGTGCTCTCCGTCAATACCTGTGTTGATAGCACTTCCTTACCCTTCCAGTGATCTTAGTGCGGTTCTTACTTCCATTACTTCAGCTGTCATCCAACAGTTTGTTCCATGGCCTGGGCTTTCTTTGCCCTTGCCGTCGGGTGCTGCTGCTGTGTTGATGCCAGTTCAACCTATCCAGCCTGCGCTGTCTAGAGAGTCATTAGTATTCCGGATGTCGGTCTCTGTTGCAGAACAGGCCATTGTAGAGGAGGAATATCACCCTGATCTCATCCTCCCTGATGAAGAGGAAGATGTGGAGGTAGACTCCTCTGACAGGTCTGCTGTCTCCTCCAGGAGTGAAGACTCTGACAAACACACTCCAAGGTCCCCCTCAGAGGACCCCTCCTTCTTTATTGTTATTAAGCAACTCTCCTCCAATATAGGGTTCCAGACTGAGGAGAAGGATGCCACAAGGAGGAACCTAGTGGATTTTTTGGAGACCCCGGACTCTCTACCCAAAGTTATTCACCCTTTGCTTCCAGCACTGCAGGATGCTGCCAGTGTTGCCTGACATAGGCTCAGCTTGGTACCTGCCATGCCCAGAAAGGCTGATAAGCTTTACCAGGTGCCCTTGGGACTGCCTTTCTATGCAGCTCAGCTGGAAACAGATTCAGTGGTAATCAAGGCTGCTCATGACAGGCCCAAGGTGCCCAAGAACCATCGCTCTCTCTCCCCTGACCGGGATCTTGGAGGACTGACCTCTGAGAAAAGAGGACTTTGCCTCGGCCTGTTTTATTCCTTGTTGGCATGCCTTTTGCTTTGTATATCCCCCGGATGCATTGGGAAATGAGCAGTAGCTCAGTATGCCTTTCCTGGTGAATTAAAAAAAAATAAAAATAAATGAACTACTTGTCTCATATGATCAAGTACCAGAATGCCATCTGGAGGAAGGACAAGGCTGCTGCTCAGTCCCTTCCTGAGGGTTCCCAGAGGCAGGAGCTTCTCAAAATTCTCCAGGCCTCGGAATATGTTAGTAAGCATCTCCTCAGAGCCACCTATGATATGGCTGATACTACTGCCAGGGCAGCTGCCACTGGCATTTGCCTTAGACAGCATTCCTGGCTTAGAGTCTCTGGCTTTGTGGCTTATGTTCCACAAAAAGTGCTGAATGCCCCTTTTGTAGGTCACAAGCTTTTTGGTCCTGATGTGCAGGATATTATTAATGACCTGCAGGCCTCTGGCAGGGCTGTAGGTCTGTCTACTCTCCTTATCATACTCAGCCTAGGAGCAGACCAAGGCCATCCTTTTGTAAGATCTCTCACAAGTCTGGGTCTGGAACCAAGCTCCTGGGCAAGCGCAGCGCCAGCTCTGCCTTGCCTACCCCTTCCTCCATCACGGGTCCCACTGCTAAGCACTCCAGGGGTGAAGGAGTGGCCCCCGGCCTCTGGTTCTGCCTCAGCCCGACTCCTTGTCAGACCCCTCCTCTTGTTTCAAGCCAGGAGGTGGTGGTTGGAGGTTGAGTCTCCCTCAGTCTGTCCCAGTGGAGAACCATTACCACAGATTCTTGGATCCTGCAGATAATCAAACGGGGCCATGCTCTAAGAACTTCTAGAACAGCCTCCAGATGTTCCGCTGTTTCCCACCTTCCAATGTTTCTAGCACCACAACAGATCTTCGAGGGCTACTGCAGATCTCTGGGCCCTCTCTGCCCTCCTCCCCTGCTGTTGGATTCCCCCTAGTCTGCCCCAGCCTCAGAGCTTCCACAGAGCACTTCCAGCACTACAACAGGTCTTCGAGGACTGCTGCAGATCTCTGGGTCCTCCCTGCCCTTCCTCCCTACTGCTGGATTTCCCGTAGCCTGCTCCAGCCGTGGAGCTTCTACAGAGTGCTTCCAGCACCACAATGGGTCTTTGACGGCTACTGCAGATCTCCAGGCCCTCCCTTCCTGCTGCTGGATTCCCCTAGCCTTCCCATGCCTTGGAGCTTCAACAGAGCGCTTCCAGCACCACAGCTGGTCTTCGAGGGCTGCTGCAGATCTCCAGGCCCTCCCTCCGTGCTGCTGGATTCCCCCTAGCCTACCCCAGCCTCAGAGCTTCCACAGAGCGCTACCAGCACCACAACAGGTCTTCGAGGGTTACTGCAGATTTCCAGGCCCTCCCTCCCTGCCGCTGAATTCCACCTAGCCAACCGCAACCTCGGAGCTTTCACATGGTGCTTCCAGCACCACAATGGGTCTTCGAGGGCTACTGCAGATGTGTGGGCCTTCCCTCCTTTTCGCTGGATTTCTCCTAGCCTACCCCAGCCTTGGAGCTTCCACAGAGCACTTCCAGCACCACAACGGGTCTTCGAGGACTACTGCAGATGTCCGGGCCCTCCCTGCTGCTGGATTCCCCCTAGCCTACCCCAGCCTCGGAGCTTCCACACAGCGCTGCCAGCACCACAACGGGTCTTCGAGGACTACTGCAGATCTTTGGGCCTTCCCTGCTGCTGGATTCCCCGTAGCCTACCCCAGCCTCGGAGCTTCCACAAAGCGCTTCCAGCATCTCAACGGGTCTTTGAGGGCTACTGCAGATCTCCGGGCCCTCCCTGCTGCTGGATTCCCCCTAGCCAACCCCAGCCTCGAAGCTTCAACAGAGCGCTTCCAGCACTACAGTGGGTCTTTGAGGGCTAAGGCAGATCTCCCTGCCCTCCCTCCCTGCTACTGGATTCCCCCTAGCCTACCCCAGCCTTGGAGCTTTCACAGAGCGCCTCCAGCACCACAACTGGTCTTCGAGGGCTACTGCCGATCTCCGAGCCCTCCCTGTCCTCCCTCCTTGCTGCTGGATTCCCCCTAGCCTACTCAAGCTTTGGAGCCTCACAGAGCGGTTCCAGCACCACAATGAGTCTTCGAGGGCTACTGCAGCTCTCCGGGCCACCCTGCCCTCCCTCCCTCCCTGCTGCTGGATTCTCCCTAGCCTACCCCAGCCTTGGAGCTTCCACAAGGTGCTTCCAGCACCGACAGGTCTTCGAGGGCTACTGCAGATCTCTGGGCTCTCCCTGCCCTCCCTCCCACCCTACTGCTGGATTCCCCTAGCCTACCCCAGGTACGAAGGACCTACCTCTGCTGTTTCCCCTCAGGTCGGGGGAATGTTGCCGCTGCCATCTTGCACCTTTAAGGCAGACCACGTGGCACCGACTTCGTGTCGGCAGACATAGACTGATTGTATAAGGTTAATTTATTTTTGTGAGCTACTGCTATCAACCTGCATGAATTCACAGTGTTCCTTTAAAGCATTTCAACTGTGATTTAGCCATTTACTCCTGCATATTTATGGGCTAACGCATTCCTGTATTACTTGTAATTTTAGACTGTTGCAGTATTCATTTTCCATTGCTCTGCTTATTCTGTATTTCTAGTCTTGCCTGAAATCAGCAGCCATCCACAGTATTTACAGTATTTCAGCTCTGTTTAGTTTAGTCTATGTTCAGTAGGAGCCCGATTTCAGTACATTTGGCTGACTCAGTGTTTGGGCTACAGTTTACTTTCTATAGTGCAGTTCTAGTCCTTACACTGTATCTGGGGAGCCATTGTCTGTTCTGGCTGGGCTGCCGTGCAAATCCCCCACCCTGCCCCTACCTACTACCTGCCCTCCTGAATACTAATTTATCCTGAATTTCCTGACTTTTATCCTTCCCCTTTAGAGCTCTTACCCTCACCCTCTACCCTCCGACAATGGCCTTCCTGCCTGCATACCCCCTTCTCTCTCACCTGCAGCGCTTATTTCTAAGATTGTCCTTGGCTGGTATGTCATGCTACCTAACATTTGGCACATTTTGAATTACTGGAATTTCCTAAGCCTTAGTCTCTTACTTCTTTTTATTGTGTAACTATGTATTATTATGTTGACCTTTGTATGTATGTATACCCTACATTCCTTCGACGTGGAACCTTTGTAAACGAGCAGTTCCTGCTCAAAGGTATTTGTAATCTTAGATTTCAATAAAATAAAAAAATTAAAAAAAAAAAAAATCCTAACCCTATAACTTCTCTCCCTAGCTTCAGATCATCCACAGAACACTTCCAGCACCACAACAGGTGTTCGAGGGCTACTGCAGATCTTCGGTCCTTCCCTGCCCGCTGCTGGATTCCCGCTAACCTATCCCAGGTACGAACGACGTACCTCTGCTGCTTCCCTCAGGTCAGGGTAACCACAGCACCGTTAGGCTCTTCCCACCTGTCATCGAGGCGCAGGTCAGGAAGCATAGAGAAAACCCAGGAGCAGTCGTAAAATTCCACAAAACTGTTTATTTGTAGTTACAGTAACATAAAATAAACCTGTTCAGAATAGCTATATACAGAAGCAAAAATAAAATCTTTTTTGTAAAAAAAAATCTCTTTCGCAACTCAGCTTAAATGTTTTTACAAGTCGCTTTCAACCCCCATCCTTTGGCAAGCATCCTGTTCTTTGTAAATTTCAGGAGCTGCTTAGAAAATTGAGAACTTTCTGAGGTCCCCACAGCCTTTGCAAAAGGCTCAGGCATTTGTACTCAAGTAATCTGTAGCTTTCCACAGTTATCTCAAATTATAAATATATATATTTCAACAGCAACACTAAACATCTTTCAAACAAAAGGGATCCCAGTATCAGCTTCACTTCCATATATTGATTCTCATATATTTTATATTACTGTAGCAGATATAGATATGCAAGGAAGAAAAACAGCAAGAGAAAACTGAGAGACAGTGAGAGGCAGAGGATTGCGAGACTGGTCGGGTTGATCAAGTCCGAGGTCTCACAGGAAAATTTGGTTGTGCAACCAGACAGAAGAGACAGAAAAGGAAAGAATACAGATCCTTGCATTTAAACACTTTCTCCAAAACAAATGGGACAGTGTCCTATTCTATCCTGTCACACCACCCAACCCACTCCAACCACCCTCCCACCTAGGGTGGTCCTACATTTATTGTGCCAGAGCCTATCAGCCCACTTCTGCACCCCTATCTCTACTGCCCACTTGGACTTGCCCGCCCCACCCCCAAGGTAACATAGTAGGTGTTCCTTCCAGCCCCTCTCTCGTTTGAATATTCACTCCCTAAAGGATTGCAACTGCGCCCCCTCCCCCAGCTCCAACACTCCCTGTCTTGGCCTTTTGCTGTGCTTTCTATCCCTCCCCCTGTTATTAATTCATCACCCCACACCACAGCTGTGTATTCCCTACCTCGCAGTGCATTGAAGCCACCTAGAGTGCAGGCAGTGGGCTTTGAACCTTGGCGACTCCTGTCTTTTCTGCTGCAGTCTGGGGCCCTAACCTTTTGGCCAATACTACCATTCAGGTACTACTGGTGACTAAAGATATAGCGTCCCCAAATGAAGCCTTTCCTGCTTCCCCTACTGGCAGCCCTACTAGCAGGTCTGCTGGTGGGAACTGATAGCTGTGCCACAGTGCTAGCCTTTGATCAAGCTATACTGTCCAACCTCACACACCTCTATAGGCCTGATGTATACCCCCCACTGAAGAGGATCAATGGGAACTTACTCCCCTGACCCCCATCCTCTTTGCTCTCCTCTCAAGCCATGATTGCTGTTGCCCAGGATTTTTCTCTACTCCATCACACTATTGCCCTCTCTATTGCTCCACTCATATTGCCTCCTCATCTCTCTCTGCTGCGGTTGGCAGGTGATGTTAAGAGAAACACTGGTCCCTTAAACATCCCTATCACTCATTCTAACCGTGCATGGGCAAGCTCCATCGAGCTAAGGGTTGCACATCTAAACATATGCAGCCTCCCAGCCAAATTCTTTTTTTTTCCTTTTTTTTTTTTTTATCACATCCATATTTGTCGCCTTTCTGCGGCGAGACCGGCCTGGGGTATCCAGCTGCCGGCCCTGCCCACCCGGAGAGCTGGGTGGCTCATACTGCACCCAGGAGGGTCTGGGACAGCCGTCATGCTTTCCAACCGGAGGGCCCCCTCTGCCACTCTTAGCCAGGACAGCCCGGATCCTCCCCGATGGGACTACTCGCAAGTCCTCTGGGCAGTGCAGGGCGTGGCCATCAAGTTGCACGGTCGCGCCCAACCATTTTCCTCCGATTATTTGTCCCTCAGGGATGCGGACATGCAATGACGTCAGGCACAGCGTGCCGACATCCGCCGCACTCCCCCCCCCCGCTGCCATCATGCTAACAGTACCTCCAGGCGTCCCTAGAGGTCGCTGCTGTGTGACGGTGTTCCCCAACCCACCCCAGGGCCAGGAGAGCAGTCAACGGATGCTCGATCCTAGTCCTCCTGCCAGCCCCAGCGACCCGGGCCGTTCTCGAACTTTCGGGTGCGCCCGGCGTGGTCTGCGGTGTGGCATCCAGCGCCTAACCCTCAGCACACGGGCTGGCCTCCCGCCAATTCACTGACCTTGAAGCTTGGGTGGCCCTCTACGAGCCAAATGTGCTCGGTCTAATGGAAACTTGGCTCATGCCACAGATCCCTGACGCTACATACCACCTGCCTGGTTACTTAATGCTGAGTCCGGACAGACCTGGTAAAAAGAAGGGTGGTGGGCTATCACTGTACTTCCATGAACGTCTCTCAGCCACCACTATCCTCTGCTCGGATCCCACCTCCCCAGTGAATGGCTCATTGCCAAAATTACTCTTGGATCAAATAAAAAGATCCAGATCGGGTGTTGCTAAAACCCTCCTAAAGGGGGGCATCCCCGACCTAACAAACCACCTGACTGGACTGGGGCAACTCTTTCCTCTCAGGGACACAGTACTACTCGGTGATTTCAACCTTAGTGGTTAAGTGTCATGGAAACAGAATACAGTAACCTACTAAAGCAGTCCAACCTGGTGCAAACCATCACCATCCCTACTAGATGCAACCCGGTATGCAAAACCATTCCCTACCAGACTGGGTGGCAACAAACGAGAGGATAAGGTACTTCAAGCAGGAATCTTATCTGACTCAAATTAGTGGCCACTTCCCCACATATATAATCTGGTCCACCAATACTAAGCGCCCAAGGCCCCCTGCCCCCAAAATACCTGACCATTAGAAGTTTTAACTGCAGTGATACCTCCAACCTGCTCAGGAACGTCATGGCAGTAAGCTGGCATACTCTCCACTCCCTCAGAGATGTGGTCTCAACAGTTGGATTCTTCACTGATGCCCTCCTTCAGATCCAGGACCGGTACTTCCCCCTGACCACCCGCAGAGTGAGAGGCAGTTGCTCTCATTGGAGCTCTAAAGAGTTACTCGCTCATGAAGAGAGGGACAAAAGTGGGCTGCTTATAAACCTCCCTTCCCCTCCCTTTGGAATGACTATAGATGCTTGACAAACACATGTAAACAAACCACCAAGTCCCTGAAAATGAATTACTACCACAACAAGCAGCGAGACAGTCTCAGAAACCGCCATTGCTTTTGATCCACCTTTGGCTCCATGTTAAACCCATGGACCCACAGCCCTGTCATACACCTTGGCTCCCCCTCGGGCCTCTGAACTGATCTCCCTGCTTTCGCCCATGCCTTCAACAAGAAATATACTGACCTCTCTGCTCATCTAAATAAACTACCTACCCCCAACCCACCCAACCCAGGAGACTAGCCCGGCACTCACCTCACGTTGGCACTTCCAGCCCTCCCTTCTACTTCAGAGCCATCTCCCCAGAGATATCCTTGAACTTATTATGAGCCTCCCTAACAGGGGCAACCCAGGCAGTGACGGACTTTATCCCTGCTTTCCTAAGCTCATCACTCTCTGCATCTCCAAACCCCTCACCTTTATCTTTAACTTAGCATTAGCCTCTTGAACCATGCCCACCTCATGGAAGAATGCCAGTGTTATCCCAGTTTTTAAGGCTGGTGACTCCCTATCCCCAGACAGCTGCAGGCCTATCTCCATCCTTCCCCACCTGAGCAAACTCCTGGAAAAAGTTCTCCACCACCAGCTCTCTGAGCACATAGGAAAATACAACCTGCTCTGCCCACAACAGCATGGGTTCCGGAAACACCACAGCACCACATCAGCCTTTGCCCACTTCACCAATCACGTCTTCAGGGACATGGACACAGGGAATGCCACTGGTGCAGTGTTCGTAGACCTGAAAACGGCCTTAGACCTTGTCAACCATAACCTTCTCCATACTAAACTCCTGTGCCTTGGTTGCTCAACCAAGACATCAAAGTGGTTCTAGAGCTATCTCATGGGCAGATCCCAATCTATAAACATCGGAACATCCACCTCCCCAGCCATGTCAGTTTCCACTGGAGTTCCCCAGGGCTCCATCCTGTACCCTCTGCTGTTCTCCGTATTTATAAGTTCCCTTCCGGCTGACAGCCTTTCATGCGAGACCTTGCTGTACGCTGATGATCTTGTATTAGATCACAGTGACAAATCCCTACTGAATCTGTCCACCACCCTTACCCAAAACTATGGTTCAGCCCACAATTGGTTTCTGTCCAACAGGTTACCGGTCCATGAGGAAAAAAACTAAAGCCACGCTCCTGGGATCCAAACCTTACCTTTCCAATCTCATCAAATCTAATTCCTCCCTCACTGTACTTACACCGCCCCCACCGCAGAATGTTCCTTGTTTTAAATAACTAGGCATCACCCACGACCCCTCCCTTACTTTCTCGGAACATATCAACAACACCGTGCATAGGGTCAACCAGAAACTAGGGGCTGGTTTCAGACTCGAACACTATCTGACCCCTGACCACGCCTAGCCATTGCCCAAGGCAGCCTTCTCCCACTAATAGGTTACTGTGCCCCTATTTACTCACATGTTTCCTCCTCACTGCGCACCAGACTTACCACTGTTTACAACATCATTTGTAGGTTTGCACTCTTGTCACCCTACTCCACACATCACTGCACTTTATACCAGTCCTTAGGTTGGCTCCCACTACAAGAACAACATGACTACGCCCTCGGCTGCATCATAGATAACGGTATTAGAGGTGGCAAACTGTCACCCTATTCATCCCTGCTCAAACACAGTCATCCCCAGGTACCTCCAGGAATCCTGTATCCCACTGCTGGAAGTTCTCAAGACTTCTACTGTTCTGGGTAGCAAAACCCTGTCCTTTGCGTCCTTACGCTGTGGAACAAACTCCCAGCCTCCCTCTGCTCACTTGACTCGCACCTTGCTTTTAAAACTCGTTTCAAAGCATGGCTGCTGTCTGAAGCCAAATGTTCCTGCTTAGCCAGGTAACCTATGGATGCGTGTCTTATCCCCCTGTCCTGGGCCCGACCGGCCCCCTCCTCCGATAGGGTTCATGACTGGCTGTTCTAACTGTACCTTTGTTCATTTTGCGCTTACTCCTTACATATACGATAATGCACTCATTTTATGTAACAGCATTCATTGTACAATATTGTATTTGTGTTATGTTTGTATCTCTTGCATTCCTTTGTATTTTGTACCTTTTCATATTGCCTCTGTGTTCAAGGCATTTCAGTGTATTTTGTAGCTTGTGTAGATACCTGCTCCATACTTAAGTTATGTAATGGTATTTCTCTGTATTCATATGTGCCATCTTCATGGCCCAAGTCGTGTCTGAAAACGGTCCATGGGATCAGTGCACCTACCGGATAAACAAATAAATAAATCTTCTGGACCACACAAAGGTGCTCTAGGAGTAAGTGTTCAACTTGCTGCACAAAAGGGCCATAGAGCCAGTGCCCAGGTGGCAAAAGAACAAAGGGTTATACTCCCGGTTCTTCCTGGTTTCCAGAAGAACTGTGGACTTGAGGCCCATTCTAGACCTCATGGAGCTGAATCTTTACATCCAATACAGAAAATTCCGGATGGTAACTCTACACCAGTGCTTAGCAGCTGTAGCAGCAGCCCTCTGATGCAAAGGCCTTTATGTGTTCCCATACTTGGACGACTGGTTACTGAAAGCCCAGTCCAGGGAACTACTGTTCCTGACTGTTGAATGCACCCTGCAGTTGTTCCAGTCCTTGGGCATCACAGTCAATTTGTCCAAGTCTGTGCTGACCCCATCCCAGCGGTTGCAGTACATAGGGCCAGTTCTGGACTCTACTCAGGCCTCCCTACCACAAGACAGGGCGAACTGTCTCATAGCTCAGGCCCAGGCTGTGGATCAGTGCCGGTATGTCCCTGCCAGGACGTTCTTGAGGCTGCTAGGCTTAATGGCTGCAGCCATTGTTACGGCCCCTTTGGCCAGATTGCATATGAGGATCTCGCAATGGACCCTCAGGGTCCAGTGGGGTCAGTGCTCCGATGATCTGGATCAGCTGGTCCTTGTCTCTTCCCCAGTATGAAAGGTGCTTCAGTGGTGGATGGACCCAGTAAGTCTCTTGAAAGGGGTCCCCTTTCTTATCCCCACCCCTCATCAGATTCTTACCATGGGTGCTTCAGGTCTGGGCTGGGGAGCGCACCTAGGCCCTTATCAGACCCAAGGGATCTGGTCCCAGTGGGAGACCCGCCTCCACATAAATGTTCTAGAAATGCGGGCAGTTCTGTATGTCTTACAGGCTTTCCAGAACCATCTCTGTCCAGGCCTACTGTTGGTGCAGTCAGACTACCTCAGTGTGGTCTATTACATCAACAAGCAAGTTGGGACCCATTCCTACCCCCTGTGCCGGAAGGCGATGAGGGTCTGGTACTGGGCTCTAGATCAGGGTATAGAGCTGTCAGTCCTCCATGTGCTAGGTGCCCAAAACGCCTTGACGGACAGCCTTAGTTGGTCACAGTCCAGAATGCACGAGTGGGAACTGCTGATCTTGGTCGTGGAAGACCTGTTCGACAGGTGGGGTCGTCCAGAGCTGGACCTTTTTGTGGTCCACTCAACTCAAAACTGCCACGTTTCTGCTTGCTAGATCCAGGGCCTGGAGTTTAATGGCGAGATGCATTGTCCCTCTCCTGGAAAGGGAGGCTTGTTTATGCCTTCCCACCCTTTCCCCTGATTCAGAGGGTGCCCATCAAGCTACAAATGGAGGGTGCCACCCTAATTCTGGTGGCTCCATTCTGGCCTTGTCAGATATGGTTTTCATTACTGTAACAACTGGTTGTGGAACCTCCGGTACCCTTGACCCTTTCCAGGGACCTGTTGATACAGCCTCAGGGGACCCTGGTCCATCCAGATCTCAAGCCCCTTCGGCTGCATGCCTAGCTCCTGAAGATGTAGCCAGTGTGCACTTTGGGGTCTCCCAGAATGTGGCTGATGTCCTGGTGGCTGCCAGAAAACCCTCCACCAGGGCCACTTACTCAATGAAGTAGAAGTGCTTTGCTATATGGGCTGCTTCTCATCACCCGAACCCTTTCACTTGTCTTGTCAACCAAATTCTAGAGCATCTCCTGTCCTTATGGGATGCAAGACTACAATATTCCTCTATTAAGGTGCACCTGTCTGCTATTTCAGCCTTTCATGTGCCTATTGAGGGACATACTGTGGCCCAGTTGGATGTGGCTCGTACGTTTCTGAGAGGCATTCCACATTTGAAGCCTCCTATCTGGGATCCGGTCCCGACTTGGGACCTCAATTTTGTGCTCAAGAAGCTGACCCTGCCTCATTTTGAGCTAGCTGTGTCTTATGAGCTTTGCTTTCTGTCGTGGAAAGCGTTATTTTTAGTTGCTGTTACTTCTGCTCGAAGAATTTCAGAGCTATAGACTCTCATGTGTGAGCAGCTTTATTTGATTTTTCACAAAGACTGGGTTTCTTTGTGTACTAATCCTAAGTTTTTGTCCTAAGGTGGTGTCTGAGTTTACTCTGAATCAATCTATCCACTTGCCTGTTTATTATCCAGAGCATGCCAATCCAGGGGAAGCATTGCACCATACTTTGGATGTGCATAGAATACTTCGGTATTACACACACTGTTCTATAGACTTCAGAAAGTCCTCTTAGTTGTTTGTTTCTTTTGCCCCTGGCAAAGAGGGCGGTCCAGTATCTAAACAGTGCTTGTCCAAATAGTTGGCCAACTGTATTACTTTTTGTTACAGGAAGTATGGTAAGGAACTTCCTGGTGTGGTTCATGGCCATTCAGCCAGAGGCACGGCCACTTCTGTTGCCTGTTTCAAGAATGTGTCAGCTGCAGAAATTTGTGCTGCTGCCACTTGGAGTACTGTCCACACTTTCACCAAGTACTACAGTCTGGACATTGCATCCCGAGGAAGGGCAGGCTTTGGCCTTGCTGTGCTTCAGGGCCTTCTTTCTTAGGCCTCTGGCCTCCTGCCACCCAGACAGTTTTTTGCTCTCAATACTAGTTGGAACTCATTCCATAGGTGTGACCTGATGACAGAGATATCCCCAAGGAAGACAGAACAGTTATGTAAGAACTTACCAGTAGATTTTTTTTTTTCTTTTATTTTCATCTTTATCCTCCTCCTTCCTACCTCCGGTGCCCCCTCCTTCCGTCCGCTCATGTCCCCCGGTACCTACCTTAGGGATCTGCCCCTAGAGTGCCCATCCTCCTCTCCTCGTACAGTGGGGTCTGTCCTGTAGGTGGTCCGGGTGGACTTAGGGTGGCCTTCATCTAGGGCTGCCGGAGGGGATTTTCCGGTTTTCTCCCCTTATGTCCCCTCCCTAGGGCCTTGCGCTAAGGGCGTCGTCCCAGTGGTAGCGATGCTTCACGCCACGCAGACCCTCATCTGCCCGCGACGTCCCCCTCCCAGCTCCGACAAGCTTAAGCCGCCTCCATCCTCCTACTGCCGAAGCTTCCACCGGCCACGGAAGGAATGCAGCACACAATGCGCTCTTGGTAACCCACCCCTGAGGGAGGAGAGGATCCGTTGGGACGCTCGATCCTCCCTCTCCCCGCCGTCCAGCGCCTCAACCCTCAGTGCCACCGGGCTGGCACCAGTAGATTTTTGAGGGAATCTCTGTCATCAGGTCATGCCGTCCCTCCCTCCATCCCCCTTTCTCTCTCTGTCTCTCTCTCTCTCTCTCTCTCCAGCTCAGCTGTCCTGTTGCTCCAGCTTTTTTGCTAGCTGGGCACCTTCTCTCTCTCCTTGGTTCCCTGGTGGGACTCCTGTCTCCTAAAGACTGTGGCCTCCGGCTAGGGAAAGAACTGAGGAGGGAGCAGGGTGGCCTGCACTTACATAAGGCTGTCACGTTGGAGCTCAACATCGGTGTGAGCAGACCCTACTAGACTGCTGCAGAAAAGTCTCCATGTGATCCTAGCATCTGACGACTAAGTTCCATAGGTGAGACCTGATGACAGAGATTCCCTCAAAGAGCTACTGTTATGGTAAGTTCTTATATAACTGTTCTTTCCTGTTAATATCCTTGGTTTCACCATTACTCGACAGGATCGAGCAAAGAGGGGTGGTGGTGTAGCCATGTACCTCTCCTTAAACATGCAATTTGAGTCTGGGCTCTCCATATCTATCCCCTTCACCTACCAGATGCTCCTTCTCAAACTCAACCTCTCCTTCTCTACTCCCACATTTATTGCCAGTGTCTACTGCTGCCCTGGCATATGTCCGCCTTCAGTGACTGAGTTACTCACTTCCACCTCCTCCTAGGCGTCCTCTGGTGAGTTACTCATGTACAGTGATTTCAGTTTAACTTGGATCTCTCCCTCTCTTAGTAAATTTTGCCTTAATGTGAAGTCTCTCCTTTTAAAACCCTTAGTAGCTAGCAGTCACATAAAAATAACAGACTGATTGCAGTGCTTTGAGCCAGGAGTCAGAAAATAATGACTCTGAGATTTCCCGGTCTCACACTGTCAATCAGTGCAACACAGTCACATGTGTGTACTGTCTGTCCAGTCAAGCATGTTAGAAGGTACATGATTTGGGGCTTATAATACTTTTCTGTTTGTACTTACGATAACTTGGCATGGTAAATGCTGGAATGTGGAATGCGCAGATGTCTCAGTGCCATTCTCAAAAGTGGCTTAGGCCAATAGCCTCTTTTAATGAGAAAATTGGTAGGCTCTATAGGGTTAAACATAAAAGGAGAAAGACCCCATACCTGTCTTAGCACCAGATGAAAGGCTACACTCTGTTTCTAGGAGTAAACAAACTGAGCTTTATTTATCATACAAATTAAAAAGAGTGCACATAGCTGGCCTGCCAGCACAGTGGAAAGATTTACCACTGTGACGCAGGGCGATCAAGTCCGGGAACAAGCTCAGGGACGTCGAAGGCCGTCAGCCAGGGCGGGGGTGGATTGCGCAGCCATTGCCCGCTCTCCACTCTCGAGGGGGGGAAGGGGGTTGTGTGCCTCCAGTTTGGTGTTCCTAGGTGACCACAGGACATGCCGTTTACCAGAGCACTGACTAGTGTTTCATTGGGGGGGGAATGGGTTGGACGTATGACGTGGGTGCATTGCAGCGTCCGTTGGACCCACCCCCCAGCAACACACAAGCAAAATTTCTCCCGGCGATTGAATGACACCTCACACCCTTGGCAGCACTGGGTCCCCGCCGCATCCATTAACTGGCACCCCTGTAGTTAACGGTGTGGCTCTGGAGGCTCCGCCCTGGGGGTAATCCAGGGGCCACTGCGGTGGAGGACGTCAGGGTCCACTCGTGGGGTGTAAAGACAGAGGAGGACATCGCCGGGAAGCACCAAGAGCACAGTAATAAAAAAAAAAAAAAAAAAAAAGAGTGCACATATAATAGGATAAAAATTCCCCACAGGGACAAGAAAAACTCCCTGACACCATTTCACACCCTTGCGGGTGCTTTAACAAGGGTTCTGTAAGGTTAACTCAACTCATATCTGTCCCCACTCACTTTAATTTCAAATCTCTAAATTACTTTCTCTTGGAATGGGTCCTCTCCTCCCACTCTCATCATATTGTGGATGCTAATTTCCTCCCTGATGCCCTCAGTGATCACCATATGGTCTACTGTGTATGAAAGATTCATTGTCCAGAACTCCTCCTAAAGTCTTACCGAGCAGGTCTTTTGGATCGCTGGCTTTGTCCCACATTCATATTGGCCTGTTAGCCACTAACTGATCCTCTGTTTCTACAGCTGACAATGTTGACAATGCCCATAAAGAGGACAGAAAATTATTTCTAATTTATTTTATTTATTTATTTTATTGAAATCTAGGTTTGCAAATACCTTTGAGCAGGAACTGCTCATTTACAAAGGTTCCACATCGAGAAAATGGAAGGTAAACATACATACAAAGGTCGACATAATTACAAATAGTTACTCAATAAAAAGATGCAAGAGGCTGAGAGTTAGTTAATTACAACACCTCAAAATGAGTCAGTGATTACGTAGAATGAGACAACATCCAAGGGCAACCTTTGAAATAAGCGCTGCTGGTGAGAGGGTAAGGAAGGAGGGGGTAGACAGGTTGGAAGGCCGTTATCGAAGGGTAAGGGGTGATGGTGGGAGCACACATGGGGAGGGAGGTGAGGAATGATTGTCAGTAAGTGCGGGGGGGGCGAGATACTGTCAGTAAGTGCCGGGGAGGAGAAAGGGGAGTGGGGGGAGGCAGGGGTGAGCAGGGGGTGACAGGAGAAGGAGGGCATGACAAGGGAAGGTAGCTGTCCTGACTAAAGTAGAGTGCAGAGAGCGTAGGGCCCCAGATTAGGTGAAGCAGTCACAATGACTAATTAAAATGAGGTGTAGTCAGAGTTGTCCTTTAAAAGGGCCAAGAGCAGCAGCTGTAAGTGTTTCTTTGTTGAGAGTATTGTACCACTGTGGAGCTCTGTGAGCAAAAGCCCTCTGGCCCATTGTAGTCCGGCATCTGGGGACCAGGAAGGTTTGTTGTTGTGAATTTCTAGTTTGCTGGGTGCTGTGGTGATCAATGAGGAGTTTTTCAACGCCTGGGAGCATGAACCCAAGGAGGACTTTTCTGGCTAAGAGGCAGGTTTGATACTGGATCCGGCTGAGGAGAGGAAGCCTTCCTGCCTGAACATACAGGTCACAAGTGTGTGTGAGTTGGTCAGCCCCTGTTAGAAGACTGCATGCTTTGTTGAGTACAACCGTTATTATGCAGAGGGCAGAAGCAGAGGCGGAGCCGTAGATTGCTAGTCCGTAATCAATGATGGCGGTGACAGAGCTGTTGATAGCCAGCTGGAGTGTGTCAGGAGTCATGCAGTGTTTGTGCCTGTAGAGCAGGCCTATACGGATATTGGTGGCTTTGGCGACGTACTCAATGTGCCGATGGTAGGAGAGGGAACTGTCCAATGTAACACCTAGGTATTTAAATTCATAAATGTGTTCAAGTATGGTCCTGTTTGGTTTTTGATAGTGAGGTCTAGGGATTTCTACTTGCTCCTAGTGTTGTAGAAAGTCATTACCTTTGTTTTGCTGTAGTTCAGGACCAGTTTGTATGTCTTGAACCATTCTTCAATGTGCATGAATTCATGCTGTATTTGTTTCTCAAGGAGCCCCGCTGTTTATAATGTTCCCATTTACAGAAATGATATCCATAAACCTAAATGATCCATAGGTAACTGTCTATGAATAAAAAGTGATATGAGGGGGGCGCTAGAGATCCATCTTTCAAGATGGAAGCACCTTCACGAGCTCTCTTACACGAGGTGGCTAAAATTGAGAGAAAGCAAAAATTTAACATTTCTCTACAAAAAACGGACCTCAGAACCTGTTCCTGCAAGTTGTTCTGCATCACCAGATATGAAAAGTGTTATGGGTAGTACGAAGGGGCAATAGCAGGGAGCGCAGAAAGCACCACCACTCCAGTCTCACAAGGCCGCATGTTCCTCGCAAAGTAATGGAGTGGCCTTTTCAGAGCAAATGACAGAACCTCCCTGGCAGACTATGCTTGAGTCCATGCGAGCCTAGAACTCAAAAATTGAGAAAACCCTGCAAAAACTTGAGCGACATGACTCTACCATCCAGAGTTTGTCAGGTACCGTGTCGGAGTCGGAAAAACGGACGGTGACTACTATGACTGCAGTGGCAACTTTAACTAAGGAAAACAATCAGCTCTGAGGTCGTATGGAAGCTCTTGAAAATGAGATTCGAGCGGGCAACGTCCGGATTGTTGGACTCCCTGAAGGAGTTGAGGGGACATCACTGCTAGGCTGCCTGTTGGACTGGCTTAAACAAAATCTACAAATGGGAGCAGGATTTCAATGGGAAGCTCTTACAAAGGCCTACCGAGTATCTCCTCGTGTTCGCCCTGCAGATCCTACCCAGCCTTGCACGGTACTTCTGAGGTCAAGAGGCTCTGAAATTAGAGATGCGCTAATCGCAGCTGCCAGAGCGGTGTATCCTTTGATGGTGAATGGGGCAAATATTAAACTTTACCCGGACCTCTCTTATCAAACTTGGGCAAAACGCAAAGCTTTCGATGCAGTATGTCGTCGACTGAGGGGCTTAGGGATTATTCAATCCTTTTTGTTACCTGCATGTCTGCGGATTGTTTACAGTGGGAAAACATGGCAGTTCACCAGTCCGCAAGATGCTGGCCGTTGGATGGAGAAGGTGGAGCAGGAGTTTGCCGGACAGTGAGACCCATCGGAACCACGGAGCTCTGATTCGGACGAAACATGAGCAGTGAGTCAGGGACAATTGTACAAAGTTCTAAATGCAGTAGCGTTTCCCTTAAAACAAAGTTTCTCTTTCTGTCATTTTATTGCTCAGAGGTGTGTTGGGAATAATTCTCAGCACATAAATGTTAAATAAGGTATTCAAGGGCATGGTTTAAGACTCTACAGAGTTATTTCTTTAGGACATGCTGGTGGTCATTGTGCCACGTGGACTTTTGCAGGTTCTCTGCTAGTAATGAGAGAGTCATGATATCATGCTGTGTAGTCTGGAGAGGGCTTTATGAGGTCACTGCTACAAATCCTGTTAAATCTTTTTCAGAACCTCACGATTGTTATAAGGTGTTCTATATAACAGTTTGGGGAAATGGTTGAATTAAGGGGAAACACTTTGATTATTAGCCACGAGTGTAAGAAAGGGGTCGATTGGGGATGCGTATAATTTTCCTGTGTTTATCCGTATAAACATGTACCAGGTTTAAATAACAGTCATAGTACTGTGTAATTATCTCTTGCTGAAGTTCTACCTTTTGGACATACCTTTAGCCATTGAAGAGGCTGGCAACTTTTGTCAACGTTTTGGACCTTTTGTCATTAATTGGACTATTGTCCAGGACTCCCCCCATCTCCTATTGTACCAGAATACATGGTTTTTACTGTACTAATTCTTTCTAGGGACATGGATATGTTGTTCATCCACACTCATTGGCAGGTATCCTTGCCACTTTAAATCTTGCCGGAAGGTCTTCAAGCTTGCTCCTCCCACCCACCCGGGTGGTATAACTCTCGGCTCCGCCCCATGACGCCTGATCTTCCTTACCGCTGGGAAGCTCAGGTTCCCTCCTTAACGCTCTGCGTTTGAGACTGGTTCTATTTCTCCGCTTGTGATTTAAAATAAAATTTGCGTAAAGACTTCAGTCTTCTATCCTCGCGCCGCGATGGACAAATCGACTCGGATTTTCGAGATGCCCATGCGGGCAGAAGATGTCTCGGACGGATCCACACTCCACGGTGTCTACTGCTTAGGCCTTGAGCACGACACCGCAGGCTTGGCGACCTGTGCTCATCTTTCTCGGCCTACGTCCTCGTCAAGACCGCGGCTGCCCGATTGCAACTGGGCCGGTCCCAGAAGCGCTTCTCCGTGAAGTCCAAGTGAGGCCTGTTGGCGGTGTTCCGGCGCGGGTCAGCGGATCAGCTCGAGCGGATGGTCACCCTCGAAGAGAGGCGGCGCTGGCCGTATCTTCCTCGGCCCTGCATTTATCCCGCCTTCTGGGTTCTTCCTACACGGCTTCTTTTTAGGAGCTTTTGTCTGTCCCTCCACTAAAGGAGAAGGGTCGCGCCTGCTGGACCTTATTCTCGGTCCAAAAAGAGGGACAGGGGTAAGTCCCTCCGCCGACGCCTTGGGAGCGGGAAGGTCCCTCCCCGGGCCGCCGGGCGCCGGCTTCGCCGATCGTCAAGCTCGCCACTGGCCTCACGGTGTCCCCGTCAGGTCAGTTGGACCTAGACTCCCACCGATGAAGTCGAGATTTTTCTCGACCCATTGGACGGGCTGTCGCCTTTAGCAGCCGAGATTCCCTCTCCCGGTTCCCCGGAGGAGTTGAGATCCCGTGGCTCGCCTGTGCCTCCGTTCCGGAGCCCTGGATGGACCATCCGAGCCGAAGGGAGTGCCGGTTCCGGCCGACACCTCCCCGCACCGACCTCGGAAATTCCGGGACTCTCGGTCTCGGTCTCGGACCTCTTCGCGGTCCAGCCGATCCCACCGTCATAGGCGGTCTCGGTCTCGGCACCGCGGTAAGCGGCGTCGCCGCTCGTCCTCGTCCTCCTCCTCGGATGAGGGGAGGCTTCGGCGTAAATTACGTCGACGGTACGAGGACCTTATGTTGCAACAGCTCCTCCTGGCCGGGAATAAGCCGACCCCGTCGCCTTCCCCGGCCATTAAGTGGCTGTCACCGGAACGGCCGACACAACCCCTCGACTCATCCGAGGAGCCTATACCCAGGCCGGTTGTTCGGCCAAAACCAGCTGCTCCACCGATTCCGGTGGAACCTCCGCCTCCACAGCCACCAATTGGGGCTCCGACCAAGGATTCTCGGTCGGCTAAGGGTCTACCCCATCGGCTGTCAGTTACCCTCACTCCCGACCGACCTCGGCAGGTGAAGGGTGGCTCAGGCCAGAGGCAGCTCTTCGAGGACTCTTCAGAGTCCAAGATGATTCCTCCTTTTCTCCAAGCGACTGGACTTGAGTCTTCAGGTGGTCAGTCAGTGGACGATAGCCCGTCGTCCTTCCTAGGACTGCTTCGGCTCATCTCGGAGTCTACCAGGATGGAGCTCGAACCCGTTTCCAAACGGGCCAGGTATCCCCTCACGGAGATTCTGGACCGAGGGGATTCTCCGCGGAGGCCTTTCGGTGGCGAGGCCATAGTGGAGTCGGCACTGGAGCTTTGGCAGCCTGCTCCTGCCCTGCGCCTTCGCCAGGATGGCCAGGAAGTATCGCGGTCCCACCGTTCCTTGTCCGGTTTTTGAACACCCCTCTGCGGAGGGGTTGGTTACCGACAGCGTTTTCATGCCCGGCAACGCCAGGGATGTGGACAAACCTCCTGACAAGGAGTCCAAGAAATTGACTATGTCGGCGAAAGTCTACGCTATGCCCTCTCTCGGCCTTCGCAGGCCAGTTCGGCCGCCCTCATGGCACATTTTTCTCATGCCCTGTTGGGCTCCTGGATGAGGTCATCCTCATCTTCCCGCCGATCTGCAGACTACGGTTAACAGGTGCGGGACCAGGGCAGGGCAGTGGCCAAACAGCAGCTCCAGACTGCGTTGGATATAGGGGACTCATGTACAGATCGGTGGCGGCCGCAGAAGTGGCAGTCGACGGGCTTGGCTGAGGATATCCACCTTACTCGGATACCCAGCACAAGTTGGCGGATGTTCTTTTGGGACTGACCTTTCGCCCTGGGGTGGAAGGTCACCTGCAGAGGATCGAGAAGTCCAATGCTACCTTGACTCGGTCTTCCGGCCAGAAGGACAAAGGCCGCAAACCACAGCCTAAGCCCTTTCGTCCTTCTGTGCCGCGCCTGCCCAGCAACGTCAGGGCCAGCAGGCTCGGCCTTGGCATCCCAAACCCAAGCCGCCGGCTTCCTCTAACAGGAGGCAGGGAGGAAAGGCCCAGGAGGTCCCTCGGCCGGTCCCTCCTCCAAGCCTGCCCAGTGACGGGCTGAGGGGTGTCGCCCCTATCTCTGCTGCCTACTCCCTGGGTCCCCTGGGACGGCTCCGCACTCTGTTCCGCCTGGTCCGCTGTTTCCACGGACAGGTGGGTCTTGGAGGTGGTGGGAAGAGGCCTGCCCTGGAATCTCGAGCAGGCACCACCCTTCAGAGCCGCTGCCTCGGGGCTTCGGGATCCCCAGCTCACTGGCGGCTCGTCGAGCCGAATCGCCTCCTCCTCCAGAAGGAGGTGATAAGAGAGGTGGTGGACCCTCCTTCAGACCCAGGGTTTGTGTCCAGGTACTTCCTGGTCTGGAACGGACGGGCTGCGCCCGTCCTCGACCCACACGACCTAAACAAGTTCCTAAGGTCTCAACCTTCAGGATGGTCACTCTGGCTCAGATAATACCATCCTTGGAACGCGCGGTGGTTCTGCTCTCTGGACTTGCAGGACGCTTTTCACGTCCCTATCCGTCTGTCTCACCAGAGATTCCTTCGCCTGAGCGGAAGGATCCCTCTTCGAGTTCCAAGCCATGCCCTTCGGCTTGTCTCCAGCTCCCAGGGTCTTCACCAAATGCATGGCAGTGGTGACAGCATTCCTGCGGCGCCGAGGGGTCCGGGTGTACCCTTACCTGGACGACTGGCTGATAGCAGCTCCCTCCAGGAAGGAGGCGGAGTGGTCCAGAGATCTGGCCCTCCAGGTCTGCTCTCAACTGGGCCTCCTTATCAACGAGGCCAAGTCGGAACTCGAGCCGAAGCAGGTGATTCTATTCATCGGGGCGCAGCTCGACTCTCTTCGAGCCAGAGCGCGGCTCCCGGCGGACAGGGCCGAGGTTCTTTCCTCCTTTGCCCGATCATTTCTGGTTGGGCAATTGCGCCCTGCCCGGGACTTCCTGCGCCTCCTGGGTCTCATGGCGGCCTGCACCAGCGTGGTCCGTTGGGCCCACTGGAACATGCGTCCCCTTCAGTGGGGACTGGCCAGCCAGTGGTCACAACGCTGCGATCCCTTGGACCAGCTTGTGTCGGTGACACAGGGGATGTGGAACGCTCTCCAGTGGTGGACCGTTCCAGATCATTTGCAGGAGGGCATCCCGTTCGTCCACCCCGAGCCGACGGTCTCTCTATCGACCGATGCCTCTCTGATGGGTTGGGGTGCCCATCTGGGGGAACACCGGGCTCATGGCCTCTGGTCCCCGCGGGAGTCCCGATGCCACATCAACCTGCTGGAGCTCTGAGCAGTCCGCCTAGCTCTCACCGCCTTTGCTCCATTCCTCCGGGGTCAAGTGGTCCGAGTCCAGACGGACAATACCACGACCATGTACTATCTAAACCGCCAGGGCGGGACGCGTTCCATGCTTCTATGCAAGGAAGCTCTCCGCATTTGGTCACTCGTGCGCAGCCTGGAGGCGGATCTCCTAGCCATTCACGTGGCAGGAGCCTCCAACACCCTGGCCGATGCCCTGAGCCGGATAGGGGCTGCATCCCACGAGTGGTCTCTCCTGCCGGAGGTAGTACAGCATCTGTTCTCCCATTGGGGCACACCTCAGGTGGACCTGTTTGCCTCCAGGGAGAACGCGAAGCTGAGTCTGTTCCATGCCCGCCCCCTCAGCAGGGCTCGCTGCAGGGGATGCCTTTCGAGGCAGTGGACCCCAGGCCTCTTTACGCCTTTCCCATTTCCTTGATCCACAAGGTGCTTCTCAAGGCGAGGAGGACAAGGCGCAGGTGATTCTGATAGCCCCAGACTGGCCTCGCCAGTTCTGGTACCCAGATCTCCTCAGTCTCAGCTCCAGGATTCCGGCAGCTTCCAGCTCGCCCGGACCTGCTCTCAGTCAATCAGGGAAGGTGTTCCATCTGGACCTTCAATCCCTGCACCTGATGGCCTGGTTCCTGGCGCTAGAGTTCCAGGCCTTGGGTCTTTCCGACGAGGTCCTCAATGTAGTTGAGGCGTCCGTAGGAGTCGACCAGAAAATGCTATGCCTTCAAATGGAAAAGGTTTTCCATTTGGTGTCAGGGCAAGGCTTGGACCTTCCTCCTGTTCCTTGGCAAGCATCTTGGACTATTTATGGTCCCTTTCTAGTCAAGGCTTAGGTCGATGACCTAAGGGTACCTGGCAGCCATCTCTGCTTACGGGCGGCGCGGGCGGGAAGCAGTCGATTAAGCGCGGAGAAGGTGGTCTGGCGCTTTTTCAAAGGCCTTGATCACATTTCCTCCAGTGCGGGAACCCCACCTCCGTGGATCTACTGCTGGTACTGGCAAAGCTCATGGGCAAGTTTATCTGAACCTATGCACAGGTGTGCTCTCTCTCACCTGTCGTGGAAGACCGCCTTGGTGGCTATCACGTCCAGCCAGAAGGATGGGAGAGCTCAGGCGCTTTCCATCAGGTCTCCTACCTGGTCTTCCACAGGGACAGGTTGTCTGCGCCCCACGGGGAATTCCTTCCGAAGGTGGTGTGGGTTTCACCTTAACCAGGTGTTGACTCTGCGGTGTTCTACCCCAATCACACCTCAGGGGGCAATATAGGCTCCATACTCTGGACCCTAGAGGCGCTTGCTTATATAAGGAGCGCACGGCTGAAATTGGGAGAGGTTCGCCAGCTGTTTGTCACCTCACGCTGAAGCCGCATCTGGCAGACCTGCAGCCAAGCGGACGATAAGCAGGTGGGTAACCTCCTGCATAGATCTCTGCTATAAGTTGGCGGGCATGGAGCCTCCCAGAGGATAAGAGCTCATTCTACCCGCCATACTGCTGAACGGTGGCTGCTTCCAGGGACGTCCCTATCCAGGAAATCTGCAGGGCTGCTACCTGAAGTCAGCAACACCTTCATTACCCATTACCACATCGACCTTGAGTCACGCCCGGGATGCTGGTTTGGGGCCTCGATTCTCAGTCTCTCTTTCCCAAGTAAGTATTGGGGGTGTCTTTGCCTCCCTCCTCCCGGAGAACTGCTAGGAGTCTGCCAATGAGTGTGGATGAACAACATATCCATGTCCCTAGAATACAGGTTACTCACCTGTAACAGGAGTTCTAGGAATGGGTATGTTGTTTCATCCACGACCCTGAAACCCCCGGCTTCGACGCACAACCTGAGCTTCCAGCGGGCCAGATCTGGCGTCATGGGGCGGAGCCGAGAGTTATACCACCCGGGTGGGTGGGAGGAGCAAGCTTGAAGACCTTCCGGCAAGATTTAAAGCGGCAAGGATACCTGCCAATGAGTGTGGATGAACAACATATACCATTCCTAGAACTCCTGTTACAGGTGAGTAACCTGTATTTCTGTACTGGGAATGTAATTGTTATATGCTTATACCATGTATGAGCAAGTATGAAGTTAGTTGTTTATTCAGAAAATTAATAAACATAAATTTAAAAAAAAAAGTGATATGAAAATCTGTATTTTGCATTGTTTTGTTTTTATGGACAGCATTCTGTCACAGTTCTCTTCATGGAACCACTGAAATTGAGTTTTAGCTATGTCACAGTTTGTGCACAGAACTGTAACCATGTTTCTGATAGAACAGTAGCTCATGTTTAGCTTTCTGTACACAAACCATGAGATAGTAAAAACTCCAAATTACTGGTTCCATGAAGAGAACTCTGCAGAATGTTGTCTATGAAAAGAAAACAATTGAAAACACAGATCATCTGTGATGATATCTCTTTCATCAGGCCACACCTATGGAACTATAGCCGTCAAGTACCAGGATCACACGGAACCTTTTTTGCTAGCAGTCCACTAGGTGCTGCCCACGACAATGTCTTGCGTCGACATCCCGTCTATATAAACGTGTGTGGCCCCATGCCCTCCTCTGTTTTTTTCTCGCTGTCGACCTTACTCACTGGACTCCACTGAGATGCTGTCATTATAGTCGATCACCAAATCTTCGATTTCTCTAAGTTTTTAATTTTTCTCACCCTGGTAGTTAACACAGAAACAAAGAAACATTGAAGTTGACGGCAGAAGGAGGCCGCTAGGTCCATCTAGTCTGCCCATTTGTTTTAGACCTATTTTGACACCCTAGTTGCCCTTTTTAGTCAGGGCTCCCTTGTGTCTATCCCATGCATTCTTGAATCCCCCCACAGTGTTGACCCCTGCAACCTCTTGGGCCAGGTTGTTCCAGGCATCCACCACTCTTTCTGTGAAGAAAAACTTCCTGGTGTTGGTAGAGAACCTCCCTCCTTGCAGCCTGAGGTCATGTCTCCTGGTCCTGGAGCCCTTTTATTTTTGGTTAACTTTCTTTATTCACCCTACGGCCCCGAGCACCCTTCCGGGGTACTCACTCGGTGAGGTCTCTACTTCCTGCCTGAACCCCCACAGCCAGTATTCTCCCTCGAACACCCAGGCAGGTCCAGCCCCCCGGATCACACCCAAGGGCAGGTCCGCCCTCCCTTGGCGGCCTTTCTGGAATTAGAGGAGCCTACTTTGGGTGTCGTGTTGGCCATGGAGTCCACTGGTGCGCTGGGCTGGCGGTGGGATGTGGGCCTGCCTCTGGAGTCCCCATCATCTCCGCGGCGCCACAGGGGGCATTTCTGTGTTTTTCCTCCCATTGGAGTGCGGCGTGCAATGATGCCTGCGCACGGCAGCACTGCTGGCGTCTGCTGCATTCTGCCTCTTACGCTGGCATACCTGTAGTACCCCCAATGACCATCGAGCGACCCTGGATCCCTCCCCAGGAAGAGGAGAGCTGTCCTCTGGATGCTCCATCCTCTCCTTCCCCTACCGACCCCCGGCAGACCAAGTCCATCACTGAACCTGGGTCGCCGGCGTGGCACGAGGTGTGGCGTCCAGCGCCTCAACCCTCAGCACCACTGGGCCAGCCCTGGAGCCCTTCTTGAAGTGAAAAAGTTCCTGTGCCTGTACCTTGTTAATGCCTTTTATGTACTTGAATGCTTCATTCATGTCCCCCCTCTCTCTCTTCTCTGCTCCAGGGAGTACTTATTCAGTTCCCTAAGTCTTTCCTCGTAGGACATGTTCTGCAGGCCCTGAATAATTTTTGTTGCCTTTCTCTGTACTATTTCCACCCAGTCAATGTCCTTCCTGAGGTGAGGCCTCCAGAACCGGACTCTGTATTCCAGGTGAGGCCTGACCAGCGATCTATACAGGGGTAGTACCACCTCTCTCCACCTGCTCATGATTCCCCTCCCAGTGCAGCCCAGCCTTCTGTTGGTCTTCAATGTTGCGTTCTTACATTGCTTAATAACCTTCAAGTCGTCTGAGATTATGATAGCCAGATCTCATTCCTGGTTTGAGGCCACCAGTCTTTCACCTCCTAGGTAATACTCTTTTCTTGGATGTTTCTTTCCTCTGTGCATGACCTTGCACTTTTTGGCGTTAAATCTCAGCTGCCACTCTCCAGACCACTTTATTTTAAAGTGATTGCCATCGTCGTGAATATCAATGAAAAGTACCACTTAAACTCTTTTGTTACTGCAAGTGCGGTGGAAAAATCTACTCCAGCAATGACCATGACATTTGCATCCACTGTCTCGGAGAGGCCCACAATGTTCTGGCCTGCGAGATCAGCCTGAAGTTTAACCAAACTACCTGGTGACGCAATCAGAAATCCTTGCAGAATTGCCTCTTGAGTAGTAGGTAGCCAGAGTGGAGAGAGAGAGAGAGAGGGCTTCAGGCAAGAAGCTCCTTTGCGTCACCAGCCCCTTCCTCGAGCTCCCACTCCTCCAAGGCCCGAGAGAAGTCTTCAAGAAAGCACAAACACCTGGAGAGGGAGTGGAGTAAGGATAAATTCCCCCAGTACCCTCCTGGTCTCTCCTGTGCTTGGCACTGACTGTTGCAGTATCATCAACCGCTCCGGTGATGACACCCCCTGCCACCTAGACCTTCGATCCCTCAAGGCTGGCTCTGGCAGTGAGTTCCGCCAGACCTTCCACGGCTGGTGAAGGCCCATCGACGTCAGGGCTGCTGACTCTCCCATCGATGTCGCAAGCCCTGCCGCTCAGACCTAAGTACCGTCAGGCTTGATGGACCATTGATGTCAGGGCTTCAGTCACCCCCCATCAATGCTGCAAGCCGCTCCATTGACATCGGAGCTCCAGTCTCACCCCCATCGATGTCGCAAGGTGCTCCTTCAGTGCAGGCCACCGTTGACGTGCAGACAGTGCTCTCCTCCTTTGTGGAGATAATACGCATCTTAGCGTCTCAGTATTTACTAAAGAGAAGAGGGGGGTAACACCCAAGATGGGAGAAATGGCAGACGCAGGGGGGGAAGTGGTGACAGATGGGGAAATCATGGAGGGCAGAGTTCAGAGGGTTTGAAGGCACTGAGGGTGGACAAGGCACCAGGCCCAGATGGCATCCACCCCAGGGTACTGAAGGAGTTGGCAGAGGTCCTTGCAGGACCTTTGGCAGACCTATTTAATGCTCACTACATTCGGAGGTAGCCTCAGGACTGGAGGATGGTTAATGTGGTGCCCCTCCACAGAGTGGCCCCAAGGATGAACCGGAAACTACAGACCAGTGAGCCTCACATCCATCGTGGGTAAGCTAATGGAGACTATCCTGAAGGAGAGGCTGGTGGCCCTTTAGAGGCCAAAGGACTACAGGACAGCAGACAGCATGGCTTCATACGTGGCTGATCCTGCCAAACCAACCTGGTCGAGTTCTATGACTGGGTAACTAGGCAACTGGACAGGGACATGCAGTGGATGTCCTGTATCTGGACTCTCAGTAAGGCATTCGACTCAGTGCCACATGGAAGGCTGGGAAGGAAGTTAGTAGGCACAGGGGCAGGTGCAATGCTGGTGAGATGGGTAGGAAACTGGCTGCAGGGAAGGCAACAGAGGGTGGTGGTGGTTGGGGAACTCTCACACCCAAGGGCAGTGACGAGCGGTGTCCCACAGGGCTCGGTGTTGGGACCAGTGTTGTTTGGGATATTCATTGCAGACATATCAAGGGACATCAAGAGCAAGATCAGTCTGTTTGCTGATGATACCAAGGTTTATTGTTTATTGTTTATTGCATATTTTCGGAATTACAAACCTTTGAGTCGCAGACTCATTTGCAAAGGCTCCACGTCGGTTACAGTGGTGGAGGGGAGACGGAGTACAAGGATACATACATAGTAAGGCAGTATACAGGAGAAACATACACACTCAAAATAATACACATGACAGTTCTGAACAGTGCAGTCCAGGCTTAATCTTAATACAGCAGTGACTGTAGCAGGGACATTAAGGGTATCATTTGTTAGACTAGGGGAGGCGTGTTCGTGGGATCCATGAGACCCTGTGTCAGTTTTTTAATGGGAGGCATATTCTTGGGGTCCATGAGACCCTGTGTCAGATTTTTTTTTTTTTTATTTAGTGTGGTAAGGTAGCCTACTTAGGAGAAGAATAGCTAGCCACAGGCACAGGAATGGGATTCAGCTAGGTGGGCTTTGAGGCCTGCTTTGAAAAGGGAGATGCTGTGTGACTGAGTGAGCCAAGGAGGTAGTGCATTAAGCCAATGAGGAGCACGGTTGGCGCGGTGGTGGATGACCTAGGGGGATGGCAGGGGTTGCAGGATGATCTGGCAAAGCTTGAAACCTGGTCAGACACCTGGCAACTGGGCTTTAATGCCAAAAAGTGCAAGGTGATGCATTTTGGGATGAAGAACCCAAGGAGGACTTACCAGCTAGGGGGAGTGCAGCTAGCCCAGACAGAGGAGGAGAAGGATCTGGGTGTGCTCATCACAGGGTCAATGAACAACTCGGCACAGTGTAGGAAGGCAGCTGCAAAGGCCAACAAAATGCTGGGTTGTATTGCAAGGGTATATCCTCGAGGAGGGGAGGTGATTCTGCCACTGTATAGGTCATTAGTTAGACCACACCTGGGTACTGCGTGCAGTTCTGGCGTCCGTGATCTGAAGAGGGACATTAGGTTACTGGAGGGAGTGCAGCGCAGGGCGACAAAGATGATCAAGGGTCTGGGGGACTTATCATATGAGAGGAGGTTGAAGGAGTTGAACATGTACTCACTGGAGGAGAGGAGAGACAGGGGGGACATGATTGAAACCTTTAAATACATGAAAGGAATAAACAAGACAGGTACAGAGGGGCTGTTCAAAGTAAGGGAGGGGAGGGCCACCAGGGGCCATGATATGAGACTGGAGCCGAGGAAGGTTCAGGAGGAGATGAGGAGACTTTTACAGAGAGGTGGTGGCTGGGTGAATGCGTTACCTGCAGAAGTGGTATGCAGTCAGAACAGTGGACTGCTTCTAAACGAGGATGGGACAGGACAAGGGGAGGGTCAATGAAGGGGAAGGGTGGAAGGGAGGCAGCTGCAGAATATGGGTGCTAGCTGCACATTCGAAAGCAGACTTGATAGACCTGTAGGCCTTTATCTGCTGGCAACTCGGATGTCTGTGATACCCCTCCTCCTACACCAAAGCACAGCGATGATGGGTCCTCTCAGATCAGTCTCCATGTCGATGCGGGCTATGTCGATGCACCCAACACATTCCAGGGCATCAACGGTCCTTGCTTCCTTCCTTTCAGCCTTCAGAGTCCATCGCCAAGGATCAGGAATACAGCCCTGACCTTATTTTACAAGAGGAAGAGGAGAAGGAGTAAGATATGGATGGGAGCCATCTGACAGGTCTGACTCCATCATTTCCACTAGGTGTGAGGGCTGTACATTTTTTTCCACTGGGGCCCCCTCCTGAAGACCCCTCCTTTGTCTCTATAAAGAAAAGTTCCAAACTGCAATGGGGTTTGATGCTGAGGAGCAAGACATCACTATGAGAAACCTGGTAGAGTTCCTAGAACTACCAGATTCTCCACCTCTTTGTTCCTCCTCTCTTGGCTGTACAAGAGGATGCTGCCCTGGCAGCCTGGCACAGACCAAGCTTGATCTATGCCATGCCCAGAAAGGCAGACTAGCTGTACCAGGCTCCCTCAGGAAAGCCTTTTTTCACAGGCCAACCTCGGACTGATTTGGTCGTGATAAATGCAGCCCATGATAGGTCTAAGAGGCCTGAGTATCTCATTTTTCTCCCCCAGATAAAGAGTTGAGAAAACTGGACCTCATGGGAAAGAGACCCTTTGCCTCTGCCACATTACGCCTCAGAATAGCAAATTATCAGGCCCATATGGTCAAATACCAGAATACTCTCTGGAAACAGGCTAAAGAAGCAGCCCAGTCCCTCCCAAAGGGCTCCCAGAAGCACCCTCTGGAAAATGGCTAAAACAGCAGCCCAGTCCCTCCCAGAGGGCCCCTGAAGTACCCTCCTGCAAAAAGGCTAGAGCAGCAGCCCAGTTACCCCCAGAGGGCCCCCAGCAGCAGGAGATGATCAAGGCCCTTCAGACTGGGGCTGACATGGGTAAACATGTTTAAAGGTCTACCTACGACATTTCACATGCATCAGCCAGAGCAGCTGTGGCTGGCATCAGCCTAAGAAGGTATTCTTGGTTGAGGGTGTCAGAGTTTGCTACTGATGTTTAGCAGTCCATTCTGAACGCCCCTTTCAGAGGATGCAAGCTTTTTGGGGCAGCTGTCCAGGACATCCTCTCTGACCTGCAAGCTTTGGGAAGAATTCTAAGGTCAGTGCATTCCCTCTACCACACACAACCAAAAAGTAAGCGGAGGATGCCCTTTTGAAGGTCTACTAACAGACCTAGGTCAGGGGACAAACAACAGAGTAAAAGCAGAGCAGCTTTGCTGGCCCCCTCCTCCTCTACAGGTGCCCATTCCAAAGCCTCTAGAGGAGGTGTATCTGCGTCCACCGGATCTGCTTCAGTATGACTCCTTATTAGACCCCCACCTCTGGTACACAATCTGGAGGAGGGAGGAGGTGGTAGGGGGTCACCTCTCCTCCACCTGGACCTGTGGAGAGAGTTTACAACAGATGCTTGGGTCCTACAGTTAATAGAACAGGGCCATGCTCTAGAACTTCTGGAGTTGCCTTCAAACCATCCACTAATTCTCTCAATTTATCCTCCAGACCATATACCAGTGCTACTAGAGGAAGTGTGTACACTGCTACACAAGCGGGTCTGTTGTTCAAAGCCCTGGAATAAGACAGCACTGAATATAGCAACCAGGAAGTGCAAACCACAACATCAACACAGTGCACAGCGACGTGAGGGCAGGTAGAGATGAACTATGTGGCCAATGTGCATGCCAGCAGATGCGTGGACCCAGTACAGCAGCAGGCAGCAACAGATGTGAAAGAACAGTGATCAAAACTGTATAAATATCCCCGAACCGTTAGCACAGCTTTAGCGTGGAGCTAAGCTGTTAGCCCGGTGCTAACGTGTTTGCCCAGTGCTAAGATTTGCCATATTCAAAAGTGACATGCAAATGAGCCTACTTAGGTAGTCTCTGGGCAAACAGCCAGATTAGCATCTCATCATTCCCTGATTTGCATGTAGTTTGCCCAGTGTTACTGCAGGGTCCCACAGCTCCACCTGTATGTCAGTCTGGAAGTACAGGGGCTGGCCAGGTCTGGCCGCAGCTCCACCTGTAGGTCAGTCTGACCATGCATGATGGTTGCTGCAGGCTACATGTGTGCAGTACAGCATAGCATTGTGTGCCCCAGGGGAGAACACAGCATAGGCACAGGTCGTGGTGGTGCTGTATGCAACCGTCACACTGTAGGCCATGCTACAGTGCACAGCAGATGCTACAGTAGCAAGGGGACTGGTAATTTGAGGGACACAGCAATGCCCATTGTATGTAGGGCAGTGATTACCACTGCACTGTACACAGTGACAGGCCCAGCATGCAGGTGATTAGTGAAGGTGGACAGTACTGTTTCACCTTTGTGTGCTCCACAGATGCTGCACCTGTGGCATGGGATGCTCACAGTGACATTTGCATGGCCGGCTGTGTGTGCTGTGGCTTCTGTACAGTTGTGCAGTATGTGGCCGGGGGGCATGAATGCTCCGACAGGCACTCAGGTGGTAGAGTATTCCCACTACTGGCCCATGTGCACTGCATGATGTGTCCCAGTCATATGGCCACACCTGGGCTGTGGTGAGGTCTGGCCACCCGTACACCCTCCCCTCAATGGCCACCATGCCCACAGTGCTGCATGTGTGTGCTGGTATCTGTTGGTCACCACAGATGTATGGTCTGTAGGTATGTGCTGTATGGCCACACTACCTAGTTGTCCCCTGTGGCTTGGATCCCCTCTTACTGTCTGTGCTTGGCTGGGACTGGTGGCAGCTGTTGGCATCATGGTGGTGCCAGCAGTGAACAGCATGTGTCCTCCACGTCAGGCATTTTCTAAGTGTCATGCTCTTATATTAGGGTCGTGCAAGCCGCGCTAATCCCGCGAAAACACCGCGCTATGCACCAATGACGTGCAAAGCTGTTTGCCCAGGGTTAAGACCAGCTTTTTCTGGCCAGTAATTTGTTCTGCGGTAAGGGTCGCACTGTGTCGCGCTAAACACCTTAGCGTGGCACTAGTCGCTGAATATCTCATAGTGCCTGTATTCATGTTCAAGTTGCCCCTTGCATATAATTATGGTTTGCTCGGCGGTAATGCACGTTGCCTGTGCTATGTGGCCTTTTGAATATGGCAGTCCCGTGATAATCCCACACTAAACCCGTGCAAACTGTTTGCGGACCACGCAAAGCTTTGAATATCTGGCCCAGGGAGTCATCTCATCTCATCTTATCTTATCCCACTGTTCGTTTGAAGACATCAGGAGCACGCTCTTTTGCCTACGTGGCACCAACCCCGTGAAACTCTCTACCTCGTCAGATAAGAGAGTGCCAAACCACCGAGAGGTTCAAATTAGAGCTGAAAATTTTTCTTTTTAACCAGGGGATCTCACTTCAAGGGTGAGCTCTTGTAGCAGGTAATACCAATAGAGCTATGGCCACCAGGCATTGGGATCCCATGGAAAAATTTTTAGCTAGCAGTCTGTGGCAGGGGACTGCCCCCGACGTTAGCTCCGCCTGACATCAGATGTGGTATGAAGGGGATGGTCCCCCAGTGCCATCTCAGTTCTTTTCCCGCTGTCAGCCCGCTTACCTCTGCTCCACGGACGCCCAGTCTTCACAGTTGACCGCGCTTTTTTCTTCATGTTTCCAACGCTTCATTTCCAGTTTTTTTTTTTTGACATCATCGACAGTTTTTACATGTCTTCGCCTTCCTCCACGAGGCGCAAGTTGAAGTGTCCATGCGGGAAGCAGATCCCGGCCAAATATGGCCATGCGGCCTGCTTGGTCTGCTTAGGCCCAGACCACCGAACTGACGATTGCCTGCACTGCTAGAAATTTAATCAAAAGACCCGCATTAGAAAAGTCAATGCCCTGAAGCCTTAGCTCCTCGAGAAACAGATGGCAGCCATACAGAATTCTCCATCGGGATACAACTCATCATCCCCTGCTAGAGAGTCTCCCCCTAAAGAGAAGTCATCGGGGGGGGGGGGAAGCATCACCATCACCAGGAGAAAGATAGGGCAAAGTCGAAGTCCCGCCCTAAATCTCTCATAGGACCTCTTCTTCCTTGCCGTAAGTCCAGTGCTTCATCCAACCAACGCAGACACTCGGATGACTCCAGCAGACGCCAAGAAACCGTCTGGCATCGGACGCCTCCGCCTCTGCAAAGGGGAAGCCTCCCGCAGGCGATAAACATCCTGTTAGCCAGACTAGCTCACCCTCAGGCCAGGACCGGGCCCTATCGCCCAATAAGAGGCCTTCAGGCCCCAAAGATCAGGCATCTGCCCCTACTCCCGGGGATCAGTCACCCGATGACTCACAGTCGAAACCAGATGCCAGATCGGACGACAGGTCTGCCCATGACACTGAATCAGACCTGCAGCCTGATACCATTGTGGAGTCCCCAGACCAGATGCCTACACCAGAAGGCCCTAAGGGTCCGGCGCCCGGCCCCTTGAACCCGATGCCCGCACCCCCGGTAGTCCTGTTAGTGGATGTTGGTGCTCTTTTCGCCTCCTGGTGGAACACGGTAAAGGGGGATCTGCTCTACAGGCCTCCAGAGCCCTCCCCTAAAGAAACCCCTGCAACGCCTCCTCCGCCCACTGGTGGTTGAGCACCAGATGAGGGCTCTCATCCGCTGCTCAGCCCTGTAGGAAGAAGAAGACACCAGTCGTTGGTACCTTCTTTGAGTGGTTGCCTGCCATCGTCCTCTGGAGCGGACGAAGGGGACTTCTCATCAGATTACTCTTCTGGGGAAGATCTTCCACTACTTTCCCCTAGTCCGAGAGACTCTCCTAGGTCCCCCCCAAGACGGACCCTCATTCCTGGATATAATGAGGCAAATTCAAACTATCTACCAATGGGACACTGAAGAACTTGATCCTGAGAGGCACCGCTTGGCAAAGTTTTGGAGATCCAAGGACCCAAAACCCCTGGTTATCCCAGCCCTTTCAGGATGTAACCAGGCTCACCGGACAGCATCCCTTCACTACGTCTGCAGTGCCCATAAAGGTGTACAGGCTGTACAGGGCTCCAAAGGGAAACCGTTTTTGGGGGAGAACCCAAAAGCAGATTCCATGGTGCTCATAGCAGCTCATGGAAGAGCTCAGCAACTTAAACACATGAGTGTCCAGCCTCCAGACCCGGAATCCAAAAAGCTGGACCACATGGGATGGAAAGTCTATACTTCAGTCACTGGGGCTATTCGTTATTTGAATTTTTTAGCCCACATGGTGACATACCAGAAGTCCGTCTGGGAGAAAACCATGGACCCGGTGAAGGCTCAGCCAGAGTCCGACAACAAGAATGAGCTTGTGGCATATATCCAGTCGGGCATGGACGTAGATAAGCATGTACTTAGGTGCTCCTACTATTCAGCAGACATGGCAACCAGGGCTGCTGCCTCAGGCATCTGTATGAGGAGGCACGCTTGGCTTAGAGTACCGGGGTTCTGCAAGGACCTGCAGGATGCCATCCTAGATGCCCCCTTCCAGGGCTCCTTCCTTTTTGGGCAAGAAGCAGAGAAAGTCATCCTAGGGCTTCAGGACTCTGGCAAGGTGGTAGCTGAGGTACACAGGATGTACAAGTTAGAACTGCCCACTTTCCATTGTCATCCTTTTCGTAAGAACCAAGGACAACAAGGGAAAAGGCAACCCCAAAATAACAGAGCCTTCAAAAGATGTGGCCACCCTGTCCCTACTGGCACCCAGGGCCCCAAACATCCCAAGGCACCCTGAACCCCCTTGCCCAACCCCCCCAAACACAGCATGACTCCCTGCCATCCCTCCCCTACCCTCAGATTCCATTGGGGGAGATGGTAGGAGGGAGATTCTCCCTCTACCTGTCAGGGTGGTCCAGTATCACCTCAGACCAGTGGGTCCTTCAGACAATAGAGGGGTTACTCCCTAGAGTTTCTAAGCTGCCCTCTGGACAATCCTCCCATCTCATCCCATTGTTTGGCCAACCGCACTCTTCTTCTGAAGGCAGAGATCCAGGTCCTCCTACAGAAGAAGGCCATCCAGGTGGTTCCACCTACCCAGCAGGGCAAAGGCTTCTATTCACATCTTTTTCTGGTTTCCAAGAAAACAGATCATCTCTGCCCCATACTGGATCTCAGTCAGCTGAACCAATTTATCCAGCACAGGAGGTTCAGAATGGTGACACTGGCAAGCCTCTTGCCCATGATCCTTCGAGGAGACTGGCTACACTCCCTAGATATGCAGGATGCGTACCTGCACATCAAAATCCTGCCCTCACATAGGACGTTCCTGTGCTTCCTTTTTCAAGGTTAGCACTATCAATTCAGGGTACTTCCATTCGGTCTCTAGTCAGCACCAAGAGTCTTCGCCAAATGTCTGGCAGTGGTAGCAGTGGCCTTGAGAAGGAAGGGCCACTTTGTCTACCCTTACCAGGATGACTGGCTCATTTCTGCCCAGTCAGAAGACCAGCAGATCAATGCCTTGCAGGAAACAGCCTTGATGTTCCAGTCCCTGGGCATCACTCTGAATTGGTCACAGTCACAGCCCTGGCCCTCCCAAAGGCTTCAGTATATTGGGGTGGTCCTAGACACCATTCAAGGCATGGCTTTTCTGCCAGCAGACAGAGCAGAACAGCTGAGAAGAGCTGCCCACAAAGTGCAGACCTCAGACCGAGTCGCAGCGAGAGTAATCCTACAACTATTAGGGCATATGGCAGCTGCCATAGCTATGGTTCCCTTGGCAAGGCTGAACATGAGGACTCTACAATGGCACCTCAGAGTTCAGTGGGACCAAAGCATAGACGCACTGGACTGACCTATTCGGATTTCGGAGGTAGTCCGCCGTTATCGTCTTTGGTGGTTAAACCTGATCAACCTTGAGGTAGGGTTCCCTTCCAGAGGCCGAACCCACTGCACATCCTTACTATGGATGCTTTGGGTCTAGGCTGGGGAGCCCACCTGAATGTGCACCGAACAAAGGGCTCTTGGAACATGGCAGAACGGTCTCTCCACATCAGTATTCTGGAGATGAGAGCCGTATTGTATGCCCTGCAGGCTTTCCAAGACCAGCTCTACTGGGGCCCACTCCTAGTCCAGTCAGACAATACCCCAGTAGTGTTTCATCTAAACAAGTAAGGGGGTATTCACTACTAGGGACACTGGTTTACCGTGATTGCGAAAAGGCAAATTCCGTTTCGCACATAGTAAAAACCGGTATTGCCACCGGTGTCTGCCAAGCCAAAATCCGTTTTTGCCGGTGTTTTGTTTTGTGCACTTTATTTAACAATTTTTAACTGTGTTAACATGCATTTTAGCAATTTTTTCCTCCACTATTATACATCTATCCATCCTTGTACCAATTAAAGTTATTGTAGGTACAAGATGTGATGGCAGCAGCAGCACTATGGCCCACATCCTTCAGGTTCAGTAGTAGCAACAACACTATGCCCCCCCCTCCCTCTGGTGTGACAGAAGCAGCAGCACTGCAGTCTCCCATCCTGCAGGTGTGACAGCAACAGTACTACGTTCCCCATCCCTCAGGTGTGATGGCAGCGAATCAGCACTATGGTCCCCTTCCCTCAGTGGTGATGGTGGCAGCACCACCAATACTTCCAGCTCCCTCCAACACAGTGAATACAGTCAGCCCTGGAAAACAAACAAACACTGCAAGTATGCCACCACACCTAAATAAATCCTGGCTGAATGTACCATTATTTTGTACTGTGTGTCAATGCTACATTATGGAAAGGAGCATAGGGCATTGCCAATGCTGGCTCTGTATGCCTTTTCATGTCACCAGGTACTTAAATAAAAAGAGACAAGCTAAATTAAATAAAATACTGTTTATAAATGTGCAGAAAGTGGTGCAAAAAGTAGAAACAGTCCAAAAGCATATATATTAAAATGTGCAAAATTTATAATCAGTAAAAAATTAAATACGATAAGGATAAACCAAATACTGTAAGAAATAACATTTAAAATGTATATAAAAATAGTAAAAGTGCAGAAACAATGGAGAAAACTAACATTTTGGACTAAAATCCACATACATTAAAATGTGCAAAACGTGAAACAAAATAAACTGTGCAAAAGAATCAGTTAATCTAAAGCCCTTACAATTTAATTGAACATTTTGTTAACTAACAAAAACAGCTAAGCAGTGGCAACCGATACATAAAGTACCCTATTTGTTGAACATTAGCATTGAAAACAGTTGCAAATTGTCCACCTGCAGGTTTCTCCTTTGATCCGTATGGATCTGACCATAAACAGAAAATGACCTTTCAACATCAGCACTGGACACTGGGACCCAAATTGCCTGCTGGGCAGCTCTGGCCAGCACTGGTAGCTGAGGCTCCACAGACTTCCAGTACTGACCCAGATCAAAGTTCAGCTTTCCTGGCAAGTCACTGAGGTCTTGTCTATGTAGAGATCCCAACCTTTTGAAAGCTGCCGATTGTGAAGTCCAAACACTGGAATGTCCTCTCATGATTGATTGTAGTCCTTGTTCAGTTTAGGCAGATTGAATGGGTCTAGTATGCGACATGCCTTGAAAAACTGTAGCTAAGGATTTGACCCATATGCTTGCCAAGTTTGTTTAGCGCTACACTGAAAGCTTTTTGAAATACCAAAACTTGATCCTGCTTGGCCCGGCCTCTAAGCTGATGAAGCTGCTCATCAGTTCTCTCTCCAAAGCCATTGGTGTTTAACACACCAGCCTCAAATCTGTTCTTGACTGCCATTAGTGTATCGTAGATGGACACAGCCAGTGGTTTATCTTTCAATTGCAGCATGTGTATTGTCTCTATTATGTCCATACTATTTTCTGCAATAAATGTAGTCTGAATTTGGAGCTCTTCCCATCCATTCGGTGAATAAGTTGCGTCGCGATTTCAATGAATTCGCATCACTTTGGTCTTCCTGCAAGAAATCTCAGAATATTGCAAGTGGGTGGCATGGTATTTCACAGCCTCAAACCATGTGTTCCAGCGTGTCAGTACTGGGACAGGAGTAAAGTGTTGTTCTCCACCCCAACTCTGTGAGGAATGCCAGGTACTCCTTTTCGTTTTGGGACTGCTGGAACACATATTTAATCTGAGCCACCAGTTTGTTCACTAACTCAAAATGGTCGATCCATGTGTCACCTACAAGTGACAGGACATGTGCCCAGCAACCGATATGGATGACATGGTCCCCAATAACTCCTGTAATGCATCATTGAAACATTTAATCATGTATCTGGCATTGTCAGTGACAAACCCACAACTTGTTCCATCTCCACCTCATATTTCTGCAGAGTTTTTAAACGGCTTGCAACAGTTGAATGGTTCACTGCACTCAACTCCATGGTATTTGCAATGTAAGATTTACCACTATCGATAACAAAAACAATGTTCAGTACACACGAGCATCTGAATCTGTGGATTCATCACACATTACTGTGATGCTCTTTCCTTTCACTTGTTGGCGAATTGACCTCCATCTCATTCTGCAGTTTTGACAGGTAGTTCTGACGGAGAGTGTCTTCCTTGAAGTGCACCTATGCTCTTAATATACTTCCATCCAGTCTCTGAGGAGGGTTGATCAAGTTTCTCAATTGGAATATTGGCCCCACACCAAGCCCTCAATGTGTCGAGAACTGTTTCTTCCTTGAAGCAGCAGCAGAAGTGGTGGCGTTGAAACTGCTTTGTAATGTTACCTGTCTGTTCTCACTTTTCTTTCTGGTCGTGTTTTTAAATGCTCTTGCTGTTGCAGTGGTCTACAACGTATCCTTCCGGATGTGGTCCACTGGATGGGCACAAAACCGCAGAACATTTTCCTCCATCTTCATACATTCCCAGTGCCTTGAACTGTAGTGCACGGTCTTCACAGTAATGCTGGAGATTTTTGCCATCTTTCGTGGTGGTGGTGTTGCTATCTTGATGGTGTAGTGATGCAATATTTCCAAAGAACTAAAAGTGACAAAGCAAAAAAAAACACATAGTAAGGAAATAGTTCTGCAACACCAACAAAGCATTCACAATTTGCATGGAAGACCCACTAGTGGGCAAAAGAAAGCACACTGTACCTTTTACGGTGGTCTTGGATACAGTTGCAGCAGATCACGTCCAACAGCACTTCAAGGCCTGAAATCATAATGGAAATGTTTACATGTGGCCCAAAGAAAAATGTACACATAACTGTTAAAAAGATCATCATCCACATCCTCATCCTCATCAATGCATTCTCCAATCACAGCTTGCCACCAACACCCACACCTACTTACTTGAAGAGTGGCGCAAAGGAATAAGCATGACTGCATGAGGTGCTGGTAGCAGTGTTGGCAGGTGGTTCAACATCAGCATGAATTTGCAGCAGTGCACAGGCATGGTGTTTATGAAGACTTTACAGACTCCTGGCAAGATTGAAACAGCAGTCTTTTGACGATTCTTCAGGTTAGACAGCAGCAGCACTGCAGCCCCCACCCCTCAGGCATGTCGGCAGCAAATGCAGCCCCCACCCCTCAGGCGTGATGGCAGCAAATGCAGCCCCCACCCCTCAGGCGTGACGGCAGCAAGTGCAGCCCCCACCCCTCAGGCGTGACGGCAGCAAGTGCAGCCCCCACCCCTCAGGTGTGACGGCAGCAAGTGCAGCCCCCACCCCTCAGGCATGACGGCAGCAAGTGCAGCCCCAACCCCTCGGGCATGATGGCAGCAAGTGCAGCCCCCACCCCTCGGGCATGACGGCAGCAGAGGCAGAATGACGGTACTCACCCAATGCCATGTACCAAAGCTTGACAGAGCTCAGACGTGAATTAAGCCAAACCACCGGACGCCAAGGTGGACTCCGTCGGTTCAGTCCCTAACATCTAGCTGCCTGGATTGGTTTATTATATATAAACAAAGTGCATCCAATTAAAACAAATCCAAAACTGATTAATGAGGATTGAGGATGCTAATGGAGAGATCAGCAATCTGTACCAGACAATAAACCAATCAGAATTGCACCCACAGTAAATTGGGCACTTTCTAACTTGTCCTCATGAAAATGGAGCCTCTTGGTTTTCATGTCAGAGCTCAAACTCAGGAAAGGTGTTCCACCAGCAGAGGTACAGCCGCCCATAAACCACCGTGTAGTTCATGGCTTCATCTCCCCATCCCTCCTGCAGTCAACAGAATAAATTGATCTTTGCACCCAATCACCAGTTTGAGTGATCACTCCGGTGCAAAGATTATTTTTTAATATAGTGCCTGCAAGGGGGGGACCAGAGAGGTGAAGCCCCAATCCATACAGTGTCAGGGATTCACCTCTGCTGGTAGTTCACCTTTAAGAACTTATCTATTCTCTGTAGTTCCCCAACACTTCCAAAATTATTCCATTCGACATTCCTGCAATTTAAGTGGTAAGATTATTACATGCAGTTATACAGTTTATCAACTTATCTTTGTTTACCCCCTAGGTAATCCAATGCCTACATCCTCCACAATTGATCATGGAAACCAAGGAGGAAAATCTGCAGTTGACAGTTTTGAAGGGCACAGATTAGACATGGAATGGTTTATTAGATTATTTAGTTTGATGTGGCTTAATAAAGTTTTTTTGTCTGACTGTGTCTATTATTCTACATGCGCACACACACGCATGCACAGACATGCACGAACATGCACAGACACGCATCCACGCAGACACACATGCATACACAGACATGCGCAGGCACACATGCGCACACACACGCGCAGACACACACAAACAGACACACATGCACGCGCACACACACACACACACAGACGCACGCACACACACAGACGCACACACACAGATAATGACACATTTTATACACATTTTGTACTGTATTTCTTTCATGGAGAGTACAGCCAACAAAATATAAAACATGCATCAAACCACCAACCACCAGAGCGTGGCACGGACCTGGCAGCCTGGCATGCATGCTGGAAAAAAATGGTTCTGCGCCAGTATGCCTGTTCACCCCTCCCTCCCAGGCCAGAACCATTTTTCCCCAGCATGTGACCAGTCCGCCCAGCCCGTCCGCCTGCCGGCCATTAAACCACCAACCACCAGAGCGTGGAGACGGACCCAGCAGCTCTGAGATGCATGCTGGAAAAAATGGTTCCACACCAGTATGCCTGTTCACCCTCCCTCCCAGGCCAGAACCATTTTTCCCCAGCATGTGACCAGTCCGCCCAGCCCGTCCGCCTGCCGACCATCAAACCACCAACCACCAGAGCGTGAGACGGACCCAGCAGTTTGAGATGCATGCTGGAAAAATGGTTCTGCGCCAGTATGCCTGTTCACCTCCCTCCCAGGCCAGAACCATTTTTCCCAGCATGTGACCAGTCCGCCCAGCCCGTCCGCCTGCCGACCATCAAACCACCAACCACCAGAGTGCAGCACGACCCGCAGTTTGAGCATGCATGCTGGAAAAATGGTTTGCGCCAGTATGCCTGTTCACCCTCCCTCCCAGGCCAGAACCATTTTTCCCCAGCATGTGACCAGTCCACCCAGCCCGTCCGCCTGCTGACCATCAAACCACCAACCACCAGAGCGTGGCACGGACCCGGCAGCCTGGCATGCATGCTGGAAAAAAATGGTTCTACGCCAGTATGCCTGTTCACCCCTCCCTCCCAGGCCAGAACCATTTTTCCCCAGCATGTGACCAGTCCGCCCCGCCCGTCCGCCTGCCGACCATCAAACTATCAACCACTAGAGCGTGGCACGGACCCGGCAGCCTGACATGCATGCTGGAAAAAAATGGTTCTGCGCCAGTATGCCTGTTCACCCCTCTCTCCCAGGCCAGAACCATTTTTCCCAGCATGTGACCAGCCCGTCCGCCTGCCGACCATCAAACCACCAACCACCAGAGCGTGGCACGGACCCAGCAGCCTGGCATGAATGCTGGAAAAAAATGGTTCTGCGCCAGTATGCCTGTTCACCCCTCCCTCCCAGGCCAGAACCATTTTTCCCAGCATGTGACCAGTCCGCCCAGCAGATCAATCTACTGGCATTACTTTTGGTACACAATGATCATCATCATCATTAAAAGTTTATTGTTCGGCATAATAATAAGCCATTACAATATTCTAAAAAGTAAAACTAAAAAGTAAAACTAGAACACAAATACATACGTAGCATACAGCAGCACAGTTAGAGCTTCAATATTAGATACACGAAATTACCTTTGTGTTGCAGTCTTATATCAAAATGCAACAAACAAAAGGAAATAAATATACCAAATCAGTTAGACTCTAACACTGCTGGCACTCAAGATCTATTGTAAGAACCTTGTGTCAAAACAATAACCTTCTGGTAGTATCTCAGCAGCAGCAAGAGAAATCAATTTATATTTGAGTCTGCCAGCTGTTCCTATTAAATACTAAAGCTAAAACATACTATATAACAGAATTAAACAGTCATCATATCAACCAACATATCTTACAGATTAAGAGAGGCCAAAGCAATACCTAAAGTGCCTAAGACAGCCTCTGTCTTATAAACCCCAGATATACTGAAAGAACAGGACCTTTTCAAAGGTTTTCACAATACCTTACAGGGGGGTTCCTCTTCCAGGTTCAAATCAGCGGATCGTAGCTATGAGTGCGCAATTTTGACTTGCCTTCTTTCATTCACAGACTCGGAGTTCTATGTTACAGTATTTAACAAACACAATCACAGTAACATTTTACTAAAAAAGAGAGAGGGAGGTACAATACTTAATGTGCTGCACTCCTATAATTCGGCGGGTCAGCAAAAGAAACAGCTGATCCATTTAGACATCAACCAAACGGCATTACCGTGTTCTGTTCCCGAAGCCAGTGTGCAATGGGGAACAAGGGGTCAATAGCGAAAGCCGCTACTAAAGTCCCCACTTTATCTCCTACTGAAAAATAGCACTAGTAGCACACAGTCCTGCTAATAGCACATAAATTAGAGAGACACAGAAAAAAATAGATAACATACGGAGACTTTTGGTTTAATCTTGCTGCCCCCAACAGCACAACAAAAGCCAATGCAGTATCATTGCAGTGCCCTTTCTTACAACCCACATTTCAGAAAACACATATAGCTGTGGTTTAAACATTTTTTGCACTTACTACACAGCACTTCAGCCAAATGTTCGCGTCAGCATAGAGGGACAACAGCAACAATTCTAGAGCAGCAGGAGAACCAGCAAGAAGGCAGACTGCACGCTTTGCTTCTCCTTTTAAAGCCCAAGATCACGGCAACTCTGTGAACAAACGCTAGTTCTGTTTTGGCGCCGAAAATCCGCGGGCCAATCAGGAATCCGAATTTTTTCCTGTTCCTCCGTGAAAACGGCAAACCAGTGTCCCTGACTACTACCCTCTATGCAGAGAGGCCATGAGAGTGTGGTACTGGGCAGCAGAACACGATCTGGACATTACGGCGATTCATGTGCCAGGGGTCCAGAATGTTCTCACTGACAGTCTAAGCCACTTTCGATCTCTGAACCATGAGTGGGAGTTACATCAAGAGGTGGCAGAAGACCTCTTTGAAAACTGGGGTCGACCAGAGTTGGACCTCCTTGTGTCCCCGTGCAACGCCAGACTGCCAAGTTTCTGCGCGCTAGATCCAGGGCCTGGTGTTTTCTGGTGAGATGCATTATCCCTCTCCTGAACAGGAAGGTTTCTGTATGCCTTCCTTCCCTTCCCTCTTCTTCAGAGAGTCCTGCTCAAACTACAGACAGAGGAAGCCAGAATGATCCTGGTAGCTCCTCTCTGGGCTCGACAAATGTGGTACCCACTGCTGCAGCAACTATCCATGGAGCCTCCCGTGCAGTTGCCCCTCTTCTATCACTTGCTGTCCCAAGAGTGGGGGATGCTCGTCCACCCAGCTCTACAGCCTCTACATTTGCATGCCTGGTTCCTGCAGTCTTAATGGAGGAGAGATTGGGGGTGTCAAGTAGAGTGGCAGACGTACCAGTGGCAGCGAGAAAGCCTTCTACCAGAGCCACCAGTGCCATGAAGTGGAAGCGTTTTTGCTTATGGGCAGCACCTCGTTCCCTGGATCCCCTGGATTGTCCAGTATAATACGTGCTGGAGTACCTTTTCCATCTTTTGGACTTGGGCCTCAGCTGCTCATCCATTAAGGTGTACCTCTGTGCTCTGTCAGCCTACCACACACTGATGAACGGAAGGATTCTGGCACAACTTGACATGGGCAAGACATTCTTGAAGGGAATCTTGCACATCAGACCCCCACGGAGGGATCTTGTCCCTCCTTGGAATCTTCTTTTTGTTTTGGAGAAGCTCACCCTCCCCACCCCCTCTGAACCACCTGCATCATGCGAGCTTCACTTTCTCTTTTGGAAAGCGTTATTTTTAGTTGCTATTACTTTGGCTCGGAGAGTTTCGAGTTACAGGCTCTAATATGTAAAGAGCCTTTCTTGTTTTCCACAGGGACGGGGTGGCACTGCGTACTAACCCTAAGTCTTTTACCAAAGGTGGTGTCTGAACTGACCCTGAGTCAGGACATCCAGCTTCTGGTCTATTACCCAGAGTACTCTAATAAGGGGAGACCCTGTTGCATACTCTGGACGTACATAGGATCCTCAGGTATTACCTCAGCAGAACTAGTTTGGTTCGGCAGACAGACAAGCTGTTCATTTCCTTTGCTTATAGGAAGACCGGTGCTCCTGTCACCAAGCAAACACTAACCAGATGGTTGGTGCACTGCATCACCTTTTGCTATCAGTACCACAATAAACCCTTACTGGGATCAGTGAAGGGCTATTTCACCAGAGCTGTGGCCACCTCCTTTGCCTCTCTGCGGAATGTTTCTTCTGAAGACCTTTGCGCTGCCACCACTTGAAGCTCAGTACATACCTTTATCAGGCACTACAGTCTGGATGTTGCCTGTAGAAGGAGAGCAGGCTTTGGACAAGCAGTCCTTCAGGGCCTCCTCTCCTAAGTTCCGGCTTGTCAGTTACCAGTTTGTCCTCTTCCCATATGACCTGGACCTATCTTGGAGTACTGCTTGGGACTCAGTCCTGTTGGTATTACCTGCTGCAAGAGCTCCCCTTCAAAGTGAGATAGTACAGTTACGTGAGAACTTACCGTACCAGTAGATCTTCGAGAGCAGCTCTTGCAGTAGGTGGCTTTCCCACCCTCCAGTCCCCAGGAACAAAGTTATGTCTCTCTGGGTATGAGACCCTCCTCGGTTCTCCATTGTTTTTTTTTTTGTCAGCCTGGTCTCCGTTGGGAGAACTGAGATTGCGCTGGAGGACTGCCCCCTTTATATCACGTCTGACGTCAGGCGGAGCCGATGCGGGGGCAGTCCCCTGCCACAGACTGCTAGCTAGAAGATTTTTCTGTGGGGTCCTTACGCCTGGCGGCCTTAGTCCTATTGGTATTACCTGCTACAAGAGCTCCTCTCAAAGATTTACTGTTGCGGTAAGTTCTTGCGTAACTGTACTTTCCCCCCTGAAGTTTAGTCAGTTGGGGACGTAGTTATTGCTCAATGTCTTTCTGTTTTTAAGATTTTATGATAAGATGTATAGCACTTTGATCTTTTTGTAATTGCGCTGTATAGATAAAGAGTGATTTACTGATCTAGAAATTAACACTAATTCTCAAAACATCCTGGAATGCATTCAAGCTAGGCCCAAAATATTAAGTTTTTATAATTTACTTCTAGCGTGCATAAATGGTTCAGATTCACCCTCGATGAAGATAGTACAGCTATGTAAGAACTTACCAAAACAGTTTATGTTCAAGAGGATCTCTTGCGTCAGGCCATGCCGTCCCCCTCCCCCCCATCCTCCTTGGCCGTAGGATTTTTTGTCTCTGTCTCTGTTTCTCCAGGATGGTTCACCTTCAGTTTCACCTTTCCATAGTGGGAACCTCCAGCTCCCCTCAGTTCCTCAGCAGGAGATTCTCTGTATATGGTCTCCAGCGTGAGAACTGAGGAGGGTGTGGGGCCACCCACGTTTAAATGGGAGGGACATCACCTGCATCTGGCATCCTTGTGGGTGGCCTCTTATAGACTCCTAGCTAGAACAGTTTCCATGTAGTCCTGGTGCCTGGTGGCTATAGTTCCATAGGTGTGGCCTGATGCAAGAGATCCTCTCGAAGATCTACTGTTACTGTGAGTTCTTACGTAACTGTACTTTTCTTCCAAAGGTGGTATCTGAGTTTATTTTAAATCAAACCATCCACCTTCCAGTTTATTCTTCTGAGCATGCCAATCGAGGGGAAGCATTGCTCCATACTGTAGCTGTACATAGAATACTCAGATATCGTCATTGGCCAAAAGACTGCAGGAAGTCCTCGCAGCTTTTTGTTTCCTTTACCCCTGGGAAAGAGGGCATTCCAGTTTCTAAACAGTGCCTATCCAAATGGTTGGCCAACTGTATTACTTTTTGTTATAGGAAGTATAGTAAGGAACTTCCTGGGGTTGTGTGTTGCCATTAAACCAGATGCATGGCCACTTCTGTTGCCTGTTTCAGGAATGTATCAGCTGCAGAAATCTGTGCTGCTCCAACTTGGAATACTGCCCACACTGACTTTAACCAAACACAACAGTCTGGACATTGCCTCTAGTAGAAGGGCAGGCTTCGGCCTGGCTGTGCTTCAAGGCCTCCTGTCTTAGGTCTATAGCCTCCAGCCACCCAGACTGTCTCTCTGTCAGTACTGCTTGGGACTCGTTCCATAGGTGTGGCCTGATGAAAGAGATATCCTCAAAGAAGATAGTACAGTTATGTAAGAACTTACTGTAACAGTAGATCTTGGAGAGAATCCATTTCATCAGGCCAAGAAGTCCCACCCTCCATCCCCCTTACACTCAGAGCTTCTTCGCTCCTGTCTCTTTCTCCAGAACAGTCTACCTGCTGTTTTGTACCTTGCCTGGTAGCGGGAACCTTTAGCGCTCTCTCTCTCGGTTCCCCAAGAGGAGGTCCTTTGAGAATGATGTCTGGTGGGGAAAGAACTGAGGAGTGTGCGGTGCCACCCATGTTTATTTAGAGGGGATGTCGGCATAAGATGTCATTGTGGGCGGCCCCTAGTGGACTGCTAGCAAAAAGGTTTCCATGTGATCCTGGCTTCTGACGGCTATAGTTCCATAGGTGTGGCCTGTTGAAAGAGATTCTCTCAAAGATCTACTATTACAATAAGTTCTTACGTAACTGTACTTTTTTCACCTTAGTGTTTATTAAGATAAAATTAAAAATGACTAGTTTGGAGGCCAGTCTTTTATTTCCAGTGCTGCATATTCATTGTTTAGGTTGACAGTCATTTTGTCTATTCTGTATATGTGATTTACTAATTCACTCCAGGAAAGGATCTGAGGTGTGGTAGATGTCACCCATAATTTGGTGATTTTTTTTTTGTTGTTGCCGTCACCATCAGTATGTTAAATAATTTTCTGGTGTTAGGATCCCTATATCCCTCAGTAGCATCTAAAAATAGAACTGTGTGTGCTGCTATTTCTATTACTCCCTCCAAAAGCTCTTGAACTTCTGCTTGTAGGTCCCTGTAGGTCCCCTGTAGGAGGGCAGTATATCAGACATTTCCAGAGGATACGCTCCTGTGTCGCTGTAGTGTTACCACATTTCCTTTTGCAGGAGGCTGTCTGATGGTATTTACCCTGTCTATATGGGGAGAAGTAGTATATAACAGATTTCCAAGAATACTCTCACCAAATATAGTAGGCCGTAACTTGGTGAATGTATTTTGGACAATAAGGGGTCTCTTGTTCTGCGGGGATAGCTCGCATTAAGGGTTGGACAAAGTCTCACACCTGCAGATACCTAAAAGTCTTTCCCCCTTCTAAACAGTTGGTTTTGCTCCCTTGCTGTACCACCAGTGAAATCTGCTGGTGGCCATGCTGCCTTTTCGTTCTGCTTCCTTAAAATTTGGCGCTCTCTTCCCCCTTCAAATCACTTTTCTCCTTCTCTTCTCGCTCTGAAATCTTTCCTCCGAGATTTCTCTACTCCCTCCTGCAGCTGTTTCTGATACTGGGGTGGACGCCTGTCACCAGCCTTCCTCCCTACACTGACACTAACTGATCCCCTCTCCCCCAGTTAATCACTCACTCACTACTCTCTACAACTCATGTTATTGTTTTGTTGCTCACAATTTTATGTGTTTTTGCCTGTTTCGTAGTTTATTGTATGTTAATTTACTGTATGGCAATTTTTATTGTGAAGTTATTTCTTGTAATTTATGCATATTGTTTTTCTTATTTTCATATTTTTCATTTCATTTCATTTTTTTTATTTGTTAGCAAGATGAGCAAATTGCCCGTTTTCGCAAGTTTTCAATACATTGAAAAGAGAAAGACCAGGGGTGGGATTGTAAGGTTAAAAAGGAAGGTGGGGGGCTGTGCAGAGGGGACCAGGAAAAGGCAGACATCTTGAACAAATACTTTTGTTCAGTGTTCACAGAGGAAGGAGAAGGGGAGGGGCCACAAAAAGTAAGAGGAGCATGTGGACACTAGTCAGTCTTCGAAGGCAGGAATCCTTAAGGGACACACTAATCTGAAGGTGGATAAAGCAATGGGGCCAGGAGGGGGTGGATCCAGGCATATTGTGGTAGCTCAGGCAGATACTGGCTACACCTCTGATAGTTCTGTTTAACAGCTCACTGGAAATAAGAGTGGTTCCAGAGGACGGGGGCAGATGTAGCCCAACTTCACAAAAGTGGTAGCAGGGAGGAGGCTGCCAGTTATATTACAGTCAGCCAGACCTAGGTGGTGAGAAAGTTAATGGAATCATTGCTGAAGGAAAAGGTTGTGAAATATTTTGAATCCAATTGGTTACAAGACCCAAGGCAGCATGAATTCACAGGGAGAGGTCATGTAAAACAAATCTGATAGATTTCTTTGACTAGGTGACAATGGAATTAGATCAGGGTGGAGCAGTGGACATGACCTACCCAGATTTCATTTAGGCTTTTGACACCGTTCCACACAGGAGACCAGTAAGCAAGTTGAGTAACTTAGAAATGGGTCCAAAGTCGGTAATCTGGATAAGAAGTTGGTTAGGGGATAGGTGACAGAAGGTGGTGGTAAATGGAGTTCACTCTAAGGAAGGGAGGGAGACCAGCGGGGTGCCTCAGGGATCAGTGCTGGGACTGGTCCTCTTTAATTTCTTTATAAAGAGAATTGCAGAGAAGCTGGAAGGGAAGGTCTGCCTCTTTGCAGATGACACTAAAATCTGCAATAGGGCGGTTACTATGGGTGTGTGTGTGTGTGTGGAAAAGATGAGCAGAAACCTGTGAAAACTAGAGGAGTGGTCAAGGGTATGGCAGCTGGGTTTCAGTGTGAAAAAGTGCAAAATATTGCCCATAGGGGACAGAAACCCAGGGGTGGATTACAAAATGAGTAGATTGGTATTGACTACCACCAAGCAGGAAAGTGACCTGGGTCTAATCATATATGTGATGACCTAAAGGTGGCCAGGCAGTGCAACAAGGCAGTCAGAAGTGCTAGTGGGATGGTGGGGTGCATAGGAAGGGGTATCACCAGCAGAAAGAGGGAGGTGGTATTGCCTCTGTATAGATCGCTGGTAAGACCCACCTAGAGTACTTTGTCCAGTTCTGGAAACCACATGTCTGGAAGGGCACAGACAGTGGAGGTGGTGCAGAGGAAGGGAACTAAAATGGTGCAGGGTCTGCATTAAAAGCCCTACGATGAGAGAATAAAGGACCTCAATATGTACACCCTGGAACAGAGGAGGAGGAGGAGGAGGAGGGATATGCTAGAGACCTTTAAATACCTAACTGGGGCAAATAAGGTACAGGAGGGAGGTATTTGTCAGAAAAAAAGGTGCTCAAGAACAAGGAGACATGCTATGAAGCTGGAGGGAGTAGATTCAAGAGAGATGTGAGGAAGTACTTCTTCACAGAAAGAGTGGTGGATTCTTTTAACAGCCATCTAGCAGAGGTGGTGGGTATGAAAATAGTGGTGGGGTTCAAAGCACAAGGGAATCATAGTGGGAAGGAAGGGGGAGAGAAAAGAGCTGTAGCTCAGGTAGGGTCTGCAGTGATATTGTACATAGGGAAACATGGGCAGACTGGGTTGGCCAAGCGGTTCTTATCTGCCGTCAAATTCTGTGTTTCTGTGTTTACCTCAGATGTGTTCTGATCTGTTCTCCCCACCAAGCAGTGCAAAACCCGGCAGAACCCAAACTAATATCTAACTTACTTAAAAGTTACCAACATTCTGTAGTTACTGACACCCTGAAAAGTCAAACTGATTGGGAACAGGAAGCTGGACTCCAGCTAGACCAACAAAGGTGGCAGTCTGTATGGGAGGGGGTCTTTAAGATGTCGGCATCGCCTGTCTGGAAGGAATTTCATTGGAAAGTTGTAACCAGGTACTTCAATACTCCCACCAGAACTAGGCATTATGGAGCCACACTCTCTGATAAATGTTGGCGGGAATGTGAGGACGCACCATCATATTTTTTGGTCTTGCCCCAAGATCTCTCAATATTGGGCAGAGGTTACAACCAAGTTTATACAAGTGACTGAAAGCAAAATAAGGCCCACCTTCGAACACATGGCTCTGGGGCTCCCAGTAGTAAACAGGGGATCAAATCGAAGGAACAGTTTTATAGGCATCTTACTGGCAGCAGCCAATAAGACCATTACCACGAAATGGTTGGACCCCACCCCACCCACTGTGAAGGACTGGATCGATATTGTTAGAGATTGAAAGATCAGAAATCATTACAGCAGAATTACATCTGCAAAAAGACAAATTTAGGGGAGTGTGGCTGCCATTCATGCACTTAGTGGAGGAAATAGAAGGTATCGCAGCACTCTCTCAGCAAGCCTCTACAATCTAATGGTCAAGTTATGCAGATTGTTTTAAACTATTAATGAATCAGAACAAATTTCCGGCCAATAAGTTATGTTGGTGTTTATAGTTTTTGTTTATTATATTAAGAATCCTTTATTAACCTAGACATTGGAGAAATCGGATAGGCACAGATTCACCTTCACAGATGGACTATACAGAGGTACAACGTTGGTTAACATCAGTAAAAATAATACACAAAAAAGAAAGAAAGATGAAAGAAGTTGGTTAGTAAACTCCTGAGATGTGGATCACTTCTGCAGAACCTCTAAGGACTTTTAGGAACTCCTAAGGAGGAAAAAAAAAAAAAGTGATTTATTATCTGTACAAGAATGAATGTACTACTATGAGAAGGTACCCTGTGATACATATTGTGGATACAGGTCTGTAACTATTGATGTATGAATTTGTGCAACACAATAATAAAGCAAGTTTAAAATAAAAAACATTTTCACCGAAAAATTACCTAATTCTATAGTCCAACAATGATTTTGTGCAAAATTGCGAAGAGAATGCAATTCTTTTATAACACTGTGTATCAGTGGATTAATTAAGCAGTAAGCCATGAGGGGGTGTGGATTATCGGGGGATTTACCATGGCTGGGGTGGTTTTCCCATGAGGTGCAGCTGAATGGGTAAATCCGCCCAGCTATGTAAATCCCGACAACAAGATCCCCGAGTGGGCTTATTGCCATTATACCAAGTACTGTTTTTTTATTATTAAAAAGCAGTACTTGGTATAATGCTTAATAAGTCAGTCACTATTACAGCACTGTTTTTATTTTTTTTGGTTTTCCTGATGTACAGAGTTGCTCTTTTACAGTCTCCGCTTAGTGGGGAAACAAGATGGCGGTTGGAGTTTCGTGATTCTGGCCTCAGATTGTTTTGTTTTTTTAAAGATGTGGCTGGCTGGCATGTTTTGTGGTGATTATCAGTAGATAATCAACGGAGGTAAGGTGCCAGCCTGCCTATCCCATTGGTCTGTGGCCGAGGTCCGTGGTGTAATAAACCCAAAATGGAGGCAAGCTGTTTGATGCAGTGGTAGGGCTACTAGTCACAATGCCAGTGACCCTGGGTTGGGAACGAGCCTGAGTCATTGGGTGTTGATCGGGGGGGGGTGAATCGAGCATCCCAGGGGACACTCTCCTCCTTCTGTCCCACTGCACTGCTGCCACCTGTAGACATATGGGTGGCAGAGTGCACAGGACATAGGGAGGGAGGGATGCACCGCGCTGTGTATCATATGATCATGCCGACACACGCTCATGTCATGGATTATGTCCCAATGCCAGTGTCCCTACGAGGCACGGGGGCAAATGACACATAAAGAACAGGGGAAATAAAATAAGAAAAAAAACTCCTCTGCCCACAGCTACATGAAAGTCTGGCATATCCGGACCACAAAAGGCAACTAAATCAGCCTAGCCGAAGCGGATAGGACACAGATACTATGAACAAAATGGAGGGTGTAATTGAAAGCAGCTGTACCTTGTCAACTGGTTATATTGTATACTAGTCCTTGGAATAGGTACTTCCTATAGTACCACGATATTGACATCTTTTTTTTTTATCAATTTAGGCCCAAGGAGATATAGTTTGTTTTTTCTAAGCAAGACTGAATAAAGAAAGAAAAAAAAAAAACGATATTTTGGGCAAACATGATGGTGGCACAATGATGGCTGGTGTTTGGTGCCATGTGGGGACGGCTATATGGAAACAATAAAGCCTGATAGCACTAACTTCTCTTCTGATGAATTATGTCACAGGAATGCCAGCCTGTCGCAGGTAAACTGCCTACTGCGGGAACAGCTAGAGCAGATGAAGCAAACCAATCAGAGGCTGAATGAGGAGGTGCGCAAGAGTCGAGCGGATTTTGACAGGGCACAAGAGGACCTCGAACAGCAGGAGATGAGATGGCGCAAAGAGCAAGAGGTCAGACTTTCTCGTGGCTCTCGTTTTTTTCTTGTGTGAGATGTTTTTAAAGTTAAGGACTGCAGCGTTCTGTGTTTTATTTTTAATAGCATTTAGCATCCAAGGTTTGACCAGCACAGGCATATACAGTCCCTATATGTAGCTTATTCCATTCTGCCATTATGTGATGAAGCAGTGTCTGTCACTGCTGCTGCTTCACCCCATTGGTGAAAATAATAACCCTTCAATCATTTCTAGTGTTTGTACCATGCTTTTTAATGCTGCCGTGGCATGACTTGATGGGTTTTGCCAATCCCTGCCATGCAGCAGAATGGAACATGCCACATGTCGGATCTGTACCTAAAGGTCGCCTTGTGAACCAAAGTTGACCTTCCGCAACAGTGTGTTGGGTTTTCTCCAACCCCTTTATGTCAACTACACCATTGTTCCTTTTTTAATTGTATGCTGGGGGTGGGATTTAAAGTTGCTTGGGCAACACCTTAACTGCTTTTCGCTCGTTCTGACAGATACCTTGTTTATACGGTGGTTAAATATATCTGGGGTACATTAACCACTTCATGCACATTCTGGCAGATACATTACTTGATCGGTGGTTAAATATATCTGGGTTACATATTGCCCGAAGTCAAATTTTCAGGATGATTGTTCCCAAGTTGTGTCTCAGCTGGGCTATCCAAGGGAAATCATTTGTAAAATATAGAAGTACTGCATCCCAAAGTACTTTGTAAGAAATAGACAGTTTTAGAAGCCATTTTACAGTGGTAGTTACACAGAAGTTGTCCCAGTATTATGGTACACCGCAACTGCAGTAAAAAAAAAAATACTGCAGTATACTGCAGGTGCAGTAAAATAAACAAATCTTATACAGTGTTTTTTTTTTTTTTTACCACATGTGTGGTATACCATGGCATTTTTTTTTTTTACCGTACTTGTTTACCGTAACTGTGGTATACTGAATACTGAGAAAGCTTTTTTGTAACTACCACTGTATATGTAGTGAGTCTGCAACTGAGGGAGATGAAAGAAAGCTCTGAGAGGCCAATCCCAAAGATCCCAGGGCATTCCTGAAAATAAGCATTTATTATCTAGTGCACCCACCTGGTTAAAAAAAAAAAAAATGAACATCTGGAATTAATTATCCATATCCGGGGTTCATTATCCATCATAAGATGCTTGGATACCCTGGATAATGACAGATTTAGGGACTGGTTTATTAGCCAGATAAGATGATTAGTCATTATGATCATATTCCTGATACATTATCCAGATTATTCAAGACTATCCAACCTAAATTATCTAGATTATGAGTAATGTTTACTGGATAGGATGTATACGTTTTCTGGGTAGTAAGCATCCGCTCAGGAAATGAGTAGGCCAGGAGGTTGGACTATTTGTTTTAACTATCAGCATCTTAAAACAAGATGGTGCTGATGTTGCTCTTCCTCAGCACTGTTGAACTCTGTAATTACACCAAAGAACTCTTTATTATACTCTCTGTAGGACTATGTGATTACACTAGAGGACTCTAATTTGCACTTTAATTTGCAGTTATTATATCTAGAGTGTGTTGGATTTTTTATAAAGTATATACAAATACTTCACGTCTGCAACTATGTCCCATCAGTTAGCCATGTAAACCTTCACCAGTCATATCTGGAAATCGTGGTTCCACCATGGCAGGGCACCAGCGGTAGTGCACTGGGTCATCACGGCGCCAAGTCGTGATTTTGCCGACCCCTGTTTTTGCAGAGGGCTGTGCCCCCCCCCCCAATTATTCCAACTCTTGGGGGGGAAATCTAAACATTGGCACTGTGAAGAAGTGTAAGAGAGAACAACTAGATTTGGTATATGCAAAGGTATGAGTGCCTCTCCAGAGGGCCCCAAATATGATTTCCCTGTTCAAAATCCTTTTGTGTAGACCAGTGTCATCTTGTCAGGAACTTCTTCAGGTCATGAGCTTGATTGTCTCCTTGTGTCTTGTTCACACCTGCCCAGTAGAGATCCAGTCAGTGAACATTCAAGGCAATGGTCTCAAAAGACTGTGTATCTGTTTCAAGTACTTGAGGATGCCCTCTAGACTGGAATGGGGCTGATGTTGGGAAGAGAATGGTGTACAGCATGAGGACTCCTCATGAGTCCAAGCTGTACTTTAACATGCCAGAATGACGTGCAGTTCACCTTGAAATCCAGGCATTTGCTCCAGTTGTGGAGAGCCAAATGGTACAATGAACACAGACAACATATAGACATAGAAACAGATGGCAAAAAAAGACCCACTAGCCCATCCACTCTGCCCGGCCTAATCTGTTGTATGATGTGAATGCCATAGTGATCACTCACTCCCCCCCCCCACATTATTCTCCCCTACTATCCACACCAGCTCCATATGTCTGTTCCACTCTCACTTGAACCCCTCCACTGATGTAGCACAGATCACTCCTTCTGGTAGTCTGTTCCACTTTTTCACCACCCTCCCTGTATGAAATACTTTCTGACGTTCATCTCGAATCTCCCTTCCACCAGCTTCTTTGTGTTACCCCCTTTCCCCATGTTTCTCCTCATTGTGAAAATGTTCCTGGTTTCCACCATGTTTATCCCATGAAGAAGCTTGAAAGTTTCAGTCACATCCCCCCTCACCTTCCTGATCACCACTGTATATATGATGAGGTCCTCAAGCCTCTGCCTGCAGGACTTCTCTTGCTGATGACAAGATGACCATAGTCTCTGAATAGTAATGGGAGCTCCAGACAATCCAAACAGAAGAAGAAGACGCTAGAGGACTGGGAACTGGTGATCTTACTTTGGGTTGTAGCTCTTGCAGCAGGCCGTAACCATTAAGACTAAGCTGCCAGGCACCTGGACCCCACGGAAACCTTCTAGCTAGCAGTCTTCAGCGGGGGACCACCCCTGACATTGGCTCTGCCCAACGTTGGCCAGTGGTATAAAAGGGGCGGTCCTCAGCCACACCTCAGTTCTTTTCCCGCTGTCAACCCGTTTGCATCAGCTCCTTGGACGCCTTCTTGCAGCAGTTTCGACCGCTTTTGCACCTTCAACATTTTCTTTGCTTTTTTATGGCAACATTTCTGACTTTGTTTCCCTTCTCCATGTCTTCTTCTCTGGCAGTGGCTGTTTCATCCACGGATGGTAAAAACTCTTAAGTGCACCTGCAGCAAGCCTCTTCTGCTTAGGACCAAACCACGACACCTCGGCCTGTGAGCACTGTCAGGCATTCAACTCTGGACAAGGATCTGCCGAAAGAAGGCTCTTAAGGGGCACCTCCTAGAAAAGCAGCTTACTGAGATGCAGAGACAGCCAGTGGGGAAGAGTCCATCTTCGTCCTCATTGGTTTCCACCTCTTCCACTTCTAAGCTGCACAAGAAGAAGAAAAAGGATTCAAGGAAGCACAGACACTGGGACAAGGATCCTGAAAAGTCCCGGGGTCGCTCCCACTCTAGGTCTCCATTGCACAAAAAGTCTTCGTCTGGCTCTTCATCCCACGGGGGCTCAGACCACTCTTCCCGGCCTGCCCATGACTCCTCAGGGCAGTCAGTAACCAAATGCCCCTGCCGTTGTCCTGGCATCAGGCGGAGGTAAATCGGGGTCTGGGTCTTCGTGCTCTACCCAAACGTCTCTTAAGCTGAAGGCCACACCAGCAAGGTCACCCTCCACCTTAGGGGCTGGGACCAGCCAAAAGAAGGGTAGCGACACTCTAGCGCCTGCCAAATGGTCCCGATGATGGTCCCGTCCAAGGCCTTGGATAAGAAACCCCATTGTCAGGGGCAGGCATCAGACTCGGTGTTGCCACCCCAGGCTCAGGCCAAGCCGTCAGCTGCTTCCTTACCAGACACCGCTAAGCAGCCATCCACTATGAGCACACCTTCTCGGATGTTGGATCAGGCTCTGCCCTCCTCCTCAGGCCACTCTTCACCAGTTGAAGATCTTGGGTGGGATGAAATGCCTAATCAACCCATTGGGTCCCCCCTCCGACACTGGACACCCTGACATCAGGTGCTCTGACACCAGCTCCACAGTCGTCAGCCAGTCCGTTGGCCCCACAGTTCTCCTAAGACCAGACCCAGGAGCTTTTCTCCTTTTAGTGGAATCAGGTCAAATGGGACCTGCTCCTCCCTAAGGAACTAGTCACTGTTGAACCGGAACCGGAGCTGGAGCCAGATCATGGCAGGGGTCAGGAGCCTAACCAACCATCTCCTCCCCTTGAGAGCTGCTCTCCGAGCCCTGAAGATCACTGTGGTAATCCCCGGCACAAAGAGTGGGGTCACCATAGAAGCTCCTGTTCCTCTAGTCGCCACCGCCGCCGGTCTTCCCACAGCAGACGCATGTCCCATAGCTGTTGCCGGTCCCATAGCCAACGATGCTGTAGCTATTCATCCTCCTCTTTGGTGGACTTCAGCAGTATTTCTGTGTCCTCGGGCTCGGACTACTCAGATCCTAGGGGTCACCGTTCTTCACCGGATAACAAGGCCATCCCCAGGTCGCCTTCTGACAATCTGACGTTCAGGGACATCATGAGGCACATCCTGGCTTCCAACAGATGAGAAACGGAAGACCTGGACACAGAGAGCCTGGCTTCCAACAGATGAGAAACGGAAGACCTGGACACAGAGAGGCGGAGGTTGGCTAAATACATGAGGCTGAAGGAGCCCAAGCCTCTAGCGGTGCCTCCTTTAGTGGACACCTTCCAGGACCTGACAAGGTTAACCTGTAAGCATCCTTCCATCTTCTCCGTCATCTCCAAGAAGTTGGATAGACTGTACAGAACCCCTAGGGAAGAGCCTTTCCTGGCAGAACACCCTATGGTGGTCTCGATGGTGATCACGGCTGCTCATGATAGATCAAGGAAGCCTAAGCACTCAGCCACCCGACAAGAAGTCCAGATACATTGACCAGATGAGCAAAAAGATCTGTTCATCATCTACTTGCTCCATCAGGTCCCTTAACCTTCTCACATACATGGTGCAGTATCAGAATGTCCTGTGGGAGAAAGGCATTGAAATAGCACAGGACCTCTCAGACTCAGCACAAAAAACGAGCTCCTGGACCTCCTCAAATTGGTGTTGGACATAGGCACCCATATCTTGCATGCCTCATATGACACTGCAGATATGGCAGCCAGAGTAGTGGCCTCCAGCATTTGTCTGAAGCGCCTTGTCTGGCTTAGGATCTCAGGATTCTCCCATGATCTGCAGTTGGGCATCCTGGACCTCCCCTTTAAGGGCTTGCTTCTTTTTGGAGACGAGACAGAAAAACTGATTAATGACCTCCAAGAGTCCAGGAAGTCCATTCGGTCCATCCCAAAAATGTACAGAGGGGACCAAAAACCATTCAGAAAGCAGCCGTTTCAGAAGCCCTCTAGACAGCAGCCCCGAAACCAGCCTCAGTAGAGGGATGCCTTCAAAAGAAAGGCCACCTCTCGGACACCTGGAAGCTCTGCCTCTTGAGCCACAAAGTCCTCCCAGGCCCCTCTGCCCATTCCTGGAGCATTTCAATAACTCCTTGCCAGACCTCCCCCTCTTCCAGCAGAGTCAGTAGAGGAAGTGGTAGGGGGCCGCCTTTCCCTCCATGTTGAGGGCTGGAGCAAAATAACATCAGACCTCTGGGTTTTACAGCTCACAGAGAGAGGTCATACTCTGGAGTTCGAGCACATACCTCCGGATACTCCACCAGTGTCCTCCCATTATCCTCCTTTTCATGTTCCCCGATCGAAGGGGAAATTCAGGCCCTCCTGCAAAAGCAATCTATACAGCCAGTCCCCCCAGCTCAGCAAAGAAAAGGGTATTATTCACACTTTTTCCTAGTTCCCAAAAAGACCAGGGACCTTCAGCCCATCCTAGATCTCAGTTCCCTGAACAAGTTCATCGAATACAGGAGCTTCAGGAAGGTGACGTTACCATGTCTAATTCTCCTCCTGCACCAAAGGGACTGGCTCTGCTCATGCAGGATGCTTATCTGCACATTCTGATTTTTCCGCCCCATAGGAGGTTCCTGCAGTTCCTCTTCCAGGGCCAACATTACCAGTTTTGAGCCTTGCCATTCAGCCTTTCCTCTGCTCCCAGAGTCTTCACCAAGTGGCTAGCAGTGGTGGCTGCGGCTCTGTGGCACCAGGGCCATTACATTTTTCCCTACCTAGACGACTGACTTCTGGCGGCTCCCATAAGGGAACAGGTAGTCCACACTCTCGGAGACACCTTTATGCTCTTCTGAGAGCTGTGGATCACCCTGAACATTCCCAGGTTGTCTCCATGGCCCAGTCACAGACTCCAGTTCATTGGGGAGGTCCTGGATACAGTTCAGGGCAAGGCCTTCCTCCCTGCAGATGGGGGGGGATCACTTTCGGGATCAGGCCCGAATGGTATCATCAGCTCCTCATGTCCTGGCCAGAACCTATTTAAGGCTCCTTAGCCACATGGCAGCAGCCATCCCAGTGGTTCCCATGGCTCACCTCCATATGAGGGTTCCTCAATGGATGCTCAGGGCTCAATGGGACCAGAGGTCGGACAACCTGGAGCAGGTGGTCCTGGTCTCTGACCCAGTTCGCAGGACACTCACCTGATGGATAGACCCACCCAACCTCTCGGCTGGGGCTTTTTTCTGGCAGGGGCCCCCAAGATGAGTTCTGACCACAGACACCTCAGGTCTCAGTTGGGGTGCTCATCTGGAGAACAGGCAGATCCAGGGGTCTTGGTCACCAGACGAGCAATCGCTCCACAGTAACATTCTGGAGATGCGAGCAGTTCTGAACACCTTACAGGCCTTTCAAGCGGACTTATCTCCACCCCTCTTCTCATTCAGATGGACAACATTTCCGTAATCTTTTACATCAACAAGCATGGGGGTACTCATTCCTACCCCCTCTGCAGGGAGGCAATGAGGGTCTGGTATTGGGCACTGAATCATTGCCTTGAACTCACCACTGTTCATGTTCCAGGCATCCAAAACCTCTTGGCCGACAGCCTAAGCAGGTCTCAGTCCAAGACTCACAAATGGGAGCTCCTTAAGTTGGTAGCAGACCAGCTATTTGACAGGTGGGGATGACCAGAGCTGGACCTTTTTGCGTCCCCACTCAACGCCAAACTACCCATTTCTGCTAGCTAGATCCAGGGCTTGGAGTTTTCTGGCGAGACGCATTGTCCCGCTCCTGGACAGGGAGGTTCCTCTATGCCTTTCCTCCCTTTCCCATTCCACAGAGGGTACTTCTGAAGCTTCAGGTGGAGGGAGCAGAGATGATTCTCACAGCACCCTTTTGGCCTTGGCAGATTTGGTTCCCACTACTTCAACAGCAGGTGGTGGAACCTCCTATTCCCCTGCCTCTGAGCTCACACTTGCTTCCCAGGGCCAGGGCAGTCTGATCCATCTGGATCTCAAGTTCCTGCATCTTCATGCGTGGCTCCTGCAACCCTAATGAGGGCAAGATATGGGGTTTCCCATAAGGTAGTGGATGTCCTGGTGGCAGCCAGGAAACCCTCCACAGATCCACATATGCTATGAAGTGGAAAAGATTTTGCCTGTGGGCTACCACACACTAGCTTAATCCCTTATCTTGTCCCCCAAACTCCATCCTTGAGTATCTCCTCTCTCTGTTTGAACAGGGCCTGAGTTACTCCTCCATTAAGGTGCATCTGTCCGCTGTTTCTGCATATCATGCACCAGTACAGGGAAAAACCCTTACTCAGCTGGACATGTCCTGTACTTGTTTATGGGGCATCTTACACTTAAAGCCTCCCATCCGAGATCTCATTCCTCCATGGATCTCCTTTTTATGTTGGAAAAGCTCACGCTCCCCCTGTTTGAACCAGCTGCGGATTGCGGGCTATGCTTTCTGTCATGGAAAGCGTTGTTTGTGGTCGCAGTTACTTCCACCCGAAGAATTTTGGAGCTTCAGGCTCTAATGTATAAAGAGCCCTATTTGGTTTTCATAAGGACAGGGTGTCCTTATGTACAAATCCTAAGTTTTTACCTAAGGTGGTGTTAGAGTGTGCCTTAAATTAAGACATCCACCTGCCAGTTTACTATCCCAAGCATTCTAATAGGGGGAAGCGTTGTTACACACTCTCGACGTCCACAGAATGCTTCGTTACTACCTGATCCATACAGCTTCCTTTCGGAAAATGGATCAGTTGTTTGTTCCGTTTGCTCCCCAAACTCCAGGGGCATCAGTTTCCAAACAGACCCTGTCTGAATGGTTGGTTAACTGCATCGTTTTTGGTTACAACAAATACAGCAAGCCCTTACCAGGTCCAGTAAAGGGCCACTCTACCGGGGGGGGGGGTGGCAGCCTCCTTTGCCTCTCTTTGAAATGTCTCTGCAGCAGAAATCTGTGCAGCGGTTACCTGGAGTTCTGTTCACACCTTCATAAAGCATTACAGCTTGGACGTGGCTTCCAGACGTAGGACTGGGTTTGGCCTGGTGATCCTCCAGGGCCTTCTCTCCTGAGTCCTTAGTTGGCAGTTTTTCAGCCTCCTCCCAGACTTTCCTAGTCCTTATACTTTTATTGCTTGGGACTCAGTCTTAATGGTTGTGCCTGCTCCAAGAGTTCCAAGTCAAAGTAAGATAGCACAGTTACGTAAGTACCTACTAACAGTAGATCTTTGAGAAGAGCTCTTGCAGCAGGCGTTGCTTCCCTCCCTCCTCCCCCTGTTTTTTCTCTCTGCTGTTAAAATTTGGCAAAGAACCCTGCCTGATTCTCCTTCCATTCTAGACTCTGGGTCTCCGGCGGGAGAACTGAGGTGGGGCTGGGGACCGTCACTTTTATACCATTGGCCGCCGTTGTGCGGAACCGATATTGGGGGCGGTCCCTCGCTGAACACTGCTAGCTAGAAGGTTTCCATGGGGTCCTGGTGCCTGGCGGTTTAGTCCTAACAGTTGTTACCTGCTGCAAGAGCTCTTCTCGAAGAGCTACTGTCACGGTAAGTTCTTATGTAACTATATTTTCTCTTTCTACACATCTGTTTTCCACCTACCTGGTGGATCTGGACAACAACCTAGTTGACAGTCTGAGCTGCTTTGGAACATTTCCCATGAGTGGTCAGTTCATGCAGAGGTACTAAAGAGTCTTTTCAGTTTATGTGGTGGGATCTATTTTGGCCTGTAGCATCTTTGGAGCCCAGGAAGTAGCCCCTTGTTTGCCCTCTAGTGAGTACTGTAGTGCAGTCGTTTTTGAGGTTCTGACTGGAGTGACAAGTTCCTGTGGTCCTTCCACTCCATTTCCTTTAATGTACAAAGGATTGCAAAAGAACTGTCAGGTAAAGGGCAGGATAGTCTTGATAGCACAGGACTGGTCCAAGAACCACATCTGTTAAATCCATCGGTGCATCCTGCTTCTCCTAACAAGGGTCACTGATCAGTGCAGCTGTCGTCAGGAGACATCCCGAGAGGCTGTGTTCCTCCCTCTAGGCCGCTCAGAGGTGGTCATGAGGGTACATGAAGTTTCTCGTAAGTCCTGCTACCCAGCGAGCTGACTTCCTAAAGTGGAAGAGATTCTGTGTTGGGTGTCAGGAGCACTTGGTCTCTCTCAATCTGTGAGATGTCTGAGGTTTTAGACTGTGCTTTGTGCCTCGTCTGTTTAGTGTTAAAAACTTTGAGTAACTCTGACTTTTAAAAAGGTCTTTTTTGAGGGGTAGATCCCTTCTTTTCATCCTTGTACGACCTTCATCCTCACCCACAACATTAACTTGCTCTTTTGTAAGCTGATAGATGAATCTTTAACCATAAAGACCCAAGTGACTTAGCTTCTCTGTTCCTTCCCATGTATCTGGAAGAACTACTTCACAGAATGAGTGATAGGTGGTTAGAACAGATTACCACAGCAGGTAGTACCAGCTGATACTGTAAGTACCTTTAAACTCAACCTTGATGTGTTCTCTGTAGGAAAATGGAGAAATAAATTGATGGACCAGTACTCTTCTTTCTATCCCAAAACAGTATGTAGTATATGGTTACCCATTGTTGGGCATGGAGTTCTATCTTTTGCTTTTTTTAAACTTTATTTTTATTATCCTTTACTGATATATAGTACAGCAAACATGAACTGTTGGCAGGCGTATACACATACAGTATACTTTTATCAGTACAACAGAGTATGTGACAGTTTTACAGGTAGGATATGTAAAGCTCCAAACCCTGCTACAGCACTGGTAGGCTTCCCAAGCTATAATAAACATAAGTTCGATGTGCTTACGCAACTGAATGAAATAATATGAGATAATGCTCATGTAACTTGAGTTTTCTTTGTGGCTTTCCACCTCTCTATCCATGGGATATACCATCCTGTAGGAGTACGACACAAGGAACCCTAGAGGAGGGTCCCCCCTACAGGTGCTGGGAATGAATGAGTTGGCAAAAGATAGGGTAGGAAGAAGCCCACAGGGAAGAGAGATGAGCCGCTGGAGGAGGAGGGGTGGATGGTGGGCAACAAAAAAGAATCTTGCCAAAGCCCAGAGTGTAGTAACCTTTAAAGTTTGATGGGGGAGTGATGTAGTTGCTCCACTTATCAAACCTCGGCCTTAAAGCCCTCCCATTCGATGTGCTTATGCAGCTGAATGAGATAATATGAGATAATGCTTGTGTAACTTGAGTTTTCTTTGTGGCTTTCCTCCTCTCTATCCATGTGTTATACCACCCTGTAGGAGTACAATGCAAGGAACCCTAGAGGAGGGGTCCCCCCCACAGGTGCCGGGAATGAATGAGTCAGCTAAAGGTAGGGTAGGATGAAGCCCAAAAAGAATACCTAAATATGTCAAGTATCGAAGAGGCAAAGATGATGAATAATTTCTATGAAGAGAAGGGCTAATTTCATAATGAGAGAGCGGAAAGCCAGGGCCACCATCTGCCTCCATCCAACAGCAGAACCTAACTAACTAACGAGAAGAAAGCACTAGCTCTAACTAATATCATGACCACTGGCATGGAGGAGAGGAAAAAAAAACCTTTTTAGGAGGAAACCTCTGGGGATCCACGGCCTAGGCTGCCTTCCCTCCAGGCTGATGATGTTTGATTTGAGGACGTATGTCAGTAAAGAGAATGGTTCATAGATGAGAGATATAAGTAGGGAGAATGACGATGGGATAGGAAAAAACCCCAAAGAAGCACAGAGAAATAAGAAACATGAGGCAGCAGGGACCCAAGGAGGATATGCTTGAGTAATCAATGGGAGAGAGTATATCAGAAGAGCAAGGATGGGAGGGAGTAGATCCAAGTACGAGTTGGAGGAGCATGGGGAATCCAGATGGACTCACGAGGAGATTCCAGATGTGCTGATGAGACAGATGAAAATGCAGGCTGGTTTGATTGAGCGATGTAAGAGATCGAGCAATGCGCGTGATTGAGCGATGCGAGTGAGCAGTCACTGAGGTTGAAGAGGCATATCTGATTATGCGATGTACATGATTAGACCCTGAACGATGAGACCCAAAGGTTGTAGTCGATGTAGTATGGAATTCAATTATAGGAATGTTTGAATACCGAGGTAAATAGAGAAATGAGGCAATGCTGGTGAATGATGACTGGATTTATGAATTGATATGATTGAGGTAAGTTGATGCAAGCATCTGGATAGCGGTGGTCAATAGGTGGCACGGTATGGTAGGACTGCCCAAAAGAATATAAATGCAGGCTACGGTGGAGTGAATCCTGGATGGCCGATACGGAATTGGAATAGGAAGAGATGGGAATGAACTTGAAAATGAACCAGTATGAAGGAATGAAAGGGAGCAGGCTCCTTGAAAGGAGGTAGACTCAGAGGCCAAGAAGGAAGATCGAAAACCAAAGGCAACTCAGTTTGAGCAATCGAGGAGCACAACTGGACGAGATATGATGAGGAGTAAGCAAAATGGGACAAAGTATGATGGGGAGTGAAGCCATGATAGCTGGTACTAGAAAAGGTGCTAGGACAAGGAAGGTAAAATTAGGAAACGGATGAGGTAATGATGAGATATGGAAGCCATGACTGGAGTGAATCTTTGATGGCTGATGATGGATAAAATCAGGAGATGGCCGTCCCGGTGCCGCTGAGGGTTGAGGCGCTGGGCGCCACACCTCGCTCCACACCCGGCCAGGTTGAGGCGGACTCGGGTCGTGGGGTGGGTCGGCGAGGGGAGACAGGCAGGCGCGTCCAATGACAGCTCGCCTGCTCTGGGGAGGATTCGGCTGATGCCCAGCACTTGCGACCCGGCGGAGGCTCGAACTGCCGCCACCAGGGGTGGCTGGCCGTTGAGTAGCGCGGACGTCGGCGTGCATGTCATGACGCCAGGGAGGTCGTTGGCTGCTCGGGGAGGAGAAAGCGCTGAATGAGCCTGCCTCAGCCGGGAAGATGGGAGGACTTGGACGTGTCCACGATGTGCCTGCGTGCGCCCAGCAGACCATGAGACCCGACGTAAACGTGTTACGGGTTAGAACCCCCGCCCCGCCCCCGCCCGGGAGGTAATCCGGCCCATGGGGATCTGTGGTCTGTGTGGGCAGGGTTCTGGGCAGTGGATGTCCAGGGGTCCTCACTGAAGGGTCGGGAGGAGGCAGGCTGAGAGGAGAATAAAGAGTAATTTGAAAAAAAAAATCAGGAGATGGATACCATGCGACTGCGGCTGTGAATCGATAAGGCGGGTATATGAGTAATGATAGGTATGCCCAAAAGAAGCATTGAATGCAGGTCACAATAGGAATTAGGATTCTGATACCGAGGTTGGAAGGAAGCACAGGAGTTTGTCGAGAGGGCTGAGAAGAGGGAGCAGAATGAGGGCACACAAGCATGAGTAGTCTATGCGGTGGACTAGACCAAGAGGATGGGTGGAGGAGCAGGTCGAGTCACGGTAGTAAGGACCAGGAAAGTATACTTGAGAAATAGAAGTGAGCGCTGGAAGTAGGGAATAGGATCCATGACAGGACAAATGAATCCAAGCCTAGAGAGCTGGCAGAGATAGGCAGGAACCCAGTAGGCTATGAGAGGATGGAGCATTGGTAGGGCATAAACCCCAAACAAGAAAAACACTGACTGCGAGCGGCTAGGCAGCAACCCAGGGGCAGCGCACCCTGCAAGGTAATAGGTGGCATCAATCAGAAATACCACGCAGGGTGGGAAAGAAAGGGTAGCCTCATACCGGAGACATGTAAATAGCACCCATGAGTGAGGGCTGGCAGGTAGAATGGCAAACAGCCTAAACGAGACTAGCACAGACAGACGAGTAGGCAGGTGGTTTTTTTGTTGCTCTAAAAGCAGGAGGTAGGAATACTTAAACGAGGTCCCAGTATCCAGGCAGGCCATGGCTGGAGTGGAGGAACGGAAGGCACCGGCAGAAAACATGAGGGAGAGACAAGCGAGTCACCAACTGTGACACATTCAATCGCTTCCCAAAGATCAACAGAGAAAGTATTGCATGTAGCAGGGGAGGAAGAATCAAATGCAGGGCAAGCCATGAAGCCCCAGCAGCGGAGAGAAAAAGCCAGCCAGAGCACCCGAGCACAGTAGCAGCCAGTCGGGTCAAGCCATAAGGAGTGCCATGTCATTCCAAAAGAAAAGAAATCACAGGTTTAAGAAACGAGGCGGGCGGGCGCAGAGCTAAAATGCCGAATTGAGCCATACCCGTGAATGGGAGGTGCTCAGCCAGAGGACAGGAGGGCAGGAGAAGCAGCAGAAGGTCCTGGGTTATACAGGTTTGCCAAATCGAGATGCCACTGGAGAAGCAGGACTTAGGCAGGAGCGAGCAAAGGCTAGATGCTGATGCCGAGCCAGACAGAGCTCGCTACCCAGGTCCACATGAGAGGGAGGCAAAATGCAGACAAGCAGAGAGCGAACGATGGGCAGCCAGACACCCACGATAGAGACGGGCAGAATGGAGGTAGCGACTGACAGCAAAAGCATGGTCAAATCCCAATGAGCAGAGAGATGCAGGAGAGAAAGATCACCAAGAAGGTACAGAGAGGTAAGGCTATGAAGGACGGTAGGAAGGTCAATGGGTAGCATAGGACCTAGGTGTTATAAGTCATAGCGAAGTAGCCAAAGCTAGCGTGGTTTGATGAGATAGCATACAAATCATGAGAAGGACGGAATGCTTGGAATGGAGAACTGTTGAGGTAAAAATGAGTGAATGAGGACCAGAGTGATGAACCAGACACATGCGGCAGGATGGCTGCGGATCGATGAGTCAGGATGGGTATGAAAGACATATCGATTGCAGGCCTTGATTGGAGAGAATCGTAAAGTCGATCACAGATACGAATAAGAGAGATAGGAATGAACCTGAAAATGAGCTTGAGCGAGGTATCATGCTCAATAGAGTGATGCAAGCAATGAGGCTCCTCGAAAGGAGGCAGGCTTCAAGGCTAAGAGGGCAAGTCAGGAACCAGAGGTATGAGCTCAGGAAGGGAGATTGAAGAAGCCAAACTCGGACAATATCTGATGTGGAGGTAAGCCATGAGCAGAAAGAGTCCTCAACAGTCAGGATGAGAGCATGTGCTGGGTTGAGTAAGGAACACAGGAACAAACAAGGTACGATGATAGAGTAACACCATGAAGACAAGCACTGGAAAGCGAAGTATGAAAAGACAACGGATGGTAGGGAGTAAAATTTTAGGAAACTGAGATGGTACAATGAGGGACAGAAGCCATGGAAGCTGGTACAGGAATGCGAGATAGGAACAGATGAAGGGACAGTGGGGATGAGTAGTGAAGCTAGGCGGAGAGAATCCAAGACAACCGGGACGAGAATGGGTTCTAGGCAGAGGGAAGGTAGCATAAAAACAGACAGAATACGATGATGGATTAAACCATAGAGGCGGTACAAGCAGTACGAGAGAAAGGAGACGGAAGGGCCGGTGGGGAGGTAACTAAATGATCTTAAGAATGAAGGAGTCCCATGAATAATGAACCATGAGCCCATAGGCAATGGAAAGGTGAGAGAACAGCCTTCGGCTTACAGTGAGAGCTACGCCCAACGGTATCACTTTTTTTTTTTTTTTTTTTTGTTTTTATCTGGTTGTCTGAGGTGGGAAACTAGCAATAAAACAACAACCATCCATGGTAGGCAAAAGAAGGATCTCATCCTAATCTATACTGAGCCGTACCAGGGTGAAACATTAAAGAGCATAGCAAGACATAGCAAAATGATGAGAACAGTAGAAAACATAATATGGAACTAGTAAACAGGGAAACCCATAAGAAAGGAGGGAATATAAATACCAGAGCAGATACTGGAATTCAGGGAAGCTAGGAAACCCCCTGTGTTGGCAATAAAATCCGGGTAACATGCTCTGTCAGTACTGAGAACGATAATGGAGAGAACAGCAATGCAGGGCAGGTCCGTCTCAATGCCCGGTAAGGTGAGAGAGGTGGACAGGGAGCAGGAGGACGAGGCAAAGCAGAGAGGAAATCGAATAACCTGGAGAGGCATAAGAACTGTAAGCGCAACACCAGGCGGAACTCGGAAGCACGAAAAAGGGAAGAGCCAAGGCAGAATGCATGAGGAAAGCAAAGAGGCAGATAATGGAGGGACGGCAGGAGCGGAGTGCAGCCTGGGTGGAAGCGGCAAGAGGTGAGGAGCAGGAGGGCCGAGGAGGGAGTACCACAGTGGGCATTGCAACTAGAAGAGGAGTGCCGAGGCACAGAGAGAGGTGGAGAGCGGGCCCTGAAGGAGGCTGGAGGAATGAGCAGGGCTGTAGATGCTACGCCAGAATGCCGGGGATGAGCAACATGGAGGGAGTGGGACAAAACAATGAGTGCAGGGTACAAGAAGTGGGCGGGCAACCAGAAGCATGGGAGCTCCAGCAAGCAGAAAGGTAAAACAGGAGGGGGGTTTGAGAAGAGAGATGCAGGGCAACAGGAACCAGGCCCGATGCAAGGAGATGCACAAGGGGTTTCAGTTGAGGAGACCGCAGTGCTGAAGAGGTTACAAGAGAGATGAACATACCACACAAATCTTTGCCGGCAGTAGGCCAGGGAACGATGCAACAGATAGGGTGATACAGTACAGAAAAAGGGAACCTGTGGAAGAAGGGAAAGAACAGTCCAAAGCGATGGAGCGCAGCGCCTCCAACATCAACAAAAAAGAATCCTGCCAAAGCCCAGGATGTAGTGACTTTTAAAACTTGATGGGGGAGTGACGTAGTTGCTCCACCCATCGAACCTCGGGCTTAAAGCCCTCCCATTGCCAGATGGCACATAACCATGAGCAGGGGTCCTAAAATAAATTATCAAATAAAACATAGTGCACCCTGTATTAAAACCATAGGGCTAAAACTCCCTTTACTTACAAATAGTATACATAATCTGGGGCAATTTTCATATCTTGCAGAAGGTTAAAATAATGATGCCAAATTGATAGCCAAAAGGTAAATTTAGTAAGAAAGGTCAGGGTTTTAAATAATTGATTAGCAGTTTTTTTCTTGGGATGATGCTAACTATACAGAAAGTATTTATATAGATATTCTAGAAGTGCTGTGTTTGTTAAACACACTGAGGCAAAAGCTATGCATTTTCACAAAGATTTAGCACTTTTATGAGCAAAACGCTAATCAATTTTTAGAGTTAAATAAAACCCTGAAGGTATAGCTACACGTAACACAATTTCCTAAACAGTGAATAGATCATAACTTCAAAATTGTTTTTAATGATCAAACTTCAGCAACTGTAAATAATTATAAAAAATCAGTGGACTGTTTAGCAGAGTTGGAAAAACAAATAACAATACAGCATCAGTCCAGTAATCTGAAAAAGCCCGAGAACCTGGCAAGACTCCAAGAGGGAGGTCCAGTTTCCTTGTATGGAACATCTGGCCAAAAGCCGAGATGGAAGTGGCTCTGTCTGTTTGCAGCTGCGCAAAAAAAAGCAGAAGGCGCGAAGTCGGGACCGCCAGATGGAAAAAGGAGAAATTGTATTATACAATGGCAAGAAAGAATCTTGGACTGTGATTGGTCAGTTTGGGGCTGGACCCATGCGTTCTCCCAACACGGCCACAGGTCTAGTCTCAGCCTCACTGTGAACCAATATAGATGATATGGATATGGACCACCTTTTTTTTTAACCTCCTCATAAGAAACAAAAATATTTTTCCACACTAATAAAAACATTCTTTAAAATTATTTTTATTTTATATATAACAATGAGCCATTGTATAATAGGAATAATGCATTCCAGGGTGTGTGTCGTTTGGGATAGCATACGCCTGGGGCATTGGAGCACACTCGACCTCTGGGCCTGTGTCCAACCCCAGGCGTCAAGCCGTACATTACACGCCCGTCATGCATTATTCCTTTAGTAGATGGACCTCCCGGCCATGTGGCTTCACCATGTTGTTTCACGTTTAAACAGTGCCCAGAACCTTAACTGTCATGTGAAAGTACACCAGCATACCAGCAATCCACAGGTCTCATAGCATTCTTACGAAATCATGTCCCAAAATAACAATAAAGTCCCTCAAGGAGTCGAATATTGTTCCCTGACGTATCCGAATACTAGGTTACAGGGAATCCACGTTTAGATCTCTTCTTCTTCCTCTCCATCTTGAGCTTCAGTCTGAAACTGTTGATCTTTTGCAGAAATTTTGCAGTGTCTTTAGGTTCTGCAAATTGATAAGATTTCCCTCCATATGCCACCTTATGACTTGCGAGCATAAGTAAAACATGGTGGACTCCCAGCAGAGTCGGGTTCGAACACCTTCAAAGCTCTTTCTTTGTTATCTAGTGGCATACCTACGATCAGGGAAGAGGTTAATTTTGTTGTCCTGCCACTCTGAGGTGCCTTTTCGTTTTGCTTTAAGTAGAAGTTCATTGCGTTCAAACACCGACCCCAAGTCAGTGAGAAGAGTGCAAAGTGATATTGTCCCAGATGTTAGGGCATGGCGAGATCCTTGAGGAGTGATCCTCTAGGCTTTGAGCATACTGGGGACAGAGGAGAGCTGGTAGTAATCACTATGCCATGAGATAAGAAATTCTTTCAGAAGCTCCCCCTCTGAATCTTTAGGTAATCCCAACAAGCAAACGTGTTTCTGTGACTGAATTTTCCAAGTTCTGAAGTCACTTGCACAATAGAGTATTTTCTTTCACAAGCCCAGTAGAAACTGTTAGGGATTTATTGGCCGTCTGGGAAGCTTACTGTGTGTCAGTCGTTAGGTTCACTATTTTATTGTCCATTTGCTTTTGCTGATCTTGGAAGTCTTGGACCCGCTTATCTGTCATTTGGATTGCCTTCAGTAGCATGTCGTTAGTGGGCTATGAGAGGTCCCCTTCTGAGGACAGCAGTTGCTCTTTGTTGCTGCCGGCCAGTGCTCTTTCAGCCTGGCTCCCTCTGCGCCAGTACCCTTGCTTATTTTGTCATCCCATACTGATTTCTTACAGCTAAAGATACAGCAAGCGTGGTATTGCTGGCTCTTCATCGCCTGCTGACTGATGCTGTCAATATTTTCCAACTCTTTACAGTTTAGAAGCCAATTTTAACTAACTTGACCTTTCTCTTTTGCAGAGTGACATGAAGTTGCTGTTCTTCACTCAGCAGTTGGCCACCCCCCCATGGATTTCTATCCTAACTAAAAAGCTGTTCTACCACAGTTGAAAGGTGTTGTGCATGGTTGCCCATGCATTATTCTCTCTGTTCATAGCAAATATGCCTATGTAACTTTGTTTCTTCTACAGGCATTCAACTTCAGTCCCATGTGGCATGCCCAACTTGTCTTGGCTACTGGTGTATCTTAGTATTGTGGTTTGGTTCAAATTGTCCTGCATATTCCAAGGCTTGACTAATGCACTGGGCTGAGCTAGCTGTGTGGCCCTGTGGGTGGGTTCCATCAGAAGAAATATTGAACTTCCAGGAATCAGTCTTCATCATTGATGCCCACTTAAGGATCTGGGGCTAGAGCAGATTTTTTGTAGGGAAGGAGCCGTTGTCAGCCACTGACAACGCCTGTGCACCTCACGTTGTGCCTTGTGCACCAGCCAATAACTGATGCCAGCTCTCTCATGCACCTCAGTTCTGTTCTACCTGCCGTCGGGTACACACGGTTAGAGCTGCAGTAACTCTTTTCTATCTGCATAACCAGCCTGTAGTCCATGACATTGCTTTTCTCAGTTTGTTAATTTACTTTCTGGCCCGATGCTGAAACCAGACTAAGGTAAGGGGCACAGCAACATTGTCTGCCTCCCATTTTATGTCCTGTGGGAAACAAATGACTCTGACCAAATGGCATGGGACATGCAGGACCGCCTTGTCCTGATCATAGTATGGATGAGTGTGGTGCCTGCTTCCTCATGGACTGCCACACCCTCGATATGTACACGATAAAGTGGGGTCAATCAATTCCCACACCCTGGCTCCTGATACCGCACATGGCGTCAGTGAGTGGGGTAGTGCCAGCTGCAATGTTGGGTCCCATCCTGACACCATTTGCAGTATTGGGAGAGGCACTGACACCAGAGCTGTGTGGCGTCAGGTTGCTGAAGACGTGTTGGTTCCTTCCCCTGATGTCACTAGTAGGGTCTTGGGGGAGTACACCACTGCCATGGGGGACGGATGTGGCGACGGCCATGGAGACAGGTCGTCCCTGGGGTCATCCCTGGTTCTGGTGCCATTCATGGCATCAGGATGGTTCCCGGTACCACTCGCAGCACTGGAGTCGGGGATGGCTTTGGGGTTGATGCTAAATCTGACGTCAGGCTCTGCACGAGGATGATGCTGGCTGGGACAAAGGGGTGAATCAATCTACAGGCCAGTTGTTGGCCCTGAACATGGTGCCAGAGGCAACACTGGCTTGGGATCAGACTATGACTGGGAGCTGGTGATCTTACTTTGAGAGGGCTCTTGCAGTAGGTAATAACCGTTAGGACTGAGCCACCAGGCGCTAAGACCACATGGAAAACTTTAGCCAGCAGTGTGTAGTGGAGGACTGCCCCTGATGTCACGTGACCAGTATCGGCCAGGCACTATATAAGGGGTGATGCTCATGCCCACCCTCCAGTTCTTTCCCGCCATTGACCTGCGCACGTCCGACCTCTCGGAATGCTGCTACAGTTCGACCGCCATTTTTGATAAGTATATCTTTCGAATTTCTTTGTTTTTTCTCACAAAAATAGCAGAATTTGTCATCGGATTGCGTGTCTTCCCCAACTTCTTCAGAATCTCATCAGAACAAGTGCGCCTGTGGCAAGCAGCTCCCAGAGAAGGACACCCATGCCTCTTGTGCCGTGGACCCGACCACGACACGGAGGCTTGTGTGGCGTGCCAAACATTTAACCAGGCCACACGGAAATGCAGGTAGCTGGCCCTGGAAGCTCACCTTTTGAAATTAATACTCGCTTCCATGGCAAAAGAGCTGCAGCAGATGTGAAGTGCTTCCACATCTCTGGGAGGGTCTTCTGACTCCCACAAGCAGAGGAAGAAGAAGGACAAGGAGAGACACCAGGACCGGGATCTGAATCTTTCCAGGCTGCGGCTTCCTCCGGGGACCACAGCCGATGAGAGCCTTTCTCCAACAAGGAAGCACCTCTTTAGCTAAGTCTGTTACCATCTCTATGGAGCAGACTGAAGCCCCCTGCTTGAGCTGGTTACGGTCCAGGCGGGCACCTCTGAGGATTCGGAGGCTCCAGCCACTCTTAGGCCCCTCAAAATTCCCGGGTCTAAGCCGAATGGCTCGGCTGGTAAGTCAGGCATTGGGCCTTCCGATGTCCGTACAGCCCCGGCTGATAAGTTGGGCGTCGGTCCTTCCGATGAACACCCAGCTACGATGCTCCCATCAGACGCCGATAACAGGTCTGACGCCAGTCTTCCAGACCGGTGCGCTGCTGCTTATGCCACAGCCTCCTCGGGAGAAATCCCCTTCCATGACCCTCCTACGATGCCTCTGTTGGTACCTCCGGACTCTCCTATCCTTTCAGAGCTGAAGCAGGAGCAGCCACCCACTGGTCTCTCTAACATACCAGCGCTGGTCCACCCGTCGCCGTACCTCCCTTTGGGGACTCCGGCACCGACGCCTGTGGACCCTCCATCTGGGACTTCTGCCCCACTCCAGATTCCAGTGGGTCTCTCCAGCCCTTTGGGACTGACGCTGGGCCTACCTCCAGTAGGCCCACAGCCTTACCTGACCCTACCAGGGCCCTCCAATTTTCTTTCTGGGCCACCGTCAGGTCCTTCAGCACCGCTGTCATGACCTACACCAGGCTACCTGATGCCAGGTTATCCGGTGCCACAATACCCCATCCCGGGGTATCCGATGCCGCAGTACCCATTGCTGGGGTACCCAACACCAGACTATCCTACACCCAGCTATCCAACCCTGGGTTATCCAGCACCAGGCTACTCGACACCACAATACTGGCGCGGGCTATCAGGCGCCAGGCTATACTTCACTGTACCAGCCACCCACCTCCCCACAGCTGCAGGTGAATTTTGAGGCCTTTTTTTGACTCTTGGTGGGCTGAAATCAAATCTTGCTGGTTACGGAGCTGGACCAACGTCGGCCAGTGGCGGCCTCCATGCCGGTCAACATGACTCCCACTCCATGATCTCTGCTGCCGGTAAAGATGTGCCCCTCCACGTTTAGTCGCATGCTGGGTGCCTCCTTAGTGGAGGGTCATGGCAGTGGGCTGGATGAGCCTCGCAAGGAGGTTACCCTTCCCAGGGCTTTGTCCTCAGATGGCAGTTCTTCGTTGGACTCAGAGTCTGACTCTTCCTCGGCCTCTGGGTATGAGACTTCTCCTCTGGAAGATCCCAAGCCTAAGGATACTCCTAAGTCTCCCCCAGAGGATCCTTGCTTTACAGAAATCCTGAAGAAGATTCAGAAGGCTAATGGACAGGCGATTGAGGACCAGGATCCTCAAGCGTAAAGATTGGCGAGACACCTCGACCTCCTGAGCAGTCTCCCTTCTCACCCCGGATTGGGTCTCTTGAAGACTTGGTCGTCACTATCTGGCAGCAGCTGTCATCGGTCCCCACGTCTCCAAAAAGGCGGACAGGTTATACCATGCCCGGAGGGCAAGGACCACCTCAGTACCCACCTTAAAGCTGATTCAGTGGTCATCAACGTGGTACATGACCGCACCACTAAGCCCAAACATGAGTACCTCACCTACAGATAAGCAGTTGAGGCAGCTGGACCAGTTCGGGATACTGCGTTCTCGTCCTCTGCTCTGGCCATGCAGGGCTCTGAATTATCTGAGCTATATGATTCTTTGTCAAAGACTATGCTAGAGCGGCTCAAGTCTAAATTTGAGGCCTTGCCTGCTTCTGAAGCCAGGACTGACATTGAGCAGACAGAATGGCAGAGTTACCTTCCACCATGCCTTCGAGCCATCTGCAATGCTGTCAATCCTTCCGGCTCGGAGCACTGCCACGGCTATTTGCCTATACAGATACTCCTGCTTGTGGGTCTCTGGATTCGCCCAGGATGTTCAGAACACTATCCTGGATGCCCCTTTCCGAGGTTTTGTCCTCTTTGGGGGAGATGGCAAGGACATTCTGCCTGAATTACAAGAGAGTGGCAAAGCTTTACACTCGGTGCAATCTCTGTACTGGTCTAATACTAAGCCTAAGCAGCCCTTTCGTTACCAGCAAAGGCATCAAAACAGGCAGCAGCCTGCCAGACGTCAGACCAAATATCAGGCTACTTCTTCAGCCTCCACTCCTCCAGCTAAGTCTCAGAGAGGTTCTGGGGTGGCGCACACCAGCCCTTCCGCAGCCTCCTGACTCGTGGCTTGCTCCCCCTCATCTTCCACTTAGTCTGGAGGAGCTGGTAGGGAGCAGGTTCATCAGCCCCCTGTAGGGGTGGGAGGTGATTATGACAGACTCGTGGGTCCTTCAGCTCATAGCTCAAGGTCACACACTAGAATTTCTAGAGAGACCTCCAGAAAACCCTCCAGGTCTCTCTCATACCCAATATTTATTTTATTTTATTTTATTTATTTATTTAGTTTTTGCTGACCGGGTAAGCACTAGGCAATTCTGCCTATTTTCAGGCACAGCGAGGGGATACTTATGAATGCCAACTGACCTTGTATTAGATTATGGTGTCGGTGGTATTTTTAGTGAATGGGGGAAATTTGGCCAGGGCACTGGGGAAATTTCCCCTACTCTTTTCCAGAAGTGCAATGGGATCTTTAACATCCACATGAACTACCACCAGAACAAGCAGATGGGACCTTGGTTTAATGTCTCATCCGAAAGACTGCCCCTCAGGAGTGCAGCACCCGCCTCATGCTGCACTACACTGACAGTATTGGGATTTGACCCAAGTGCCTGGTGTGGGGATAGAACCTACAGCCTTCTGATCTCCCAGCCTCAGAGGCGAGTGTGCTACCTGCTGAGCCACTGACACTGTAAATCACATTCCGCTCATCTGAGAGAAAATCGAGGCTCTGCTGAGAAAGTCTGCCACAGAGCCAATTCCTCAGGGCCAGGTCAGAAGGGGATAGTACTCCTAGTTTTTCCTGGTCCCCAGAAAGACGGGAGACCTTTGGCCAATATTGGACCTCAGCACGCTCAGTCTGTATGTAGAGTACAAGAGATTTAGCATGTTGACTCTCCCAGGCCTGTTGCGTCTGCTGCACCAGGGACAGTGGCTCTGCATGCTGGACATGCAGGATGTCTACCTTCATATCACAGTTTTCTCTGCCCACCACCACTTCCTCAGGTTTGCCTTCAAGGGGGAGCACTTCCAGTTCAAAGCTCTCTCCTTTGGCCTGTCCGCGGCACCTAGGGTTTTACCAAGTGCCCCAACAGTAGTGGGTGACTTTGCGTCCATCAAGGCCATTATGTGTTCCCATACCTTGATGACTGGCTTCTGTTAGCCCCATTGAGGGACAGCTTGGTAGCCTTACTGTCTGCTACCCTGGACCTGTTCCGTCAGTTGGGCATTACAGTGAACTACCCCAAGTCTCACCTTGTCCCTTCTCAGCACTTCCAATTTATTGGAGCAGTGCTGGATATAACCCAGGGTCAGGCTTTCCTCTCTTTTGGCAGGGTGAACACGCTGCAGCAGCAGGCCAGGCATGTGGCCTCCAGCCACTGGGTAACGGCCAGTGCCATTTTATGTCTCCTGGGCTTTATGACAGCAGTCATCCCCACTGTTACTTTAGCCAGGCTTCACATTCGGATCATGTAGTGGACCCTCCATGTTTAGTGGGATCAGAGATCGGATGACCTGGACAGCAGTGTTCCGGTGTCCAGTTCCATGCAGTAGGATCTCCTCTGGTGGCAGCACCTGAACAACCTCTGCCGGGGTGTTCCACTCCAGCCCTGCACTCCAAACCAGACCCTGACCATGGATGCCTCAGGCCAGGGCTGGGGAGCCCATCTGGGAGACTGCAGGGCTGTTGATCTCAGAGGAGCTCTCTCTGTAATTCAATGTGCTAGAGATGAGGGTGGTGTTGTATGGGTTCAATGTCAAAATCGTGCGTTCGAATCGGCGCAGTGCTCAATAGCGATCAACATTCATAAAAGGTCTTCATAGCGCTGAATTAATCGCTGTCATGTTTAACGCATGTGTAATTTCTATGCGGGTATAAAGATCTGACTTAATTGTAATACCTCAGATGTCAGTAACATGGCGTGCCGTTTCTTCAAGAGCCAGAAGGGTGGTGATCTTGCAGTACTTAATGGATATATTTACAGGAGAGCAAGGACAGCTGACAAAACGCATAAGTGCTTAGAGTACGCATAAGGGCTACTGCACTGCTCGAATTCACCTGAACGGGAAATATTGCTGAACCATTGGGGATCACAATCATGTCCCTGACCCTGCATCTCTGGCTGTAAAAGAGCAGGTTTCTACAATGAAAGAAAGGACTAGTAACACTGTTGAGACTACACACCAAATAGTTTGCTTCAGGGTGTCTCAACTGTCCCCTTCTGTAGCATCTCAACTACCAGCTATACCGTTGCTGAAGCGTACTGTAAGGAGGAATCGGAGGGCTCATTCTGTACCGTTACCTGAGCCTATTGATGCCATAGCTCTAAGTATCCCCTTGGATTTTGTACAAACAATAAAGAAAGAAAAATTTCTACAATATGACAGTGGGCCTGGCAGTGACAGAATTTTGATATTCACCACTTATGCAGACTTGGAACATTTGAAGCGAAGTGAGCACTGGTTTGCTGAGCGCACTTTAAGAGCTGTCCGTCTATATTTTCGCAAGTATATACCATTCACACTGTCAAGTATGACAAAGTCATTCCACTGGTGTACATGTTAATGTGTAAGAGAACTGCTGCAGATTATCAAAAAGTTCTCGCTGTGATTAATGGTTTATGTGAGGGTTTGCAGCCACAGACTATTTTGACAGACTTTGAGTTGGCAGCAATAAAAGCATTCAGCCAGTCGTTCCCAAATGCTAAAATGAGAGGTGCTTCTTCCACATGACACAGGCAGTGTGGAGAAGATTCAGGAGTCCTGACATAAGTGGTCCATACACTTCAGACCCAAATTTTGCCCTGAATGTCAGGATGCTACTAGCTCTTGCTTATGTGCCTGTAGATGGTGTTTGTCACACTTTCAATGAGCTAATGAACACTGACTTCTACCAGACAAATGGGGAGACACTATCGAATTTGATAGACTACTTCGAGGATACGTGGCTTGGTAGACCACTCACCGGGGGGGGGACATAGAAGGCCCATGTTTTTGATATCCCTGTGGAACTGCTATGATGCAGTTTGTGATGTTCTTCCCACACAGCAAATGCTGTTGAAACCTGGCATCGTCACTTAGTCACCTAATTAGTGCGCATCACCCTCTATTTGGAAATTCTTTGAGCTTCTTGAAACTGAACAACACATGAATAGCACTGAGACTGAACAGCTCGTCATGCTGGATCAGCAGTAAATGAAATTCGAAAAATACAAAGACACTGCTAAACATATTACAGGAATTGTCAGAGAATAAAGCTCACGCCCCAGGATCGAATATCTACGTGGAATCCCTTACAATTTCCAGCTGCAAGCCTAAGAAACATATGAATTCATTTTAAATTTGAGCAATAATAAAGATAAAGATTGACATACCCTTTGCTGTATTTGGTGTCTGGTGGTGGAACTGTTTAGCCAGTGGGGGGACAGATAGTGGGAACGGACATGCAGCACTGATTTGTGTCCCTAACCAATCATGATTCTTTATTTTTACCCTGTTCCCTAAATCCTTAAACCCCGATTAACATTACAAAACTGAACAACACATGAATGTTAAGGTAAGCGCTTTTTTGTACTCTGGAGTAAAAGGAAAAAAAGATTTGACGTTAAGTGGTAGGCTGATGAGCATAACTAAATAGAGTAAGCAGATTCCCCGTCTTACAGGCTTACTGATCAATGACCCCTGCCTCCTAGGCTTCAGACAAGATGAATCGCGCTATTATGGTAAGCGCATTTTTGATAATATGCGATATTTTACAGGCGCGATTTTGAACGTGCAATATTTACTCGCGCTATTCAGGTCTCATGATTTTGACCGCATCCTGTTGTATGCCCTTCAGGCATTCCAGTCCCTTCTCCTCGCAGGCACACTACTTGTCCAGTCAGACAACATGTGCATGGTATGGTACCTCAACAAACAAGGAGGCATGCATTCATACCCCTGTGGGAGGGAGGCGTTAGCGCATGTGGAACTAGGCAGTCAATGCCGCCTCCAGCTCACGGCAGTGTCACGTTCTGGGCCAAACGTCTAGCGGACAATCTCAGTTGCACCCAAGCAAGAGCCTATGAGTGGGAACTGAGTCAGTTGGTGGCCAAAGACATCTTCGACCTCTGGGGTCGCCCAGATCTGGATCTGTTCTACAATGCAAACTCCCAGTTTCTGCTTAGTCATTCCCAGACTTGGTGCTTTCTGGCAAGATCGCTGTCTCTTTGCTGGACAGGGAGTTTCTTGTACACCTTCCTCCCTTTCCGCTCCTGCAGAGGTACTCCTGAAGTTATGGGTGATGAGGGCTCACATGATTCTTGTGGCAGAGGACAACCCCCAGTATTTCTCCTTCTATCTGCACCGTCTGAAAAGTTTATATGTTAATAGTGTCAAATTGTGTTATATTGTTTTGGGCTGGCACCTCGTCTTATTATCTTGTTTTGTTATTCAGTTTGTCCCCCTTTTGTCTGTATCCCTCCTGGTGTTCTTTGTGGAGCTGCTCAATGTAAGGTTTTCCTTTTGGTGCCAGAAGAAAGAAACTCCTATAATAACCTATTGATAGAGAGAAGAAATAAAACAAAAGCTTTCTATTTCCTCTCCTCCGTGATCCCTTCTTCCCTGGATATGTGGTTGTCAGTAATATTTCTCCCTGTTTTTAAAGCAGGGGATTTGCAGATAAAGGAGAAGCAACTGCCCTTTTTCTGGACCTCCGATGTATATTACGATGAAGCACTCCAATAGGGAAAAAGCCGAACAGGGTTTAATTTGCGGTTCAGGCCTGTATGGGGAACCCCCTTTGCCCCTTCAACAACACTGCTAAGTCTAAAGTGATTTTCGGTCCCCAAAAGCAGTGTTTGTGTGCTGAAAGGCTAATAAGCCTATGAAAGCAAAAGAGAAGCGATAGTCGCGAACGCGGTCTGCTTACCGAATGCTCGCACTATCGCAAGGACTTTGCTAATATTTATTTTTAAAATTAACTCATTTCTTCTCCTTCCGTCATGAGCAATTCAATGAAAGGGGAAAGCTTACCAAGCGCCGTGTTATGAGGGACCAGTGTTTGGTTGGAGTCGGGTGGGTTTTGCAGTTGGGAGAGAGCTTATTCGGCGGCTGAAGTTTTGCAAACGCTCTCTTCCACAACAATGGCGTGGACCTAAAGGCTGGCGGCGAATCTCTTCTCCTTTTAAGTGGTTGGGTAGTAAAGGCAGCTTACCATCATTAAGTCCTGCCTAAAATAAAGTTAATCTTGATGTTTTCCAGCACTGAATGTTATTTAATAATAAATAACAGCATAAATTCATGTAATATATTTAAAAGAATATAATTCATATTGTGACTTAAATTTGATTTGTAATTAAAATGTTGAAAGTAGACTTTTGAATCACATGCTGTTTGCCCTCTATATAAAGAGAGTCAGCAGGGTAAAAATGAGTCAGTCTTCTGAGGGGCTATGTTCTTGCTAGTACCCTTATGAGTTAGCGTCCTTCTAGCTCTAAGAAAAGTTAATTTGAATTGTCTGGATTTTATTTAATTATTTTCTTTGGTTTGTCGTTTCCAGTCCGCTATTTTAAGACAATAAATAGTCTTTAATGCCTGCCAATTTTGTCTGATACCTCTTTTATCCCACACCAGCTCACAATTCTGATCTCCCCTTATTGGCCTCGCCAAATTTGGTTCCCTCTGCTCCAGCAGTTAGTGGTGGAGCCTCTGGTTCCTCTACCCCTCTGTCCGACCTTCTGACCCAGGAGCAGAGCAGGCTGGTTCATCCAGGACTCAAGTCCCTTCACCTTCCACAGCAAGGCACCTTCTGACATAGCTGCCTTGTGCTTTGGAATCTATTCAGAGGTGCTGAAGTCCTTGTGGAGGATCGAAGCCATCCACAAGAACTACCTACGCTATGAAGTGGAAACGGTTTTCCATTTGGGCAATCTCTAAGGATTGGGACCCACCCTCCTGACCTGTCCTGCAGGTCATGAAGTACCTGTTGCACCTTTCAGACCTTGGGTTCAGCTGTTCTTCGCTGAAGGTCCACTTGTCTGCCATTTCGGCCTACCACACCCCAGTGTACGGCAAAACCTTGGCTCATTTGGAAGTCTCCCTAACTTTCCTGAAGGGGATACTCCATTTGAAACCCCTGGTGCGGAACACTTTTACCCCATGGGATCTGAACTTTGTTCTCGAGAAACTCATTCTGCCTCCCTTTGAACCAGCCGTGAGTTGCGACCTGCGCTATCTGTCTTGGAAAGCGCTCTTTTTAGTTGCTATTACTTCTGCTCGAAGGATTTCCGAGCTTCAGGCTCTTCTGTGTAAGGAGCCCTATTTTTTTTTTTAAATATCTTTTTATTGATTTTTTTTCCTTTTAGGTCAGGAGACATTATACAATCAGAGTATTTTCTTTGCTTACTTCAGAATTGTTATTATACAGATTTACATTGTTCATTTATGCATTGAGATCTTTTACATTAGGTACAGTTTAAGGTTAAAATGGATTATTCATATTTTTTACTAAAGTCGAATGATTCTGCAACACCCCTCCATTCTCCCCCCCCAATTATCCCATGCTATGGGCAAAAATCAGGATCTACTATTTCTTGGTAAATTGACCATCTCTGCCAAAGAGTGGCAAACTTATCCATTTAGTTAGTAAGTTTTGCCGTGATACTTTCCATCTGGTAAATAGATCTCACTGTTCACCTCTAGTCTCGTTTGGTTGGGATTTCTTTTGTCATCCATTTCCTTGTTAAGGATTTTTTTGCAGCCAACAACAGAATAGGCAACAAGGTTTTTGTCCATGGCAGGGGGGGACGATCCGGGTAAACAGCCATTAGAACCACTTCGGCTGAAAGCTCAATGCATTCCCCAAGAGTTTCACTGATTTCTCCTTGGATAAGGATCCAGAAAGGCATCAAGTGTGGACATAGCCACATTATATGAACCAGGTCTGCCATCTCAGCTCCACACTCCTCCAACAAACCCCATATTAAATCGGAAGGTATTTAGTCAGACTTGCGGTGACCTGAAAACCTGGACCTACATTTCCATGAGTATTCTCTCCATATATACGATTGGGTGATTTTTACTGCCCATAGGGACAGGAGAACCACTCTTCTTTGGATACAGCAAGATCTAAGTCTTTGTTCCAACTTGTTAATATTGAGTTTGTGGATTCTTTAGTTTAGTCTGCATCATTTTGTATAAATTTCCAATTAAGTGATTCCAATGTTGTCCCTGGAATGGTCAAAAAAATTTTAAGAGGGGAGAAATGGGAGGAGTCAATTTAACCTGAATGATTCTGTTACATAATAGGTGGTTTCTAATTTGGAGGTATCTGAAGTGGTCAACATTTGGTAGATTAAATCTGAGTTTTAATTCTTCAAAGGATAAGATCCCATTTGGACCTAGAAATTGAAACACCTGCTCCAATCCTATTCTATGCCAGTGGGAAAAACTGAGGTTGATGAGGGATGGAATGAAAAGGACATCCTCTGAAATAATCTTGCAGTACTCATAGGTTGATTGAAATGGCTCTTTATCTTGCATTTTAAACCAAATGTTTAAGACCTGTGAGGTGATATCGGTAAAATTTCTTAGAGGAGGAGTCCTCTCCGGAGAGGAAAAAATTATTTTTTTTATGTCATACATATCATTCAGGTGAAACTCCATTTTTTTCCATAGGGAGTCAAACTGATCAGAGAGCCATAAAAGAAGAATTCTAAGAAATGTGGCTTCTGTGTATTTTTTTGAGGTCCGGGAGGTTAGTGCCTCCCTGAACCAATGATAGTTTTAGTATTGAAAAATGGATTTGAGGTTTTTGTTTGTTCCAAATAAACATTGATATCATGTTGTCCCATGACTTAAAGTAGTATTGAGATGGGAAGTATGGAATATTTTGGAACAAATACATTAGGCGGGGTAGGACGTTCATTCTAATAGTTTCGATATGTTGGAATAAGGAAAGTGGAAGGTGAGTCCATCTATCCAAGTCTTTCTTGATCGCGATGGAAATTGGTTCATAATTGATTAATTCTATTACATGGAGATTATGGGGAATATGTATGCCAAGATATTTTATTTTAGTTGAGTGCCATTTAACGGATAAACTTCGTTTTAAGGTGTTTGGAGGGGAATAATTGTATAGAAGGGCTTTGGTTTTTGAAATGTTTAATTCAAAACCGGCTAGTTCCTCAAATCGGGATAGAATTTTCCATGTTTCTTTGATCGAATCTGCAGGGGTTAGAAGGGAAAGAAATATGTCATCTGCGAAAAGACTAATCTTATATACAGATTGTTGCATTGGAATGCCCCCTACATTTTTTGATATTCTTATCGCCCTTGCTAATGGTTCAAGGTACAGTACAAACAGAAGAGGGGAGAGAGGACAGCCCTGCCTTGTGCCTTGGCCTATCGAGATCGGGGAGGAAAGACCCCCATTTATACGACTATATGCTTTTGGTGATAGATATATTTGATTCAGCCATTGTAGCAATGAGTCCGGGAAGCCAAAGGTTTTTACTGTATCCCAGAGAAAGGGCCAATAGACCTTATCAAATGCCTTTTCAGCATCAAGGCTTATAAAGGCAGCTGGGATCTTCCGAGTGTGAATATATTCCATTAGTATTAAGGACTTTCTAATATTGTCCATAGTTGACCTATTTTTTATAAAACCCGCTTGGTCTGGGTGTATTATTGTTGGGAGGATTGTTTCAATTCTCTTGGCCCAAATTGCCATAAAGATTGTGTAGTCTGAGTTTAATATTGATATCGGGCGGTAGGAAGAGGGGTCTGGTTTATTTCCATTTGGTTTTGGGATAGCCGCAATTGTGGCATAATCCCGCGATGGTGGGGCTACTTTTTCCGCTGCCGTTTCTCTGTGTAACTTGAGAAGTCTTGGAGTTAATTCTTTACTGAAGCTTTTATACCATTCGTTAACGTATCCATCGGGGCCGGGGCAACGACCTGAAGATTGTTTAGTGACCGCAGCCTCTATTTCCTCAACTGTTATTGGGGCTTGTAATTTCTGAGCTTGTATTGTTGAGATTTTTGGGAGTTGTAACTGGGCTAGAAAAGTTTGTCTGTCTTCTTGGGAAGAGGTGTTTTGTGTTGTATAAAGCTGTTGGTAATAGTAAGCGAAGGCCTGTCTTTATGTCTTCTTCTATGTGGGTAATTTTACCAGTTTGAGGATGTTTAATTTTTAATATTGTTTCTGCGTTTTTCCTTGCTCTCAGCCTCTGTGCCAGTCTACGTGTACCCCTGATCCACCCTCTTAGTTAGTTTATTTTAGATATAAAGGGGACATTTGGATCCTTTCATCTATTATTTTTTGGATAGCTGATGCAGTTTCTCTAATTTTTGTTTGTATTTCTTTGTCCCCCTCTCTGTAGAGGAGTTGAAGAGTCGTAGGGTCGCGGTGAGATCATTGTATTTCCTCTCCCTTTCTTTTTTTTCCTGGAGGCACATGCAGTGACCTCACCCCTAATGGTGGCCTTCATGGCGTCCCATAGAATAGCTTTTGAGGCAGCTAATGGAGCATTTTCTTCAAAGAATTGCGGGATTCTATTTTTTATTTGATCGGTAAATTCTTTATCTTTTAAAAGATAGGGATTTAGTCTCCAAAGGGTTTGTTTTATTTTTTTACCCACATCCACTTTTAGTAATAGAGGGTGATGATCAGATATTATTTTTGGGCAAATAGTTATGTCTCTCACTGAGGAAAAGTATTTGCATGAGGTGAAAAAATAATCCAGTCTTGATTATGAGTGAAATCTTACCAAGTGGTATGTAAAACCTGAGGCTGAGGGAAAGAATTTTCTCCAGATGTCAACCAGACTGAGATTTTCAAGTTGTGCTTTGAAGAATTTTACTGGGGTAGATTGACGGTAGACTTTAGGGTTAGATGAGTCAAGTAAGGAGCTCTATTTGATTTTTCACAGAGACTGGGTGGCTCTGCATACAAATCCTACGTTTCTACCGAAGGTAGTTTCTGAGTTTACTTTAAATCAGACTATACACTTACCAGTGTCTTACCCTGAACATTTCAATCAAGCAGAGACAATTCTGCACACCTTGGATGTGCACAGAATTTTGCATTACTATAGAAATCGGATAAAGTCAGTCTGTAAGATGGATCAGCTTTTCGTCTCCTGTGCACCCAAAAGAGAGGTTGCGGCAGTTTCTAAACAATGTTTATCTAAATGGTTGGCAAACTGCATTTTGTTCTGGTATCAGAAGTATAACAAGCCACTTCCAGGGGAAGTTAAAGGGCACTCAACCAGAGGCATGGCTGCATCTACTGCTTGTTTCAGAAATGTTTCTGCCACAGACATTTTTGTGGCAGCCACTTGGAGCTCTGTCCACACCTTCACTAAACATTACAGTCTGGACATTGCCTCTAAGCACAGGGCAGGTTTTGGACTAGCCATCCTTCAGGGCCTCCTGTCTTAATTTTGTACCTCCTGTGGGCCTTTCTTGCCGCCCATGTTCAGCCTATGTCTGACTTGCACTGCTTTGGACTCGGTCCTAATGGTTATTACCTACTGCAAGAGTTCTATCGAAGTAAGATAGCACAGTTAAGTAAGAACTTACCATAACAGTAGATCTTCAAGAGAGGCTTTTGCAGCAGGTAAGCTTTTCCCTCCCTCCTTCCCCCTGCTGCTGTTCTTTTTCAGCCTTTCTATTGGCTCCATGAGCCCACTCCTTTCTCCTGTCGCACCTTCTCAGGTCTCCAGTGGAAGAACTGCTGACTGAAGTTTTCCGTGTGGTCCTAGCACCTGGCAGCTCAGTCTTGGCGGTTATTACCTACTGCAAGAGCCTCTTTTGAAGATCTGTTACGGTAAGTTCTTATCTAACCGTACTTTCTCCATGGAGCCAGGTGCTGTCACCATCACCAGTGGAGATCACTGCCACCTTACAGGGACTGTACGACACTGCTCTCCCCACCTTGGGGAATCTCCAATTGGGCACCAACTGGGTTGTTCTTCTGATGTAGGTCATCCTGTTTGGTTGGTCCTGCCAGGACCTTCCCTCAGGCAAGGTCCCCTGCACATTCCCGCAGCCCACGCAGACGCTCTGGAGCCCCTCCCAGGAATCATGGTCTCTCTGGAGCCTGTCACCTGGTCTCAGTACAGTGGGGTGGCTGATGTCTTACACCAGTACCATAAGAATGCCATCAGTGTCCAGTTCAGACCTGTTCCTGTGATACCACCCCTCTCTGTCTGCAGCACCTCCTCTTGGTCAGCATCCTCCTCAGAGGACAATTAATCTACCCTCCATCTGTCCTTGGCCTCTGAGTGTGACAGGCTTGAATAAGAACCTGTCCCATTTGTTATGTAGAAAGAGTTTAAAGCAAGGATCTGTTCTGTCCTCTCCTTTTCTCTCGTCTGTCTGATTGCACAATCAACTTTTCTTGTGAGACCTAGGAACTGATCACTCTGACAGTCTCACAGTCTCATGATTCTCCCCATCTGGCTATCTCTCTACCTTCACTTGCTGTTTCTTTTCTTCCTCCTTGCATATCTGCAGTTATAAAAATATATGTGAATCTTTGTGTGAAATTGGGATCCCTTGGTTTGAAAATATATATAGTTATATTGTTGAAATGATTGCAAAAAGCTATTTGGAACTCAGGGAGTTAACTTTAAGATGCAGTTTGACCTCCACAAACTCATTTGCAGAGCTGTCAACAAGATATTAGTTCTGGGATACACTGTTCTATTTTGTTGCACCTGCAAGGAAAGAAACTGACAAAGTTCTGATACATTTTGAGAAAAACAGGGTGTCTGTTAACGAACTCAAGATTCAGAAGTTAATTGCCAGGCAAAAACTTCTTATAAAAAGAGTGCAATATTTTGTTAGAGAGAGACTGAAATTTAGAATTGGAGATTACCTCAAATGAAGGACTTTGTTTTCTTTGTTTGTACTGCCTTTGTAAATAGCTATCCTGAACAATTTTCTTTTTCTGTTTTACCGTTATTGATAATAATAAAACACTACTTGCAAATTTTATAACTGCTGATAGTTTTCCTATACTTCTTGACCTATGCCTCAATGACACTGAGTGCACCCTGTACCAGAGACTCCAGATGGACATGCTGTTGGTGCTAGAAGTAGGCTGTTTCTTTAGTTGCAGTCTCATCTTTGCAGCTGGGACTCCTCGGCGCTTTCAGCAGTGGCTCCACTGTCATCCCTTTTTGGCCTAGAGCCTTTGAGGTGGCATCAAGGACAATGTGGAGGCATCCTTATTTCTACTGTCTGTTCCCCAGAGACCTTCAGCTGTGGTACTGCATACCCATGTGTTCTGCAGGGGCAGCACTTCACCTCACATTAGGGCCTGAGGTCTTACAGACCCTGACAGGACTAAATGCCTTATGCTTGCCCAACCTCCCGAGGCTGATTCTGCTCAGGCAGATGTACTGGGGAGAAAGGTATTTTCTCAGGACGCACCATGATGTGTACTGCTGTGCATCAGGCAGCCTTCAACAGGCACTTGTGGTTACAGCTAATTTAGCTCTTAGCTGCATTGCCTTCTAGTGAGTTAGTCAGATAAGTGATTTGCCTTTCTGCCAAGGGCCTGGAGCTGGCAAGGTGCTAATCAAGGGCATCGTACGCTGCCAGTGAGGGCATACAGGCTGGCAGGAACTACAGTCTGCATCTAGTCAATGACGTGGCTTCATCTTTCCAGGCTGGCTCTTTTGGCCCAGTATAAGGTGCTTAACTTACAGTTCCAAGGGGTTCATTTTTTCTCCTGCAAAGTCGGACAAGAGCTGTTGGGGTGCCCTTTAGCTCCAGTGCTACAGGAACCTCTGCCTCACCCTGACCAATCTTGGGTCCCACCAGACCCGTGAGGAGCTCCTGCCCTCAGGTGCCCTCCTCCACGTAGAGGGCTAAGGGTTTCTTACCTTCAGGGTGAGACACCTCCTTCAGTAAGGAAGCTTGGTACTCAGACTCGTCAGTGGGAATCAGTGGTGAAGATTGATTCCTTGAAGATATGAAAATTACGTTCGTACCATAATTGTTGATCTTCCAGAATATGTTCACCACTGTTTCACATGCCGCCCACCATTCCCCACTCAGTCAGAGCCAGGGCCTCTGGACATCCCACCCTGTTGCTGCTGGCAGTGCCACATACATTTCTGGGTGGACATCTCCTCAGTTACATTTCTTATAAAGGGTTAGTTTTTCCCTCTGTAAAGTAAAAAAGTCAGTCACTCTTGTGCCCTGCTGTTAACCCCCCACCACCAAAAAGTCAGGTTGCATCCTTAGTGGTCCTCATACCAACCCAAAAAAAAGGGGATTTTTTTTTTATAAGGAAGGCAGCCACTTCCCTTCCCTTTTCTCTTTCTTTGTCCTCCTTCTCCCTGCCCAGGGTATATGCCCTCTATGGGTGTATATCTCTGTTAGTTGCAAAATGCAACATGTGCCCTGGGCACTATCAAATCTAACTCCACTGAGCGGCTGCTCTGTGCATCAGGGTGGTGCTGTGCACCTTTCTGGATGAATACATTAGCTTTTACATAGGGTACATACCTGTGGTTGCAAGAGAAGCAAGTCGTGTTTCTTTTTTTTTTTTTATATTTTATCCCTGCTTTTTACCCCGGTTTTCTCCTGACCCTGCCCAGAAGCACGCACACACCACGGTACCAGGATGCATTCCCACAGCTTGCCGCCCGCTTGACTGCACTGCTCGCGGACCTCCATCTGGGGGCAGTGGAACTATGGTGGATGACAGAGTCCTCCACGGGAGAGGAGAGCTGCCTTTCAGCTGCTCAATCCTGCCCCCCCCCATGCCAGCTCTCCAATGACCCGGTCTTGTTCTCGAACCCAGGTTGCTGGCATGACGCAAGGAAAGGTGTCCGGCACCTCAGCCCACAGTGCCACCAGGCTGATTGCAAGTCATGTTCCTATAATCCCTTGTGTTACCATGCTAGACATGTTTGGTTGGTATTCTGGGCTTTGGCACACTGCCATTAGGAATGCCTGGGGAGATGATCACATCTCAACTCCGTTGGACTGTCCAGTCCTGCAGCGCCAGCGCCTCTTAAGTTCCGCCTTCCTTCTCTCTTATGTAAGAAACAGAGGCATGGTTTACTAATGAGTTTACTCAGTTCTCTATCTGGTAGCGTGGAGTTGCCCCTTCAAGAGTCCATGGGTAATTTTTTTCCTTTTTTGGCATGTGCTATCTCATTTGCAAGGCGATCCCATTCTTGGTGTTCCCCTCTTATATCTTGTAGAGCCACATACTCAGGACTGCTGCCCTAGTTTCCGCACCACTATCCACCTTCTATCTGGCTAGTGGTATGAGGCTCTGGCTCTTTATAGACTTAACTAGCTTTGTGCCACCAAGTGTGACCAGCCTTTTTTTCCTAAGTTGGTAGTCCGGTACTGTTTGTTGTTTATTTTATTCCTATATTTTCTCTCTATCCCTTTGGGCTAGGAAGTCTATAGCCCTCTCTTTATGTCTCTCCATTTTGTTTCTGTCCTACCAAACAGAACTGAGGTGCGTGAGGGAGCTGGTGTCAGTTAGTAGCTGGAGCGCACGCGGCACCACATAAGATGAGCAGGTGCCATCAGTAGCCAACGTCAGCTCCCTCCTTGCAAAACATTTACTCTCATGAGGTCTTAGTACCTCCAGTCCCAAACCCATAAGTGAGAATCAATGGTGAAGATATTCTGGAAGATCAAAAGTTATGATAAGTACATAATTTTCTTTTACAGATACATAGGAAATACAAGACAAAATAAATATTCACCTCCTGCCATCCAATTAGCTGCTGAGTTTCCTCTCATGTGACATACCTTCTGCCATTATTAAATAGGAAGTACTGTCACTATAAATCACTTGCGTAATTTCAGCCAGTCAGCATACAGAGCCACTTTACCTCTTATCCTCTGTACTATCACAGTGGTCTCTCATGCAGGAACATTAGGGAGTGGCTCATTCCACTTCAGAGCTGGGGTGAGAACAGGCTTTATTTAACTTTTGAAATAAGAAAAAAAGACTTGAAACTTATTTTAAATAACTTGAGCTAACTTGAGCGATTTATTGTAGTGATAATACCTCCTCTATCCTTGCCCCACTCACCCCTTCCTATATTCTTTTCTTAAGTTCAGATCTTGCTAGTCCCTGTCCTAACCCCATATTGCTCCTACCCATCCCCTTGTAGAGTTTGTATCCTGGAGGGGTGTAGGCACACCATGCTATTCCACCCGCCTTCCCCTCTCCTGCCCTGACACAGTCCTCACTTTCTACCTTCAGATGATATAAGCTCATACTTTCCTTGTTATTGTCTGGAGTGCTTTAGAAATAGGTGTGTTTCCAGACTCTGAAAGAGGTGGTTGTTAGACCTCTCCTGAAGAAACCTTCTCTTGACCCAGATTGTCTTGCTAACTACAGACCTGTCTCTAACCTTCCCTTTGTGGGTAAGGTTATTGAGAAGATGGTCATGTAGCAGCTGGAGGTTCATCTTACCATCCACAGTATCTAAGATCTTCTCCAGTCCGGATTTTGGAAGAGACATCGTACTGAGATGGCTCCAGTTTGGGTACTCAATGACCTCCTGATAGTAAGAGATCGGAAGAGCCATTCCATCTTGATTCTCCTTAATCTCTCTGCAGCGTTTGACACCATGGACCATGGTGTGCTATTGGGCGTCTGCCATTGATCTGTGGACTGTCTGGTACAGTCCTCAAATGGTTCCAGTCTTTCCTCACGGGCAGATCTCAGAGAGTGGTGTCTGGGATTTATTCCTCTGGCACCTTCTCCCTGCCTTATGGGGTACTGCAGGGCTCCATTTTATCACCCATGTTGTTCACGGTGTACATGCTGCTGTTGGGAGACATTGTAAGGTGGTATGGGCTGAGCTTTCACTGCTATGTAGATGATACTCAGCTATACATGTCCTTTGTGCCCAAGCAGGATGATGCTGTCTCGGTTTTCAATAACTGCCTCTGTGAAATCCAGGATCGGATGAGTTCCAACTGGCTGAGGCTGAACCCGGACAAAACTGAGGTTTCGGTTGTGGACCCGGGTCGTCGAGTAGAGGGGTTGTGGGCTGGGCAGCCTTTCAGGCTTTGGCTTGAAGGTAGTCTGCTGATGGCCTCTGACCGGGTGCAAAATCTGGGCATTATTTTTGACGAGGGATTGACACTTAAATCTCAGGTGTTGTCTGTCGTCAAGACCTCCTTTTACCATCTGAGGAATATCGCTCGGATTAAACACCTGGTTCCACGTGATGACCTCCCAGCATTAGTCCACACCTTTGTGACCACCCGCCTTGACTACTGCAATTCCCTATACCTAAGGCTACTGGGGGTTGATATCTGTCGCTTACAGCTGGTGCAGAACGCGGTGACCAGGCTATCGACTGGTCTTTCTCGATCTAGCCATGTCACGCCTGCTCTGCACAATCTGCACTGGCTTCCTCTTCAGTGGCGGATCACCTTCAGGTCGGTTTGCTGACCTGTAAAGCCCTACACAGACAGGGACCATGCTATCTGCAAGAGCTTCTGTAACCCTACCACCCTTTCTGCCCACTCCTCTCTGCCGAGATGAGGGATTGCTAGAGGTATCCAGGGTTTGTTTGAAGACCTCTGGGGCTTGAGCGTTTGCATTTGTGGCCCCGACCCTGTGGAACTCTCTACCTCGTTAATAAGGGAGTGTCTGACCGTGGAGAGGTTCAAATCTGCATTGAAAACGTATCTTTTCAAGTTGGCATTTCCAGAGTTTTAAATGCAGTGTTGATTTACTGTGTGTTTTATCTATTTATACTTATTTTAATCTGTTTTATAAGCTACTGTGAAAGTGCTATGATATTCTGAATAGCGCTTTTTAAAAATAAAAGTTTGATTTGATTTGTTATAGTACCGAGCATATGTCTATGATTATTTATTTATGTAACTAAGCACTGATACTTGCCTGTGCTTTTGTAAATGAAGATAAACACATGTGTATAATTTGTAAAAATGAATGTGTGTATATAGTTATATATTTGCAACTACTACCCGACTACGTCACAGTATATCTGTATTTGCCTTTTATACAATCTGAACTCAATGTATAGTATCTGTCTACTTCTGTATCAATATTGTATCCTCTCTTCCTCTTCCCCCAGGGCGCATCTGGAAGCAAGCTATTGTAGTTCAGTGTCTTTTCCTGGTGAAACGTTTTCAAATAAATAAAATATAAATAATACCATAGTGGTCTGGGTTTCCTCAGTAATAACTGGACTGGGATAGTAAATACCAAGGCCAAAGGCCTAGGTGTTTATTAAGCCCTTACTCTGGTTATTATTGAGGAAACCCAGACCACTATCGATATGACTACTATTATGCTGGAAAATGAAAAATAAAAATGTTAAACTGCAAAATCTGTGCATCACGCTGCAGCGCATCTGTGAGAAAGCAAGAACTGTTTCTCACAGAAGCAGTGTAGCGTTACTAGAGTCTCTGATTGGCTGCTGCGTATTGAAGTGGGAGGGCAGTCTGGGCTTGATTTCTGACTGGTTAAGTGCATACGCAGCAGCCAATTAGAATGCAGAGCCACTGTTCCAGCATTCAGTCTATTGTCCAGTTAATGCAGAATAACCGGACAGTAATCCTTTATTATGACTAATAGGGATCTTTTTCAGTATAAAGTAAGTTAATGGGGGCCTCTGCTGGGTGTCTCTTATGAGTCTGTGGACTAATAGTGTTTTTTATGGTGCAGTAGTTTCATACTCTGTAGCATTTAGAAGCGTAGTATAGGTTAAAAAACATTTTGAACTGTAGGATTTTAAAGTCGTATAGGGAAGATGCCTTCTTCGAGAAGTTCCATATATGCTTTGTGCCTTACCATGATGCTGTGGGTCAAGGTGCATAGACCAGCACTCTCCAGACTCCACAGGCCCCCCGATATGGTTACCTTGACCTGGTGGACAGATTTTTATTGTTTTTGGCGTCCTTTACCATCAGCTCAATGTCTTCATCATCCCCCACCCCGACATAATTTTAGAGCTTACTGCAGGTGATGCTTAATCAGATGTCAGATCTGCTGGTGCAAAATGGTATTATTCTTATGGAGGTTGTAGGTGCCTTTTGGCTTTGCCATATGGCCTTTAAAACTGAAACAAAAAACAGAGGTTGTAGGCAACCAGCTCCTTTTGTGAAGCTGTGAGAATTTGTCTTTCACTGAACCTGGTTCCTCTTTCTCTCCTCCCCAGAACTACAGTTCATACCTCAGTAATGAGCACAGTAGGATTCTGACTCTTTGGCGGCAGGTGGCTGCACTTTGTGGCAACTTCACCGACCTCCGTACTACAGCTCAGAGGTGAGAGTCCTTATTCTAGGTAAGGGATAATTGGCATTTGCTAGAAGGCTTTCATCCCTGGGAAGGCAACAGAAGCAAATTAGCAATCAAGGATATATATGTGTGTGTGTGTGTGTGTGTGTGTGTGTGTGTGTGTGTGTGTGGTACTGGGGTACTTCACAAGGGGTTCTGAATGCCTGCAAAGGGTTCTGAATGCCTGCCGGAGACAGTGAGAATGACCATAACTTATAAATACAAGATTCTTTTTTACAAGAAAATTATATGTCAGCAGTCCCCAGTGCATTATAGAGACAGTACTGATCAGGGTGCAGGGTTCACCAAAGGAGAATCACAATGAACCAGTAGATTTAGTCTTGATGCAGCGTTGCTGGTACTGTTACTGTTGCTGTGGTATTACTACAATATTGCTGCAGTGTTGATGGGGTATTGCTTAGGTATTGTTGCAGTATTACTGTGGTTTCACTGCAGTATTGATATGGCATAGTTGTAGTATTGCTGTGATATTGTTGTAGTCTTGCTATGGTATAGTCGCAGTATTGTGATATTGCTGTAGTAATAATGTTATTTCTGCAGTATTGCTGTGGTATTGCTGGAGTATTGCTGTTGTATTATGGTGCTATTCTTGGGATATAGTTGCAATATCACTGTGTTCTTGCCGGAGTATTGTTGTGGGAGGTACTGCTGTGGTATTATTGTGGTATAGATGCAGTACTACTGTGGTATTGCTGCAGCATTGCCGTGGCATTACTGTGGTATAGCTGCAATATTGCTGTGGTATTCCTGGAGTATTACTGTGGTATTACTGTGGTAGTATTGTGGTATTGCTGCACTATTGCTGTAGTACTGCTGCACTAGTGCTGTGGTATTGGTGTGGTATAGTTGCAATATTGCTGTGGCATTGCTGCAGCATTGCTGTGGCATTATTGTGGTATAGCTGCAATATTGCGGTGGTATTGCTGTAGTGTTGATGAGGTATTACTGTGGTATTATTGTGGTATAACTGCAGTATTACAGTGGTATTGCTACAGTATTGCTGCAGCAAAATTGTGTTAACGTTGTGGTATAGCTGCAATATTGTGTCACTATTGCTGCAGTATAAACACGTTACTCACCTGTAACTGTTGTTCTAGAAGTGGTATATGGTGTACATCCACACTTCTGGCAGAATTCCTTTCCCTTTTAAATCTGTCTGGAAGGTCTTCAAGCTGGCTCTTCCCACCCACCTGGGTGGCATCCCCTTTGGCACTGCCCCATGATGTCATATCTGACCCAATGGAAGCAAAACCCAATGTGCCACTTGCTATGGGTGGTCAGGTGGGTTCTGTGGATGTACACCATATACCACTTTTAGAACTACAGTTACAGGTGAGTAACTTGTTTTTCTAGGAGCATGGATATGGTGTACTATCCACATTTCTGGCAGACTCCTAGCAGTTCTCCGGGAGGAGGAGGGGACAAGGCGCATACACTTTATTTAGGAAACAGAGATTGGAGAACCGAGGACCCAAAACCAGCATCCCAGCGTGGCTCAAGGTTGATGAGGTAATGGGAGATGAAGGTGTGTGCTGACTTACAGGTAGCAGCCCTGCAGATCTCCTGGATAGGGATGTCCGTCAAAGTAGCCACAGAGGCAGTGGTATGTCTGGTGGAATGAGCCCTAAGCCCAACGGGAGGCTCCCTACCAGCCAACCTGTAGCAGAAGTCGAGGCAGCAGACTGTCCACCTGCCAATCGTCTGCATAACTGCTGGTCTGCCAGGTGTGGCTTCAGTGTAGGTGACAAACAGCTGGAAAACCTCTCCCCAAACTCCAACCGTGTGCTTCTTATAGCAGGTGAGTGCTTGCCGCAGGTCCAACAAAAGAAGCCTGTGCTCGGCCTGCGAGGGTTAAGGACCTTCCCCTGAGAGCGCTGGAGCAGATCCAGACAATGAGGCAGATGCCACAGAGGTCTGCTGCTGTGGCTGAGAAGATCAGGTACCAGAACTGGCATGACCAGTTCGGAGTCACCGGGATCATCTGTGCCTCATCCTTCTGAGCTTTGAGCAACGCCTTGTGGATCAGAGGAAAGGGAAGGAAGGCATACAGGAGGCTCGGGATCCAGGGCCTCGTGAAGGCATCCCCCAGCAGTGTTCCCCACTTAGGGGGGTGGGCACAAAACAACCTCAGCTTTGTGTTCTCCCAGGAGGCAAACAGGTCCACCTGGGGGGTGCCCCACTGAGAGAACAGGCTGGCTGCTACCTTCTGGTGAAGAGACCACTTGTGAGACACCTCACCCACTCAGCTGAGAGCATCCACCACCTGACTGGACACACTGGCTACATGAATGGCCAGAAGGTTGGCGCACAGGCTGCAAATGAAGGTCCAGATGAGGAGAGCTTCCTGGCACAACAGGAGGGAATGCATCCCGCCCTGCTTGTTGAGGTAGTACATGGTCGTCGTGTTGTCCATCTGGAGCTAGACGACCTGACCCCAACGGTGCGGAGCAAACGCTGTCAGTGCTAGGTGCACTGCCCAGACCTCCAGCAGGTTGATATGCAGTCGGGACTCCTCGGGGTCCAGAGCCCATGGACTCTGTAGTCCCCCAGGTGGGCACCCTAACCCCTCAGAGAGGCATCAGTCATGAGAGTGACCGTCGACTCCAGGTGGACAAACAGGACCCCTTCCTGGAGATGGTCTGGGACCAACTACCACTGGATGGCATCCCACAAATGTTGAGTCTGATCACAGCTCTGAGATCACTGATGGGCCAGCCCCCACTGCAGGGAGCATATACTCCAGCGGGCCCAACGGACCATGCTGGTACAGGCCACTATGTACCCAAGGAGATGCAGGAAGTCCCTGGCAGGGTGCAGTTGCTCAACCTGAAATGATTGGGCAAAGGAGAAAAGATCCTCTGCCCTGTCCACTGGGAGCCAGGCTTGAGCCCGATGAGCGATGAGCCCCCCCCCCGATGAGGTGAATCACCTGCTGTTCTGCCAACTCAAACCAAGCAGCTATTTGCCCACTCACACTCACATACACACAATAACAAAACAATAAGTACAGCAAGATAAAGCTTTATTATAACAAAATATAATACAAAAGGTTATACATCACCGATTCAATAAAGCATCATCCAACCCTCTTCCAATGGCTGGAAGCCCTTATCCGCCTGGCTAGGAGTCTCTCGAACCGGAACTGGCCCCACAGCGATCGTCCACCCTGCAGGAGGCTTCAACCAGGCATTGAAAGCTACATTTATATGTTTTATCTGGTATTTGAAATGCTAAACCATCATGTCCTAAGCACTGGCCAGGTGCCCAGAACATCACGAGTTCAGCATGACAAACACCACTTATTCTCATAATAAATAGTTGGCATTCGTTAGATCATCATGCCCTAAGCACTGGCCAGGTGTCCAGAACATCATGAGCCAAACAATGCCAGAGATTCTCACAACATCTTGTATGCGACCTTCAAGTCAGCAAAATACACTGTCTGAAGCAAAACATAATAATGAGGCTATCTAAAGAGCAAAACACCAATTAAATGAAGTCACACAATACAAAATGGAGCATGAAATGACATACATTACATGAAATAGCATACAAAATGGAGTAACAATAATCAACATATTATACTATCACTACACCTGCAAAGGGACAAGTTCCAGCTTGGACTCGTTGACTAAGAGGCCGAGGGCTGAGCAGGTCTGGAGGGTCAAGTCCCTGGACTGTTCCACCTACATCGTGGAGGAGCCTGCGGTCAGCCAGTTGTCCAGGTATGGGTACACCTGGACTCCTCAGCGCCGCAGGAAGGCTGCCACCACTGTGATGCATTTGGTGAAGACCCAGGGGGCCAAGAAGAGGCCAAATGGCATGGCCCAGAACTCGCATGGAATCCCCTCTGAGCAAAACTGCAGGAACTGCTCATGGGTTGGATGGTTGGGGACATGAAAGAAAGCATCCTTAAGGTCCAGAGAGCAGACCCACATGTCCTGCGCCAGGGACGGGAAGATCTGATTCAGAGTGACCATCCTGAAGGAGCGTGACCGCAGGAATTTGTTGAGGTCGGGCAGATCCAGTATTGGGCACCAATCCCCTGTCCACTTTGGAACAAAAAAGTGTTTGGAGATAAACCCTGGATCGGCCGGGGGGTCCAGGACATGAACCACCGCCTCTTTCTGGGGTAGCTGGGCAATGTCCTCCTGAAGGGCGGATAGCATGTCTGCGGACACCACATCCTCCCGAGGGGTGTGGGCTGAGCTTGGTGGGAGAACCTCGAATTCTAGAGGCAGAACCTGGCCAACCACTTTGAGCACCCACTGGTCTGTGGTGATATCGGACCACGTAGAAGTGAAGTGATGGAGCCTGCCCCCAACGGGGGGAACTGGGGCAGTAGAATGGGCGTAGAGGGGGCACCCCCAACCTGTCACTGAGATAGCGTGGAGGCCACAGCATGGCTAACTGACCCATGTCTCAGTTGACAAGCCTGATGGGGACACTGTAGGGCCAGCAGCCTGGACAGAGACATCAGCTGCAGCCGACAGCTCGACAACCGTTGAGCTAGTAGAGAGGTGGGAACCAGAATCCCAAGAGCGTTCACGGTCCCACGACCTATGGCAAGACTTTTTGGACTTGCCTTTGGAGTCCTGCTTAGATGATCTCAACCCACGTGAAGGGCCCTTCCCAAGGGACAGAAGGGACTGACACAAGTCCAGAAACACCTCAGTAAACGAGGCGCCAGGGCACATGGGAACCAGGACAGACACAGAAGAAGAGCCCACTGCAGACAGGGCTGCTGCCTCCTCGAATGCAGTCATTTGTTTGGCGGAGCCCGCAGCCGTGGAAACCACCTGACTGGTGTGCTTTGACCGGATGGGGGATCCCATTTGTCCGGATAGCCCAGGAAGAGACGTGCATAGCAATCCTTCAGCATGGAGGGATGCAGGATGTGGCAAAGGCTGCAAGCCTGGGGATTGTCCTGACCCAGGCAATACACACATGTGGTGTGCAGATCCGTTCGTGACATCTTCTGGCCACGCAGGCATTTCTTGGACTCAGCCTGATTTAAAATCAGCCGATTCCATGATGCAACAAGGAAAAAAACCGCGAAGCTGAAGACCAAAACATAAGGAAGTACAAAAAAGATAGGGCCTGCACCAAACGAAGAGCATGATGAAGGGAAACTGTCTCTTCCAGTGGAAAGGAAGCCCTGATGTTACACGGTGGTACCAAGGGGAATGCCACTTGGGTGGAAGGGAGGAGCCAGGCTGAAGACTTTTCAGCCAGATTTAAAAGGGAAAGGAATTCTGTCAGAAGTGTGGATAACACATCATATCCACACCCCTAGAATACTGTTGTCTTACTGTGTTATTACTGTATAGCTGCAACACTACTGTGATATTGCTGCAGTGTTGCTGTGGTATAATTATGGTATAGCAGCAGTATTGCTATGATATTAGTGTGGTATTATGGAATAACTGCAATATTGCTGTGGTATTACTGTGGTATTTGTGCAGTATTGCTGCAGTATTTCTATGGTATTACTGTGTTATTGTGTTTATAGCTGCAGTATTGCTGTGGTATTGCTACTGTATTGATGTGGCATTACTGTGGTATTGTTACAGTATTGCTTTTGTATTATTGTGGTTCAGGTGTAGTATTGATGGTTTATTGCTGCAGTATTAATGTATTATTGTGGTATTTCTGCAGTTTTTCTGTGGTATTACTGCAATATTGCTGTGGTTCTGCAGTATTGTGGTATAGGTGCAGTGTTGCTGTGGTATTGCTGCAGTATTGCTGTGAAATTGTGGTATATGTGCAGTATTGCTGTGGTATTATTGTGGCAAGCTGCACTATTGCTGTGATATTGTTACAGTGCTAATGTAGTATTACTGGGGTATTGCTGCTGAATTGCTGTGGTATTATTGTGATATAACTGCAATATTGCTGTGGTATTATTGTGGTATAACTGCAGTATTGATGTGGTATTGCTGCAGTATGCTGTGGTATGCTTGTGGTATAGGAGCAGTATTGCTGTAGTATTGTTGCAGTAGGGATGTGGTATTAGTGTAGTATAACTGCAGTATTGCTGCAGTATTACTGTGGTATTATTGTGCTACAACTGCAATATTGCTGTGGTATTGCTGCAGTGTTACTGTGGCATTATTGTGATATGACTGCACTATTGCTGTGGTATTGCTGCAGTATTACTGTGGTATTATTGTGATATGACTGCAATATTGTGTGGTATTGCTGCAGTATTATGGTGGTATTATTGTGGTATAGGCGCAGTGTTGCTGTGATACTGCTGCTGTATTGTGGTATTGCTACAGTAAATGTGAGTATGTCCAGGGACAGTACTCCAATAAATGAAACACCACAGTGAATAAAACTGGTAGAGACTGGAGCTGCAGCATCTGTGAGCTGTTGCAGAATCAGTCCTTCTACACCGCAGACTGCAATGTTTCTGATGTGAGAGGGTGAAACTGGAGTCATTGTGTGCTGCCGCACTACGAGTGCTCCTACACCATTGTCTACAGTGACTCCTACTGGGGGAAGCAAAGACTGTGACCTCCAAAAAGAAATGCTTCCACAGCTCCCATAGCATTACCCATAGTCTCTTCTGAGAGAGGCTGGGACTGGAATAGCTGCTGAGTTCTCTACATCCAGCACTCCTACACCATGCCTTATAGTGACTCCTACTGGGAGATGCTGGGTCTGCAATGACTGTGGTCCCCCTCACATATGGCATGTTGACTGTGTTTAGGGCTCACTTGGCAGTGCTTTACAGTGAGAAACAATTTTTCTGTAATGTTCTCTACACTCTTTTTCTTGTTTTCACAGAGATTTGTTCATCTAATTTTGTTCCTATGTAAAAGGAATTCATTAGTCTCCCTGAAAGGTAACACATTTTAGTTGGAGCTGGCCCAGTGACATGGTGTGTTAAAGTGCTGGATACCACACCACCTGACACGCTGATGACCCGGGTTCGGGAACAGACCAGGGTTGTTCAGGGGGTGCCGGCTGGGTTCAGAAAGACTGAGCATCCAATGAGAGCTCTTCTCTCTCGGGGTGAAGTGTTACTGGGTCCCACCACTCAACTGCCTTGTGCCAGAAGCTGGATGGCAGCTATGGTGGGGACAGTGCATGGGTAGGGTGCCAGTAGACAAGGCACATCCACACCTACGCATGTCATTGTAAGCATAACACCCTGGGGGGGTGGGAAGAAATGGCAGAAAAAAGCTTATCTCACCTGGCGTCCCCCACAATCACCGCACAGCCTTGTGGGTAGGCCACCTAAGGTTGGTTAACCTGTAAGTCCCTGAGGCGGGTTGGTGACGGCATGGTTGGGAGGATGCCACTGAGACTGGGGGAGAAAAATCAGGCAGAGAAACTATATATGAAAGAAAAAAACATTTTACTTGGTTACCATGCTGAGAGGACTTGGTTAACACACTCCTGCTCCTTGCTTTTAGAGGTATGGATGAGGTAAGAACTGATATGGCCAGGACAACCCGGCGCCTCCAGACAGCCTGCTTAAACCTGGACTCCAACTTGCGCCTCTCCCAGACCAGTGCCACCTCCTCCCTGGAGAAGCAGGCCTTGCAGAGCATCCGGTTGGAGCAGCAGCTGCGTGAGAAAGTCAAGGAGATGATCCACCTCCAAGGCAGGTGGGATGCTGAGAAGGTGGAGCTCAACTCAAGGTGAGTCCATCTCAAGAACCACATTTGTAGACCAGCTGGTCTGCACAGCAGTAGCGCTACTGCTCATGACAGCAGTGACCTGGATTCAGGAGCAAGCTTGAGCTATAGGTGGCCGGTGGGGGGGGGGGGTGCAGAGATGGATTTAGTGCTGTTTTCCTCTGGGGAGGGCAGGATTTCACTGCCAGTGCTGTACTGCTATCCGGGTGACCACAGATGATTGTGTAGCAGGCAGCGAGTGTGGGAGAGGTCATCAGCCAAAGCTTGCATGAAGCACACATGCATGATTTCCTGTTGGCCTCCTAGCATGCTGAAATCCCATGGGATGTGAACATAAGGGATAAATGGCCACCCTGATCACAGTGACCTGGGTGCACTCGGGTCCTGACCTCAGCCACTATCTAAACACAGGGAACCTCCACCTCCATGGCCTGTAGGAGGTGGAGAGTGGGATCTAGCCTGACTGGACCCTGCCACAGGGTGGGACAAGCTCATGGGTTTGTAATCCCCAGAGGTAATGACAGGGACATCAAGGGATGGGGCTTGGCACAACCTGAAGATGGGGACTAAAAAAGAAAATTGTAAATCCTGGACTTACAGTAGGTGCTAATTAGATGTTTTCTGGTGCAGAATTATTATCCACTGCTATGCAATTAAATCACAAATTGTATGACAAAAAAATAATGTGACCTAATGGGAATTGAAAGCAAGCACCTGGAATACTGTCCCGGTGCTCTAACCACTGAGCAACAGGCTCACATGGTTGGACCTGGGGTTCCCAGACACACTTTCTTTCTCTGGTATTCCTTTCACTGTCCAGTGCAGGAGAGCGGCTGCTAAAGCGAACAAAATTTATTTAGTTTTTGTTGATCGGGTAAGTGCACTAGACAAATCCTGCCTATTTTCAGGCACGACCCGGGGGAGGGGGATACAGATGAATGCCAACTGACCTTGAACCAGATTAAGCTGTTGGTGGTATTTTTTAGTGAATGAGGGAAATTTGGCCAGGACACCAGGGAAATTCCCCTACTCTTTTCGATAAGTGCCATGGGATCTTTAACATCCACCTGAACTACCACCAATCCAGGCAGATGGGACCTCGGTTTAACGTCTCATCCGAAAGACGGCACCTCAGAAGTGCAGTACCCCTCTCATGCTGCACTACAGTGTCAGTACTGGGATATTAACCCAAGTGCCAGATGTGGGAACTGAACCCACAGCCGTCTGATCTCCCGGCCTCAGAGGCGAGTGTGCTACCTACTGAGCCACTGACACTGATGGGGTGCATAGCAAGGGGAGTTTCGTCCAGGCGAAGAGAGGTGATCTTGCCCCTCTACAGGTTGCTGGTAAGGCTGCACTTAGTATTGTGTGCATTTTTGGAGGCCATACCTAAAGTGTGATATTAGGCTACTGGAGGGGGTGTGCAGAGGAACGCAGTAAAGATGATATGTGGAATGGAGGGGAGAGACTATGACAGCAGGCTGGGAGACCTGAATATGTACACCCTGGAGGATAGAAGGGACAGGGGGGACATGATAGAGACATTCAAGTATCTGAGGGGAATCACGATGGGGCAGATGGGGTCTTTAAGTTAAGGAGGGGGAGGGTCACCAGGGGGCATGGGCTGAGGATAGAGGGGGGAAGATTTAGAAAGGAAATGAGGAGACACTATTTTACAGAGAGGGTGGTAGCAAAATGGAACACCCTACCAGAATGGGTGGTATCATGTAAATCTGTGAACAGCTTCAAAAGGGCATGGGTCATGGAACAGGGGTGGGTGAGGTGGGGTGTGGCAGTGGGATGACAAAGGGGAGTGGGGTGGGGCAGCTACAAACTAGGGGGTGTTGGCTACACACTCGAGCAGACTTAGATAGACCGGGTGGTCTGTTTCTGCTGGCACATTCATGTGTTTGTATGTTCATATTGCATATCCTGCAACTAGGAATAAATCAAGTTGACAGCTGTTTTTTTTGGTGCAATATTAGCCACTGCTAAGCAATTTAAATCACTAATTGTAGAAAGAAGGAAATAATGTGACCTACTGGGAATTGAACCCAGGCCCCCAGAATACTGTCCCAGTGCTCTAACCACTGAGCTACAGGCTCATGTGGTTGGACCTGGGGTTCCTGGACATGCTTCCTGCTAATCAAGTAGAGGTAGATGGCTTGCATTTTATCTTCACTTTTGCACTCTCTTTCTTCTAACCATGTTCTCCTACTCTTTACAGCGACTTCTGGGAATGAGGGTGCTGCTCCAGTACTATTGCCTGTAGTAACGTCTGTGAGGAAAAGGCTAAGCCTGGAGTTGTGAACTCTTCTAACACCATTTCCTACAGTAACTCCACTGGGGAAACCAGGACTGGACTACCTGTAAACTCCCCAACAGCTAGCACTCATACAGTGTTCCCTTCAGTAACTCCTGCTAGGAAAGACTAGGACTGGAGTAACTGTGAACTCCCCCAGAGTCACTGATGATACGCTACTGCCCACTGTGCCTTCTACTGAAATAGGTTGAAAAAAGAGTAGAGGTTAGCTTCCCAATAGCCAGTGTACCTAAATTGATGTCTGCTGTGAGTGCTGGCTTATGGGTAACTGTGAAACAGGCAGTATCCCTCCTGTATTACAGTAATTTCTGCTGGGAGAGGCTAGGACTGGAGTAGTGGTGAGCTCCCCACTGCAGAGTTCTACACCACTGTCTACATTGATTCCTCCTGGGGGATGCTGGTACTGGAGTAGTGGTGAACTCCCCTCTACAGCCAATGTTCCTAAACTGTTATGTAACCCATATGTCCATTTTTGTAACATGGATATACATATGTGTATCTACAGGTTCGGGGAAGGATGAGGTTACCTGGCACAAGAGACCTAGGTTTGGCTACTCTGCACTGGGGCACCCAAGTAAATCCAAATACAGGAAGCAATAACTGTAATGTCCAGAACCAGAATTGGGATTTTTCAGTGTGGCTTTATTTATTAACTCACTGAACATAAACAAAGCACTGCATGGTCCCCCACAGGGCTACGTAACTGTAATGCAGATTAGAGGTTAAACACAGCGGTCCATTTGAGGAATGAACACAATACAACAGCTGTCTGGCTTTGGACCCACCAGGCACTCAGCCTGGACTTTGCATGCACATTGGATACAAAGCCCGACTGGCCCGGCTCCCCTGCCGGCCACTCGACTGACGGTCCACTTGGCGAATGAACCCAAACTCTACTTGGAAAGACATCCCATCAATCAAGGAGGCTCCCCACACCACTTGAAGTCTGCGACTCCTAGAGAGATTTTGTTTTCGTACTTCCAATCGAAACTCCCATCAAACAGGGAGACTCCCATCCAACAAGGAGTAATTTTCCCATCCTGTGGCTCCCCACACCACTTAGAGTCTGCGACTCCTAGAGAGATTTTCAAGTTGTGACCCACGTCTAGGTACCCACCCCATCACTGGCCAAGTGCATGAGGCAAGTAGCAAAAACACAGAAGAAATCCGTAGAGGTGGACCTGGTTACTAAAGATGAGGGGTTTTCCCACCTCCAGCTCCCACAACCCATAACCGGCCATTTCTCTGGACACACAGAATTTTAGACTTTAAAATGTAGATTGATGGTGGATGACCTGAAGCACCCCCTCTACAGAGAACTTTAAATCCATTAACACTTTAAACAGATGACTGCTCTATTTGTTTGTCCTAGTTGACATAGTCCTCCCAAATAGCAGTCCCCAATACTTGAAATCCAACTTAAGAAAATAAGTTGTTTGCCCCTTCCAGTGGGGCCAAACACTCACCCATTCGTTGCAGGTGCCCCACAGGCGAAAAACTGTAACCTTTGCTGTTATACATGAACAGACTGAACTTAAATTAAAACAGGCAGCTTTCTTCCCAGGGTGGGAGAAGGGGATTGCCCCTGGAACCCACAAAGAACTTTTCCTCACCCCTCCCCCGAGGGAGGGGGCTTAACAGACAACTACTGGTGTCCTTCTTGTTTGCTTAAGGACAAACTGAAGACTGACTTTGAATTCCCAAGGTTCTAAACTTACTCTGAGCTGAAGATTCCAAATGTGGCTCATGCAGCTGTGACAGTTCTATTATGATGTCATCTCTCAAGTCTCAGCTGTGACTGAGGACAGAGTGAGACAATGTGAAACCCATATAACTGGAGTTTCACAAGCTGCCTTCCCTGCCTACCACTAGGTCTTACTGGGATTCTAGTAACCCGGCAACAATGGGGGCTACACTCTGCCCCTTGACCAGGAAAATGACTGTCCCCAGCGTCATTATGCACCGGCCTTAGGCCATCCCACCCTATGTGCTACCTGCGGAGGGGGGTGATCAGGCCCCTTCCTACCATGTGCAAGCACAGGTAGGCAACACTAAGGGCCAAGAGGCCTATAGCTGACATATCAGCCTCTACTCTATCCACATACTATGGACACCTAGTGGCTCTGGTAGAACCGTCCAGAGCATAACCCTGATAGATCAGCACTGCAATCCCTATGGCCGCTCAGGATCACAGCCTGTCTATCCCCCCCTAACCCTCTAGGGAAAACCTATCTGCCTCTAACATAATATCCCAAACAAAAACAAAAACCCGGGGACCTCCCCGACCTTGGACAGCCTGCAACTACAACCATTAGCAATAATAACACACTACATTTAAATTCTACACCATAATGTAACCCCTAGATGGCGCTATCCCAGGGGCTACTACCCCTGCCTGATTTGCCACTAACAGGTTGAGGGGCCTGGATCCAATGGCGGGTGCCTCCACCCAGAGGTCAGGGTTTGCAATAGTTAAACTAACTTGGTCACAGCCCTCTGGGACACTGCAACCCCTTTCTTCCCACTAGTGGCCCACACAATATATCAGAATTACCTTCACAGTATACACTTACCCCAGGTCTGGTTCCAGCACTGGGACCTCCTGTGAAATGAGATACAGTGCAACAATCACAGTACAGTACTTTAACATAGACAAATACCTCAGGCAGTATAACTTTGCTGAAACAAGCAGCTCTGATTTATTTAGGGGATATAACAAGGACAGGGGAAATCAGGTTAATTAGCTTATCACTCTAATAATCATTTATGGCTCTGTGCACAGGCCTATCCCTATCAGTTACTGTCCCTGGGTACCCAAGCCCTAGTGGCTAGTCCAAACCGTGGCAGCTGGTAGGGCCCTTTCACACAGAGAAAAGGAGAATTAAACAGTCAGCAGTACAGTAATTCCATTTGGATTTAATGTGGCAATTCAACAGGGGCGACCTGAATTAGTACTCACGACCTCCAAATAAGATAGGGTCCTTCAATGTCAGCAGGGCTCACTTGAGGTACACAAACCTCTTCACACATCCATACAAAAGAAAGCACTATACCAGGCAGGCTGCATCTGTATCCGATCGCAATTACTGCACAATGCCGGGAGAACACACAGCAGATTCAGTTCCTGACAGACCGAGTGCAATTTTCAGCAATTCCTCCAGTCTTCTACAGGGTGAGCCTGGTTTCTACTCTTCAGAGATCCTTTGATTCTTTTCACAGGACGGATTCAGTCTAACAAGCTGTTAACAGCTGCAGACCAGAACTCTGGGCCTTACACACGCTTTTTGACTAAAACTGCACACTGAAAAGCACAGGGCTCCTTCCTTCTTCACTGCCAAAGCTCAACTGAAACTCCAACCGACAAAACCGGCACTTCCTTTGAGTTCCTCCCAGTTCTTGACTGGATTGGCTGTCACTCACAATAGACTGCTGCTGTTGGTCCAAAAGGCACTGAAGTCTAAACTACATCTCCCAGAGTCACTGCCCATACAATCCTCTTGTGGCTGGCTCAGATTATGAGTCCAAGTTCTGATTCGTCCAAGGCACCATTTTAGAGCTAGCTTACCCCACACTGATTGGTCCAGTTCAGCAGTTCAAAACTAGAATGGGGAACTAGCAGACACAGTTCTTTTTTTTTTTTTTTTTAATTTTCTCTTTATCCTCCTCCCTACTTGCAGCCCCCTCCTCTTCGGGAGACACCTATGGGCTTATCAGCCTTCGCTCACCTACCTGGAGCCGGTGCAGTCCATGCCCCATGGAGCCGTGGCTATACCCCCCAGGCGGGTACGAGGCGGGACACCCTTCCACCCCGACGTTCCGCTAATCTTTGTCGGCATGCTGTCTCCGGGCAGGTAGGGGCATTGAAGGTCGGGCCCCTGGTGCTCCGTCTACCAGGAGGCTGCAAGGGTTTTTTCCTGGTGTTTCTCGACGTGCCAGGTCCGATGACGTCAAGGCGCCGAAGCGCCGACGTCTGGCACGTCGCTCCCCCTCTGTTGGAGCATCGGGCTTGCTGTACCTCAGGTCTCCACCTGGGGTCAGACAAGCACCGAGCTCAGGTACCCCCTTCCCCCCGGAGAGGACGAGCAGTCCTTGGGACGCTCAAGTCCTCCCCTCCCGGCCGGCCTCCAGCTCCCGGCTCGTTCCCGAACCCAGTCGCTGGCGTCAGCGAAATCAATCGCTGCCCGGGGGTCGGCAGCAGACACAGTTCTGACTGCAAAGAAAGCAGGTTAGACAAACTGTAATTTCATTATTACTTAAATGATTTCTGGCAACAGTTACATCTTTCAGATAGGTTCCTTTGCACTCCTAGTGACTGCAAAATGGAGTGAATTAGCAGCATTGAGTGGTACTAAACAGAGAAGCACACAGTCCCCCCATACAAACTAATTATGTCTGCAAGCAGACAGCTCTTAAAGAGACAGTACCAGAGGTTCTAAAAACACTCACTGATAAATGTCTTAAACGCCAAACACCATTCAGGCTTGGAGCATTCAAGCAAGCTCCTGGAAGTCTTTTGGGAACCCCCATTTGCAGGGGGGTTACAATAAGCACTGACGAGGGACTCCGATGAGCCCCTCCTCCTCTTCTTGTCTTCTCTTCTGTCTTCCAGGAACACCTGTAAGAAAAGACAAAAACAAAAAAAAACACATCCTAATCTGCATGTACAGTCTATCTAAAACAACAACAATGACAACAACAACCCTTACCACACAGAAAAAGCACTGAACAATCCCAAAAAAGAAAAAGATTATAGTAGAAAACAGTATTTACAGTAAAGTACAATGACATTGGTAACAATACACCTTTGGGGGGGATGGAATGCCCTAAATGTCCCACTAGTGACTACAAGGCCCGAAGGCCAGTCCATTAAAGAGTCTCTCCTGGGCCGGAGCCCCGTGAAGCACAGTTCTTTAAGGCAATAATCCCGGAGGGGAGAGTTCTTATGGACAGTTCACACTGTTTGAAGTCTGTAGTGTAAGGTGTGTATTGCAGTGTCATAAAGATAGAATAAAAAGAATTTTTCTGACTCACCAGCCTCTTGAAGTATTCGAACGTCACAAACCTGGTCCCTTCCGAAAACTCTCCCTGGCGGCATTTCTTCTGATACAGCTGGGCGGACATCTTCCGGGAACCCACAGGAGTGCACATCTGGAAACAGCTGGGCTGATGTTATAACTGGAGAAGGAACCTTAGAACAGGAACAAAAAGAGAAACAGCTGGTCCGGAGTCATCCGATTACCAGGAGATGAACAGGCAAACAGCTGGGCTGGTGTCCTCTCTGGATCTGAAGTCATCTGGTGGTACCAGTAGATGGTTGCTGAATAGGGCAGTACACTGTGGAGTGAAGAATATGGGGCACCTGAGTTCTTGTTTATTCATATTGGCAGTTCAATAAGGTTACTTCACAGTGTAGATGTGGCAGTATTGACTACCACTGCTCAGCTCTCCATTTTGTAGGCACGGCTTAATTACTGGGAGGTCCTTGCACTGAGGCCAATAGTAGGGGTCAGGCTTGAATTATTACTCCATCTGGACGCACATAATTCCACAGTGGAGACTTCATGTCCCTCTCCATCCACTATTTTCACTCTGTCCATAAACAGTGTCCTGCCTCTCTTGCACTGTGTATACTTTTCATGGAACAGTCTATTCTTTACATGCTGGTTAGCCCCAGGATGCACATGTTTCATTGCTTCATCCCAGATCCAGGATTTCCTGCAGTTCTCAATCTCCTCCCAGACTCTCCGAGGAAAGGTAGGAAAGGTCATACCAAAGATTTCATTTGCCTTTCTACGAACCAGTCTCTCCTCTTTACTTGCTTTGGTCAATCTGAGACCGCTGGCCTGGCTTGGGGGTGGCCAGTCCTGGTTCTGCCAGCTTCGCATCCTCAATGAAATTAAAAACGGATCCCTGACTACTTCTTCTTCTGGTGAAGCCAGGGCAGTGGCATCACCACCTTCTTGAACACGTTCCTCCGAGGCAAGATCTTGAGGCTGTGTACCCGTTCCTTTCTCAAAAGGCCACATAGGTTCCCCCCTCATCTTCCTCTTCACTGAGGATCTGAGCCCAGGAGTGAGCAGTAGTTCTCACCCCCGAGACTATCCATTCATCACTAGGAGCGGAGGTCAACACCTCCCATTCAATGGCCTCCCGCATCTCATCTTCACCTTCGAGACTTGGGCAAGGCCCCCCCACCCAGGGGTCTATTGATGCTTTATCTGAACTTGCCTTCTGAGATCCAGCATCCAAAACTTCAACTTCAGATTCAGTCTCTAATTCTGCACTCTCTAACTTTGTGCCACACTCCCCCAAGGGACCTTCCTCCACAGGCTCCGCCTGATGCTGTGTGCTTCCAACTGCAGATTCTTGAAGTTGTGTCCATGTGGGAGCCAAACGAATTTGAGGCGCTTTATACAAGCCATATTTTTGTAGACAACTAGCACAGTGAGGAATCATGAAGACATCCCTTCCAGCACTAAAGCACATCTGGTATACACGCACTGGATAATTAGGAATTGCCACATCAGGAGGGAGTTGCCCTCTATAGCACCAATTTTCAATATCTCTCAATCTATTTACTGCTGTTGTTACTGCAACCCGGCATGATCCGGTAACGAGCTGGTCCTGAGGCCATAATCGCAGAAAACAAACAAAGTTCACTGTAACTGAAAGTCCCACTTAAATGAACACACTCTGTAGCTTTAAAATGGCTCCTCTGCTGCTGTGTTTACTTTACTACCCCACCCTGTAATGGCGGCGGCAGCACTCCTGTGCATCAACATTCAGACTCTGGGTCAAGCCACTGCGCACCTGATTTACATCAGCTAGTAATAACTTTTATTTCAAACTGCACAACTTGCTCTGTTCTGGCTGTTCACACATTTACAGGATTTTCCGTGGACTTTTCACATTCATTTAATTACAGTCCCTTTTAAAACTTCAGGTTTCAGCACAGGATTGCCTGCTTCTACTAGTGTTGCACTTATTTTACAACCCACAGTCTCTCTCTGGCTGCAAACTTTAAACTGAGGCTACTTTCATTGCTATGCACACATTTAATGGCTTTACAGACTTGCACTTGCCAGCAGGATATCACACTGTCGCTACTTGCAAAGCGATATACAGCTGCACTCACATTTTATATGGCATTACTGAAAATCACTGATTTGAGCAGTTTGAAATCGTTTACTCACTGTTATGGTAGCAGATTGCTGCGATGGAGAGCGGCCTGCAGCAGATTTTTGAAGGCCTCGGTTTCAAGCAGGCGGGCGAGTCTCCGTGATAAGTAGTATTAGTCACTACCACTGATCCCACGACCGATAAGCGGGTTGGGCCGATTTTGAACTAGAAAAGTCACTTTTCCCTGTTTACAGCGCTTTAGACACTTTCATGAACGCTTCTCCACTGCCAGTACTACATCTACCTCTGTCTCCCTCTTGAATGCTGGAAGCAGACTCTGAAGAGCTGGCTGAGGGGCAGGACTAATGGCAAACTGACCAACCACACGGACGCCATGCAAATGAGCCTCTTCTTCCTCACGAGGCTCCTCTCCTCATGGCAATCCGCTGCAGGCAAATTTAAACTGAAAGATGCATTTTTTTTTTTTCAACTGACTCCACGGTGGGAGCCCATTTCAACCATGTAACATTGCCATTAACTCTGCAGTCTCTAGTATTGCACAGAAAGCATTTCCAACGTCCAGGGCATAATTTCTCTGTTGCTACCCCTAGTTTTCCACACTTTCCTTCACAGAACTTTATTTTAAAACTGACAAACGCTGTAAACTATGTTGATGCAGGACAAGGACAAGGATTGACGGTGGATGACCTGAAGCACCCCCTCTACAGAGAACTTTAAATCCATTAACACTTTAAACAGATGACTGCTCTATTTGTTTGTCCTAGTTGACATAGTCCTCCCAAATAGCAGTCCCCAATACTTGAAATCCAACTGAAGAAAATAAGTTGTTTGCCCCCTCCAATGGGGCCAAACACTCACCCATTCGTTGCAGGTGCCCCACAGGTGAAAAACTGTAACCTTTGCTGTTATACATGAACAGACTGAACTTAAATTAAAACAGGCAGCTTTCTTCCCAGGATGGGAGAAGGGGATTGCCCCTGGAACCCACAAAGAACTTTTCCTCACCCCCCCCTCCGAGGGAGGGGGGTTAACAGACAACTACTGGTGTCCTTCTTGTTTGCTTAAGGACAAACTGAAGACTGGCTTTGAATTCCCAAGGTTCTAAACTTACTCTGAGCTGAAGATTCCAAATGTGGCTCATGCAGCTGCGACAGTTCTATTATGATGTCATCTCTCAAGTCTCAGCTGTGATTGAGGACAGAGTGAGACAGTGTGAAACCCATATAACTGGAGTTTCACAAGCTGCCTTCCCTGCCTACCACTAGGTCTTACTGGGATTCTAGTAACCCTGGGTAACAAAGGGGTTACAGTTATCTACAGTGATTCCTTCTGTGAAAAGCTGGGACTGGAGCAGTGGTGAGCTACCCCACAGCCATTGTCCCTACACCATCATCTGCAGTGAGTTCTTCTGGAGGAACTGGGACCGGACTAGCTGTGAGCTTCACTCACCATCATCCACAGTTTTTACACCATTTCCCATGACTCCACTAAAAGAAGCTCAATTTGGAGTAGATCTGTGAGTTCCCCCACAACCAGCACTCTCAGCCCATTGTTTACAGCACTTCCTCCTTGTAGATAATGTGATTTATGTATTTATTTTTTGTTACCGCTGCTGATCCTACAGTTGTGCCTGTAGTGACTCTCATTGAGAGGAGCTGGGACTGCAATACTGTAGCAACCCCTTCACCATGCCTTCAGTGACTCTCATCAGAAGCGGCTGGGACTGGTGTAGTAATCCCTTCACCATTGCCCAAAGTGGCATAAGTAGAGGCTAGGATTGGAGTAAACTCTTCACCATTGCCCACAGTGACATATATTTAGAGGCTAGGATTGATAGAGGCTAGGATTGGAGTTACCCCTTCACCATTGCCCACAGTGACATATATTTAGAGGCCTTGATTGGAGTTACCCCTTCACCATTGCCCACAGTGACATATATTAAGAGGCTGGGATTGGAGTTACCCCTTCACCATTGCCCACAGTGACATATATTTAGAGGCTAGGATTGGAGTTACCCCTTCACTATTGCCCACAGTGACATATATTTAGAGGCTAGGATTGGAGTTACCCCTTCACCATTGCCCACAGTGACATATAGTTAGAGGCTGGGATTGGAGTTATCCCTTCACCATTGCCCACAGTGACATATAGTTACAGGCTGGGATTGGAGTTACCCCTTCACCATTGCCCACAGTGACATATATTTAGAGGCTAGGATTGGAGTTACCCCTTCACCATTGCCCACAGTGACATATAGTTAAAGGCTGGGATTGGAGATACCCCTTCACCATTGCCCACTGTGACATATATTTAGAGGCTAGGATTGGAGTTACCCCTTCACCATTACCCACAGTGACATATATTTAGAGGCTGAGATTGGAGTTACCCCTTCACCATTGCCCACAGTGACGTATAGTTAGAGGCTGGGATTGGAGTTACCCCTTCACCATTGCCCACTGTGACGTATAGTTAGAGGCTGGGATTGGAGTTACCCATTCACCATTGCCCACAGTGACATAGATAGAGGCTGGGATTGGAGTAACCTCTTCACCATTGCCCACAGTGACATGTAGTTAGAGGCTGGGATTGGGGTTACCCCTTCACCATTGCCCACAGTGACATATAGTTAGAGGCTGGGATTGAAGTTACCCCTTCACCATTGCCCACAGTGACATATATTTAGAGGCTGGGATTGGAGTGACCCCTTCACCATTGCCCTCAGTGACGTATAGTTAGAGGCTGGGATTGGAGTTAGCCCTTCACCATTGCCCACAGAGACAGTGGAGGACAAGGACATGATGGAAGGCATCCTTAGAATGGCAGAAAAAGAGATATTGTTGATGGGGGATCTGAATATGCCATATATTAACTGGAGCACCTTTGCTGCAGGCGCATCCAAGAGCAGGGTCATTCTTGATGCCCTACAAGGGGCATGCCTCAGACAGCTACTGTTGGAACCTACTCGGGTCGGAGCATTCTTAGACCTAGTATTCTCAAACGGGGACGGAGAAAGGATCTCAGATTTAGAAGTGGGTAGCCATCTGGGAACAAGCGACCACCAAACCGTGTGGTTCACGATAAACACAGCCATAGAGTTAAGCCATACAAAAGCAAGAGTATTGGACTTTAGGAGGGCTGACTTTGAGAAAATGAGAGTGCCTCAGAAAAACACTAGCAAATGGGCAAGAAGGAGGGGTGGAGGAACAATGGGGAATAATTAGAACAGCCATCACACAGGCAACGAGCCTTTGTGTGAAGTGAATCAACAAAACAAAACGAAGGAAAAAAACACTGTGGTTCTCAAAAGAGGTGGCAGGGAAGGTTAAGGAGAAAAGGATAGCATTCGGGAAATATAAGGAAACACAGAAGGAGCAGGACAGAGAACTTTATCAGTTAAAGCAGGAGGAGGCAAGGAAGGCAGTCAGAGTAGCAAAGGCCCAAACCGAGGAAAAAATAGCCAACTCTGTTAAGAAGGGGGATAAAACCTTTTATAGGTACATTAGGGACTGAAGAAAGACCAAGGGAGGAATACCGAGGCTTAATAAAAGAGAGGGAATGTGGGCAGAGGGTGACAGTGAAAAAGCAGGGATACTGAATGAATATTTCTGCTCAGTATTCCCAATGGATGAGGAGGGGAAAGTACCTAAACCAAACAAGAGAAACACTCTGGATAGGGGGGCCAATACCAGTCTATTCACAGAAGAAAGGGTTCTGAAAGAACTCTTGAAACTGAGGATGGGCAAAGCAATGGGGCCTGATGGGATTCACCCCAGAATTCTAAAAGAACTAAGGGTTGAACTACTGACACCACTGACATCTCTCTTTAAAAAATCACTGGAGGATGCGGTGGTACCTGAGGACTGGAGGAGGGCGGATGTGATTCCACGTCACAAAAATGGGAGCAGGGCAGAGGCAGGAAATTACAGACCAGTTAGTTTGACCTCAGTGGTAGGGAAAATGATGGACTCACTTCTGAAGGAAAGAATTGTTGAGTACATAGAGGCCAGTGGGGCACAGGACCCAAGGCAGCATGAATTCACAGTGGGAAGGTCATGTCAGACAAATCTAATAGATTTCTTTGGCTGGGTGACCAAAGTAGTAGACCAGGGAGGGACTGTGGAACATGACCTACCTAGAGTTTAGCAAGGTATTTGACACAGTCCCACACAAAAGATTAATATACAAGCTAGCCAGCCTTGGAGTGGGTCCCAAGGTGATAGCCTGGATGAAAAATTGGCTGGACAACAGGATGCAAAAGTAACAGTAAATGGAGTCCACAGTGAAGAAAGGAGGGTAACTAGCAGGTCACCACACTGCAGCACTGGGGCCAGTCCTCTTTAATGGCTTTACAAGTGATATTGCAGAGCACCTGGAAGGAAAAGTATGTCTCTGCAGATGACACAAAGATCTGCAACAGGGTTTATACACAGGGTGGGGTGGAAAGGATGAGAAGGAACTTGGCTAGATTGGAGGAATGGTCAAATGTATGGCAGCTCAGATTCAGCGCAAAGAAGTGCAAGGTAATGCACCTGGGAAACAAAAACCCAGGGGAAGAGTACACAATTGGGGGTGAGATACTAACAACAAAAAAAATGGAAAGGGACCTGGGAATAATTATATCAAATGACCTAAAGGTGGGCAAGCAATGTGAGAAGGCAGTAAGGGGGGCTGGGGGGATACTGGGATGCATAGGGAGAGGCATCAACAATAAACAATGAGAAGTTGCTATCCCTCTGTACAGACAGTTGGTGAGACCCCATCTGGAGTACTGCATACAGTTTTGGAGACCCCATCTCTCCAAAGACATAGACAGAGTGGAGGCTGTCCAGAAGAGGGCAACCAAGATGGTGCAGGGTCTGCGCCAGAAGACATACGAAGAGAGACTAAAGGAGCTTAATATGTTTACCTCAAGAAAGAAGGGGAGGGGGGAACATGTTCAAAACTTTCAGGTACCTCAAGGGAATCAACAAAGTCCAAGACAGGAGCATCTTTCAGAAGAAGAGATGTGCAAGAACAAGGGCACAATTTGAAGATGGGGGGATGGCTCAGAGGTAATGTTAGGAAGTATTTTTTCATGGAGAGGTTGTGGATGCATGGAACAGCCTTCCTGAGGAGGTCATGGAGTCAAGAACAGTGGGGAATTCAAGAATGTATGGGACAGGCGGTGGGGCAGGAGGAAGTAGGCTGTTGGTTAACTAGGATCTGCATCTTATCCATCAGGTAGGGAAATAGGCAGACTAGGCGGGCCAAGCGGTCCTTATCTGCTGTCAAATTCTATGTTTCTGTGTTTCTATAGTTAGAGGCTGGGATTGGAGTTACCCCGTCACCATTGCCCACAGTGACATATAGTTAGAGGCTGGGATTGGAGTAACCCCTTCACCATTGCCCTCAGTGACGTATAGTTAGAGGCTGGGATTGAAGTTACCCCTTCACCATTGCCCACAGTGACATATAGTTAAAGGCTGGGATTGGAGTTACCCCTTCACCATTGCCCACAGTGACACATAGTTAGAGGCTGGGATTGGAGTTACAACTTCACCATTGCCCAAAATGACATGTAGTTAGAGGCTGGGACTGGAGTTACCCCTTCACTGTTGCCTACAGTGAGACATAGGGAGAGGCTGGGAATGGAGTTACCCCTTCACCATTGCCCACAGTGACTCATAGGGAGAGGCTGGGATTGGAGTTACCCCTTCACCATTGCCCACAGTGACGCATAGTTAGAGGCTGGGATTGGAGTTACCCCTTCACCATTGCCCACAGTGACATATAGTTAAAGGCTGGGATTGGAGTTACCCCTTCACCATTGCCCACAGTGACGCATAGTTAGAGGCTGGGATTGGAGTTACCCCTTCACCATTGCTCACAGTGACATGTAGTTAAAGGCTGGGATTGGAGTTACCCCTTCACCATTGCCCACAGTGACGCATAGTTAGAGGCTGGGATTGGAGTTACCCCTTCACCATTGCCCACAGTGACATATAGTTAAAGGCTGGGATTGGAGTTACCCTTTCACCATTGCCCACAGTGACACATAGTTAGAGGCTGGGATTGGAGTTACAACTTCACCATTGCCCAAAATGACATGTAGTTAGAGGCTGGGACTGGAGTTACCCCTTCACTGTTGCCTACAGTGAGACATAGGGAGAGGCTGGGAATGGAGTTACCCCTTCACCATTGCCCACAGTGACATGTAGTTAGAGGCTGGAATTGGAGTTAACCCTTCACTGTTGCCTACAGTGACACATAGGAAGAGGCTGGGATTGGAGTTACCCCTTCACCATTGCCTACAGTGACTCATAGGTAGAGGCTGGGATTATAGTAACCACTTTGCCATTGCTACTGGAGAAGCTAGGGCTAGTGCAGTAACCCCTTCAATGTTGCCTACAGTGACACATAGGGAGAGGCTGGGACTGGAGTAACCCCATCACCATTGCCTACAGTGACACATAGGTAGAGGCTGGGATTGTAGTAAAGGGGAAGTGTTGCTGGCTGGTGACTTCAATCTGCCAGATATTGATTGGAGCATCCCAGCCGCAGCCTCAGCCAGGAGCAGGGACATACTGGACTCCCTGCAAGGGGCATGCGTCAGGCAGCTAGTGCTGTATTCCACCTGTGAGGGTTGCGATTTTGGACCTGGTACTCACCAACAGGGACAGAACTGCAGATCTCATGGTAGGTGGACACCTGCGGTCTAGCGATCATTGCACAGTGTGGTTCAGTATGAGTACAGTGGCTTATGAGTACAGTGGCAGAGTCAAGCCACATGAAAGCGAGGGTCCTAGACTTAAGGAGGGCAGGCTTTGCAAAGTTGGGGTATGTTTCAGGAAGGCCCTAGCAGGGAGGGAGGACTGGGGGGGGGGGAGTTGAGGAACAGTGGGACCATCTGAAAGGAGCCACAGGGAGGGAACAAACCTTTGCATTAGGCAAGTAGACAAAGGCAAGAGAAAAATAAAACCACTATGGTTCTCAAAGGAAGTGGCCAGGGAGGTAAGAGCAGAAAAGCTGGCTTTCAGGAAGTACAAGGAAACAAAGAAGGAGGGGGACAGGGTAGTGTATCTAGATAAGCAGAGGGAGGCAGGGAAGGCAGTCAGGAGCACAAAGGCACAAATAGAGGAAAAAATAGCCCAGGCAGTAAAGAAAGGGGACAAGACAATCTTACTTTGAGAGGGCTCTTGCAGTAGGTAATCACCTTGAGGACTGCACCCCCTCACATCAGGACCACACAGAAACTTTAGCTAGCAGTGTCTGACGGGGATCGCCCACTGACGTAACATGACCGACATCAGCGTGACACTATATAGTGGCTGGTCCCCATGCCCGCCTTCTAGTTCTTTCCCGCCGTCAACCTGAGCACATCGGACCTTGCGGAGATCATCGCTGCAGTTTGACTGCTTTTCTTCGGATGAGTATCTGTTTTTCCTTTTTTTAGTATTATATTATACTTTAGTGCATAAAAATAAGTGCAGTTCATGTGGCACGCAACTACCGCACAAAGACTCTCACTCCCTCCCTCTGCCTCTTCTGCCTAGGCCCGTAGCACAAGATCGAGGATTGTGAGGCCTGTTTCAGCTTCAACCAGGCCACACGGAAGCATCGCCAACAGGCCGTCGAGGCTCATTTATTAAAGCAAAAAATTGCCATGATGGAAAAAGAGCTCCAGAAACTCAGAAGCGCATCCTCCTCTCCCACTAACATAAGACAAAAGGGGGATAAAGAGAAGCACCAGGACCAGGACAGGTCTCCATCTCACCCGCGGCCACCCTCGTGTCCTTCGGGTAATCAGTGGCCCTCTTCCTCCAGGAAGTCTGTTGCTGCCTCCAAGCCTGCCCTGCCTTCCCAGGACCAGCCCTTGGATCCCCTGCTGCCACTAGTTACAGTGGCCGTGGGCGCCTTGGCAGCATCCGAGGCTTCCGTCACTCTTAGGCCCCTTTCAGCTGGTGGGCCTGAGCTGCCTGGTGGGGCCGGTAAGCTGCCCGTCGGCTTCTCTGATGAGCACCTGGCCCAGGCTGTGAAGTCAGGCTCCAGGGTCTCTGGCATCCACCTAGCCAGGTCAATAAGCCGGTTGCCGGTCCACTCGATGTCCACCCAACTGATCAGCTCACGTCAGGGTGAGGCGAGAGCCCCGACAATGTCCAGTTGCTGGATTTACCACAACTTTCCCCAGTTGGGTCTCCCCACCAGGTCACTCCCTCCTCTGCTCTGGAAGAGCCTCCTGCGACCCTCCCCAGATCATCGGGGTGCAAAGGATGGGGGTAGTCTGTCTGGTGACACTTTCCCTAGTTCATCTCCAGACCTGACATCGGATCTCCCAGGTAACACTTCAGCGCCAACACCGGGCTTGCCTTCTGCCAGTCTAGAATCGACCCAGTTTTCCCGGGTCCCTTGGGGCCAGGTTTCATGCCTCTTTAGGGTCCTCCTTTGGGTCCCCCGGCACCACCATCGGGCCCCCCATCAGGTTACCCTCCTTCAGGTCACCCGACGCCACACTATCCACCAGTCTACATTCCTCCAGGCTACCGCCGTCAGGCTGTCAGGCACGCCAGGGGTATTCGCCCCCTTACTCTTTTTATCGGGCGCTCATGACATACCTACCATACACCGGCTACCCAATGACAGGGTTCTTCCAGGATATCCACCAGCCTACCAGCCCCCTCTGCCTCCTTCTCAGCCTCAGGTGGACTTCTGGACTATCCTTCAGTCCTGGTGGTCGGAGACCAAGGCTCAGCTTGTGTTAGAGCTGGATAGCCGCTTCTCCTCAAGAGATTTTACCCGGGTTCCGTCGGACCAGACACCCAGGTCTGCCCCTATGCCGGATACATGTCATCTGACATCGGGCCTGACAAAGGAGCCTTCGGCTGGGCAGTCGACAGACAAAGCCCATCCTGGCTCTCAGAAAGCTTCCAACTGAACGTGGCTCAGTTGGTGGCACATCCACCTCTGGACCAGAAGGTCGTGGGTTCTCGTCCCATACCGGATTGGACTTGCACCTACAAATCGCTGGCATCTGAGTGCGGTATTGGGGGGTGCTGTACTGCTGGGGTGTGCCGTCCTTTGGATGAGACGTTAAACCGAGGTCCCTTCTGCCCATCCTGATGTTGTCCTGGTGGGTGTCCAGGTGGAAGTAAAAGAACCCAGAGCACTCTTCACAAAGAGTAGGGAACATTCCTGGTGTCCTGGCCAACATTCCCCTTCCCATAAACTGGTTCATGCAATTATCCAGGCTGTGTGTGGGTGATGATGTGCGATATGGCCGCCACCACACATTCAGGCACTTCACTACCAGTCTAACATTGCTTGTAAAGCGCTTTGGATGTATGAAAAGTGCTATATAAATGCTGATTCTTCTTCTTCTTCTTCTGGTCTTCGTAGTCCTCAGATTGCTCTGGGGTGTCGGGGTTTGAAACTCCTCACACAGAGTAGCCTAGGCTTAAAGAATCCTCTAAATCCCCACCTGAGGATACTTCTTTTGCAGACCTCCTGAAAAAGCTTGCGGAGGTCTACAAATGGAAGTCCAATGCTCACGATCCTAAGCGCCAAAGACTGGCTGAACATTTGGACATCCAGGAGGCAGCTCCCATCCTCACACCTCCTTGGTTAGAGCCACATGAAAACCTGGCCTGTATGATTTGGATAATGCCTTCTTCAATACCGGCAGTAGCCAAAAAGGCTGACCGGGCATACAGAATGCCAGAGGGTGAAGATCACCTTAGTGTTCACGCCAAGGCAGACTTGGTAGTCATTGCGGCAGCTCATGACAGGCCCACTAAGCTGAGACACATGAGCACCTCTCCTCCTGATAAGGAGTCGAGGCAGCTAGATCAATCTGGGAGAAAATTCTGTTCTTCCTCCACTTTGGCCATGCGTGCCTTAAACTATGTGGCATACATGCTGGTTTAGCAGAAGTCTCTTTTCAGTCAGATGGAATCTGCCATTGAAGGTATGCCAGACTCCAAGTCCAAAACTATCCTGGCTGTCACCATTAGGTCCACCAGCGTTGCCTGTCGGCATTTGCTGAGGGCCATGTATGACGCTGTGGACTCCTTGGCCAGGGGCACCACCACAGCGGTTAGCCTCAGGAGGTATTCCTGGCTAAAGGTGCCTGGCTTGGTACCGGACGTTCAGGCAGCCATCCAGGATGCTCCCTTTAGGGGCTTTTTCCTCTTCGGAGGTGACGTCCAAGACATCATCACCAGTATTCAGGACAAGGTCAAGGCCCTAAGTTCAGTCCACACCACGTACCACCCTAGATTTAAGGCCAAGCAGCCATTTCATCACCAGGCTAAGCGGCAGATAAAGCAACAGCAGATGGCCAGAGATCAGGCACAACATTGGGCACCCTTAGCAATGGCCACCCTACCCACCAAAGCTCAAATGGCCTCTGTCATGGCTCTCCCATCCTCTCTTGACTCACGGTCCGCCCCCCTCCTCCCTGTCCCTCGGAGGAGCTGATGGGCGGAAGGTTCGACTGTCATCTGCCAGGGTGTGAGGCAGTCACCTTCGATTTGTGAGTCCTTCAGTTGGTCAGACAGGGCTGCACTCTGGAGTTTCTAGAGAAACCTCCAGACAGGCCTCTAGGGGTGTCTCATTATCCATAAGCGCACATTTCCCTCTTAAGGGAAGAAATTGAGGCTCTGTTACAAAAGGACACAATGCAGCCTGTTCTGTCAAACCAGGTAGGAAAGGGGTATTACTCACACTTCTTCCTGGCCTTCAAAAAGACAAGAAATTTGCGCCCCATCTTGGACCTTAGCGCTCTAAACCTGTACATAGAGTACAAATGGTTTTGAATGCTGACCTTCCCAGGTCCGCTGCCCTTTCTGCACAAAGGACAGTGGCTCTGTGCCGTGGATATGCAGGATATCTACCTGAATAGTTTTTCAGGTCCATCACCACTACCTCAGGTTCGCCTTTCAGGGGGAGCATTACCAGTTCAAGGCCCTCCCCTTTGGCCTGTCCTTGGCACCTTGGGTTTTTACCAAGTGCCTTGCAGTAGTGGCGGTGGCCCTGAGGCACCAGGGCCGCTATGTGTTCCCCTGCCTCGACGACTGGCTTCTGTCAGCCCTGTCAAGGGAACAGTTGGAACTTTCCCTCTCCACTACACTGGACCTTTGCACACAAGTGGGGATTACTGTCAACCTTCCCAAGTCCCAACTTGCCCCTTCCCAGCACCTCCAGTTTATTGGAGTGGTGCAGGATACGGCCCAGGGTATAGCTTTCCTTCCTTTGGACAGGGCAGAAACTTTGCTGAAACAGGCTCGTTTCATAGCCTCCAGCAGGCGGGTCACGGCAAGGTCAGTTCTCCGACTCCTTGGCCTTATGACAGCGGCCATCCCCACTGTCCCTCTGGCCTGGCTGCACATGCAAATTTCACAGTGGACACTCAGAGCGCAGTGGGATCAGAGGTTGCACGACCTAGGCCACATGATCATGGTCTCCAGTTTGATGTAGCGAGTTCTTCTATGGTGGCAGGATCTCGACACTCTCACCAAGAAGGTCCCCTTCCAGTCCCCTCCTCCCACCCAAACCCTAACTACAAATGTTTCAGGGTTGGGCTGGGGTGCTCACTTGGAGAACCACAGGACTCAAGGTCTGTGGTCCCAGTTGGAGCTCTCCCTGCACATAAATGTGCTGGAGATGAGGGCAGTGCTGTATGCTCTTCAAGCTTTCTAGCATTTGCTTTGCCAGGGCTCACTATTAGTCCAGTCGGACAATATGTGTATAGTCTGGTACCTCAACAAGCAAGGGGGCACTCACTTGTATCCCCCTTGCAGGGAGGCGATGCGGGTGTGGAATTGGGCAGTTCTGCATTGAATTCACCTCACTGTTCATGTTCTGGGCATGCAGAACGTCCTAGCAGACAGTCTCAGCTGCACCAGAGTAAGATCACACGAATGGGAGCTCAAGCAAGAGGTGGTCGAGTGCATTTTCGACCTGTGGGGTCATCCAGACTTGGATCTGTTCACCTCCCAATACAACGCAAAACTACCCAGGTTTTGCTCACTCGCTCCCGGGCATGGTGCTTTCTGACGAGACGTGCTATCTCTCTGCTGGACATGGAGGTTTTTGTATGCCTTCCCTCCCTTTCCAATTCTGCAAAGGGTACTGCTCAAGCTTCAAGGGAAGGGGGCTCACCTGGTTCTGATTGCCCCATATTGGCCCCACCAAGTTTGGTTTCCATTTCTTCAGCAGCTTGCAGTGGAGCATCCGGTCCCCTGCCTCCTGCCATAATCTCCTGACTCAGGTAGCACGCTGCTGGTCCATCCAGGGCTGAAGTCCCTTCATCTTCACGCGTGACACCTCATAACATAGCTACTTCACATTATGGAGTTTCCTCCAGCGTGGCACAGGTCCTGGTAGAGGTCAGAAAGCTTTCTACGAGGATGACATATGCCATGAAATGGAAGCATTTCCCCATCTGGAGCACCTCGAAGAGTTGGGACCCTTTTTCATGCCCCACTTCTCAGGTCATGGAGTATCTACTACACCTCTTTGACCTGGGCCTGAGTTACTCTTCGCTGAAGGTTCATCTGTCTGCTATTTCTACGTACCACACCTTAGTGGAGGGCAAAGCTGTGGCTCAGCTGGAGGTTTCCAAAACCTTCCTGAAAGGGATCCTCCACCTAAAATCACCAGTGTTCAGTGCCATGCCACCCTGGGATCTCAATTTTATTTTGGAAAAACTGACCTTACCTCCCTTTAAACTGGCTGGTAGTTGTGATATATGCTATTTATCGTGGAAAGCGCTCTTTTTAGTTGCAGTCACTTCTGGTCGAAGGATTTCCGAGCTTCAGGCCCTGATGTGTAAAGAGCCTTATTAATTTTTCACAGAGACCAGGTGGCTCTGCATACCAATCCTCAGTTCTTACCGAAAGTGGTTTCTGAGTTCACGTTAAACCAGTTTGTCACAAACGCACTCAGCAGGTCAGGCCCTCTGCTCCCACAGTGCCAACTTCTTTGTGCAATAGTGTGAACAGGTAAAAGACTGGGTAACCCTCCTGTCTGCTTTTGGGTCAAATCACCTTTAGTCTCAAGTTCTGGGGGGATTCTAACTGTGAACCTTATGCTAGTGTGCCCAATGTACAGGCTCAAATATGTACCCTCTTCGGGGATTGCGGTACAATCTTTGGCCAGGGGCACCCAGCCAGGCTTCCAAAATGAACCCTTAAAACTCTGTAAGAGACTTTAGGAATATTCTTACCTTTTTACTCAAGCTCAGTAACACCATCAAGTTGTTGAACTGTTTTGTTTGTCAGACTTAACCTCTTATACGTCACATGCAAAAAGAAAGAACTGGCAGACACGCAGGCAGTCTTTTAAATAAAAGGTACTTTTCTAAAAGATAATAAAAATATTAAAAATGTAAACACAGAACAATATATCAGAGAGGTCACAATCACATAAAAGAATAAGGGAAAAGTACAAAACATAATCTGCTACCACAATATATTTAGACCTTTTCTATCTAATGTATTACCTCAGCAAGTGCCTTTAAAGTTAAATCAGAGAACTGTGTCTCTCTCTTGGAGTCCTAAAAAAAAAAAAGAAATTCCCCAAACAGTTCAGACACAAGTATTAGTTTAACTCTGTCTCTCCACACCCCTTCTGTGAGTCATCTAGCTCCTCCTTTTAGAATATAAAATTACAAAAAAATGATTTCCTGTCAGGAGATATTTTAAATAATGTGACTTCAGAAGGAAAAAGACATTCCCTAAATTATGACGGTCTTTAATCAAGCCTTTCCTTTGAACTGGTGGCTGGTTCCTGTTTTCCCAAGGAACACCAAAGGGTTTACAACTTTTAACACCATGTTGGTATAGAATGTTCTTCCTCTTAAGATGTCACAAAAGTAATAGATTCATCCTCTGGCAGACTCATAAAGTCACATTTCGTTTCCACTTCAAAGAGCCTAGCTAGGCATGTCATAAAAAGGTAATAAAATGCCTTTCTGAAGTAAGTCAGTTAATTAAATGGTTCCTGGTCAGTTTACATATCCTCTAGCTTCACTGAAACCTGTGTGTGTGTTGGGAGGGGGGGGGACCCATGGAAGCCCAGGCTGTCTTATGTGAGACAATCACATACTATATTTTTATATTACAGATATCATACAATAATCATAGCCAGCTGGCCAAGCGTCATAATCCTCCCCACCTAGACTGAATTTGAAGCTTCATCCCCTGCATGGGATGAGCTCCCCAAGTCAGTTCACTCCTCATAATAGAAGTGACAAGCCATCTGTGTTCTGATTGGTTGCTCCAGCCCTATATAAGATCGTCATGTCATACCCTTGCAAGGCAAGACTCCATCTTTTTTTTTTTTTTTTTAACTTTATTCCTCTCATACCCTGGGCATCCTTCAGAGAGTGCCCACACGGAACTCCTCCTCTACTCCCAACCAGAACCCTCCGCATCTCCCTGACTGCCCCCTGATCAACCCCAGGCAGACCCGACCCCCGGTACCATCTCCGGGGCTGATTCCGCTCTCCCTTCAGCGGCGGCTCCTAAGTATGAGAGGCCTACCTGAATGTCGTTGGGTCCTCCAGAGGTAGTTTGTGGGCGCATCTGGGCCAGTATTTGGGATATGGGAGGGTCCACCAGGGTCACCGTCATCTCACCGGCACATAGGAGGCATTTTTACGCCTTTTTGTTCCCACCCCCTCGGAGCCCGGCTAGCATGGCAACGTAGCACTGTAGCTCTGCCCTCATCCTGGCATGCGCCACGCTGCTCAGTCGGCGAACCCCTAGCTGCCGCTCCATGAATGAACGTATCCCACCTCTCCCTGGGAGGCGAGAGTGTCCTCCGGATGCTCGATCTCTTTCCCCTTACCAATTCTCGCGACCTTGGCCTGGGTTCTCAAACCCAGGTACTGGTGTGGCGCGAGGTGTGGCGTCCAGCGCCTCAACCCTCAGCGCCACCGGGCCGGCCGAAATATCCATCTTAATAGTTTACCATTAGTGTTTCCCATTTGTGTCAGCCAAACCAGGGGGTTGTGGTCAGTTTGTACCTCATAATGCTGCCCATATAAGTATGGCTCTAACTTCTTTAGGGCCCACACTATGGCAAGACACTCTTTTTCCGCAGCAGAGTAAGTGTACTCCCTGGGAAGTAACTTTTTACTCAGGTGCACTACAGGGTGATCTTTCCCTTGGTTGGATGTCTGACTCAGTACTGCCCCAATACACACGTCTGAGGTGTCAGTCTAGACTTTAAAGGGTCTGCTGTAGTCAGGACTTATCAATATATGAGCACTGCGCAGTGCCAACTTCAATCTGGTAAAGGCTTTTTCACAGGCCGTTTCCCAGGTAATTTTCTTAGGCATCTTTTTCTTTATCAGGTCAAATAGGGGAGCAGCCAGGGCACTGTAATTGGGTAGAAATTTCCTGTAGTACCCTGCTATCCCTAGAAAACTCCTGACCTGCTTCTGCATTTCTGGTCTGGGCCATGCCTTGATTACCTCTATTTTTACTTGGTTAGGATGGAGCTGTCCCCAGCCTACAACATGCCTGAGGTATGCCACTTCAGCCATGGCCACCTGGCGCTTCTCAGCTTTGACATTGAGCCTGGCCTTCTGTATCCTGCCCAGCACTTCCCTAAGGTGGGGCAGGTGTTCCTCCCAGCTGGCACTAAAGATGGCAGTGTCATCCAGGTATGCCACGGCGTACTCCTCAACACCATTTAACACCTGGTTCACCAACCTTTGGAAAGTAGCTGGGCGTTCTTCATTCTGAAAGGCAAATTCAAATAAGCCTATCGGAGTTGATGAAGGCCAACCTCTCCTTAGCTCTGTCAGTTAACTCTACCTGCCAATACCCCTTTGTCAGGTCAGTAGTTATAAGGTATGTCGCTCCTCCGAACTTGTCCAGGAGTTCGTCCGTCTGTGGCATCGAGTGAGCATCTGACTTTGTGACTGCATTCAGTCCACAATAGTCCACACAGAAATGAGTAGCGCCTTTCGGCACCATGCAATTCTGCTTAAAGTTGAACCAGCGTAACATTCTGTGGTGATTTGCATATGCAGCCCATAATGCTTTGCATTGTGTGGGCATGTGTGATTTTGTATTTTCTTTTAAATAAAAGGTACTTTACTAAAAGATGATAAAAATATGAAAAAATGTAAACACAGAATAATATATCAAAGAGGTCACAATCACATAAAAGAATAAGGGAAAAGTACAAAATATAAACTCCTACCACAATACATTTAGACCTTTTCTATCTAATGTATTACCTCTGTAAGTGCCTTTAAAGTTAAATCAGAGAGCTGTTCCTCTCTCTCGGAGTACCCCCCCCAAAAAAAAAAAAATATCAAACAGTTCAGACACAAGTATTAGTTTAACTCTGTCTCTTCACACCCCTTCTGTGAGTCATCCAGCTCCTACGTTTAGAATATAAAATTAAAAGAAATGATTTCCTGTCAGGAGATATTTTAAATAATGTGACTTCAGAAGGAAAAGGACATTCCCTAAATTATGACAGTCTTTAATCAAGCCTTTCCTTTGTACTGGTGGCTGGTTCCTGTTTTCCCAAGGAACACCAAAGGGTTTACAACTTTTAACACCATGTTGGTATAAAATGTTCTGCCTCTTAAGACGTCATAAAAGTTTATTAGACTCATCCTCTGGCAGACTCATAAAGTCACATTTCGTTTCCACTTCAAAGAGCCTAGGCATGTCATAAAAGGTAATAAAATGCCTTTCTGCAGTAAGTCAGTTAATTAAATGTTTCTGGTCAGTTTACATATCCTGTAGCTTCACTGAAACCTGTGGGGGCACCCATGGAAGCACAGGCTATATTATGTGAGGCAATCACATACTATATTTTATATTACAAATATCATACAATAATCATAACCAGCTGGCCAAGCATCACACATTCAGCTTCCAGTGTATTACCCTGAGCCTTTCAATTGGGGGAGGCGATTTTGTATACCGTTAAGAGTTGCTTTTATTCTAATTGCTAGGCTATGTCTTGTTGTTCTAAATTCCTAGGTTATGTCTTGATGTTTTTATACCTCCCCACGATGCTTCTTTGAGCCTGTATGTACCTTATGCTGTTTTACCCACTGTTAGAGCATGTTGCTCCGGTTTGTAACCACGACTCTGTATTTGTTTCATGGATACCTTGTAACTCTCCCGGGTTGCACCTGAAAATAGGCACTTGGCTGTCTAGTGTGCTTACCTGGTCACCAAAAGCAAATAAATAACTAAATACCTTAGACATTCACAGAATCCTGCATTATTATACTAACAGAACCAAGTCTGTCTGGAAAATTAACCAACTTGTTGTTTCTTTTGCACCCAAGGGAGAGGGTGCAGCAGTTTCCAAACAGTGTTTATCCAAATGGTTGGCAAACTATTGCTTTCTGTTACCAGAAGTACGGCGAAGCTCTCCCGGGGACCTGGAAAAAGAAACAATCCTGAACAAATATTCACAGAAGAGGGAGAAGGTGAAGGACCAAAATTTAGTGGCATGAGCAATAAAGGGAGGGAGGGAGGTGGACACCAGTCCATTTACAGAGGAGAGGGTTTTAAAGGAAGTTGCAAAACTGAAAGTGGACAAGGCCATGGGACCAGATGGGATACATCCTGGAATATTAAAAGAGCTAGGAAGGTGCTGGCTGCACCACTGGCAGCCCTGTTCAGTGAATTGCTGGAAACAGGAGTGGTTCCAGAGGACTGGAGGAGGGCAGATGCTATCCCTGTACACAAACGTGGGAGCAGAGAGGCGGCTGGAAACTATAGACTAGTCAGCCTGACCTCAGCGGTGGGGAAAATAATGGAATCACTGCTAAAAGAAAGGATTATAGAGCATCCTTTTTTTTTCAATATAATTTTTATTGAGTGAAGCACTAATTTGTCCATTTAATATACATCATTAATATCACCTTCGTATTGTATGGATTATGGAACATCTTGAATCCAGCAGAGGACAGGATCCAAGGCAGCATGGATTCACAGCGGTAAGGTCATGTCAAACAAATCTGATAGATTTCTTTGATTGGGTGACCAGGGAAGTGGATCGGGGGGGAACGGTAGATGTGGCCTACCTGGATTTCAGCAAGGCCTTCAACACCGTTCCACATAAGAGGCTTGTAAACAAGCTAAGCACCCGGGGGAATGGGTCCCAAATTGGTACTTAGTTAGAAACTGGTTAAGGGATAGAACATACAGAGTGGTGGTAAATGGAGCTCAATCCAAGGAAAGGAGGGTGACCAGTGGGGTGCCACTTGGATTAGTTCTGGGGCCAGTCCTATTCAGTGTCTTCATAAATGACATTGCGGAGGGGCTGGAAGGAAAGGTATGACTCTTTGCAGATGACACTAAGATCTGCAACAGGGTAGAAACTCCAGGAGGGGTGGAAAAAATGAGGAGGGACCTAGGTAAACTAGAGGAATCAGAAGCACAGACCAACGCGCTACCCAGTTCTGTTGAGGATCAGCGTTTAGAAGGGCACCAAGTAGCAGAAACACACGAAAAAAACGTGATCACTCAAACAAGCTCCAGTATAAAAATATTAGTAGATTTATTGAAAGGACATGACAAATTCCCCGGCTCTTCGAGGGATCACCCTCTTCATCAGGGGGATGTAGAGTGTGATCCCTCGAAGCACCAGGGAATTTGTCATGCCCTTTCAATAAATCCACTAATATTTTTTATACTGGAGCTTGTTTGAGTGATCGTGTTTTTTCCTGTTTTCAAACTAGAGGACTAGTCAAGAGTGTGTCAGCTAACACTTGTCATGATTTACCATAGCGAGAGGTGTTCTATATTGAGTAATCAGTATATTTGTTTATATTGGTTGTTTACAAATGGAGTACGCTTGTAAGTGCATACCATAAACACTTTTGCAATCTACTTTGAAAAAGTGTTTATAACTTAATACTTCAACTTGCAAGCTAGCACAATCTCACTGAGCACAGCTAATTTAAATATTACAACTATGGCAGCAACCAATCCCTCTGAAATGTTTTTTGACCTTTTATGTTCAGAGGGTTTCTCAATAAAATGCAGCTCTTTTGAGATGTACGCCAAAGTTGATATTGACAGGGACACAACATTTTCCAAAAACTATGTGTGTTCAAAATGTAAAAAATACAGTAAGTGTGAGATTGAGTTACATGATGTTAGACAGCAGTTATTAAATAACTCAAAACAGCCTGCAGTCGAGTTAGTACAACCTCAGACTGATACCTCAAAAAATTTCAAAAAACGCCCATGGACACCTAGCGCTAACTCTGATTTACCAATGCAAATATCAAAGAAAGGGAAAAAACAAGAAGTTGAAGACAATGTGGAAGAATGATCTATTGTAACCAAACAGCCATATAAACAAGCATTTGTGAATGCCAAAAGTTCACTGTTGGTGTTGGTATTGTACCGCACTGGTCGGCAGGACTTCAGTTCGCAGCAGAAATGTATGTGTTAATGTCCCTCGCAGCCACTCGTTGTTGAAAACGAGTGGTTTCAGGCACCTTCAGCTGGAGTGAGAACAGCGAAGCTGAGCTGTTCTGGCTCAAGCCGAAGGCAAGTGAAAGCACTCATTTTCAGCAACGAGTGGCTCCAAGGGACGAATTAATATATATTTGATTGAGAGCGATCAATAATATATTTAAAAAAAAAATAAACTTCTCAGAATGTGCCCGTTTCCAGGGCATCTGCTCGTGAGACGCTCTTCACAGAATAAGAGTGCCTCACGGAGGAAAGGAGCGCTCTGATTGGTCAGGAGTGCTCCCTCGATCTGTAATGTAACAAGTAATACCTTCCCACAGTTATGGAAGGGAAATGTGATACAACCCCCCTCCAGCTAGTGGTCCCTCCACCACCCAATCACCCACCCGCCCGACATACATTCAGTAGAAAGCCCTTGTGGCTAGCGGTTCCTCCTCCCGACCCCATCACCTGTCTGCCCGATGTGTTTTTTAAAAAATAAATAACCCTGGTGGCTAGCGGTCCCTCCACCTGACCCCCCCCCCCGATCTGTATCCCAGGTCCCCCATATAGTAAAAAGATTTTTTCCTGGTAGTCTAGTGAACCCCATCCCTCCCTATCCCCAATCCAAAGTATGTATTTTTTAACTTATTCTCTGGTGGTCTAGTGGCCCCCGCCCCCCACACCAGCAGGTAGTGTTCCTTTCTGTTCCCCCCATCCTGAAACAGAGTGGGCCATCATCTAGCCTCTGCTCCTCCTCCATAGCTGATAGCCCACTGAGATATAAATGAATGAGCTCATTCATTCACATCTCAGTGGACTGACAGCTGTGGAGGACAGCGGAGGCTGTACTGGTGGCCCGCTTTGTTTTGGGATGGGGGGAAGGGTGGAATACTATATGCCGGGGTGGGGCGCGAAGGGCCACTAGACCAACAGGAATAAGAAGTGAAAAAAATACTTTGGATTGGGGATAGAGGATGGGGCTCACTAAACCACCAGGGAAAATCTTTTTGCTATATGGTGGATCTGAGATAGGGATGGGGGGTTGGCAGTACTGGACATCGGTGATCGGGTGGGAGGAGTGACTGCTAGCCATCAGGGACAGGGTTGTTGTTTGTAATACATGTTGGGCAGCTGGGTGATTGGGTGGGGGAGGGACTGCTAGCCACCAGGTTTTTTTATTGTTTTAAAACACATCAGGCAGGTGGGTGATCAGGCAGAGTGGGGGCGCTTGTTACCAGGGTTATTTATTTTTTTAAAACACATCGGGTAGAGGGGTGATGGGGTCGGGAGGAGGGAACCGCTATTTGTGTACCGCTAAACTACGATATTCTAAACATTGATTATTTAAGAAAAGAATTCCTCAAAGTATCCAACTTGCTTCCACTAGGTAGTCCATGGCCCTGAACGAATCTGAAATCAACCGTATGAAACAGGCAGTATGCACCGATAATGCAGATATAATATACATCCCCTGCTCTTTTAATAAAAACACTGAACTAGAAGAAAGCCCTTCTCTTGTTGTTCTGTAAATAAAAAAATAAAAAAAATTGTTATTCCTCTCCCCATGTGTCCCCACTTCCTGTCTCCTGTCCTACCTTCACTCAGTCACGTAAAACTGCAGACTCTCAGGCTCAAATACGTCAGACTCCTGTCACACAGTTCTGTACCGACGCACACAGCCATGCTTGCATGGAAACTAAACCGATCCTAGTAGACTAAAACCCCAACAGCCCAGTCACGTTCCACATTATGGTGCTCGGGACCACCCTGGCACCACAAGAGATTAGTCAATAGGTCCCCAGCACGGTCTGTCCATTAAAGACAAGACAAGAGAGAACACCCCGCCTCCACGGCGACTGACATCGTCTCTGACCAGTCGAGTGCTTGACTGATGGCAGGGAGGGCGAATGGGAGCTGAAGGCTCCTCCCCTGCCACAGACTGCGGACAAATCAAATGGGAAAATGGCCGGGGCAGACAGTGGTCACAATGTCCGTGGCAAGTTCGGCTGCATCGCAGTGCGTAAACTTAAAAAAAAACTTTAAAATTTTTTTTAAAAATTCGGACATTTGTCTAAAGCTGGGCACTCGACCACAAGGAGGATGCTGAGGCTTCCACTGTGAGTTTGAGGTGAATTTTGGAGTGAGGAATTATTTTTTTGTATTGAAATATCTGGGTTATTTAAATTATGGGAGAGGGTGAGTAAGGAAAACAGTTTGTCTTAGGAAAGTTGGTGACGTCAGCCAGGCTGATCAGGACACCGAACAGCTGTTTGCTGGGCAGTGTCCTGCAGATGAAAGGAAAAAGCTACCATATGATTGGTTCGGCTCTGTCTTTTCAACTAGACAAAGTTTTTGTCCATCAGGGCAAAATGGCATCACAGTCAGCCTGGCCGATGGTTGTTGTGCCACTGTCTCGCCCCTTGCAGACCACTCTGCATTGGTCAGACTGTATCACACCCTTCAAAAGCCACACTTAAGAGCAAGAAGTTTGCTGTGCGTGCATGCACGGTGAACTTAAAAAAGTAAAAGGGAATTTAAACATTTCAAACTTCCCTTGACTGTTTCCAGCCACTTAATGATATTCCCGATTCAGAAACTGATCACAATGAAGATTTCACGGATACTATTCAAATAGACAATAATAAAAATAGACCTCTGTCTTAAATGTGAAAAAACATGGACCCTGCAACCCAACAAAATAAAACTAATAACCCCTTAAAAAACTTGTAGTAGGGGACTCTATCATTAGGTTTGTGGACTCACATGTTTGCAGAAATGATAGAATAAATACCACAGTGTCGTGCCTACCAGGAGCATGGATATTAGACTTAGATTCAGGAATTAATAAGCTTGACACAAACAGTAATACTGTGGTCATACTGCAAGCAGGTGTCAACGATGTAGGTAAACTACATAAAAAAGATATTTGCCGTGATCTCATAAATTTAGGGGAAAAGATGACACGGGGGGGGGGGATGGTTGCTATTTCTGACCTATTACAGATACTGAGTGCACATGTTGAAAAAATACCATTCAACAAATTGATGCAAGACTGTTTAATGGTGCAAAAATGGAAGGGATGGTCTTCATTGACAACTGGGAAACCTTTAAGTTGGATAAAACTCTATATTCCAAAGATAGTCTTCACTTAAATAAAAAAGGCGCTAGGGTATTGGGTGAATCACCAAGATCCAAGCTGGACTCATTCCATTTAAACTAAATAGGCAGGGGGAAAATTCTGTCATCTGCAAAACAACGACCTCTACTGATGCAACTAGGAATAACAGCTTATCTACAAACAAAAGTAGCAATCTAAGGTGCTAGAAGCCAATGCAAGGAGCCTACAAAAGAAATTAAATGAACTTAAAGTTATTGTCAATGACACAGAAGCGGATATAATAGCGATAACAGAAACATGGCCTACAAAAAAGGATGAATGGGGTAATAACCTCCTGGGATACAACCATATCTATCTCAGCAGAGAATATAAACAAGCATTTGTCAGTGCTGAATGTTTGCTTGCTGGTATTGGCATTGGTATTGCATGAGTTTGAGAGATGCATAATAGGAATGGCAGTGAAGTATTGAACTAATGCCAACCCCAACCCCCACCCTGCAGAGACTGATAGGCATTGGGGTGTGCCTTTGGGTCACTGGCCATAACGCTCACGCCATTCAACCTCAGCCCACCCTGCAGACACTGACAGGTGTCATGGTGTGCCTTGGGCTCTTCAGCCCTTACGCTCACCCCATTCCATAAGTAAATAAGCTGAGATAGGTGCAGTATAGGAGAATGGGGTGAACATTTGGGCCGAGACCCAAAGGCACACCTCGATATGTGAGTGGGCTGCAGGGGTGGGGTGAAATAGGCGTGAGACACGGTGCCGACGACCCTAAGCCACACACACAAACACCTGTCAATCTGTGACAGGGTGGCGCATTACTGTTGGAAACCCTAATGCCCCAGATGTTTGTTGGTATTTTCACTCCAAATATTCAACATGGGTTTTTTGAGACCCCACCTCAAGAACAGTGGCACTATCATTTTATTACTCAATCCCGAAAGGTGATTTCGCACAGCGAATGTGCCATTTGACGCAACAACTGTGAAAATACATTTTGGGCAATATGTGGAAAATGACACCTGTACTGTTCATGAGGAAGTGTGAAAAATGATAATGTTGAAAATCTGGAGTGAAAATATGAAAAAGTGGTGAAGGTACGAGCATGCGTAGAAATTGCGTAACGCACGCTTGTAACACAGTAATTTTTTGGAATTTGTTCACCAGATTTTCAACATGGCCTTTTTGGGACCTCCCCTCATGAACAGTGGCACTGTGATTTTATTAATCTGTCCCAAAATTTGATTTCGTAATGACTCATGTTGCACCACAGGAGATGCTGATACGTTTCAGGCAGGGTGCAAAAAATGACAGCTATCAATGAGCAGCTAAGGAGGTGTGAAACAATGGCAGTGTTGGAGATTTGGAGTGAAAATATTAAAAATTGGCCAAGTTATGAAAATGCATACAGACTGCATAACGCACATTCGTAATGCAGTCATTTCTTGGATTTTTTTCACCAGACTTGCAACATAGGCTTTTTGGGACCCCACCTCATGAACAATGGCACTGTCGTTTTGTTATTCGGTCCCAAAAGGTGATTCCGCACGCAACCGCGAAGTCACCTTTCGGGACTGAGAAACAAAATGACAGTGTCAGTGGTCATGAAGTAGGGTCCCAAGAACCCCATGTTGAAAATTTGTGGCCAAAACTCCAAAAAATGGCTGCGATATCAACCTAAGTTGAAACCCCCCATTGACTGCCATTATAGGGCTTACCATGATTTTCTTCAGTTTGCGGTTGGCTTTTGAAGAGTGCATATGTGTTCCTAGTCCACAGAAGATTGTGGTGCCGGACCTCCGGAGGTAAGTATGGGGTGAGGGGAGGCGCGGAGAGATGGAGTGCACAGAGGAAGGGTCGGGATGGGGGGGGCTGCCGGGGCGATGAGGGACCATTTCCTTTTTTACAGGTAAAAAAGGAAACACATCATGGGACGGTTTTCTTCTTTTACGGGTGTAATTTTATGAAAAATAGATTTCGGCACACTGGGGTGGGCTCCCAGTATGCCAGACTAGTGGAGGGGGAGTGGGGATCAATGCCGACATGGGGATTGGGCACCCCAAGGTCGGCTGAAAAAAAAAAAAAGAGTGTGTGGAGTCGCATCTGACACCGGGAGTGGGCATCCCGGTGTCGGAAAAACATAATGTTTTCTTTGGCACACTGGGGGTGGGCTCCCAGTGTGCCACATTTAGGGGGGGCATGCCGACACGGGGATTGGGCACCTCATTGTCGGCAAAAGATAGCTTGGGGGGCATGCCGACACGGGGATTGGGCACCCTGATGTCAGCTTTGGGGGGAGTGTGTGTTAGGCGGCAGGAGCCACCAATTATGCAAAGGCGCACAGCTCATTTTCTGTTTCACCGGGAAAGGCACACTGAGCAAACAAGTTGCTCGTAAGTCCAGCCATGCACAATCTTACTTCGAGATACAGCTCTTGCAGCAGGTTACACCATTAGGACTGTAGCTGGCAGGCGTCAGGACCCCATGGAAATCTTCTAGCTAGCAGTCTTCAGCGAGGGCCGCCTCCAACATCGGTCCATCCCGGCGTCAGGCGTATGTGAGTACATAGAGGCCCGGTCTGATTCCCAGATTCTTTCCATGCGTCGACTACGTAATGTCTTGACCCTTGGTTCGTTTCTAGCCGTGGCGCCTGGTTAAGTTCTTCCGTTAGGAAAAGTTTGTTTCTTCTGCATAGTTGCTGTCTGATGTCCTCCCCTACCTCCGTGGGAGGCCATCCATCACAGAAGTGCCTGCGAGACAAATCCCATTTAAAGACCGCATTGACCTGTGTCCGGTGCCTGAGGCCCAGGAACCACGACACCTGGGCCTGTTCCTTCTGCCAGGGGTTCAATAGCCGGACCCGGATCTGTCACCAGAAGGCCCTACAGGCGTTCCTGCTCAAGGAAAAGATTAAAGCCATTGACGCAGCCCCCAAGGCGGAATCTTCTGACAAGGCCCGGAGGCACCTTGAGAAGCACAGGGAGAGGGTGAGATCCAAGTCCCCGTCTAGGGCCTCTGACTCCCGTAGCTCCGGCTCCCGGTCCGACCGCTCTCCTTCCCGGGCCCACTCTCGGCTTCCCCCTGCAGCGGTGAAGACTCCTTTGGGTTCCTCCTCTCTTCCTCAGGCCAAAACCACCAGGCCCTCTGCTTCTTCCGCTTCCAAGGCCCTGTCGAGGTCGGGGGACCACCATCACCACCACAAGTCCGGTTCCTGCCATTTGGAACCCGAAGCCAGGTCAGTCCCTTTGCCTCCTCCTCCCCAGCGGAAAACCAAGAGCTGACTGACTTCACTTAAGTCGTCAGACGGCCCGGCCTGTAGCACGGTCGGAAACCAACGAATCGCTCAAACGCTCGCCGGCCGTTAGGTTCGCGCCACACGGACGCCGCCGGGGACCGACGCCCGCATCTGCCAGAGAGGAGAACCCCTACGCCCCCACCAGCGTCGGTCAGGGGCGATCACAGAGGAGGAGGCTGCCCAGCCGAGGACCAGATGGGTGAACCGGTCCTGTCACCCCAGGGAACCCTCTCCAGAACCTGAGACTCCTGGGAGCGATGCGGGAACCAGGCGACCCGACCACCGGCGCCCGGTCCGTCGTCGGACCTCAGCATATCCGAGGTCAAGGAGTTGTTCACCGACTGGTGGGATACCATAAAAAGGGATGTGGTTCCCACACCTCCTTCTCTTCCTCCTCCTCCACCTGCGACTCCACCGGCCCCTGCGCCCCCTACTCCATCCGGGGCTACAGGCCGAGTACCTTCCCCCCAGGAGCCTATGGATCCTCCTAGGGGTAGACTAGAAAAAAGGAGACTTCCGTCCATATCCTCTTCAGGGTCACCCAGCCCAAAGAGACCCAGAAGACGCCGTCATTCGCCTTCGACGGAGGACATGGGATCGGACTTCTCGGACGGATCCAGATCCCCCTCTCTGATCAACGTCCCTTCTCCGGACCCACGTGAACTTACAAGATCTCCTCCGGATGACCCATCATTCTCAGAGATTATGAGGCATATCCAGGAGAACATGGGCTGGGACGCAGAGGAACTAGACACCGAGAGATTGTGCCTTGCCAGATATCTTCGGCAAAAAGATCCAAAGCCTGTGGTGGTACCACCCTTGGAGGACACATTCGTGGACGTCACCAAGGCAGCGTGGAAGCGTCTGCACTCGCTTCCGCGATGCCGAAGAAAGCTGACCGCCTGTACAAGGCCCTAGGGAGGACCAGTACTTGGCATCACACCCTCTGGCCGATTTTCTGGTCATTACAGCCTCTCATGACTGGTCCCAGAGGCTGCAACATTTGAGCACCCTGCCACGGACCCAGAGTCCAAGCAACTGGGCGCTATGGGCGGGCGCTGCGTATGCATCCGCTACCTAAGCCATCAGATCCCTCAACTACTTAACCCACATGGTACAGTTCCAGAGCGGCGTTGTGGGAGCAGGGACTGGATCTGGCGGAAAAGATGCCAGAAGGTGAGCAGAAGGAGGAGTTGCTACAACTCCTTCGCACGGGTTCGGACGTGGGAACCCAGGTGCTGCGAGCCGCGTATGATTCCGCGAACTCCTCGGCCAGAGCGGCAGCTTCAGGCATATGCCTCCGGAGACACTCATGGCTCCGTGTCTCCTGATTCACCCCAGATGTCCAGAAGAACATCCTGGATGCCTCGTTTCATGGAGAAGTTCTTTTTGGTGAGTCCTCAGAGAAGGTCCTCACCAAACTTCAAGAGGCTGAGAAGGCGGTGCGGTCTGTCCAGGCTATGTACAGACCCAAGCTTAGTTCCTTTCGTAGGAACCAAAGCTGTTTTCAAGGCTGGATGCAGAGACAGCAGTCCGCTGGCCCGCAACAGAGGGGCTCCTTCTCCCGCAGGCCAGGAAGTGATCCGTGGGCGAAGCCAGCGACCGGCTAAGCCCGGCCCAGCCACTGGACCTCAGCCATCACAGCATGACTCCTTCCTGGTTCCCGCACCTCAGGATCCAGCAGGACACCAAGGTCAGGGGCGCTTGACAGACCACCTGCCAGGGTGGCAGTCCATAACCACTGACAGGTGGGTTCTTCAGTTAGTGAAAGGCCACTTTATGGAATTAGTGGACAAGCCACCCACAAGGCCTCCTCTGCTCTCCCGTTACTCGGGTCAGCACAGATCACTCATCAGGCAAGAGTTACTCAAGCTCCTGCAAAAGGGAGCGGTGGAGTATGTCCCAGACAACCAGATAGGATCCGGATACTATTCCCACTTCTTTCTGGTTCCGAAGAAAACAGGGACCTCCGTCCAATCTTGAACCTCAGCAACCTCAACATGTCGGTCGCCTACAAACGTTTTCGCATGGTGACCCTCCAAGGACTCATTCCCATGCTAAAAAAGGATGCCTTCTTAGCGTCCCTGGACATGCAGGACACCTACCTGCACATCCCAGTAGCTCAAGTGCACAGGAGGTTCCTGCGCTCCGAGTTTCTTGGCCACCACTTTCAGTTCTGGGCTCTTCCGTTCGGACTGTCTTCGGCCCCAAGGGTCTTTACCAAGTGCATGGCAGTCGTGGCAGCGTCTCTAAGGAGACAGGGCCACTACGTGTTCCCGTACCTGGACGACTGGCTTCTCATGGCTGCCTCCAAAGAGGTGCTGTTGCAGGCTATTCAGAGCACCCAGGACCTGTTCCAATCTCTGGGCATTCTTATCAACTGCGAAAAGTCTCTCCTCGTACCGTCCCAGAAGCTGCAGTTCATAGGCGCGGTTCTGAACACCATCAAGGAAGGCCTTTCTTCCGACGAAGCGGAACACATCAGATCCACTCATCAAGGGATCTCTCAGCGAAGACTGTCCCCACCAGGTTGGTCCGTCCGCTTGCTCGGGACACATGGCTGCGGCCATTCTAACCGTCCCTTTGGCAAGGCTGCACATGCGGGTAACTCAGTGAATGCTCAAGGTGCAGTGGGACCAAAGGCAAGACCACATGCAGCATCCGGTCAGGATCACAAGCGCCATGATTCGAGACTGGCAATGGTGGCTAGACCCAGGGACACTTTCTGCGGGTGTCCCGTTTACAGTGCCGTCCCCAGAGGCAATCCTCTCCACAGACGCCTCAGGGCTGGGGTGGGGAGCGCACCTGAACGGGGTGAGGTCCCAGGGAACATAGACCCCTCAGGAAGCCCACCTCCACATCAACGTGCTGGAGAAGAGGGCGGTCCTTTATGCCCTGCAGGCCTTTCAGTCAGAAATCCCGGTAATCCGACACGGCACGAGCCTGATTGCAGTTCACGCTCCCGGAGTGGACAACACAATCGCAGATGGCCTGAGTCATTCCCAGGCCAGAGTCCACGAGTGGGAACTTCTTCAGGAGGTAGCAGAGAATCTGTTTCTTTGATGGGGCACTCCAGAGTTGGACTTATTCGCTCCCCCATCCAACGCAAAACTGCCCAATTTTTGCTCGCTAGATCCAGGGCCTGGTGTTTTCTGGTGAGATGCGTTGTCACTCTCCTGGGCGGACAGATTCCTCTACGCTTTGCCTCCCTTCCCGTTGATCCAGAGAGTTTTTCTCAAACTGCGCAGGGAGCACGCAACAATGATCCTGGTGGCGCCTTTCTTGGCCCAGGCAGATCTGGTTCCCCATGCTGACGCAATTGTCCCGGGAACCTCCAGTTCCGTTGCCTTTCAGTTCCCATCTATTGTGTCAGGAGGAGGGTTCATTAGTCCACCCGGACTTACGCTCACTGAACCTGCATGCCTGGCTCCTAGAGACATAGCCATTATGCGACACAAGGTCTCGCAAGAGGTTACGGAAGTCCTTTCCACGTCCAGAAAACCGGCAGCGCATGCAACGTATGCCATGAAGTGGCGCCATTTTTGCTTGTGGTTGCAAGCACGCGGCCTTTCCCCTTTAGAATGCCCAGTGAAAGGGGTGCTGGAATACCTGCTTTCCCTATTCCATTCGGGTCTCGCCTACTCCTCCATTAAAGTGCACCTCTGCGCAATCTCTGCTTACCATGTTCCGGTAGGACAGCATACAGTGGCACAGCTTGATGCCTCTCGAGACTTCCTAAGAGGGGTGTTACACCTTAGGCCGCCCATCAAGGATCCCATTCCTCCATGGGACTTACTCTTTGTCCTGGAACAACTCCACGCTTCTCCTTTGAACCTGCCGTGATTAGAGCCGCGCTTTCTGTAGTGGAAAACGTTATTTTAGTTAAGGTCACGTCTAGCAAGGAGAGTTTCCAGCTTCATGCTCTCATGTGCAAGGAGCCTTATTTAATTTCCACCAGGACAGAGTGTCTCTGAGGACAATCTTAAATTCCTGCCTAAGGTGGTCTCTCCCTCACTCAACCAGGACATTGATCTGCCTGTGTACTTTCCCAAGTACTCTAATAGAGGAGAGGCGTTACTTCACACCCTGGATGTTCACCGCTCCTTAAGGTATTGCCTGAACAGAACTAAACAGCTTCGTAAGTCGGAGCAACTATTCATTTCCTTCGCTAAGAGGATGCTGGGCCATCCAGTCTCAAAGCAGACCCTTTCTCGCTGGCTTGTCCGGTGTATTTCATTTTGCTACAACAGCAAACAGAAGCCTCTCCCGGGTACAGTCCGGGGCCACTCGACAAGAGGAGTGGCTACCTCCTTTGCAGCACTGCACAACGTCTCCTCCTTGGCCATTTGTGCTGCAGCTACTTGGAGATCTGTGCACACATTTATTAGGCACTATAGCCTGGATATTACATCACGGTGGAGAGCCGTTTTCGGCCTGGCCGTTCTACAGGGTCTCCTGTCCTAGAGTCAAGGCTTGTTCAAGATCTCTCCTATTCTCCTCCTCCCAGAATGTTTATGGGCGCTATTGCTTGGGAATCAGTCCTAATGGTGTAACCTGCTGCAAGAGCTGTATCTCGAAGTAAGATAGCACAGTTACGTAAGAACTTACCGTAACAGTAGATCTTCGAGAACAGCTCTTGCAGCAGGTACCTTCCCGCCCACCATTCCCCCTTGGAGGAGGTATGGCCTACCAGGCCTTGACAGGAGCTTACGCTCTTTTCTTCTGATGGCGGATCCTCGGTCTCCCCTTCTGATGTCATCCTGTGGCCGGGAGTCTCCGGTGGCAGAACTGGGGAATCTGGCGGGACCGCCTCCTTATTTACTACGTCTGACGTCGGGGGCGGGACCGACGTCGGGGGCGGTCTCCGCTGAAGACTGCTAGCTAGAAGATTTCCGTGGGGTCCTGACGCCTGCTGGCTACAGTCCTAATGGTGTAACCTGCTGCAAGAGCTGTTCTCGAAGATCTACTGTTACAGTAAGTTCTTACGTAACTGTACTTTACTGTGCATTGTATTGCGCATGGCTGGAATGTTCTTGGTTGCCGGGTGGGGGGGGAGATCTGCCGATGCAGTGATGTAACTCTCCATGATTGGAGTGGATGAGTTCTTTCAAATCTGGAGCGCTCTGAAACTGCCATCACTTGCAGCTTCCTTGTTGATTGGTGGCCGAGGGGCGTGCCCCTGAAAGCGTTTGCCAGATTGGCCAAACAGTGCCACACCTCTGTAATACTCTACTGTCCTGAAAATGTTTCTTGTGGGCTGCGCGTGCAAGCAAACATAAAAAGGGGGTGGCATTGCTCGGAATATCAAATGTGAATTCAAGGTTGTAGACCTAATGAGTGAAATCTGTTCTAATCCTATAGACACAGAAACAATCTTGGTAAAAGTTTACTCTGATTTATCAGACAGCTGTATTTTAGGTCTGTGTTACAGACTTCCTAACTCATCTGTGGATACAAATCATCAAATCTTTTCAGAAATAGAGTTAGTGTGTGCTAAGGGGGAAGTTTTGATTATGGGCAATTTCAACATGAGTGACATTGAATGGACTCGTCATACATTCATCGACTATAGACACTGAATTAATTTCCTTATGTAAACAATTAAATATTAATCAATATGTTTCCAATCCGTCTAGAGGATAAAATATTTTAGACACTGTCCTAGCCACTTCCAGTATGGACATAGTGAACTATAGAATCGGGCTGACGCTTGGTACAAGTAACCATAAATTCACGACTTTTAATATAAATTTTTCAACCATTATTAAAAAAAAAAATGTTCTTTTATGACTGTGGAAAGTCTGTTATAGATGGAATTCATCTTACCCTATCTAAAATTGATTGGGATAGTCTACTAAAAGATCATCACATGAATCAGATACGGTATCATTTTAAAACAGTTATTTTGGAAACTTGTATCATATACGTACCAAAATGTAAGAAAACACTAAACAATAGGCGGAAACCCAGATGGCTAAACATGAAAATCAGAAGGCTTGTAAGGCTGGCCTGGTGGCGCTGAGGGCTGAGGCGCTGGACACCTTACCGCGCCACGCCGGCAACCCGTGTGCGTGAACAAGCACGGACCGCCAGGGTCGGCCAAGAAGAGAAGATCGAGCACCTGATGGCTGCTCTCCTTCTCTGGGGGGTCAGCCTGCAAGCTCCATGTACTGCCTCCTGGGGGCTCGGGAGGTAGGTGCGGTAGAGGAGGTAACTTGGCGTGGGTTCGGGACAGATGTCGGCAGAGGGGAGCAGGAGGTGCGCCCATTGCGCCTCCTTGCTCATTGGCCTCATTGACATGCTAGCTGGGGAAGGAAAACGAGGAAAACACCCTCTCCTCACCTATGTGACAACTCCTCACTGCGAGCCGTTGGATCTTCGGGGCAGACTCCGCTGCACAAGCATCCATAAATCAATGGTCGGGGGGAGTAGGTGGCTTCCTCCACCCCACCGGGGGGTGATCCGGTATCAAAGTCATATATATATATGGACCAAAGTGCTCTAGGGGCAGACTGCATTGTGATGATGGGCTGCGCAACAGAGGAAGTCCGATTGAGTGGTGAGAGGGGGCAGTAGGAGGGTTAAAATATTAAGTAAAAAAAGAAAAAGAAAACCTTTAATGAATACAAAAAATCTAAATCTCAGTTAGCCTGGACAAAATTTAAAAACCAGCAAAAGAAATGTAAATAGGCAATTGGGAAAGCAAAATCTGATTGGTAACACTTTCTGGTGAAGACTGCATCCAAGGATAACGCTAAAAGTTTCTACAGTTATATTAATTCATTAAAAAAAACCAAAAATGCAACGTTGGCCCATTGAAACAAGGTGACAGTATTATTAATGACATAGTAGACATGGCGGATATGTTCACTACATACTTCTGCAGTGTTTATAACAAAAACAATAGTAACAACATTCAGGTAGAACCACGTGAGCAACAAAACATCATAATCCTGGAAGGCGAAATCAAAGGCAAAATAAACGACCCAAAAGCAGACTGTTCCCCGGGACCAGATGTAATCACAGGCACTATGCTAAAGATGATGTGCAATGACCTACTACATCTACTACAAATCTTATTTGAAAAAAAGTCTTAACGCTGGAGATGTGCCAGATGAATGGAAAACAGCAACTGCAACTCAATTGTATAAAAAAGGAATAGACAGCTTACAGAGAATTATCATCCCATTAGTCTTACCTCAATAATTTGTAAAATACTTGAAAGCATTATCAAGGGCAAAATAACATCAACCATTGGTAGTATAGACCAAGAACAGCATGGGTTTTCTAAGAGACACTCTTGTGTTACTAATCCGTTATGCTTCTATGAAAGAGTTTGCAGAAATCTAGATTTAGGTATTCCTTGTGACATCATTTTTTTAGATTTTAATAAAACCTTTGATTTATGTTGACATGAAGTAATCATCAGTAAACTTATCAACACTGGATTAAACCCTATATTAATTAAGTGGGGTTCAAACTGGTTGGTAGGTAGAACCCAACAAGTTGTAATTGACGGAAAATCATCATCTAGTGGGGTAGTTTTGAGTGGGGTCCCACAGGGTTCAGTATTGGGACCGGTTATTTTTAACATATTTATTTCTGATCTATCAAATAATCTATATAGTTGGTCAATGAAGTATGCCCACAACACCAAAATTGGTGGTATTAGTAGAACAGTCATCGACCATAAAAAATAAAAATACAAGATGACTTCAATAAATTTTATTTATTTAATTGATTCACCAGGAAATGCACACTGAGCAAAACGATGCTCTTCTGCCGGTGTGACCTGAGGGAAGGGTTACAAATGGAGGATAACACGCAGGTTATCACAATAACAATTAAATCAGGTATACAGAGGAGAATGGTTACACTTGGTTACAACACTGGTTAACAGTCAGCTAAAAGTGTATACCAGAGGCATATGTACATACATAGAATACAGATTGCTGAGGCAGATTAACACTTAGGGCTAATTCTGGGCAGGACGGAGAGAGACAAGAGTAGGTGGGTAAGTGCCATTGTTGGTTATATAAGCCAGCTTCCAAGCATAGGGCGGTGCCGCTGGTCAGGCATTGGGAATTTGGAAGGGGGTCATTAGGGTTATTGGTGCAGGCACAGTTTACCATGAGGTAGTTTGCCAGCATGGTTGATAGGGAATGGGTGGAGGAAGAGTGGCAAATTTGAGGGGGAGAGCATTCCAGAGTTTCGGGAATCGGTGTGAGAAGGCTGTTGGTCCAGCAGAAGTTTTTCGTCTGGGGATTTGTAGTAGTTGGGTGTCAAGGGACCGGAGGGCATGGGGGGGGGTTGGGAGCCGACAACAGTATGGAGGACAGGTAGGAGGGGAGGGCGCCAAGCCAGAATTTTGAGACAGATTTGGAGCAGTGCAGTTGTTGGTGATTTTTGAGAGATGGGAAGGCGAAGGAGCAATAGAGGTCACAGTGGTGGGAACGGGTGGGGGGGCATCGCGAGCGAGACAGCAGAAGGCGTTGAAGAGGGGGTCTAGTTTTGAGAAGGTGGATTTAGGTGCAGCACTGTAGACTATGTCACAGTAGTCTAAGGAAGGAAGGATCATCTTCTGCACTAGTACCGTAAAAGAGAGGCAAGAGTGGTTCCTGTACAGGGCACCTAGCTTGGGGTGCAGTTTTTTTATGATTGCATCGATGTGGTCGGAGAAGGTAAGGTGACGGTCAAGCCATACCTCTAGATACCGGAAGGAAGCAATGTCCAGCATAGTTTTCCCATCCTGAGTGTGGAAGGAGGGGAGCTGGGATAGCTGCTGTCTCATGCCAAAGGACATGGTGATGTTTTTTTATTTTAGCGTTAGAGAGAGAGAGATGGTGCAAACTGAACTGGAGTTGGACTTTATTGTAGTCGAACTGGAGATTGGATGCTGCTTCTTCCAGGGAGGAGCCGGAGGCGAATAGGATGGTGTCATCTGCGTACATGTGTATAGATGTAGCTGTACAGATTTGTGGCAGGTTGTTGAGGAAAATGGAGACCAGGATGGGGCCAAGTATCGACCCTTGGGGGACACCAGTAGTCACGGGGGATGGGATGTGGCATCTGCAATTCTTACTGATTATGTTCTTCCTGAGGTAGGCACTGAACCAGTTAGTGGCTGAGATAGTAAGGCTTGCATCCGAGAGGCTTGTTAACAGCAAGGGGTGGGAGACAGTGTTGAATGCTTTAGCGAGGTCGGCAAATATTGCTGAGGAGATCAGCCCTCTATCCATTCCGGAGAGGATGGTGTCAGTGAGTCTTAACAAGGAGGATGCAGTGGAGTGGCCCTTTCTGAAACCAGACTGAAACGGCGTGAAGAAGTTAGCGTCGGAGAGAATGTAGGTAAGTTGGGCGAGCAGCAGGTGTTCTTGTAGTTTAGCAAGGACTAGGAGGGGAGAGAGAGATAGGGCAGTAGTTTGAAGTGGAGGAGGGGGAACCCCCTTTAGGGAAGAGAATGACAACGGCATGTTTCCAGGCCTGGGGAACAGCAGCAGTGGTAAAGGAGAGGTTTAGGAGATTGGCAAGAGGTGTTGCTATGGCTGGTGCAAAGAGGTGGAGAAGTTTGGTGTCCAGCCTATTGGGGGATTTACCTTTAGTTGGGTTTAGAGCCAGTAGGGCCTCAAGGGCTTCAGTTTGTGTGATAGCTTTGAAGGAGAAGGTGCAAGGCCCTACGAGTTCGAGGCTCCCATGGTAGGGTTGGGTGGAGCAGTGGGGGGCAGGGAGGAGAGGAGAGGAGAGTTGAGGCACAAGAGGTAAAATATGTGTTGAACTTGGTAGCCACTGCCCCTGGATCCAAGAGGAGTGAGTTGTTTACTTTAAGGAGCGGTGTGGGATTTGCGGCCGGAGGAGAGAAGAGGGAGTGGATGACCTTCCAGAATTTGGATGGGCTATTTAAGTTTAACTGGAGGGAGGAGTTGAAGTATTCCGCTTTAGCAAGCCGAGTTGCTCTGGTGCACTTGTTACGCAGCACACGATATGTGGTGAAGTCTTGTGGGAGGTGAGAAGATTTATGCGCTCGCCATGCTTTTTCGCAGGCATTTTGGCAGGCTGTAAGTTCTTGGATGATCCAAGGCAGGTGGTTACCGCATACCCTAGAGTGACGCGGTGGGGCATGCGTATTCCAGACGTTGAGGAACTGGTAAATTGATAGCTTGGGCTATAAAAAACAAATATGAAATTAAATCTGGACACGTGTAAAGTTATGCACCTGGGTCATAACAGCATTAAATACCAGTACACTTTATGCAACACTCATTTAGCAATAACAAATACAGAAAAAGACTTGGGTGTATTTATTTCCAGTGATTTCTTCGATAAAAATCATATCAATGATAGCAATGGTAAAGCAAATAAAATGTTTTGGTCAATTTGAAATCATGTTAGTTCAAGAACTCCAAGTGTATTAATGCCACTGTACAGGTCTTATGTGTTACGTACACAACCTTGAGTACGGATCTCAGCTCTGGAGTCCTCACTTTAAACAGGACATCAACCCAGATGAGAAGGTACAGAGAAAATATACAAAAATCATGACTGGATTGCAAGTCCTGAATTATACTGAAAGATTAAATCACAGATTGTAGTGAGAAAGAAATAATGTGACCCACTGGGATTTGAACCCTGGCCCCTGGAATACAGTGCTGGTGCTCTTACCCACTAAGTTATGGCTCGCATGGCTGGGCCTGTGTTTTCCCTGGACACACATTCTTTCTCTGGTGTTGTGCAATCCTGCAACTAGGAACAAAGATGGCAATCAGATTTTTTTTTAATGCAGCATTAGCCACTGCTAAGGCAGAAGGAAGCAGGGAGGGAAGTCAGAATAGCAAAGGCCCAAACTGAGGAAAAGATAGCCATCTCAGTTAAGAAGGGGGATAAAACCTTTTATAGGTACATCAGCGAGCATAGAAAGACAAAGGGAGGGATAGTGAGGCTGAATAGAATGAACGGTGGGTGGGCAGAGGGGGACAGTGAAAATGCAGGGAAACTGAACGAATATTTCTGCTCAGTATTTACAAAACAGGAGGGGGAAGTGCCTAATCCAGTTAACAGAAGCACTCTTGATAGGGGGGTCGATTCCAGTCCTTTCACAGAAGAAAGGGTTCTGCAAGAACTCCTAAAACTGAAGGTGGACAAAGCAATGGGTCCTGATGGAATTCACCCCAGAATTCTAAAAGAATTAAGGGAGGAACTAGTGAAACCACTGGCTACTCTTTTTAATAAATCATGGGAGGATGGTGTGGTACCTGAGGACTGGAGGAAGGCGGATGTGATTTCCCCTTCACAAAAGTGGGACCAAGACAGAGGCAGGAAACTACAGACCTGTCAGTCTGACCTCTGTGGTAGGGAAAGTGATGGAGTCACTTCTGAAGGAAAGAATAGTTGAGTACCTAGAGGCCAGTGGAGCACAGGACCCAAGGCAGCATGGGTTCACAGTGGGAAGGTCATGTCAGACGAATCTAATAGATTTCTTTGACTGGGTGACCAAAGTAGTAGACCAGGGAGGGACTGTGGACATGGCCTACCTAGACTTTAGCAAGGCATTTGACACAGTCCCACACAAAAGCTCAATAGTCAAATTAACCAGCCTGGGAGTGGGTCCCAGGGTGGTAGCCTGGGTAAAACATTGGCTGCACAACAGGACACAGAAGGTAATTGTAAATGGAGTTCACGCTGAAGAAAGAGGGTTACTAGTGGGGTACCGCAGGGGTTCAGATTGGTCCAGTCCTTTTAATGTCTTCATCAGTGACATTGCAGAGGGACTGAAGGAAAAGTATGCCTTTTTGCAGATGACACAAAGATCTGCAACAGGGTTGATACACAAGGAGGCGTGGAAAGGATGAAAAGAGACTTGGCAAGGTTGGAGGAATGGTCAGAAGTATGGCAGCTAGGATTCAATGCAAAGAAGTGCAAAATAATGCACCTGGGAAACAAGAACTCAGGGGAAGAATACACAATGGGTGGGGAGGTAGTAACAACAACAAAAAAGGAAAGGGACCTGGGGGTAATCATATCAGATGACCTTATGGTTAGCAAGCAGTGTGAGAAGGCAGTAGGGAGGGCTGGGGGTATACTGGGATGTATAGGGAAAGGCATCAGCAGCAGAAAACAGGAAGTTGTTATCCCTCTGTACAGACAGTTGGTGAGACCCCATCTGGAGTACTGTGTCCAGTTCTGGAGACCCCATCTCTGCAAGGACATAGACAGGATAGAGGTAGTCCAGAGGAGGGCAACTAAAATGGTGCAGGGTCTGCAAGAGAAGCCGTATGAGGAGAGACTAAAAGAGCTTACTATGTATACCCTTGAGGAAAGAAGGGAGAGGGGGGACATGATAGAAACTTTTAAGTACCTCTGTGGAATCAACGAAGTCCAAGAGGGTAGCATCTTTCAGAAAAAGAGACTTGCAAGAACAAGGGGACACAATTTAAAGATAGAAGGAGGGCGGTTCAGGGGCAATGTGAGGAAGTATTATTTCACAGAGAGGGTAGTGGATGCATGGAACAGCCTTCCTGAGGAGGTTGTGGGGTCTAAAACTGTGGGAGAATTCAAGAATGCATGGGACAGACATAAGGCAATTCTTGTGGGGGGTAGGAAGAAATAGGCTGTTGGTTAACTAGGATCTGCGGCCTATCCTGTAGGTAGGGAAATGGGCAGACTAGATGGGCCTAGTGGTCCTTATCTGCCATCAAAGTCTATGTTTCTGTGTAAACAATTTAAATCACAAATTGTAGTGAGAAAGAAATAATGTGACCCACTGGTATTTGAACCCAGGCACCTGGAATATAGTGCCGGTGCTGTTACCCACTAAGTTATGGCTCACATGGCTGGGCCTGTGTTTTCCCTGAAATAATAAAAAAAGACATCTGGTTGTCATCCTTGTGGGTCACATTATTTCTTTCTCACTACAATTTGTGATTTAAATTGCTTAGCAGTGGCTAGTACTGCACTAAAAAACATCTGGTTGTCATCACTGAAACATTAAGTAATTTAAACTTAATGACACTGGAAAAAAGATGGTTACGGGATGACTTGCTCATTATGAGAGATATTGTAAGTGATGTTTACTTATTTAGTGTGCTGGGTTTCGAGTTTAAACAAAATATTGCCAAACCTGGTGGTCATACTTTACAAATCAGATGTCTGAAACAGAACACGAACAGAAAAAAATATTGTTTTACACACAGAATTGTTAAATTTTGGAATGCATTACCTATGGAGGTATGAACATGCATACAAATTTTGCTATCAGAAGCAGGCCCTAATGATCTATCCAGTCTGCTCGAGTGTGCAGCTCAGTTTGGTTCCTTGGAGTTGCCCCCCCGCATCAGCTCATCCCAGTATCAACTCCTCCTGTCCTAATTTTCTACTTCACCCTATCCCACCCCCACCCCAAAACTAGCCACCGTATTTACCGCAACTACCTCCTCTGGCAACTCGTTCTACCCCATTTCTATTCCCTCCCTTAGCCTCCCGCATTCAGTGTCCTCCCTCTACCCTGTCTCCCACAAACCTTCCCCTGAACGAGCCACAACAAGACTGTTACAATTACACAAAAATGCAGTTCTCTTCATGTTTTTCAGTTACACATTGTTTTCCCCTAACATAGGCAAGTTTGGACTTCCCTTGGTCTGCGTGCTTCTCCACTCAGCGTCCATTCCATTCTGGCCCGGGACTACCAAAATAACAGTATTTAAACCTCCAACTGAGCCTCCCTACTGGATGGCTCAGTCACGTGACCCCTCCTGCCTTCTTAGGCTCTCCCTTAGCCTCCCTCACTTGGCATCCTCCCTCCACGCCTGTTTGTGCGTTAAGGGTTATGAGAAGGGAGTTGTAATCGGCATTAGCCCTCTGCTCCCGATACCACCACAGTACGAACCATAGTATAGTAAGCTAAGCTTTATTGTGAAAAAGTGCAAAATCATGCATTTGGGGCACAGGAACCCAGGGGTGGCTTACATGATGGGGGGAAGAGACATTGATGGCAACCAAACAGGAACAAGTTCTGGGGGTAAGCATATCGGATAACAAAAAGTTGGCCAAACAATGTGCCACTGCGGTGGGGAGAGCCAGTGGAGTACTGGGGTACATAGGGAGAGGTATCACTAGCAGAAGAAAAGAGGCGGTGATGCCTCTGTACAAATCACTAGTGAGGCCTCATCTAGAGTACTGTATCCAGTTCTGGAGGCCGCATCTCCATAAAGACGTAGACAGGATAGGGGCAGTTCAGAGAAGGGAAACAAAAATTGTGCAGGGCCTGCACCAAAAGTCATATGAGGTGAGACTGGAGTACCTCAATATGTATACCTTGGAGGAGAGGTGAGAGAGGAGAGATATGATACAGACTTTCAAATATCTCAAGGGTATAAATAAGGTACAGGAGGGTAGCATCTTTCAGAAAAAGATGTTCTAGAACAAGGGGTCATGACATGAGGCTGGAAGGGGATAGACTAAGGGGTAATGTAAGGAAGTATTTCTTCACAGAAAGGGTGGGGATGCATGGAACAGCCTCCCAGCAGAGGCGATGGGGGCAAATTTGGTAGGGGAATTCAGAAATGCATGGGATAGGCATAGGGGAACCCTAGAAATAGGAAACAGAACAAAACTGGAGCTCAAGTAGGGTTTTGCAGCAGGTAGGGAAAATGGGCAGACTGGGTGGGCCTAGTGGTCCTTATCTGCCATCAATTTCTGTTTCTATGTAATCATTTCACCGTTGCGTACAGCGACACATAAGGAGAGGCTGGGATTGGAGTCATTACTTCACCGTTGCCTACAGTGACTCATTTGGAGAGACTAGTGTAGTAATAACCCTTTCACAGTTGCTTTACAGTGACACATCCAGAGAGGCTGGGACTGGAGTCCCATTTACCATTGCCTACAGTGAATGCTGCTGGAAATGGCAAGGCTGTTATCTATAACTTGAGCATCTAACCCTGCAGCAGTCTGTATACTCTGATAATAATTTGGGAGTTGATCAGCAGGGGGTAATGGTTTCTTTTTAGCCTGGAGAAACACGGTACACACTGTATCTCTTCTGAAGCTGCCAGTTGGGCCTTTGGAAAACTAATGTGTAGAGTCCTTTCACATACTGTAAATCTTCCTGGACATAAGTCTCCACCACTCATTCACACTAGTGGGATTGGCGCCGGAGGCACTAAGACCCATCGGGAGCAAACTTTTGCTGGAGGTCGGCGAGAGAGCAGCGCGCATGCAGCGGCTCGGCGGTGATAACCATCGTGACAGCGACCCTCCAACCGCCTCAGTTCCTTTTTCCCGCCGTCGAGTGCGCTTCAGTGAGCGGCAGTCGCTTTCGCCTGTCAGAGTCAAACTTCAAACTAAGCGCATAGTTTTCAGTTTGTTTTTGTAACATTATCACGATAGTAGTATCGTTTTTATTCTATTTTTCGTAAAATTTTTCTAATATTTAAATTTAACTTACTTGAAGAAGTCTCGGCCTACTGGACGGAGTCGACCATGAGCAGGTCAGGTGACGGTAGGGAGACTTAGTATGAAAGCTGTTCAGTCAGCCGGGCTGGGTCCGGTCAGCCTCCTTCTCCTCAGCGGGGTTCCGACTACGGTCAGTCTGATGCCCGGGGGGATGGGCGGTCCCCCCGCCGGCATAAAAATAAACGGTCGCATTCTCGGCGCCGTTCGGCCTCGAGCTCTTCTTCGACCCACAGGTCAAAGAGGCATCACTCGGTCGCCCTCTATGTATGTCTGGCGTCGGCGGTCGATTGATCGTTGCTGGTTGCGGTCTCAGCCTTGGGTCGCCAACTTCCGATAATCGTCGTCCTCGACATCGAGCCCCTCCCGCCTATAGGTAGGGCTCCAGATGAGCAGTTTCATCAGTGGGCGCTCTTGTGGGCGATGGGCTCGGAGGTTGGTTCTTCTGCCTGGCTCGGTTACCTCGGGCCTCGGGCTCCTCCGGCGATCAGGTAGGCGGTTGGACCTTCCTAGTCGCGGCGCCCTAACCCGGTGCTAGCGACTCCGTGCTTAGGTGTTTCCCCCCTCACATGGCTGCGGCGCGGGGCCTCACCGATGCCCTTATCTCCTGTTTTTCCTTCTCTTGCTTTCCAGGTTCCTGGGGCTTTTCGAGCGCCTTCTGCAGGGTCTGTGGCCGTGTGGGCGCCGTTTGAAGCCGCCCGGTGCTTGGGGGCGCCGTTGGTGATGCCAGCGTGGTCTCGGCGCCGTTGGCGGCACCGCGTGGTCTCAGCGGCGCCGCGGTGGTGCCGTTGGATCTGGCGGCGCCGTTTGCGGCGCCGTCCGGTGGCTCGACGCAGCGCCCGTCAGCGGCGCCGCCGAGGCGTTCGCGGGGCGGCGTGCCTCGCCCGGCGCCGTGCGCCTCCGGTGCCGTCTTCGGCGGCAGCCCAGTTTTGCCGTCTCGGCCCGGCATGTAGGGACTCTCCTTGTTTTCTGCCATTTCCTCCTCTCTAATTTTCACTCCTTTCCTGTCCAAACAGTCCTTTCTGGACCATCAGGAGATGATGTTGAGCCTGACCCAGACCCGGTTGGGTGATGAAGTGGAGAAACAGGATCTTTCTTTGCTACAGAGCCTGTGGTGAGGACCTGTCCTTTAAGTCTCTGTTGAAGAACCTGGATCACTCTTTCTCTCCAGACTACAGACATCGATCCTGGGAAGATATTAAGACTCCAGTATCTTCATGCTTGGAGATCCCTACGGTTTGACTCCTCTGATTCAGCCTTCCTTGAGGCGCTGTCTCAAATGGTATGGAATAACCCTGCTCTTATTCCCTCAGTGGCTAAATCCATTGATAAGAAGTATTCAGCTCCCAAGGATCGTCCCATTTTGGCATCCCAAGCCTTTGCGGATCCTATTGTAGTCCTGGCAGAGAATGACAAGGTCGTTCTTCCTCAAACTACTACAGCTCGACCTATTAACAAAGAGTCTCGTAAGATTGATACATTAGGTAAGAGAGTCTTTGCTGCCTCCACTCTAAGTATGCGTATTGCCAGTTACCAAGGCTATTTTTCTCAGTATGAGTATATCCTGTGGCACTCTATGAAAAGAATGGTTGAAGCTCTTCCAGATTCGGATTCCAAGTCAGAGCTTCTTCTGACCGTTATTAGAGGTATTGAGTCCAATAACCAACAGGTCAAAGCCGCCATGGACGCTTTCGACACTGCTTCTCGCTCAACAGCAGCCGGGTTGTGCTCAAGGCGCCATTCCTGGCTCGTACTTCTGGCTTCACGAATGATGCTCAGCAGCAGGTGATGGCGCTGCCTTTGATGGCTCCTTTCTTTTTGGCCCTCAGGTGGAGCAAGCCTTAGAGGCCACTCAGAAGACTAGATAGGCCATTAAGTTGGCCAGACCTCCGCCCGCCCCCTCTCGGGGGCATGTGAACAGGCGTCAGTTTCATAGTCGTCAGTCCTTCGAGGCAGAGGCGGGGAAGCTTCCATAAAGCCAGCCTGCCCAACCTCAAAGAAGGCGCAGCAGAAAGCGCAGGGACCTAAAGCTCCCAGCGCTACCTTATGAGTCGTTGGCCCAAGTTCCATCCACTCTGCCCGAGGTGGAACTTTCTCCTCCGGTGGGAGGTCGTCTGATGTACTTCTACAACCAGTGGAAGTCCATAACCCCAGACAAGTGGGTCCTTCGGATAATTCGCGAGGGTTATTCTCTCAATTTCTTGGAAACCCCCCCGAATTGTCCTCCCATACGACAACCCAGGTTGTCGGCCTCTCAGTCAGACCTCCTCACCGCGGAGATCCAGGGCCTTCTGAACAACAGGGCAATAGAACTGGTGCCCCCGCATCTGCGAAACACAGGGTTCTACTCCCATTACTTTCTGGTTCCAAAGAAATCTGGGGGGATGCGCCCCATTCTAGACCTCAGAAAGTTAAACAAATTCCTCCCCAGGGAGAAATTCAAGATGATTTCCCTAGGTACCCTGTTACCCTTGCTGCATCAGCACGACTGGCTGGCCTCTCTGGATATGCAGGATGCTTCCAGCATATCCCGTCCACCGACCACATAAATTCCTCAGGTTTGTAGCTTGGTCAGCATTATCAGTTCAAGTCCTGCCCTTTGGGCTTTCCTCGGCCCGCGAGTTTTACAAAGTGTTGTGCAGTTCTCTGGCGCATCTCAGGAAAGTCGGGACTCCAGTGTTCCCTACCTGGATGATTGGCTTCTAGCAAGCCCTTCCAGCCAAGGGACTTTGGAAGCCGTGCAAGCGACTTCTCGTCTTCTCACGTCCATGGAGTTCTGCTGAATTTGAAAAATCTCAACTGCAACCCTCCCAGAGGCTCCTTTTCATAGGGCGCTTCTAGACACCTCTTCAAGAGCTTTCCTTCCAGAGGACAGAAGACTCGACATCCTTCGTATGGCCCGTTACATCAGGGAGAACCAATCGGTTACAGCTCTCTCGATGCTAGCGCATGTTGGGTCTCATGAGTCCTCGGTCTTCACTGTCCCTCTGGCCCGACTGCCATGAGAACCACCCAATGGATGCTCTCCACTCAGTGGTCCCCGACCTCTCACCCCAGTCTTATCCCATCAAGGTGGCGGGCCCCTTGAAGGTCTCTCACCTGGTGGTCTCAAGAAAGCAATCTCCTGGAAGGATTCCCTTTGCTCCCCGGATCATCAGATCTCCATCACCACAGATGCATCGCTAATGGGATGGGGGCTCACTGTCTCTCCCTCCACACTCAAGGTGTATGGACTCAGTTAAAACTCATCTCCACATAAATGTCCTGGAGATGAGAGGCGGTCCTCTATGCAATCCGAGCTCTGAAGGATGTCCTTTGTCACAAGAACATTCTCCTTCAAGCGGACAACAAAGCAGTGATGTATTACATCAACAAGCAAGCGGTGCTCATTCTTATCCCTTTGCGGGAAGCAATGAGAATTGTGGGAGTGGTGCTTGAGCACAAGTCTCTGATTCAAGCGGTTTATCTGCCAGGTATACAAAGCGACCTAGCAGATCACCTCAAGCAGAGCAGGCAGACCCTACGCAGTGGTCTCTCGATCCAGCCGTAGCTCGGTCCCTGTTCAAAGAGTGGGGACTCAGACCTGGACCTTTTGCATCCCCACTCAGCATAAAACTGCCTCTCTTCTGCTCCAGAAATCCAGGGCCTGGCATTTTCTGTCAGGATCGTTCAGGCTGCAGTGGACAAAGCAGCTTTCTTACGCCTTTCCACCACTTCCTCTAATCCAGAAGTACTCCTCAAGTTCGAGTCTCAGGGGACCAAGATGATTCTCATTGCTCCTTCCTGGCCTCGGCAACTATAGTTTCCTCTACTCAACAGTATGTTGGCAGCCTCTCGAGACCACTTCCTTTGCAAATCAGTCTTTTGACTCAGGGTTCGTTGGTCCATCCAACCTGAAATCACTTCACCTTCATGCTTGGCTCCTGAAGAGATAGAAGTGAATCGGTTCAACGTCTCTCGTAGAGTCTCAGACATCCTTCTGGCTGCTCGGAAGCCAGCCACCAACCGTCGCTTCCAAATGGAAGCGTTTTCTCTCTGGTGTACAAAATCCTCTTGGAATCCCTTTTCCTGTCCTCCTGGCAAGGTTCTGGAGTATCTTTTGGACCTATCAAACTTAGGTCTTCAGTACTCCACAGTTAAAGTTCACCTTAGTGCCATCTCAGCGTTCCATGAGCGGTTTCTTCCTTAACTCTGGCTCAGTTACCTATGGTGAAGAGATTTCTTAAGGGATTCTCCATACCAGACCCTGTTAAGCGTCCAGTTGCAGCCTGGGACATTAACCTGGTGCTGGACATGCTCACTCGGAAGCCTTTCGAACCCTTAGCTACCTGTGAGCTAAAATTTCTTACCTGGAAGACTGCCTTCCTGGTGGCCATTACCTCAGCCATGGGGTCTCTGAGATACATGCCCTGGTTACGGACCCTCCATTATACTGTATTCCATAAGGACAAGGTAGTTCTCCGTACTCATCCTAAATTTCTTCCCAAGGTTGTGTCAGAATTCCATCTGAACCAACCTCTGGTACTTCCAGCTTACTTCGCTAATTTCCAAAATGAAGGGGCAGAGCTCTTCATTCCTTGGATGTTAAGAGAGCCTTGCGGTTCTATCTAGATAGAACCAAGGATATTCATAAGACTCAGCAACTGTTACGTTTCTTTCAGCGACACCCGGCTGGGTCAACCTGTGCTGTTAGATGTATCTCTTCATGGTTAGTGGCATGCCTTCGTCATTGCTATTCCATGGCTCCAAGTTAAATTAGAAGGTAGAGTGTCGCTCACTCTACTAGGGTGATCGCCGACATCCCTAGCGGAAGTCGCAATGTTCCAATTGCAGATATATCAACGCCACTACCTGGAGCTCAGTGCATACTTTCGTTAAGCACTATGACTGGATGTTCATGCCAGGCGACATTCCATGATCGGCAGAACTATCCTTAATGGGCTTCTATCTTAGGCAGCGTGAGCTCTGGCTCTCCTGCAGCCCTTTTGGGGATTATCAGCTTGGTACTCTCCACTAGTGTGAATGAGTGGTGAGACTTATGTCAGGGAAGATAGGAAAGTGCCGTACCTACGTAATTCTTGATCTTCTTGGGCGAGTCTCCACCACTCATCTCCACCGCCCTCTCCATCCCGAGCTCACCGCTGTATTGGTCTTCACTCCCTCAAATCTTTAGGCCGTGAGGACTTCTTTGCTGACCCTTCTTACACGGGTCATACGGACTATCTTATGTCCGTTTTTTAATGTTGGGTTTACCCTTTACGTTAGTTGCGCTGCACCTCCTTGGTAAAAAAGGTACTGAGGCGGTTGGAGGGTCGTCGCCGAGATGGTCATTACCGCTCGAGCCGCTGCTCGCGGCGCCGTGTCTCGCGGCGCCGTCTCTCGCGCCGACCCTCCAGCAAAAAGTTTGTTCCCGATGGGTCTTAGTGCCTCCAGCGCCAATCCCACTAGTGTGAATGAGTGGTGGAGACTCGTCCAAGAAGATCAAGAATTACGGTAGGTACGTAATTTTCCTGTCTAACAATCCTCTGCTGTGTTTTGCAGGATCACAGAGCTTACAGTGCAGGCGGAAAGGCTGAAAGCCCAGAATGCTGAGAGGGAGAAGTTGATCGTCAGCCTGAAACATGACCTTGAGAGACTGGTATGCAGCCACAGAGTTCATGGGGACACTGAACTCAGCCCGACATTACCAGTTACATTTATGGAATCTTGTTAATGTTTACTTGCCATGCATTCCTGTGCAGTTTCTCTCTCATCATTCCTTGTTTTGTTCATTTCTCTCTCTCTGCCTCTCCCAGTTTCCCTTTCCTCTTTTCCTCTCCTCTGTCACATTTTACCTGGCTTTTTGCATGCATATACACGTGTATTTTAGGCACATTATAGATGTGAGCACGTACCCTTTTCCCCCATGCTGATTTTTTCCATATCTCTGCAGGAATCCAGTAGGGCTGGTGAGGTGTCAGCAACTGAGGCCCTGAAAGCGGAGTATGAATCACTACAGCAGACACTGCACAATATTACTCAGGTAACTGAGTGTCATCACACCTGGACTCCTCTCTAGCTTGCTTTTTGACTGTGGCCAAAGCCGCCTTCTCCTCTGATGACATCTATACACAAACAGGCTGGGCTTGGCTGTAGGTTTTCCGTTGGCTACTCTTGTCCCACCTGTCCAGGAATGGATCACCTCTAGATAAGCACTTGTGTTTTATTTTTCTATATGCGTTTTTTATCTTCTTGGCAGGATCAGGAGGCTGTTTCAGCCTTGTCCCCACCAGCCAAATTCTTCCCGTATCTCCTCTGGTTCCGGGGAGCGTTATCCCTCGTGGTGGGGCCAGAAAGGGAGGGGCATCTTCCCCCACCCAGGACACAAATCCAGACTGTCCCCGGACCTGAGAGATCAGGTGGCCCACCAGCTTGACGGGCAGGGCTTCATATATCCTGTCCTCTATTTTTTCTCCTGTTTTCTCCCCTTGGCCTTCGCAGATATGCAGTGAGCACGTTGTGCGAGTTCTGCCTCTGCGGAGATGCCCAAGATGCTCTGAACGCTTGCTCTTCCCCCTCCACGGGACTCGTATGTGCCACTGCCTGGATTCCTCCCGGTGGCTGTCAAGTGGCGAGTCATGGAATCCCCCGTTCCTGAGGGAAGAGAGCAGTCCTACAGACTCTCAATCTTCCCTTTCCTGGCTGACCCCCAAGCGACCTGCATCCGTTTCTGAACCCGGGTCTCCGATGTGGAAAGAGGTTAGGTGCCCAGGGCACCTCAGCCCTCTTCTCCACCGGGCCAGCCCAGCACTAGTGTTTTTAACTTCAGATTAAGGATTTTTTTTACCAGGAAAGATGGACTAGGATGATTTTCTGTTTTCAGCTTCATCTCAGGACAGAGGAAAGTTACATAAAACTGCTACAATTTACATTAACAATACTGATACAACAGATCTGCAGCAAAATGAGATAGTTTACATTCCAAAACAAATTAGACAGTGTTTAGTATAACATGCACAATTTGCAGACAAAGAGAATCGAATTACAACTGTACACAGGATGGAACTGATCAATATAGTTATTGAGTTGTGGTCAGCAAGTATCTGCCAGTGCATTAGCAGTAATATCTAGCAGCCTGATAGAAGCAGCAAGAACAGCCAAATCCACTTAACAACACACAAGTGCTTTGTTTGAATAGATTGGTGCTTGCTTCAAAGGGTGCAGGTCCATCGTTGTTTGGGCCTATTACCTACACCTAGCTGTGTGAGCTGTCTAGGATTTATCCCTGGCCACTTTGTCAATATTGTAGAACCATGCAGTCTCTGTTTGTGTAGAAGCATCTTGTGTTTACATTAGTCCCATGAAGCGAGCACCAGTCTGTTCTGATAAAGCACTTTCTGAAGGTAAGCGTTCTTGGCTGTTTCTGTTGTGCTGCTTGACAGTATCTCTCATGCATCAGCCAATTTTTGTTGACCACAGCTGGCTTAAGTTCTTCCGAAGCACTGTGAACCGACAGTCTTTTGACAATAATTCACTGGTAAGTTGAGGATGTTGGTGGCTTTAGAGTACTCAATACACTTATCTGACCTTTCAATTCTTGTTTTTACTGGAGTTATTGTAAAACCTCTGCGGGTGCTATGTGTCTGTTGTTAGTAATGATAGTACAACACTGTGTCTCAGCTGGAGGGAGTTCCACACTGCACAGTAATGTTCATACCCCAGTACTGTCTCTGTTGACTTTAGATTTCCCAGTCCCACACTGCACAGTGGAATTCCTGCTCCTTGACTGTCCCTTGCTGCTTTATACATTGTTTATCCCCCATCCTGGTCGGCCCACGTTCATGTCAACCCCCCCCAGCCCTGTCCCCCAACTGTGCAGGGCTACCTCCCTTCTTCCCCCACAGCTTACCCTCCGTGGCAGGGTGGCAGGGACCCCTCAACCCACCATTACTGGATCCAGTTCGGGGAGGTGCCTGCTGATGTTGGGGGTGGTGCCTGCAGGGTTCGGCAATCATCTGACCTTTTTCTCCTCTGGTTTTCCCCCACTGGAGGAGGAGCCTGCAGTGTTGGCAATGGCCGAGCTGTGTGCGCGTCTGCCCATAGCTTGCCGGCCAACTGCTCCACCTGCACCCACTGCATACGGGATCTGGCACTCCAACACCCAGCCACCTCTAGGTGTCAAACATACGCCTGTCTCTGTTTCCCTCCCTCCCTCCCCGGGAGAGGAGAGCTGCCCTCCGGGCGCTCAAACCTCTCCCACCCCAGTCAACTCCTGGCGACCTGCGAACACAGCGAACACAGGTTGCCAGCGTGGTAGGAGCTAAGGCATGATGCCTCAGCCCTCCACGCCACTGGGCCGGCCCCCCTTGCTGCTTTAAATGACCTTTAGATGACCCTGTATTCTTGCTGGAGACGGTTCTGTCCCACACTGCACACTGTACAGTGGAGTTCATACTCCTTGACTGTCACTCATTAGTTTAGGTGACCCTGATTCCCAGTGGGAGAGTACTGTGGTAGACTGCACTCTGATGTTAATACCCCTTGATTGTCTGTCATTGCATTAGATAACTCTGGGTCCAGGGTGGGGGGAGTACTGTCAGACTGCACTGTGGTGTTCATACCCTTCAGCAGTCCCCCTTTGCTTTAGATCATCTTGTGTCCCATGGAAGAGAGTACTGTTGAACACAGCGCTGTAATGTTCATGCCCTTAGACTCTCCTCCTTTGCTTTAGATAATCCTGTGTCCTGTGGGAGAGAGTACATCCCCTCGATTGTCTCTCTGGTTTAGATGACTTTGTGTTCCTGCTGGAGTGGGTGCTGTCTTACACTATTCATATCCCTTGGCAGTCTCTCATTGATTTAGATTACCCTATACCCCTGCTGTCCAGCTGTACAGAATGCTATCCCACACTGTTATTACCTCTCGCCTATCCATCATTGGTTTAGATTACCTTTTACTCCAGCTGGACTGTCCCTTATTGGTTTAGACGACCTTGCGTCCCAGCTGGACTGTCTCTTATTGGTTTAGATGACCTTGTGTCCCAGCTGGACTGTCCCTTATTGGTTTAGATGACCTTGAGTCCCAGCTAGACTGTCCCTTATAAGTTTAGATGACCCTGTCTTCCAGCTGGAGAGGGTGTAGTCCCACAGTGCACAGTGGTGTTCATACCCCTCGACTCTCCCTCACTGGTTTAAATGGAGTGGGTGCTGTCCAGCACTGTTCATACCTCTTGGCTGTCCCTTATTGGTTTAGATTACCCCATACCCCAGCTGGAAAGGGTGATGTCCTAGACTGTTTCATACCCTTTGTCCCAGGTCACACCTGGAAATGAGCCTCGGCTCAGTGTGCCTTTCCTGATTACCAAATGTTTAAATAAAAAAATAAATAAATAAAATACAGGAACTTCCGGTGACGTCATGGCCCAAGCTACAGCCTAGGAAAAGAGGCTCCTGCTGAGATCTACTAAATCGCCTCCTAAACACAGCATTTTAAATCCAAATACGACAGTTGAAAGCAGCAGGAGGTAGTAAAATACCTAAAAAAAGAGGAGATGCAAAATACAGACCTCCGGATCGCCTCGATGGGGAGAGATCACCTGGCGAAGATTCAGAGAGCGAGGGCTCCCAGGCCTCGTCGGCCTCCCGACATAGCACTGCAACCTGCGACCAGGTCCCCTACATGATACTTCAACGGCAAATGGCACAAGTGCTAACCGAGATCCGTGATTTTTGAAATGAAATGAAATCAACAGCTACTGCACTTTGCACGGACATCGGCAAGCTTGAGAAATGCCAGGATGCCTATGAAACCCAGGCAACAGACACAGACAAACGTGTAGATGAGGTGGAGCGGGCCATCGTGCAGCTACACCGCAGCCTTAAAGCCTTGCAAGACCGTGCTGAAGATGCAGAAAGCAGGAATCGCCAAAATAATATCAGGCTGTCTGGCGTTCCTGAGGGGGCAGAGAGCACAGAGATGATACCATTCATCCAGAAAACACTCAGAGAGATATTACACTTGCCTGACTCACTGTCCCTTGAAATAGAGCACGCACACCGCACCCTGGGACCCAGGCCTGCTCCAGGAGCCCGACCCCGAACAATCTTAATTAAATTCCTGAGACATCAAGATAAGGAGACAGTGCTACATACAGCCTGGAAATGCGGTGCAGTGCACTTTAAAACCCAGAGATTGTATTTTGATAATGATTACGTGCCTGAAGTGATGACACGAAGAAGAGCATACATCCCTATCATGAGAGCTGTTAAAGCTGCAGGCATATGGTTTAGAACCCCCTACCCCTCCAAGATGGTCATTTTCTTTCAGGAGGGTCCCCTCACCTTTGACAGCGCTACGGCAGCAGTAACCGAACTGAAGGCAAGAAACATAGATGTCGCCCAGCGGTGCCTTAGATCCGGAATATCTATTGCCACCAAGCTCTCACAGAAGGTCTGGAGCAACAATCAGAGAGACTCCAGACGTCGGCAGGGGATGGATGGAAGCAATTCAGAAGATCGTGGGTACGCTGAAGGCCAGACAACTGACCCCGGAGGATGCTGTAGAGGAAATGCAAGCTACAGAAGACTGAACAACCGCAAGTCTAACACAAAGGACACTAAATTATACCTGTGCTTCTGACCCGATAGGGTAAATGTGGAAATATGTGGCCAAAGTGGAGTCATGGTGATCTCGATCGGGGGCTGCAGCTGATTCTTACCCTCCTAACCTGCAGATCTTGGATTAGGCCAAATGTTTTTAATTGAAACCCAGTGTCTTGGAGCTTCTAACTTGGTATCCCCAAATCTGTAAGATAATGAAGTAGGACCACTCTCCCGGGAGGGGGGGGCAGCAAACCGCAGCCCAGCCTATCCTTAAGGCCACTCCCATGTCTGGCCAACCTTACCAGGGAGTAACCTGGCTGACTAGGGAGCTGCATGAACTAAGACCCTGTTATAATACAATTCTGACACACTCTAACAAGGATAGGCTGCAATATCTATTAAACATGGGGGGGGGCACTGGAGCTTGGGCAGTTAGCCCCCCAGTTGCCCCTGACGACTGAGCCACATAGTGAGGGGGATCAAGCAACAAGAAATACATAAAATAAGAACTTCTGTAAGATATAATGAGAAGCATAGCTCTGTTGGATCAGAAGTCAGATAAGGGAGATGCCGGGAGCTGTTGCGCTGCTTAGGGCATAGGTCTAACAGCGGGTGCTGTTGAGGGATATCGAGGGGGATACCCCCTGGATGAATGGGATAGTACTGTTGGGTGGAGACAGGGGTGGAGCATTGGATGCCGAGGGCCCTGCTACACACCCACGAGGATAGTCGTGGGACAGAAATGGTCCCTCTCCCTCTCTTTCACCTTGTCTCCCCCCTTGGGCTGGATGTGGGGAACATACCACCAGACACCAGGACCACAGCCCAGAATTACTGTCTTCCCCACTCAGGATAACGGCTGCTGCTCTCATGACACTCTGGCACATCTTCTAGCTCACCACTGATCTTAGAGGGCTGCCTGACGTTCGGCCATAGACGTCACTTACCCCACTTACCTTTCCCTTGTTAGGCAATATAGGTGCCAAAGGCCCAAGACTGACTAGGGCTTTTGAAGTAAGGATTATTCCTTGCCATAGGATCAGGGTTCAACCCTGATCAGTGGAAGTACAAGTTTGTTATTTCTTGTTAAGGAGGCCATGTTGGTCACCTCACATATTCAAAGATGTTTGTTTGTATTACAGTAGCTGCTGAATGTCAGAATATTTGGTTATGTTAATGTTATTGTCTTGGAAAAGTCATCAGGTCTTCCCAAAGCTTCATACAAGTCTTTAATTTAATGTAGGCGGAAGGAAAACCGCATGTAACTGGCAGAGGGCTAGGCAACAACTGGCTTATAAAAATTTAGCAATGCACCAACCCAATCTGAAATTATTGTCCCTGAACATTAATGGTTGAACTTCACCAATCAAATGGTCAGAGGCATTGGCATTTATTAGAAGGTCTAAATCTGATCTAGTATACCTCCAAGAGACACACTTAAATACTGCTGACCATGCAAAGCTTGCCAAGCTAAGTAGGGGGCAGGTCTACCACTCCTCCAGTAAAGGAGGCAGGCGGAGAGGTGTGGCTATAATAATACCCCCGCATACCCCATTTAGAGCAGAATCCACTTGGACGGACCCAGAGGGTAGGCTTGTAATAGTGCAAGGTGTGCTTAATAATGAACAAGTTACCCTGGCTAATGTATACCCCCGGGCTTGCCTACGTCCCAACTGAAGCCCCTACTAGATAGAACAGTACAAAAGACTAGGGGAATTCTGTTAATGGCGCGTGATTTCAACCTTACGTTGGATCCTACCATTGACACTTCTAATAAGAGACCCCCTAGGCAATCAGCCATGCTGAAATTCTTCAATAGATTTGTGGCAGAGGTGGGATGGTGTGATGTGTGGCGAAGGCTACACCCTCAAACAAGGAACTACACCTACTATTCCTCGGCACACCACACTTATTCGTACATTGACCACACATATACGCAGGTGGAAAATCTAGGAGCCTTACAAGACATCCAGTTGGGAGATATTTCTATCTCGGACCATGCCCCCCTGATTTCTGTCTGGGATATGAGTCTTCAACCTAAGAACACTCGATGGAGACTGAACCCTTATTATTTGTGTTCTAAACAATTTCGAGAGTTTCTTTCAGACAAGAGCTCCAAAATTATAACAGACAACCCCCTTGGGGACACTACCCCGGCGATACACTGGGATACGATCAAGTCAGTACTCCGAGGGCACATAATAAAACACACTGCGGAATTAGGAAGGCAACGCAAGGAACAAAGAACCAAGCTGGAGGATGCTCTCCACTTTCTACAGATGGCTCATAAACACGGGGACACTTCAGTATTCCTCCAATTACAACAAACTAAGCTTGATTTGGATTGTCTGATCCAACAGCAAACCGAAATAGCCCTGACTTTTCTAAGACAGAGGTTCTACGAAGTGGGCCCTTGAGCAACCCGGCTGTTAGTCTATCAGATCCGCAAACAAAAAAAAGGCAGCCACGATTTCCACTATTCGCCACCCGGTAGGAGGTCAACCCCTAACCAAAATACATGATATAGCGGATGCTTTCACCTCATACTATACTGACTTAGATACCCCTGTGCATACACCGTCCACATGGCAAATATCGGACTATTTGCAAACAATTACCCTACCACAGCCCTGAGAGACTCATAAGGAGTCCCTTACTGCCCCAATTATGGAAGGTAAGATAGCTAATGTTATTACTAATGCCAAGTCCCTAAAATCACCAGGACCAGATGGATACGGCCCCGAATTCTATAAAGTTACCAAAGCACAAGTCACTCCCAGACTCCTTAATTTGTTCAACTCAATCCCTGAAATCCCCCAATCCTGGTCATATGCGACTATGTCTGTGATTCCCAAACCCGGTAAGAATTCACTACTCTGTAGTTCATACAGGCCCATATCAGTATTTAAGACTATAAACTATTTATGCGTATTTTAGCGCATCGCATAGACCAACTCCTCCCTCTACTAATACACAAAGATCAAATTGGTTTTGTGAGATCTCGCTCTACCACTGATAATATAAAGCACTCGCTCCATGTAGTCCATTATATGCAAATGTCTAAATCCCCCTCAGTATTAGTTAGCCTAGACACCAAAAAGGCATTCGACAGAGTCGCATGGCCATTCTTATATTTAACATTACACAAATTAGGATTCCCCCCTTCCCTCATCACAGTCCTCCAGAACATATACTCTACGCCCCAAGCATGCGTAAAGGTGGATGGACACCACTCCGGCTATTTCCACTTATGGAGGGGAACTAGACGGGGGTGCCCACTATCCCCCTTACTATTTGCAGCATTCACTGAGCCTCTTGCGCAACAAATCCAGGAATCCCAAGCAATTGAGGGAATAACTATAGGAGGCTCTGAACACCGCATCGCACTATATGCGGATAATATTTTGCTATATCTCCAAAATCCTGAAAAATCTCTCCCTAAAGTAAAACAAATCCTGGATAATTTTGGTCTAGTATCAGGATACAAACTGAACTTGGCTAAAACAGAGCTGCTCACCTTTCATTACTCTCCCTCACCACTCATCCAAGACACGATCCCGGGTAGATGGACCCTGCAGAGATTGAAATATCTGGGCATACATATAACCCGAACACACACAGCGTATTATAAATATAACCACTTACCCTTTGCGACACAATTAAAAGCGGAACTGAGAACATGGGCCACCCTACCTTTAAGTTTAACAAAGAGAACTGACCTGATTAGAATGGTCATACTCCCAAGGGCCCTATACCTATTTCAAAACATTCCGGTACATATACCACTAAAGACTTTCCGAGAGTGGAACCGCCTTATGGCGAAATATATATGGGTAAACCAAAGGCCACCAGTTCACTTAAAGATTCTTACTCTTCCGCGTCAGGAAGGAGGTTTGGCACTCCCAGATTTACGATTATACCAACAGGCGGCGACCCTGACACATGTAATGGCCCGGCAAAATAAGACATCCAGCCCACATTGGCTGGAGATTGAGAGAACATTGATGGGCGACCACACTTACTTCCAAATCCTATACCAACAAGTGGCAAATCTAAGAGCACACCAGCCATTAAACCCATGACTCGCATATCACTTCAAAAACTGGCACTCTATTAAGAAAACCCAGCACTTGACTCCCTTCCAATCTCTCATATGCCCACTCTCTAGCCTTAGTGACTTCCCTCTAAACAGCATAGATAATGGCTTTATGTATTGGGAGAGATGTGGCATAAAATACCTACTGCACATAATTACACAGGGAAACATATGGTCATATGCAGACATCCAAAAACAGTTCCACTTACCTCACCGTGACTTCTACCGCTATTTACAACTCCTACACTACGTTGAAAGTCTACCACAGACACTTTGGACCCCTGAATAGTATCCAACTTTCATTCATAGTCAAATCCAACTTAACAACACCCTGAAAGAGGACCACCTGGTATCATTGTACTATCAGGCATTAAACTCAGGAAAGGAATCCCTTACTGAGAACATACACATGCAGTGGAGTCAGGAAACAGGATATCTGGTTGCACTTGAAGATAGACAGTGAGCGTGTAGCTACTCTGCCCCAGTGGCCAGTTCGCACCAGTGGCGTGAATATGCATGGAAGAATCTGATTAGGTTCTTCAGAACACCAGTAGTCACGAGTCACTACTCCCCTGCCAGTCTAGCAAAATGCTGGCGCTCATGCAGTGAAACCAAGGTGAATCATACTCATATTATGTGGTCTTGTCCGGCCCTTAAGTCTTTCTTCCTACACCTCCAGACTCATCTGCAGGAAATACTAGATCCCCAACTCCAGTTAACAATGGAGATGTTCCTCCTCCTTATCCTTCCTAAAACACTAAGAGGCCCCAATACTAGATACCTACTCCTTCTCCTCATTACTGCAGCAAAAAAGGCAATGACCAAACTGTGGTTGACCACCAAGACTCCCACGATACAGCACTGGTGGGACATCACGAGACAGATCTATAACATGGAAAGAATAACACACAACTTAAATGAACAGGAAGAGAAATTTACTACCAGATGGATTCGCTGGTAGATTTACTATATGTTAAAAATACTACCTTCACCCCTTAGGGAGCATAACTATTCATTAACTGAAGAAACTATCCCCAGAATTAGGCAGATGGGGCGTTATCCCCAGATTACACCATCTGTTGTTCTTAGTGCAGAGAAACCAATATAAATTTCCCCTAGAAGAGAAGGGGGAGGGACAGTGGGAAGGGGGGGTTTAGGGGTTGTAGGATTATGCAAGCCCCCATGGACCCACTGGCCCAGATATTCAAACTGCACCCGGCTGTGGCGCAAGCTTGGGCGCAGCGCAACTTGGCTGCGCAGGGGTGTGGACTGGGCGATATTCAACGGAGCTGCACCATGGCTCAGCAGCTTTGAATATCACACCCTGGCCACCCCCAGTGTGCATGGCGCAGTGGTGCTGCGCCAGTACAAGTGGCCAAAGTGGAGCATGGAGATGCACTAGCGCAAGTTCCATTGCGCCATGCACAGCACCAGCGATATTCAAAAGTTGACATGCAAATGGGGCCATAATGTATGCAAGGTGCACATCGGGTCATTTGCATGTCATTATGGCACCATTTGCATGCAGGTTCGCTGATCCCTGACGACTTGCACCTGGCACCCTGCCAGGCAGCAGCCGTCGGGACCAACGCCCCCTGCAGCCTGATCGCGAGCATTTGTTTAAAAATAGATCCCCTTCTAATATCCCTGGTGGTCCAGTGGACCGCTCTCTGCCCGATCTCGGGCATCTGTAAATAAAAAAGTCCAATATCCCTGGTGGTCCAGTGGGCGGCTTTCTGCCCGATCGCGGGCATCTGTAAACAAAGAAGGTCCACTATCCCTGGTGGTCTAGTGGTACCCCCCTCCCACCCTCCCACTGAGCCCGACCAGCCCGCTCCCTGCTGGCAGGCAGCACCCACCCGCCTGCCGCCCGCCTACCGCCCCGGCCACCTCAGGTAGGGCTGCATGCCCATTGGTTCTGGCGAGCCAGCCGTGCAGCCCATACCGTACTACACATTCCAGATATGTGATTCATGGCAGTGGTAGCAGCCTTCCTGCAGCACAAGGGCATCAGGGTGTGTCCCTAACTAGATGACTGACTGACTGATAGCCATGTTGTCAAAAGAGGCCGTAGAGTGGCCCAGGGATCTGGCCCTCTAGACCTGCAGAAACTTGGGGCTGCCAGTCAGCCCAGCCAGGACCAAACCGATACCCTCGCAGGTGATCTAGTTCACTGAGGCAGAACAACTCCCTGTGGGCCAAAGCCCACCTCCCTGCTGACCGGGCACTGCTGTTAGCTCCTTTGCCGGAGCATTTCAGTTTGGGTGCTTGTGCCCTGCCTGGGACTTCCTGCAGCTGCTGGGATACATGGCATCCTGAACAAGTGTGATCCCTTGGGCCTTCTGGTGGATGTGCCACCTTTCATGGGAATTGGGCTATCAGTTGTCCCAACACGTAGGCCACTTGGACCAGCCAGTCTCAGTGATGCAACCTGTCATACCTGCACATAAATACTTGTACCCCCCCCCCCATAGTAAGTATTTCAGGATCTTCTTTGAGGATATCTCTTGCAACAGGTCACACCTTAGGAACTATAGCCGTCAGGCACCAGTACCACACGGAAACATTTTTGGTAGCAGTCTATCTGGGGTGGCCCACAGCGATGTCATCCCTATATAGCCGTGGGCGGCCTTGTGCCCTCCTCAGTTCTTTTCCCGCCATTGACTATCGCACTTCAGACTCTACGGAGCACTGTCGCTTCAGTCAACCACCATTTTTTCCTAGAACTTACTGTTTTTATTTCTTTTTTCTCACCCTAGTTCTGCAATCACTTTATTCCCAAAAGTGATTTTCCTGCTTATTTTTGTTTATGCCAACTGGCTTGGACAGCCTTTTCCATCGCTGCAGCTGCGGACAGAAGATCTACAATAAAGATGAACATGGGGCTTGTGTTCACTGCCTCGGCACTGACCATGACATTCAGGCCTGCGAGATCTGCCACAGCTTCAGTCAGGCTAGCTGGTGGTGTCGCCAGATAGAACTGAAATCCTTCTTAATGGAGCAGAAGGTCACCACCTTGGAAAAGAATCTTCAGGCCAGGAGCACCTGTGCATCCTCAGCCCCGTCCGTGAGCTCTCATGCCTCCAAGATCCGGGACAAGTCATCGGGGAAGCAATGCCACCAGAAGAAAGATAAGTCTTCCCAAGAACATTCTTGCTTGCAGCTTCCTGCGCTGACCACTTCAGGGTCATCGACCAAGCCAGTGGTGACCCCAGCTGCCGCCCACACCCTCTCTGCTACAGGGTCGGCCTTGGCAGCTTTTTCCACTGGAGCTCCTCCACCTGGCATTAGCTCTTTGTTGGGTCTTTCCTTCCTCCTGTTGATGATTTCCACTGCCTCCCTCACCCTTTCCAGAATGGGGGGAACTCTGGAAGTACAACCCTTCAGTTTCTCTGCTACCAGAGTGGACCTATCATCGTCAGCGTTCTAATCTCCCCCGCCGACACTCCCGTCCCAGCTGACAGCCTCCACGCCTTCTTAGGGGCTGCAAACAGGGAGCGGCACTGGCCTAAGTAGTGGCCCACGATGGTCATGCATTGTCGGGTTTTAGGCCTCTTGAGCCAATGTCCTTGACCATTCCTGTGATGTCAAGGATGTGGGTCCCTCAGTTAGTGCCTCAACCTACCCCCATCCCATCGCTGCGTCAGCCATCCCTGCCACCAACTGGTCACAATACCCCCCTGTCGCTACTACAGGGCATCCTGCCAACACCTGTGACATTGATGTTCAGGCCCTATTCTCCTCTGTCTGGAATTTAATGCAGAGGGTTGCTGCACCTCAGGGCTCATCACAGGTGGGGCCTTCTCAGCCAGCATCAACACCTTCGCACCATGCTTTGTCGTGACTGGACCCTTCTCGGTCATCAATGTCTTTGGTGCCCATTTTTGAGCCAGGGGATGATGATGATTATTCCCTGACTTCATGCACCATGTTTATGAAGATAAAGAGGCTGAGGACCGGATTCCCCTCTAGCACCTCCACTGTTTCCTTGGCAGGGGAGGACTCCTCTAAGTATACCCACATTCTCCCCCGGATGAGCCCTCCTTCATTGCAGTGATGCAGCAACTACAGACCGCCATGGAGTTTGACACTGTGGAGCAGGATGTTACCCAGTGGAACATGGCTGATTACCTGGACCTGCCAGATTCCCCACCTCTCATCATTCCTCCTACGATCAGTCCATATGACGATGTCACTGTGACTGCTTGGTGCAGACTTAACCTGATTCCTTCTATGCCCTGAAAGGTGGACAGGCTGTATCAGGCCCCCTGTGGGAAGCCCTCTTTTGCAGGGCCCCCACAAGCGGATTCTGTGGTGATCAATGTGTCCCATGATTGGTCCAAGAGGCCTCAGCACCTCCGCTCTTTTCCCTCCGGACAAAGAGTCCAGAAAGCTGGCCCTTGCGGGCAAGAGGGTTTTTGCCTCTTCCACTTTGGCTATCAGGATCATTAGTTACATGAGCCATATGCTTAAATTCCAGAATGACCTCTGGAAAGCAGCCAGATCTGCAGCCCAGTCCCTCCCAGAGGGCCCTCATAAACAGGAGATGCAGCCAGCTGGGGGAGAAGAATTAAGCATCCTATGGACTGCTCTCCTTTTCTGGGAGGAGGGAGGGGTGAGTGTCCGGTGTTTGATGTTCCCCTGGCGGAGACCGGGGGTACCACAAGCAACCAGCGCCAGTACGTTGAGGGCAGGGTGGACACTGGACGTCATTGCACGGTGGGGTACGCCAAAAAAAAAAAACACACGCCAACCGCTCAGGATGATGCTGCCCCAGTATGTGGCCTCTATGGCTCTCTGCCGCTCTGCTGACCAAATACGGCGCCACCAAAGCCCCGAACCCCGCACTGGGAGGGGAGCCAGGGAGGCAGTGTTGGATTCTCCGTCACCTTCTCCCATTGTAGACTGGCTAGATGTGGTGCTGTGGCCCCACCCTGGGGGATAAGCCAGGGGGTATCTGCAGAGGCGGCTATAGGAGAGCAAGGTAGGTGCCTAAAGAGGAGTTGAGCAGCAGAGCAGCCGATGGAAATAAAGCCTACTAAATAAAAAAATAAAATAAACAGGAGATGCTCGAGACCCTCCAGTCACATGTGGATGTGGATAAGCACCTCTTTTGGGCTGCCTGTCAAGCCCTAGATGCCTCAGCCAGGGACTCTGCAGTGGGAATTTGCCTGAGGAGGTACTCCTGGCTCAGGGTGTCAGGTTTTGCTATTGATGTGTAACAATCCATCCTGAATGCTCCCTTCATGGGCTACAAGTTCTTTGGGGCGGATGTGCAGGATATCCTTAATGCCTGCAAGCCTCAGGGACAACACAGAGGTCCATCCACTCCCTCTATCACACCCACCATAAGAGCAGGCAGAGGGTGCACTTTTGGTGTACCACCCACAGGCCCAGGTCTGGCACCAGACAGCCCGGCAAATGTAAGGCTGGACCAGCCCTGCCGACTCCCACCTCCGCCACAGAGAAAACCTCAAGAGGTGAGAGAGTGACCCTGGCTGTGGATTCTGCCTCAGCCTGACTCCTTGCTCGACCCCTCCACCCAGTACCCCAGGATGTGGTGGTCGGGGGTAGTTTCTCCCTCCATCTGGATGGGTGGCAGGAGATTACAACTGACGCCTGGGTTCTGCAATTCACAGAACAAGGAGGCACTCTGGAATTTTTGGAGATGCCTCCAGGTCTCCCTCTAAGGCCTTCTGCTTATCCTCTTGGCCACATACCTGTGCTGCTGGAGGAGATCCTTATGCTGCTGTGAAAAGGGCCATAGAACCAGTCCCCGAGGATCAAAGGAACACGAGGTTCTACTTCCACTTCTTCCTCGTCCACAAGAGACCACCAGGCACCACTCAGCCGACGCCAGTGACCACTGACATCCATGCCTTGTTTTCTTCCATCTGGAACTTCATGCAACGAGTTGCCCCACCTCAGGTCCCATCGCCGGCGGGGCCTTCCAGGCTGGTTTTGGCACCGTCGCATTGTACACTGTTGCGACCAACCCCTTCTCGGTCGTCTATGTCTTCAGTGCCTACCTCTGAACCAGGGGACAAAGATGATTATCCCCTGATTTCCTTATGCCCAATGAGGAGGATGAGGAAGATGAGTATGCCAGGGCCCGGAGCCCCTCTAGCACCTCCACTGTTTCTTTGGCGAGGGAGGATTCCTCAAAATATACTCCGTGGTCCTCCACACTTATGACTCCTCCTTCATTGCGGTGATGCAGCAGCTGCGGCCACTATGGGGTTTGATGCTGCGAAGGAGGACATTCCCTGGTGGAACCTGGCTAAATACCTGGACCTTCGTATTCCCGTCTCCTCATCATTCCGCCTGTGCTAAATAGCTATGAGGATGCCACTATGGCCACTTGGTACAGACCTAACTTGATTCCCCCTATGCCCAGCAAGGCAGACAAGCTGTATCAGGTCCCCACTGAGAAGTCCTTTTTTGCCAGGCCCCCGCAGTCTAATTCCGTGGTGATCAGTACGGCCCATAATAGGTCCAAGAGACCTCAGCTGTCTCTCCCTCCAAACAAGGAGTCCAGAAAGCTGGACCTTATGGGCAAGAGGGTATTTGCCGCTTCCACTTTGGCCATCAGGATTATTAATTATGTGGGCCATTTTGAACATTTATTGTTAAAGAAGCTATATTGTGATACTGTTTACAATTGCGATTAATTATTCTGTATGTTGTGTAAATGTATTTTTGTATTGTAATGTTATGTGTCAGATGTGGCTGAAAAAGGGCTGTGCTCAGTCCACTTCCTGGTTAAAAATAAAACAAACAAACAAACAATGTGCTCAAATTCCAGAATAATTTATTTATTTATTTAGTTTTTGTTGACTGGGTAAGTGCTCTAGACAAGTCCTGCCTATTTTTAGGCATGACCTGGGAGGAGGGGGATACAGATGAATGCCAACCGACCTTGAACCAGATTAAGCTGTTGGTGGTATTTTTAGTGAATGAGGGAAATTTGGCTAGGACACCGGGGAAATTCCCCTACTGCATGCTAGCGGTAGGGGGACCTGTCGACTGACACAGCATTTTTCCACTTGGAGCACAGCTTAGCATGGGGCTGGACGTCTTACCTGCTGAGGGCAGGAGAGCTGCTGATACACAGATGGAGGAGGATGGGAGCGATATGGTGAGCACAGTTTTGAGTAAACCTGGGGAGCTTCCCGGAGACGAGTGCGGAATGAACCACGCCACGGGAGAGTTGGGAGACGAGGGATGCAAACGGAGCGAGACTACAGATCTTTCTACAGCATAGCCTGAGGCGGCTGGCGGCCCGGAAACTGAGCAGGCATGTGAGAGGTACACAGAGCAACTGCCCGTGGTGGTGGTGGCAGGTTTGATCATTCCTGATGCGGCTACATTGCCTTTTGCATCAGGGGAGGAGCGAGACGCACCACGGAAGTTACCGGCAGCGATGGGGGGGCTTCCCAGCCAGGGACTGGAGCAAGGAAACTGCCCTGCTAGATGCAGAATGGATGAGGAAGGACGGCAGGTGGATACCGGATTCTGAATGTATTACTTTTTTTCTGGGGACACGGCTGTTCAGGAGTCTTCAGGGACAGTGTAACCATTGGAACCGCAGGTGGAGGCAGGTGATACCTCAGTTCGTGAGACTTTTAAATCTTTTACTGCAGGGGTAGACTCGGGGGGGGAGGGGGCCCTACTGGGACATCGGATGTCCCCCCTCCTCGGAGAACATTTTAACAAAGGTCACGCTTTTCAGACCTATTTCAAAATAATCGCCTGGAACAGGCCCCCAGACGGAACACTGTCCGCCTTAGGTACGGGGGTGCGGGGGCTTCAAGAACAGCCTAATCGATTCTTTGTGGCACGCAGGCTCCTCAGAGGATCTATGAACTTTCAGGCATCAGACATTTATGCCCTGATTAACATTCAGGGGGAATAAACTTTTGATATAAGTTTCAAATCGTTTGTGGGTCTTGACAAATTCTGGCAGAAGTATGATTCTCTTAAAGCTACTCCCTTATGGACTCCATTTTGGGCTATCCCTATCACGAAACCACAGTTTAAAACTGTGCATATTATGTTCAGAAATGAAGGGGTAAATTTGGGGGACATTCTGTATTGGCTGGGGAGTAAATGCACTGTATTGGGTCCTCCTGAACCAGTCATTGATGGGGAGAGCATTTGGACAGGCAGTTGGAAGTTCAAGGTAAAACTGCATATTGTGGGGGATTTGGTTCAACATGTTCCAAATAGTTTTTTCTTGGGAAGGGATCGAGGTGTCTGCTTCTACCCAGGCCAACCCAAGGCATGTTATAAATGTGGGAGCCCACGCCATCTCAGCAGTGCGTGTGATAAAATCAAATGTGCTTTGTGTGGAGAACCAGATCATGATAGTGGTACCTGCCGTAATGTTTTCTGCTGCAATCTGTGTGATATCCAGGGACATGCTTACCATCAATGTCCATACGCGGGCTAGAACAATTCAGGGGCCTAGATAAGGAAACCCTGATTTCGGATGCCCAGGACCGATTTAGGCCATATACGGAGGAAATGGCCCCCCCATGATTGGTCCGGACCCTCCAGCTTCAGCTCCTCCTGAGGGAGAGGTATCTGGCTCCTCTGGCATACCTTCCGAGGCCACACAACCACTAGAGGGTCTGGGGCTCATTGCTCCTACCATGCCCATTCTAGACCCCCCCCCCGCCCCTGAGTTTCAGGCACCTCACCCAAGACGTGTGACTCGGTCTCATGCTAAAAAGATCATTATGCCACCTATCACCACCACGCATAACACTTTTAAGGTTCTGCAAGATGCGGATGGGGACTCTGAATCTGATCTATCGGTAGCTTCTGGGGTTTTGTCTGGGATGGAGTGTGATGATGAAGGAGGTTCTGAATTGCTGGACACCAAGAAGAAGTCGGGACGGAAGCGTAAAAAGGACAAGTCTTAGTCCTGCTCTCTGGCTTCTTTAACGGTAGTTTCCCTGAATTCTTGTAGTCTCAAGAATTCTAAAAAACGTCTCGGGCTTTTACATTTTTTGTAAATCCTTATCTGCAGACATCATTTTGCTGCAGGAGACGCGTCTCTCTACTCTTACAGACATTAATTACACCAGGAAATTATGGCATTCAGGACCCTCTTTTTGGTCCTTTGGTCCTGATGTAGCTGACGGGTTGGGGGTATTATTCTGCCATCCTTTTGTTCAAGTTACAGGTTTGGTAGACATTGTTCCTGAGTGGGTATTGCTCCTGGACTGTGTCTGCCGAGGGTTTTTCCTCTGTATCATCAACATTTATGCACCCCAGGTTAAATCAGCCAGGATTGCCTTATTTTTGGAAATACAGCAGTACCTGTCTACCCCTAGACACATTATCTGGGGGTGATTTCAGTTGTGGTTTGGATATTAGATTTAAGGATCAAATACAGCGTAAGATGTATTGTGATTCTCATGCTTTGTTCAAATTACTGCAGATGGCCTCCTTGACAGATGCTTATAGAGCACTTCATTCCGACTCAGGGTCCACTTATAAAGGTGGCAGCCTTGCAACACGGACTGATTTTATTTTTTCTTCCAGATATTTACTACCTTCCACTTTTTTCTTGACTCCTTGCAAATTTTCAGACCGTTTATTGTTAAAGGCAAGATTTTCATTGTCTAAGATTCCACCGTCTTTTTCCTGCCTTGCCGATTCAGTGGAAACTGAACCCGGCAGTTCTCGCTACTGAGAGGTTCCAGTTATGTTTATCTCAGATGTTGGACAGGAGGCGTTCGGTGTCTGGGATGTACGATTCCTGGGGTGATTGGTAGATGGATACTAAAATGGAGTTTCGTATGACCTCTAAGGCTTATCATTTTAATACCCAGTCCGCGGATTATCTTGCCTATTTAAAACACAGAGCACAGTTTTATAAATTAATGTCACTTCCCTCAGTTTCTGATGTTCAAATACAGGAACAAATACCTGTGCTCAGACAAAGCATGAGGAATTATCATTATGGGAAAGCTTGTAAAATTCATGATGAATTATCTTATGGGTTTAAATCCTCGCCAAGTTCGGACCCTTTTTCGGCTTGCAAGCAAACATTGAACGGCAAACTTATGGATGGCCTCTATGATTATAGGGGGATACTACGCACAGCAGACACTGACGTGCTGCATATAGCCCAGGTTTTTTTGCAATCCCAACATGGTAAAACTTTCCAGCCCACTATTAAATGGGAGGACTTTTTAATTTTTCTCCCACCTACTATTACTTCCTCTGATTCTCTTATTTTAGATAGGCCCATTTCCCTGGATGAGGTTTGATCAGAAGTAGTGCATTTGAAGTCAGGGATCTCACCTGGCCCAGATGGTTTAATTAATGAATTATACAAAATCATGACAGATGATATCAGCGCCATCCTGAGTTCTGTTTTTAATGAGATTCTAGACTCTTCACGGATGCCAAGTGGATTCTCGGATGTCTTGACTGTTTTCTTATTTAAAAAAGAGATTGAGCACCGCATTGAGAATTGGAGACCGATCAGTTTATTGAATACAGATTACAAGATTTTTTCAGCGATTTTATGCCATCGGCTCCAACATGTTGCTTCTTTCTTAGTACATCCAGTTCAAACATGTTCCATTCCAGGTAGACATATCCATCAAAATTTGGCTCTACTACGGAATGTGTGTGAGTTTGGACGGTTGGGGAAATTGACTGGTTATTTACTTTCCTTGGACCAGGCTCAAGCCTTTGACAAGGTAGCGCACAGGTTTTTATTTGACGTCCTACGGCGGTATGGGTTTTCCACTAAAATAAGAACCTGGGTGGCACTTTTATATAATAATGGCCAAAATTTTCCCCTTGTTAATAGATTAGTGGGGGAAGGGATTGATTTCTGTAGGGGGGTACACCAGGGCTGCCCACTTAGTCCCTTGTTATATACCTTCGTTTTGGACCCTTTGGTTCGGGAACTCCTTCATCATTCTCACATTCAAGGTTTATCTCCATCTCCAGAGGTTCCGCCACAGTGTTTGGCGGTCTACGTGGATGACATGTGTTTTCTGCTTCGTGATACAGCTGAAGGTATAGTTGCATTGCATGTAGTAGCCCAGTTTGGTCGGCTTTCAGGAACATCAGTGAATTATGAGAAAAGTGTCAGTGTTTTTTTAGGTGAAGGGGTTTTTGATTCCATGATTGGGCGGATAACCATTTCTACGGGGCCCATCAAGATTTTAGGTTGTTTCTTTGGGACAGGAGATTTAAATTATCTTAATTGGCAAGCTCACATTGTGATGGGTGAAAAGAAGGTACAATTATGGAAAAACTGGTCATTTTCTAAACAGAAATGTGTGTTAATAATCAAAAGGTTTTTACTTCCTCTGTTTCTTTATTTGAGTTCGGTTTTTCCCTTACCCAGGCACCAGGAAACCCATTCATATACTATTTTTTTTTTCAAATGTTGTGGGGAAGCCGATTGAACCCGGTCAAGCGAGATTTCACATATCTTCCGATTAAGGCGGGTGGTCTCGGCATGATTAATCCAATTGTTTTTTATTTGTCCTTTTTTAATTAAAATTACATTTAAAGGCCGGCCTGGTGGCGCTGAGGGTTGGGGCGCTGGTCGCTACACCTCGCGCCACGCCGGCGACCCGTGTTCGGGAACGGGCATGGGTTGCCGAGAGTCGCGCGAGAGGAGATGGATTGGCGTCCGGAGGACTGCTCTCCATCTCGGGTGAGAAAGTTCGGGCGGCGGTGCTGCAAGCCCTAAGCGGAGGCTGAGGATCGACAGCACGCAGCCGCCAAGCCAAGGGGGGGCGGGACGTAGCAGATGCTTGACTAGCGCGCTCACGGGCGCGTGCGTGCACTCAGTCACTGGCGTCATTGCACGCCATGCCGGCCGGGAGGAAAACAGAAGAAAATGGGAGCCCGGCAGCACGACGTCATTCCCCGGCGCCATTCCTGGAGGGCGCCTCCCTGGCATGGATCCGTTGGGGTGGGTTGAGTCGCTCCCCACCACCCTGCTGCGAAGGGTAAGTCGTGGGGTGCAGAAGGGGGGTCTCATGTCAGGGATAGGCGCGGGGAGCAGTCACGGGGAGATTATGGCGGAGCTCGAGGAGAGAAAAATAACATCAAAAAAAAATTACATTTAAAGAGGTGTCGTCAAATCACTCTCATCCATGGGATGCCTGGACTCTGCTTTCACGTCAAGATTTTTTGTCATGGTGGTCCACTCTAGCACCTATCGTGAAAACTAATTACAAAGTACCTTCTTTTTTGCCAGTACTGGCAACTAAACTTCGTATGTGGAGTGTGGCAAAAGACAAGGTTTATCGACTTTCCCGGAAAGGTATATATCGGAGTATAATGTCTCTGAATTTTTTAGTTCGGGTTGATTTTACCAGGTGTTACCCCGCGAAAACACACTTAACCCTCAAAGTGCTGATGGACGGGAGGATTCCTGGTCGGATGTGGAATGTCACTTGGTTAAGTTGTCATGGTAGGCTAGGGGTTAAAGGGAATTTAAAACATAAGGCTCCTGCAGAACGGAACTGCATTCGTTTTGAATGCGTGGGCATAGAAGAAACCCAGACTCATTTTTTCCATAATTGTTTGTATACAGTACAGTTTTGGTCTGCTTTGTCTGCAAAATGGGGTTGGGGGATGGCATGTCAGATTACCTATGAATGCTTGGTTTTAGGGGAATATTAAGAGGTATTTTCCCGTTTTCATCCTAGTACTCTAAATGTAATATTTGCTTGCATCAAGTTCTATCTCTGGCAGGTGAGATGTTCTTTTTCCATACAGCATACGTATACTTTACCTATGGTGGTGATCAGTCAAATTGAATCGGCTTTACGGACACAAAAGGACTTTGAATACCGTCATGTTCCGATTTCTTTATTTCACGAATACTGGAAGCATGTCTACTGAATTTAATATGGTCTGTTTTTTCTCTTGTATTTTTCTGTTATTTTTCTTTGTTTGATATCTCTACAGTGATGTTTCTGTTTCAGTTTATATTTGTTTCTGTTTACAATGAGTACTCGTATTGATGTTTTTTGGTTTTTGCAATAAACAATTCCCCTACTCTTTTCGATAAGTGCCATGGGATCGTTAACATCCACCTGAACTACCACCAATCCAGGCAGATGGGACCTCAGTTTATCATCTCTTCGGAAAGACGGCACCTCAGAAGTGTAGCACCCCTCTCATGCTGCACTGTAATCTCTGGAAAGCGGCCAGGACTGCAGCCCAGACTCTTCCTGAGGGCCCCCCCGAAACAGGAGATGCTCAAGACCCTCCAGTTAGGAATGGACATGGACAAGAAACATAGAAGTTGATGGCAGAGAAGGACTGCAAGGCCCATCCAGTCTGCTCATTTCTTTTTCTACCTTATAAATGTGCCATCGTCCTTTGCTGCCAGTGGCCTATCTATTCGTATTCATCTGTATTGCTCCCTTATGCCTATCCCTTGCATGTTTGAAGCCCTGAACTGTATTCATAGCCACCACTTCCTGAGGTATGCCGTTCCATGCATCCACTGCCCCTTCTGTGAAAAAGAACATACCCCTTAATCGACCTCCCTCTAATCTCATGCTGTGTCCTCTTGTCCTGCTGTTTTTCTTCTATTGAAACATGTTAGACTCTTTCACCTTGTTAATGCCCTTAAGGTGTTTGAATGTTTCGATCATATCACCTCTGTCCCTCCTTTGCTCTAGGGTATACATATTGAGCTCTGTTAATCTGTTCTCATATGTCTTCTGATGCAGTCCCTACACCATTTTGGTTGCCCTTCTCTGGACAGCCTCAATTGGGTTAATGTCCTTGTGAAGGTGTGGCCTCCAGTACTGCACGCAGTACTCCAGATGGGGCCTAACCAGTGTCTTGTAAAGAGGGATTATTACCTCCCTCTTACGACTTGTGAGACCCCTACTAATACACCCTAACATCCCCCTAGCCTTACCTACTGGTTTAGTGGTCTGCTTGGATGATTTCAGGTCATCAGTGATGATGGTGCCCAAGTCTCTTTCTTCCTTTGTGACTGTCAGCAACTCTCCTCCCAGCCTATAGGTGGCTTCAGGGTTTCTCTTCCCTATGTGCAAGATCTTGCACTTCTTTTCATTAAATCCCAGTTGCCACTCTTCCGACCATTTTGCTTGTTTATCCAGATCTCTTCTCATTCTGCCCACCCCATCTGGATCATCTACTCTGTTGCAGATCTTGGCGTCATCTGCAAACAGACAAGCCTTACCCTGTAGTCCATCTGCGATGTCACTGATGAAGTTATTGAAGAGGACTGGCCCCAGGACTGACCCCTGAGGTACCCCACTTGTGACTTGCATCTCTTCTGACTGCATACCATTTACCACCACTCTCTGTTTTCTGCCTGCCAACCAGTTTGCCACCCAGTTGACCAACTTCTGACCCACCCCGAGCCTACCCAGCTTGTTTATCAATCTTCTATGTGGAACAGTGTCAAAAGCTTTGCTGAAGTCAAGGTAGGTGACATCAACTGCTCCCCCTTGGTCCTCCACCACTCTGGTAACCCAGTCAAAGAAATCTATGAGATTAGTTTGACAGGACCTTCCTTTTGTAAACTCATGCTGTCTTGGATCCTGTGCCCCTATGTATTCCAGATGTTGCAGTATCATGCGGGCAGCCTGTGATGCCCTGGATGCCTCAGCCAGGGCAGCTGCAGAAGGAGTATGCCTGAGGAGGTACTCCTGGTTCAGGGTGTCAGGATTTGCTACAGACGTTCAACACTTCATCCTGAATGTGCCCTTCAGGGGCTGCAAGCTCTTTGGGGCAGATATGCAGAATATCCTTAATGAACTTTAAGCCTCAGGGAGAACGCTGAGGTCTGCTCACTCCCTCTATCATACACACCAGAAGAGTGGGTAGAGGGTGCCCTTACGGTGTGCCACCCATCAACCTAAATCTGCCACCAGACAGCCATGCAAGCGAAAAGCTGGTACGGCCCTGCCTACTGCCTTCTCCACCACAGGGAAGTCCTCAAAAGGTGGGGGAGCGGGCTGGGCCATGGGTGCCATCTTAGCCTGACCCCTTGCCAGACCCCTACCTTCGGTTCCTTAGGATGTGGTGGTTTGTTTTTACCTTCATCTGAACAGATGGTGGGAGATCACAACTGACGCCTGGGTGCTGCAACTCATAGAATAAAGACACGCTCTAGAATTTGTGGAACTGCCACCGGATCTCCCACCAAGGCCTTTGGCTTACCCGCCAGGCCATGTACCCATGTTACTGGAGGAGATTTCTACACTGCTGTAAAAAAGGGCCATAGAACCCATTCCCGAGAGTCAATGGAACTTGGAGTTCTACTCCCACTTCTTTCTCGTTCCCAAGTCCACAGGGACTTGAGGCCCATCCTGGATTTATGAAACCTGAACTACTACATCCAGTACAAAAGGTTCAGGATGGTCACCCTCCTGGGCCAGTTGTCTTTGCTCCAAAAGGGAGACTGGATCTGCGCCCTTAATATGCAGGATGCCTACCTGCACATCAAGATCTGTCTTTCCCACAGGAAGTACCTTAGGATCTTACTTCCGAGAGGGCTCTTGCAGTAGGTAATTACATATAGGACTGACGTCGGCAGGCGTCAGAACCCCATGGAAAAATTTCTAGCTAGCAGTCTCTGGCAGGGGACCGCCTCCACATCTGGTGACCGACATCATACGACGTCAGTATAAAGGGGCAGTCCCCACGCCCGCCTTCCAGTTCTTTCAGCGCCTCGCGGAAAAGTTCAGTGTTCGTCAGCCTCAGTCGTCGGTAGCTTTTACCAAGTTATTTTCGATTTTTCAAATTTTTGTCAGGTATTTGTCATTGTATGTCGTCCCCTACACCCTCCGAGCACAAGAACAAGTGTGACTCGTGTGGTGCCCAACTCCCGCGCACAAGGACGGCCATTCCCAGTGCCTCTTCTGCCTAGGCCCAGATCATCAGGTGGAGAAGTGCCAGCACTGCCTTAAATTCAACATGGCCACCCACAGACAGCGGCAGCAGTCCCTGGAGGCCCATATTTTAAAGAAGAAAATGTCCTCCATGGAAAAGGAGTTAAAAAAGCTCCGGCAAGCGTCCACTTCCCCCGAAGGCCATCGTAAGAAAAAAGACAAGGAGAAGCACCGGGACAAGGGCTCCTCATCCACCATGTCTTCCTTGGGAGTCGCCGTGCTCCAGGTAACATCCCCCCGGGAGACCGATCCGCAATGGCAGCCTTGGAGGTTTCTAAGGTGGTGTCAGTCTGCCCGTCTGGCTCGTGCATGGGCCCTTCGGCCGCCTCCGGGCAATTGGAGGCCTCCGCTCCTGGTAAAGCTGCCACTGTGCGGCCTACTGGTTCGAGCGGCTCCAGTAAGCCGGACGTCGGCTCCTCCGACACCCGCACGGAGATGGTCAATAAGTTGCCCGACCCCTTGGGGCATCGCACGGCCCCTCTGCCGCCCGACCAGGCCATCCCTCCTTCGCGACCTGCCTCGGGCGACGGGTCCGCTGAGTCAGACGTCGGACCCTCCGGCATCTACCTGGACCCCACAGATAAGTCGGACGTCAGCTTGCCCGATGTCTGCACGGCAGCTGAGCCAATGCCGGAACTTCCAATGTCCGCTGTTTTCGACTCCCCACAGCCTTCACTGCCCTCTGGGGACTCTGGGTCTCCTCAGCCTGACCTCTGGGATTTTCCCCCTCCATCCCCAGGTGATGCTGAGGTTCCTGCTGCGCCCCGGTCAGACCATCCGCCCACTGGGCCAACCAGCCTAACGTCGGCTGACCCCGACGCTGGCTCCCCGGCCACTGGCCCCGACGCCGGTCTTGCCGACCACGGGTGACATCCCACTTCCGGATGCCGCTCCAACGCCGGGCTATCTGCCCACCGGGCCTTCTGCTCCAGACCCGCCCGTGGGCCCTCCGGCCAGGCTGTCTGCTCTGGCAGACCCCTCGGTTCCCGGGTATCCGACCCCATCTTACCTGGCTCCACAGTATCCGATGCCGCAGTACCCGGAGCCTCAATACCTGACGCCAGGCTTCCCGCTGTCGGGTTATGGATACACACCTTACGGGTATAATCCATACCCGTGTCCCCCTCCTCCTCCTCCTCCACTGCCCCCTCAGCTGCCGGTGGACTTGAAGGAGACTCTGGCCTCCCGGTGGGCTGAGGCCAAGGCTCAGCTCACCAGAGAGGTGGAGAGTCGTCTCCCAATGACGGTTCCGGTTCCCGTACGTCCGCAATGACAGACTCCCTTCCCACCTCCGGACACCAGGGCAGAGCCCTCTGGTTCCAGGGCGGGGCAGGACACGCTTCCCCGAGGGCTTCCCAAGGGTTCCGTTCCTCCCATGCGGGAGAGGAGTCTTCCTCATCATCTTCTTTTCCTCCTCGGGACTGACTTGACGGTTGTTCCAAGCGGACGGCAGAGCCACGCTCTCCGTCTAAGCCCAGGCCAGGGACTCCTCCAGTCCCCGGAGGATCCTTCTTTTTCGAAGTTGCTATGCAAAATCCAGGAGGTTCTCAAGTGGCGTTCCTTGGAGCCGGATCCCCAGCATAAGCAACTCGCTGAGCATCTGGATCTGCCCGTCACTGCTCCCACCTTGGTGCCACCCTGGATCGAGCCTCATGCCAATCTTGTTTCCACTATTTGGAAGCAGCCGTCAGCTTTAGCCCCACTTCCTTGGAAGTCGAACAGGCTATATCAGGCTCCTGAGGGTGTTGACTTTTTAGATTCTCACCCTCGAGCTGATTTGGTCGTGATTAGCGCCACTCATGGCCGAATAGCTAACCCGAAACATCTGAGCTCGTCTCCACCTGACAAAGAATCCCGTCTTCTGGACCAATATGGGAAGAAGATGTATGCTTCTTCCACTCTGGGTATTAGGGCCCTAAATTATGTCGGTCACATGGGGGATTACCAGAAGGCGATTCTTAGTGAGGTAGAATCCAAATTGGACTCCCTTCTGGACTCTTTAAGTCAAACAGGAAGTGGCTGACCTCGTTCGCTCTGTACATTCGGCCAGTTGGCACATGCTTTGTGCTTCTTACGATGCAGTGGACACTGCTGGTAGGAGCTCCGCTTTCACCATAGGCTTACGGCATCATGCCTGGCTCCGTGTGTCAGGTTTGTTCCCGGAAGTGCAGTCCGCTATTCGGGAAGCACCCTTCTGGGGTTCGGTGCTGTTCGGTGGTGATGTCAAGGACATTATCACTGATCTGCAGGAGAAGGGGACTGCACTGAAGTCTGTGGACTCCATGTACCATCCTCATCAAACACAGCGCCGTCCCTTTCGCAGGCGGAATCGGCAAAAGGCGAAACTCCAGGGAAAGCAGGCCGCTAAACGCCGGGCCCCTCCAGCTGCCAAGCCCCCTCTGCCCAAAAAAGCAGCGGGTGCTTCAGCCACAGTGCTGCCCCACACCACCTGACTCCTTTCCTCTCCCACAGCCTCTGGGCCTTCCAGAGGAACCGGTAGGAGGGAGGTTTCCCTCCACCTCCCAGGTTGGGAGAGGATAACTTCAGATTCCTGGGTGCTCCAGCTGATCACAGAAGGACACTCAATAGAGTTTCTCCAGAAACCACCTCGTCACCCTCCCCCAAGGTCATCGTACTCTTGGGAACACCTTCTTCTGGTCCAGGAAGAGATTTCAGCACTTTTGCTGAAGGAGGCATTAGAGCCCATCCCCCTTCGTCTTCAGGGAACGAGTTACTGTTCCCACTTCTTTCTGGTCCCGAAGAAGACAGGAGATGTAAGGCCGATTCACGACCTCAGTTCCCTGAACTTGTTCGTGGAGTACAAGAGGTTCAGGATGCTCTCCCTACAGGGCCTCCTGCCCCTCCTTTGGCCGGGACAGTGGCTGTGCACTCTGGATATGCAGGATGCTTACCTGCATATCCCTATCCGCCCTTCTCACCGCAAATACCTCCGATTTGCTTTCCAGGGGGACCACTACCAGTTCAAGGCCCTCCCATTTGGTCTTTCCTTGGCACCCTGGGTGTTCACCAAATGCCTTTCGGTGGTAGCGGCCTACCTGCATACCCAGGGGGTGCAGGTTTTCCCGTACCTGGACGATTGGCTCCTGGCGGCCCCATCCAGGGAGGGTCTCCTGCACTTCCTTTCCCTTAACCAGGGGGTGCTTTTCTCCCTGGGCATCACCATCAATCACTCCAAGTCCCACTTGATCCCGTCCCAGAATCTCCAGTTTATCGGGGCGATGCTGGACACGACCTCTGGCAGGGCCTTTCTGCTGCCGGACAGGGCGGCCACACTCCAGGCTCAGGTCAGCCTGTTGTCAGGCCGCAGGCAGGTCAGTGCCAGGTCGGTCCTTCGCCTCTTTGGGCTTATGGTGGCTGCAATCCCAACAGTCCCTTGCACTCGGCTCCACATGAGGATCTCTCAGTGGACGCTTTGGTCTCAGTGGGATCAGTTGGTGGATGACCTGGACTAGCTTGTCCTAATCTCCTCTCCCATGGTTCGGGACTTGCAGTGGTGGATGGTTCAAGAGAACCTTTGTCGGGGAGTTCCCTTCTGTCTTTCTCCCCCCCTCCCAGACTCTGCACAGACGCCTCGGGCGAAGGTTGAGGAGCCCATGTCGGACCTCACAGGACCCAGAGCTCCTGGTCCAAGCTCGAGAAAACGCTTCACATCAATGTGCTCGAGCTTCAGGCAGTGCTTTATGCTCTTCAAGCCCTGCATCTGCACCTCCTTCCCCGCCACTTAGCCGTACAGACAGACAATATGTGTGTGGTATGGTACATCAACAAACAGGGAGGGACTCGTTCCTACCCTCTTTGCAGGGAAGCGATGCGAGTTTGGGATTGGGCAGTTCAGCACAACCTCCAATTCACATCCCGGGGGTCGAGAACACCTTGGCAGACAAACTGAGTCGCTCGTCTGCTCAAGCTCACGAGTGGGAACTGGATCAGGGGGTCTTAGACAATATCTTCTTACATTGGGGAACACCACAGGTGGACCTGTTCGCCTCACCTCTAAACGCAAAGCTTCCCGACTTTTGCTCGCTCGCTCCAGAGCACAGCATTTTTTGGAGCGACACTCTGTCTCTAGATTGGAAGGACAGATTTGTCTATGCTTTCCCCCAGATCCCTTTGATTCTGAGAGTCTTACAGAAACTCGGTTCAGAAGGAGCTCGAATGATACTGATCACTCCTTTCTGGCCCAGGCAAGTTTGGTTCTCTCTTCTGCAACAATACTCAGAGGAACCTCCTCTTCCTCTTCCTCTGTCATGACTTTTACTGACCCAGGATCAGGGGACCCTGGACCATCCAGGTCTTAAGTCCCTTCAACTGCACGCATGGCTCCTGCAGACGTAGCTCAAGCCCGATTTGGGGTTTCACCCCGAGTGGCTGAGATTCTGGTGGAGGCTAGAAAACCCTCCACTAGGTCTACCTATGCCATGAAATGGAAACGGTTCACAATCCGGGCCGCTTCAAATGATTTCGAGCCTTTCTTGTGCTCTGTTGGGTGGCTGCTGGATTACCTGTGCCACCTCTTTGATCTGGGTCTCAGTCACTCGTCCTTGAAGGTACACATGGCGGCCATTTTGGACTACCATGTCCCTTTTACAGACAAGACGTTTGCTCAGCTGGAGGTCCTAAGACTTTCCTTAGAGGGGTTCTCCACTTGAGACCCGCTATCCGGGTTCCTGCCCCTCCTTGGGATTTGAATTTCATCCTCGAGAAGCTTACTCTGCCTCCTTTTGAACTGGCAGCCTCCGCAGACATGAAGTTCCTCTCATGGAAGACTGTCTTCCTAGTGGCCTTAACTTCTGCTAGGAGGATTTCCGAGCTCCAGGCCCTGATGTGTAAAATCCCATATTTGATTTTTCACAAGGAACGTGTGGCTCTGCGCACCAACCCTAAGTTTCTCCCCAAGGTGGTAGCGGAATCTACATTGAACCAGTCCATAGAGTTACCTGATTTCTTTACACAACATTCCAATCAAGGGGAGTATCTCTTACACACTCAGGACATTCACCGAATTCTGAGATACTACACTAACAGAACAAAAGATCTCAGAAAGACTGACCAACTGTTTGTCTCTATTGCCCACAAAAGAGAAGGCAATGGTGTTTCTAAGCAATGCCTGTCCAAATGGCTGGCTCATTGCATCACTTTCTGTTATGACAAGTACAACAAGACCCTTCCGGGTCAAGTGAGAGGCCACTCCAGCAGAAGACTCGCTGACTCAGTGGCTTGTTTCAAGAATGTGTCAGCGGCGGACATCTGTGCTGCCGCCACTTGGACTTCCATCCATACCTTTACAAAACATTATTTTGGATATTGCCTCTCACCGTAGAGCAGGCTTTGGGCTTGCTGTTCTGCAAGGCCTCCTTTCTTAAGGCCTTCACAGTTAGAGGATCTACTCTGAGTAGCTTTCCTCCTCCAGTTTGCATCTTCTGGTTCCAGACTGCTTGGGACTCAGTCCTATATGTAATTACCTACTGCAAGAGCCCTCTCGAAGTAAGACAGTACAGTTATGTAAGAACTTGCCGTAACAGTAGATCTTCGAGAGAGGCTCTTGCAGTAGGTAATACCTTCCCGCCCTCCATCTCCCTAAGCTTTTTTAGCTCCTTTTCCAGGTTGGGAAATATCTGCTTCTCTCTCATCTTGCCCTTTTGGGCCTTTGGTGGGAAAGAACTGGAAGGCAGGCGTGGGGGACCGCCCCTTTATACTGACGTCGTATAACGTCGGTCACCTGATGTGGGGGCGGTCCCCCGCCAGAGACTGCTAGCTAGAAATTTTTCTGTGGGCTCCTAACGCCTATTGGCATCAGTCCTACTGTATATGTAATTACCTACTGCAAGAGCCTCTCTCGAAGAGCTACTGTTACGGTAAGTTCTTTTACGTAACTGTACTTTCCTGTTTTGGGGAGCACTACCAGTTCAGGGTCCTCCCTTTTGGCTTGTCTTTGGCATCTTGGGTCTGCACCAAATGCCTAGTTGTGGTGGCAGCGTCCCTTAGGAGGGAAGGACTTTATGTCTTCCCCCTGTCTGGAAGACTGGTAGCTCAAGGCCCAGTCCAGGGAGCAACTGTCTGACTCTGGCACATACCTTTCAACTGTTCGGCAATTTGGAAATCACAGTCAACCTGCCCAAGCTGGTGTTGACTCTCGGCCAGCATCTCCAGTACATAGGAGCTATACTGGACACGGCCCAGGGCTCTTTCTCTGGACAGGGTGGAGAGCCTGATAGCACAGGCCCAGGAACTCTACCACAGCCAGGACTTATCTCATGCTGCACATGTGCATCCCTCCATGGACTTTGAGGGTACAGTGGGATCAGCGAACCGACAATCTGGAGCAGAAGGTTCTTTTCTCTTCACCGATAAAGAAAGTTCTTCTGTGGTGGATGGAACTCAGCCATTTGTTCAAGGGGGTTCCTTTCCTCATACCCATCCTAATCAGAACCTCACCACTGATGCCTCAGGGATGGGTTGGGACGCCTGTCTGGGTCCTTATCAGACTTAAGGAACATGGACTCTGCTCAAAGCTTCTCTCCATATCAGTGTCCTAGAGAGGAGAGTTGTCCTGTACAGCCTGCAGGCCTTCCAGTGCCACCTGTCCCCTGGGCCATCTGCTTGTGCCGATGGATAATAGTGTGGTGCACTACATCAACAAGGATGGGGGCATACACACTTACCCCCTGTGCAGGGTGGTCATGAGGGTTTGGTACTGGGCATACAAGCTAAGCAGGTCGAAGTCCAGAACGCATGAATGGGAACTGCTTCCTTGAGTGGTAGAAAACGTGTTCAACAGGTGTGTACCCACTCAATGCAAAACTGCCGCTTTTCTGCTCGCTCGATCCAGGCCCTGGATTTTTCTGGCAAGACACATTGTCCCTCTGTTGGAAAGGGAGGTTCCTTTATGCCTTCCCTCCCTGTCCTCTGATTCAGAGAGTACTAATCAAACTCCAGATGGAGGGTGCCACTTTGATTCTGGTGGCCCCCTTTGGCCTCATCAGATTTGGTTTGGTTTCCCCTGTTACAGCAGTTGTCAGTGGAGCCTCCGGTGACACTTCGTTTGTGTCTGGGCTTACTGTCACAGGAACAGGGAACTCTTGTCCATCCGAACCTCTGGTCACTTTTCCTACATGCCTTTCTCCTGAAGACATAACCATTGCCAGGTGTGGTGTCTCCTCTAAAGTAGCTGATGTCCTAGTGGCCGCCAAAAAGCTTTCCACCAGGATGACTTATTCCAAGCAATGGAATCGCCTTGCTTTGTGGGTGGCTTCCCATCACCTTGATCCCTTCACCTGCTTAATGAACCAGATTCTAGAGTGCTTGCTGTCCTTGTCAGATACTAGACTAAAATATTCTTCACTAAAGATGCACTTGTCCATCATATTGGCTTTCCATGTGCCATTAGGGGACCATACGGTGGCCCAGTTGGACGTGGCCTGTACTTTTCTAAGAGGCATCCTACATTTAAAGCCTCTCATCCATGACCCAGTCCCGGCCTGGTACTTGAATTTTATTTTAGAGTAGCTTACTTTGGCTCCTAAGCCTGCCACGCTTGCGAGCTACGCTTTCTGTTGTGAAAAGTGTTATTTTTGGTTGCTATTACTTCTGTTCGTAGGATTTCTGAGCTACAGGTGCTCTTGGGTGTGCTCCTAATGCTCAGGAAATATGCAATAAGAATAGATCAAGGATTTGTAATGAAACAAGATTGAGAATGACTATACATTAGCATGCATTTCAGTTCTACTAAGCAAGGAGGCAGATAAAACAGCCAGCAACATCAATTAATTTTAGAGCAGGTAAGCAATCATAAAATGTGTTTTTTTTAGCTAGAAATGATATGATGCAAAAAGGATTGACAGTGTCCCTTTAAGGTAAGCATGAATTAATTTTTCATTACTGAGGGAATCACAGGATACCCTGGTAGTTGGGTGCGTGGGGGAATCCATATCAATTAGTACACGTTTGCACAGCATACTTATTCCTGTATGTGTGTGTGTGGGGGGGGGGGTGGACCAATGGACCTTCCAACCTTAAACTGCTGTGTTATGATGTTAGTATGCACATACGCATTCTCCTTAAAGGTGCATCTTTTTCATAAATGTATCCAGATGTGTCTTAGAGAGCAACTATCCACATTATTTCTAAAGTTTCTCCCAAGAAGCATGGGCAATCCTTACCTGCCCCAAAGTTGGATGCTTCTAATATTTTGTTTTTAAGTAGTCCCAATTTTGTATTGGAAGGGATCGTATTTTGACTCCATGGAGCCATGCTGAGCCAATCCCTTCCACTTCCTAGTACAACTTTAGGTCTGCCCCCGATCCGCCCCAGCGCTATCACATTTTGTGATGTTACTATACGGAAAGCACAGGAGCACGCTCTATAGACATGAATGGGGCTGTTTTTTAAAGTAAAATGTTGGTAGTTTAGATGGCTGTTTGGAGCAGATAGAAGGCCCCACTTAACTACAGTAACAAGGACCTGCGTTAGTTAAGCGGTGGCCGTGATTTGTTCCGAACAGCCATCCTAGCTACACAAATTTTACTTTGAAAAACAGCCCCATTCATGTGCATGGATCGCACCCCCACTATATCTGTATAGTGACATTATAAAACGATGTAGCACGGGGGCGGATCACTCTCACAGAAGGTACTAGGAAGTGTAAGGGATCAGCGTGGCTTGTCTCCAAGGAGCCAGCATACGATCCCTTCCCTTTTTAAAACAGGGCACATTTAAAATGAAATTCGTGCACCACAGGAATGAGAGCCAGGTAAGGTTTGTCCTGGTTCTGGGCTGCAGCACCTAAATAGCTGCTCTTTAAATGTACTAAGCGATTTAGACATGGCCACTGTACATGGTTGATTTTTTCATTTTCTGATGAGAATTATTTTCTCCCTCTTCAGCTTGTTGTAGCAGATGCTGAGAGCACAGGCAGCTCTTCTGTCCAGGGCACTGCAATTCCAGTTGAGGACGACTCGGGAAGACTGTCTTCTCCACTGCTCTCCTCCACCCCACAGCGGCACTCACCATCGCCCCGCAGGCTAGCCTCTCCTACCCGAACCCCCTCACCACTGCACGGTGCCCTACCACATTCCTGGGATTCAGCTGTAGAGGCTGTGCAGAAGGCACTACACAAGCGACAAGCACAGGTGCAGGTAAGCACATAGGAGTGGGGCTGGGGCAGGAAGAGGACAACAATATTGGTATTGCATATAACTAAGTACCCTGCTAGATTAGTAGGTCAGATGCAATTGCTGGAGTCAGTATGAGGCACTGCCAGTGGTAGGGGACAACTTTACTTGCAGATAGCAGAGTACACACAAGTTCTGCCATTCATTTTAAGGGGGATTGGGCTGGGAGAGTGGTAAGATTTGTTTGTTTTCTTAGTTATTCAGTACAGCTTATCTGCTGTCAAATTAACAGATTCGCAGCTGGCCCGATGGCACTGAGGGTTGAGTCGCTGGATGCCACACTTCGCGCAATGCCAGCGACTCAGGTTCGACCCATTGGGGGTCGGCAGGGAGGGAGAGGATCGAGCGTCCGGAGGACTGCTCTCCTCTTCCAGGGTGGGTTTTGGGGGCGCCCAGCGCAGTAGCGGCCCCTGGTGGAGACCGGGGGCAGCACAGATGTTAGGCTGCAGAAAGGGGGCAGAAGGTCAGCAGGTACCAGTGGCGTTAGTATTGCGCAGGATGCCATTGCACATTGCGTCCTGAAGGGAGAAAACCACAAGGAAAAACCCGTACCATGGCGGTAGGCAATGGTTGGGATCAGTGGCAAGACCCCATGCCCAGTGCCGGGCCTTACCAAACTGCTCACCTAGTTGCCCTCCTCCTCTCTGGTCACTCCACTTGATTGTAGATAGAGCGCTGGAGGAGTTGGCAGTCCTGCCCCGGGGGGCTCAGAGTGGGGGGGGGGTCGTGCAGATGGAGGAGGTTGGAGGGTACGGGAAGAACTGGAGAGTGTGCAAGTTGGGGGCTTCAGGTAGGCGGCAGAGCTCCAGCCAAGTGTCCCCAGCAGAGAAAGTCTGCAATGAGGTAGGAGCCAAAAAATAGAGTATACAAAAAAAAAAATTAACAGATTCGGTAGTACGATAAAGAAATAATCATTTAAATCCTTGACACATTGAGAAAAGTCTGCTATTATATAGCCCAATGTCCAGTAGGTAGAAGATTAGTACTGATTTAATATTTGTGTTTTAAGAGCACTACATTTAGGACATGGAAAGGGACATTTAACTAGAGATGGTCTGCTAATCTGAAGTATCTTTCAAATACTGCACATGACCTATTGAATAATACATGTGAAGTAATGTGTAATAGGTTTTTTGAACATCCCTGATAACATATATATCATACATGGAGAGTAGTGTATGGGTTCTAGGGACATGGATATGTTGTTCATCCACACTGTCTGGCAGGTTCCTTGCCGCTTTAAATCTTGCCGGAAGGTCTTCAAGCTGCCTCCTCCCACCCACCCGGGTGGTAAAACTCTTGGCTCTGCCCCATGATGCCAGATCTTCCTTACCGCTTGGAAGCTCAGGTTCCCTCCTTAATGCTCTGTGTGTAGACTGGATCCTAATTCTTCGGTTCGCCTGAAACTTATTCTCAAATTTTCAAGACTTTGGTCAAATTACTCCCTCGCAGCTGCGATGGACAAATTGACTCCCGGGATTTCAGCGGTGCCCATGTGGGCAGAAAATGTCCAGGACGGATCCGCACTCCATGTGCGTCTACTGCCTCGGCCTAGACCATGACCCTCAGGCCTGCGAGTTATGCCGTTCGTTTTCGGTCAACGTCCTGGAAGACTGCGCTGCCCGGTTACAGCTTGCGCGCCCCAAGAAGTGCTACCTGCCAGTGAAGTCGAAGGAGGCCCGTTGGTCGGTGACCGCAGCAGCTGGCTCAGCTGAGCAACTCGAGCAGATGATCACCCTTGAGGAGGAGGTGGCACAGGCCATATCTTCCTCGGTCGTGGCATTTATCCCACTCTCTTTGGGTTCTTCCTACTCAACTTCTTTTAAGGAGCTTTGCCAGTCCCTTTCCATGAAGGGAGAGGGGCCATCGGGACATTCTTCTCGGTCCAAAAAGAAGGAGTCGAAAGGTAAGTCCCACCGTCGGCGTTTGTGGGAGCGGGAGAGGTCCCCTTCCCCGGACAGTCGACACTTGACTTCGGTCGAGGTTGCAGCTAAGGCTGCTGGCTTCACGGTGTCCCCGTCAGGTCAGCCGGCCGAGACACCCGTCGACTCAGTCGAGATTTTTCTTGACCCGTCGGACGGGTTGTCGACTGGTGAAGCCGACAACCCTTCTTCACCAGTTCCCCCGGTGGAGAACTAGGACTTGCCTGCGCCTCCTGTGCCGGAGTCCCCGGTCAAGGCTTCCGAGCCGAGGGAAGAGCGGGTGTCCCCTGCCCCTTCCCAGACCCGTCCTCGGAAACACAGAGGATCTCAGTCTCAGTCTCGGACATCGTCTTGGTCCAGCCGATCCCACTGACATCGGCGGTCTTGGTCTCGGCACCGAAGTAAGCGGTGCCGCCGCTCGTCCTCGTCTTCCTCCTCAGAAGAGGAGAGGGTTTGGCGCAAATTGTGTCGACGCTACGAGGACCTGATGTGGCAGCAGTTACTTCTGTCCGGGAACAAGCCGACACCGCCTTCTTCCCCGGCCATCAATGGCTGTCACCCAAACGGCCGAAACAACCCCTCGCCGTAGTCGAGGTGCCCAAGCCTGGGCCAGTTGTTCGGACGAAACCAGCTGCCCCACCGATTGTGGTGGAACCTCCGCCTCCACAACTGAAATCGGGGGCGCCGACCAAGAACTCTCGGTCGGGTCAGGGCCTGCCCCACAGGTTGTTGGTCACCCTTGCTCCCGACCGTCCTCGGCAGATGGAGGGTGGCTCAGGCCCCAGGCAGCTCTTCGTGGACTCCTCGGAGTCCAACGATGACTCCTCCCTGTTCTCCAGACCCATTGACCTGGAATCCTCCGGGGGCCAGTCGATGGACGAAAGCCCATCGTCCTTATTGGTCTGCTTCGCTCATCTTGGAGTCCACCGGGATGCAGCTCCGAGCCTCAGATCCAAGCGGCCAAGTATCCCCTAACGGAGATACTGGACCGAGGGATTCACCCACGGAGGCCTTTCCAGTGGCTGAAGCCATTGTTGGCCGAGCCTTGAGCTCTGGCAATGGCCTGCTTCCTGTCCTGCGCCTCGCCAGGAAGTATGCGGTCCCTACCGCTCTTTGTCTGTTTTTGAACACCCCTCTGCCGAGGGTTGGTCACCGATAAGCGTTTTCCGGCGTTCCGGGAACGCTAGGGATGTGGATAAGCCCCCCGACAAGGAGTCCAAGAAGCTGGACTATGCGGGGTGCAAGGTGTACGCTGCGTCCTCCCTTGGCCTCCGCCAGGCCAGCTCGGCTGTGCTGATGGCACACTTCTCCAGTGCCCTCATGGGCTCCCTGGATGAGGTGATCCCTCATCTCCCGGCCGACCTGCAGACCACGGTCAGGCAGGTACGGGACCAGGGAAGGGCAGTGGCAAAACAGCAGCTCCAAACGGCTCTGGACATTGGAGACTTCTGTGCCAGATCAGTTGCGGCCGCAGTGGCCATGCGCCGCAGAGCATGGCTGAGGATATCCACCTTCACGGTGGATACCCAGCATAAACTGGTGGATGTCCCCTTCCTGGGGACCGACCTCTTTGGCCCTGGAGTGGAAGGTCACCTCCAGCGGATTGAAAAGTCCAGTGCCACTCTGGACTCTTGTCACCTCCGCCCAGAAGGACAAGGGCCGTCGACAACAACAACTAAGTCCTTTTGCCCTTCTGCGCCTGCGGCACGTCTGACCCAACAGCACCAACACCAGGGCCAGCAGGCTCACGCTTGGCACCCCAAAGCCAAGCCTGCGGCTTCCTCTAATAGGAAGCAGGGAGGAAAAGGCCCAGGACGTCCCTTGGCCGGTCCCTCCTCCAAGCCTGCCCAGTGACAGGTTGAGGGGTGTTGCCCCCAGCCTCGTGACCCCTCCTGGGTTCCCCCCGTGGGGGGGACAGCTCCGCCACTTCCTTTCCGCCTGGTCCGCTATCACCACGGACCGCTGGGTGTTGGAGGTGGTAGGAAAGGACTTTTCCCTGGAGTTCGAGCAGGCCCCACCCTTCCGAGCTGTCGCCCCTCGGGGGGCTACGGGGTCCGCAGCCTCTGTCGGCTCGCCGAGCCGATATCGCCCTGCTCCTCGAAAAAGAGGTGATCAGGGAGGTGGTGGATCCTCCTCCAGACCCGGGGTTTGTGTCTAGGTACTTCCTGGTCCCAAAACGGATGGGGGGCTGGCGCCCCATTCTCGACCTGCACAGGTTCCTAAGGTCTCAGACCTTCAGGATGGTCACTCTGGCTCAGATAATCCCATCCTTGGAACGAGGTGTGTGGTTCTGTTCTCTGGATCTCCAGGACGCATTCTTTCGCGTCCCAATTAGTCCGTCCCACCAGAGATTCCTCCGCCTCAGAGCAGAGGGATCCCGCTACGAGTTCCGGGCCATGCCCTTCGGTCTTTCCCTAGCTCCCAGGGTCTTCACCAAATGCATGGCAGTGGTGACAGCATTCCTGCGGCGCCAAAGGGTCCGGGTATACCCCTACCTGGACGACTGGCTGATTGCAGCCCCCTCCAGAACGGAGGTGGAGCGGTCCAGAGATCTGGCCCTCCAGGTTTGCTCTCAGGTTGGCCTCCTCATCAACAAGGCCAAGTCGGAACTTGTGCCAAAGCAGGTGATCCAATTCATCGGGGCAGAGCTCGACTCTCTACGAGCCAGAGCATGGCTCCCGTCGGACAGGGCCAAGTTTCTTTCCTCCTTTGCCCAGTCATTTCAGGTTGGGCAATTGCGCCCTGCCCGGGACTTCCTGCTCCTCCTGGTGGCCTGCACCAGCGTGGTCCATTGGGCCTGTTGGTTCATGCGTCCCCTTCAATGGGGGCTGGCCAGCCAATGGTCACAGCACTTCGATCCGCTGGATCAGCTAGTGACAGTGACCCAGGGGATGTGGAACGCTCTCCAGTGGTGGACCGTTCCAGCACATCTGTAGGAGGGCATCCCATTTGTCCGCCCCGAGCCGACAGTCTCTCTATCGACTGATGCCTCTCTGATGGGTTGGGGTGCCCATCTGGGGGAGCACAGAGCGCACGGCCTCTGGTCCCCTCGGGAGTCCCGATGCCACATCCATCTGCTGGAGCTTCGAGCGGTTCGTCTAGCCCTCACCACCTTCGCTCTGTTTCTATGGGGTCAAGTGGTTCAGGTCCAGACGGACAATACCATGACCACGTACTACCTAAACCGCCAGGGCGGGACGCGCTCCATGCCTCTGTGCAGGGAAGCTCTCCGCATTTGGTCACTCGTGCGCAGCCTGGAGGCGGATCTCCTTGCCATCCATGTGGCAGGAGCCTCCAACACCCTGGCAATGCCCTAAGCCGGATAGGGGCTGCGTCCCACGAGTGGTCTCTCCTGCCGGAGGTAGTACAAGATCTGTTCTCCCACTGGGGCACACCTCAGGTGGACCTGTTTGCCTCCAGGGAGAATGCGAAGCTGAGACTGTTTCATGCCCGCCTCAGCAGGGCTCGCTGCAGGGGGATGCCTTCTCGAGGCCGTGGACCCCAGGCCTCTTCTACACCTTTCCCCCATTTCCCTTGATCCACAAGGTGCTTCTCAAGGCGAGGAGGGACAAGGCTCAGGTGATTCTGGTAGCCCCAGACTGGCCCCACCAGTTCTGGTATCCAGATCTCCTCAGTCTCAGCTCCAGGCTCCCGAGGCGGCTTCCAGCCTGCCCGGACCTGATCTCAGTCAATCAGGGGAAGGTATTCCATCCGGACCTTCAATCCCTGCACCTGACGGCCTGGTTCCTGAGCAGCTAGAGTTCCAGGCCTTGGGTCTTTCCGATGAGGTCCTCAACGTCGTTGAGGCGTCCCGTAAGGAGTCGACCAGAAAATGCTACGCCTTCAAATGGAAGAGATTCTCCCTTTGGTGTCAGGCCAAGGGCCTGGACCCTTCCTCCTGTTTCTTGGCAAGCATTCTGGACTACCTGTGGTCCCTTTCTCAGCAAGGGCTTCGGTCGACGACCCTTAAGGTGCACCTGGCAGCCATCTCTGCTTACCGGGCGTGGGCCGGGAAGCAGTCGGTGGCACAGGAGAAGGTGGTCGGGCGCTTTTTTAAAGGACTCGATCACATATCCCCTCCGGTGTGAGATCCTCCACCTCCATGAGATCTACTGCTGGTATTGGCTAAGCTCATGGGCAAGCCATTCGAACCGATGCACAGGTGTGATATCTCTCACCTGTCATGGAAGACCACCTTCTTGGTGGCTATCACGTCAGCCAGAAGGATGGGAGAGCTCCAGGCACTTTCCATCGAGTCTCCTTATCTAGTCTTCCACAGGGACAAGGTTGTCCTGCGCCCCCACCCAAAATTCCTTCCGAAGGTGGTGTCGGAGTTTCACCTTAACCAGGTGTTGACTCTGCCGGGTTCTACCCAATCACACCCTGGAGGCTAACACAGGCTCCATACTTTGGACCCTAGAAGAGCGCTCGCTTATTATAAGGAGCAGACAGCTGAAGTTCGGGGAGAGGTTCGCCAGCTGTTTGTCACATACGCTGAAGCCGCACCTGGCAGACCTGCAGCCAAGCAGACGATAGGCAGGTGGGTCACCTCCTGAATAGATCTCTGCTATAGGTTGGCGGGCATGGAGCCTCCCAGAGGGATAAGAGTTCATTCTACCCGCCATACCGCTGCATCGGTGGCTGCTTCCAGGAACGTCCCTATCCAGGAAATCTGCAGGGCTGCTACCTGAAGTCATGCACACACCTTCATCACCCACTACCACATCGACCTTGAGTCACGCCGGGATGCTGGTTTTGAGGCCTCGGTTCTCCAGTCTTTATTCCCTAAGTAGGGGGTGTGCACCTTGCCTCCCTCCTCCCGGAGAACTGCTAGGAGTTTGCCAGACAATGTGGATGAACAACATATCCATGTCCCTAGAAATACAGGTTACTCACCTGTAACAGGAGTTCTAGGAATGGTATATGTTGTTCATCCACACGACCCACCCGACCTCCGCTTCAACGACAACGTGGCTTCCAGCGGGCTAGATCTGGCGTCATGGGACGGAGCCGAGAGTTTTACCACGTGGGTGGGAGGAGCCAGCTTGAAGACCTTCCGGCAAGATTTAAAGTGGCAAGGAACCTGCCAGACAGTGTAGATGAACAACATATACCATTCCTAGAACTCCTGTTACAGGTGAGTAACCTGTATTTTTTGAATACCCCTGATAACACATATAATAATGCATGGAGAGGCGTGCATAATGATAAATTTTCTTCGAGGATATCTCTTTCACCAGGCCACACCTGTGGAACCTATAGCCACCAGGCACTTGGACCACACATAAACTTTTGCAAGCAATCTGCCAGGGGCCGCCCATGATGACGTCAGACATCAGTGTATACATAAATGTGGGCAGCTCCTCCTCTCCTCAGTTCTTTTCCCACTGTTGACCTGAACTCGGACTGCTGTAGGAAATGCTGCTATTGCCGCCATTATTTTTTTCACTTTCTAAGTAATCACTTTTATAGTGATTTTCGATTACCTGCATGTCATCAAAGGAACCATCTAAACTTTTCCGGTACTGTGAGAACAGAAAAGAAAGCTACACTGGCGATTCCCACAAAGTAGCCTGCAAAATCTGCTGGGGGTTTAATTCTGCAGCCAGGCGGCGCAGAAAGGGTGCTTTGCAGAAATTTTTACTCCAAAAGACCATAGAGAGAATGAAGATGCAGCTCCAAGAGAAGTCCATGTTGCCAGCTCTTTTGACCGAATCATGGTTGTCTAAATGTGGGGGGGAAGCTTTAGGGAGTCACAAGCACCAAGACAAAGACAAGTCTTCCCGGCACGCTCCAGGCAGGTTGCCACCTCTGCTTCTACGTTGTCTGCTCTGACAGTGATGCCAACCCCCCCCCCCCGACCATCGACATGACACCAAGGTCGGGGCTTAGCATTGGCACTACCAGGCCTACTACGGCCAGTATTTCTCCATCGACGATGGGGATTCAGACTCCCCCGTGAACTGCTCCAGTCGTGCCTTCTAACCAAAGCAGCACAAACGCGCTGGCTGTCCTTCTCTCCTTATTGGATATGATAAGGTGCCTGCTGCCAGGTCTCCCTGTTCCTTGAAGCCTGTCGACGGGGTCCCCTACACAAAACTCCTTGATGATGCAAGGTACTCCCTTGCAACTGAATCCTATGCTGCTGACAATGTCGTCCGCAAGGTCTCTTGTACCCCTCAACTCAGTTGATGATGAATATGAGTATAATCCTGATCTAATAATGCAGGAGGAGGAGGAAGAAAACTATGATAAGAGCCAATGTGAACATGGCACCAGCTGTACAGTCCCCACCTGCAGTGAGGACTCTGTGATGAACACACCAAGGTTCCCTCCAGAAGACCCCATATTTTTCACTACAATACATAAGATGCAAACTGCCATGGGCTTTCCTCCAGAAGAGCAGGATGGCACTAAAAGGAACCTGTTGGAGTTCTTAGAGCTGCCAGTCTCCTGCTATAGTGGTGCCTCCTCTGTTTCCACCTTTAAAGGATGCCACCTATGCAGCTTGGTACCGACCAAACAGCGTACCAGCTGCCCCCAGGAAGGCAGTTAAAATTATTCTGCCCCTTCTGGGAAGCCTTTCTATGCCACACAACCTGAACCTGACTCAGTGGTGATTAATGCTGCCCATGACAGGTCTAGGCCACCTGTCATGGGTACATCTGAGCCCCCTCCCCCGACCAGGGCATGCTCCCCCTGTGGTGTGGCTTTCACTGCCACTGCCACCCACCTTGCCCTCCACAGCCATAAGGAAATCCAGCTGAGCCCCCCTGACCAGGGCGTGTCCCCCCGTGGCACGGCTTTCACTGCAGCTGCCACCCATCTCGCCCTTCACAGCTGAAAGGAAATCTCGCTGAGCCCCCCTGACTAGGGCGCACTCCTCCTGTGGCACAGCTGTCACTGCAGCTGGCGTCCACCTTGCCCTCTGCATTCGTAAGGAAATCCAGCTGGGCCCCCCCAACCAGGGTATGCTCCCCCTGTGGCACGGTTTTCACTGCAGCCGCAGCCCGCCTCACCCTCCACAGCTGTAAGGAAATCCAGCTGAGCCCCCCAACCAAGGTGCACTCCCCCCATGGCGCGGCTTTCAATGCAGCTGCCGCCTGCCTCACCCGCTGCAGCCGTAAGGAAAGCCAACTGAGCCCCCCTGACCAGGGCATGTTCCCCCCCATGGTGTGGCTTTTACTGCAGCCACCCGCCTCGCCCTCCGCAGCTGTAAGGAAATCCAGATGAGCCCCCCCCTAACCAGGGCACGCTCCCCCCGTGGCATGGCTTTCACTGCAGCTGCCGCCCGCCTCGCCATCCACAACCGTAAGGAAATCCAGGTACAGCCCCCTTAGGAGCTCCAGGGTTCTTTCAATTTTTTGTGCCTGCTGCCGCCCGCTTACCGGCGATTGACCGCCCTAAGGAAATTTCCTCCTGATTGGCTCCTAGAGCAAGCCGAAAGGACTGTTGCCTAAATCTGCTCTCTAGCTACATTTCTGTCTGCTAAATTGTCCATATGTTACAACTTATATGCCTAGCTACCCTGTTAAAATTATAAATCTAGCTACACTGTTGTATTTGTATGACTAACTATCCAGATGAAATTGTTAGCTACCGTAGATCCTGTATTTATCTCCAATCCTGCTGTCTTTTAAAGTGTTTTCTTTTTATTGTTTCACCGAGTTTTTGGCTTTCCAGCTGCAGAGCTTACTGCTTAACTTACTGAGTTTTTGGCTTGCCAGCGGCAGAGCTTACTGCTTAACTTACTGAGTTTTTGGCTGCGCAGCGGCAAAGCTTGCTGCTTAACTTACTGAGTTTTTGGCTTGCCAGCGGCAAAGCTTACTGCTTAACTTACTGAGTTTTTGACTTGCCAGCGGCAGAGCTTACTGCTTAACTTACTGAGTTTTTGGCAGGGCAGCGGCAAAGCTTACTGCTTAACTTACTGAGTTTTTGGCTTGCCAGTGGCAAAGCTTACTGCTTAACTTACTGAGTTTTTGGCTGGGCAGCGGCAGAACTTGCTATTTAAATTTCTGATTTACCACCTACTTTCATTGCTTGCTCTCCTTTGTGCTTCTTTTACCTCTCCTAGCTACTTCGTTGTCCAAATGCACTTACCTCCCATCCCCACTCTTTTCTTTTTCGCACTCTCAGTAAACCTCCCCTGGTGCTCGGCGCTGGCCCACCCTTCCCCCACCTCTTGTTTTCTGTTTTTGCTAAGCTGTCTCCCTGCCCCTGTTTGAGCTAATCCCCCCAGCTGCCTTGGCCCCCCACTGCCTATCCCTCTGCAGTTGTCTAGCCCCTGCCCCCAAATTTCCTACTTAATCATTCTAGCCTGTTCTCTCTTTCTATTACAGCTGAGCCCCCCACCACCACCAACTCAGGGCACACTCCCCGTGGCTCGGCTTTCACTGCAGCTGCCGCCTCTGCCTCACACTCCATAGCAGTAAGGAAGTCCAACTATGGCCCCTCTTAGGAGTTCCAGGGTTCTTTCAATATTTGGCATCTACTGCCCGCTTACCGGTGATTGGCTGCCCTAAGGAAATTTCCTCCTGATTGGCTCCTACAGCGAGCTGAAAGGACTGTTGTTGAAATCTGCTCTCTGCTATATTTCTGTATGCTAAATTTTCTCCCACCCACCCTCCCCGGTGATATTTAAATCCACTTGCTGCACCTCAGACTCCTCCCTACAGTGCCAGCCTATCCATTTAAATCTTTAAACCCCAAAAATTCTCCTTCTTCAGATTTGATCTAAATTTCTTTCCCTGTCCTCGCCTCTGACCACTGACCACACTTTTTAACAAATCATGGGAGGATGGGGTGGTACCGGAGGACTGGAGGAGGGCAGATGTGATTCACCTTCACAAAAGTGGGAGCAAGGCAGAAGCAGGAAACTACAGACCTGTAAGTTTGACCTCAGTGGTAGCGAAAATGATGGAATCACTTCTGAAAGACAGAATTGTTGAGTACCTAGAGGCCAGCGGGGCACAGGACCCAAAGCAGCATGGATTTACAGCAGAAAAGTCATGTCAGAGGAATCTAATAGATTTCTTTGACTGGGTGACCAAAGTAATAGACCAGGAAGGGGCTGTGGATATGGCCTACCAAGACTTTAGCAAGGCATTTGACACAGTCCCGCACAAAAGATTAATAATCAAGTTAGCCAGCTTGGGAGTGGGTCCCAGGGTGGTAGCCTGGGTTGCAAACTGGCTGCACAACAGGACACAGAAGGTAATAGTGAGTGGAACACATTCCGAAGAAAGGGGGGTCACTAGCGGAGTACCTCAGGGCTCAGTACTGGGTCCAGTCCTCTTTAATATCTTTATAGGTGACATTACAGAGGGTCTGGAGGGAAAGGTATGCCTCTTTGCAGATGATACAAAGATCTGTAACAGAGTTGATACACAAGGGGAGGTAGAAAGGATGAGAAGGGACTTGGCAAGGTTGGAGGAATGGTCAGACATATGCCAACTTAGATTCAATGCAAAGAAGTGCAAAGTAATGCACCTGGGAAACAAAAACCCAGGAGAAGAGTACACAATAGCAGGGAGGTACTAACAACAACAAAATGGAATGGGACTTGGGAGTAGTCATATCAGATGATCTGAAGGTGGTAAGCAATGTGAGAAGTCAGTAAGGAGAGCCAGGGGATACTGGGATGCATAGAAAGGCATCACAAGTAGAAAAAGGAAGTGGTTATCCTCTGTACAGACAGTTGGTGAGACCCCATCTGGAGTACTGTGTGCAGTTTTGGAGACCCTCATCTACGCAAGGACATAGGATGGAAGCAGTCCAGAGGAGGGCAACTAAAATGGTGCAGGGTCTTATCAAAAATCATATGAAGAGAGACTGAGAGAGCTAATATGTATACCCTTGATGAAAGGAGGGACGGAGGGACATGATAGAAACGTTCAAGTACCTCAAGGGAATCAACAAAGTCCAGGATGGTAGCATCTTTCAGAAAAAGAGATGTGTAAGAACAAGGGACACAATTTAAAGATAGAGGGGGGGAGCTCCGGGTAATGTGGAGGAAATCTTTTTCACGGAGAGAGTGGTGGATGCGTGGAACTGCCTTCCTGGGAAGGTTGTTGGGGCTAAAACAGTGGGGAAATTCAAACATGCATGGGACAGACACAAGGCAATTGTAGTGGGGGGTGGCAGGATGTAGGCTGTTGGTTAACTAGAATCTGCAGCTTATCCAGTAGGTAGGGAAATGGGCAGACTGGGTGGGCCAAGTGGTCCTTATCTGCCATCAAAGTCTATGTTTCTATGTTGTACTGTTGGATGTATGCCAACAATTTAAAGTAACACAGTCCTTCATGACTTTGCCTAAGCCATCTAGTCCCCATCTTCCCTATTACTGCTCCATCTCTCTGCAACGGTTAACACTAACTTTCACTGCTACACTCTTCTCCTACCCCACCCTGCCCATAGGACTCCCTCTCTCCTGACCATGCAGACCACCCTCTACCTCCATATCCCCCTCCTGTTCCTCTTAGTTACTTACCTTCCCTCCTCATCCAACCCCTTTCTTGCCCCCTCCCACAGCTGCCCCAGTCCTAACTCACCATATCTAGTCCTCCTCTCTTTGCCCCCATCAGCTGCCCCCTCCTACCATCCAACGGACTGCCCATGCACTCTCCCATCTACCACCCCTTCTCCACCCTACTTCCTACCCCTCCTTCTCCTCTCCCTCCCCCATCATCCACCCCTCACTACTCCTCTCCTCCCACCTTTTAAATCTTGAGGCTCTATACCGCTGTCTAAACCTCTCCACCTCACCCTTCGCGCACAGTTCTGGCAGATCGAAGCACCCCTCTCTCCTTTCCTTCCCCTCCTCTTCCTACTCCTCGCTGGAGACATACAACCCAACCCTTGCCCCCCCCATGCCCCATCCCCATGACCACTACCCTCTCAGGGTTGCCCCTGGTTCAGTCCTTGTCTTCTTTACCTAAAGGTCTTTGTATTTTTCACCGCAGTGCCAGGAGCCTCCTCCCCAAAATTGATGCCCTAAATGTATGGGTCACCCAGTATCACCCCAATATACTATGTATCACAGAAACTTGGCTATCTGTCAGAATCCCCAATTCCTCTCTCACCATTCCTAATTTAACGTGTTATGCCAGTATAGAGGTACAGTAGTAGCCAGACACATTGCCAGCTATTTCCAGATATTTCTCAAAATGTCTGAAGAGTTTCTCTCTGCTGCCCCTACTGTGGAAATGTAGAAAGCAGGAGATATTTCTGGAAATATCACAGAAATTTCAGGAAATATCTAGCAGTGTCTGTGGCTGCTACCGTAAGAGAGGTGGGGAGGGTGGCTTTGTACATCAGGCAATCCATCTCAAGCTCTATCTCTTTCAAAAAATCCAGCCCTTCCTCCCATGAACTTGTTGCACACTTAACAATCTTCTCCTCTGCTCCCCTTTACATTGGTGCTCTGTACTCCCCACGTAAGGCTTCATCAGTCTCCATTGTGAAGGCCATCTCCTCCATCACCTCCTTCACCTTCAATGGTGAACTCTTGCTTCTAGGCGATTTCAGTCTCAACTGGTTTTCCACATCTGTCCAGCCCATCATCCTTATGATTGAAGCCCTCAACCTCTCTCAGCTTATCCAGGAACCCACCCACCTAAACCCTCGGTCCGAAAACCACATCCTTTTAGACTGGATACTATCCTTCCACCACATCTCCGCCTCAGGCATCCTCTCCGATGCCCTCAGCGATCACTGTATTACCTATTGCATTCACAAAATCCACACTCCCCTACAAAATTTATATGGTCCTGCCCACTTCATTCCCTCAACGAAACTGCCCTACAGTATGATCTCACCAATCCTGATTGGCAGCCTGTCTTTTCTGTCAAGGATGTAGACCTTGCCTTATCCCATTTCTACAACAGCTTTAACAGCATATGGGACCTCCACACTCCCCATAGACAACTCAGGGTGAAACGATACCACCTCCCCTGGATCACCTCAGACCTCATCGCCCTGTGTCATTCTAGGGATAAAGCCTGGAAATGGTTCAAAGCATCCCACACCCAAATTAACCTCCAATCATATAAACAACTCAGGAACAAGTGCACCAAGGCCATCCGCCATTCCAAGGCTTCCTACTTCAAATCCCAGCTTAAGCAGAGCCAAAATTCCCCTGCTTCCTTCTGGAAGGTGATCCACTCCCTCCTGAATCCCCCCTCCCAACACGCTTGCCCTGTCCTCAAAATAGGCGGCTGTCCCATCTCGGACCCCGCCTCTGTAGCTGAGGCTTCAATAAGTTCTTTGTCTCGTGTGCCCTACCCGACTCCCCCTTCACCTGGCCCTTCTTCCTGCTGTCCGGAATCTTCTTCCCCTTCTACTGGCTTCCTCTTTCCCCCTTCTGTCCTCTAGAAGTTTATACTGCACTTATCTCTCTCAACCCCTCCAAATCAAGTCGTGACGGTCTCCACCCTAGACTGTTCCACATCTCTTCCCCTGCAATAGCCTCCCCCTTGACTTACATACTAAATCTCTGTTTCTCCACCACCACTGGTCCGGACTCCTGGAAGTCGGCCAAGGTCCTAAGATTCCATAAGGGCGTGGACCCCTCTTCCCCTGGTAACTACCGGCCAATCTCGCTCCTCCCCTCTCTTGCTAAAATCGAGGAATCCCTCATTCTGGCTAAACTCTTTGACTTTCTCTCATCCAACAACTCCCTATCACCTGTGCAATCTGGCTTTCGGAAGCAACATTTCACTATCACCTCTCTGCTGCATGTCACTGATTCCATCTTCTCTGCAGTGGACCAAAGCCAAATCCCTGCTGCTGTCTTTATTGTTTTGGCAAAAGCTTTTGACACTGTCTGTCACACACTCCTTCTGCAAAAACTTAACTCACTCGGCCTTGCTAAACATACAGTCGACTGGTTCCACTCCTACCTCCAAAACAGACAACAGTCAGTCCTTATAGGTGATGCACTCTCTTCTCCTCTCACTATCCTCTCTGGTGTTCCTCTTAAGGGCTCTGTGCTTGGCCCCATCCTCTTCTCCCTTTTCATAAACGACCTCCCCTCAGTCTGTCACTCCTCAAACTTGCATATGTATGCAGATGACACTGTCATCTACGCCTCTGGCCCCTCACGTGACAGAGTTCTCCCCAATCTCCAAAATGATTTCAACAGAGTCCAGTCCTGGTTCCTTTCAAACCAGCTAAAACTCAATGCCTAAAAACAGTTACCATGTTTTTGGATCCAGCAGAAGCTGGCCTCCTTTCCCCCCACCCCCAGCGGTCACCACCTGGACGGCTCACCCCTTGAAATGGTACCTTCAAATACCTGGTTGTCTGGCTGGACGGTCACCTCGATTTTGCTACTCACATTAACGCAGTTTGTGCTAAACTCCGGCCCAAACTTGCAGTCCTCTACTGCCACAAAGTCAGCCTCCCCCTCCCCACTCAATGAGAACTGGTCCTCAGAACAGTTCTGCCAGTGCTGGATTATGCAGACGTGTTCTGTGGCACTGCCCCAGCCTCTTCCCTTTCCAAATTAGACACCCTCCTGAACTCCTTCTGTCGCTTTGCCACAGCCTCCCCCCCCTTGGTCCACTGCACCTCCCTCATTGCTGAATTTTGGTTTGGTTCCCTCCCCACCTATCTCTCATCCCACCTTACACCAGCCAAATCAACAACCTATTCTCTTTGCGGCAGAGACTCACGCACCTTCTCCATCCCTCCTCCTCACTCTACTGCAGGTCAGTCTGCTTTTTCGTATTGTCTCCCTCTCCTCTGGAGTAATCTACCCTCCGACCTTCGCCTTGCCACCTCAATCTCGTCTATAAAAAGACTCCTAAAACTCCTCCCCCCGCCTCAGTGCCCCAATTGCTTCTAATGCCCCTCCATTCTCTTTCTTAGTTCTCGAGGGTTTTTCTCCCTCCCTCTACTCTTTTTTTTTTTTTTGAAATTTAAGTTTATTGATTTTCAACAACAAAATACAAACCACTCAGCATGACAGTAGTAACAGAGCAAAAATAATACATGGTACAAACAAACATAAATCCCTCCCTCCCCCACCCCACATCTTCCCTGCCCGCCCCAAAGTGAGTGTGCTAAAAGAAAAAAAACATATAAATGCCTACTCTGACCACTAAGTACAATGACGATTCTAGAGAAAGAAAAAAGGATAAGAAAACAGCTTCATTCCCCAAGTATTAATAAGTAATTATACCAAAATAAGAGAAACAGAGGAAGACGCTATGGCACCAGAGAGAAGGCCATAAATAACATTAATGAAGGTACAACGATACAACTTACCCCATTTCTTTTGAACAGATCAAGGCGATTGCGCGAGCTGGCTATCAATCTTTCAGCATTAAGACAGAAAAAGCTCGGGTCAACCATTCAGCATAGGATGGGGTCAGCTGATCAGTCCAATGTCTAAGAACCAATTTTTTGACCATGATAGAGACCATGGCTATATGATATCGCGCCCACACTTCCTATACTAACATAATCCCCAAAATACAGACCGTAGGGGTAAAAGCTCTGAGAGGCCTAGTAATGGGTCTAAGTTATCTTTGATAGAGGACCACAGAGGGGGATCTTACTACAACTCCAGAAAACATGTAGCAAATCTCCTTCACTTTGCTCACATCTTGAGCAGAGAGAAAGGGAAGTTTTGAGCTGAAACAATTTTTTAGGGAGTGTAGTACATATTATTTATGATATAGTACTGTGTAAGTCTCAGCCTATCTTGGGTATGAACTTATGTAGGTCCCTCCAGATGCGGGTCCAATCCAGAGCAGTGTCAGGGGACAAAGAGAACCAGGTAGCAGAGCCCACAGCAGGTTTTGAAAATTTATAATTAAGAAGAAAAGAATATATTGACGAGACAGGATGGGGTTTAGAAACAAGTGTTGAAATCTGAGAGAGAAAGGGACGGACTATTGAGTCCCTATAGTGAACACCAAATTTCTCAACCAATAGGTGTCTCAGTTGATAAACCTTAAAAATTTTCCCGATGGGGATACTATTAAAATGTCCCCTGAGACAAGAAGGGATCCCTGATCATAAAAATGTTCAAGGCTCGCTTCATTAATGTGTGGTAACCACCCAGGAGTAATCATTGAACTGCCCAGCTTGAGATTAGGATTAAGGACGATCGGCTGACCCAGATCCTTACTTGGAAAAATATTGACAAAACGAAGACATTATGAGAGGGACTTAAGAGACATCAGAATTGTTTGGTCAGTTACCCAATGCGAAAGCACGGAAAGTGGAGTATAAAAGATAGCGCAGGGATCAATTCCAGAATCCACCAAAATCGACCTCTCAATCTGAAGCCAAATCGGAGAGGGAGGATCAAAGTCGGCAGGCAACCATCTCCCTAATTTAGCTAGGTGGGCAGCCCAATGATAGAATAATAAATTAGGTAGCCGCAGACCCCCCTTATCCTTAGGAAGAGACAGCTTGAGGAAAGAGCGCCGAACCCCTTTCCCTCGCCAGATAAAATTCGAGAACATTACGTGGAATTGCTGTAAGTAAGAGATAGGCAACCAAAGAGTCAATAGATTCAATGGATAAAAATACGGGAGGACATTCATTTTGATAATATTGATCCGACCCCAAAGGGAGATGGGAAGAGTAGACCAACGCTGTAAATCCTGCTGGATATGACTTTTAAGGTTGTCTAAATTGAGCTTCCTAAGCAAGGAAAGGTCTGTTGAGAAATGAATCCCTAAATATTTGATTGAACTAGAAGACCATCTCATGCCCAGTCTGGCGAGATCCTGTTTGATGTATAATTATTTAACAGATAGATCTCAGATTTCGAAATGTTCAACTTATACTGAGAGTGAGCCCCATAGCATTTAATGACCTCCAATGCCTGCTCGATAGAAACATCAGGGTATGCAACATGCAGGAGTATATCATCCGCATAAACAGAAAGAACCAGCTCCTGTTGGGGCACAGGGCACCCTTTGATCATTGGGGAAGATTTAAGTCTGATAATAAGTGGTTCCAGATATAAATTAAATAAGAAAGGCGAGAGAGGGCAGCCCTGCCTAGTACCAGTGTATAGCCGAAAAAGGGAGGAAAACAGCCCATTACAATATATCTTAGCTGAAGGACATTTATAGAGAGTCTGGATCCATTGTAGAAAAGGAGCGGAATCCCATCCTAATCATCACAGCCCATAGAAAGGACCAATCCACCCGGTCGAAAGCTTTTTCAGCATCTAATGATACTAAAGCCATTGGAAATTGAACTGTACGCATATTGAGAGATATGGGAAAGGATCTCAGATGGTCTGAAGGGGATCGAGAAGATACAAAGCCAACTCTAGTTCGGCTGAGAAGGTGGGATCCAGACCTTCAGAATCCGCTCCGCCAAGATTTTAGAGAGGATTTTCATGTCATAATTTTGAAGCTTATATGGGCCTATAACTAGCAGGATCAGTAGGTTCTTTACCTGGCTTAAGAATCAGGATGATAGTAGCTTCTAAGAGCTAGGGATCTATATCGAGAGAGAAAGAGGTACCATAGAGTCTAAGAAGTATTGGAGCCAGTTCTTTGGAAAAGTCTTATAAAATTGGGGAAGCCATCCGGGCCGGGTGCCTTATCTAAGGCCATAGAGGCAATAGTATCCTCTATCTCAGAGAGGAGATAGGGACATTTAAAGCCTCTCTATGTTCCGGCAGGAGCTGGGGATTTCACATCCACCAAATATGCTGCAATATCTAAAGGGGAAGCAGAAGAGACAGGTAAAGCATAGAGTTCCCTGTAGTAATCCTCAAAGATCCATACAATCTCTTTGGGAGAGTTCTAATAAAACCCGGTGGGGCCAGCTTACCAGGCGAATTATCTAGAACCCTCTAAGGCACGAGTCTTAAAGCTAAGAGCCTCCCAGCCTTCTCACCATGCTCAATGTACCTAGTTTGAGTTTTCATAATACAGTATTCTGCTTTTCTTTAAGAAGATCAGTGTATTCATTTTTAGCCATCAAAGGGTTTCCAAAACAGGTAGTTGCAAGGGAGGAGGATGCGAGACTCTAATTTCTTGATTTTGCCCATTAGAGAAAGTGCTTTCGCCTCGGGCTTTTTTCCTCGCTGACGCTAACTTGATCAACTCCCTCTAAGATAACATTTTAGGAGCACCAGATACTATCAAACCTTGAGGTAGAACCCAGGTTATCCATTAAAAAGAGTGAGATTAGGATTTTATCTGTTCACTAAGTCATCATCCTTAAGCATTTGGGTATTAAGTCTCCAGGTAGTGTCCCTTGGAATTCCGGATCAGGAGAGACTTTAATCCAGACTATTGCATGATCAGAAAGGATTATCGGTTCTATACCAGACTGAAGGAAGCTTGGAAGGAGGGTCTTACTGATCAGGATATAATCTATCCTAGACCATGACCGTGGGGTTGGGAGAAAATGAGAAAGCTCGGAGAGTAGGATAGGAAAAGTCGCCAGGGTCACACAATCTAACATATGGGAGAAATCCTGCAAAGCCCTCTGTATGGAAGTGGCCGTCGATTAATCTGGGGTCCTTATCCAGGAGTACGAGGGCTGAACATTCCAATCTCCCAGGGCTATCTCAAGAGGAAGTAAAGTACTAATTTTGTCCGCAAGAGCCATGAGAAATTCAGGGCTACCTCCAACCGGGCCATAAACTGAACCCAAGACTATCATATTCCCATTGATAGAGCCCCTGACCAACACAAACCTTCCATCTCGGTCCTCTATCACAGAGTCTTTCAGAAACGGAACATGTTTTTTAATAAGTATAGCTACTCCCTTACTAGAACAGGTTCCACCCGCTGTATAAATTCTCCCTCTACTCTTATCTCTACTGTGTTTTCCGTTTCAAACTTCCTGCTCCATGTTTCTAATCCCACTGCTAACCCGTTTTCTGGCCACCTCTCTGATTTCTACTAAACCACTGCCTGCATCAGTTTTCCCAAATGAGGGGCCTCTAAGTGTCTCAGTACAAAACTGTTTAGCCATGTGTAATCCCTAGGTGGTGCTATCCAAGAGCTACTACCCCTGCCTGCTGGCTTGTAGCAGGTTAAGGGGCCTGGGTAATGAAACGGGTGCCTCCACCTGGAGGTCAGGGTTGTTAGTGGTCAAGCTAACCTGGGCACAGCCCTCTGGGACACTGTAACCCCCCCTCTTTCCCTTCTAGTGGCCTGAACCATATACAATAATTACTTTCACAATGAACCTTATTCACCAGGCAATTACCCACACTGTTTGCACTTACCACCAGGGCTGGTTCCTCTAGCTTGACTCTGGTGACCCCCTGTAAAACAAGGCTGAGCACAGCAAATAACAACAGTACAGTACTCTTGGCACAAACTGGAGCCACAGTCAGGTTAAATGCAAACAAAGTTAAATCTGATTTATTCAGAGAACTTGAAAAAGGGAGGGGCGTAATCAGGTTGATTTGCCTAAAAGCTATATTAATCAGACAGTTATGCATGCAGTTCAGAGTCCCTACACAGTCACACACTCTGGGTACCCAGGTAGGAAAACAGTGGGCTAGCCAGGAACGTTGCAGCTGGTTGGGGCCCTGTGATGGAAGAAGGCAACATGCACAACACACACTATTTGTAATACGGAACCGGAGGGCTCAGTTGCTGAAAGAAAAGGCAACAAGACAATCAGATGACAACACGTTTAGATTTAGCTGTTGTTGCAGGGAGCTACCCTGATGTTTACTCACGATCCTCAATACTGGACACAGGCAGGCCGAAATCGAGACTGCAGGCTGTTAAGCTGGAGTGCCTGGAGAAGCAAGGCCCACACGAATCACCGAGGCGTCGTTCCTGTTCAAGGTGTCGAGCAGGGGGCTGATCCCCAGGCCGGTCTCTTGTCGATGACTTTCTCTGCGTAGCAGGTATTCTGGCTGGGCCAGTGTAGCAGGGCCCAGGCAAATGGAAATGGATATGGATTTAGTCCGTGGAGCTGGATACAGCCTCCAGCAAACAAAACACAGTTCAGACACAGTGGGTAACCAAATCACGACCCACTATATGCACTCGGCACATTCACATGTAAGGAAATTCCACTGTACCAGGCAGATGGCTCTCCGTTCGCAATTACAGAGTCTCTGCACAATCCGGGAATTCAGAGGTAGCTGGAAGTCCTGACAGGCTGATCGCATTCAGCAAATCTTCGGTCTTCTTCAGATTAAAGCCTGGTCACAATTCAGTGGCTTAATTCGCTCTCCAAATTCGGATTCAGTCCAGATAAAACCCCACAAGTTCCCTCTCCGGAACAGCAGGCAGGCATGCAGGACAAACTCAGGCCTTTTCACAGTTCTCCCACGCGAATCCACTATGGATTGCTGCTTGAACTGTCTTGAGCTGTTACTTCTTCACTTCCCAACTCAGATCTCACTGAAACTGCAAGCAGTGTGGGACTTTCCCCAAGATCCAAAAGGTTTGGTTGGCTGATCTGTCAGTCACAACAAGGGCTCCCCTCCAGGTCATTTTAGGTACCAAAAGCCCAAAACTACTGTAACCCCTGGGCAGCGCCACCCCCCAGTGTTACACCCCTGCCTACCACCCTGGACATAGGCTAAGGGGGTTGGGTTCGCTAACTTATAACATTTTTAAAACCTTTGCGCAGTGCCTCCACTCAGGGTGCTTTACGTGGGTGAGAGGGTACTGGGTGTAGCCCCCTGAGCTGCTACACCACCCACGATGACCAGTTACCTTCCCCAGACATGCCCCAAGATACAGCTCCCCACATTTCAACATTTTGAATTAAAGGCTCTCTCTCTCTCTCTCTAATAATATGCTCACATAGGATTTCAAACAACAAATAAGATATTTATTTCAGGGGGAATTAAAGGAGCTAGGAAAGGGAAACAGGAGGAGAAGAGGTTATCTTGCCATATTTACACATGCACAGAGATCATTTTGGCTTTTGCTGGTGAACCCTCCAGCTGGGTGGCTACATATTAACAAGCAGACATAAATCACATTTTACCATTCGACTTAAGACATCCAGAGCCCTGGCTATCTAGCTGCTGATAAATCAGATGTTAAACATAATTATTAATAATACCCACACTGGTACCAGTCCCAGATACAGCAGAAACCCCACAATCTCATACTATACTGGTTAAACAGATACCACAGTCCAAGATGTTGCAGGCCTGATGGAGTTGCAGCTGGTCGAGGTGGCCGGCTATTAATTTGAGGGTGGTGGCAACTTGGAAACAGATTTTTGTAAAGCAGCAAATTACTATTTACAACCACAGCAGGGATTGCCCTGCTCTTTAGCAGACAAAGCAGGGATTGCCCGGCACTTGCAGACAAATCAGGGATTGCCCTGCACTTGCAGACGTCCGAACAGTCCAGAACAAACTATGTGGATCTTTCATCCAGAACATTCAGCACAATACTTGAAAGTCCCATCCAATGTAATGAGGGTAATACTTTTGTCAAGCATCCTAAACGCAGTTTAAACACGGTCTCATCCAGTACTTTATATACCAAAAGGCATCCATCCAGAGTAAGCTGGCAATGATACTTTTATCAAGCATCCCATACTTTAGTTTCAGGCAGTCACATCCAGTACATTCTATATACCAAGAACATTATCCACAAGCAGAGTCCTATCCAGCACATCTAGCCATTTTACACTTATACCAAGTGCTCTTAGACGAAATTCTGTTCAGACACAGGTACATTCTCTTTAAGGTATCTTAGACATTAATATGCTCTAGGGCCTCCTGTCTCATGAAGTGGCAAGTGCGTCTTGGCAGACAGCTCCACGATGGCAGGACTCTAACCCATAGTTACACATTTATATGATTCACTAAGCCCAGCATCTTGCTGCACCTGAAACTTAGCCATTTGGGCCACAGACAAGATGCATCCATTACTTGAACTAGGCAGTCTCTTATGGGGTTAGTAGCCCAGACTGATGACTTCAATACTTCACACTTAACAGCACACATTTCTTAATGGGGCTTGGGGCCCCCAAGATTACTTGCTTAGCTTCTTCCTTGAACGGGGGGTACAAGGGTACTCACTAGTCCTTCATGGGTCTCATCCACAATCGAAGGCATCCTGAAGACTTCTTCAGCTCTCTCACCGCTGAGGTACTTGGTCAGCGCTCTCACCACTGCATGATGTCATCTGATCTGGTCAGCGCTCTCACCGCTGCTGGACATCTGATTCTTCGGTCCACATCTTTTCCCGACGTGGGAGGGAAGGCTAGCCTCTGGAGGACAGTACTGGCAACCTCTATACTAGCTGTTGCAGAAAGTCCAATTATTGTAACTAGTTAACTGTTAACTGAAGAAAATAACAAATGCCCTCTGAAGACTGAAAGGGCTTGAATTAAGTGGCCCAGGCCTGATGGCATGGCTGGAGCCTGAACCCTTCCCCCATGGGGGGCTCCCAGCAGGCTGGAGCCTGCTCTGCTGCTCTCTCAGCTCTGCATCTCTGAATGAATCTCCCTGAATCTCCAGACAAAGTGGCAACATTGTCTCTTTATAGAGCTCCTAGCTCAACTCCTGATTGGTAACAGGGATGGGGTGACATGTCTCCAAGTTGCTGAAGGACCTGTCAATCAGAACACTCGAGGCTCAATTGGGTTGTGGAATTTGCACCAAAAATAATGTCCCTGTAAGCCCCCATAAGCACTTGGGTGCTTACCCATGAGATGCAGTGAATGTCCCACAAGTCCTGGCTTTCTATTGCTGCAATTCCAATTGGCTGTACTGGTGGCAATGGCTGCTTAACCCACTGTCCCTTATAGCAGATTAGATACAGTCCTGAATAATGTCCTGGTGCAGCCAGAAAGAAGTAATTATTTGCCCCACATGCCCCACAGCTCTACAGCTTAAAGGCTGTACTTGCAGTCGCTGCACAGATGAAAAACATGGCTCTTTTACTTTTCCTGTCGCTACTGCACTTATGCAAGCTCCCCTTGCAGCAGCTGACAGGCTGACACACAGAGTCCCAGATACTGGAATTGCCAGGGAAACAGTACTGATTTTAACTTTAAGCACTTTTCCCCACATGCACAGTATATTCCCAACAAGCAGCAACAGTTTCATTATTTAAAACATTTTAATTCTTTACGTTTCGGCTGGAGCTGAACATAGCTTCCCTGGAGGCAGCCAGATACACTGTTATGCATTATTCAGATGACCAGGGTCCTGCACAGGCATACTCAAATGAGCCCTGGTCACAACTCTTTTAATTCCCATCTGAGCGGTCCCCCAGCAGGCTGTCCGTGGTCACCGGGTCCCAAATAGGTGGGAGGGATCCGGGACCCGCGACACAGTCGAGGTGACCATAAAACAAGCGGCTCCCACCTCAAGGCGCTTTAACATGCCTAGCAATCCTGCTCCCTGAGGCAGCAGCACTTTTGCAGCGGGAGCTCGTGGTCAGCAGTTTAAGCCCCGAGGGGCTGGATTTTCATTTGACTGCAAGCTGGGGCACACACGAGGGCAAACAGGACATGGGAAGCCAGAAAAATTAGAGGCCAAGTCAGGAGAAGCCCGAGAGACAGCGGGAGAAGGACAGAACAAACTGGGCTAAGGTAAACCCAGGCTGGCATTTCTAGGAACCCCCATTTGCATGGGGGTTACACTACAATTTCTGCAAGTTTTGGCCCCACCAAGCCCCTGTAGGCAGGCTTCATTTTAGAGTCCCAAATGTACTGATTGGCCCATTCTGACCGTCCAGGACCAAGATGATGGAAACAAAACAGAACAGTCCTTGCTGCAGAGAAGGCAGGTTAGAGCAAACTGCAATATTATTACTACTCTAACAAATGATCAGCAAACAAGTACATCTTTTAACAGAGCTCCCTCTCAGATTAATTATGACTGCAAGCCAGGCAGCTCTTAAAGAGACAGTACACAGAGGCTATACAGGCACTTTCTGGCAATACATTTAATCTGCTAAAACACAGAACACCAGCCTGGCAGTGAGCATTTAGGCAAGCTCAAGGAAGACTTTTCAGGAACACCCATTTGTAGTGGGGTTACACATGCATATGTAATCTCACCATTTTAGTTGTTCTCACCTTGTATAATGTGTGCCTGAACCACACTAAGTTCTTGTAAATTTTTGTAATTACACTACCTTTTTGTAACAATGTTTATTTCCTATGCATTCTGTGTACCCGGGTCACACCTGAAAACGAGGCTCGGCTCAGTGTACCTTTCCCGGTCACCAATTTTAAATAAATAAAAATAATAAAATAAACACATGCGCTCCATGCTCCCAACAAGGAATCTAGGAGGTTGGAAGTCATAGGTAAGAGGACAAGTGCCTCTGCATCCTTGGGCCTTCGTATTGCTGACTACCAGGCCACATGGTGAAGTATCAGAACACCCTCTGGAAGAAGGCTAAGGTGGCTACACAGGCCTTGCTGAGGGCACCTCAGAACAGGAGCTACTGAAAGCTCTAACAGCTGGGGCTGATGAGGGCAAGCGTTTGCTCCAAACAGCCTAGGATTCGTCTGATGCTTCTGCCAGGTCTCTGGCCTCTTGTATCTTTCTTGGAGATGTAACCCCCCTGTTACCCGGGGTTACTAGAATCCCAGTAAGACCTAGTGGTAGGCAGGGAAGGCAGCTTGTGAAACTCCAGTTAAATGGATTTCACACTGTCTCACTCTGTTCTCAGTCTCAGTGAGACTGAGGGACGACATCATTTAGAACTGTCGCAGATGCATAAGCCACACTGGAATGTTGCAGTTGGAGGTCAGAGTAGAATGTTGGGGAATTTTAAGTCAGTTCTGTTGCAGTCTGTAGTAGAAGAGGTGCTCCGCTCTAAGCAGGCCCTCAGAGCTTCAAGCTCTGTCAAAGAGCTATTTTTTTGTTGTATAGATGTGTGTTCTCACCTGAAGAGGAACACAAGAAGAGCACATTGAAGTGGTGAAGACTGCTTTCAGTGGTTCAGGGCCCCATCCCTGCGGGGATGGGGGGAAGGAATCAGCCTGCTTCCAGGGGCAACCCCCCTGGTCTGGCTAGGGAAAAGAAGCTGCCTGATTTAAGTTCGTGATGAGGTACCAGAAGCTCTGGACGAGAGTTCTTTGAGCAGAAAACGCCTGTAGAGCTCTGCAACCAAGGGTGAGATTCGCCTGCTAAAGGGCCGTGTGTTTTCACCTGAATCAAGGTGAAACTAAAGGGACTGTTACTGTGGGGTCAGGAAAAGACAGCCAAGTACAGTTTGGAAGATGTGGGGAATGGACTGCTTAACTGTGGGGGGGGGGGGTCTAGAGTAATGGACACAACCGCTTATTAAGTATGTTCAAGTTCAGCACAGATGGGAAGTAAAGACAGTAGATTGAATGTGAATACATTTAAAAAGAATCTACACAGCAAAGTGTTTTAAAGGATGAGGTGTTACAGTCCAGAGAAATGGCCAGGTATGAATTATTGGAGCGAGAGGTGGGAGACCCCCTATCAGTAGTAATCAAATTCACCTCTATGGATTTGCTCTGGGACACCTGTTGCTTTCTCTCAGGTACTTGGCCAGTGCCTGAGGAAAGTACCCAGACGTGGGATTGATGAGGAAGATTCCCTTATGAAGCAGAAGTGCTCATAGGTGGTTTAGGGAGCCACCAGTAAATGTTTCCATGCTATATAGAAAGTGTCCAAGTGGCTGGCAAGGGAGCCGAACCAGGGAAAACCCAGAGCAGCGTACAAGTTTGGGCTGTGTGCCCAGTGTGTCTCAGAGCCTGAGGGCTAAAGTGATGAGGATGTGTTCTGGTCTCCTTAAATCTGCATTACCAGGAGTGTAGCCCTGTGGGGGTCCATCTATGCTTTGTTTATTCTGTTGGATGTGAATAAAAGCCACACTTTACAATCTCACTTCTGGTACTGGACATTACAGTTACTGCTTCCTTTGTTCGGAGTTACTTGGGTGCCCCTGTTGCAGAGTAGCCAAACCTAGCCAATGTGCCGAGTGACATATTCTTCCCCAAACCCAGCCCACCAGGTAGAGCTGTCAGATGGAAACGTCATACCTGGGTGGGGGGTTACAGAGGTATTCTTGGTTCAGAGTAGCAGGCTTTGCCACAGATGTGCAACAAACTATTCGTAATGCCCCTTTTAGAGGGCAAAAGTTGTTTGTTCACGAGGAACAGGAGATTCTCAAAGATCTCCAAGCCTCAGGTGGGACTTCAAAATCTATGCAGCCGCTCTATTGTACCTAACCCAGGGATAGAAGCAGGGATGCCTTTCACCCAGCTGGTGTCAGAACAGTAATACAAGATGTATATAAGTCAGGGCACACACATACCTCAAGTAACAGGAGTCCAGTCCAAATATCAAAAAGAAATCTCTTTATTCACAGACAGCACACAGCCATAAGGAGCAGAAAACACTGACGTTTCACCTTGACAGGCTTTCTCAAAGATGAGAAAGCCTGTCAAGGTGAAACGTCAGAGTGTTTTCTGCTCCTCATTGCTGTGTGCTGTCTGTGAATAAAGAGATTTCTTTTTGATATTTGGACTGGACTCCTGTTGCTTGAGGCATGTGTGTGCGGTGACTTACACATCTTGGATTACTGTTCTGTCACTGAGCACCCAGGTTCCCTGGTGCGGCTCTTTACTCACAGTTGTCAGAGGACAGTGCCCAGGGCCTGGACAGCAGGGCAAGGGCAAAGGAGCAGGGGCCTTGCCAGTCCACAGCACTACCCCAGGTGCCTGTTTAAGCCTGATTTCTTATACACCCCCCAACCACCTTTACCTCCAGGGCAGTTGTAGGGGGTCACCTCTCCCTCCATTTAGCCCAGTGGAGTGAGGTGACAACAGATGCATGGGTTCTGGAGATCATAGAAAAAGGTCATGCTTTGGAACTTCTGGACAACCCTCCAGATCATCCCCCAGTTATGTCTGCGTACCCTCCAGGGCACCTGCCCCAGTTGCAGGAAGAAGTTACAACTGCTACAAAAATGTTTCATAGAACTGGTCCCTCTAGAACAGAAGACAGGTTTTTACTCCCAGCACTTCCTTGTCCCAAAGTGGACAGGAGATCTGAGGGCTATTCTGGATCTAAGGGATCTAGACTTCTTCATAGATTACAAGAAGTTCAGAATGGTCACTTTGCAGGGTCTTCTTCCATTACTGAAAAACAGGGACTGGATGTGCTCTCTGGATATGAAGGATGCATACCTCCATATCAAGATCCAGAAGACTCACAGAAAATATTTGAGGTTGCTGTTCCAAGGGGAACATTGCTTACTAATTCAAGTGTTGCCTTTTGGGGGAACACAGAGTCCACAGGCTCTGGACCCCCCCCCCCGAGGAGTCCCAGTGGCACATCAGCCTGCTGGAGCGCCAGGCAGTTTGGCTGGCGCTGACTGCATTTGCTTCGTATGTTCGGGGTCAAGTGGTCCAAGTCCAGACGGACAACACCATGACCATGTACTACCTCAACAAGCAGGGAGGGATGCACCCCCTGCCTTTGTGCAAGGAAGCTCTCTGCGTATGGACTCTCCGGCGCAGCCTGGAGACAGATCTCCTAGCCATCCATGTGGCAGGAGCCTCCAATCAGCTGGTGGATGCCCTCAGCCAGGTAGGCGAGGCGTCTCACGAGTGGCCTCTCCATCCAAAGGTAGTTCACAGTCTGTTCTCCGAGTGGGGCACTCCTCAGATGGACCTGTTCGCCTCCAGGGAGAATGCAAAGCTGAGGCAGTTCTGTGCTCGCGCCCCTCAGCAGGGCTCACTGCAGGGGGATGCCTACTCAAGGCCTTAGACCCCAGGCCTCTTCTATGCCTTCCCTCCACTTCCCTTGATTCACAAGGTGCTGCTCAAGGCCAGGAGGGTCAATGCGCAGGTGATCCTGGTGGCTCTGAATTGGCCACACGAGTTTTGATACCATGATCTCCTCAGCCTCAGCAACAGGCTCCCGGGGCGTCTTGCACTACGCCCAGACCTGCTGTCTATCAATCAGGGGAAGGTACTCCACCCAGACCTTCTATCCCTGCACCTGACAGCCTGGTTTCTGAAGATGTCCTTACCATAGTGGAGGCATCTAGAAAGGAATCGACCAGAAAATGCTATACTTTCAGTGGAAGAGATTCTCCATTTGGTGTCAGGGCAAGGGGCTAGACCCTTTGTTTTGTCCGGTGGCCAGCATTTTGGACTACCTGTGGACCCTCTCCAAAGCGGGACTTTGGTCGACAACCCTTAAGGTGCACCTGGCAGCCATCTCTGCTTACTGGGCTCAAGCTGGTCAGCAGTCGGTGGTGCAGGAGAAGGTGGTCTGGTGCTTTTTCAAAGGTTTAGCTCACATTTCCTCTCCGGTGTGTGAACCACGGCCACCGTGGGACTTGTTGGTTTTGGCAAAGCTCATGGGCAGGCCATTCGAACCGATGCACAGGTGTGACAGGTCTCACCTATCATGGAAGACCACCTTCCTGGTGGCTATCATGTCAGCCAGAAGGATCAGTGATCTTCAGGTGCTTTCGGTGGAGTCTCCTTACCTGGTCTTCCACAGGTACAAGGTTGCCCTGCGACCCAACCCGAAGTTCCTCCCGAAGGTTGTGTTAGAGTTTCACCTGAATCAGGTGATGACTCTTCTGGTGTTCTTCCCGAATCACACCTCGGAGGCTGAACACAGGCTCCATACTCTGTAGTTGAGGTGCATGCTCACTTACTGTAAAGATCGCATGTCTGGAGTTCGGGGAGAGTTCACCAGCTGTTTGTCACCTACACTGAAGCTGCACCTGGCAGACCTACAGCCAAGCGGATGATTGGCAGGTGGATCGCTTCCTGCATTGATCTCTTCTATAGTTTGGCGGGTAGGGAGCCTCCCAGAGGGCTAAGGGCTCATTCCACCTGCCATACCGTTGTGTCGGTGGCTGCTTCTGTGGACATCCCTATCCAGGAAATCTGCAGGGCTGCTACCGGGAAGTCGGCACACACCTTTATTTCCCATTACCACATTGACCTCGAGTCACGTCGGGATGCTGGTTTTGGGGCCTCAGTTCTCCAGTCTCTGTAGCAGGGGTGTGTGCCTTGCCTCCCTCCTCCAGCAGAACTAAGAGTCTGCCAGTAAGTGTGGACAGAACAACATATCCACGTTCCTAGAAACACACTCGCCTGTAACAGTAGGTCTTCCACATGAATAATCTCTTGCAGCAGGTAATGCACTTGGGTCATCACCAGAGGGCACTCTTATGCTTTCTTCTAGCAATCTTTTCCTAATGGCTGCCCACTTATGACATCATCATCCTGCACCTATTTAAGAGTGGGCAGTCCCAGGCATCCTCAATTCATTTTCCCACCGTCTTCAGCTCTCATGCAGCAGTTAGTGCTTGTGAAGCAGTGATTGATGAGAACTTGAGCTGGGAATGGATCTTCCCTCCATTTCCAGTCTTCATTGATGAATGTCCAAAGAATCTACAAGCAAGTCATCACTTTTTTGGTCATGTTGTTGCGGTAGGAAGATCTACTGTTACGACAACCACACCGTTTGTGTTAGGTGTCAGGGTCCCACACGCAACACCATCTCCTGAAACACTGCCAGGAATTCAACCAAGCAACCCATCAACGACAGCTGCAGGAAACTGAATCACACCTAATGGAGCAGAAATTCTCTCTTAGAGAAGGGGGTCTGTCCCAAGGAGCTCCCCACTACAGCTTCACACAAGAAGCATAAATGAGATAAGGATAAATCATCCTCATCGGGCAGACATTCATCGATGGCCACTGTTACTGGTGCTCCACCGTCGACGATGCCCTCCAAAACTGCTACATTGTCGATGAGAGTTTACACTCTCTTGTCGACGGTGTGTTCTGGCACCCTTTCAGCAGTTTCCATGGAACCTTATGTTGGTTCCAATGACTCCCTGTTGATGGTGGTTCATTTCTCAACAGTCTACTTTTAAGCATTCTGTTACCTCCCCATTTACTGCCTCGTCGACAGGTCAGATTTTCATGGGGAGAACTACTGGTTTTGCCATGACTGCAGCCCCTCCTCCTTCACAACATTTCTCTTACAGGGGCCAGCCAGATCAGGGCTGAGACCCTGGTATTTAGTACCCGGGGCCAGACCCGTTTATACATCATGTTCAATTTCCTCCACAATTCCTCTGGTTTCCCATAAGTCACCTACCCCACCCTATACTACTACTTCATTGGACATGGCGGCAGTGGTGCAACAGGTTTTGGAAGTGATGAGGAATTCTCAACCTCCCACACCAGGAGAGGCAGGTCGCCCTTCCTGTTCTCCCACCCCTCCACCTAAATGCTTCCAGGGTGATAGGGAACCCTCTCCAGCCTGGTCCCCTCCATCCTATGAGGAAGAGTATTTCTCAGAAGAGGCAGAATTTCCTGAAGGTTTTCCAGGAGATCTTGAAGATGTTGAGCTCCAGGACCTGAACTCCTGTCCTCCGTCCTCTATTTCGACAGTCTCTTCTTTGCATGAGGATGTCTTCTGTCACGCTGCTGCCTGTTCTCCTGATGCAGGATTTACACCAGATGTACAACCTAAAGTGGCAGATGCCCCTTACAGTGGATCCAAACATTTTGGTCCTGGCACCCAGATGCTTCTGGATGATCTCCAGACTTCAGGTCGGACTGTACTTATGGTACATGGCATGTATCATTCCTCACTATCACCTTACCAGTACTGCTCCCAGTCCTCTTTTCAATCAAAGAGAAACATCAAATACAGAAGTGCCTACAGAGGTGGATTCCATGGTCGTTCTCAGCCATCCTCCAGGACCGCCAGTCCTACCTTCAAGGGTCCTGCTCCCACCCTCCAGGTGGAGCTGGTCAGCCCACTTCCCAGTGACCAACTGGGGTATTGCCCAGGCTTCCTCGATGAGGCCTTGGAAGCTGTGGGCGGTCACTTTGCCCTCCATTTAGAGGTCTGGCAAGCAATACCCTCAGACGAGTGGGTGCTTCAGATCATCCGGATGGGGCACACACTGGAACTTACATCACTGCCTCCCCCCATCCTCCCAACTCTTGTCTGTTACCCACCCGACCATATCCCCATTCTTCAAGAAGAACTCCAGGCACTTCTTCAGAAGAATGCAGTTTATCCGGCCCCCCCTTCAGAGTGTCATCAGGGATTCTACTCCCATTTCTTTCTGGTACCCAAACGCATCGGGGATCTCAGATCTATACTAGACCTCAGACAACTGAATCTACACATCCAGTACAAGAGGTTTTGGATGGTCACTTTAATGTCCATCATGCCAATGTTAAAACAAGGGGATTGGCTCTGCACATTAGACATTAGACATTTACCCGCCTCAGCTGGATCCGAAAAAAGGAACATCTTCCCCGATGTGTAATCCACAGTCTCGCAAGGAAAATCATGGTATGGGTGATGTTTGCTGCTCTCAGGGATCTGTGGACTCCGTCGAACCTTTTTCTGTGCTGGCAGGTTGAATAGCTCAGATCTGGGAAGAAATAGACAGGATTGTCCTCCTGAATGATGGGGCTAGCTTTTTGAGCGCATCTAAGAATGCGACCTCAGGCGCCGACTCCTGCCATGATGACCATGAGGGTTCTAGGTTCCTCCATGTTTTGGGATCACCCCCGGGGTGTGACACGATATGCTTTCTGTATTTCTCAAGAAACATCATCACTCGTCGGCATCAGTTTGTCAGTGAGTCACTCCTGAAGAAACATTATTGGGTGATCTCCTTCACTCCCCTTGGGGACAATGCCGGCCCGGGCCTGGTTTTCTAAGGCTTTGAGTCTAGCATGTAGGTGTTGGTTTTCCTTAACCATTAAGGCAGTCGCAGTTGTGTTGCTATCCGATTGTTTTTTAATCGCTTGTAGCTCATTTTTTAGCCCATCTACAGCATTTTCAACTACCAGCACCTTTCGATTAAATTCATCCCCCTTTTGATTTAAAGTGGAAACGGTGGCAATTAAACTTTGAAGTTTTATGTCTCAAAGTCGCCATCATCTCAGCGGGTGCAGATTCCACTTCAGCTGGCTGAGTTAGGATGGACCGCGAGGCCCCGGCAGTTTCCTTAGCTCTCTCTCAGTCCCACCTTTCGTTTTTTCATTTTTAGGGTTACCCTTTTTACCAATTCCAGAGACGCTCGTTCAGATTCTGATATCAAAAAGCGGATTCTATTGTCCGAGAATAGCTTATTTTAGCAACTAAACAAAGTTTAGCGAGGAGCTACACAAATCTGCTGCTGCACTGCTCGAGCTCCACAGTGCCCTTCCCCCCCGGAAGTTTTTTAAACATTTTTGAAGGGAATTCTGCATCTCAGACCCCCAGTCTGCTGTCCTGCACCACCTTGGGATCATAATTGCCTTCCTACTCCCAACACTTTCTCTCTAGTTCCCCCTTCACCTATTGCTGCCTGTCTGCTACTGCTCTCACAGCACTTTATCCCTCGCTTATTGAACATTGCTTAGTCACTCTATTTGACCTGAATGTATTGTCACTTGTAAATTTTAATGCTGTATTTTTCTTACTACCTCAATCTTAGTCATGTTCTGCTGTTAATGCCTCATACATCTACATGTAACTTGGTTGAACATTGCTTAGTCACTTTATTTGACCTGATTGTAATTGTCACATGTTAGCAGTGTCAGTGGCTCAGTAGGTAGCACACTCGCCTCTGAGGCCAGTAGATCAGAGGGCTGTGGGTTCAGTTCCCACATCTGGCACTTGGGTTAATATCCCAGTACTGACACTGTAGTGCAGCATGAGAGGGGTGCTGCACTTCTGAGGTGCCGTCTTTCGGATGAGACGTTAAACCGAGGTCCCATCTGCCTGGATTGGTGGTAGTTCAGGTGGATGTTAAAGATCCCATGGCACTTATCGAAAAGAGTGGGGGAATTTCCCCAGTGTCCTGGCCAAATTTCCCTCATTCACTAAAAATGCCACCAACGGCTTAATCTGGTTCAAGGTCAGTTGGCATTCATCTGTATCCCCCTCCCCTGGGTCGTGCCTGAAAATAGGCAGGATTTGTCTAGTGCACTTACCCGGTCAACAAAAACTAAATAAAAATAAATAAATAAACATGTTAAATTCTACTACTGTATTGTTCTTACTAACTTCAATTTTTGTCATTTTCTGCTGTTAATGCCTCAAACATTTTTATGTAACTTATATTTTGTTCCATAATGTTCTCTTGAAGTATGTCTCTGTACTCTCCCAGGTCGTGCCTGAAAATAGTCATTTTTTGGCTAGTGCACCTACCCGGTAAACAAAAACTAAATAAAGAAATAAATAAAATAATTTTGTTTTAGAAAAATTGACTCTGCCTCCATTGAACTTGCTGGTTCCTCTGATATGTGCTACTTGTCCTGGAAAGTGCTTTTCTTGGTGGCAGTTACTTCAGCTCAAAGGATTTCCGAGCTTCATGCCCTGATTTGTAAGGAGCCTTATTTGATTTTTCATAGAGACTGGGTGGCTCTTCATATCAACCCTAAGTTCTTACCCAAGGTGGTTTCTGAATTTACTTTAAACCAGTCGATTCAACTTTCAGTGTATTACCCTGAGCATTCTAATCGGGGAGAAGCGATTCTTCATACTTTAGATGTGATAGAATCTTACGCTATTACACTAACAGGACAAAGTCTGTCCTGAAAATGGATTAGCTTTTCATTTCTTTTGTCCCCAAGAGAGAAAGTGCAGCAGTTTCAAAACAATGTTTATCCAAATGGTTAGTGAACTGCATTGTTTTCTGTTACCAGAAGTATGGTAAAGCCCTTCCGGGGGAGGTCAAGGGGCATTCCACCTGGAGTATGGCTGCCTCTACTGCTTGTTTCAGGAATGTGTCAGCCACTGATATTTGTGCTGCAGCTACCTGGAGTTCAATCTATACTTTCACAAAGTATTACAGTCTGGATATTGCTTCTAGGTGCAGAGCAGGTTTTGACCTAGCTGTGCTTCAGGGACTCCCGTCCTGAACTGTCTGCATTTAACAGTTGTTTTCCTGCCTCCCGGGTTTCAACTTCTTCTGATTCACGTTGCTTGGGACTCCGTCCTCAAGGTGATTACCTACTGCAAGAGCCCTCTTGAAGTAAGATAGTACAGTTATGTAAGAACTTAGCATAACAGTAGATCTTTGAGAGAGGTTCTTGCAACCTTTTTGCCTCCTTCCCTCAAATTTATTTAGTTTCTTGCTGTTTCTTTATGAGCTCATTCTGGGCTCCATGAGCCTCTGTTTCCTTTTCTTCTGTCACTCCTCCTTAGAGGTCTCTGGCGGGAGAACTGGAAGGCGGGCGTGGGGACAGCCCAATATATAGGGTCACGCTGATGTAGGTCGCGTGACGTCGGGTGGGCGGTCCCCCGTCAGACACTGCTGGCTAAAGTTTTCTGTGTGGTCCTGATGCTAGGGGGCGCAGTGCTCAAGGTGATTACCTACTGCAAGAGCGTCTCTCGAAGATCTACTGTTACAGTAAGTTCTTACATAACTGTACTTTCATCCACACGGACCCAACCGACCTCCCCAGGCTTAGACACACAATCTCTGTTTCCAGTAGGCAAGATCTAGCATCATGGAGCGGAGCCAAGGGATATATCACCCGGTGGGTGGGAGGAGCCAGCTTGGAAGACTTTCAGCACATCTTCGCCTTCCTTGGCGAGCGGGGCGGCGGCTGTGTCTTCTGCAGGCAGCCGTAGCTGTTCACGTGCCCCACAGATGCACGCTGCTGAGTGGGCGGGGACTGTGAGGGTCATTTGGGAGGGTGGGATATGCAGATGGGGTCCCCACACTTCAGACCACTGTCAGCCACATGCTGCGTCAGAAACATGGCGACCGACTGTACAAAGGGTCCACTGGAGATCCTGGTCTGGGCAGTCGACTGGCTGCATGGCTGGGTCAGCAGCCCCAAACTGGACCGCCTCCGTGTAGCTGCACACCGGGGGGGGGGGGCAGGGCTGCATAACAGAGCCAGGGGACCGCTGTTCATGAATGCGGTCTCCGTGCAGATCTCCAGCGGGTGTAGAGCTGCACGGTGGGGATACATGTGATTCGCGCGTATCTCCCCCTCCATTCGTGAATAGGGCCCATTGCTCTCATATGGAACTTTTTGGTAACAGTGCAACAAGGAAACAGTAAACTACGAAACATACAATAATTCCCTGACCTTGTAAAAGTCCCAAAAGGTCAATCTGTTTATTTTCACTAACATCTGTCAAGGTCAGGAAATCGGGTTTCCATAGTGATATGCAAACGAGGCATTCACGTTTGTGGTTTCCAGGATTCTTGTCAGCATAAACTTTGTTGTATACTGTTTGTACACAAGTTATCTATTCTAAATCCTGAAGAGATGTGGTGAGCATGAAATATAATCAGAGACAGGAGTTTATGCGAAGAGTTCTTTTTATTTTGAATACCGAGTGACAACTCCCCCCCCTACAAAAAAATGAATACAGCGCTCAACCTAGAGCTCTCAACTAATGCTCAACTTCTATTTCGTTGAGGCTAAGTGAGCACTTGTTGAGATTTTCACATGCAAATTTTCTAGCACCCAACTCATTAAATATACAGTGGATGCTCAATTGAGTGTTAACTGAGTTCATGCTCAAGTGAGCGTTAACTTTGATTTCTCCTATATGGCAGTTCCCAGGACCCCTGCAGCAGCAGCTGCCAGTAGCCCCCCCCCTCACCATCCGCCTAGTCCGCTTCTCCCCAGTCCTTCCTCTCCATCCCAGCTCATGACCTGCTTGTGCCCCCTCTCCCTGTTCGGTCCCTCCACCCCTGTGGGTGTCCTCTTCCAGTAGTTGACCTCTACCCTGCAGTGCCCCCCAATCCTCCCTCCTTCCATGGCCACCTCATTCCCTCCCCCAGCCCCCAGTATTCTACCCACAGCTGGTCCTTATCCTTATGCTTTTACACAAATAATTGTCAAATGCATTTTTCCATACATTAATCAGTCTTATGGTACTGTGTGTACTGTTTTTGGTGCTAACCTGGCTCTTGACTGCTGTCGTGCATTTTTTTTTTGTGTTACTTTGATATTTTTCCCTGGGTATATGTGCACCTATGCAGTCAGTTACTGAGCTACTGTTGTGTGATGATAAATATTTCTTACCTGGCTTCTGGGGACTGTAGGATAGGATTTGGGTGGCTTGAGGGAACATCCAGTTGTACCTGTAAAATAAGAATAGCAAAGGTGTCACAAAGGATCTGCAGTTCTTTAATAACTAACTGGGACAAACAAGGTACTCTAAACATCAAACAGTACTTATCTGGTGCATGTGGTCAGTGTCCTTCAATGCCTGGGCTGTTGTCTTTATCATTCCACTGGACCTGTAGACAAAGTGGAAAATGGGTTAGTATGACCAATATAAATACCAATCAGCTATGTTGGGTGGAAAGGGATTGTTTTTTTTTTTTTTTTTTTTTGAGGGTAAAATGAGTTAGTCGGAAGGGTAGATCCGAGTATCACAGGAGCGACCTGGCTTTGGGAACAGAATTGGGCTACTCGTGGATGTCCGCAAGGGGGGTATGGACAGGATATGGTGTGCCTGGGCCCTCTCTTCTAGGTGGGGTGCAAGCTGCTCCACACATTGACTCACACCAAGGCAAGATGGAATCACCAGCTCTAGGGACTTAGATATGATGTTCTGGCGGCACTTTATGGCTTTGTCCCTTCCCCTTTAAATCTTGCCGGAAGTCTTCAAGCTGGCTCCTCCCACCCACCCGGGTGGTATAACCCTCGACTCCACCCATGACACTAGATCTTCCTTTCCGCTGGAAGAAGCAGGTTCCCTCCTTACCACTCTCATGTTGAGTAGGCCCTGGCACTCAAATCTTCGGATTTACTTCCAAAACTTAAACTCATCAGAGTTTCGTTTTCAGCTCAATCTTCGATCATGACCACGATGGAGGACCAGTCCTCACCCAGATTTCGCCGGTGCTCATGTGGGCAGAAGATGTTGCGTTCCGACCCGCATGCCATGTGCATTTACTGCTTGGGGCTCGAGCACAATCCCCAGGCTTGTGAGATCTGCCACTCATTTCACGCATCAGTCGTCAAGGACCGCCTTGCCCGCCTGAAGTTGGGCCACCCAGAAAAACAACATCTGCCGGTCAAATCCAAGGATGCCTGTTTGTGTGGTCTCTGCGGCTACAGTATCCACCGAGCAGCTGGAGCAGCTTAAGGCCTTCAAGGAGAAGGCGGATCAGACTGCCACACAGTCCTACTTGGCTTTGGCCTTTGTTCCACTCAAGTTGGGCTCCATTTATTCGGGCTCCTTCAAAGAGCTGTGCCAGTCTCTCTCGACTAAGGGAGAGGGTCCTTCAGGTTCGCCACTGCTCTCAATCACAAAAGGAGTCCAGGAGAGAAAAGGAGAAGACTCTCTGTTGATGTTCTTGGGACCAAGAATGTTCTTGTCTCAGGACTCTCAGGTTTTGACTATGGTCGAAACCACAGCCTTGGCCGCTGGCTTTATGGTGCACCTGTCAGGCCAGCCAGCTGAGACGCCAGCTGATGATGCAGTCAAGATTTTTCTTGACCCTGTCAACTGGTTGTCATCTGAAGAGGCCAGCAACTCCTTGTTCAGGACTCCAGTCCTGCTGGTGACCACCGAAGAGTTAGCTCAGCCTGCTGAGCCTGTCCCTCCCAATCACCAACCTAGACCAGGAGGAGCCACGGCACTCCCCGGCTCCCTCTGAGATCCCTCATCGGCACCCCCAACTGCCGAGGTAGAGATCTAGGTCATCCTCATCATCTGGGTCAAGTAGGTCCCGCCTGCGTCGGCAGTTTCGCTGTCGGCACCATGAGAAGCAGCACCGCTGCTACTCATCTTGTCCTCCTCGGGTGAGGAGAGGCTTCGGTGCTAACTGCATCGACACTACAAAGACCTGATGTGGCAACTCTGTGTTATCCACTCCGAAGCCGACCCCAGCTCCCACATTGGCAGTCACTTGGCTGTTGCCCCATAGGCCGACATCGATGCCCCTGGCAGAGCCGGTCGACACCGTTTCTCCCCCTGCGGAGCCGGTACAGACCACCTTGGTTCGGTCAAAGTTGGCCTCTCCACTGATCGTGGTGGAGCCGCCACCCCAACAGCCACCGACCGTTGCTCCAACCAAGGAGTCTCGACTGGCTCAGGGACTTCCCCCATCGGCTGTTGGTCACTCATACACCTGACCGGTTGCAGTGGGGCCATAGTGACTCGGGTGGTAGGCCGCTCTATGTGGACTCCTTGGAGTCTGAGGATTCCTCACTGCACTCCCGTCTAATCGACATGGAGTTGGTGGGGGACCTTTCGATGGAGGTAGGACCCACGGCCTTCATGGGCATCCTCTGTCTCATCTCCGAGTCCACGGGGATGAAATTGGAGCCCCTCCAGAAGCGGGCTCGCTATCCCCTCATAGAGATTCTGGATAAAGGAGACTCTTCTACGGAAGCTTCCCAGTGGCCAAGGCCATAGTCGGCCCTGCCCCGGATCTCTGGCAAGCGCCCAACCTCCTGCCCTGTGCCCTTAGCCTAGATGGCCTGCAAATATGCGGTGCCCACCGGTACCCTCTCTTGGTTCATGGAGCACCCTTGGGCCGAAGGGTTGGTCGGAACTCCGTGTTTGGCCATGGGCAATTCAGGGGTGTCAATGACCGCCAGATAAGGAGTCCAGAAATTGGACCACTTGATAAAAGGTCTATGCTGCCTCCTTGCTCGGCCTCCACCAGGCGAGCTTGGCCGTCGTGATGCCACACTTCTCCCATACCTTTCTGGGCTCTCTGGATGATGTGATTCCTCATCTTCCTGCGGACCTCCAAAGTATGGTCAGGCAGGTCTGGGACCAAGGTCATGCTGTGGTCAAACAGCAACAAATTCAGATGGCTCTGAATATTGAGTATTCCTGTGCCCGCTCAGTGACGGCCACAGTTGCCATGCACCATAGGGCTTTGCTGAGCATCTCGACCTTCATGGTAGACACTCTGCGTAAGCTGGCAAACATCCAATTTTTGGGCACCGACCTGTTTGGGCATGGTGTGGAGGGTCACGTCCAACGAATCGAGAAGTCCAATGCCATCTTGGACTCCATGACATCCGCCCAGAAGGATTGCAAGGGCTCCAGGCAGCAGAAGCATAAGCCATTTCGGTCCTCCACTCCTGTGGCAAAACCATCCCAGTATCAGTCTGGCCAGCAGGCTCAATCCTGGTGACCAAGGCCCAAATCAGTGGCCTCAGTGGTCCGAAAGCTTGGAGACAAGGACCCGGTGGCTCCTTGGCCGGATCCTGCTCCTCCAAGCCTGCTCAGTGATGGGATAAGGGTTGCCACCCTCCTGTCCGTCACACCTCTGCTGTATCCTCCTGTGGGGGGGCCGGCTTTGCCACTTTCTTTCCGCCTGGTCCGCTATCACCATGTCAGGTGGTTCTGGAAGTGGTGGGTCAGGGTCTGCCTCTAGAGTTCAAGTAGTACCCTCCCAGCCAAGCCCCATGGGAGGACTTGGTATCCACAGACACTCAGTCAACTCTTTGAGACGACATAGCCCAACTTCTCCACAGGGAGGTCATGGTCAGAGTTGCGGATCCTCTGGAACACCCAGGATTTGTCTCCAGGTACTTCCTGGTGCGAAAACAGATGGGGGGCTGGTGCCGCATTCTCGATCTGCATGACCTGAACAAATTCCTCAGGTCCCACACCTTCAGAATGGTAACTTTGTCCCAGATCATACCATCTCTGGAGCAAGACATTGTGGTTTTGCTCTCTGCATCTCCAGGATCCATTCTTTTATGTCCCAATCTGTCCGTCCCACCAGAGGTTCCTCCACTTCTGAGCCAAGGGAGCGCTCTCTGAGTTCCAGGCCATGCTTTTTGGCCTCTCCTCAGCCCCCATGGTCTTCACCAAATGCATAGCAGTGGTGGCAGTTTACTTGAGGTGCTGAGGGGTCCAGGTGTACCCTTACCTGGATGACTGGCTGATAGCCTGTTCCTCTAAGCAGGAGGTGGAGCAGTCCAGGGACCTGGCACTCCAGATCTGCATCGACCTTGGCATCCTGGTCAATGAGGCCAAGTCGGAACTCATGCCCTCTCAGGTGATCAGCTTCATCAGGGCAGAGCTCGACTGTTGCCAAGCCAGAGCCCAGCTCCTAGCTGACAGGGTGGAGGTTCTCTCCTTCTTTGCACGATCATTTCTGGTTTGGACTTGCACCCTGCCGGGACTTCCCTGCCTTCTGGGTTATATGGCCTGCTAGCATGAGTCTGATGGCTCTTTAGGCATAAGCGCTCCCTGCAGTGGGAGCTGGCCAGCCAGTGGTCTCAGCACAAAGGTCACTTTGACCAGCTGGTCACTGTGACCCAGAGGATGTGGGACGCCCTCAAGGGGTGGCTTGTCCCAGAGCATCTGCAGGAAGGGATCCTGTCTTTCTGCCCTAAGCTGACGGTCATCCTGATGACTGACACCTCTCTCACGGGCTGGGGGGCCCATCTGGGGGAACACAAGAGTCCATGGGCTCTGGACCCCTGAAGAGTCCCGGTGGCACATCAATCTGCTGGAGCTCCAGGCAGTTTGGCTGGTGTTGACTGCATTTACTCTGCATATTTGGGGTCAAGTGGTCCAAGTCCAGACAGACAACACCACGATCATGTACTAACGCAACAAACAGGGCAGGATGCACTTCTTGCTTTTGTGCAAGGAAGCTCTCCATGTATTGACCCTCATGCGCAGCCTGGAGGCAGATCTCCTAGCCATCCATGTGGCTCCTCCAATCAGCTGGCAGATGCCCTCAGCCAGGTAGTCGAGGCGTCTCATGAATGATCTCTCCATCTGGAGGTAGTTCACAGCCTGTTCTCCCAGTGGGACACCCCTTAGGTGGATCTTTTCACCTCCAGTGAGAATGCAAAGCTGAGACTGTATTGTGACTTCCCCCCCTCAGCAGGGCTCACTGCAGGGGGATGCCTTCTTGAGGCCTTGGACCCCAGGCCTCTTCTGTGCCTTCCCTCCACTTCCTTTGATGCAGAAGGCGCTGCTCAAGGTCAGGAGGGACAAGACACGGGTGACCCTAGTGGCTCTGGACTGGCCCCGCAGGTTTTGGTACCCCAGTCTCCTCAGCCCTGGCAACAGGCTCCCGAGGCATATTCCCATATGCCCGGACCTGCTCTCAATCAGTCAGAGGAAGGTACTCCACCCGGTCCTTCAATCCCTGCATCAGACAGCCTGGTTCCTGAGCGGCTAGAGTTCCAGGCTTTGGGTCTCTCCGAAGATGTCCTCACTGTCATGGGGGCATCTAGAAAGGGAATCGACCAGAAAATGCTATGCCTTCAAATGGAACAGATTCTCCATTTGGTGTCAGGGTAAGTGGTTGGACCCTTCGACCTGTCCAGTGGCTAGCATTTTGGACTACTTGTGGTCTCTTCTAAGGGGGACTTTGGTCGACTACTCTTAAGGTGCACCTGGTAACCATCTCTGCTTACCTTGCACAGGCCGGTCAGCAGTTGGTGGCACAGGAGAAGGTGGTCTGGCACTTTTCAAAGGCCTAGATCACACTTCTCCTCTGGTGTGTGAACCACCACCGTGGGACTTGACCTGGTTTGGGCAAAGTTTATGGGCAAGCCATTCAAACTGATGCACAGGTGTGACATGTCTCACCTTTTGTGGAAGACCGCCTTCCTGGTGGCTATCGCATCATCCAGAAGGATCAGTGAGCTCCAGGTGCTCTCCATGGAGTCTCTTTACCTGGTCTTCCACAGGGACAAGGTTGTCCTGCGCCCCAACCCAAAGTTCCTCCCGAAGGTTGTGTTGGAGTTTCATCTGAGCCAGGTGAGGACTCTTCTGGTGTTCTTCCCAAATCACACCTCAGAGGCTAAACACAGGCTCCATACTCTGGACCTGAGGCAAGCGCTCGCTTACTAGAAAGACCGCAGTGCTAGAGTTCGGGGAGAGGTTTGCCAGCTGTTTGTCACCTACACTGAAGCCGCACCTGGCAGACCTGTAGCCAAGCGGACAGTTGGCATGTGGATCACTTCCTGCATTGATCTCTGCTATAGGTTGGCGGGTAGGAAGCCTCCCGGAGGGCTTAGGGCTCATTCCACCCGCCATACCACTGCGTCGGTGGCTGCTTCTAGGGACGTCCCTATCCAGGAAATCTGCAGGGCTGCTACCTGGAAGTCAGCACACACCTTCATTTCCCAGTACTACATTGACTTAGAGTCACCCCGGTATGCTGGTGTTGGGGCCTCAGTTCTTCAGTCCTTATTTCCATGGTGGGGGGGTGCACCTTGCCTCCCTCCTCCCGGAGAACTGCTAGGAGTCTGCCAGAAAGTGTGGATACAGCATCATATACATGTCCCTAGAAACTGGTTACTCACCTGTAACAGTAGTTCTAAGAGTGGTATATGATGTTAATCCACATGGACCCACCTGACCTCCCCAGGCTCAGGCGCACAAACTCTGCTTCCAGCGGGCAAAGATGTGCCATCATGGGGAGGAGCCAAGAGTTATACCACCCAGGTCGGTGGGAGGAGCTAGCTTGAAGACTTCCGGCAAGATTTAAAGGAGAAAGGACAATGCCAGTAAGTGTGGATGAACATCATATACCACTCCTAGAACTACTGTTATAGGTGAGTAACCTGTGTCTTTCGCATGCCTGCAACATTGACGGCAACAAACTGCCAAACTGGCTGACAGTCACAGGGCCGGATGTTTATCCATTTCTATCCCCATCATGGGAGGGGCAAGAATCTGTGTGGGGAGGGGTACCAAAGGCACAAGTAAGTTCCTGAGAGGGAGGATAATGGTACTGGGCAGCTGAATGCAGTAGAGGGCCCATCATTGGTGCAGAGCCTGCAGCGACCAGGTCTTCATCCTGTCAGGTACACTCTTCCCCATTTTTCTTGCCACCTCGTCACGATTTAGTGCATGGGCCCATCAGGCCTCGATACACATGTCAACCCCTTTTGAAGGAAGGCTCCCCTGCCCACAACTGGGTGTCATATGTGCACCTGCTCTGGGTGGTGCGGTGGACATGGCTTACCTGGATTTCAGTTACAGAGCAGCTTCTTAGTTTATTAATAGCCGCTCCCTCAAACCTATATCACAACTGACCTGGCCAGGAGTTCCTGGAGAGAAATCTTTCTTCAGACTTCTCCATTTTAAAAAGTTATTTTACTCGTAATTTTATTCTCAGACCACGCCGCTCCATTAATTTGAATAGGGGCTATTTTCTTATGAATCAAAATGACCGAGTAGTCGCTTTGATTAATTAAAATCCCAATGCTAAATAGTAATAATATAGAAACATAGAGAGTGACAGCAGAAGGGGACCTCCAGATCGATCTAGTCTACCCATAAGCCTACCTCCCTCCCCTAACTGCTATTCAGTGTTATGATTCTTTTGTACTTATCCCAAGCCTTTTTGAATGTTCCAACTATGTTTGCTTCCACCACCTCAAGTGGCAGGTGTCACAAACCCACTACTGAGGGTCAGGTCCACTGAGCTCACAGTGCCCACCCCTATGTGCAATCCGTGACAGGGAGGGAGAACACAGGGATACCCTCCTCATGTCCTCCTAGAATGCTCACTGAGTTCACAACTCAACACCTGCTACGAGGTCCCAGGGCATCTCTCTTTACTCTGGATCAGGGTACAATACCAATTTCGAGTCTTGTAGCCAAATGAGAACCCTTTCTTGGTTGTTACATAAAGGGGAAAACCCAGGCGTTACAGTTTCTTTGGGGGTAGCCTTGTAACCCTGATTTGGTCTTCTCCCACGGGCATGCAATAACCAGGTTCAGATCCCTACAGACTTTGCCTTGATACTTTTGTATTCTCCCTATCTTTATCCAGATTTTCTTGTTACAGACCCTTGTTCGATTGGTAGCTTATGATGGCACCCTTTTGCAATAACAGTTTAGTCACAGATTATTACTGAAACATCCCACAATCGCACACAGAATATAGAAGTCTTGCTCAGGCAGGATTCTTAAACAAAACAAATGTCTTTACTAAATAATTAAATAATTATCATACATTACAACAAAAAAGTTTGGAAAATTTTGGTTATAGAATAACACAAATAAAAGTGGATGTGTACAAAAAAAAAAACATACTATAACAGTTATCTAAAGTTTTACCTTAAATTCGTAGTGAAATGGTCCAGAAAAATAAATTATTTTTCAAAGGTTTCAGTCCTTTCTGTAGCAGTCTTGCTTCTTATGTGTCTTCTGACAGTTGTTCTCCTGTAGTCAGGAGAGTGTCCAAAAGCAAAGTGTCCTCACAATGCTCTGTGGAGAGTCTTAAATACCTGTGGTCCAAGGCAGTCTGTAAGTCTTGGTCTGGTCCTTTTAGGCCAGTAGATGTCACTCTTGTGCTTTCCCCAAAAATGCTCATTAAGGGACTCGTACCTTTATTAGTCAGACTCTCTTACAAGTCCAGTATCCTGCCAGCTAACCAATGTAATTATACCATGACAGTTTCCTGGACTCTAGTACTGTCCTTTGAAGCATAAACTTTTTTTTTTTTTTTTAATGACAGGGCTAGCTGTTAACATCTCCTGAGTTTATAACCCTTTCCCTCTGTGATAGCTACCCCAGTGCTGTCTTCTGAAGCATCCTGGCTTTTCAAGTGTCAATGTTTATTACAGGTGATAGATGTAGTACCTCTGTGTTAGTTAGCCAGGAAGACTGTTTTGAAATGCAATTTCCAGCTTCCTTGGGAAAATCAGTTTCTCTTAGGTCACAGGAAATTTGCAGGCCTTTGAAAAAAAAATCCATTCCCTTGTTCCATGTGACCTTTTTATCCACTATTCCTTGTGGCATTTTAAACATGCACAAAATATAATAGAATATAACACTACATATCTGTACATCTGACTGGCAGTGGCATAGCGTACCACATCCCTCCCTCCGAGACTGAATTTGTAGGAACACGCCCCCTACTGCATGGTAAGGTTTTCACAAATTATGTTACTGTTCTAACTGGTGAGACAGGCCATCTGTGTTGGTATTGGCTGATCTGGCCCTGTGGGTAATTGTCATGTCATAGACCTATAAGGCTATACTCCACTTTAAGAAATGGCCATTTGTTTTACCCATCTGATGTAGCCACACCGGAGGGTTATTATCGGTCTGTACCTTGAAGCGTCTCCTGTAGAGGTACGGCTCTAATTTCTTCAGGGCCCATACCAGCGCAAGGCATTCCTTTTCCACTATGGAATATGCCTGCTCCTGGGGAATCACTTTTGCTAAGGTACACTATTGGGTGATCTTTTCCCTGATTAGAGGTCTGACTGAGGACTGCTCCAATCCCCACATCTGCGGCATTAGTCTATACAACACACTGCCTTTTGTAATCTGGACTGGCTAACACAGTGGCACTGCACAGTGCCTCCTTTAGCCGTACAAAGGCTCGTTCACAGGCTGACTCCCAGTCTACCTTTTTGGGCTTATGTTTCTTTAGCAGGCCAGATAGGGGAGCTGCCAGGGTACTGTAATTTGGTACAAACTTTCGATAGTACCCTGCAGTCTCTAGGAAGCTCCTAACCTGCTTCTGGGTTTCAGGCGTAGGCCATGCCTCTATTGCCTCAATCTTTGCTTTATTAGGGCGAAGCTGCCCCCCCCCCACTGTGTGGCCTAGGTATGCCACCTCTGCCATAGCCACCTGGCACTTTTCAGCCTTGACAGTGAGCCCTGCTCTCTCTATTCTGCCTAACACTTCCTCCAGGTGGAACAGGTGTTCCTTCCAACTGGTACTGAAGATGGCAATATCATCCAGATATGCCACTGCGTACTCTTCAGTATCATGTCACACCTGGTTAACCAACCTTTGGAAGGTGTAAGGGGCGTTCTTCATTCCAAAAGGCATCACCTAGAATTCGAATAACCCTATTGGAGTGATGAAGGCTGACTGTTCTCTGACTCCAGCAGTTAACTCCACCTGCCAATACCCTTTCGTCAAGTCAGTTATGCTATGGTATGTCACCCCTCCCAACTTGTTTAGTAGTTCGTCCGTCCGTGGCATTGGGTGGGCATTAAACTTCATGACTACGTTGAGTCCATGATAGTTCACACAAAAGCGAGTAGAGCCATCTGGCTTGGGAACGAGGACAACAGATGAGGCCCAGGGACTGTGGGATTTCTGGATTGCCCCTAAATCCAGCATTTCCTAGGCCTCCTTCCTAATGTCCTTTAGGATGGCCTCAGGCAGCCGGCAGGCTATCCACCGTATGGGCGCTTGCATTCCCTTGTCCACATCGTGTGTCGCTAAGGGGGTTCGTCAAGACTTGGCCGTAAACAAAGGGGCAGAGTCCTCCAAAACCTCTCTCACTTCCTGAGACTGTTCAGGGGTCAGCTGGGGTGGCATTTTGATTGTCTCCACAGAGGACTCCCGCTTGCTTTCCTCCAACAAGTCCAGTAGTGGGTCTTTGTTCATCCCCTTCCCAGGACTTTACACTGCAAATAGCATGTCAGCCCTATTTGCATATGGCTTCATCATGTTGACGTAGTACATCCTATGGATATGTCTCCTGTCAGGCAGTTCTGTACTATAGTTCACGTCATTGACCTGTTGGACTACCTTATATGGCCCCACCCACTCGGCCTGCAGATTGTCCTTCCGGACTGGGATTAGGACCATCACTTCCTGATTTGCACTGTACGAGCGTGCTCTGGCTCCATGTTTGTACCAGACTTTTTGCTTCTGTTGGGCAGCTGACAGGTTGCTTTGGGCCAACCCCATAAGCTCCTTCACCTTCTCCCCAAACCTAAGGACATACTCTACTATGGGAGCTCCCTGGGTGGCATGCTTGCTTTCCCAGTCTTCCCGGATCAAGTCTAGGGGCCCTCTCACCCTACATCCATATAAGAGTTCGAAGGGGAGAACCCTGTTGACTCTTGGGGCACCTCCCTGTATGCGAACAACAGGTGGGGAAGGTATTTCTCCTAGTCCCTCCCATGCTGTTCAGCAGACGCTTGGAGCATTGATGATAGGGTACCATTAAACCTTTCCACAAGCCCATTGACTTGTGGGTGATAAGGTGCCATGCATCTCTGCACTACCCCACACTTCTCCCACAAACACTTCATCAGGTCCAACATGAATGTACCCCCCAGTGATAACCTCTTGCGGAAACCCAACATGGGTGAAAATCCCTAGCAACGCATCTGCCACTTTGTCTGTCACAAATGAGGAGAGGGCAGCTGCCTCTGGGTATCAGGTGGCATAATCGACCTCTGTCAGCATAAACCTCTTCCCGGAGGAGCTTGGGGTACTCAAAGGTCCCACAATATCCATTCCTACCCTCTGGAATGGCTCCTCCATAATGGGCAATGAAATTAGGACAGCTTTGGTTTTACTGCCTGCTGTCCCTATTTGTTGGCACTAGTGACAAGACCTGCAGTATTCTTTCACCTGCTGGGTGAAGTTGGGCCAATAGAAATTCTGGGCCAATCGCTGCACAGTGCACGCGATGCCCAGATGTCCGGACATGGGGATGTCATGTGCGACCTTGAGCAATCGCTCCTGATACCCCTAGGGAATGACAAGCTGCCTGCCCATCGCCCTTCCCTCTGATCTCATGTCCTGTGTATACAACAATCCATTGTCCCAAAATACCCTATGTCTCACATCACCTCCCTGTGTTCCATCAGATTTTGCACAAGCCCACAACCTTTACAAACCAGGGTCAGTTCTCTGTGCAGCTGCAAAATCTTCACATTTCCCCAAAACATGGGACATGTCCCCCTCAGTTCCTAAACTGGGGTCCATAGCTCTAGTGTCAGGGCATTCAGGGTCACTGCGATCCCTGACTTTATGACCATTTGTTACTCCTCCCTCCTTGGAGTAACTTCTGTAACTGTCTTGTGAACAGCTACCTGGGGAAATCCTACTTCCCTTTCATTACTATTAATTTCAGGAGATACAGGCTGGGCAACCAGCCTCCCATTTTGTTCCACAGGGGCTTCTATGGGGTTCAGGGAACTATAGTTGGCCTTTGAAGTCTGACTGCGGGTAGCCGCACACACCACCTCCTTCTGGAGATTGTTCCCTATAATCACAGCCAGGGCGAGGTTGTCTGCCACTGCCACTTTTTGCACCATCTCTCCTGTCTCACCCCAGTCCAAGAGAACACTAGCAAGTGGCACAGTTTTCTCCTCCCCAGTGAATCCCCTTACCGCTACAAACTGGGTAGGTATAAGCTGTTCAGGCCCAACCAAATCCCCTTTTACTAAGGTAAGAGACTCCTTTATGTCCCTTAACCCATGGGCCTGCAACTCCATTTACAGTAACAAGGTGTATGTGCACTCTCATATTTACAGGCATGTTTTCTGGGATACACACTGCGCTCAACTCTGTTCGAGCACCACTCTGTGCCTTTTTAGAACACTGTCTAGCAAGATGCCCTCGCTATTTACAAAATTAACAGTCACCATTTCTTTTATCCAAGAAATCCCTTTTTCTAGGGACATGGATATGTTGTTCATCCACACTCATTGGCAGTATCCTTGCCGCTTTAAATCTTGCCGGAAGGTCTTCAAGCTTGCTCCTCCCACCCACCCGGGTGGTATAACTCTCGGCTCCGCCCTGAGCCAGATCTTCCTTACCGCTTGGAAGCTCAGGTTCCCTCCTTAACGCTCTGCGTTTTTGGCTAGTTCCTATTTCTCCGTTTGAAGATTTAAAAATAATATTTACGCCAAAAGACTTCAGTCTCCGATCCCTACGTGACTGCGATGGATAATCGACTCCCGATTTCGGAGATGCCCATGCGGCAGAAGATGTCTCGACGGATCCACACCCACGTGTGTCTACTGCTTAGGCCTTGAGCACGACCCGCAGGCTTGCGATCTGTGCTCATCTTTCTCGGCTCACGTCCTCGAAGACCGCTGCCCGATTGCAACTGGGCCGGCCCGAAGCGTCCGTGAAGTCCAAGGAGGCCCGGTTGGCGGTGTCCGCGGGCGGGCTCGGTCGGATCAGCTCGAGCGGATGGTCGCCTCGAGAAGGATGCGGCGCTGGTCAGATCTTCCTCGGCGCGGCATTTATCCCGCTCTCTCTGGGTTCTTCCTACACGGCTTCCTTTAAGGAGCTTTGTCTGTCCCTCCCACTAAAGGAGAAGGGCCTCGTCTGCTGGACCTTTTTCTCGGTCAAAGAGGGACAGGGTAAGTCCCTCACGTCGAGCGCTCTTGGGAAGCGGGAAAGGTCCCTCTCCCGGGCCGTCGACCCGTCGGCCCGGTCGACGCATCGGGCCAGGCCGCCGTCGGCCTCACGGTGTCCCCTGGCCAGGTCAGTTGACCGAAATTCTACTGATGAAGCTTTCCAGATTTTCTCGACTCCATTGGACGGGCTGTCGCTTTAGCAGCCGAGATCTCCTCCCGGTTTCCCGGGAGGAGTTGAGATCCCGTGGGCTCGCCTGTGCCTCCGGTTCCGGAGCCCCCGGATGGACCTTCCGAGCGACGAAGTAAGTGTCGGTTCAGCCGGACACCTCCTGCACCGACCGGAAATCTCCGACTTCGTCTCGGTTCGACCTCATGTCTGTCCAGCCGTTTCCCACCGCCATAGGCGGTCTCGGTCTCTACCGCTGGTAAGCGGCGTCAGCCGCCGTCTCGTCCTCCCTCGATGAGGGGAGGCCGGGCAAATTACGACGGCACGAGGACCTTATGTTGCAACAGTTCCTCCTGGCCGGAATAAGCTTCCGCTCCGCGCCCCGCCATTAAGTGGTTGTCACCGAACGTCGACACAACCCCCTACTTGCCCGAGAGCCTATACCGGCCGTTGTTCAGCCAAACCAGCTGCTCCACCGTGACAGGTGGAACCTCCGCCCACAGCCACCACTGGGGCTCCCACCATGATTCTCGGTCGGCTAAGGGTTTACCCCATCGGCTGTCAGTTACCCTCACCCGAGCGACCCCGCAGGTGAAGGGTGGCTCAGGCCAGAGGCAGCTGTGAGGACTCTTCCGAGTCCAAGATGATTCCTCCTTCTTCCAAGCGACTGGACTTGGAGTCTTCAGGAGGTCAGTCAATGACGACAGTCTGCCGCCCTTCCTAGGACTGCTTCGCTCATCTCGGAGTCTGCCGGATGGAGCTCGAACCGCTTTCCAAACGGGCCAGGTATCCTCACGGAGATTCTGGACCCGAGGGGCCCTCCACTGAGGCCTCTTCCGTGGCCGAGAGGCCAGTGGGTCCTGCACTGGAACTTTGGCTGCCTCAAGCTTCCTGCTGCCCTGCGCCAACAGGATGGCCAGGAAGTATGGTCCCTACTGCCTTTTGTCCTGTTGAACACCCCTCTGCTGAGGGGTTGAGTTACGACAGCTTCTCGCTGCCGGGCAACGCTTGGTGGGATGGGACAAACCTCCTGACAAGGAGTCCAAGAAATTTGACTATGTCGGGCAAAAGTCTACGCCAGCCCTTCTCTCTGCCTCGCCAGCCAGTTCGCCGCCCTCATGGCACTATTTTTTTCTCATGCCCTGTTGGGCTCCTGGATGAGGTCATCCCTCATCTTCCCACCGATCTGCAGACTACGGTTAAGCAGGTGCGGGACCAGGGCAGGGCAGTGGCCAAACAGCAGCTCCAGACTGCTTTGGATGTAGGGGGACTCATGTGCCAGATCGGGTATGTCGTAGCTATTAAGTGTTGTCGGGCGGGCTTGGCTGAGGATATCCACCTTACTTTCGGATACCCAGCACATGTTGGCGGATGTTCCTTTTGGGACTGACCTCGGCCCTGGGTGAAGGTCACCTGCAGAGGATCGAGAAGTCCAATGCCACCTTGGACTCGGCTCTTCGGCCAGAAGGACAAAGGCCGCAAACACAGCCTGCGTTTCTTCGTCCTTCAGCCCCTCGGCGCGCCTGCCCAGCACAGGGCCAGCAGGCTCGGCCTTGGTATCCCAAACCCAAGTCGCCCGGCTCTCTAACAGGAGGCAGGGAGGAAAGGGCCCAGGAGGTCCTCGTCAGGTCCCTCCTCCAGTTTCTGCCCAGTGACGGGCTGAGGGGTGTCGCCCCCATCCCGCCACTCATTCCTGGGTCCCCCGTGGGGGACGGCCCGCACTTCCTGCCTCCGCCTGGTCCGCTGTTACCACGGGACAGGTGGGTCTTGGAGGGTGGGAAGAGGCCTGCCTCTGGAATTCGAGCAGGCACCACCCTTCAGAGCCGTGCCGCCTCGGGGCTTCGGGATCCCCAGCTCACTGGCGGCTCGTCGAGCCGACATCACTCTCTCCTCCAGAAGGAGGTGGTAAGAGGAGGTGGGACCCTCCTTCAGAGACCCAGGGTTTGTGTCCAGGTACTTCCTGGTTCGAACGGACGGGGCTGCGCCCATTCTCACCTGCCACCCACCTAAACAAGTTCCTAAGGTCCTCTCGAACCTTCAGGATGGTCACTCTGGCTCAGATAATAACCACATCCTTGGAACGCGGTGGTTCTGCTTCACTTGCAGGACGCCACGTCCCTATCCGTCTGTGTTCACCAGAGATTCCTTCGCCTCCGATGTGGAAGGATCTTCGCCAGTTCCAAGCCATGCCCTTCGGCTTGTCTCCAGTCTCGGGTCTTCACCAAATGCATGGCATGGTGACAGCATTTCATGGGGCGCCGAGGGGTCCGGGTACTTACCTGGACGACTGGCTGATAGCAGCTCCCTCCAGGAAGGAGGTGCGTGGTCCAGAGATCTGGCCTCCAGGTCTGCTCTCAACTGGGCCTCCTTATCAACGAGGCCAAGCTCTGGAACTCGAGTGAAGCAGGTGATTTTATTCATCGGGCGCAGCTCGGACTCTTCGAGCCGGAGCTGCCGCCCCGACAGGTCGGCGGTTCTTCCTCCTTGCCCGATCATTTCGTTGGGCACCGCGCCTGCCCGGCCCGCGCCTCCTGAACTTCATGGCGGCCTGTGCCAGCGTGGTCCGCTGGGGCCCGCTGGAACATGCACCCCCTTCAGTGGGACTGGCCAGCCAGTGGTCATAACGCTGCGATCCCTTGGACCAGCTTGCGAGTCGGTGACACAGGGGATGTGGGAATTCTCTCCAGTGGTGGACCGCTCCAGATCATTTGCAGGAGGGCATCCTGCTCGTCCGCCGAGCCGACGGTCTCTCTCGACTGATGCCTCTCTGATGGGTTAGGGTGCCCATCTGGGGGGAACACTGGCTCATGGCCTCTGGTCCGCGGGAGTCCCGCGATGCCACATCAACCTGCTGGAGCTCCGAAAGGTCCGCCTAGCCTCACCGCCTTTGTTCCGCTCCTCCGGGGTCAAGTGGTCCGAGTCCAGACGGACAATACCACGACCATGTACTATCTAAACCGCCAGGCGGGACGCGCCCATGCTTCTATGCAAGGAAGCCTGCATTTGGTCACTGTGGCAGCCTGGAGCGCGGATCTCCCAGCTTTCACGTGGCAGGAGCCTCCAACACCCTGGCCGATGCCCTGAGCCGGATAGGGGCTGCATCCCACGAGTGGTCTCTCCTGCCGAGGTAGTACAGCATCTGTTCTCCCACTGGGGCACACCTCAGGTGGACCTGTTTGCCTCCATGGAGAACGCTGGCTGAGTCTGTTCCATGCCCGCCTCAGCAGGGGCATCAGGGGATGCCTTCGAGGCAATGGACCCCGGCCTTTCTACGCCTTTCCCCATTTCCCTTGGATCCACAAGGTGCTTCTCAAGGCGAGGAGGGACAAGGCGCAGGTGATCTTGATAGCCCCAGACTGGCCTCGCCAGTTCTGGTATCCAGATCTCCTCAGTCTCAGCTCCAGGACTCACGGCAGCTTCCAGCTCGCCCGGACCTGCTCTCAGTCAATCAGGGGAAGGTGTTCCATCCGGATCTTCAACTCTGCACCCTGACTGGCCTGGTTCCTGAGCTAGAGTTCCAGGCTTTGGGTCTTTCCGACGAGGTCCTCAATGTAGTGGCGTCTCCGTAAAGTGAGTCGACCAGAAAATGTTATGCCTTCAAATGGAAAAGGTTTTCCATTTGGTGTCAGGGCACGGGCTTGGACCCTTCCTCCTGTTCCTTGGCAAGCATCTTGGACTATTTATGTCCTTTCTAGTCAAGGGCTTAGGTCGACTGACCTAAGGGTGCACCTGGCAGCCATCTCTGCTTACCCGCCGGGCTGGAAGCAGTCGGTGGCGCAGGAGAAGGTGGTCTGGGCTTTCCAAGAGGCTTGATCACATTTCCCTCCAGTGTGGGAACCCCACCTCCTGACGGATCTACTGCTGGTATTGGCAAAGCTCATGGGCAAGCCATTCGAACCTATGCACAGGTGTGCCTCTCACCTGTTCGTGGAAGACCGCTTCTTGGTGGCTATCACGTCAGCCAGAAGGATGGGAGAGCTCCAGCGCTTCCATCGAGTCTCCTTACCTGGTCTTCCACAGGAACAGGTTGTCCTGCTTCACCCGAAATTCCTTCCGAAGGTGGTGTGGAGTTTCACCTTAACAGGTGTTGACTCTGCAGTGTTCTACCCAATCACACCTCGGAGGCTCGAATATAGCTCCATACTCTGGATCCTAGAAGGGCTTCGCTTATTATAAGGAGCGCACGGCTGATATTCGGGAGAGGTTAGCCAGTTTGTCACCTACGCTGAAGCCTGCATCTGGCAGACCTGCAGCCAAGCTGGACGATAAGCAGGTGGGTAACCTCCCTGCATAGATCTCTGCTATAGTTAGCGGGCATGGAGCCTCCCAGAGGATAAGAGCTCATTCTACCCGCCATACTGCTTGCAACGGTAGCTGCTTCCAGGGACGTCCCTATCCAGGAAATTCTGCAGGCTGCTACCTGAAGTCAGCAAACACCTTCATTACCCACTACCACATCGACCTTGAGTCACGCGGGATGCTGGTTTTGGGGCCCTCCAGTCTCTTTCCCAAGTAAGTATATGGGGGTGTGCGTCTTGCTCCCTCCCGGAGAACTGCTAGGAGTCTGCCAATGAGTGTGGATGAACAACATATCCATGTCCCTAGAAATACAGGTTACTCACCTGTAACAGGAGTTCTAGGAATGGTATATATTGTTCATCCATTCCCATATCCTCCCCCGGCTTCGGACGCACAACCTGAGCTTTCCAGCGCCAGATCTGGCCATGGGCTGGAGCCGAGAGTTATAACACCCGGTGGGTGGAAGGAGCAAGCTTGAAGACCTTCCGGCAAGATTTAAAACGGCAAGGATACTGCCAATGAGTGTGGATGAACAACATATACCATTCCTAGAACTCCTGTTACAGGTGAGTAACCTGTATTTTTGTAACCTGGGGCTTCCCCCTTTCTGCAGAGGCTGTGAGGGTTTTAGCTGCCCTGAAGGCGCGCTTTTCCCTGTCAGCCCTGCCACACCTGTCCCACTTCCTTTCAGAGCAGGCCTGCTCCTGGCATAGCAATCTGAGAGTTCTACAGCTTGCTGTGCTGTTTTTGGATCTCGGTCTTCTAGCCAGGTCTTCAACTCTGCTGGGCAAGCCCAAAAGAACTGCTCTAAAAGTATAACCTCCTCAGTTTTCCCTACAGAGTTTGCTTCAACCCCCTCCCCACAACGTTTTAAAAACTGACGTTGCTTTGTAGCGAGTTCCTTAAAGCTCATGTCAGGGCCTTTTCAGAGTTTGTGGAATTTAACCCTGTAGGCCTCAGGAGTCAGTCCATACATTTTAAGCAAAGCAGTTTTAAGTTTCTCGTAATCTTGGCTTTCTTCATTATCCATTTGGCCTAGCATCTCACACCCTTTACTAGTAAGTAGCGGGGACAGCTGGAAGCTCCAGGACTCCCTGGGTATTTTGGCCTGGATATAGACACTTTTAAACAAATTTAAAAATGCATCCATATCCTTCCCCTCATTAAATTCCATTATTAATTTGGAACTTAATTTATACCCCAGCCCTGGCGTTTCAGGTCTATCCCTGCCACTTAACTCCCCTGGCAATTGTCGCTGGTGTCTTAACTTCTCCAGTTCAGATTCCCTCTGGCACTCTTTTTCCTCTCTCTCTCCCTCTCTCTCTCTGGGGCTGGTTTCCTTTTTCCTGCCTCTCCAGTTCAAACCACTTCTGCTCTGACTCCCTCTGCTGCTGCGCTTCAAACTTTCCCTGTTTGAATTCCAGCTCCAGTTTCCTCAGCTCCAGCTGCAGCCTGATCCCTTCTAGCTCCAGCTCTGTGGTGACCTTCCCCTGGTGCTCTGGCTCTGGGTTCCTTCTGATCTCGCTGTACTCCTCCCTGGGATGAGACTCTGCGATGGACCCCGACACCCACATGCCCAGGCTCTGGTCCTTTTCAGTTACTGGCCGTGACTCGAGGTTCTGGGCAGCTGCTAGCTCATCAGCTGCCACAAGAGCCTCCACGAGGTTCCTTTTTGGTTCGTCCTTCGTACTGGACCCCTCTTTCCTGACACAGCTGCCTTAGGTGGTCTGTAGTGCATTTATAATAGTCGGAAGCCATCTTCTTCCCTAACTATTACTACACTAGCTTACACCTGCAAAAAAAAAAGAAAACCGGTAGGGAACTTTATACTGTGACCACATTTTTTTTTTCAAATCTCAGCCTTGATTGTGTGTGGATTGGTTACAGTTTATCAATCTGATACACTGGCCTCGAAACCAATATTTATGCCTGTGCCACTAATATCTCTTGAATTGCAACACCAAGCTACCAGGGCTCTCGGATCCCACCACTGTGCCCCAGATCTGTCACAAACCCACTCCTGAGTGTCAGGTCCACTGAGCTTACAGTGCCCACCACTAAGTGCAATCCTTGACAGGGAGGGAGAAAACAGGGATACCCTCCTCATATCCTCCTAGACTGCTCCCTGAGTTCACAACTGAACACCTGCCACGAGGTCCCAGGGTGTCTCTCTTTACTCTGGATCAGGGTACAATACCAGTCTTGAGTCTTGTAGCCAAATGAGAACCCCTTCTCAGTTGTTACACAAAGGGGGAAGACCCAGGCATTACAGTCTCTTCGGGGGTAGCCTTGTAACCCTGATTTGGTCTTCTCCCATGGGCATTCACTAACTGGGTTCAAATCCCTCAAGACTGTTCCTTGAGACACATGCTTGAAGCTCCCACTGTCTTCACCCCACCTCACTTCTGGCAGGCTGTTCTATGCATCCACCATCCTTTCTATGAAGAAGTAGCTGCTCACATCCCCGTTAAAGGACAACTAAATAGGTTAATTTTACAAAATGACACCACCAAAATTGAAACTCATAGATGTTTAGTATGATCCCCTACCTTTTATGTGCTGCATTTCTTGTAATCCAGAATCATCATTTTATACAGTTTTGTCATGTTCTTAAAAATGTAAACAAATCAGCAGAGTTTTCAGAGTCCATGGCTCAGTAGTACCCTAAGATGGCTGCTACGTGGTAACGTGATGACATCACTGGCGTGAGCCAGCTCCAGAGTGGTAATGGCTTATAGGGCCTCTTGCAGCCATGGACTAAACCCTGATCATGATTTAGTTAACTTTACTGCTGCATGTGACACCCCTCCATATGTATGCACAAGTGGATCTTCCCAAAACACACCGTCTAAAGGTTTTAATTCTAAACGACACAAGAAGCCCCTATACAAATACCATTACCACTCTGGAGCTGTCTTGCTCCATTGACATCATCACGTTACCACGTAGCGGCCATCTTAGGGTACTACCGAACCATGAACTTTGAAAACTCTGCTGATTTATTTACACTTTTAAGAACACAATGAAACTGCATAAAATGGTGATTCTGGATTACAAGAAGTGCAGCACATAAAAGGTAGGGGGTTATACTACACCTCTATGAGTTCTGATTTTGGCAGTGTCGGTTTGTAAAATTAACCTGTTTAGTTGTCCTTTAAACACCCCTCCCCGCCCCAGGCTTCACAGCATACTCCTGTGTTCTGTGCTATTCCTCCTCCTCCTGTAAAAAAGACTCCCCTCCTGTATGTTGTTCACCCCTGTAAGGTACTTATAGGTCTCAGTCATGTCTCTCTCCGTCTAATCCCCTCCCAGGAGTACATGTTGAGCTACAGCTGTCTCTCCTTGTATGGTTTCTTGTGCAACCCCAAGACTATTTTGGTAGACCTCCTTTGGACTGCTTCCACTCTCTCAATGTCCTTTCCGAGGTGCAGCCTCCAGAACTAGACACAGTACTCCAGGTGGGGTCTCACTAGTGAATGATATAGTAGCAACACTACCTTCCTTCTCCTGCTAGAAGTCTCCATCCCTATGCACCCCAGCATCCAGCTAGCCTTCTTACTAGCTTGTCGAACATTCACATTGAGATAATCAGATATGATTACCCCAGGCTCCCTCTGTTGCTTGGTGATTGTAAGTACTGCCCCCCCCCCAATCTTGAGACTTGAGATGCAGCAGGGGAGGTAGGAGCTGTAACCATTGATCTTTTTTTTCCCATCATCTTTTGTGCATTTTTGTTCCCAGTTTTCCCACCCCCCGCCCTCACATACTTGGCACGAGCATGCACATGAGGAGGCAAACGCACGCCACACACTGCGGGATGCCCCACCCTACTGGTCATACATACTTGCCTGCGCCGCCACCGGACTTCCACCCGGTGACTGTGGGACTGCAAGAGGGTGACCTCCCCTCCCCGTGAGAGGAGAGCCACCATTAGGCAGCTCAATCCTGCTCCCCCCCATGCCAGCTTCCTGATGACCTGAGGTCATTCCCAAACCCAGGTCGCTGTCGTGGCGTGAAGTAAGGCAGAGAACCATTGCTGTTCTTCGGGGGTATCTCAGTCATCATGTCACACTGTAGGAATTTCACCGTCCGTGAAGGGGAATCCACACGGAAGATTTTCAGCAGTGCAACTGGGGCTGCCCACACCGATGTCATTTAACAATGTCACCTACTCTATAAAGGCATGAGCAGCCCACTCCATTCTCAGTTCTTTCCCACAATTGACTCAGTCTACACAGGTCTCCACGGAAGCTCTAACGCAGTTTCGCACTTTTTTGCCTTCAAAATTTTTCTTTTATACCTACTTTGGAATCTCTTTTTCTTAGATTCCTTTATTTTGTTTATGTTGAGAACTACTACTTCTACATTTCTTTTCCATCGCTGCCGCTTTGGAAAGAAGATTGCCTCCACATACAAACATTCTTTATGCTTCTGCTGTCTTGGGCCTGAACACGAAGTTTCTGACTGTAAGCTCTGCCAGAAGTTTAATCAAACAACCCTAAGGCGAGATCAGAAGGCTCTTAAAAATGTCCATATGGAACATCAGGTAGCCAGTTATGGACAAGGGGTCCTCCGGGGTCCCAGCCTCTCAATCGCCAACAGGGTCATTGAGTTTCCAGGCCTCTAAAGCCAGATACAAGTCATCGAGGGAAAGTCATAAAAAAGACAGAGATTGGTACCACTCCCTGACAGCTTCCACATCTTCTTCTTCCAGCAGGAACTTCATCGATGACTGTGGTGCAGACGCACAAATCTGCTGTCCAGACCTCTGCTTCTATCAGGCTCATAACAACAGCTCTGCCATCCGATTCTCAGGACAGAGGGTTGTCAGCCTCTGGGTCATCTGCCCCATCTCTGTCGATGACAAGCTCATCATTGACTACCTTCCCAATGTGGCCTGATGTATCTCTAGGCCCTAGAGCAATTATATCTTCAAGTTCTCAGGGCCCTGCTGTCGAGCCTTTGCTCCTGGCTCCATGCCCCTCCTAGCAGTAAACATGGGGTTCAATGCTTGTCGATCTCAGTGAGATCCTTACCAAGTTCACTTTGGTGATTGTGCAATAGCTTGGTGCCTTTAGGCCTTCTTCACCTGCACCGTCGATGGCAGCTTGTTGACACCCCACCCCCGTCGACCAAGGATGATCCCCACGGTTTGACATCAGTGCATCGCTCATCATACCTAGAACTACAGGAGGTCGAGGACTTCCTCTGATGTCATGCCCATGGAAGCAACCTGAACTTGTAGCTCCATCTCCTCCAAGGCCATTAAATGTCAGTGTCAGTGGCTCAGAAGGTAGCACACTCGCCTCTGAGGCCATGAGATCAGAGGGCTGTGGGTTCAGTTCCCACATCTGGCACTTGGGTTAATACCTCAGTACTGACACTGTAGTGCAGCATGAGAGAGGTGCTGCACTTCTGAGGTGCCGTCTTTCAGATGAGACGTTAAACCGAGGTCCCATCTGCCTGGATTGGTGGTAGTTCAGGTGGATGTTAAAGATCCCATGGCACTTATCGAAAAGAGTAGGGGAATTTTTTATTACAACCAGAAAGCAAAACATATACAAAATAGTGTTTACAGCACACAAAATCATAATATAAAACAAGGATTAACAGAAATAAGTATTACATCATACATTCAAAAATCAGCAGCAGTTTAGCAACCCAAAAAACTAACCAGTGCCAACTCCCCCCACTAAAATAGTAGGGAATTGTTTATTATCATAACAGCAGACCAAAAAATAAAATATAAACTGTGGTATGTCACATAAAATAATAAACAAATCATACAGAAAACAAAACAAATGAGTATTGTCAACATACCATGTCAGAGCAATGTAAAAGAAATAATATGAAAACATCCCCCCCCCCCACTAAAAAGGATTAGGGGAGTATTGCAACTAACAAGCAACAATCAAACAATAATATATGCAGTAGAAATCATAATACACAACAAATGGAAACAAAACAAGTACACTAGCATACAAATGGGATGTACAGAAAGCATAGAAACCAAGTATGCACAACAAAACAGCATCATAAAATGATTGGAAAATTAAAAAAACAAATAGTACCAAAAAATACAAATGGCCCCCCTTAGAGGGAGGAAGTGGGTCTAAAACAAAACTTACACGTATGCAGAAAATAGCAGTCCCCACCAAAATTACCCCAAAAGGAGGTTCTAGCCTTGTAAGCAGGGATACCCAGCACTTTCAAGAAAGCCTGGACATAGCACCATAACCTTTACCCTATGTCAAGCCAGTTCATTTTCCTCCGCCACAATCGAAACAGTTCAGGATGCACTTTTTCCTTTTCCTGAAGTCTCCAGCTAAGTATTACCTTCTTAATGTTATAAATAATCTGGGATGCAGAGAGTAATTTCTGCCGAAGTGTCAAATTACACCGTGCTTGCCACAGCTGAAAGCCTATATGACCCATTACCAAGCGCATAGTGATTACATCATAAGTCACCCAGGAGCCCGGCAGAACCCATTCCACCCAGATCTGTGACGTAGGATCCCGAAAAGGATTTAAAGGCCACACATCCTGAAATTGTGACCAAAAGGAAACTACAAAGGGACAATCCACAAAAAAATGTTCCATAGTTTCAACCACCCCTAAGCAGGTTTCCTCCCTGGGACAAAACCTCTTGAAGAGTTCTTTATGCCTCATATTGCCTTTTACCCCTAATCTCTTGTGGAGACATAGCCATAAAAAATCCCACATATAGCGGGGTACCCTCTTGCTTACTAATAATTGTAATTTGGAATGTTGCTCAGAAACTGGTAAATCATGAAACCAAGGATCCACAAAAAAGTAATCCTGCAATATAGTACTATAGAATTGCTGACGTGTTTGAAGAAGAAAGGATTTTCTGACAACATGCCAGGATTTCAACTTTTGAAACATCGATATGAAAGTGACTAGTCAATGCACATAACCGTATTCGCCGGGCCAAAAAGGAATCCTGAACCCATCATGCTAAGAAGGGGCTCTATACTATCAGCCCACGAGGACCAGATCTTAACAACCCCCTTGAGCAAAGGAACTAAATTATAAAAGATAAATATACTATGCAAGAATACAACTGGATTCACCATACCCAAACCTCCTTCGCCGATAGGTAAATAAGTGATACCCCTCTTCACCGGATTTAATCTATTACCCCATAAACAAAGAAAAAATACATCATAAAGAGAGGTTTCTAAAGAAGGGGGAGGGGGAAAAACTGCAGCTATAAACAAAAAATATGGCAACAAAAAAGTTTCAATCAAATAAATTCGCTTCGCTTTAGACATTCGGCCCTTATTCCAGAGTAACACCCTATTACGTGCCTCCAATAATTGACTCTCCCAGTTGTACCTATGATCGTCCACACCTCCAAAATAAACACCAAGAATCTTCCTATAGCCAGTTTTAATAGGCATGTCCCAAATCAGTGCCACATCGGTGGCCCCATACCCCAAAGGCAATTTCCCACTTTTAAACCTATTAATAGAGGAACCAGACATAGCTGAAAAGGTGTACAATAATGTCCGTAGCAACAGCAGAATTTTATCTGACAGAACTAAAACCAAATCATCTGCATATGCTATTGTCACTATCTGTGGGTCCATATAACCAACTGATAATCCAACAATATCATCTGTATTATTTAAAGCATGCAAAAGGGGGTCCAAGGATAAGACATAGAGTAGGGGACTTAGTGGACACCCTGCCGTACTCCCCTATGTACCTCAATATCTCTTCCCAACCATCCATTTATGCTAGGTATCAGAGTGATGTCTGTATAGCAGGTACGTAGCCAGTTTATAAATTGTGAGGTAAACCCATACCGTCTCAAACTCTCCCACAGATAACTATATTCTACTTGATCAAAAGCTTTAGCCTGGTCAAGACAAACCAGATGCCCAAACATGTCTCCAGATGCTCCTTTAGCTATAAGCTCCTGAGTAGGATCAGTGCATCCTGAACCCTTGATGTGGCACCCACCAAATTGTGATGGATGTAATAAGAACCCAATACACCCCGTAATCTAATACAAAAGATTTTCATCAAGATCTTATAGCCATTGTTCAAAAGAGACAAAGGCCTCCAATTATCTAAATCCCCACACTCCCCTTTATTTTTATACAGTAAAAGCAACACACCCTGTAACATGCTTTTAGGTAGAGACCCTGCCTGTAACCCAGCATTCAATACCTGACATAGGTCAATACCCAAAACTTCCCACAAACTTTTATAGATTTCATGGGACAATCCATCAGCACCTGGAGTAATTCCCGACTTCAGAGACCAAATTGCAGTCTTTAGTTCATCTACCGTAATGGGTTGGACCAAAGTAGACTGCTCATCTATAGACAAAACAGGGACTGGTCTTCTAAGAAACCAATCATTAATGGGGGTCTCAGGGAGCAGTCTACTCTTAAAGGATGCAGTAACAGTCATGTATCGTATCTAAAATACCAGTATTTGTTGTAACACGCCCCCCAAGTTGAGGTGTTTAAATACATCATAGCTCGGGAGTGTTTAAGAAGTTTCAGATTTTCAAAAGGTAAAGTATCCTTCTTTGTACCACTAATCCCATATTTGTGCTTTCTCTCCACATCCTGTAAAACCTGAGACTGTAAATTAGCCAACTCTTCCTTTACCTTTTTAATTTGATCCAGACCTGCAGATCCCAAAGACTGGTGGAAGGTAGACAAAAAATGAAGTCGTTCTCTAAGATATTGAAGTCCATCATGCCGGAATCTCCCATTTAAACGACCTATGGTTTTAAAATAGTCTGACTTCACATTTCGTGTCCTCCCACCAAGTATTTAAATCTTCATATAGAAAGAAAACAGACTGACATGCTAAAAAAAGGGAATGTAGACCATCATCCACACCAGGGATATCTAATAAGATAACATTTAATTTCCAAAAACCTGGCTCCCTCCGAACTTCTGGCATGTCATATAACACTAATCTAAGCATTTTATGATCTGATGTACACCTCCTGCAAGGACTGTGATTGCACTACAACCCCTGGTGAAAGAAAAAAATAGTCAATTCTGGAAGCTCTAGTTCCACAAAAATAAGTATTTCCAAACCCATTAGAGGTAGGCCCAAAAGCATCATTCAAACCAGTATCTGCAAGAAGTTTTGACAAGCTTGCCATATCACTATACACTTTCTTCCTCGTTCCAGAAGAAACACTGGAAAGCAAGGAGCAGTTAAAGTCCCCCCCAAGGATAGTAACATAAGAGGTGCATAGAAAAGGGTATAATGAATTAAAAGGGTTACTCGATCAATTTAGATTGAGGTGCATAAACATTAAGTAACCGTAAGGATAAGGAACTCCACTTAACATCCAAAACCAAGGCCCTACCAGCTAAAATCTCTATCTGATGAATTACTTTTATATGTGATGAAAAAAAACAAATCCCCACCCCACTACACAAATCACTTCCCAAAGACCAAAAACAATCTCCCCACACCCAACCAGTAGTGGCAGCCTCTATCTCCGTAGGAGAATGCAAACAAACATCCTGCAGGAAAACACAGTCCAGATTTTCATATAAAAATGAGAATAAGTGCTCTGACGCTTAACAGGAGATTTAATGCTATTTGCTTTAAAGTTGCCACTCTAAAGTAAAAGGAACCATGAGTTAATGAAAGGGAAAGTCACTTTACTTTGCTAGATGCTCTTGTTACCCTTCCACTTTTCCCATTTGATGGCTTAGGGCCAATCTGTCTTCAGCAGGTTCAAGGGCTCAGGCCTTAGGGGTGCAGAAGGCAGAGACATGTCGGAAACCACCTCTGGAGCCTCTACCAATACTGCAAAGGTATTAGGGTCAGCAATAGAACTATGCATGGAAGGTAAAGCTGTTTTCCTACCCACCTTCCCTTTCCTTTAACAGATTTCCTTTCTTGCCACTAACCATAGTAAACCGTGCTCACCAAGGGATCCAAACTAGACAGTACTGAATCCTGGCAAATAACCCCTTGTCCTATCTCTGGTACCTCATGAGTCACCACTTCAGGTATATCTATAGAGTCTGTGCTTGAGGTAGAGTTATCAATCAAACCTGACACGGGCAAAGGGAGACTAGCCCCAGAGGTACTGGGATCCAACGTTCCTCCAGTAGGAGTGCCAAGTCGAACTGCTTCCCTAATATAATGGTCCTGTACCCCAAAATCAGCTTCCGGTGTGTTTTTAGCTGCCAAAGGGCAAAGTTCAAATGTGTGACCCACCACATCACAAAGATTGCATTTAGAGGTTTGGAAACAGTGAGCACTGGGATGACCAGACTCCCCACAATAAGAACATTTTAGCACATCACAAGAGGTGCTTATGTGAGTCCAGACCCACACTTGAAGCAAACCCTTGGCTGACCTGGATAAAAAGGAACCCTTATCCCCCAAAAACAGTTGGGGAGACGATCAAATCAGAATCAGTAGAGTGGAGTTTAATCCTAAATTTCCAACCCCCATTCCAAAATCCCTCTGCATCCAGGATAGGAACAGGATCCCCCTGTATTTCACATTTCTTAGATAACCAGTTAACAATATCTACAACATTAACCCCTTCATTTCTGAACATGATCGTAATGATCCTAAAGGCCTGTTTTGAAAGAGGCAGTGCAATAAAGTCCGACTATAGGGGATTAGTTTTTAGATTTAAATAGCGACTCCAGAATAGTTCCAAAAGAGCTGGGATGCGAAAACTGACATCAAATGTAAACTCTCCAAGAACATGGTTCAAGGCGTAGACTTCAGAAGGGGAAAAAAACATACTTTTCTTCAATAAAGTTTTTCCAACAGAAAAGCTATCAGGGGGATTATCCCTGGGGCCAACATATCGTAAACGAATGGCATTTTGCCACTTGGCTAATTCTAGAAGTTGCCTAAAATGACTGGCATAGGAAGGTTTTTCCACAGGTTCCAAAGCTGGCCCCTGTATGACAGAGGAAGCAGCCACATCTGCAGCCATTTCCACTGACAGGCTGTCCAAGGGTAGTCCAGAATCAGTAGTAGATTTAGGAAAAGGAGAGGCTGGAAGTTCAGAGACTAAAACAACAGGAGAAGGGACTGATAAAGCCACAGTACTTATCTCTGCAGACTCCCGGTAGTGCTGAAGATCCATCAGCCGGCTTCCATGAATCACCCGAAATCGGAATCCAGCCAGCCCCACGCAGCGCACGCTCCGGAGACCAGGATTCATCTACCAGATCTCCCCAATCTTTAGAAGTCGAAACTTCGCTGACTTTCGGCCTTTCAGTAGCCGGATGCAACTTGCTGGGCCCCGCTGCTGCTGCAGTGCTCGGGGAACCCTCCGATATCTTCCACTTCCTGTCGTCCTCCACAGCGAGGTTCCTACGTTCCTGTATCAATAATGTAGTCACATGAAAAAAGTTCCTCTTCCAAACTGTGTTGTTTCTCTGACAAACTAAGCCCCAGCGTAGCAACAGAAACTGAAGGACCACTTGAGTTGGCGTTTTGCTGGCCACCTTGCAGGTGCATCCCAGCCACCATTTCAGCATTTCCAGACTCGGTGAAATCAACAGGTGAGGAATTACTCTGAGCTATCGCAGCCCCATGTGCAGCTCCTCCACTGTCCTCCTCCTCCTCCTCCACCATCTTGGTCCCACCAGAAAATGGGTCCCCCCTGCTCACAGGAAGCAGGAAGTAGGGGAATTTCCCTGGTGTCCTGGCCAAATTTCCCTCATTCACTAAAAATACCACTAACAGCTTAATCTGGTTCAAGGTCAGTTGATATTCATCTGTATCCCCCTCCCTAGGGTTGTGCCTGAAAATAAGCAGGATTTGTCTAATGCACTTACTCGGTCAACAAAAACGAAAAAAAAACAAAACCCTCAATTCTGCGACTTTCAGAACTGCAAATTTGGGGCAGACTTCAGAAGTTAATCTACCAGGATGCCGAGAAGAAAACCAGACCAGCCAAAATCGCCACCTGAGCCCAAGGATCCTGATGGAAGGGGGACCGGCAGCGACAACTCACAGATCTCAGGCTGTGGCAGGCTCTCGCAGCCTGAACGGGTGACTGCTCCAAACTTTGCCAGGCAAATGGGCACAGTGCTGCAGGAAATCCGGGACTTCTGAAAGGAGAGCTGCTCCACTTTCTCGGCACTCCACACTGGTATCTCCACGATGGAGTGGCAACTCGATTCCTTAGAGGAGCAGGCTACACAGACGGACGCCCGCGTGGAATGTACTGAGCGGGCCATAGCCCAGTTACACCATGCAATCCAGGACTTACAAGACAAGGTGGAAGATGCGGAAACCTGGAACCGCAGAAATAACCTCAGGGTTTCAGGCTTTCCTGAGGCTGTGAAGGCAGCAATACTATCCAGTTCCTGCAGCAATTCTTTAAATCTGAGCTGGACCTCCCTGAAAGTTGCACCCTGGAGATTGATCACGCACATCAGACGCTGGGCCCGCAGCCTGGCCCAACCAACCGCCCTCGCTCTATGGTCCTCTGGTTCTTGAGGTTTCAAGAAAAAGAGCTCATCTTTCACAAATCGTGGCAGCAAGGGGACCTCACATTTTAAGAGCACTGTATATATGTAGGTAATGATTATCCCCTTCGATTGCTGCACGCCGCAGGGCTTATGCTCCTATCCTCAAGAAGCTCCGAGAAGCCAAAATAAGGTTAAGGACCCCATACCCCTCCAAACTGACTGTGCAATTCCCAGAAGGCCCAATTACCTTTGAAAATGCTGACGATGCTGCCCAAGATCACTGTGGCTGCGGAATGGAGGTAGTGCTGGGACCCAAGAAACAGTCCAATACTTCTCTGGCAGCAAAACTGGCGCAGAAGGCCTGGAAGCAGATGCCGTCGAGAGAGGAGCGCCGCAGGGAGACCACCTCGGCGATCCAGCAGATTGTGGAAGGCTTGAAGAAACAGACCCCGGGCCAGCCATCGAGTGCAGCCTCATGTCAAACCACTAAATGAATGGACTCTCTAATCTACTGACTTATTATTATTCCCTTCGCAGGTAAGCCAGTTCTTACTCCCCCCCCCCCCTTGTGTCTCCTGGGATTCGTGGTCTGGTCGCCTGTTCCCTCCCTCAGATTCCCCTCCTCACCTGAGCACTCTGGGAAGCTAAGCAAGGGTGCCGGGGTCCCCCCCCCCAATCCATCGATGTAGCTTCAAGCCTAGTGATCCCCAGGTGTATGGGCCTCTCGGAGGTGGAGAGACTAATCTGCTGAACAGCCTCCTGGATGGTGGGCCTCACTTAGTGTGCAGTCGGGACTTGTTTTTTTTTTGGGGGGGGGCCGTGGGTTGGGTGCAGGGCTCGGGATGGCCATGGGAGATGGGGGCAAGACTGGCTTTTTCTGCGGCCTAGGCTGCTGTGACTAAAAGGCCAACGACAGGTCGGTGGCACCTTTTACTCACTATACTTTTCCCTTCCTGGTTTGGTTTCTGGTCATGGAAGGGGCCACTTGGCTGGTTTTGCCCCACGGTCATGAGGCAGTAGCCTCCAAGACAATAACGGGCCTTGCTGAGACTCTGGGCCAAGTGCCCAACTTGCCAGTTACTCTGCTGGCTTCAAGCTAAAAGCCAGATGTACCGGTGCTATCCGGGCCTGCTCCTCAGGGAGCCCCCCTGGTCTATTTACTGTATCTGCTCACACAACCAGTTATAGTAGTACACTCCCAAAAGGTTATGATGCTCCCTGGCACCTCGGGTGCTGCCCTTATGGGTGGGGTGGTATGGCTCACCCCCCCCCCAGGCTCGTGCCTGTGGTGCTGGGTTCCACTGTGGCCTAGCTGTATTTTGATAAATCCAAATCTTCACTACTTTCTGGCCGCTATATCAGGAACACTAGCAGACGTTAATTGCTGATTATATTTTTTCTTTTTATTTGTGGCCTTGGAGGAGCCAAGGCATGGCCTCATTTCCTTCCCCCATCTCAAATGTTTATGTCTGGTGCCCTCTGGTAGGGACAGGCCAGTTTTGGCACAGATTTGGGGCTGGGCACCAACCAATTCCTAGCCCATATGGAAGCCACCCCTAGTTTAGCAGGTGCAGCCCAGTTGGCAAAAGCCTGTATAGTTGCCATTCCCTGATTGTTTCTAAATTCCCAGTTAGCCACCCCCCTTAGGTTCCATGTTGGAGGGTTTCTTCCCTCACTCCCCCACAAGCAGTCACTATTCCTGGCCTAGAGATTTGATCTGAGACTTGGTTACAGACAAGAGCTTGTGTGCGACGATACTTGAACCATATTATCACACCTTGAGTTTGGTCTGGCTTAAATATAGCTTGTAAACATCTCAGACTCTACTCCTTGAATGTTAATGGACTGGGCAACCCTATACAACGCACTAGGATAATTTCACTGCTGTAGAAGAGCCGGGCTGAGATTGTCTACATTCAGGAGACTCACTTGTCAGCTGATGAACATAAGAAATTGCTGGGCAGAGGTTTCACTCAGGTCTTCTCCTCTGCATTTGGTGGTGGGAGAAGGAGGGGGGTCGCCATACTGATAACCCAGCCACACACCCTTTCAGGCCACTAAGGAATGGGTTGACCCAGAGGGCCATCTGGTCATCGTACAGGGGCAGTTGCAGGACCAAAAGGTGACCCTAGCAAATATTTGGGTCTGGCAGTATAGCCTAGAGGTTAGAGGAATGAGGTGTGAATGAGCTTGATAAATCCAGCAGACTAGACCTGAGTTTGACTCTCACAACCTCCACTTGCATACCGTGTGACTCTGAGCAAGTCACTTAACCGCCCAGTGCCCCACGTTGCCCCTGAAAACAGGCACTTGTGTCTAGTGGGCCTTACCCGGTTACCAAAGACTAAAAACAATATATACACATCTCCCCCCTGGTGCCAATATCCCAACAATTCGTCACCTCATGAATAAGATTGTGGAACTGACTAAAGGGATGTTGATCCTGGCAGGAGACTTTAATATAGCCCTGAGCCCCAGCTTAGATTCCACAAACTCCTCCAAGGGTAAACAACCAGCCCTCCACCAATTTTTTAAATGTTTCATTAAAGAGGTGGTTTGGCTAGATGTGTGGCGATCCCTCCATCCCAGGGTTAAAATATATACTTTCTATTTGGCAGTACGTGGTACTTATACCTGTATTAACCACCGCTATACTCAGAAAGAGTGCCTAGGAACAATAGTAGATGCCTCAATGGGGGATATTTCTCACTCTGACCATGCCCCCCTGATTATTGCATGGGACTTGGGGTTGGAGAGGCGTAATGCCTTCTGGAGGTTTAATCCGATCCATCTCAAGAATGAATCCTTTAGGGAATTCCTGAGTGACAAGATCGAAGAGATCCTGGAGGATAATGCACACCCTGAAATCCCCCCCCCCATTATATGGGATACGCCGAAGGTAGTCTTAAGGGGACACCTAATCAAACATACAGCCTCCCTTGCGAAGATCCAGAATGAGTTGTGTGAACATCTAGAACAGACTTTGCACTTCCTGCAACCTGCGCATCAGCAGGGGGACCATTCAGTAGCTGCTCATCTCATGCAGACATGGCGTGACCTGGATACTAGCTGCACCCAGCAGACTGAGAGAGCACTAACTTTCCTAAGACAGAGATATGGGGAAACAGGTCCACGAGCCTCCCACCTTTTAGCCTACTGTCTACGTAGGCAGCGTAAACACTCAACCATAGCGGCAATAAAAGACCCCAACACAGATACCCTTCATATGAAACTCAGTCACATTTCTCAGGTGTTTTGTGACTACTACAAAACCCTTTACACCCCAGAACAACCTGCAGACCTGGCCACCATTAATTCCTTCCTGACAACCATTCATCTTCCCGATCTGACCCAGGACCAACAAGAGAATCTGATATCCCCCATCACCCCAGAGTAGCTGTCTGCTGTCATTTCTAGATCCAAAACCATGAAGGCCCCAGACCTTGATGGCTATGGCGCAGAGTTCTACAAAAACACAGCTCAAAAAATCAGCCCCCTCCTACTCCGGGTCTACAATGAGGTCTTACAGGAGAACTCCAGCCCCCAAGCTGGTCATATGCTGCTGTTTGGACCCTTATCCCTAAGCAGGGCAAGGATTCCCAATCATGCAGTTCCTATAGACCTATCTCAGTCTTCAATATGGACTACAAGCATCTTACATCCATCTTAGCCTGTCTGCTCGACTTGGTACTCGCTGGCCCGGTGGCGCAGAGGGCTGAGGCGCTGGACACCACACCTCGAACCACGCCAGTGACCCAGGTTCGGGAACGGACTGGGGTCGTCGGGGGCTGGCCGGTGAAGGAGAGGACTGAGTGTCCGGAGGATTGCTCTCCTCCTGGGGTGGGTCGGGTGGGAAACTGGGCCTTGTAGCGGCCCCCGTGGAGACCAGGGCACTACTACACAGTGGCGGTGAGGGACAACCAGGGTGTTAAAACAACTTCGATGCCCACCAGATGATGGCCTCTGCATTCTCCACACACCCGGAACCTCCACGAGCCTGCTCCTCCACAGCAGCACCCCGAGTCTGTAAGGAAAATAGAGTGCTGGGGTTTCCCCGCCCCTGGTGCCGTCCCCCTCGGAGGAGGGGGACCTGCCCGGAGATGGTTTACTCTGGGACGACTCGGGGGGGCTGGCTGCAATATGTGGTATGAGGGCAGCACTCACGAAGAGGATGGCCGGGGAGTGGAGATGCTAGGAGGGCCCGAAGGAGAGGCGGATGCCGGAGCACCGTAGGAGGTAAGAAGATAATACAAAAAAAACCCTCGACCAGACTGGCTTTGTGAGCTCTGGATCTACAACAGATAATACCCGAAGAGCGCTCCACCTAGTGCACGATATGCAGACCCAAAAAGACCCCTCCGTCCTGCTCAGTCTAGATGCTGAAAAGGCCTTTGACAGGGTCTCCTGGCCCTTTCTCCTCTCTACCATGACTAGGATGGGTTCCTCCCACTTTATTGCTATAATAAAAGCATTACACGCTTCTCTGCAGGCCTGTGTCGGGGTTTTGGGGCATCACTCTGGCTGTTTCTACCTCTTCAGAGGAACAAGACAGGGCTGCCCCCTGTCACCCGGACTCTTTGCCATCTTTATTGAACCACTGGCCTATGCACTAAGAGTCTCCTCCCAAATATCAGGGGTCCAGCTGGGAGGGATGGAACATTGTATTGCCTTGTATGCCAACGATGTCCTACTCTTCCTCTCAAATCCATCACAGTCCATCCCAACAGTCTTTAAAATTCTCGAGACCTTTGGGTCATGTTCAGGATATAAAGTTAATACTTCAAAAACCGACGCCCTTGTCTTTTATTATACCCTTCCCCCCCGATACTCCAGCAAGCCTACCCATTTTAATGGGGTCTTGGCAAACTGAAATACCTAGGAATCTGTTTATCCCATAATGCACATAATGCAATGCAAAATAATTATGACCCCTTCTACACCCAACTCCAGCAAGATCTAGCCAAATGGAATGTCCTCCCTTTGAAGCTATACCAAAGAATAAAGGTAATTTGGATGATGGTTCTGCCCAGGGCCCTTAACCTCTTCCAGAATATACCACTGCATCTTCCAACAAAATTATTCCCTATCTGGAATAAGACAGTTCTGGAATTTATTTGGTCAGGAAAGTGCCCAAGAGTGAAGTTCTCCATTTTTCACTCTCCAAGAAACAGGGTGGCCTTGCCTTCCCCAACTTGAGGTAATACAACTGAGCCTCCCACCTATCTTTCATAGCTGCTAGATACATGAGGACCTCCCCTGCAATCTGCAGAGAGATAGAAGAGGGGCTCTTCCCTCATGATGACATGATTAGGGCCACCCTATACCTGACCACCCACTACACTCACCAGGCCCCCTCTAGCCCCTGGATACAACACCAAGTCAGAACTTGGAAAGTGATCCGTAGGCACCTTTCCCTTCAGCCATACCTGGTGCTACTCTGCCCGATTCCCTTGTTAGAAAATGTCCTCCTTGCCCGGATGGACCATGCATACCATAATTGGGATTGTCTGGGACTCTCCTTTCTCTCACAATTTCTAAATGGTCCCATCTTTAAGACATTTCAGGAGATGCTCTGCTGTTATGAGCTACGCAGACAGATTTCTTCAGGTATCTCCAACTGAGACATTATTTCCACTCCCTCCCTCCCCACTCTGGCCCTCCACCCTGATGAATACCCACCCACCCTTGATCACTCTCCTTTGGGGTCTTGCCCTCTCCACAGAGCTGCCACATGCAATTTCTGTGTTATATAGGGCCCTCACGGACATACCAGGGGTTGGCTCAAGGCAGATCCTCAACAAATGGAATGGTGAGCTAGGAATGTGTATAACGCCTCTACAGTGGGATGCTAGCTGCCATTTCTAAACTTACAGTCTCCCATACTTGGCATCTCTTTTCCTGGCAACTCCTCATTAGATATTTCCGTACACCGGCCATCACATCCCATTACCTCACTACAGCACAATGCTGGTGCCAGTATGGCGACCCTGCAGCACATCACTCACATGTATTTTGGTTGTGCCCTAGGCTGCAACCCTTTCTGACATCCCTGGAACAGGAGCTGGAGGCCCTGTTTGGTCAACTGGTTCCCCTTGCTGCGGAATTTTTCATGTTACATATTTTCCCTCCAGAATTCAGAGACTCCCAGGCACGCTACCTCCTGGGAGTAGTCCTTCTGGCAGTCAAGAAGGTCATAACACGGTGCTGGCCCACAGCTCCAATTACCACAGCCTCCAACTGGAGGGACGTATTCAATCTCACATATAAAAATGAAGAAATCTCTTTCTCTCTGAATGACAGGTCAGAACTATATCCACTGAGATGTAACAGCTGGATCTTGTATATCATGTCCAAAGACCCAAACTTTGTCCCCTGAAGAATCAAGCTACTTGCTGGGTCCTGCGGTGTGGGTTTCCCTGAATGGGTGGCGTGGCGGGAGGCCCCAGGATTGGAAAAACACAGATGTGAACGCCTGAGTTCTCCTGTATAATATGCTGCCATACACAATGTTTGATTCCTAGCCTGTACTTGCATTTATTTTATTCTTCTGTAAAACCTATGCCAGAGATACCCATGAAATGTATCCCTGTATATACATTTGATTTCAGTTGATGAATTTGTGACTGCTTGTACCCTGTTGTAAAAAGAAGAAAAGAGTTTAATAAAGATTATATTTACAAAAAAAAAAAAGAACTATAGGAGGTCGAGGCCGAAGAAGAGTATCACCCTGACCTCATTCTGCCTGATGATGAGGAAGAGGAAGTGGAAGGGCTTCTCTCCTCAGACAGGTCCACTGCCTCCTCTGTTAGTGAGGACTCAGTCAAACACACCCCTTGGTCTCCTCCAGAGGACCCTTTCTTCTTCAGCATAATGAAGCAGTTGTCCTCTGCCATGGGCTTTCATACAGAGGAGGAAGATTTCACCAGGAAAGATCTGGTTGACTTCCTGGAGATCCCTGAGTCTCCTCCAGTGATAGTTCCTCCCATCTTGCCTGCTCTGAGTAATTCTGCTACTGCTGCTTGACACCGCCCAGATATAGTTCCAGCTATGCCCAGGAGGGCAAATAAGCTATATTATGCCCCAAGGGTTCCCTTGCTATGTGCCTCAGCTTGAGACAGACTCAGTGGTCATTAATGTTGCCTACGACAGGTCTAAGGTGCACAAGCACCTTAGCCCCCCCAGATAAGGAGTCTCTGCAGACCCGACCTTTGGGGTAAGAGGGTTTATGCGTCCTTCACCTTAGGCTTGAGGAGTACATGATGAAATACCAGAACACCAGCTGGAAGGAGGGCAAGGCTGCTACCTAAGCTCTTCCAGAGGGCTCTCAAAAACAGGAACTCCTCCAGTGCTTGCAGACAGCCGAGGATGTCAGCAAGCACCTTCTGAGGGCACTTTATGATTTGGCTGACACTGTTGCTAGGGCTGCTGCCACAGGCATATGCCTACGTTGGCACTCCGGGTTGTGGGTTTCTGGCTTTGCCATGGACGTTCAGCAAAAAGTGCTGAATGCCCCTTTCAGTAGGACCAGACTGTTTGGCCCTGATGTCCAGGATATCATTAATGGTCTACAGGCTTCGGGTAGAGCCCTTCAGTCTGTCCACTTGCTGTATCATACTCAGCAGCAGAATGGCAGACAGCGCCCTCCTTTTTGTAGAGCACCTAACAGACAGGGAGCAGCCTCAAAGCAAGAGAAGAGCCTCTACTGCCCTACTCGCCCCCTCCAATGCTCGAGTCGCAGCCAAGTGCCCCAGAAGTGAAGGACCTGCCCCTGCAGGTCCTTCAGTAGATCAGGGAGGGGCTGTGGACATGGCCTACCTAGACTTTAGCAAGGCATTTGACTCAGTCCCACACAAAAATTTAATATATAAGTTAGCCAGCCTGGAAGTGGGTCCCAAGATGATAGCCTGGGTAAAGAATTGGCTGGAGAATAGGACACAGAGGGTAACAGTAAATGGAGTCCACTCTGAAGAAAGGGGGGTTACTAGTGGGGTACCGCAGGGTTCAGTATTAGGACGGGTTCTCTTCAATGTCTTTATAAGCGACATTGCAGAGGGACTGGAAGGAAAAATATGTCTCTTTGCAGATGACACAAAGATCTGCAACAGAGTTTATGCACAAGGTGGGGTGGAAAGGATGAGAAGGGACTTGGTAAGGTTAGAGGAATGGTCAAATGTACGGCAGCTTAGATTCAATGCTAAGAAGTCCAAGGTAATGCACATGGGAAACAAAAACCCAGGGGAAGAGTACACAATGGGGGGTAAGATACTAACAACAACAAAAATGGAAAGGGACCTGGGGGTAGTCATATCAGATGACTTAAAGGTGGGCAAGCAATGTGAGAGGGCAGTAAGGAGGTCTGGGGGATACTGGGATGCATAGGGAGAGGCATCACCAGTAGAAAACAGGAAGTTGTTATCCCTCTTTACAGACAGCTGGTGAGACCCCATCTGGAGTATCATGGCAGTTCTGGAGACCCAATCTCCAAGGACATAGACAAGATGGAGGCTGTCCAGAGGAGGGCAACTAAATGGTGCAGGGTCTGCACTGGAAGACATATGAAGAGAGACTAAAGGAGCTTAATATGTATAGCCTCGGGAAAGGAGGAGAGGGGGACATGATAGAAACTTTCATGTACCTCAAGGGAATCAACAAAGTCCAAGTGGGTAGCATCTTTCAAAAAAAGAGGTGTGCAAGAACAAGGGGGCACAATTTGAAGATTGGGGGATGGCTCAGAGGTAATGTAAGGAAGTATTTTTTCACAGAGAGGGTTGTGGATGCATGGAACGGCCTTCCAGAGGAGGTTGTGGAGTCAAAAACAGTGGTTGAATTGAAGCATGCATGGGACAGTCATAAGGCAGTTCTAGGGGGTGGGGGTAGAAAGAAGTAGGCTGCTGGTTAACTAGGATCTGCAGCTTATCCATTAGGTAGGGAAATGGGCAGACTGGGTGGGCCCAGCAGTCCTTATCTGCCGTCAGATTCTGTGTTTCTATGTTTGCAGCTGGATTCTCCTCAGCTTGACTCCTTGCCAGACCACTTTCCTCTGGTTACTGACCAGGAGGTGGTGGTCAGAGGTCGGGTCTCCCTCCATTGAAATCAGTGGAGAACCATAACGTCAGATGCTTGGATACTGCAGCTCATAGAAAGGGGTCATACCTTGGCGCTTGTGAAGTATCCTCCAGAGACTCCTCCAGCAGCTTCTCACTGTCCTCCAGCTCACTTGCCAGTGCTTCAGGAAAAACTACAGTCCATTCTGTGCAAACAGGCCATAGAACCAGTGCCCAGGCATCAGAGGAGCAAATTATTTTACTCCAGGCTCTTTCTGGTTCCCATAAAGACTGGAAATTTGAAGCCTATTCTGGATCTAAAAGACCTCAATCTGTAAGTCCAGTAGAAAATGTTTTGCATGGTAACTTTGCCCGGCCTGATGCCCCTGTTCAGGCAGGGCGACTGGCTGTGCTCACTGGACATGCAGGATGCCTACCTGCACATATGTGTTCTCTCCTCACAAAAAGTTTCTCTGGTTCCTTTTTCAGGGTGAACACTACCAGTTCAAAGTGCTGCCCTTTGGCTTGCCCTCTGCACTATGGATCCTTACCAAGTGCTTAACAGCAGTAGCTGCAGCCCTCAGGAGGGAGGGAATGTACATCTTCCCTTATCTGGATGATTGGCTCTTAAAAGCACCATCCAGGGGCCAGCTTCTGGAGACCTTAAGCAGGACAAAGGGGTACCCCAGGGTTCTATTTTGGGTCCTGTTCTTGTTAATTTGTTTGTTGATCCTTTACCTGCAATAGTTAGGGATTGTACTATCAGACTTTATGCTGACAATGCCATTCTCTTCTTTGCTTATAAAGATTTAAAGTTCCTAATACCCATTCATCAAACTGATTTTGATAAAGTTGCTGATTGGTTTTCCTCTAATTTACTAGTCTTAAATGGTAAAAAACCCAAACAATGCTATTTGGGTCAAAATCTCTTAATATGCTCATTCTTTCTTTACCATTAAGCTTAACAATGTCCCCCTGCAGCTTGTTCATGAATTTAAATACTTGGGCCTGACGTTTGACTCCACTGTTTCTTTTAAATCTTGTATTTACAATATCACTGTGAAAACCCGTCAATGCTTGGATCGATTGAGAAAATCCTGACTTTGCTTATCACTACAAAATCGGAAAACCATTGTAGCTCAATCAATACTTCCAGTCTTGGATTACGGTGATTCTGTTTATCGTAATTCCAACATCATGGATCTCTTCTTAGTTAACATGTTATATTTTTAGTTATTACAGTATATTCCACTTGTAACTGACTTGGTTTAAATGGACATTCGGTTGTAATGGACAAATTCATGTTTCCAAACACAATTTCCTATTAATCCCATGTTAAAAACCAATGGTTTAAACGGACCTATAATTCCGCTTGTAATGGCTGTCTGAGGCAGCCAGAGGGCATTTAGCACCTAGTTTACTCGCGCCCATTATGACCTCCACAGGGCAATCAAGCAATCAAACAACCATCCTCCCTACTGAAACACCCTCATTCTACCACAATCAGGTTCTGTCTATTTTTTCAGCTGTGCAACTGCGTCTGATGTGAGGAGTGCTTTGCTTACTCTATGGCGCGCTGTTGAATAGAGGGACGACATCGTTCCAAAATGGGACCAGCTTTCGTTGACGGAGTACATGAGAGGAGGTACACTAAGGCAGGCACAAAGCAAACGAGCATTGTAGATTACTTTAGCCCTTCTCAGGAATCGCAGGTAGAGCACATAACCATAACACTAACTGCACAGCATAAGGAGCCAACAAGAGCATGGTGCAGTTCACAGCATTTTTTTTATTTTTTGGGGTTTTATTTATTCTTTTCGTTGTTTGGTGTGGCTTGCCAGAAAAAAGGCTAACAAAGTTTCAAAGAACTGTAATCACTACTACGCTCTATGCTGTCCACGTTAGAGATGAATAAAATGAAAATATGGTGGGTTTTAGGGTAAATGGATGTAGCAGACGCCGGGTGTAACGGACGAATTGATAGTGGACAAAGTAGTCCATTACAAGTGGCATATACTGTACGGTTTATTTTAAGTAGTCTAAAAAATGAACATCACTGTACCCTTCTAACTCAATTGAACTGCATGTCTCTCTCATCTAGACGTTTACATCACTGGCTTACTCTGATTTATAAAACAGTAAATCATCTAACCCCAGTTTATCTCTCGGACAGACTATTAGCTTCTACTCATAGTCGCAATTTTGGAGAATTTCCCAACCGGGGTCTACTTTTACCTAGATATCAATCTCATTATGGAAGAAACTGTTTTTCCTTCGATGCCCCTCTTTGTTGGAATAAACTCCCACCTAAGTTACGAAATTCCCGGACACTACATATTTTTAAACACAACCTTAAGAAAAGGTTTTTACAGGAACAATCCGTTTAGAACTGTTTTTCATGAGCAATAAGTTACCTGTTGTGTTATTCACTAGATAGTACCTAAGTGTTTGTGTTATTATGTATGCTTATTAACTTTATCATGTTTGATCTTACTTCGAGAGGGCTCTTGCAGTAAGTAATTACTTTGAGGACTGCGCTCTAGCCAGCAGTATCTGATGGGGAACCGCCCACCCAATGTCACGTGATAGACGTCAGTGTGACCCTATATAGTTGGTGGTCCCCAACGCCCGCCTTCCAATTCTTTCCCGCCATTGACCTGATCACGTCAGACCTCACGGAGATCATTCACTGTAGTTTGACCGCTGTTCGGATGAGTATCCGTTTATTTATTTTTCCAGTAAATTGTTTTATTTTGTGCATATTGTCTAATGTCGAGCACAAGAACAAGTGTGCTTCGTGTGGCATGCAACTACCACACAAGGATTCGCATTCTCTTTGCCTCTTTTGCCTAGGCCCAGAGCACAAAGTCGAGGACTGTGAGGCCTGTGTCAGTTGCAACCCGGCCTCACGGAAGCGCCACCAGCAGGCTCTCGAAGCTCATCTCCTGAAGCAACGAATGGCCACCATGGAGAAAGAGCTCCAAAAGCTTCGCAGTGCTTCATCCTTGCCAACCGAATCCAGGCATAAAAAGAAGGAGGAGAAGCACTGGGACCAGGACAGGTCCCTCTCTCGCCTAAGGTCGCCTGCGGGCCCCTCAGGCGAGCAGCGGTCCTCATCCTCTGGGAAGTTGTCCGCCGTGGCCCAGCCTGACCCGCCTAAGGGGGAGTCCTCGGGCCTCACACCACCACTAGTCTTAGTGACTGTGGACACCTTGGCCGAGGGCTTGGCTGCGTTTAGACCCATTTCCTCTGTTGGGTCTGTCGCGCCAAAAGGGGCTGCTAAGTCGCCCATCGGGGCTCCCGACGACCGCCCTGCTCAGACTGTTTCATCGGGCTCTTGAGATTCTGGAGTTCATACAGCTGCAACTTATAAGTCAGGTGTCGGCTTGTCCGACATCCGTACAGTCACCACGACAGATAAGTTGGACGTTGGCTTCGCCGATGCCCACGCAACTGACCTGGCGTCAGGTCCGGAGATGGTCTCGACAAATCCCAGTTGCCAGATCTTTCAAGCCTCCACCGGAGGATTCTCCCGTAAGGGCCTCACCCTCCTTGCCACTGGAAGTGGTTCCTCCACCCTCCCCCATTCCAAGAAGGACGGAGGATGATCGACCTCCGGCAGGCGGCTTACCCAGTTTGCCTCCGGACTTGAGGTTAGGAGCTGGCAATCCTGATGGAACCCAGCCACTTGCTCCCCCATCAGAGACTCCCTTGCCTCCACCATGTCCGCCTCCTGCAGGCCCAACATTGGAACTGGTTCTTCCAGGCCGCTCAGGCGCAGGCTTCAGAGCTCCACAGGGTCCCCCATCAGGGTCCCTGACACCACTGTCTGGTCTTACGCCGGGTTACCCTCCATCGGGCCCTCCATCAGGTTACCCTCTGTCGGGGCCCCCCGTCGGGGTTCCTGCCATCGGGATACCCGACACCTCATTTTCACGCATTCAACCCTTCGGGCTACCCCTGTCAGGGTTTCATGCACCAGAGTACGTGCCTGTCTACCCTTCCGCCAGGGTACCTGACATCTCATTTTCATACACTGGGATACCTGGCGCCGGGCTTTGCCTCAGGCTATATGCCGGCCTACCAGCCCCCACAGCCTCCTCCTTAGGCCCCTATGGACTTTAAGGCTATTCTTCAGTCTTGGTGGTCCGAAATGAAGGTGCAGATCATTTTAGAGCTGGACAGCCGCCAACCTCCTAGGGAGGTCCCCAAGAGCCCGGGGGTCCGACCGATTAGGCCGCTACCGGCTCCGCAGTATGCCCTGACACTGGCCCTTCACTAGGATCCACCATCAGGCCAGATGCTAGCAAAGCTGCCTCTGGATTCAGGTGAACCGAGTCACCCCGATGCCCACTCATCAGATTTGGACCAGGATTCTGACCCAGACTCCTCCTCATCGGGGGTTCCAGGGTTTCAAACCTGCCCATTTGGGGATCCTCAGCCGAGGGAATCCCCCAAACCCCCCCGAGGACCCCTCATTTGCAGACCTGCTTTGTAAAATAGCAGAGGTCTATGACTGCAAAGATTTGCAGAACACCTGGACATGCAAGAGGCAGCCCCTGTTCTTACACTCCCCTGGCAGGAGCTGCACGAGAACCTGGCATCCACCATATGGATGAAGCCCTCCTCAATCCCAGCGGTGCCCAAGAAGGCAGACTGCACTTACTGGATGCCAGGAGGGGAAAGACCACCTGAGTGCCCACCCAAAGGCGGACTCAATGATTATTGCAGTGGCCCATAATCGGTTTTCCAAGCCCCGACACATAAGCACCTCACCTCACCTCCCAACAAGGAGTCAAGGCAGCTAGAGAAATTTGGAAGACAATTTTACTCCTCTTCCACACTGGCCATGAGGGCACTGAACTATGTAGGCCGCATGCTGGTCTACCAAAAATCACTTTTCACCCAGCTAGAACCGACTATAGAGGCTCTACTGGACTCGGATTCAAAGTCCCTCTTAGCGGACTTCATCCGATCTGCTAAAAGTGGCTTGCAGGCACTCCCACAGGGCCACATAACATGCTGTGGACTCCTCAGCAAGGGGGGCTGCTTCAGCTGTTAGCCTCTGACGCTTCTCATGGCTGAGGGTGTCAGGTCTAGCTCAAGATGTCCAAACGGCCATCCAGGACGCCCCTTTCAGAGGTTCGGTCCTGTTTGGAGGAGTCGCACAGAACATCATTACTGGCCTGCAAGACAAGGGCCAGGCCCTCAGATGAGTACATATCATGTACTGACCCAAGTTCCAGGCCAAGAAGCCTTTTCATCGGCAAGGCAAAAGGCAGACGAAACAGCAGCAGACAGTCAGACATCAGCCCAAACATCGGGCTCTGTGGGTCACAGCTACCCCTCCAGCAAAAGCCCAGAGAGCTTCGGGGGCAGCTCTCCCTCACACACACACCCCTCTCTCGCTTGACTTACGGTCCACCCTCCCTCCTCCGGGTCCGTTGGAGGAGCCAGTGGGTGGAAGTTTCGCCTGTCATCTACCAGGGTGAAGAGCAGTGACAACCAGCATATGGGTCCTTCAGCACATAGAGCAAGGCCACACTTTGGAGTTTCTGGACAAACCTCTAGACTGGCCTCTGGTACAGTCACATTACCCAATGGCGCAGATCCCTCTTCTGTGAGAGACAATTCAGGCTCTGTTACAAAAAGAAGCAGTAGAGCCCGTTCCATGCCACCAGGAAGGAAAGAGGTATTACTTCCACTTCTTTCTGGTTCCCAAAAAGATGGAAGATATACGTCCCATTCTGGACCTCAGTGCTCTCAACCTGTACATAGAGTACAAAAGGTTTTGGATACTGACCCTCCCAGGCCTGCTGCCCCTCCTGCACAAGGGACAGTGGCTCTGTGCTCTGGATATGCAGGATGCCTACCTGCATATTCAGATCTTTCAGGCCCACTGTTGCTACCTCCGGTTCTCCTTTTAGAGGGAACATTACCAATTCAAGGCCCTTCCCTTTGGCTTATCCTCAGCACCTTGGGTTTTCACCAAGTGCCTGGCAGTAGTGGCAGCAGCCCTGAGGTGTCGGGGCTACTGTGTGTTTCCGTACTTCGACGACTGGCTTCTGTCATCCCCATCGAGGAAGCAACTGGAACTATCCCTATCAGCTACCCTGGATCTCTTTTCACAAGTTGGGGTTACAGTGAATTTCCCCAAATCCCAACTTGCCCCTTAACAATGGCTCCAATTTATTGGAGCAGAGATGGATAGTGTACAGGGTATGGCTTTCCTCCCTCTAGACAGGGCGGACACCTTGAAGAGACAGGCCCATTTGGTGGCCTCCAGCATAAAGGTCTTGGCCAGGTGGTTCTTCGACTGTTAGGCCTTATGGCGGCAGCCATACCCACAGTGCCTTTAGCCAGGCTCCACGTGTGAATCTCACAGTGGACGCTCAGGGCACAGTGGGACCAAAGACTGGACGACCTGGACCAGATGATCATGGTCTCCCGATTCGATGCAGAGGGATCTCTTGTGGAAGCAGGATCTTCCCAATCTCACCAAGAGGGTCCCTTTCCCGTCCCCTCCTCCCTCCCAGACTCTGACAACAGATGCGTCAGGGATGGGTTGGGGTGCTCATCTGGGGGACCACAAAACCCAAGGCATGTGGTCCCAGGCAGAGCTTCCTCTTCACATTAATGTGTTGGAGATGAGGGTGGTGCTGTACACTCTTCAAGCCTCTCAGCACATGCTTCACCAGGGGACACTGTTAGTGCAATCGGACAACATGTGCGTAGTCTGGTACCTCAACAACCAAGGAGACACTCGCTCATATCCCCTATGCAGGGAGGTGATGTGGGTGTATAACTAGGCTGTTCTGCACTGAAGTCACCTCACAGCTGTTCATGTGCCGGGCAAACGAAACAACCTAGCGGACAGTCTTAAGTCATGCCAGAGTAAGAGCCCATGAATGGGAGCTCAAGCAAGAGGTGGTCGACCACATTTTCGACCTGTGGGGTTGGCTAGAACTGGATCTGTTCGCCTCCCCATACAATGCGAAACTACCCAGGTTTTGCTTGCTTGCTCCAGGGCATGGTGTTTTCTGGTGAGACGCGCCATCTCTTTGCTAGACAGGGAGGTTTTTCTATGCCTTCCCTCCCTTTCCAGTTCTGCAGAGGGTTCTGCTCAAGTTCCAGGCAGAAGGGGCCCATATGGTTCTGATCGCCCCTTTTTGGCCCTGCCAAGTTTGATTTGCTTTCCTTCAGCAGTTAGCAGTGGAACCTCTGGTTCCCCTGACCCTCTGAACAGATCTTCTGACTCAGGAAGAGGGCACACTTGTCCATCCAGGATTGGCATCCCTTCACCTTCATGCATGGCACCTCAGAACATAGCAGTTTCGTGCTTTAGTTTTCTCCAGAGTGGCGCAAGTTTTCGTAGAAGCTAGAAAACCTTCTACAAGAACAACATATGCTATGAAGTGGAAATGTTTTTCCATTTGGGCCACCTCGAAGGGTTGGGACCCTTTTTCATGCCCCGCTTCCTCTGTCTTGGAGTATCTCCTGCTCCTGTATGATTTGGGCCTGAGTTACTCGTCTTTAAAAGTCCACCTGTCAACTGTCTCTGCCTATCATTCATTGGTAGATGATAGAACAGTGGCTCAACTGGAAGTTTCTAAAATGTTTTTGAAGGGAATTCTGTATCTCAGACCCCCGGTGTGCAGTCCCGCGCCACCTTGGAATCTTAATTTTGTTTTAGAAAATTGACTTTGCCTCCATTTGAACTTGCTGGTTCCTCTGATATGCGCTACTTGTCATGGAAGGCACTTTTCTTGGTGGCAGTTACTTCAGTTCGTGGGATTTTGGAGCTTCAGACCCTGATTTATAAGGAGCCTTATTTGATTTTTCATAGAGACCGGGTGGCTCTTCATACCAACCCTGAATTCTTACCCAAGGTGGTTTCTGACTTTACGTTAAACCAGTCGATTCAACTTTCGGTGTATTACCCTGAGCATTCTAATCAGGGAGAAGAGATTCTTCATACCTTAGATGTACACAGAATCTTACGTTATTACACTAATAGGACAAAGTCTGTCTGGAAAATGGATCAGCTTTTCATTTCTTTTGCATCCAAGAGAGAAGGTGCAGCAGTTTCCAAACAGTGTTTATCCAAATGGTTAGCAAACTGCATTGTTTTCTGTCACCAGAGTATGATAAACCCCTTCCGGGGAGGTCAGGGGCATTCCACTAGAAGTATGGCTGCATCTACTACTTGTTTCAGGAATGTGTCAGCTGCTGATATTTGTGCTGCGGCTACCTGGAGTTCAGTCCACACTTTCACAAAACATTACAGTCTGGACATTTCTTCTAGGTGCAGAGCAGGTTTTGGTCTAGCTGTGCTTCAGGGACTCCCTCAACTGTCTGCATTTAGCAGTTGTTTTCCTGCCTCCCATGTTTCAGCTTCTTCTGATTCACGTTGATTGGGACTCAGTCCTCAAAGTAATTACCTACTGCAAGAGCCCTCTCGAAGTAAGATAGTACAGTTATGTAAGAACTTACTGTAACAGTAGATCTTCAGGAGGCTCTTGCAGTAGGTAACCTTTTTCTCTCTCCCTCCAGCCCCCAAATTTATTTGGTTTTATTGCTCTTTCTTTATGAGCTCATTCTGGGCTCCAGGAGCCTCTGTTTCCTTTTCTCCTGTCACTCCTTCTTAGAGGTCTCCGGCGGGAGAACTGGAAGGTGGGCGTGGGGACCGCCCACTGTATAGGGTCACGCTGATGTCCGTCACATGACATCGGGTGGGCGGTCCCCCATCAGATACTGCTGGCTAAAGCTTTCCATGTGGTCCTGACGCTAGGGGGCATAGTCTTCAGAATAATTACCTACTGCAAGAGCCTCACCCGAAGATCTACAGTTATGGTATGTTCTTACGTAACTGTACTTTTATCTTATCGACTTGGGACGATCTGTAAACGAGACTTGTTCTCATGAAACTTATCCTGTAAACTCATAGCTTTTAAATAAAAAAAATAAACAAAGACTCTTCAACTGTTCCATTCCCTGGGCACCACGATCAGTTTGCTCAAGTTGGTCCTGGTTCTGTCCCAGAGACTGCAGTACATAGGGGCGGTCCTAGACTCAGCACAGGGGAAAGCTTTTCTCCCTCTGAACAGGGCAGAGTGCATCATGGCCCAAGTCCAGGAAGTGGCCCAGAGTTGGAATATCCCTGCCAGGCTGTATTTAAGGCTTCCGGGACTAATGGCGGCTGCCATTCCCACTGTCCCTCTGGCCAGACTCCACATACTTACCCTTCAGTGGACCCTCAGGGGATCAACGAATGGACGATTTGGACAAATTAGTTCTAGTTTCTTCCCCCATTCACAGGGTGCTTCAGTGGTGGATGGACCCCCAGAACCTTTTGCAAGGGGTTCCATTCCAGGTTTCATCCCCACAGCAGATCCTTACCTCAGACACTTCCAGGATGGGCTGGGGGGGCACATCTGGGCCCTTGTCAGACTCGGGGCTCTTGGTCCCAGGCCAAAGCAGCCCTACACATCAACATCTTGGAGATGCAGGCGGTTCTCTATGCCATGCAGGCCTTTCAGAACCACCTTCTGCTGGGGCAGTTGTTGATTCAGTCAGACAACCTTTGCATAGTGTATTATATCAACAAGCAAGGAGGGACTCGTTTGGACCATCTATGCAGGGAGGTCATGAGAGTGTGGTATTGGGCTCTGGATCATGGTCTGTCCCTTTCAGCTGTCCACATCCCAGGAGTATTAAACACTCTGGCAGACAGTCTCAGCCAGACTCAATCCAGCATGCATGAGTGGGAGCTTCCCTCATCCGTCGCAGAAGATCTGTTCAACAGATGGGGTCGTCCGGAGTTGGACCTTTTTGCATCCCCACTCAACACAAAATTGCCCAGTTTCTACTCAAGAGATCCAGGGCCTAGAGCTTTCTGGTGAGATGCATTGTCCCTCTCCTTGAGCGAGAGGTTTCGTCACACCTTCCCTCCATTTCTTCTAATTCAGTGGGAACTAATTAAGCTGCAGATGGGGGCACCATGACACTGGTAGCCCCATTCTGGGCCCACCAGATATGGTTTCCTCTTCAACAGCAATTGGCTGAGGAACATCCAGTCCCTCTCCCCCTCTGCAGGAATCTGTTAACCAAGGATCAGGGAACCGTGGTCCATCCCAACCTCAGGTCCCTCCATTTGCACGCTTGGCTTCTGAGGACGTAGCCGTCGCCAGATTTGGGGTTTCCAACAGAGTGGCAGACATCTTGTGACCACCGGAAAGCCTTCCACCTGAGCCACTTATGCCATGAAGTGGAAGCAGTTTGCCATATGGACTGCCAGACATTATCTGGACCCCTCCACTTGTCCAGTGAACCAGATTCTGGACTACCTGATCTCTCTGTCTGACTCAGGTCTCCAGTAATCTTCCTTAAAGGTACACCTTTCGACTATTTCTGCTTTCCACGAGCCAGTGGGTGATCACACTATAGCTTAACTGTATGTCTCCCATACCCTTCTGAGGGGCATTCTGCATCTAAAACCTCCAATCCATTCTCCTGTCCCAGCTTTGGATTTAAACTTTGTTTTGGAGGAGTTGATCCTGTCTCTTTTTGAGCCCATCACAACTTGCGACTTGTGCTTTCTTTCCTGGAAAGTGCTCTTTTTGGCAGCCATTACTTCTGTGTGAAGAGTCTCAGAGCTTCGGGCTCTCTGGTGCATGGAGCTTTGTTTGACTTTTCACAAAGACACAGTGTATTTGCACACCTATCCTAAGTTTCTCCCTACGTGGTATCTGAGTGTAACCCCTCTGCAAATGGGGGTTCCCAAAAGACTTCCAGGAGCTTGCTTGAATGCTCCAAGCCTGAATGGTGTTTGGCATGCAGCCATTTATCAGTGAGTGTTTTAGAACCTCTGGTACTGTCTCTTTAAGAGCTGTCTGCTTGCAGACATAATTAGTTTGTATGGGGACTGTGTGTTTCTTTGATTGAGTACCACTCGAGCTGCTGCCAATTCACTTCATTTTGCAGTCACTAGGGTGCAAAGGAACCTATCTGAAAGATGTAACTGTTTGCAGAAATTATTTAGAGTAATAATGAAATTACAGTTTGTCTAACCTGCTTTCTTTGCAGTCAGAACTGTGTCTGCTAGTTCCCCATTCTAGTTTTGAACTGCTGAACTGGACCAATCAGTGTGGGGTAAGCTAGCTCTAAAATGGTGCCTTGACTAATCAGAACTTGGACTCATAATCTGAGCCAGCCACAAGAGGATTGTATGGGCAGTGACTCTGGGAGATGTAGTTTAGACTTCAGTGCCTTTTTGGACCAACAGCAGCAGTCTATTGTGAGTGACAGCCAATCCAGTCAAGAACTGGGAGGAACTCAAAGGAAGTGCCCGGTTTTGTCGGTTGGAGTTTCAGTTGAGCTTTGGCAGTGAAGAAGGAAGGAGCCCTGTGCTTTTTCAGTGTGCAGTTTTAGTCAAAAACGTGTGTAAGGCCCAGAGTTCCGGTCTGCAGCTTGTGTAACAGCTTGTTAGGACTGAATCCGTCCTGTGAAAGAATCAAAGGATCTCTGAAGAGTAGAAACCAGGCTCACCCTGTAGAAGACTGGAGGAATTGCTGAAAATTGCACTCTGTCTGTCAGGAACTGAATCTGCTGTGTGTTCTCCCGGTATTGTGCAGTAATTGCGATCGGGATACAGATGCAGCCTGCCTGGTATAGTGCTTTTATATGGATGTGTGAAGAGGTTTGTGTACCTCAAGTGAGCCCTGCTGACATTGAAGGACCCTATCTTATTTGGAGGTCGTGAGTACTAATTCAGGGTCGCTCCCTGTTGAATTGCCACATTAAATCCAAATGGAATTACTGTACTGCTGACTGTTTAATTCTCCTTTTCTCTGTGTGAAAGGGCCCCTACCAGCTGCCACGGTTTGGACTAGCCACTAGGGCTTGGGTACCCAGGACAGTAACTGATAGGATAGGCCTGTGCACAGAGCCATAGGTAGATTATTCGAGTGATAAGCTAATTAACCTGATTTCCCCTGTCCTTGTTATATCCCCTAAATAAATCAGAGCTGCTTGTTTCAGCAAAGTTATACTGCCTGAGGTATTTGTCTATGTTAAAGTACTGTACTGTGATTGTTGCACTGTATCTCATTTCACAGGAGGTCCCAGTGCGGAACCAGACCTGGGGGTAAGTGTATACTGTGAAGGTAATTCTGATATATTGTGTGGGCCACTAGTGGGAAGAAAGGGGGGTTGCAGTGTCCCAGAGGGCTGTGACCAAGTTAGTTTAACTATTGCAAACCCTGACCTCTGGGTGGAGGCACCCGTCATTGGATCCAGGCCCCTCAACCTGTTAGTGGCAAATCAGGCAGGGGTAGTAGCCCCTGGGATAGCGCCATCTAGGGGTTACATGAGTTTACAATGAACCAGTCTGTCCACCTCCCTGTTTATTTTCCAGAGCATGCCAATCCATGGGAAGCACTGCTCCACACTTAGTCATGCACAGAACTTTGAAGTGCTACCTGCTCCACACTAAGGACAGCAGGAAGTCGAAGCTGTTGTTTGTTTCCTTCGCCCCAGTTAGAGAGGGCGCCTCAGTTTCTAAGCAACGTTTAATCAAATGGTTGGTTAATTGCATTGTGTTCTGCTACAACAAGTATGGCAAAGAATTGCCTGCTGCTGTCAAAGTTCACTCAACCAGGGGCATGGCTACCTCTGTGGCTTGTTTCCGAGGGGTTTCTGCCGCTGACATTTGTGTGGCTGCCACCTGGAGCACCTTCGACACCTTTACCAAGCACTACAGTCTGGACATTGCATCTAGAGCCTGTGCAGGATTTGGCAGGGCTGTGCTTCAGGACCTCCTGTCTTAAGTTTAAGGTTGGGTTCCTCCCAGACTGTTTGTTTACATCTGTAACTGCTTGGGACTCGTTCCTACAGTGTGACCTGATGACTTAGATACCCCCGAAGAAGATAGAACAGTTACGTAAGAAGTTACTGTAACAGTAGATCTTCAAGGGGATCTCAGTCATCAGGTCTATTTCCCTCCCAACATCCCCCTTTTTGGGGGGGGGCTTATTCCTGGAACTGGCTACTTGGTGGATCCAGCCTTTCTTCTAGGCCTGGGCACCTCTCTTCCCCCCCAGTCCCCTATGGATGGGATTTGCTCCCTTTGTCTCCGAGGAAAGAACTTAGAAGGGAGCGGGGCCACTCACGCTTTTATAGAGTAGGTGATGTCGTCACATGACATCGGCGTGGGCGGCCCCAGTTGTACTGCTGCAAATCTTTTGTGTGGATTCCCATTCACCAGTGGTGAAGTTCCTGTGGTGTGACCTGATGACTGACATCCCCTCGAAGATCTACTGTTATGGTAAGTTCTTATGTAACTGTTCTTTTTCCTTTAACCAAAAAAAAAAAAAAAAAAAACTTGTAGCGATGCATTAAGCAACATCTGGGTCTCTGCCAATCATAGCTCTCTGTTTTATTCACCCATTTTATAAATTCTGTCAAGCATAGCTTCCCTCTCAGTGACATCGCTTTCTGTCTAAAGATTCCATAAAAATGGCCAGTGTCTGGATTTAATTGATAGATGAGTTATATATTTATATATTAAGGGTTGTTGAAACTTACAAACAAGCCCACTACCTCGTTTAAAAAATCTTTTTATGGTCAATCAGAATTTCAGGAACCCGGCACACTTACCTTAACCTTTAAGACTGTTATACAGAGCTGTGTACCTAAAGAAACAGCACATGTTCCTGTCTTGGTTTTATTGAATCCCTAATTTGGTACACACCAGTAACTGCCCTGATTGTGTGTTGGGTAACTGAACTGGTGCTCCGCTCATGTGCTGTCACCCTTCACTCGCATCGCCTTCCTCTCTTCTGATTAGCCTCTACATTCTTTAGGCAAAACACATTGCTGGTTCCATGAGTGGCTTTGGCACTGCAAAAGAAGAAGGAAACCACTTTGGTTCTCAAATACAGTAGCAGAAAAGGTCAGAGCCAAAAGGCTGGCCTTCAGAAAATATAAGGGAACACAGCGGGATGAAGATAGGGAGGCATACCAAACTGCCCTAAAGGAAGCAGGTAAGGCAGTAAGGCAGGCAAAGTCCCAAACTGAGGAAACACTAGCACACAGTAAAGAAGGTGACAAGACTTTCTATAGATACATTAGTGAAGAAGAGAAAGTCCAGAGGGGTATTGCTAGTTTAATGGAGAAAAGGGAGCATGAGGAGGAGGACCTGTAAAGGCATCTATCCTAAATAGATACTTTTGCTCAGTATTTACTGAAGAGAAGGTAGGCAGGGCCCACAGCTCAGCATCATGGACACAGGGGAGGGAGGTGAGCACTACTCCCTTCACAAAAGAAAGGGTCCTACAAGAGCTTGCTAAGCTCAGGGTGGATAAGGCATGGGACCTGATGGCATACATCCCAGGGTACTTAAGGAGCTAAAGGAGGAACTAGCAGAGCCATTAGCAGAATTGTTTAGTGAGTCTCTGAGCACAGGAGAGGTCCCAGAAGACTGGAGAAGGGTCATGTGATCCCACTCCACAAGAGTGGTAGCAGGGAGGAGGCGGGAACTACAGACCGGTCAGTCTTACCTCAGTAGTGGGCAAGATTATGGAGGCACTCCTTAAGGAAAGGATAGTGCAACACCTGGAATCCATAGGGGCACAGGATCCAAGACAGCATGGGTTTACAAAGGAAGGTCCTGTCAAACTAATCTCATAGATTTCTTTGACTGGGTAACCAGAGTGGTGGACCAAGGGGAGCAGTTGATGTCGCCTACCTTGACTTCAGCAAAGCTTTTGACACTGTTCCACATAGAAGATTGATAAATAAGCTAGGTAGGCTCGGGTGGGTCAGAAGTTGGTCAACTGGGTGGCAAACTGGTTGACTGGCAGAAAACAGAGAGGTGGTAAATGGTATACAGTCAGAAGAGATGCAAGTCACAAGTGGGGTACCTCAGGGATCAGTCCTGAGCCAGTCCTATTCAACATCTTCATTAGTGACCTCCGCAGATGGACTAGAGGGTTGTCTGTTTGCAGATGACACCAAGATCTGCAACAGAGTAGATGATCCAGATGGGGTGGGCAGCATGAGAAGAGATCTGGATAAACTAGCAGAATGGTCAGAAGAGTGGCAACTGGGATTTAATGTAAAGAAGTGCAAAATCATGCACATAGGGAAGAGAAACCCTGAAGCCACTTATAGGCTGGGAGGGGAGTTGCTAGCAGTCACAAAGGAAGAAAGAGACTTGGGCATCATCATCACTGATGACCTAAAATCATCCAAGCAGACCTCTAAAGCAGTAGGTAAGGCTAGGGGTGTTAGGGTGTATTAGTAGGGGTATCACAAGTCGTAAGAGGAGGTAATAATCCCTCTGTACAAGACATTGTTAGGCCCCATCTGGAGTACTGCGGCAGTATTGGAGGCCACACCTTCACAAGGACATTAACCAAATTGAGGCAGTCCAGAGAAGGGCAACCAAAATGGTGCAGGGACTGCATCAGAAGACATATGAGGACAGATTAACGGAGCTCAATATGTATACCCTTGAGCAAAGGAGGAGAGAGGTGATATGATCGAGACATTTAAACACCTTAAGGGCATAAACAAGGTGAAAGAGTCTAACATGTTTAAATATAAGAAAATAGCAGGACAAGAGGACAGCATGAAATTAGAGGGAGGCCGATTAAGGGGAATGTGAGGAAATTCTTTTTCACAGAAAGGGTGGTAGATGCATGGAATGGCTTACCACAAGAAGTGGTGGCTATGAATACAGTGCAGGGCTTCAAACAGGCATGGGATAGGCATAAGGGAGCAATACAAATGACTATGAATAGATAGGTCACTGACAGAGCAAAGGCCGATGGCACATTTATAAGGTAGAAAAAGAAATGGGCAGACTGGATGGGCCTTGCGGTCCTTATCTGCCGTCAACTTCTATGTTTCTATGCTGTAGAAGTGCTGCAGTGGTGAACCAGGGACTATGAACTAGCTAGCTCCCTGGCCCAGCCGCAGGGGACTCTGTAGTGCCAGAACCCACTGCTAACCCTCCCCAACTGAGGAGGCGACCTGCCATGTGCCAGTTACCTTATTTATTTATTTATTGAAATGTTTCATCAGGAAGGCACACTGAGCAACAAGTTACTTGTCTCCTGGTGCAACCTGGGGGGGAGGGGTACAACTGGAATGAGACATTCAACATTCAAGTAACAAGATCAACATTAACATACAGTTGTAAAACAGGTGATACAAACAGCGTTACAACAGTGTTGAGCATAACATGTAGAAAGAGTGAACAAAAGTAAGTGACAGGTTAATAAGTAAACAAGTGCAAGGGGACTGGGGGAACCAGAGAGAAGGGGTTAAGGTGGTGTCCCAGAGAGACCCCTAGAAGATGGTGGAGAAAGAGAGTAGATGAGAGATACAAGCCCCTTGGGGGGGGGGGGTAAGGAGAGGGACCCATGGAGAGCATCCAGGGTTCTGTGAGCATACCTCTCAACTGTCCCTGATCTTCAGGGACGTTCCTGATTTTGCCTCAAAATTTTACTCTGTCCCTCCTAAAAATTGTCTTTCCATGACCAAACTGTGGGGGTTATAAGCACAAAATAATGTCAAACGTTAAAGTTACAGACTTGTTCTTCCTTAGATAATGCATTTACACCAAGCCCTTTATTCTACCAACTTCCTGAGTGGATATCTCCAATTTTGAAGACGTGTCCCTGATTTTAGTGCTTTGTCCCTGATTTTTTTTAAGCCTTGTCCCTGATTTATGAGGCAGGAGGTTGAGAGGTATGTCTGTGAGAGATCAAGGGAGGCCAGTAAGGAGGGACAATTAAAGGAGAAGGGCTAGGGATTTGGGGTGTGTACAGGGAAAAATGAAGGTGAGGGTAGGGTGGTAGGGTTTGTTCAGGGCTTAGAGGAGGGAATTAGGGAGGGACATGGCAGGAGCAGCTAGTTGCAAGGTAATTATTGAGGACAGAGCTGATGGAGTAGGCGGTGGATGAATGCCAGATTTGGGGGGGAGGGAATTCCAGATATTTGGGAGGCGGTAAGAGTAGCTAGATTGTCCAATTTGGGTGGATCTGCGGGGGACAACCAGGGTACAGGAGTCGGTTGATCTAAGGGAATAGGAGGGTGGGGAGGTGTTATAAAGGAGGAGGAGGTGAGGTAGGAAGGGAGCTCACTCATCCAGTGCTTGGAGGTGGATTTAGCACAGTGGGAGAGTCTCCTATTTGTGAGAGAGGGGAAGGATAGGGCACGATAAAGATTGCAGTGATGGGTGCCGGGGGGAGGGAGCATCCAAGGCAAAGCAGCAGAAAGAATTGAAGAGGGTGTTCGTCTGGCCAGGGAGGACTTAGTGGCAGCACCATAGACCACATCACAGTAGTCGAAGATGGGCAGTATCATCTTCTGAACAAGTTCACGCCTAGCCGTGGATTTAGCACAGTGGGAGAGTCTCCTATTTGTGAGAGAGGGGAAGGATAGGGCACGATAAAGATTGCAGTGATGGGTGCGGGGGGGAGGGGGCATCCAAGGCAAAGCAGCAGAAAGAATTGAAGAGGGTGTTCGTCTGGCCAGGGAGGACTTAGTGGCAGCACCATAGACCACATCACAGTAGTCGAAGATGGGCAGTATCATCTTCTGAACAAGTTCACGCCTAGCCGTAGGAGGGATGCAACTACGGTTCCTGAACAGGGCACTAAGCTTGGGGCTCAGTTTATTCTGGATGGTGTCAATATGTCCAGAGAAGTTTAGGAGTTGGTCCAACCAAACATCTAAGTACCTGAAAGAGAATGTGTTCTCAAGTAAAGTACCTTTGTCTGGCCTGCCTTCCAGTGAAATGACACAAGCCCCGCCCCCACCCCAACTTAGGTTGCCTACAGGCAGCGCAATACGCTGTCTCTTGGCCATCAGGGTGACCCATGAATATACCTTTATTTTTATTTTTCAGTTTTAGTAAAGCTTTTTCTCCAGGTTGACGTACTACAATGCTTATCATACCTATCCCTGCTCTTTGGACCGGCTGCTATCTCCCATACCGAGTTTCCCCCACAGATTGCCCCCCCCCCCCACCATGGTACTTCCCAGGTGGTGGCGTGGGTCGGGGATGAAAATGCAGGGCTTCCTCAGTCTTTTCCATTTTCCTGGTCCTGCCACTTCTTGCCACAGACGGGCGGTAATAAATGCAGTGTGGAGGCACACATGCACTATGCAATTGGCGGACTGTCATTAAGATGTTACCTCCGCGTGCAGCACCATCAGGCTCCACCAGGTGGCAGTGAATGGCAGGGTTGAATGGCCTACCCCACCCTCACCCGGGAGAGAAGAGCAGTCCGTTGGATGCCCAGTCCTCTCCTCCCTGACTGACCCCCAGCAACCCAAGTCTGCTCCCAAACCTTGGTCGTAGGTGTGGCTGGTGACAGGGCTGCTGCTGTGCCGCTTAGCTGGTTACTAAAATAATTTGAGTAGTTATGTGACTAGGCCAGTCTCTCTCACTGTTGATGCAAGCTTTATGTGTTCTGCCCCTGGCACTGTAACTGTTAACTGCAGGAACTGTGGACCAAGCTGGGCTCCATACAGGATGTGGCCACATCCCTGAAGCAGCAGCTGAGTGAGAGTGAAGGAGAGCGGAGGAAACTGGAACAGAAGCTGGCCCGGATGAAAGATGACTGCCAGCAATTGTCGACAGTCGGGGAGGATGCCGAGCGGGAAGCACAGCGTTACCGGGCTTCACTGGAGAACACTGTTAGGTGAGGAAGCATCTGCTAGCCCTGCTCCATTTTCTTTAGTCATAGGATGAAATTTGCTGTACTTTGAACTAGGATAGCAATTGGCAGCTAATTATATTTATTCGTAATTTTTTAGCAGGAAAGGCGCACTGAGCTGTGCTAGCTCATTTCTGGATGTGTTCTAGGAGCTGGGTTACGTGGAACAGATCTTCGAGGATATCTCTTTCATCAGGTGACACCTATGGAAGTAATAACCACCAGGCTCTAGGACCACATGGAAACTTTTGCAGGCAGTTGGCCAAGGGTTGCCCAAGATGATGTCAGACGTCTGCTAGTAAATAAACGTGGGCAGCCATTCCTCTCCTCAGTTATTTTCTGGCCATTGATCAGACTTGTTGGACCACTGAAAGAAATGTTGCTGAAATAGCCGCTGTTTTTATTTTCTCTTGTAAAAACTAATTACTTTTACAGTGATTTTCAACAACCTGCATGTTATCGAAGGAACTGTCAAAACTATTTCGGTACTGAGTGTGGAGACAAGATCTACACTGGCAACTCCCTTGATATCTGTGTCTGCTGCTTCTGCCCGGATCACAACATGAAAGCCTGTGAAATGTGCCAGGGATTCAGTTCCGTGACCAGGTGATGCTGTAAAGGGGCTCTAGAGGAGCATCTCCTTGAGCAAAAAGAAGCCAGAAAGGAGAAGGAGAAGGAGCTCCAGCAGAAGAGTGCAACATTACTGGCTCATTTGATTGAATCCAGATCATTTGAATCCTGGGACAATGTGTCAGGGAATTGCAAACACAAGCACTGGGATAACGACAAGGAGAGAGCCTTCCCGGTGTGTTCCAGGTCGTCCCTTTGCTCTACAGGTATGATCTCCTCAGCACTGTCATCTGCTTCGGTGGTGATGCTGCTCTCCCCCCCGACTCTCAACATGACACCAAGGTCAGGGTTTGGAGCAGGAACTGCCAGGCCTAGTATGGCTAGTACATTCCCTGTTGACTCCCTCCCGGTCATACCTGTTGACCATACAGGCGCCAATGCACAGGTTACATGGAACAGATCTTCAAGGATATCTCTTTCATCCTTTTCAGACATGATTAGATACCTGTTACCTGGCCTTTTGGTTCCAGGGGATCTGTTGATGGGGCCTATCACTAACCCTCCATAGACGACTCAAGTTATACCCCTGCCACAGCCACCTCCTAGGATGCCACTAACATCACTAGCATGCTTGTTTCTCCCCGTTGACCCACTCGACAATGAATATGAATATCATCTTGATTTAATAATGCAGGATGAGAATATGCTGAGGACTATGCTGAAAGCCACTGTAACCATTGTCACAAACTTGCTCAGCCGGTCAGCCCTCCACTCCCAAAGTGCCAACCTCTGAGCATATGATTTGTGGACAGTAAACAGAACAAGGTAACCCTCTTGTCTGTTTTTGTGGTTCAAGTCACCTTAGTCTCAAGTTCTGGTGGGCACCTAATCAGGTATTTCAGATGAACCCTTAGAACTCTATGCAAGACTTTAGAGAACTCTATCAGTTTCCCAGTTTGGTATACAATAAGCTCAACACAGTGTTAACTATAACCACTCTAAGTTCTACTTAAATAAAAAGAAATATCAAGGCACTCCAGGCAGTTTCCTTTTTAAAATATATATCTTTACTTTAAAATAGGAAAATAGGAAAACAGTAAAATTACAGAACAAAATATCCCAACACATACAGTCTTAAAAACAAACAGGTTTAAAGTGCACATTTCTACAATACATAAATCCAGTCTGGTCTAATCTTACTCTCTTTCAGTGTGCTGCGATGTTTCTTCCTCAGTCAGATAATATGAAAAAGTGTGTCTGTCAAGGTTCTCTCAGCAATTAAACACAGTTCTGAGACGGCCTTCTCTGAGGTCACCAAACTCCAGCTTGGTGTAACAAAATCTATATTTATTCTAACACAGGATATCTAAATAAAATATTTAAAAAAACATAATAGGTGACCTCACTGACATTCCTCTCCTCAGGTTAACCAGACAAAACCGGTTTGTGCTCTGCTACACATACATATCAAACATTTCTTTGATATAAGTCACTGTATTCAAAGCAAAAGTGTATTTGACTCGTTAATCCCGTCTGGGCCTTGGTATCTACACATCAAAGATCTCTCTGATGTAATTCAAGGGTTTCTTGGAATGGATCTTGGACCTTCCAGATTCGTCTAGGTCCTGTTTTGTCCAGACATCAGCCTCTCTGATAAAATAAGCTGGTTTCCTGGGTTGATATTAAAAACACATGCATGCTCTTTCCATATGACACCTAGAGCAAAAATCAAAGGATTTCCCCGGGGATGCCATGAATGACTAATTTCATTTCCTGGGATCAAAGCAAATTTAACATGCTAATTAACCTCAGATCTCTGTAGTTTAAAATACCTCCTGTCCTTTGAACTTGTCCTTGGGGGTTGATGTGTCAGTTCAGCAAGACTGTAGTTTTCTCAAACTGACCTTCCCATCACATATTTTATATGTAATAAAAAAATTGATACAGCACTCAGAACTGGCTGTCTACGTCACACTTGGCAGTTGTGGCAGCATATTGGGCTTTGATTTGGAGGAACAGGACATTATCAAAAATAATTTTATAGAATTCCTGGAATTGACAGGATCTCCTGCAATTGTGGTGTGACCTGTGCTTCTTGCTTCAGAGGATGCCACATTTGCTGCCTGATACAGGTCCAGCAGTATTCCAGCTGTACTCAGGAAGTTTACCCAGGAAGGATTTCACAGGCTTCTGTTCTGGGAAATCATTCTAGGTACACAACCTGAGACATATTCAGTTGTGATTAATGCTGCCCATGATAGGTCTAGGGCACCTAAGCACCTTAGTTCCCTCCCTCCTGATAAAGAGTCCAGGAGGTTGCATGTCTTAGGTAAAAGGGCATTTGTCTCAGCATCATTGGGCCTTTGTATTGTCAGCTACCAGGTCCACATGATGAAGTACCAGAACACCCTCTGGAGGAAGGCCAAAGCAGCTATACCAGCCTTGCCCGATGGTACTCCAAAACAGGAGCTCCTAAAAGCTCTTACTGCTGGGGCTGATGTGGGCAAACATTTTCTCTGCACAACCTATGATGTCTCAGATGCTTCTGCCATGGCTGCAGTCTCTGGCCTCTGTGTCAAGAGATATTCTTGGCTTAGAGTGCCAAGTTTTGCGAATGTTGTGCAACAGTCCATTCTCAGTGCCCCATTTCGAGGGCACAGGTTGTTTGCTCCTGAGGTCCAAGATATTCTATCAACTCTCCCGACCTCAGGCAGGACTCTGAAGTCTGTGCATTCTCTCTACCATACCCAGCCTAGGGTAGGAGCAGGGTCCTTTTCATCCGGCTGGTGTCAGACAGCACCCAGCCACCAGACAGCAGGGCAGGGGCAAGGGAGCAGGAGCCTTGCCAGTCCCCAGTACCACCCCAGGTGCCCATTCAAAAGCCCCTAGAGGTGGTGGCACGGGGGAGCTGCCCCATCTGGCTCTGCCTGACTCCTTATACACCTTTACCTCCAGGGATGGTTGGGGGGGGTCGCCTCTCCCTTCACTTAAATCAGTGGAAGGTGGTGACTACACATGCATGGGTGCTGGAGATCATAGAACAGGGTCATGCTCTGGAACTTCTGGACACACCTCCAGATCATCCCCCACTTGTGACAAACTGCCCTCCAGAGCACCTACCTCTGCTCCTGGAGGAAGTGCAGACTTTGTTACAAAAGTGGGCCATAGAACCTGTACCCTTAGAACAAAGGAACACAGGTTTTTACTCTCAGTACTTCCTTGTCCCAAAATGGACAGGAGACCTAAGGCGCATTCTGGATGTCAGGGAGCTAAACTTCTTTAGAGAGTAAAAGAAGTTCAGAATGGTCACCCTGCAAGGCCTTTCTCCACTACTGCAAGCAGGGGCTTGGATATGTTCCCTCAATATGATGTTTACCAGATGCTTGGCAGTTGTGACAGCAACCCTTCGCGGGGAAGGCCTCTATGTTTCCCTTACCTGGACAACAGGCTATTGAAAGCTCACTCCAGGAAGCAGCTCCTGAAGACCTTAGGTAGAACCAGACAGCTGTTTGATGCTCTGGGGGTGACTATCAGCATTCCAAAATCAGTGTTGATGACCTGCCAGTGACTGCAGTACATAGGAGCAGTCTTGAACTCGACCCAGGGCTCAGCTTTTCTGCCTTGTGACAAGGCCGGCCACCTGGTTGCCCAAGCACAACTAGTGCATGACAGTCATTATGTCTCAGCAAGGACCTTTCTATGCCTACTGGGACTCATGGCAGTGGTCATGGTCACAGTACCACTGGCCAGAATGCACATGTGGACTCCTCAGTGGATCCTAAGAGTCCAGTGGGATCAGCTTATAGACAGCCTAGAACAGATGGTTCTAGTCACGTGCCCTGTACGTAAAGTGCTGAAGTGGTGGATGGAACCCGGCAACCTGTTAAAGGGGGTTCCATTCCTGCTCCACTCCCCACTACAGATTCTCATCACAGATGCTTCAAGGATGTGCTGGGGAGCACACGTGGGCCCCCATCAGACACAGGGCACATGGACTCCAGTGGAGAGCACCTTCCACATAAATGTTCTAGAAATGCAAGCTGTTCTGTATGGACTCCAGGACTTCCAGAACCACTTTTCTTCAGGTCCTCTGCTAATACAGATGGAAAATGTCAATATGATGGACTACATCAACAAACAAGTGGGACTCATTCCTTTTCACTGTGCAGGTAAGCAATGAGGGTTTGGTATTGGGCTGTAAAACACGGTCTAGAACTATCAGCAATACATGTTCCTGGTGCCCAAAACATCTTTGTAGACTAACTAAGCAGGTCACAATCCAGGATACACGAGTGGGAACTGCTGACCTTAGTGGTCGATGACCTGTTTGAAAGATGGAGTCATCAAGAGCTGGACCTTTGTGCATCCCCACACAACGCAAAACTGCCACTTCTCTGCTCGCTTGCTCCATGGCCTGGAGTTTTCTGGTGAGACACGTTATAAGGGAGGTTCCTGTATGCCTTCCCTCCCTCCCTTCCTTCTAATTCAGAGAGTGCTACTCAAGTGCCAGATGGAGGGGCAATTCTGATACTGATTGCTTCTCTGTGGCCTCAACAGAACTAGTTCCCCTTACTGCAACAGCTAGCAGTGGAACTGCAGATGCCTGTGCCCTAGTGCAAGGGTTGACTGTCACAGGAACAGGGAACCTTGGTCCATCCAGACCTGAAGTCTTTACATCTGCACGCATGGCTCCTGAAGACATAGCCATAGCTCATCTTGGTGGTTCCCGAAAAGTGGCTGATGTTCTGGTGGCTGCTAGAAAGCTTTCCACCAGATCCACTCATTCCATGAAGTGGAAGCAGTTTGCTTTATGGGCTGCCTCTCACAACCTGGATCTGTTCACCTGCTCAGTTAGACAGGATCTTCTTCGAGGATATATCTGTCATCAGGCCACACCTATGGAACTATAGCTGTCAGGTGCCAGTACCACATGGAACCTTTTTTGCTAGCCATCTACTAGGGGCTGCCCACAACAATGTCAGACGTTGACGTCCTAAGGTACATAAACATGGGCAGCCCTGTGCCCTACTCAGTTCTTTTCCCGCTGTCGACCATACTTGCCGGACTCCATGGAGATGCTGTCACTACAGTTGACCGCCAAAATCTTCTATTTGTCTTCTATTTTTCTAACTTTTGTTTTTTTCTCACCCTAGTAATCGCTTTATTTTTAAAGTGATTCTCATTGTCGTGTATGTTGAGAATGACTGACACCCCCAAACTCTTTAGACACTATGAGTGCGGTAAGAAAATCCTCAGCAATGACGAGCAGGACGCCTGTGATCACTGTCTTGGAGAGACCCACAGCCTTTAGGCTTGCAAGATCTGTCTGAGCTGCAATCAAGCTTCCTGGTGACACAGTCAGAAGGCCCTTAAAGGGAGCTCCAGGGAAGAAGCAGCTCCTCCCCTGGCCCCATTCTCCTAGTCCTCCAAGGCCTGGGAGAAATCTTTGGGGAAGCACAAATGCTGGGAGAGGGAAAGGAGCAAAAATAAATCCACCAGGTCCACTCTCGGTTGCCGCTCTGTGGGGCACCGAACATTGCAGCCTCGTTGTCCACTTTAGTGGTGATGCCTCCTGCCACCCAAACCCTAGCTCTCACAGGGTTGTCCCTGGCAGTGAATTCCACCAGACCTCACACGGCCGCTGCCGGCCCATTGATTTTGGGGCTGCTGACACCCCCGATGACACTGCAGGTCACTCTGTCAACATCGGGGTTTCAACCTTCTCTGTCGACACTCCAGGTGGCTCCATCAACATCAAGGTTTCAACCGCCCCTGTTGACAATTCAGGGCACCTCGTCGATGTTGGGGCTGCAGCCTCCCCCGTCGATGCTGCAAGTCCTGCTCCTTGCTCCCTTCTAGCAGGTCCAACTGGCAGCTGCTCCCACTGGACCACTTATGACTAGCACCAGCCTGTCTATTCTTGGGCCCCAGATGCCCTCATCGATGTTACAGGCCATTCTGTTGACATTGGGGTTTCAGTCTTTCCCATTGACATACCCAGGCGCTCCTGTTATGCAGCCCACCATCGACATGCAGATGGTGTTGTCCTCCTTTGTAGAGGTCCTACGGCACCTTGTGCCTCCTCCAGGCAGCATGATGGTGGGGCCTACCAGCCCGGCCCCCACGTTGACACCTGGCCTATCGACGCGTCCTGCTAAACCCAGGATGTCAACGCCCTCTCTTCCCTCCTTGCCTCCTGTCGGAGACCATCAGCGAGGAGGACTAATACCACCCTGACTTCATCCCTCAGAAGGAAGAAGAGGAGGAGGAGGAGAAAAATATGAGGGAGAGTCCCAAGTCTGATTACACCGTTTCCTTCAGGTGTGAGGACTCTACCCTGTATACCCCCCGATCCCCTCCTGAGGATCTCACCTTCATCTCTGTGATGAAGCAGCTCCAAACAGCTATGGGGTTTGATGCTGAAGAGCAAGATATTACTAGGAGAAGCCAGGTAGAATTTCTGGAACTCCCAGATTCTCCCCTGTTGATAATCCCCACTTTTTTGGCTACTTTAGAGGATGCCACCGTGGCTGCCTGGCATAGGCCAAGCTTGATTCCTGCCATGCTCAGAAAGGTCGACAAGATCTACCTGGCTCCCTTAGGGAGACCATTTTTCACCAAACAACCTCAAGCTGACTCATTTGTGATAAATGCAGTTCATGATAGGCCTAAAAGACCTAGGCATCTCAATTCTTTCTCCCCTAGATAAAGAGTTGAGACAACTGGACCTGATGGGGAAAAGAGCCTTTGCCTCTGCCACTCTGGGACTCAGAATAGTGAATTATCAGGCCCATATGGTACCCTCTAGAGGAAGGCTAAAGCAGCAGCCCAGGCCCTCCCAGATGGTCCCCAGAAATAGGAGATGCTCGAGGTTCTCCAGACTAGAGCTGATGTTGGTAAACACCTCTTGTGATCTACCTACGATAGCTCAGATGCTTCAGCCAGAGCAGCCACAGTTGATGTCTGTATGAGGAGACACTCCTGGTTGAAGGTATCAGGATTCTAAGGATGTTCAGCAATCCATCCTGAATGCCCCTTTCAGAGGGTACAAGCTTTTAGGGGCAGATGTGCAGGACATTCTTTCCAATCTGCAAGCCTCAGGACAGACACTTAGAGCAGTCCATTCCCTCTACCATACACAGCCAAAGAGTATGCAGAAGGTGCCCTTTTGCAGGGCCAACAATAGGCCCAGATCTGGGACCAGGCAGCATAGCAAAAGTAGATCAATTTTGTCTGCCCCCAGCTTCTCCACAGGTGCCCGTTTTAAAACCTCTGGAGGAACAGTGGCTGTGGGACCTGCATCAGCATGACTCCTTGCTAGACCCCCACCCTCCGGTGGACAATCTGGAGAAGGTGGTCGGGGTTTGCCTCTCCCTCCACCTGGACAAGTGGACAGAGGTCACCACAGATGCTTGAGTCCTGCAACTCAACAAAGACATACTATAGAACTCATGCAGTTACCTCCAGAACTTCTCCCATTCCCTACACTTATCCTCCAGGCCACGTACCAGTTCTACTAGAAGAAGCGCGTGCCTTGCTGCACAAGACGGCCACAGGACCAGTTCCATGGGATCAAAGGAACATGGGGTTCTACTCTCATTTCTTTCTAGTCCCAGAGTCTACAGGGGACTTAAGGCCCATTCTGGACCTGCGGGAACTGAACTTCTACATCCAGTACAAGAAGTTCAGGATGGTCACTCTGCAAGGCCTGCTGCCTCTTCTGCAGAAAGGGGACTTGAAATGCTCCAAGGATATGCAGGATGCTTACTTGCATATCAGGATTTGTGTACCCCACAGGAAGTACCTCAGGTTCCTGTTCCGGGGGAACACTATAAGTTTAAGGTATTGCCCTTTGGCTTGTCATCTGAACCACGGGTATTTACCAAATGCTAGGCAGTTGTGGCAGCAGCTCTCAGGAGAGAGGGACAATCCGTCTTCCCTGACATGGATGACTGGTTGCTCAACTCACATTCCAGAGAGCAACTCTCCCACACCCTAGTGCATAGCAGACATTTGTTCCACACCCTAGGGATCAAGGTCAATCTTCCCATGTCAGTCTTGATCCCATGCCAGCATCTGCAATACATAGGGGCAGTCCTGGATATGGCTCAGGGCTTTATATTCCTGCCAGAGGACAGAGCAGACCGTCCTTTTGCTCTGTCACAGCTGCTGTACTTATTTATTTATTTAGTGATTCGGAAAATACCTTTGAGCACAAGCTCTTTTACAAAGGTTCCATGTCATAGATTGCAAAACAAAGTACAATAGGAGAAAGCAAAGGTACAGCATGAATGATACAGCTTGGACTCAGAACTTACAGAATAACTCAAAACATAGGTACAAGTTAAAATAACAAGCAAAACACTTTATGAGGGTTTTGGAGGGGGGGGATAAGCAGCCACAAAGTGCCTTGTCAGTAGTTCAGAGTGACAGGGATAGCTGGCAGTGGGGTAAAAAAGGAGGTACGAGAGAGGTAGGTACTGCGGTGGAGGTGAAGGGTGGGGGAAGAAGGGCGATAAGGTATAGGGAGAAGTTGGGGGGTGAGGGGAGGCTGAGCAGAGAAGACGTGCTAAAGTAAATGGGGTGGAAGGGGGCATGGTCAGGCAGCTTGTAATAGTAGTGACTGTTAGGGAAACTCACGGGACTGGAAGTTGGGGGCAGGGGGGGAGGTGGGGTGGTGGGTGCCGAAGGAGCATGATGCGAACTGATTGCTGAGGCAAGTCATGAGAAGGGACAGAGGAATGTCACAGCCAGAATGTTCCTAAGGCTGTTGGTTCTGATGACTGCAGCCATTGTCACGGTGCCCCATGCCAGGCTGCACATGTGGATCTCTCAGTGGACACTGAGGGTCCAGAGGGATCAATGCACTGACGATTTGGAACAGCAGGTTCTAGTCACTTCCCCTGTCAAGAATGTGCTTCTTTGGTGGATGGAACCCAACAACTCGTTGAAATGGGTCACCTTCCTACTTTCCTCCCCTCAGCAGATTCTCACCACAGATGCTTCTGGGATGGGCCTGGGGTCTCATCTGGTGTCTTATCTCAGACTCTAGGAACTTGGACCAGAATGGAGTCTTCCCTCCACATCAATGTTCTATAGATGAGGGTCATTCTGTATGCTCTGCAAGCCTTCCAGAACCATCTGTCCCTGGGCCACCTGCTGGTGCAGTCGGACAACATCACTGTAGTACACTGCATGAACAAACAAGGGGGAACACACTCACATCCTCTGTGCAGGGAAGTGATGTGAGTCTGGTACTGGACCCTAGACCACTGTCTAGAACAGTTAGCCATCTATGTTCCAAGTGCCCAGAACATCATAGCGGACAGGCTCAGCCAGTTGCAGTCTCGAATGCATGAGTGGGAGCTACTGACTTCAGTAGTAGAAGACCTGTTCAACAGATGAGGATGTGCAGAGCTGGACCTTTTTGCGTCCATACTCAAAGCAAAACTACCACTTTTCTGCTCACTCGCTTCAGGGCCTGGAGTTTTCTGATGAGACACGTTGTCCCTCTCTTGGAAAGGGATGTTCCTTTATGCCTTCCCTCCCTTTCCTCTGATTCAGAGGGTGCTCATCCAAGCTTCAGGTGGAGGGTGCCACTCTGATTCTGTTGATCCCCTTCTGGCCTCGCCAGATCTGGTTTCCTGTGCTGTAGCAGTTGGCAGTGGAACCTCCAGTACCCCTGCCCCTGTGCAGAGGCTTACTCTCTCAGGAATAGGGAACCCTTGTCCATCCGGACCTCAAGTCACTCCATCTCCATGCCTGGCTCCTTAAGACATAGTCATTACGAGATTTGGAGCATCCCCAAAGTTGGTCACTATCCTGGTGGCTGCCAGAAAACCTTCCACCAGGGCCACTTAATCCATGAAGTGGAAGCGGTTGCTTTGTGGGCCACTTCCCATCACTTGAATCTCTTCATTTGTCCAGTGAATCTGGTTCTAGAATATTTATTGTCCTTGTCAGATGCTGGACTCCAATGCTCTTCCATTAAAGTGCACTTAGCTGCGATTTCAGCTTTCCATATGCCTAGTGATGGCTGTATGGTAGCCCAGCTAGAGGTGGCACGTGTGTTTTTGAGAGGCATCCTACATTTGAAGCCTTTCATTGCAATGCAGTCCAGGCCTGGAATCTGAATTTTGTGTTGGAGAAATTCACTTTGGCTCCTTCAGAGCCAGACGCAACTTGCGAACTACGCTTCCTTTCTTGGAAGGTGTTATTTTTAGTTGCTGTTACTTCTGTTCAAAGGATTTCCAAGCTTCAGGCTCTCATGTGCAAGCCTCCTGTTTTGATCTTCCACATGACAGGGTGACTGTGTGTACCAGCCCTAAGTTTCTTCCAAAGGTGGTGTCTGAGTTTACTTTAAATCAAACCATCCACCTGCCAGTAGATGTACATAGAGTAATCAGATATTATGTTTATCATACGAAGGACTGCAGGAAGTCCTGGCAGCTTTTTGTTTCTTTCGCCCCTGGGAAAAAAAAGCATACCAATTTCTAAACAGTGCCTGCCCAAATGGTTGGACAACTGTATATTTTACAGGAAGTACGGTAAGGAACTTCCTGGAGTTGTACATGGCCATTCAACCAGAGACATGGCCACCTCTGTTGCCTGTTTCAGGAATGTGTCAACCTCAGAGATTTGTGCTGCTGCAACCTGGAGTACTGTCCATACTTTTAACTAAACACTACAGTCTGGACATTGTCTCTAGAAGAAGGGCAGACTTCGGCCTGGCTGTGCTCCAAGGCCTAATTTCTTAGGCTTCTAACCTCCAGTCACCCAAACTCTGTCTCTGTCAGGCTATAGTACTGGGTCCCAACATGTAGAATCCCAACCCTCGAAAGGCCAACGCCGAAATCTGGACAGCCAGAATCCTGGCAATGGCAGATAAAAGAAGTGAAATTTGGCAGAAGTGTACGCAGGGGGTTTTGCCCTCAACACCCCCTGTCATATATATATAAATGTCCCCTGAAACTGCAGAAATCTCCACACATTAGGATTTTTGCATCATGTGGATTCCCTCTGTCGGGATTTCATTGTCAGGCTTTCGAGGGTCTGGATTCTGCATGTAGGGATCCTGTACTGACACCTTCTGTTAGTACTGTGCTGGACTCATTGCATAGATGTGACCTAATTAAAGAGATATGCTCAAAGAAGATAGCACAGTTATGTAAGAACTTGCGTAACAGTAGATCTTTGAGAGAATTTCTTTCATCAGGGCATGCTGTCCCACCCTCCATCCCCCTCAGACTCTGTGCTGTTCGCTCCTGTCTGTCTTTCCAGGATGGTGTACCTTCTGCTCGCTACCCTGTTTGGTAGTGGGAACCTTCAACTCCCTCAGTTCCTCCAGGAGGAGGTCCTCTGGATATGATCTCTGGTGGGGAACTGAGGAGGGCGCAGGGCAACCCACATTTATGTAGTGTAGGACAGCGACATCTGACGGTGCTGTGGGCGGCCCTTAATAGACTGCTAGCTAAAAAGTTTCCATGTGGTCCTGGTGCTTGATGGCTATAGTTCCATAGGTGTGACATGATGAAAGAGATTCTCTCAAAGATCTACTGTTATGGCAAGTTCTTACATAACTGTAATATCCTGCATCAGGGCCTTCAGTTCTTGCACCTGATGGCCAGGTTCCTGAGTGGCTAGCATTCCAGGCTTTGGGTCTCTCCAGAGAGGTTCTCCAATTTGTGGAAGCCTCCTGGAAAGAGTCAACCCACCTATGCTATGCCTTCAAATGGAAGAGGTTTTCTATTTGGTGCCAGGGAAGGGAGCTAGACCCCCTGGCCTGCCCTTTGGCTAGCATTCTGGATTACCTGTGGTCCTTCCCTCAGTCGAGCCTGAGGTCGACGACCCTCAAGGTGCACCTGGCAGCCATCTCTGCTTACTGGACATGTGTTAGTATGCCGATGGTGATGCAGAAGGGGGTCAGGTGCTTAACCATCAGTCCCCACTGGTGTGTGACCCACCACCACCTTGGGACTTGTTGCTGGTACTAGCAGTGCTCAGGGGCAAGCATTCAGCCCAATGCACAGGTGTGAGATATCACACCTGTTGTGGAAGACCGCTTTCTTAGTCTGTCACCTCCACCAGAAGGATCATTGTGCTCCAGGCGCTCTCGGTGGAGTCTACATATTTGGCGTTCCACAAGGACAAGGTTGTCCTCCTCCCCCACCAGAAGTTCCTCCCAAAGGTCATGTCAGAGTTTCACCTTAATCAGGTGATTAACCTCCCAGTGTACTTCAACCCTCCAGTCTTGGAGGCCAAACACAGGCTCCACATGTTGGACCTGAGGTGAACGCTGTTTGTAACTTATGCTGAAGCCGCACGTGGTAGACTGGCAGCAAAGCAGACGATTGGCAGGTGGATTGTCTCCAGCATTTACCGCTGCTACAGGTTGGTTGGTAGGGAGTCTCCAGTAGGGCTTAGGGCTCATTCCACCAGACATACCACTGCCTCAGCATGTGCTTTTAGGGACGTCCCTATCCAGGAGATGTACAGGGGTCCTACCTGGAAGTCAGCACACACCTTCATCTTCCACTACCACATTGACCTTGAGTCATGCCAGGATGCTGGTTTTGGGCCCTCAGATCTCCAATCTCTTTTTGCTGGGTAGGGGTGTGTGTGCCTTGCCCCCTACTCCCAGAGAACTGCTTGGAGTCTGCCTAAGAACGGGCAAGTTCAATAGAAACATGAGGAAGTTCTATTTCTTTAAGAAGGTGGTGGAAATGTGGAACAGACTGCCGGCAAAAGTGGTGGGGTCATCTACTCTTAACAGGTGGAGGAGGCCATCATGGGTTTGAGGGGTGGGGAGGAGGGTAAAAGTCCACCAGTACAGGAGGTCACTGGGGTTAGGTAATATAGTAAGGGCTGACTCGATGGACCTTTGGTCTCCTTCTGCCAGAAATGTCTATATTTCTATATTTCTGTGTCCCGATCAGAGCTTGTATTTGTTAGTAAAAGCTCCTTGGGGGGATAAAAATGCACAGCAACTCCTAGAATGAGACCTTTAAATTGAAACCAGCACTCACTGATGTTGTGCAGGCATTATCTCTTTTTAGCCCTTGCAAGCAGAAGATTTGTTTTGCCAAGTTATTTGACTGTTTTTTAATTTTTTTTCCCCAAAGTGAGAAAGAGAACCTGGGGAAGCAGGTCCACGCTGTGAACCAGCAGAACGACTCCTTGCAACTGGACCTGGAAAGACTGAGGGCCGTTAACTCGGAGCTGCAGCGCCAGCGGGACCAACTGGAGGATCAGAAGGAAGAGCTGAGCAAGGAAAGAGAAAGAGCCAAGAAAGAGGCCGAGCGAGGGTGAGGTGGCATAGCCAGCCAGTGTCCCTTAAAGGGGATGGGAAGCATTAAAACATTCCTAATTCATATTTGCTTCCCCTGTTCACTTTCTGTACGTTTCTTTTTCTGTTTCCCTCATTTTTGAAACAAGCTATATATGTGGCTCCTCACTGGACTATTAAAGGTGCCCCAAGCAGTGACGTTATCTGTTCCAGTTGATCCGTAGCTTCTTATTTTGATACCACTACTTGCATGGTCTGTTAACCCTATGGTTTGGAGCCTGTCCAATTTCTCATTAAAAGTACATATTATCCTAAGCATTTATGAGAATGGCATGGAGTTGTATATGCGCATTCTGCATTCCAGCAGTCCAGCATCCACCATATCATGTTAACATAGGTACCAACACATACATCATACCCTGTTTGTTTTAATAGTAATTTTATTAAGGCAGACCAAATTTTACATGCATTTTGTTGCAGATACAGCAGACATTCCTTACTGCAAAATAATACGGCCTACGCAGTTCAACAGTACTTACAAAAGACATGCCCCTGCAGTTAGAACACTATATTATACAGCAAGAACCCAACAGTTGAACTGATCCTCTCTTCCTCGTCAAATAATCCTAGCTCCCCCCTCTTAGCATTAATATGAACCCTCTATGCTTAATTTGTTATATAAACAGAATTAAGGCACGAATAAGTCATGTACTGATAACATATACGTTACTACTAATGGCATATATTGGATCCATCTTTACCATGTGGTTTAAAAGGTAGATAAACAGACTCTAAGAAATGCTGTAATTCACTCTATTCCCTTCGATATTTGGTGCCAGGTCTCTGTTGTTGTACCTCATTTTAATCAAGGGAAGTGCAGAACTGAACACCATGTGATTAAATCCCTTAGACTGACAGCATCAACCCAGAAAACTGTGAGTCTTTTTTTTTTCAGACTCCAGGATCACTTTGAATCAGTCAGCAGTTCAGAAAAAGCAACTCTCGGCTCCAACAGGTTAAATAATGAAATTTGAACACATTGAGGAGCCTCCTTAGAAGGTGAGTTCCAGTCTTGTCAATGAAAACACAAGAACAGGAGTGGTTGCCAGTCATTGGCTCTCTGCTGGTTGAGGGACCATTTGCACTTTCTACAGCTAAAGGATTCACATGGTTGATGGCCCACACGGGAGATCATACCACCTGTGGAACCTGTCTGCCTGTAGAGTTTTCATTGGGGCATCAGACTGAGTCAATGCTGTTTGATCCATCAGTTGACCCTGTTGAGGATGTTCTCATCTAGGGGAAGATTCCTCTCTCTCTTTGTATCTCAGACCCCGGTGCTGACATGGGCATTTTAGGTTGGCCAGGCCTGTTGGAGTTTCTAGTCAGGCTCCCGCAGACGCAGCAGCTGCTGGTCATCCTGGCACTGTCTGCATGGTACCCAGGGTCACTCAAACGGCTTATCCGGATTTAGAGGCCATGGCACCACGTTGATCTTAGTCAATGTCAGAGGCTGAGATCACTGTCTTGCTTTTGACATTGATGCTGATGTCACCATTGGTTGTTGAGTACAACTTCTGCTTTGTTGCTGTCTGGCTCCTGCCATCAGTGTAGAGCCCATCAGAGATGGGAGAAAGCATCCTGGCAATAAAGGTTCTATGGAGTGTTTGCCAAGGTCTGCTGGTTATGCTGATATACGTGTCCCAGCCTTGGTCTCTCCTGGCACTAGCACTGGTCATGTGCCCCGTGGCATCGCTCCCTCCAGCACTGTCTGCTGTGCTGCAGTGACCAATTCAGGTGGAGCCCCCACCTCCACAGCTGGTGGAGGGGACTCTAAGGACTCTAGATCTGTGCCTGGGCTTTCTCATCTCCTGTCGATGGTGGGTTACCTTGATGGAGAGGGACATCCACATCCTCTGTTGGCAGTCAGTGGTCCTCTGTCTCAATTTAGATTCAGAGACGTTGTCCAGACCACTAACTCTGTATCATTGGGAAGGTAGTCTGTTAACAGGCAGGCCACCTGTGGGGGACCAGTCTTCCTTCGCCATCCTCATGGAACAGATTGCTCTGGACACTGTTGGAGGAGGTTCAGAAGAAGGAGACCTATCTGCTGATGGATAGTCTCAAGTGAGATTCCTCACTGGGCAGCCATCCCTATTGTCCCTGCCATGCTGGACCCGTTGCTCGGTATTAGGCAGCACCCAGTCTTTTGCCAAACCTCACCATGTCTCATGGACCACAAGCATGCTGTCCCCCTCGGTAGAATGTCCAGATTTTTGAGACATCCATTGGCTAGTGGCAGATGCGATGTCCTGCAAGGCAAGGGTGTAGGGCGAATCAGACAAGTCGCCGGACAAGGAATCCAAGTAGCAGGACTACTCTGGCCATAAGGTCTATGCAGCTGCATACTGTGGCATCTGCCAGGTTAGTTATGGGGCTTTGATGGCATGGTATAGCCATGAACAGTTTGAGACACTGACTTCTCCAGCCTGCTCCCTAATGAGTCAGCCAGAGGAACAGGAAGTCCGTGGTTTGGGGTGGATGATGATTAAGCATCAGTTGGAGGTGGCCCTGGACACAGCTGATGTGTCTGCCCACGTAGCAGCTGCAGCACTGTCCATTTGTTGATGTGCATGGTTGCTAGTTTGCCATTCTTGCATGAGATCCGGCCCAGTGGCACAGCGGTAATACTACCATCTGCCATGCTGGTGATGTGGTTTTGGGAGTGGTCTAGGGCTGCACAGGGGTGCAAGATGAGAGAATACAGCATCTCCTGGACTACTGTCCTCCCTTGGGGAGTGGGGGTAGGCTTCATCACCACCTGCTTCTCCCCTGATGAAGCCAGATGGCTGCACAGCAGGAGCTGTTAGTCTGTTGAGGGCCCATCTATGAATACTGACCTGTGTGTGTGTGTGTGTGCCTCAGCAAGCATGCGTGGTGCATCACTGCAAGCTGTCCAGTCCTGGGGGAGGGGGGGGGGACGGGAAAACCTCCCAACCAAGTAGGATGGCACTTGGGTCCACCTCAGGCCTGCACCGCTGACTGAGGGCCTCCTCTGGAACTATCTGTATTGTGCTCAGGAGAGACCTAGCCAGCCCTGACAGCCCCGCCATGGGGGTTATATGTGGGGGCTTCACTGGAGGAGGGGTAAGTCCCAGATGTCATGCGTGACGGGGTTGGGGGGACTGGGGAAAATAGGTGCTGGTTGGTGTCAGGAGCATAAACACCATGGCGAAAAAAAAAAATCAACTGATGGCAAAACCTGCCCTTTACAGGGTCAGATTTCCGTGGGTGTGCAACCCATTCAATGGGAATGTGGGCACCAGTGGTCTCAGTCGTTGTAGCTCTGAACCATCTGTTCAGTTCACTCAGCCAATGCTAGATGCAATCCATTAGTGACTGTCCCCCTCGATTCTGTCAGAGGTAATCAAGTTTGTCCATCCAGAGCTCTCAATCACATTGACAGTGGGTGCATAACTGTCTGGCTGACCTGTGGTGGGTATTTACTGGGCTGCAGAGTGCACAGGTTCTGGTTGCTGAGTGAGATTCAGCTCTGTACCAACCTGCTGGAACTCTTCACAGTTAGCCGCACTTTTACAGAATTCAAACTGCTGGTTCGAGGTCGAGTAGTGCAGGTCAACATGGACAACACCACCATCATGTTCTATCTGAACAAACTGGTGAGAGACACACTCCTTTCCCTTGAGTCAGGAGACACTTGGCCTCTGATTCGCTCCCTGCATGCAGACTTGTTTGCAGTCTAGGTTGCTGGAGCAAACAGCCAGCTGCCAGACACTCAGAATCATGTGGGAGAAGCATCCCATAAATGGTCACTGCACCCATTATTGATATCCCAGTTTTCTAATTTTTTTTTTTTTTTTTTTTAAATTGGTAACTGAGACAGGCACAGTGAGCCAAGGCTCATTTCCATGTGTGACCTAGTAGAAAGGGAAAAGGGAGAAACACTACTATAAACCAAATACTGTCATTGTTGTAGTTACAGATGCTATTAGGTAATTTGGTAATGTTTTGTCTCTGTGTGTCTTTGTATATCTATGTGGCTGTATAGGTAAGCTATTATCTGAAAGGTAATTCTAGCACGGGCTACAATATGATATAGATACTTATACTAAGGATTAGTACAGTATTATTCTCATTAGTGTTATTGTGTGGTACCAACTGAGCCGGTGTCACCTTTCTAGATACAAATCAGATTATCCGATTGGAAGCTTTATTCCTGATGTCATACACAAACATTATACATATAACAGTTCTGATAATACTAGAATCTCTCTGAGACAATCTAAGTCACAAGTTCTAAGCCAACTAACCCTCTCTGACCTTTTTCTTATGGTTACAGTCTTGTATACATAAACATTCGGGGTGGGATTCACAAAGATTTGTGCTCGGTGCATCTCAGTTGCCCTGGCACAAATGAGATGCATCAAGGCCAAACTTTGGTATTCACAGAAGATGCACCGTAAGATGCTCCTGACGCATCTTCTCTGTGAATACCAAAGTTGTGCCCAACCCGAGATGCGCGGGCACAGCCCTCTATTCAGGCTGGGAAACAGATGGGCCAGCGCATTGCCAGATGTGCTGCGCCCATGTTTGGTAGTTACAGCCTGACACATGCAAATGGAGCCATTAGGCATGCAAGGTGCAATGGGGCCATTTGCATGTCATGATGGCCCCATTGCATGAACCTTGCAGAATGCTCCGGGCGCCCTGCAAGGGCTGTGAGCAGAAACAAAAGACACCAACCGCTGGTAGTCTAGTGAAACACCTCACCCTGCCCCAACCCGATCACATTGTCATATGAAAGTCCAAAGTATCCCTGGTGGTCCAGTGGACCCCCACCCACTCAGGCACCCCCACCCCACTCCCCTGTACCAGCATGTGCAGAAAGTCGGCGGGCAGCACAACTCACCTACAAACTGCCACGGTTGCCCGCAGACTGAGCTGTCAGTGAATGACAGCATATAGTATGGCCTGTAAGCCCTTTGGTAGACCCTGTCACAACAGGACTGTTAGCTACAGCTACAGCTTCCGTCTTGGAAATCTCTGGCTATACTTCTCTATTTCCCAAAATATAACCCAAATATCTGGTTTCCTGCATGCCTGATGAACACCTGGTTGGATTAATGGTCAGACCTGCAACTTTTTTATTTTTTATATATTCTTTATTTTTCAGGTCAGTATTACAGCAGGAATACATTTGTACAGCAATTTCATTGTTCAGGATATACATATACAGTGGAAGTTCATATGTTACAGGACATTCTAGAGAGTTTCTACCATTTGTAAAAACCACTTCAGACATGTAATGTCCATTGGCAATCTATAATTGATAATGAGGTACCTAGGAGAAGAGAGACACAGGCATCAAGGAGCTTATCTCATCAGGGGATAAATTAATCATCTAATGGGGAAATATAGAAGACCCAAGACCTCCAAGAAATTTCAAATTGGGGAATGCGGTCAGCTCTTTTAGCAAAGGGTCATTCCACATAATAGATCTCTGACACTATAGAGTGCCAATGAGTCAAAGCTGGGATTGTGGACTTCCGCCATAAGCAGGTGATCACCTTCTTAGTTGCAGCTAAATATAAAGAGTTTGCTTTTTTTTGGCGGTACTAAACCCTCTTCCCCTATGTATAACAGAATCATTTGATTCGTTAAAACCAAATCTGTGTCAATTAATAATTGAAGACTCCTGGCAATTTCTTTCCAATAAACGGAAATTCTAGGAGCGTGGATATGTTGTTCATCCACACTGTCTGGCATTGTCCCTTTCCCCTTTAAATCTTGTCGGAAGTCTTCAAGCTGGCTCCTCCCACCCACCCGGGTGGTAAATACCTCAGCTTCGCCCCATGACGCCAGATCTTCCTTTCCGCTGGAAGATACAGGTTCCCTCGTGCTTCTTTGCAGTACCATAGGGGCCTGGAGTCAAATCGATGGTTTTCGCCACACTTACTCGCCCGCCACCGTTCCTTATCCTCCTCGGACGAGGAGAGACTTAGACGGAAGCTCCGTCAACGTTATGAGGACCTCATGTGGCAGCAACTTCTTTTGACCGGTCAAAATCCGTCTGCTCCATCTGTACTGGCCATTACTTGGCCCCAGCCTCTTCGGCTGACACCGACTCCCTCGGTTCCGAGGACTCCGGTTCTCCCTCTGGTGGGACCGGTGCGCATTTCAGCTCGGCCTGTTATGGGTTCCCCACCAATTTTGGTGGAACCACCACCAAAACAGCCTCAGGGAGGGGCCCCCTCTGAGGAGGACCGACCAACTACGGGCCTGCCCCATAGGTTGTCCATTACGGTCACTCCTGATCGCCCTAGGCGCATTGAGGGGAACTTAGGTGGGAGACCCATGTATCCGGATTCCTCGGATTCGGATACTACCGGCCTTCACTCACATGATGAGCTGTCAGTGACAGGCCTGGAGGAAGGGCCTTCCTCCTTCCAGGGCATCCTTCGACTCATTTCGGAGTCCACAGGTATGCCTTTGCAGCCCATTCAAAAGAAGGCGGAATATCCTCTCACGGATATTCTCAAGAGGGGGGAATACCCCGATGGAGGCCTTCCTAGTGGCCGAAGCCATAGTTGGCCCAGCACTGGAACTTTGGCAGCATCCAGCCTCTTGCCCAGCTCCATCTGCCCGCATGGCCCACAAGTACGCGGTGCCCATGGGGTCCTTGGCGGGCTTCACTGAGCATCCCTCGGCAGAAAGCCTTGTGACTGCTTCAGTGTTTAGGCGAACTGGCAGCTCTGTGGATACTGACAGCCCTCCGGACAAGGAGTCCAAAAATATGGACCACTCGGCCCGGAAGGTTTACATGGCATCATCCCTAGGCCTTCGTCAGGCTAGCTCAGCAGTGATCATATCATGGCACACTTCTCTCATGCCCTTTTGGGGTCGCTTGATGAAGTCCTCCCTCATCTCCCAGCAGACATGCAGACCACGGTCAAGCAGGTCCAGGACCAGGGCCGTGCTGTTGCTAAACAACAGCTCCAGACGGCTCTGGACATTGGTGATTTCTGTGCCCGTTCATTAGCTGCCGCGGCAGCCACTCACCACAGGGCTTGGCTGAGGTTATCCTCCTTTCCCGCGGATACTCAGCTCAAGCTAGCTGACATGCCCTTCCTTGGCACCAACCTCTTCGGTCCGGGAGTGGAAGGTCATCTACAGCGCATTGAGCAAGCAGTCTAATGCCACCTTAGATGCCACCTCTGCTAAAGGTTCTTTGGGCAAGAACCAGCAGAAGCTCAAGAAGAAGTCCTTTCGGCATTCTTCCCCTGCAGTTAGACAGCCCTCCTTCCAGGGAGGTCAACAACAGCAGCAGGCTCAAGCTTGGCGCCCTAGGCCCAAGCAAGGTCCCCAACAGCCCCGCAAAGGAGGTAGAGGTGCTGGTCCAGGTGCCTCCTCTTCCTCCAAGCCTGCACAGTGACGGTCGGGGGTGGCCTCCCCTGCACCCATCACGCCAGTTCTGGGTCCTCCCGTGGGGGGCCGGCTCCGCCACTTTCTTTCCGCCTGGTCCGGTATCACTTCGGACAGGTGGGTTCTGGAAGTGGTCGGGCAGGACTGCTCCTCTAGAGTTGACAGTACCCCCAGCCGGCCCGTGCCCGTGCCCCACGGGAGGAAAGGATTTCGTTGGCAATCAGCCGGCCCTTCGGGACGACACGCCGCCCTCCCCTCCCTCGCTGAGGCAGTAGCTCCAGTGCCGGATCCTCCTTCAGACCCAGGCTTCGTCTCCAGGTTTTTCCTGGTGCCCAAGCGGATGGGGGGTTGGCGCCTCATCCTAGATCTCCACGACCTGAATCGGTATCTCAGGTCTCGCACCTTCCGGATGGTAATTCTGAACCAGATCATACCATCTCTACAGCGAAACATGTGGTTCTGTACACTGGATCTTCAGGACGCATTCTACCATGTCCCAATCTGTCCGTCCCATCAGCGGTTCCTCCGCTTCAGGGTCGAAGGGACGCTGTACGAGTTCAGAGCCATGCCGTTCGGCCTGTCATCGGCCCCAAGGGTCTTCACTAAATGCATCGCAGTGGTGGCAGCCCATCTACGGCGTCAAGGGGTTTGCATTTACCCCTATCTAGACGATTGGCTCCTGGCGGGTTCCTCCCTACAGGAGGCGGAGAGGTCCAGGGACCTGACCTTCCGAACCTGCTCACACCTGGGCCTCCTAATCAACGAGGCCAAGTCTGAACTCATGCCCTCTCAGGTGATGAGCTTTATCAGGGCAGAGCTCGACTCTTCTTGGCAGACAGGGCGGAGGTTCTTTCCTCCTTTGCCCAATAATTTCTGGTTGGGCACTTGCGCCCTGCCCAGGACTTCCTGCGCCTCATGGGTTACATGGTGGCGTGCAGTTCAGTGGTCCGCTGGGCCAGATTGCACATGTGCCCCCTTCAATGGGAGCTGGACGCCCAGTGGTCTCAGCATCAGGGTCTCTTCGACCAGCTGGTCACGGTCACCCAGAGGATGTGGGACGCTCTCCAATGGTGGACTGTCCCGAGTCATTTGCGGGAAGGAATCCCATTTGTCCGCCCCGAGCCGACGGTTGGCCTTACAACTGATGCCTCTCTCATGGGCTGGAGAGCCCACATGGGGGACAACAGAGCCCACGGGTTCTGGACCCCCGAGGAGTCCCGATGCCACATCAACCTGTTGGAGCTCAGAGCAGTCAGACTGGCACTGTCAGCTTTCGCTCCACAGCTCTGGGGTCAAGTGGTTCAAGTCCAGATGGACAATACCACGACCATGTACTACCTCAACAAACAGGGTGGCACACACTCCCGTCTGCTATACAAGGAGGCGCTCCGGATCTGGACCTTCGTCAGCCGGCTGGAGGCGGATCTCCTAGCCATTCATGTGGCAGGAGTCTCGAACCAACTGGCGGATGCTCTCAGTCGCATAGGCCAGACATCCCACGAGTGGTCTCTCCATCCAGAGGTAGCTAACGATCTGTTCTCCCATTGAGGCAAACCGTTGGTGGACCTGTTCGCCTCCAGGGAGAACACCAAGCTGAGGCTGTTCCATGCCCGCCCCCCTCAGCAGGGCTCGCTGCAGGGGGATGCCTTCTCGAGGCCGTGGACCCCAGGCCTCCTCTATGCCTTCCCTCCATTTCCCTTGATCCACAAGGTGTTAATCAAGGTGAGGAGGGACAAAGCGACGGTGATCCTGGTAGCCCCAGATTGGCCACGCCAGTTCTGGTATCCAGATCTCCTCAGCCTCAGCTGCAGGGCCCCGGAGTGGCTTTGTACACACCCGGACCTTATATCGTTGAACCAGGGGAAGGTCTTCCACTCGGACCTTCAATCCCTGGACCTCACAGCCTGGTTCCTGAGCGGCTAGAGTTCCAGGCTCTGGGTCTTTCCGAGGATGTCTACACTGTGCTGGAAGCATCTCGAAAGGAATCGACCAGGAAATGTTATGCCTTCAAATGGAAAAGGTTTTCCATTTGGTGTCGGGGAAAGAGCCTGTACCCCTTATCCTGCTCTGTGGCTAACATTCTAGACTACCTTTGGTCTCTCTCCAAAGGGAGTCTTCGGTCATCGACCCTTAGGGTGCACCTGGCAGCCATCTCTGCTTACCGGGCGTGGGCCGGTCAGCCTACATTGGCACAGGAGACAGTGGTCGGGCGCTTTTTCAAAGGCCTGGATCACATATCCCCTCAGGTGCGTGAACCTCCACCTCCATGGGATCTCTTGCTGGTTTTGGCAAAGCTCATGGGCAAGCCATTCGAACCCATGCACAAGTGCGAGCTTCAGCATCTGTCGTGGAAGACTGCCTTCCTGGTGGCTATCACGTCAGTCAGAAGGACAGGGGAGCTCCAGGCACTTTCGGTGGACTCCCCTTATCTGGTCTTTCACAGGGACAAAGTTGTCCTGCGCCCCCACCTGAAATTCCTTCTGAAGGTGGTGTCAGAGTTTCACCTTAACCAGGTGTTGACTCTGCTGGTATATTACCCTAACTACACCTCGGACGCCGAGTACAGGCTCCATACTCTGGACCTCAGACGTGCTCTCTCCTACTATAAGGAGAGAATGGCGGAAATTGTGGGAGGTTCGCCAGCTGTTTGTCACCTACGCTGAAGCCGCTTCTGACAGACCTGCAGCCAAGCGGACTATTGCAAGATGGATCACATCATGCATAAGTCTGTGTTATGAGTTGGTGGGCAAGGAGCCTCCCAGTGGGATAAGAGCTCATTCTACCCGCCATACCGCTGCATCGGTGGCTGCTTCCAGGGACATCCCTATCCAGGAAATCTGTCGGGCTGCTACCTGGAAGTCAGCGAACACCTTTATTACCCATTACCATATCAACCTTGAGTCACGACGTGATGCTGGTTTTGGGGCCTCGGTTCTCCAATCTCTTTTTCCTAAGTAGGGGGTGTGCGGATTGCCTCCCTCCTCCCAGAGAACTACTAGGAGTCTGCCAGACAGTGTGGATGAACAACATATCCACGCTCCTAGAAAAACAGGTTACTCACCTGTAACAGTAGTTCTAGGAGTGGCATATGTTGTTCATCCACACTCACCCACCCAACCTCCCCGGCTTAAGGTGCACAACCTGGCTTCCAGCGGGCTAGATCTGGCGTCATGGGGTGGAGCCGAGGTATCTACCACCCGGGTGGGTGGGAGGAGCCAGCTTGAAGACTTCCAGCAAGATTTAAAGGGGAAAGGGACAATGCCAGACAGTGTGGATGAACAACATATACCACTCCTAGAACTACTGTTACAGGTGAGTAACCTGTTTTTTTTGGGCATGAACAAAAAATATACGAGGTACTAGCCCTCACCAGCCCACATTCTCTCCAACACTTTCCTGGGTTTCCAGGTAGGAATTTGGCCAGTTTATCTGGAGACATAAAGAAATGCATGCAACACTTCCAAATATATTCAAGCCAATAGGGAGCTGAAGAAGCCTTCATAGACGGAATAGACGTGCATTTTTGAGAGACTAGATAATTGCTCGTAGGTCTTCCAGGTGGCTTTTCCAGTCTGGATTGTACACCATGACGTCATCCAGGTAAGCAGCACAGAAACCAGTGTGGAACTAGATGGAATTACATCCATGTGCCACTGGAATGTAGTGGGTGTGCTACGTAAACCAAATGGCATGGTGTTGAACTGATAGAATCCAACTGGTGTGGAAAATTTAGTTCTAGGGACATGGATATGTTGTTCATCCACACTCATTGGCAGGTATCCTTGCCGCTTTAAATCTTGCCGGAAGGTCTTCAAGCTTGCTCCTCCCACCCACCCGGGTGGTATAACTCTCAGCTCCGCCCCATGACGCCAGATCTTCCTTACCGCTTGGAAGCTCAGGTTCCCTCCTTAACGCTCTGCGTTTGTGACTGGTTCCTATTCTCCGTTTGCGGATTTAAAAATAAATTTTGCAAAAAAGACTTCAGTCTTCTATCCCTCGCGGCTGCGATGGACAAATCGACTCCCGGTTTTGGAGATGCCCATGCGGCAGAAGATGTCTCGGACGGATCCACACTCCACGTGTGTTCACTGCTTTAGGCCTTGAGCACACCGCAGGCTTGCGACCTGTGTCATCTTTTCTCGGCCTACGTCCTCGAAGACCGTGCTGCCCGTGATGCAACTGGGCGCCCCGGAGAAGCGCTCTCTCGGTGAAGTCCAAGGAGGCCCGGTTGGCGGTGTCCGGGCGGCGGGTCGGGGGATCAGCTCGGCGGATGGTCGCCTCGAAGAGGAGGCGGGGTCAGATCTTCCTCGGCGCGCATTTATCCCGCCTTCTGGGTTCTTCCTACACGGCTTCTTTTTAAGGAGCTTTGTCTGTCCCTCTCCACTAAAGGAGAAGGCTGTGTCTCTGGACCTTATTCTCGGTCCAAAAAGAGGACAGGGTGAGTCCCTCCGCCGACGCCTGGGAGCGGAAAGGTCCCTCTCCGGCCGCCGACCGTCCGGCTCGGTCGATCACTGCTTCAGCCACTGGCCTCACGGTGTCCCTCGCCAGGTCAGTTGACCGACTCCGACCGATGAAGCCAGATTTTTCTCGACCCATTGGACGGGCTGTCGCCTTTTGCAGCCGAGATTCCCTCTCCCCGGTTCCCCGGGAGGAGTTGAGGATCCTGGGCTCGCCATGCCTCCGTTCCGGAGCCCTCGGATGGACCATCCGAGCGAAGGGAGTGCGGTTCCGGCCGACACCTCCCCTACCGACCTCGGAAATTCGGGACTCTCGGTCTCGGTGTCGACCTCTTCATGGTCCAGCCGATCCCACCGTCATAGGCGGTCTCGGTCTCGTGACAGCGATGGCGGCGTTGCCGCTCCGTCTCTCCTCCTCGGATGAGGGGAGGCTGCGCGTAAATTACGCCGACGGTACGAGGACCTTATGTTGCAACAGCTCCTCCTGGCCGGGAATAAGCCGACCCCGTCGCCTTCCCCGGCCATTAAGTGGCTGTCACCGGAACGGCCGACACAACCCCTCGACTTATCCGAGGAGCCTATACCCAGGCCGGTTGTTCGGCCAAAACCAGCTGCTCCACCGATTCCGGTGGAACCTCCGCCTCCACAGCCACCAATTGGGGCTCCGACCAAGGATTCTCGGTCGGCTAAGGGTCTACCCCATCGGCTGTCAGTTACCCTCACCCGACCGACCTGCAGGTGAAGGGTGGCTCAGGCCAGAGGCAGCTCTTGGATTCTTCCGAGTCCGAAGATGATTCCTCCTTTTTCTCCAAGCGACTGGACTTGGAGTCTTCAGGAGGTCAGTCAATGGACGATAGCCCGTCGTCCTTCCTAGGACTGCTTCGGCTCATCTCGGAGTCTACCGGGATGGAGCTCGAACCCGTTTCCAAACGGGCCAGGTATCCCCTCACGGAGATTCTGGACCGAGGGGATTCTCCGACGGAGGCCTTTCCGGTGGCCGAGGCCATAGTGGGTCCGGCACTGGAGCTTTGGCAGCGCCCTGCTTCCTGCCCTGCGCCTTCGGCCAGGATGGCCAGGAAGTATCACGGTCCCGGTTCCTTGTCCGGTTTTTGAACACCCTCTGCTGAGGGGTTGTTTTCAGCAATCGTCAGCCGGCCGTGCGCAACGCCAGGATGTGGACAAACCTCCTGACAAGGAGTCCAAGAAATTGGACTATGTCGGGCTAAAAGTCTACGCTGGCCCTCTCTCGGCCTTCACAGGCCAGTTCGGCCGTCCTCATGGCACATTTTTCTCATGCCCTGTTGGGCTCCTGGATGAGGTCATCCTCATCTTCCCGCCCGATCTGCAGACTACGGTTAAGCAGGTGCGGGACCAGGGCAGGGCAGTGGCCAAACAGCAGCTCCAGACTGCTTTGGATATGGGGACTCATGTGCCAGATCGGTGGCGGGCGCAGTGGCTATGCTGTCGCGGAGCTTGGCTGAGGATATCCACCTTTACTTCGGATACCCAGCACAAGTTGGCGGATGTTCCCTTTTTGGGGACTGACCTCTTCGGCCCTGGGGTGGAAGGTCACCTGCAGAGGATCGAGAAGTCCAATGCCACCTTGGACTCGGTCTCTTCCGCTCAGAAGGACAAAGGCCGCAAACCACAGCCTAAGCCCTTTCGTCCTTCTGTGCCCCCGGCGCGCCCGTCCCAGCAACGTCAGGGCCAGCAGGCTCGGCCTTGCATCCCAAGCAAGCACCGGCTTCCTCTAACAGGAGGCAAGGAGGAGGGGCCCAGGAGGTCCTCGGCCGGTCCCTCCTCCAAGCCTGCCCAGTGACGGGCTGAGGGGTGTCGCCCCATCCCGTCACTCCTGATCCCCTGGTCCCCCGGGGACGGCTCCGGCACTCAGTTCCCGCCGATCCGCTGTTTCCACGGACAGGTGGATCTGGAGGTGGTGGAAGAGGCCTGCCTCTGGAATTGAGCAGGCACCACCCTTCAGAGCCGCCGCCTCGGGGCTCGGGATCCCCAGCCTCACTGGCGGCTCGTCGAGCCACATCGCCTCCTCCTCCAGAAGGAGGTGGTAAGAGAGGTGGTGGACCCTCCTTCAGACCCAGGGTTTGTGTCCAGGTACTTCCTGGTTCCGAACGACGGGGCTGGCTTCCATTCTCATCCTACACGACTTAAACAAGTTCCTAAGGTCTCGAACCTTCAGGATGGTCACTCTGGCTCAGATAATACCATCCTGGAACGCGCGGTGGTTCTGCTCTCTGGACTTGCAGGACGCGCTTTTTCACGTCCCTATCCGTCCGTCTCACCAGAGATCTCCTTCGCCCGAGCGGAAGGATCCTCTTCGAGTTCCAAGCCATGCCCCTCGCTTGTCTCCAGCTCCCAGGGTCTTCACCAAATGCATGGCTGTGGTGACAGCATTCTGCGGCGCCGAGGGTCCGGTGTACCTTACCTGGACGACTGGCTGATAGCAGCTCCCTCCAGGAAGGAGGCGGAGTGGTCCAGAGATCTGGCCTCCAGGTCTGCTTCTCAACTGGGCCTCCTTATCAACGAGGCCAAGTCGAACTCAGCGGCAGGTAGATTCTATTCATCGGGCGCAGCTCGACTCTCTTCGAGCCAGAGCGGCTCCCGGGCGGACAGGGCCGAGGTTCTTTCCTCCTCTTGCCCGATCATTTCTGGTTGAGCAATTGCGCCTCTGCCCGGGACTTCCTGCCTCCTGGGTCTCATGGCGGCCTGCACCAGCGTGGTCCGCTGGGGCCCGCTGGAACATGCGCCCCTTCAGTGGGGACTGGCCAGCCAGTGGTCACAATGCTGCGATCCTTGGACCAGCTTGTGTCGGTGACACAGGGATGTGAAACGCTCTCCAGTGGTGGACCGTTCCAGATCATTTGCAGGAGGGCATCCTGCTCGGCCCGCCCAGCCGACGGCCCTCTGTCGGATCATGCCTCTGATGGGTTGGGGTGCCGTATCTGGGGAACACTGGCTCATGGCCTCTGGTCCTCGCGGAGTCCCGATGCCATTATCACCTGCTGGAGCTCCGGAGCGGTCCGCCTAGCTCTCACCGCTTTGCCCGCTCCTCCGGGTCAAGTGGTCCGGTCCAGATGGACAATACCACGACTATGTACTATCTAAACCGCCAGGCGGGACGCACTCCATGCTTCTATGCAAGGAAGCTCTCCGCATTTGGTCACTCGGCGCAGCCTGGAGGCGGATCTCCCAGCCATTCACGTGGCAGGAGCCTCCAACACCCCGGCCGATGCCCTGTGCCGATAGGGGCTGCATCCCACGAGTGGTCTCTCCTGCCGGAGGTAGTACAGCATCTGTTCTCCCTTTGGGGCACACCTCAGGTGGACCTGTTTGCCTCCAGGGGAGAACGCTGTTGAGTTCTGTTCCATGCCCGCCTCTCAGCAGGGCTCGCTGCAGGGGGATGCCTTCTCGAGGCAATGGACCCCGGGCCTCTTTTACGCCTTTCCCCCATTTCCCTTGATCCACAAGGTGCTTCTCAAGGCGAGGAGGGACAAGGCGCAGGTGATTCTGATAGCCCCAGTCTGGCCTCGCCAGTTCTGGTACCCAGATCTCCTCAGTCTCAGCTCCAGGACTCCATGGCAGCTTCCAGCTCGCCCGACCTGCTCTCAGTCAATCAGGGAAGGTGTTCCATCCGGACCTTCAATCCCTGCACCTGACGGCCTGGTTCCTGAGCTGCAGAGTTCCAGGCCTTGGGTCTTTCCGGACGAGGTCCTCAATGTAGTTGAGGCGCCCGTAGAGTCGACCAGAAATGCTATGCCTTCAAATGGAAAAGGTTTTCCATTTGGTGTCAGAGCAAGGGCTTGGACCCTTCCTCCTGTTCCTTGGCAAGCATCTTGGACTATTTATGTCCCTTTCTAGTCAAGGGCTTGGGTCGGCGATTAAGGGTGCACCTGGCAGCCATCTCTGCTTACTGGGCGCTGGCCGGAAGCAGTCAGTGGCGTAGGAGAAGGTGGTCTGGCGCTTTTCAAGGCCTTGATCACATTTCCTCCAGTGGGGAACCCCACCTCCGTGGGATCTACTGCTGGTACTGGCAAAGCTCATGGGCAAGCCATTCGAACCTATGCACAGGTGTGCTCTCTCTCACCTGTCGTGGAAGACCGCCTTCTTGGTGGCTATCACGTCAGCCAGAAGGATGGGAGAGCTCCAGGCGCTTTCCATCGAGTCTCCTTACCTGGTCTTCCACAGGGACAGAGGTTGTCCTGCGCCCCACCAAATTCCTTCCGGTGGTGTGGAGTTTCACCTTAACCAGGTGTTGACTCTGCGGTGTTCTACCCCAATCACACCGGAGGCCGAATATAGGCTCCATACTCTGACCCTAGAAGCGCCGCTATTATAAGGAGCGACGGCTGAAATTCGGGAGAGGTTCCAGCTGTTTGTCACCCTACGCTGAAGCGCATCTGGCAGACCTGCAGCTGCCGGACGATAAGCAGGTGGGTAACCTCTTGCATAGATCTCTGCATAAGTTGGCTGGGCATGGAGCCTCCCAGAGGGATAAGAGCTCATTCTACCCGCCATACTGCTGCACGGTGGCTGCTTCCAGGGACGTCCCTATCCAGGAAATCTGCAGGCTGCTACCTGGAAGTCAGCAAACACCTTCATTACCCATTACCACATCGACCTTGAGTCACGCCGGGATGCTGGTTTTGGGGCCTCGTTCTCCAGTCTCTTTCCCAAGTAAGTATTGGGGTGTGCCTTGCCTCCTCCTCCCGGAGAACTGCTAGAGTCTGCCAATGAGTGTGGATGAACAACATATCCATGTCCTTAGAAATGCAGTTACTCACCTGTAACAGGAGTTCTAGGAATGGTATATGTTGTTCATCAGCTCCTCCCCGACCTTCCCGCTCGACGCACAACCTGAGCTTCCAGCCGGCCAGATCTGGCGCCGTGGGCGGAGCCGAGTTATACCACCCGGGTGGGTGGGAGGAGCTAGCTTGAAGACCTTCCGGCAAGATTTAAAGCGGCAAGGATACCTGCCAATGAGTGTGGATGAACAACATATACCATTCCTAGAACTCCTGTTACAGGTGAGTAACCTGTATTTTTTGTCACTGGATTCTTTATCTAGGGGAATTTGCCAGTAACTGTTGGTGAGACTGAGGGTACTAATGTACTTGACACTTCCCAGTCTGTCCACCAAATCATCTATCCTGGACATAGGGTAGCTGTCAAATATGGACACTTGATTCTGTTTCCTAAAATTGAAGTAGATTCTTAAACCACCTTATTTTGTATTTACAGTCACCACTGGTGATGACCATGCACTTCTTGATTCTTCAATGATACTCAACTCTTTCATTTTTTGTATTTCCTTAACCACGTCTGCTTTTAACCACACTGGTAATCTGTATGTCTTTTGTCTGACAGGCTGAGCATTCTCTTTCACTGTTACTTACTCGATCCCTTTTGCTCGGACTGTCACTGTAGTAAAAGTACTTTTGAAAGTTTTTACCAAGTTACGAATTTCTACGATTTGTTGCGTGTCTACGGAAACATTCACCTTTACAACATCGGAAATTACAGTTTGTTCCAGTTTGTCATAAACTATATTAATATCGTCTTTAAGAGTTTCTGGTAATACTAGCAAAGCAACCTTTGGTGTTTTTTCAACCATTTCTTCAAGCGGTTAGCATGGTATGCCTTGGTAGGATTTTTCCTATCAGGGGTCTCAATCTCATAGTTAACTGTACCAAAACGTCTAACCACCTTATAAGGCCCTTGCCACATCATTAACAGTTTGTTTTCAGTAGTGGGTAACAGTAACAAGACATTTTCACCTGGCTAAAAAACATTTTCTTTTACTCCATGGTCATAAAACACCTTCTGCTGTTTTGGGGCTTCTTCCTGAATACCGTGAGCAATTTCAACACATTTTGCCAATTTTTTTCTCAATGCACACGTGAGATGTAGCAGGTTCTTTATGAGCAGGGTCATCTTCCCATGTTTCTTTTATTACATCTAGTGGCTCTATAAGATGTCTACCTTTACATTTCAGAGGGTGAAAAACCTGTTGATGCTTGTGGCACTTCTCTGTAAGCAAAAAGCAGATTAGGTAAATGTGGGCCCCAATCTTTCCTTTCCTTTCACAATGGCCTCCTGTGAATGTTTCTCCTAACTAAACTTACTGTTCTTCCCTCTAATTCCCCCCCCCCAAGTCCCTCCCACCTTTATCCCCCCACTTTCTCCTATCTCCTCCATTTTTATTTCCCCACTATTATCTGCATTCTTTCCCCATAGCTTCCTCTATATGTATCTACCATCTCTCCTAGCAGCTTCTAATTTATTCTAGTGAACCATATTACAACTTTTTTTTTTATTGTACATATGTTCTTGAATAATATACACAAATTACTGTAACTTAACATACATACTGTGAATCATTGCACATATGACAGTAATTCCATATGAAAGCTTTAATGCACCCGACAAAGCCTATGGCTGCTTGAAACTACTGTACTTGTTATTGTTCTCACGATGTTCTGTATTGTTTCCCCAACGTGGAACCTTTGTAAAAGAGCCTTGGCTCAAAGGTGTCTTCCGAAATAATAAAATAAACTAAATAAAATCACCTTTCACAAACTTTTTTAACATGCATTTTAGGGCGTGATTAAAATGCTCAAGAAGATTGTCTGATGTTGATGAGTGGCGGTTCTTATGAAAGTGATGCCCAGTAGTCAGTACAGCTCCTTCAGCAATGCAGCGTCAAAATTACAACCCCAATCAGTACTATCTCTTTTGGTATGCCCACTCTGCTAGAAATTTTGGCAAGCTATGCTGCTTCTTTTGGGGCTGTGGCAGTATGTATTGGAATTGCTTCTGGGTATCGAGTAGAATAGTCACGCACTACGAAAACTAATCAATTACCCTTTTTACTTTTGTCTTAGGGGCCAACCACATCCACTGCAACTCTCTCAAAAGGCACATCTACAAGAGTAGGGGGCACCTTGTCTTTTTAGGGTACTGGGGTTACTTTCTGACATTCAGCACAATAACTGCAATAAATAGCAACATCCTCATGGATCCCAGGCCAGTAAAATCTGGACAATAATCTGGCAGGGTACAGTCCCTCCCCAGGTGACCAGCTTATGAACATACGAAATTTGCTGGCAGATAAAGGCCTAGAGGTCTATCAAGTCTGCTCGAATGTGCAGCTAGCACCCCTTATTCTGCAGCTGCCCTTCCCTTCCACCCTTCCCCTTCATTAACCCTCCCCCTTGTCCTGTCCCATCCCCTTTTGAAGCAGTCTACTGTTCTACTGGATATAACTTCTGCAGGTAACGCATTCCACCCAACCACCACCCTCTCTGTAAAAAAGTGTCTCCTCATCTCTCTCCTGAACCTTCCTCCCTCCAGTCTTGTATCATGGCCCCCGGTGTCCCTCCTCTCCCTTTCTTTAAACAGACCCTCTGTACCTGTCTTGTTTATTCCTTTCATGTATTTAAAGGTTTCAATCATGTCCCCCCGTCCCTCCTGTCCTCCAGTGAGTACATGTTCAACTCCCTCAACCTCCTCTCGTATGATAAGTCCCCCAGCCCCTTAATCATCTTTGTCACCCTGTGCTGCACCCCCTCCAGTAACTTAATGTCCCTCTTCAGATACGGACGCCAGTACTGCACGCAGTACTCCAGGTGCGGTATAACTAATGACCTATACAGTGGCAGAATCACCTCCTCCCTTCTCGAGGATATACCCCTTGCAATACAACCCAGCATTTTGTTGGCCTTTGCAGCTGCCTTCCTACATTGTGCAGAGTTGTTTATTGACCCTGTAATGAGCACCCCCAGATTCTTCTCCTCCTCCTCTGTGTGGGCTAGCTGCACTCCCCCCAGCTGGTAACTCCTCCTTGGGTTCTTCGTCCCAAAATGCAGCACCTTGCACTTTTTGGCATTAAACCCCAGTTGCCAGGTGTCTGACCAGGTTTCAAGCTTTGCCAGATCATCCTGCAGCCCCTGCCATCCCCCTAGGTCATCAATCACCGCTCCTACCTTGGTATTATCAGCAAACAGACTGATTTTGCTCTTGATGTCCCCAGATATGTCTTCACTGAATGTCCCAAACAACACTGGTCCCAACACCGAGCCCTGTGGAACACCACTCGTTACTACCCTTGGGTGCGAGAGCTCCCCACCCACCACCACCCTCTGTTGCCTTCCCTGAAGCCAGTTTCCACCCACTCTCACCAGCTTGGCACCCTTCGTTCCTACTAACATACTTCCCAGCCTTCCATGGCACTGAGTCGAATGCCTTACTGAAGTCCAGATACAGGACATCCACTGCATGGCTCCTGTCCAGTTGCCTAGTTACCCAGTCATAGAACTCCACCAGGTTGATTTGGCAGGATCTGCTCCATATGAAGCCATGCTGTCTGCTGTCCTGTAGTCCTTTGGCCTCTAGGAGGGCCACCAGCCTCTCCTGCAGGATAGTCTCCATTAGTTTACCCATGATGGATGTGAGGCTTATAACAACTCGGTTCAATACTTCTTTGTTATGACTAATTGTTCTATTTGTTCCTGTGTCTGAGGATTAACACAAACTCTGTACAGTAGCCCATTACATTTTTTAAATATTGGTGCATCCTACTTTTGTTTCACTCCTAGCTGCTTAAAATAACATTGGAGAGAAACATTGTTAGTTTGCTCTGAAACAAAATCACAATTGGTTATTAGTTTAGTTTCCGCATTCTCATATATCAGCCCCTTATGCCCATTAGCTGTTTGTTGCCATTGTTTTTTCAGACATCTTCTTTCTTTCTTTCCTGGACTTCTGGATCTTGGAGCTGGGCTCAAACAAGTCTGAATCAAAGTCACTAAAAGGCAAAGTGTCCCCAACATCTGAGATTTTCTTTGCCCATGCTCTTGTTATCACATCTGCTGAAACAGCAGGTTTTACACCCTCTGTGATTAACTTCACAAATCCTGGAAAGTCATTTCCAATAATCACAGGTACAGGTAACTTTGGTACTACCCCCACTTTCATTTGGTGCTACACCCCATTAATGTTCACCGTCACTTGGTTGGTGGGATAGTAGTGAGGGTCCCGGTAGATGCAGATGACCCCAGTACCTGGTCCTTTTGCACAGTCTTTTCCCAGGTCTTCAACATGCTTCCCAAATCTACAAGTCCCTTCGTAGTCTTACGTCCCAACTTGACATCTGTTAAATACTTGCCCCAATTTGCTAAGGCAACATTTACTCCAGTGTTACCCTTCTTATTTTTATGGCACTTTCTTGTAACATGTCCTGGCTTATTAAAATTATAGCAAATAAAGTCTTTGGGTGCAGATTTGTTACCCCCATCAGAGTTGTTACCTGATCTGGAGTTAAATCTGGAAAAGAGGATCTTAACGGTGCTTGGCTGTTACTTTGCAGCTGCGGTGTCTGTCTGGTCATCTGACAGTCCTCAGCCAAAGAAACAGCCTTTCCCCCACTTTCTGGTCAGTGTTCTTTTTCCCAGAGTTGTACATCTGTAGGAACGATGTTGAATTGCTCCACTGCAGATACGTCGATGATCTGTAGGACTGTTTTGCCCTCTGGTTGGAGCCATTTAATGAGGAGTTCTCTGAGTCGAGTGAAGGCTTCTCGAGGATTATTGACTGAGTGGTACTTCAGAGACCAGAATCTCTGCCTGTATGTCTCTCCTGAGATGTCATACCTTTTAAGGATTTCTCTTTTCACAGTATCATAGTTTTCTGACTGCACAGTATTCATATTACTGTGGGCAAGTTGGGCTTTACCTGTCACATAAGATATCAGCTTGATTGCCCATTGCTGTTTTGGCCATTGACCCAAGGAAAAAGGCTAAGCGCTCACGGAAAAATAAAAAAATTCCAAACATTAACCCAAACGCTGATGTATACAGTAATTCTCAGCTTTATTCGTATGACAGGGTGCTGCACAGTACAAAGCTTAACCACAGTTTGCCTGGCGCCCCCTGACAAAGAGAGTCCTTCTCGAAGCGCCAGGGCAAACAGTGGTTAAACTTTGTGCTGTGCATCACCCTGCCATACAAATAAAGCTGAGAATTACTGGAGGCATCATTTGGGTGAATGTTTGGAATTTTTTTATTTTTTCATGATGCTGCGCCTTTTTCCTTGGGTCATGTTTTACAGGTGGGCTACCTGTTGGCTTGAGCATTGGCCTGTCTGCTTGTTTGCAGTCAGGTATTTTATACATTTCTGTTTTGGCCATTGCTGTCAGGTATGCTTTGATATCATTCAAGGGACACAATTTTGTAAGTTTGATGTCTTTTAAGTTGTTTGTATTTTTTTATCTGCTGGACCTGTACCAGATCCTCCAGCTTTGATAGTTTGCAAGGCATCCAACCATCACTGTTTCTGTCACTGCATCTCATCGCTTATCTGTTGCTGCTTCTCTTCCCTTTTTCTTTCACTTCCCCTTCCTCCTCCTTCTCCTTATCTCTTCTCTTCTCTGCTTCTTAGTCTCACTTTGTTGCATAGCTCACATTTTGAAGATGACAGACATGCTTCAGGTTCTGTCCCTGCCTGTTCTTCTTTTGTCACTGGTGCCAGCTGTACAGTCCCAGCTTGAACTTTTGTTTCTGCCATTCTTTGGGCAATTACTCCTGGGCATACTGTTGCAAGATCCATACCTTTCTCCTCTGCTTGCCTGATACCAAGTTTAGTACCCGTTCAAAACTCTTGGTGTAGAAGATGCATGACATAAATCCCACTTTGACACCAGCTGTAGTAGAGGTAAAGGTCAAGAAGCACAGGCAAACCAGAAAAAGTTATACAATTCGCAAGTAGCATTTTGTTATCAATAACAAAAAAAAAAAAAAGATGTACAGTAGGGATGGACGGGTCGGTCCTCTTGAAATCAGAACCTCCCCTGGACCTCACAAGATCCAACAGACTTGAATAGATCAGGACCCTGCTGTTCAGTGTACCGGGTCCAACTTGCTGTTTTATTTTTGTTTTTGTTTTTTTTCACAAATGGCACAAAATCACCCCATACATTTAAAAATGTAGCCGATCTCATGGAAACTACAAAAAAAAAATTATTCAGCACTGCCACTGCTCCCACACACCCACAGTGTGAACATAGACCCACCCGCCACAGATGAAGAGTGCCGATTCACCAACAGTAGAGATGATGCATTTCAAAGCCCAACTGAGTGAGCCCGCAGCCGCATAGTTGTGCTTAGCTTTGGTGCCCTTTCCTCAGTACATATGTGCTGCTGCAGTAGTCCATAACAAGAAGTGAGGGTCGTCGTGGGCTGTGGTTGTAATTTGAGCCTTAATGGTCAGGATTTCCTAACTGTCCTGCAGCAGTGCACACTCAGTGAGGAGTTAGGGAGTCATATGAATGGACTGACTAAACTGGGAGCAGCGGCTTTGAAAGAATAACCTGCCCAAGATGGTCACAGACCACACAGAGGACTCAAGATGAGGTAGCAAGAACTAACTATGTCACATACTGCCATTCAGGAGAGTGGCTGAGCTGAGAGTTAGGACAGAGGTGAAAACACTGAAAGAGAGAAATGAGGGGAGGCAAAGAGTGAGAGTTTTACAGCCCCATCAAAATACATCGCAGCTCTCTTAGTTTTAGGCTTGATGGGGTGTACTGTGCACTACTGTGTGTGCAGTGTTTATTCTTCATTGTGCATACTGGGACGGGGGTTCATACTGGGGAAGGTGGGTGCAGTAGATGGGATGGGGCAGGGGTGTTTATACTGGGAAGGGTGAGTTTCAGCACTTGGGTAGGGGTAGGGTGTTCAGACTGGTGCAAGTTGGTTACCAGCAAATATGACTAGGGGTAGGAGTTAAATACTGGAGCAAAGGTGTTCACATGGGGTAGGATGGGTGCTAGCAGATGGGTGGGGATAAGGGTGTGCATAATGTGGTAGGGTATTCTTTCTGAAACAGAATGGGTACCAGAAGACAGAGATGGTGGGTAGGGGTATACATACGGGGGCAGGGTAGGTGTCAGCTGAAGTGAAGGGGAAGGGTGAGCATATTGGGACAGACCAGGGGTCAGTCAATTAGAGGACTAGTAGTGATGGTGGTGGTGGTCTGTGTGTGTGTGTGCGCGTAATCTGTACTATGGCAAGTTGGGAGTGACGGGCAAGAATATGAATACTGCTGGGGAAAAGTGGGTACAAACAGTTGATATGAGAAGCAGTGATCTGCATACTGAGGTGGGAAGTCTTTCACCAGCTAGGAGGAGTTGGGTGATGTATTCTGGGGCAGGGAGGATGTGTTCATAAGTGATACCATGCCCCCAAACAGATGGCAATGGAGTATAAAACTGATTCTCTATAGCTCAGAAAAACTGTGAGACAAAGACGAAACCTGTAAAGTCAGAAACCCAGACCAACACACTCAGGTACTAACGGTCACTAAGCAGGAAAGGGACCTTGGGGTTATCATAAATGACAACCTCAGAGTGGCAGGGCAGTGTGACAAAGCAGTGGTTGGGGCTAGTGGGATGCTGGGGTGCATATGGAGGGGGATCTCCAGCAGGAGGAGGAAGGTGGTATTGCCTCTGTATTGCTCACTGGTGAGACTTCTCTTGGAGTACTGTGTCCAGTTTTGGTGGCTGCACCTCAGAAATTGCATAGACAGGGTGGAGTCAGTCCAGAGGAAGGTACAGTAGCTAAAAGGATGCTTGGGTTGCCCTTATGAGGAGACACTGAGGGAAATCAACATGTACACCCTTGAGAGAGCAGTGTGAGAGGGGACATGATGGAAGCCTACAAGTACCTCACAAGGGTGCTCAGGGTGTAGGAGGATAGTCTCTTTCAAACGAGAAAGAGCACCAGAACAAGGGGCCATGCAGTGACGTTTGGGGAGGAGGGTAGTGTAAGAGGAATTTGAGGAAGTACTGCTTCGCTGAAAGGGTGGTTGACACCTAGAGCAGACTTCCAGCACAAGTGGTGCAGGTGAAAGCAGTGGGGGGAGGGGATTCAAGCATGTGTGGGATAGACGTAGGGGAATATTAGTAAACAGGAAGGGAGAAGGTTGCTGGAGACCTGCTAGGGTCTGCAGAGACAGATTAGGCAGGGAACATCTGGGCAGATTAGCTGGGCCACACAAACCTTTTCCGATGACAAATTCTATGTTTCTACTCAGTTTAGAAAAATACTTTATTTTTACTTTATTTTAGCACTTTATTTTCACTTTATTTTTAATTTACTGGATGGACATCTGGGTCTTAATCTGTTTCTGTATTTAGCATTCAGTTCATTTTGTGTTTGTTTTTCCCATATTTGGATTAATTTCCAGAAGGTTCTGATTTGAATCAGAATCAATCAGAACCTATCAGGACTTTGACCTGGATCCTGATCCTGATAGTAAAAGTCAGGATGTTTTCGGGTCCACCCATCCCTGATGTACAGGACAGCTCTTCATACAGGCAGTAGAGAAAAAAAGTCTATCTGAGAGTCTGTCTCTCAGTTTAAATCTAATCTTTCTATCCCCCTGAACAAAATATTGTTCTCTTTATATAAGATGACTTTTCTTGGGAATTAAATTCTTCATTCTGTTCTTGTAAATTACATCTCCTGTTTTTCACAAAATGTATCAAATCTTTGTCAGTTTCTTTCCTGTGACCAGCCTGCAGGTGCAGCAAAATAGAACTTCTAGGGACATGGATATGTTGTTCATCCACACTTGTTGGCAGGTTCCTTGCCGCTTTAAATCTTGCCGGAAGGTCTTCAAGCTGGCTCGTCCCACCCACCCGGGTGGTAAAACTCTAGGCTCCGCCCCATGACGCCAGATCTTCCTTACCGCTTGGAAGCTCAGGTTCCCTCCTTAGCACTCTGCGTTTTCGACTGGTTCCTGAAATTTTCAGTCTTCGAATTTAATTGGAAGTTTTTCTGAAACTTCGATCTTCTCTCGCTGCGGCGATGACTCATTCGTTTTCCAGCTCTCGGAGGCGCCCGGTTGATTCCACCAGGAAAGACCAGCACTCCACGTGCGTCTGCTGCCTTGACTTGGATCATGATCCGCAACTTTGCGAATTTTGCTGTGCCCTTTCGACCAGCTCTCTGGAGGATCGTGCGGCCCGTTCGTGGCTCGGGCAACCTGAATTTTTTCCCGCTCCGGAAAATTCCTCGGAGACTCATCGGGCAGTGTCCGCATTGGCTGTCTCGGTTGAACAGCTCGATCTTCCTTCCTCCCTCCGGGAAGGGGGCGGCTGCCCCTCCCTCTTCCTCAGTCGCGGCACTCATCCCACTCTCCTTGAGTTCTCCTCATGCAGCTTCGTTCAAGGAGCTTCGCCAGTCCTTTCCTCGAAGGGAGAGGGACCTTCGGGACCTGCCTCTCGGCCCAAGTCCAAGGAGTCACAGGCTAAGTCCCTTCATTGGCGCTGGAGGGAGCGGGAGTTCCCCTCCCGCCCGGCCGACATTCGACTTCGGTCAAGGGTCCGGCTCACGCTGCTGGCTTCACGGTGTCCTTAACAAGTCAGCCGGCCAGGACTTCTGTCGACGTTGTCGAGTCTCTCAACCTGTCATCCGGGCTGTCTTCTGCTGGAGCTGCCATCCCTTCGCCAGTTCCCACGGCGGAGGCTGAGGTTCTGCCTGTACCTTCGGGTTGACAGGCCTCGGCCCTTTCTTCCGAGCCGAGGCAGGAGCGGGCATGCCCCGCTCCTTCCCAGGCCCGCCCTCGGTTTCCCCAAGGATTCGGGTCTCGGTCCTCCTGTCGGTCAAGCCGCTCACGCCGACTTCGGCATTCTCGGTCGGGGCACCAAGTTAAGTGGCATTACCGTTCTTCCTTGTCACCCTCCTCGGTTGAGGAATGGCTTCGATGCAGGTGGCGTCGACGCTACGAGGAATTCATGTGGCAGCAGTTGCTGTTGTCCGGGAATCAATCAACTCTGATTCATTCCCCATCCGGCAAGCAGCTGCCGCCCGATCGGCCGACTCAACCGCTCTCTGCAGTCGAGGTGCCCACTCCTGGGCTGGTTGTTCGTCCGAACCTTGCTGCCCCACTGCCCTCGGTGGAACCTTGGTCGGGTCACGACCTGTCCCACAGGTTGACTGTCCCCCTCACTCCTGCTTGCCCTCGGCGGGTGAAGAGTGACTCAGGCCTGAGGCAGCTCTTTGCAGACCCCTCAGAGTCCGAAGTCGACTACTCTATGTTCCCCAGTCGGGAGGACCCGGGGTCCTCTCCGGAACGTTCTGTGGATGACAGCCCATCGTCCTTCATGGGTCTGCTTCAGCTCATCTCGCAGTTCACCGGGATGCAACTCGAACCCGTGTCCAAACGGGCCCCTTATCCCCTGACGGAGATCCTAGACTGAAGGGGTTCTCCCCTGGTGGCCGAGGCCATTGTAGGCCCGGCCTTGGAGCTCTGGAGGTGGCCTACTTCCTGCCCTGCGCCCTCGGCCAGGATGGCCAGGAAGTACTCTGTCCCTCTCTGTTCTTTGCCCGGTTTCTCGGAGCACCCCTCGGCCGAGGGGTTAGTTACCGACAATGTTTTCCAGTGTTCGGGGAATGCTCAGGATGTGGATAGGGCCCTCGACAAGAGTCCAAAAGATGGACTACGTCGGCGTAGCTTACGCCGCGTCCTCCTAGGCCTCCAACAGGCCAGCTCGGCCGCACTGATGGCACATTTCTCCCGCCCTTCTGGGCTCCCTGGACGTGCTGCCTCATCTCCCGCTAACCTGCAGACCACGGTCCAGTAGGTGCGGGACCAGGAGGTAGGGTGGTGGCGAAGCAGCAGCTCCAGACTGCTCTGGACTTAGGTGATTCCTGTGCCAGATCGGTGGCGGCCGCAGTGGCCATGCACCGCAGGGCGTGGCTGAGGTTATCCTCTTTCTCTTTGGAAACCCAGCACAAGTTGGCAGACATCCGCTTCTTGGGGACTGACCTTTTCAGCCCTGGAGCAGAGGGACACCTCCAGGGGACCGAGAAGTCCGATGCCACTCCAGACTCAGTCACTCCCACCCGGAGGGACAAGGGCAGCCGGCAGCCTTCGTGAAGCCCTTTGGCCCCGGTCTCTGCGGCTCAACCGCCCAGCAAGGGCCAGCAGGCTTCCGCTGGGCAGCCTGACTCAAGCCAGCATCTTCCTCTAAAGGAAGCAGGGAGGTAAAGGCCGGGAGCTCTCTCGGCCAATTCCTCCTCCAAGCCTGCTCAGTGGCGGGCTAGAGGCTGTCCCAGCCCCGTCGCCCCGGGTTCCCCATGGGAGGCGACTCCGCACCTCCTCCACCTGGTCCGCTCCTGGACCTCCAGGTGTCGAGTGCTGAGAAAAACCCTGCCTCAGGTTGCGAGCAGGCACCACCCATTCGAGCACGTTGCCCACCCCAGGGGTCTTGGGGTCCCACAGCCTCGTTGTCGGCCCGCTGGGCCGACATGCCTGGCCTTCTAATTAGAGGTGACCAGGAAGGTTGCGGATCCTCCTTCAGATCCTGGGTTCGTGTCCAGGTATTTCCTGGTCCCAAATGGATGGGGGGCTTGCGCCCCATTCTTCCTCTCGCCTGGATGGTCTCTCTGCCTCAGATATCCCATCCTCAGAACAAGGCATGTGGCTTCTTTCCTGGACCTCCAGGACGTACTTACTCTTCGTTCCGTCCGTTTCTTGGGAGACTCCTCCCTTTCCTAAGGGGGGGGGATCTCCTTAGGAGTTCCAAGCCAGGCCCTTCGGTCTCTGCTCAGCAGCTTTCTGCGGCATCGAGGGTTCCGGGCGTAACCCCACCCGGATGGCGGCCTGACTACAACCCTTCCAGGTGAAAGGGGACGATCCAGAGTTCTGGCTCTCAGACTGGTCTCCTTCATTGGAGCCACGTTGGAACTCGTGTCTTAGCGGGTGATCCTTCTTCAGGACGAGGCTCAACTCTTGAGTCCGAGCTCGGCTCCTGGCGGACAGGGCTGAGGTTCTTCCTCCCTTACCTAGTCAGGTCCGACTGGGCAATTGCACCCTGCCGGGACCTCCTGCACCTCCTGGGCTCGTGGCGGCTGGTGCCAGCGTGGTCTTTTGGACCCGCTGGTTCATGCGTTCCCCTAGTGGGGACTGGCCAGCCAGTGGTCACAGTGCTGCGTTCCTTCGGACCAGTTCGTGACTACAGCCCAGGAGTTAGGGGAACGCTGTCCCTCGGACCGTTCCAGCTCTTGCAGGAGGACATCCCGTTCGTCCGCCCTGAGTCGACGGTATTCTCCGATCGATGCTTCTCGGATGGGTGGGGGTGCCCATCTAGGGAAATACAGAGTGCTCTGCCTCTGGTCCTCTCGGGAGTCCCGACGTCTTTCCTACCCGCTGGAGCTCTAAGCAGTCCGCTTGCTTGCACCGCTCGCTCTATTTGTGCGGGGTCTAGTGGTTAAGTCCAAGCGGACAACACCACGACCATGTGCTATCTACCCCGCCAGGTTCAGTCGAGCTCCTTGCCTCTGCGCAAGGAGGTTCTCCGCATTGGGTCTTTCGCGCAGCCGGGAGGCGGTTTCCTAGCCATTTGATGGCAGGAGCCTCCAGCTCCCTGGCTGATGCCCTAAGCCGGACATAGGCTGTGCCTCACTAGTGGTCTCCCCTGCCGGAGGTAGGACAGTATCTTCTCCCTCCTTCCCTCCAGGGAGAATACGAGGCTGAGACTGTCTCATGTCCGCCTCCTCAGCAAGTTTGCTGTAGGGAATGCCGTCGAGGCCGCGTACCCCGGGCCTTTCTACACCTCTCCCCCATTCCCTTGACCCACGGGCAAGATGAGGAAGGACTAAGCGCAGGCGATGCTGGTAGCCCCAGACTGGATTGCCAGCTCTGGTATCCAACTCTCCTCAGTCTCAGCCCCAGGCTCCCGAGGCGGCTTCCAGCCCGCCCAGTCCTGATTGCTGTCTTCAGGGGAAGGTTTTCATCTGGACCTTCAATCCCTGCACCTGAAGGCCTGGTCCCTGTGCGGCTCGGGGCCTGGCCTTGGGTCCTTTGGCAAGGTCCTCGATGTTTTCGAGGTGTCCTGCCAGAAGTCGGTCAAACATGCTCGTCTTCAAATGGAAGAGTTTCCATTTGGTGTTGGGATAGGGCTTGGGCCCCCTCCCGTCCCTCGGTGAGCATTCCGGACCATCTGCGGTCCATTCTTTTTGAACTAGGGCTTCAGCTGACGACCCTCTAGGTGCTTCTGTTGGTCACCCCTGTCTTCGGGGCGCGGGCCGGAAGGCAGTCGGTGGCGCAGAAAAGGTGGTCTGGCACTTTCTAGGCCTTGATCACACCTCCCCTTTGGGGACAGTATCCCCATTCTGTGGGATCTGCGCTGGTATGGGCTTAGCTCACGGGCAAGCCGTTCGAACCTTTGCACAGGTGCGAGTCCCCACCTGTTGTGGAAGAACACCTTCTTGGGGCTACCCTGCCATCCAGAAAGACGGGAGAGTTCCAGGTGCTCCTTTGAATCTCCCTATCTGGTCTTCCACAGGGACAAGGTAGTCCAGTGCCCCACCCGAAGTTCCTTCCGTAGGCGGTGGTGGAGTCTTTCCCTAACCGGGTATTGTCTCTGCCGGGGTTCATCCCCATTCACACCTCGGATGCCATATATAGGATCCATGGGGATCCTATTTCACGCTCATCTACCTAGAGAGCATAGGGCTGAAGTTCGGGAGAGGTTCACCAGCTGTTTGTCATCTACACTGAAGCCGCACCTGGCAGGCCTGCAGCCAAGCGGACGACGAGCAGGCGGGTCACCTCCTGCATAGGTCTCCGCTGTAGGTGGGCGGGCATGGAGCCTCCCAGAGGGATAAGTGCTCATTTTACCCACCCTTCCGCTGCATCGGTGGCTGCTTCCGAGGATACTCCTGTCTAGGATATCCGCAAGGCTTCTACCTGGAAGCAGGCTATACCGTTTCCCCCTTCCACATCCACCTTGGGTCACACCGGGATGTTGGTCGGAGCCTCGGTTCTCCAGTCTTCATACCTAAGTAGGGGGTGTGCACCTCGCCTCTCTCCTCCCGGAGAACTGCTAGGAGTCTGCCAATAGGGTGGATGAACAACATATCCATGTCCCTAAATACAGGTTACTCACCTGTAACAGGAGTTCTAGAATGGTATGTATTGTTCATCCTGACCCCACCAACCTCCCGGCTTGAGCGCGACCTGGCTTCAAGTGGGCTAGATCTGGCGTCATGGGGCGGAACCGAGAGTTTTACCACCCGGGTGGGTGGGAGGAGCCAGCTTGAAGACCTTCCGGCAAGATTTAAAGCGGCAAGGAAGCTGCCAATAAGTGTGGATGAACAACATATACCATTCCTAGAACTCCTGTTACAGTTGAGTAACCTGTATATTCTTTCCCAAGGCTGATTTCTTGCTGGCAACTTTGCAGTTAAGCCTGTGGAGTTCAAAATACATTTCCAGGTTAACCACTTGTGTTCCAGCTTGGTTACTCATCTAACACTTGTTCACTTGGGAGCTTAAGCAACAGGTTGGTAGAAAAGGGAGCTTAAGCAACAGGTTGGTAGAAAAGAGGCCAGGAGTTATATTTTGTTTTAAACTGAAATATTTGAATAGTTGTAAGTGAAATTAGTTCTATGTGTTAAAAATTATTACCTTGAATTTGAACTGATACTTGGGCTGTGATATTGTAGGTTTGGGGATAGATGTTTGGCAGGGAAAATTGAAGGTAATTTAAATGTGTTGTTTGCCTGGTGTTTGGAGGAGGGACATTAGCTGCAATTAACTTGTCTTTAAACAGGAATTACTGTGGCTTTCATTGTTCACTTGGGAACAAGCAACGGTTGGTAGAAAAGAGGCCAGAGTTATATTTGTTTTAAACTGAAATATTTGAATAGTTGTAAGTGAAATTAGTTCTATGTGTTAAAATTATTACCTTGAATTTGAACTGATACTTGGGCTGTGATATTGTAGGTTTGGGGATAGATGTTTGCAGGGAAAATTAGAAGGTAATTTAAATGTGTTGTTTGCCTGGTGTTTGGAGGAGGACATTAGCTGCAATTAACTTGTCTTTAAACAGGAATTACTGTACTTTCATTGTTCACTTGGGAGCTTAAGCAACAGGTTGGTAAAAAGAGGCCAGGAGTTATATTTTGTTTTAAACTGAAATATTTGAATAGTTGTAAGTGAAATTAGTTCTATGTGTTAAAATTATTACCTTAATTTGAACTGATACTTGGGCTGTGATATTGTAGGTTTGGGGATAGATGTTTGGCAGGGAAAATTAGAAGGTAATTTTAATGTGTTGTTTGCCTGGTGTTTGGAGGAGGGGACATTAGCTGCAATTAACTTGTCTTTAAACAGGAATTACTGTGGCTTTCATTGTTCACTTGGGAGCTTAAGCAACAGGTTGGTAGAAAAGAGGCCAGGAGTTATATTTTGTTTTAAACTGAAATATTTGAATAGTTGTAAGTGAAATTAGTTATATGCGTTAAAAATTATTACCTTGAATTTGAACTGATACTTGGGCTGTGATATTGTAGGTTTGGGGATAGATGTTTGGCAGGGAAAATTAGAAGGTAATTTAAATGTGTTGTTTGCCTGGTGTTTGGAGGAGGGACATTAGCTGCAATTAACTTGTCTTTAAATAGGAATTACTGTGGCTTTCATTGTTCACTTGGGAGCTTAAGCAACAGGTTGGTAGAAAAAGGCCAGGAGTTATATTTTGTTTTAAATTGAAATATTTGAATAGTTGTAAGTGAAATTAGTTCTATGTGTTAAAATTATTACCTTGAATTTGAACTGATACTTGGGCTGTGATATTGTAGGTTTGAGGATAGATGTTTGGCAGGAAAATTAGAAGGTAATTTAAATGTGTTATTTGCCTGGTGTTTGGTAAGAGCCCTCTCACCCACCCTGTTTTGTAGGCTTTCTTAAATACTGAAAGCCACTGGGGTTGGGATTGAAGGCTGAGTATTTCTGTTTGGGACTGAAATTTGAAGCAACAGGAGTTGGTGGGCCTGTGACATCATACGGTACCTGGTGTCTGCTTACACACACTGTTAGTGGGACTGAACACATACTGAACTCTATGTGTTTGTGAGACTAGGAACTTTGTTGGTGGGATTGAAATTGGGTTTGTAAATAACTACATTCAGCAGTAAGAGAAACTGTACTCAGGGAAAGGACTGAGAAAGGGGTGTGCTATTATAAACAGAGGATAATCAGGGTGGCCATATTCCACCATGGCAGGCATCTTCGGAAGGGTTGTAGGCTGCACAGGCTGTGGATGTAATAATTCTAAATTGGGCCTGGAGAGAGGCTGCCACTCTGTGAACAACTATCTTGTATCAGGGTGAGGTATATTGGTTAAGGAGTAAGCTGTGGGAGCTGGGGGTGTCAAGGATAAGGGGTGTGGATATGGGCAGCAGAAGGGTGGGGCTGAGGGAGGCTGGGGCAGCGCTCTGAAATTACAGGACATTATGCTGCAGCAAGCAGAAGGGGATATTAGGGACAGAGGACCTTAGATGGGAAGTTGATGCTAAGGGAAAGCGTAGGGTGAAAATTCTGAATTCAAGGAGACTGGAGGGAAGAGTCAGGAGGGGCTGTTGTGCGGAAGCCTAAAACAGCAGACTGTGGGAAGGAGCTCTAAGGTGAACAGTGCAAGAGAGGAAGAAGAGGTCAGTTTAGAGATGCAGTCAGGAAACTCGGGTTACTTGATGGAGCTGACATAGAGTGTCACAATAAATTTGAGATACTAAGCATCCTAGAGGGAGGAAGGGGTTGGTGGAAATGAGGAAACTTATACAGAGGGCAGGAGAGAGTCAGATACCCATGGGCATCACAAAACAACTATGGAAAGGATAGACATAGTCCCAGAGGAGAAGGAAACATATGTTAAGCAAATGGGAGAGTGCAACATATTCCAGACATGAGGAGGAGAGCATGATTGGAGAGAAACTGGGAGACAAGGAGGTGGGAGAGGAGCCCCTTCAGCAGGAAGGTCAGTACCAAGGATGGGCCCTAGCTAAGGGACCCACAGAGAGACCTCTGGGCAGGGTACTATTACAAGGGGGGTGGATGGAGTGCGGGGAAGGAAACCATCAGGGCCAGGATAAATGGTTCAGATAAGAGAGGTTAAAGGGACACCTATTCAGAAAGGTTTGAGTTAAGTGGGCAAAATAGCAAGGGAGGCAGAAAGGGGAGGGTGACAAGGGGTCTCTAATAAGGCAGGAAGACTCCCAGAAGTGCGATCATGAATAAAGTGGGGAGGGGGCTGAGAGGGCATAGTGGAGGTAACCATAAGGATGATGGCGGTGTTAAGGTTCTGTTACTGGGAGACTCAATGATTAAGGGTATCCATTGGGAGGGACAGGGGGATGGATGCCATAGCCAGGTGAAGGTAGTGAGTATCTCTGGGCTGACAGTGCACAAAGTTCATGCTGTATGAAATGGTTAGGGATTGTGGAGGGAAACCGGATTTCCTGGTGTATTTGGGAACTAATGATCTAGAGGGAAATAGCATTATGGAAATCCAAGCAAGGTTCCAAGAACTTGCCAGAGTCTGTCGGGATAATGGATGCAACATTTCCTTTTGAGATATTGCCAGTACCAAAGGCCTCAGTGGAGAAAAATGAAACTCACAGAGGTTAATAAATGGCTCAGGAAGTGGGGTGAGAGAGAATGGGTTGGGGTGTTAGGGAACTGGAATGGGTTTGGGAGGATAAGGGACTATATGCCAAGGACAGGTTTCATCTTGCCCCATTAGGGAAGAAGTCCTTAAACAGGGATGGCTGACTACATACAAGAAAGGTGGGGTTTAAACTTGTAAGGGGAAGGGATAAGGAGGGCTGACCAGAAGCCCTCCTCAGATGAGGGTAACCTTAAGCCCAAGGGGGAAACAGACTGGAGGTGGAGGTTTCCAGGAGGAGCAGGGGAGGATGGAAGTATAAGGAATCTGGGTGGGGTTCGACAAAAGGATCAGGGTTAAGGGGTGGGGGTTAGTGTTAGTAAATGCCAGGAGCTTGGGAAACAAGTTGCCAGAGTTCAGGCCATGCTGTTCGAGGGGATGTGGCGGCAGTCACGGAAGCGTGGCCAACAAAACCATGACTGGGACCTAAATATGCGGGGTACACTATGCTTAGGAAGGATAGAAAAGGAGGGCAGAGGGGTGGAGTGGCTATGTTCATTAGAGATGACATAGAAATTGCTATGGTAGAAGAGGCAGAGAAACGTGGAGGCCTTATGGGTCACCTTCGATCCCCAGCAGGAGATAAGGTCAAGCTGGGAGTAGCATATAGGCCCCGGGATGAGTGATGTTCTAGAGGATGGTTTGCTGGACAACATCATTGCCCAGTGTGGTCCAAAGGGAAGGAGTGGTGTTGATGGGGACCTAATATGCCAGGTACAAACTGGGGAACCATGTCCTCTAAGGTGGCCAGGAGCAGAGGCTGCTGGATGGCTTCCAGGATGTGTTCTTAACACAGCATGTGATGGAGCCCACAAGGGAGGGGCATGTCCTGGATGTGGTTCTGGCAGATGGGGATCTGGTAAGGGACATGGTTGTACAGGACCCCCTGACTGGGAGTGACCACAATACTGTCTGGTTTCAAATAAGCATTGGGGAGTGGGGGTGAGATCTAGGACACTGGCAGTGGACTTCAGGGGGGCAGACTTTATGGGCATGGAAATATTCTCAGGATCACTTGAAGGGATTACCTCAACGACAAGTGTGGAAAGGAGATGGGAGGTCATAAAGCAGGGGACTTCATGAGGCAGTCAGGATCTGCGCTAAGTTGAAGCGTAAGGGAGCAAGGTCACATAAACCATGCTGGTGGTCCAGTGAGGTCCAGGTAGCAGTCAGAGAAAGAAGGCAGCTTACAAAATATAAAACAACAAGAGGGATAGGGATAAGGAAATGTACCAGCTTGCATCTAGAAAAGTCACCCGTATGGTGAGGGGAGCAAAGTCCAGTAAAGAGCAACAGCTGCTACGGGGATACATGGAGGGAAAGGGTTCTTCCGGTACATTGGGAGCCGGAGAAAACTAAGAGCCATCTCAGCAGATTGAGATCAGAAGAAGGGTGGGTGGAAGAGGCGAGGACCAGGCAGAGGTATTTATGAGTACTTTGCCTCTGTGTTCACTAGGGAGGGGATGGGATATCTGCAAAGCAAGGCACAAAGGGATAGAAGCGGCAGGGAGTGGGATCAGGGAGCAACAGAAATGGAGCAAAGGGAGAAGGTACCCCAGGGGTGTCACATCTGGATAAGGATAAAAAGACCAGTAAGGTGGAGGGACAGATGATGCCATCCCCACCAAAAGGTGTGGTTTGCCCTCAAGGCCCTAAAGAAAGACAAATCTCCTGGGCCGGATGGCATTCATCCGAGAGTACTATGGGAATTGGCGGACATACTGGCTGCACCCCTGGCGGAGCTTTTCAACAGGTCACTTGAGACAGGGAGGGTACCTAGGGATTGGCGAGAGGCACATGTGGTACCAATCCATAAAGGGGGGTCGAAGGAAGTACTAGGAAACTATAGACCCATCAGTTTAACCTCGGTGGTGGGAAAATTAATGGAGAGTATACTAAAGGAACGATTGGGGGTTTACTTGGGGGAGGTGGGAGGTCTGGATAGTCGGCAGCATGGGTTTGTGCCAGGTAGATCATGTCAAACCAACCTTGTGGAGTTCTATGAATGGGTAACATCAGAACTGGACAGGGTAAGCCTGTGGATGTATTATTCTTGGACTTCAGCAAGGCGTTTGACTCTGTCCACAATGGTCTGGTGGAGAAACTGATGGGGTTAGGAGTAGGCCCTTTGATGGTCAGATGGATTGAAAACTGGATAGCTGGGCGCACTCAGAGTAGTGGTCTGTGGGGAGCTCTCGAACCCTACAGAGGTTGGTAGTGGGGTACCACAGGGCTCGGTCCTGGGTCCAATCCTGTTTAATGCATACATATCAGACATCAGGGATGGTATAGGGTGTGAAATGAGTCTCTTCGCAGATGACTCCAAGATGGGAGCAGTAGTTGAGGGAAAAGGGGAGGTTGGCCCTGCAAGAGGACCTGGACACCCTGAAGCTGGGCTCACACATGGAAATTAAATTTCATTATCACCAAGTGCAAGGTGTTGCATCTTGGTAGAAACTCTAAACACAGGTACACCCTGGGAGGAGGTGCTGGAAGCCTCAACAGGGAAAAAGACCTAGGGGTCATGGTGGATACATGTATGAATAACTCTGAGCAGTGCAGGAGAGCAGCTAGCAAGGCAAACAGGATGTTGGGATGCATGCATGAGGATCACCTCAAGGAGCAAGGAAGTGATTCTGCCGCTGTACAATGGACTGGTTAGACCACACCTTGAGTACTGTGTACAGTACTGGAGACCACACTTGAAGAGGGACATACAGCTCCTGGAGAGGGTACAGAGGAGGGCAACAAAGATGATACGAGGGCTAGGGATTTGACTTACGAGGACAGACTTGAGGAGCTCTGCCTGTTTTCATTGGAGAGAGGAGAGACAGGGGGACATGATTGAGGTCTTCAAGTACTTCAAAGGGAATAAATAGGGTAAACATGGAGGGATCTTTGGACTAAAGCAGGAGGCATCACCAGAGGGCATGGTTTGAAGTTGGAAGGTGGAAGGGTGAGGGGGAAAGAGGAGGAGGTTTTCACTGAGAGGGTGGTGGACCCTTGGAATGCTCTGCCTGGTGAGCTGGTTCAGAGATCCACAGTGGAGGGCTTTAAGAGAGGGTGGGACAGACACAGAAAGTGGATGTATCAGATGATGGCCTGTCCCGGGGGGGTGGGGATGGATGATAGGGGTTTCTGGAGCACAAGGGATGGGAGGGTCTCTGCACCCAACTAAGGATCTAGGTTTGAGCAGACTTGATAGACCATAAGGCCTAATCTGCTGGCAAATAGTATGTTAGTATGTTAACAAACCCAGGCAGCTGTCTGTAATCATTACAACAATATGATTATATACATCTGCAAACCAAGGGATCCTAGTTTCACATAAAGATTTACAAATATTTTTTAACCAACGAGAAGTAAGGGGGAAGAAAAAAGAGAAACAGCAAGTGAAGGAAGGGAGATAATGGGGGAAATTGTTAGATCGTCAGTGTGACCAGTTCCTAGGTGCAACAAGAAAATTTGATTGCACAATCTGCTAGGCAAGCGACAAATAAGTGGCAGAATAGAAAAGGACAAAATAGATCCTTGGTTTTAACTCTCTCTACATAACAAATGGGACAGGGTCTTACCCCAAGCCTGTCTCCCTTTCTCACACACACACACGCACACAAAACGCTAGAAACCTTTCATGACTAATTCCACTTCATCAGCCAGCTGTGTTAAAACCTGCCAAGATATTATTCAAGTTTTAAGCATTTCATCTTTGTATACTCTTTTCTTTGCTTAACCACACCACAGTGACACCTGCACCCCTCAAACTGTGCTCCAATTATTTTAAAGCTGTATCTCTCATTACCATGCCTGAGTGTGCAATCTTAGGTGAGTTTGGTCCCCTGATCACAATTGCCACTGTGGTTATTATATGTTCTCCATATCGTATGATGTAAAATACTGCATATCTCAAATATGTAAAATCTCTCTGTTCAGTATGATGATATGTATACATTTTAATGTCTGATAAACTTATTTTCACTCTGCCATCATTAAGGTTTTAAAATAAGCTCACTTATTTCAATGCCATTATTTTTTCCAGCATATTTTTCATGAAACCCTTCTCCAGTTCAGTATCCTCATTTGTATTTAAAGACACTCATTCCTCTTATGTAATTCTTAAAATCTTCAATTTGGCTTTGATTTATACCTTTTTTTTGTGGAAAATTCTTTTTGTTAAAAGGTGTTTTATACATTTTCCCAGATGGGACTTACATAACAGAAAACATGCACATTTGCCTAATACATTCCAGCATTAGTAAATGTAGTAGTTACTTGATACCAGATTAAACCACACTGTATTTCATTATGTAGCTTACATGAGTAACTAACAGAAACAATTAACATCAACGCTTGACACATAGTCATTATTACATTTCATAAGTAAGCACAGCTCAATATATAAAAAGAGAATGTGCTTGGTATAAGTTAATAGTCTGCTCACCGTCTTCTGTTACATCAACCTCCATTTTTCCCATGCCTGTGCTGGGCCCAGAGCCGGATCATTGCAGTTTCAATTGGTGACTTTCTCCCACCGTTTTAACTCATAGGCAGCCATTCCCGGGGTACATTTTTAGCATTAGAGCCTTCCAGAGGCCCAGTGTGGGTGTTATGCATAAGACCCAGATGTTTTGAATACATTTTCTTGCTATCAGGAGCGTAATACATATCACTGTGGGATGTACCTCCCTATCATCCCCATTCCTACTTTCTGTACTGAACAAAAGAGACAGTGACTCAGTAGGAAATTCAGTCTCATTACTTGGCCCATATACTGTGCCACATCTGTCCAAAGGGGGCAAAGTGTTAAGCAGGTCTAAAAGTAATGTTTATATGTTCCTCTTTCAGCCTTATACCATCCACAGATTGGGAAGACCCCTGCTTGAAATGTTCTGTGTCAGGGGGCATGTATTGTCTTTGAAATAACTTGTATTGGGCTCCTTTATATAAGCTGCAGATAAGCAAGCCCAGAAAATTCAGAAGAAGACAAAACCTGATTATCAGATTGCAGCTGAGTTGTTTTATCATTATAAAACAAGCATTTGTTTTCCTTCTTCTGTATGTCTGCCTAATCCTTTCACTCTGGACATTTTCAAATGATTACTTGTGGGGGGAGAGGAACTGTACTGCACAGTGGTGCCTTTACAGTGTTTAACATGTTTATCTTACTATACTCCCTGCTTGGTGGGGTGCCAGATCCTAGGAATTTAGTATTATATGTTTGGGATTATCATACAATGTGTAGCTGAAATGGTGCCCACCTTGTGGCTGGTGTGTTTTTTTCGAGATGCTTAGGTGCCATGTATTTGTCTGGTGCAAGAGTCTCGATAGCATCCTTGGTAGACCTCTACAGTCAGTTGCTCTCTCTTCAAGGACCTGTTTTTTTGAGTGGTTTTGCTGTATCGATATCTGTTATGAGCAAATTAACATTTATGATTATGAAGAGCACACGGTTATAGTTAATTAGCTATTCTAGGGACATGGATATGTTGTTCATCCACACTCATTGGCAGTATCCTTGCCGCTTTAAATCTTGCCGGAAGGTCTTCAAGCTTGCTCCTCCCACCCACCCGGGTGGTATAACTCTCGGCTCCGCCCCATGGCCGTAGATCTTCCTTACGCTTGAGCTCAGGTTCCCTCCTTAACGCTCTGCGTTTGTGACTAGTTCCTATTTCTCCGTTTGCGGATTTAAAAATAATATTCGATAAAAGACTTCGAGTCTTGATCCCTACATGACTGCGATGGATAAATCGACTCCGGTTTGGAGATGCCCATGCGGGCAGAAGATGTCTCAGACGGATCCACACTCCACGTGTGTCTGCTTAGGCCTTGAGCACGACCCGCGGGCTTGCGACCTGTGCTCATCTTTCTCGGCCTCGTCCTCGAAGACCGTGCTGCCCGATTGCAACTGGGCCGTCCGAGAAGCGTTTCCCTCGGTGAAGTCCAAGAGGCCGGTTAGCGTTGTCCGCGGTGAGCTTTCGGCGGATCAGCTTGACGGATGGTCGCCCTCGAGAGAGAGGAGGCGGTGCGGGCCGTATCTTCCTCGGCCGCGGCATTTATCCCTCTCTCTGGGTTCTTCCTACCGGCTTCCTTTAGGAGCTTTGTCTGTCCCTCTCCACTAAAGGAAGGGCCTGCGTCTGCTGGACCTTTTCTCGGTCAAAAGAGGACAAGGTAGAAGTCCCTCCGTCGGCGCTCTTGGGGCGGGAAGGTCCCTCTCCAGGCCGTCGACCGTCGGCTTGCTCGGCCGCTCGGCTCGGCCACTGGCCTCACGGTGTCCCCGTCAGGTCAGTTGACCGAGACTCCCACTGATGAAGTCGAGATTTTCTCGACCCATTGGACGAGCTGTCGCCTTTAGCAGCGAGATTCCCCTCCCCGGTTCCCCGGGAGGAGTTGAGGATCCGATGGGCTCGCCTGTGCCTCGGTTCCGGAGCCCTCGGATGGACCTTCCGGGCGAAGGGAGTGTCGGTTCGGCCGACACCTCCGCACCGACCCCGGAAATTCGGGACTCTGGTCTCGGTCTCGGACCTCTTGGTCAGCAGTTCCCACCGTCATAGGCGGTCTGGTCTCGCACCGCAGATGGCGGCGTCGCCGCTCGTCGTCGTCCTCCTCCTCGGATGAGGAAGCCTCGGCGTAAGTCGTCGGCAGTGCGAGGACCTTATGTTCCACCAACAGCTCCTCCCTGGCAGGGAATAAGCCGACTCAGGCGCCTTCCCGGCCATTAGTCAGCTGTCACGGGCAGCGGCACAGCCCCTCGAGCTTGCCGAGGCCTATACCCAGGCGGTTGTTCGGCCAAAACCAGCTGCTCCACGATTGCGGTGGAACCTCCGCCTCCACAGCCACCAATTGGGGCTCCGACCGAGATTCTCGGTCGGCTGAGGTTTACCCATCGGCTGTCAGTTACCCTCCTCCCGACCGACCTCGGCAGGTGAAGGTGGCTCAGGCCAGAGGCAGCTCTTGAGGACTCTTCCGAGTCCGAAGATGATTCCTCCTTCTTCTCAAGCGACTGGACTTGGAGTCTTCAGGAGGTCAGCCAATGGGCGATAGCCCGTCGTCCTTCCTAGGACTGCGGCTCATCTCGAGTCTACGGGATGGAGCTCGAACCGCTTCCAAACGGGCAGGTATCCCCTCACGGAGATTCTGGACCGAGGGGATTCTCCGACGGAGGCCTTTCCGGTGGCCGAGGCCATAGTGGGTCCGGCACTGGAACTTTGGCAGCGCCCTGCTTCCTGCCCTGCGCCTTCGGCCAGGATGGCCAGGAAGTATGCGGTCCCTACCGGTTCCTTGTCCGGTTTTTCGGAACACCCCTCTGCTGAGGGGTTGGTTACCGACAGCGTTTTCCGGCGCGCCGGCAACGCCAGGGATGTGGACAAACCTCCTGACAAGGAGTCCAAGAAATTGGACTATGTCGGGCGAAAAGTCTACGCTGCGTCCTCTCTCGGCCTTCGTCAGGCCAGTTACGCCGTCCTCATGGCACATTTTCTCATGCCCTGTTGGGCTCCCTGGATGAGGTCATCCTCATCTTCCGCCGATCTGCAGACTACGGTTAAGCAGGTGCGGGACCAGGGCAGGCAGTGGCCAAACAGCAGCTCCAGACTGCTTTGGATGTAGGGACTCATGTGCCAGATCGGTGGCGGCGCCAGTGGCTATCGTCGGCGGGCTTGGCTGAGGATATCCACCTTTATGCCGGATACCCAGCACAAGTTGGCGGATGTTCCTTTTGGGGACTGACCTCTTGACCCTGGGGTGGAAGGTCACCTGCAGAGGATCGAGAGAGTCCAATGCCACCTTGGACTCGGTCTCTTCCGCTCAGAAGGACAAGGCCGCAAACCACAGCCCTAAGCCCTTTCGTCCTTCTGTGCCCCAGCCCGGCCAACAACGTCAGGGCCAGCAGGCTCGGCCTTGGCATCCCAAACCCAAACCGCCGGCTTCCTCTAACAGGAGGCAGGAGAAAGGGCCCAGGAGGTCCCTCGGCGGTCCTCCTCCAAGCCTGCCCAGTGGCGGGCTGAGGGTGTCGCCCCATCCCGTCACCTTACCCTGGGTCCCCGTGAGGAGGCCGGCTCGCACTTCGTTCCGCCTGGTCCGCTGTTACCACGGACAGGTGGGTCTTGGAGGTGGTGGGAAGAGCCTGCCTCTGGAATTCGAGCAGGCACCACCTTCAGGCACGTCGCCCCTCGAGAAACTTATCCCAGCCTCACTGGCGGCTCGTGAGCCGACATTATCCTCCTCCTCCAGAGGAGGTGGTAAGAGAGGTGGTGGACCCTCCTTCAGACCCAGGGTTTGTGTCCAGGTACTTCCTGGTTCCGAGAAGACCGGGGCTGGCGCCCATTCTCAAACCTACGACCTAAACAAGTTCCTAAGGTCTCGAACCTTCAGGATGGTCACTCTGGCTCAGATAATACCATCCTTGGAGCAGCGTGTGGTTCTGCTCTCTGGACTTGCAGGGCGCGTTTTTCACGTCCCTATCCGTCCGTCTCACCAGAGATTCCTTCGCTTCCGCGGAAGGATCTCTCTTGAGATTCAAGCCATGCCCTTCGGCTTGTCTCCAGCTCCCAGGGTCTTCACCAAATGCATGGCAGTGGTGACAGCATTCCCTGCGGCGCCGAGGGTCGGGTGTACCCTTACCTGGACGACCTGCCGCGCTGCTCCCACCTCCAGGAAGAGGGGTGGTCCAGAGATCTGGCCCTCCAGGTCTGCTCTCAACTGGGCCTCCTTATCAACGAGGCCAAGTCGGAACTCGAGCTGAAGCAGGTGATTTTATTCATCGGCGCGCTCGACTCTCTTGAGCCAGGCGGCTCGGCGGACAGGGCGAAGGTTCTTTCCTCCTTTGCCCGATCATTTCTGGTTGGGCAATTGCGCCCTGCCGGGACTTCCTGCGCCTCCTGGGTCTCATGGCGGCCTGTGCCAGCGTGGTCCGTTGGGCCCGCTGGAACATCGTCCCCTTCAGTGAGGGACTGGCCAGCCAGTGGTCTGGCCTTCTGCGATCCCTTGGACCAGCTTGTGTCGGTGACACAGGGGATGTGGAATGCTCTCAGTGGTGGACGTTCCAGATCATTTGCAGGAGGGCATCCCGTTCGTCCGCCCGAGCTGACGGTCTCTCTGTCGACCGATGCCTCTCTGATGGGTTGGGGTGCCCATCTGGGGACCACCGGGCTCATGGCCTCTGGTCCCAGCAGGATCCCGATGCCACATCAACCTGCTTGAGCTCCGGCAGTCCGCCTAGCTCTCACGCCTTCGCTCCGTTCCTCCGGGTCAAGTGGTCCGAGTCAGACGGACAATACCACGACCATGTACTATCTAAACCGCCAGGGGCGGGGGCGCTCCATAGCTTCTATGCAAGGAAGCTCTCCGCATTTGGTCACTCGTGCGCAGCCTGGAGGCGGATCTCCCTGGCCATTCACGTGGCAGGAGCCTCCAACACCCTGGCCCGATGCCCTGAGCGGATGGGGGCTGCATCCCACAGTGGTCTCTCCCTGCGGAGGTAGTACAGCATCTGTTCTCCCTTTGGGGCACACCTCAGGTGGACCTGTTTGCCTCCATGGAGAGGCAGGCTGAGTCTGTTCCTGCCCCCCCCTCAGCAGGGCTCGCTGCAGGGGATGCCTTCTCGAGGCAATGGACCCCAGGCCTCTTTCGCCTTTCCCCATTTCCTTGATCCACAAGGTGCTTCTCAAGGCGAGGAGGGACAAAGGCGCAGGTGATTCTGATAGCCCCAGACTGGCCTCGCCAGTTCTGGTACCCAGATCTCCTCAGTCTCAGCTCCAGGACTCCGGCAGCTTCCAGCTCGCCCGGACCTGCTCTCAGTCAATCAGGGAAGGTGTTCCATCCGGACCTTCAATCCCTGCACCTGACGGCCTGGTTCCTGGCGGCTAGAGTTCCAGGCTTTGGGTCTTTCCGCGAGGTCCTCAATGTAGTTGAGGCGTCCCGTAAGGTGCGACCAGAAAATGCTATGCCTTCAAATGGAAAGGTTTTCCATTTGGTGTCAGAACAAGGCTTGGACCCTTCCTCCTGTTCCTTGGCAAGCATCTTGGACTATTTATGGTCCCTTTCTAGTCAAGGGCTTAGGTCGGCGACCCTAAGGGTGCACCTGGCAGCCATCTCTGCTTACCGGGCGCGGGCGGGAAGCAGTCGATGTAGCGCAGGAGAAGGTGGTCTGGCGCTTTTTCAAGGCCTTGATCACATTTCCCTCCAGTGGAACCCCACCTCCGTGGGATCTACTGCTGGTACTGGCAAAGCTCATGGGCAAGCCATTCGAACTATGCACAGGTGTGCTCTCTCTCACCTGTCGTGGAAGACCGCCTTCTTGGTGGCTATCACGTCAGCCAGAAGGATGGGAGAGCTCCAGGCGCTCCAGCCAGTCTCCTTACCTGGTCTTCCACAGGGACAAGGTTGTCCTGCGCCCCACCGAAATTCCTTCCGAAGGTGGTGTGGAGTTTCACCTTAACCAGGTGTTGACTCTGCGGTGTTCTACCCCAATCACACCTCGGGAGGCGGAATATAGGCTCCATACTCTGGATCCTAGAAGGCGCCGCTTATTATAAGGAGCGCCTGGCTGAAATTCGGGGAGAGGTTGCCAGCTGTTTGTCACCCGCTGAAGCCGCATCTGGCAGACCTGCAGCCAAGCGGACGATAAGCAGGTGGGTAACCTCCTGCATAGATCTCTGCTATAAGTTAGCGGGCATGGAGCCTCCCAGAGGATAAGCTCATTCTACCCGCCATACTGCTGCCAATGGCTGCTTCCAGGGACGTCCCTATCCAGGAAATCTGCAGGGCTGCTACCTGGAAGTCAGCAAACACCTTCATTACCCACTACCACATCGACCTTGAGTCACGCCGGGATGCTGGTTTTGGGGCCTCGGTTCTCAGTCTCTCTTTCCCAAGTAAGTATATGGGGGTGTCGTCTTGCCTCCCTCCTCCCGGAGAACTGCTAGGAGTCTGCCAATGAGTGTGGATGAACAACATATCCATGTCCCTAGAAATACAGGTTACTCACCTGTAACAGGAGTTCTAGGAATGGTATATGTTGTTCATCCACATGACCCACCCGACCTCCCCGGCTTCGACGCACAACCTGAGCTTCCAGCGGGCCAGATCTGGCGTCATGGGGCGGAGCCGAGAGTTATACCACCCGGGTGGGTGGGAGGAGCAAGCTTGAAGACCTTCCGGCAAGATTTAAAGCGGCAAGGATACTGCCAATGAGTGTGGATGAACAACATATACCATTCCTAGAACTCCTGTTACAGGTGAGTAACCTGTATTTCCTGCATAAAAGTGATAATACAAACATGTTTGTGGTGCCTTGGCATGTAACAATGCTGGTTTTAAGAAATGTGTTTAGTTTGGATTCGCTGTTGGGAGGGTGCACTGTGGGCAAGTTGCTTCCTATGTTTGCGAATATTAACATGTTTGGACTGAGAGCATATCCCAGTTTTAAAACGGGAATCTAAAAGATGTTGGTTAATGCAATGCGCATCGAGATAGCTCACTCACACTTGCAACGTGTAGCTATATGGACTATAAGACTCAATATCATCAACTGTTTGGTACATCCTCATAGTCGCAAGCCAGATTATTTAGGCTGTCAATCTTATATACGTTGAATGCCTCCTGTATCATGATATGTTTGTCTGACATGAGCTGTATCACTCTGCGTTTTATTCAAAATGCAATAAATATAAATTACAAAAAGTCCTTATGATACTTACAAATCATGGCCCAGGCCTTCTCAGGGGTTTGGCACTGCAGGTCCCTCTCTCAGTGACCTTTCACCTTTGATGGTATGTCTGGTATAGGCCCCCTTAGAACTTGGTACCAGGTATGCCTTGGACAAAGAGCCCTTAGGATTAGTCCTGGCCTGGAGTATGTTCTGTTCCATCTCATGAATCTTGGCCTCCTTGTGGTTCAGGCTCCCCATTGTTTGTGACCATTTTCTTGACTGGAAATACCTGAATCTATGCGTTCAGGGGAGGCCCAGCTCTTCAGTAAGCTGCTGAGAGGTTTCAAATCCTCCCAATGTGAATAGGTCCCTTAGACACCTTATTCCTGCCTTTTCCTAATCCCGGAAGCCCTGGTCTTCCAACCCTGGAGGGACTCCAGGTTGTCATATACAGAGCTCAGCAGAGTACTCTCCTGTGCATCACCCATATGCTTCTTTATCTTCTCCCATGCCTTCAGGAGCATTTCCACCAACTCATTCCTAGTTCCTGTTGCATGGAGTGCCTTGAGTCCCCCATGAGTCAGATAAGCTGTAATGACATGAGGAGACGCACCTCTTTCTATGAGTACCTAGCTTGCATCTTTCACCCCTTTATCCATTCAAGTAGCACTCTTGCATGCGCCACCAGGTGATAGAGGGCAGAGTTTGTAAATTTGAGACCTCCCTGTCCGGTTTGACCTTGAAACCTCACTAAGCTCACCCTTGGCCTTCTCCCCACGCAGATAAAGTCTGAGCAGCTTCTGTCTAGGGCCTGAAAGTCCTGTCTCCTCAGTCCCATGGGCATCATCTGTATGGGTATAAGACTCTGAGGAGAACATTCACTGTAATGAGGTTGACCCTCCCCAGCCAAGAGATAGGTAACATAGAAACATAGAAACATAGAAGTTGACGGCAGATAAGGACCGCAAGGCCCATCCAGTCTGCCCATTTCTTTTTCTACCTTATAAATGTGCCATCGGCCTTTGCTCTGTCAGTGGCCTATCTATTCATAGTCATTTGTATTGCTCCCTTATGCCTATCCCATGCCTGTTTGAAGCCCTGCACTGTATTCATAGCCACCACTTCTTGTGGTAAGCCATTCCATGCATCCACCACCCTTTCTGTGAAAAGAATTTCTCACATTCCCCTTAATCGGCCTCCTCTAATCTCATGTTGTGTCCTCTTGTCCTGCTATTTTTCTTATATTTAAACATGTTAGACTCTTTCACCTTGTTTATGCCCTTAAGGTGTTTGAATGCCTCGATCATATCACCTCTCTCCCTCCTTTGCTCAAGGGTATACATATTGAGCTCCGTTAATCTGTCCTCATATGTCTTCTGGTGCAGTCCCTGCACCATTTTGAATGCCCTTCTCTGGACTGCCTCAATTTGGTTAATGTCCTTGTGAAGGTGTGGCCTCAATACTGCACGCAGTACTCAGATGGGGCCTAACCAGTGTCTTGTACAGAGGTTATTACCTCCCTCTTACGACTTGTGATACCCTACTAATACACTAACACCCCCTAGCCTTACCTACTGCTTTGGGGTCTGCGTGGATGATTTTAGGTCATCAGTGATGATGATGCCCAAGTCTCTTTCTTCCTTTGTGACTGCTAGCAACTCCCCTCCCAGCCTATAGGTGGCTTCAGGGTTTCTCTTCCTATATGCATGATTTTGCACTTCTTTGCATTAAATCCCAGTTGCCACTCTTCTGACCATTCTGCTAGTTTATCCAGATCTCTTCTCATTCTGCCCACCCCATCTGGATCATCTACTCTGTTGCAGATCTTGGTGTCATCTGCAAACAGACAAGCCTTACCCTCTAGTCCATCTGCAAGGTCACTAATGAAGATGTTGAAGAGGACTGGCCCAGGACTGATCCTAGGTACCCCACTTGTGACTTGCATCTCTTCTGACTGTATACCATTTACCACCACTCTCTGTTTTCTGCCGTCAACCAGTTTCCACCCAGTTGACCAACTTCTGACCACCGAGCCTACCCAGCTTATTTATCAATCTTCTATGTGGAACAGTGTCAAAAGCTTTGCTGAAGTCAAGGTAGGCGACATCAACTGCTCCCCTTGGTCCACCACTCTGGTTACCCAGTCAAAGAAATCTATGAGATTAGTTTGACAGGACCTTCCTTTGTAAACCCATGCTGTCTTGGATCCTGTGCCCCTATGGATTCCAGGTGTTGCACTATCCTTTCCTTAAGAGTGCCTCCATAATCTTGCCCACTACTGAGGTAAGACTGGCGGTCTGTAGTTCCCCGCCTCCTCCTGCTACCACTCTTGTGGGCGGGATCACATGAACCCTTCTCCAGTCTTCTGGGACCTCTCCTGTGCTCAGAGACTCACTAAACAATTCTGCTAATGGTTCTGCTAGTTCCTCCCTTTAGCTCCTTAAGTACCCTGGGATGTATGCCATCAGGTCCCATTGCCTTATCCACCCTGAGCTTGCAAGCTCTTGTAGGACCCTTTCTTTTGTGAAGGAGTAGTGCTCACCTCCCTCCCCTGTGTCCATGATGCTGAGCTGTGGGCCCTGCCTACCTTCTCTTCAGTAAATACTGAGCAAAAGTATCTGTTTAGGATAGATGCCTTACAGGGTCCTCCTCCTCACATGCTCCCTTTTCTCCATTAAACAGCAATACCCCTCTGGATTTTCTCCTTTCACTAATGTATCTATAGAAAGTCTTGTCACCTTCTTTTACTGTTAGTGCTAGTGTTTCCTCAGTTTGGGACTTTGCCTGCCTTACTGCCTTACCTGCTTCCCTTAGGGCAGTTTGGTATGCCTCCCTATCTTCATCCCGCTGTGTTCCCTTATATTTCCTGAAGGCCAGCCTTTTGGCTCTGACCTTTTCTGCTACTGTATTTGAGAACCAAAGTGGTTTCCTTCTTCTTTTGCACTTCCTTTTCTGTCTAACATAATGGGATGTTGCTTCAAGTATTGCATCCTTAATGCTTGCCCACTTTGCCTGTACCCCCTCACCTGTGTTTCTTTTTGCCAGGGCTAGCTTAACTCTGTTGGCCATCTTATCAAAGTCAGCTCCTCTGAAGTCCCATATTTTTGCCTTGGAATGGGATGATTTAGATGTAGTAGCCAAATTGAACCATACCATGTGATGGTCACTGGCCCCAGGTGACCTTCTACCTGGAGATCTGTGATCCCTTCTTTGTTAGTCAGTACTAGATCTAGGATAGCCCTGTCTCTTGTGGGTTGCTGTACCAGTTGTTTGAGGCCTTCCCCCTGCAGGGAGTCCACTATGAGTCTAGTTCTGGCAGATGTTCCTGCTGGTATTGACCAATCTGTATCTGGCATGTTGAAGTCTCCCATTATCAGAACCTCCCCTTTAGCTGTCATGTTTTGTATATCTTCTAACAGTAATGTGTCTATGTCCTCCCTCTGGTCTGGGGCCTGTAGACAACCCCAGTTCTTATGCTGTCCCATTTCCTGTTTCCAGGGTGACCCACAGTTCTTCTGGCTCCTTATGTGTATTCTGAATTTCTGTAGCTTTGATATTTTCATTAACATACAGGCCCTCCTCCCCCTTTTGCACCTCGGTCTCTTCTGAACAATACATAGCCAGGTACTGAAGTCTCCCAAGTGTGGTTACTGGTAAACCACTCTCACTAATGCTACTATGTCCAGTTTAGCCTCTGACATTGTTGCCTGCAGGTCTGGGATCTTATTTCCCAGGCTGTGAGCATTTGTGTACCTGATTTCCATTGGCCAGATTTTGGTGCGTTGGTTGTTGGGTGAAGTTTGGCATTACTCCTATGCGTCATATGGGGAGACAAACCTTTTTTCTTACCTGGTGATGCAAATGAACGGCAAACATGCTGAATTCCTGTTTGACCACTAGCTGAGGGGGAAGGGGTGTTCTTCCCATTCGACGTATGGGGTGCTGCACCCCTCTCCCCATTTGCTAGTTTAAATATTCTGCAAAGCGTCAAACTTCTGCCCCAATGCACTGACTCCCTCTTTAGTCAGATGCAGTCCATCAAATTTAAAGAACTTTCGCTCCCAGAACTGTTGCCAGTTCCTACAGATCTGTGTCCTTTTCCTGGCACCAGTCCTTGAGCCACGTGTTTAGCTCCCCTATCTCCCCCTTCTCTGACCTTCCGTCCATCTGCTCCCTCTCCCAGACTGGCAGGATCTCAGAGAAGGAGATGCGTGACGAAATAGATGATAGTTTGTCACCAGCCTAGTCAGGTGTTCCTTGGTCTCCACAACTGACCGGCTGGCGAGATCATTAGTCCCTATGTGTACTAGGACATCAATGTTTTCTCCTGCTTTGTGAACAGTTTTAGCAATGCGGTCAGTGTCTCTCCATGCTGATGTACCTGGGAGACATCTGACCATCACCCTGGCTGGAGATGGTATCAACTCCCGAATCATGGAGTCTCCTATGATCAAAGTTTTTGGATTTCCTTTGTGCTTGTTTAGTTTTGGTTCCTGATTTGGGTGAGTTTTGTTGTGCTAGCTCCTGTGCCGCAGTGTTCTGCTCTGCAGTGTCTTCTGCCTCTTTATTTGATTTCAGAGATAGAGGCAGATACCTGTTTGTAGTGTTTATATGGTTTTTGGAGGTAATGTGTTGGAGAGCAGAGAGTGATGGGGCACCTGATTTGCTCCTCCTAACCACCTGCCAACCTCCTGGACCAACTACCCTCTGCGGTCGAGGTTTTTCTGTTGGATGCTGGGAAATGGCAGGTGGTTCTTATAATGTATTTCCTCTTCAATATGAAATTTGAGGGCGCAATCTCTGCCCATGCTGCCGGAGCTGAGCCCTAAGATCTCCAGAGGCCCAGCATGTAGGACAGTGTCCTAAATCCTGTAAGACTGTCCTTCTGAAAATTGTTCCACAGTACCTGCAGTTAATGAAATCCATTCCAAATAAGTTGCTGGGTTTGTAACCTAGTCAGAGTAATTAGAAGGAAAAAAATGCAAGTAATGGTTTAATTGTGCTTTGTTTAACTGTTATAACAAGTTAAATTACTAGTGCCCTGTAATGAGATCACCTTGTGGAGGCTCCACTGATCTGCCCTTCCTGCTCTGCCACAGGAAATGTCACAACTGTGGTACCCTATAAAGGAGTGTAGCGTGGGGTGGTTGGGGATGGGGTGGGTGGCTGGGCCCTTCCTGCCTAAAAGAAGAACCACTGACGAAAGAACAAGGAGGTAGAGCAGAAACAATCAGTCAATAACAAATGCAGTAACCCTGAAAGCTTATCCTAATGTTAGATAAAACTGTAAAACCTGTAAAGCACCACCTGTAATAATTTCAGAGAAGATATACGCTGTAAGAAACACTTTGCTCCAGAGAAAAATAAAGCAGTAACAGAAGATATACCTTGCAAAAGACAATTTGAATCAGAAGATTACAGGAGTAATTTGTTGGCACACACCTGTAGGCACACCTTCTAATAATGCAGAAGAAGGTATACCAGCAACAACAATTTGAATCAGAGAAAAATAAAGCAATGAAATGTTAGCAACAAACAGTAGCAATCCCTGTGAGTAAAAAATAAAAACACCACCACACAGTAAATCTGCTTAGCCAAACTAAATCTTAATCCTTCTCCCTTGCTCTGGTAAGTTTCTCTACTCTGCCTTTCAAGCAGTCTTAGAAGGAAAAAGCTCAGGTGAAGCTAGGTGCCTTGGCCAACAAACCAAGTCTTCTACCTCCAAGATATCAACTAACCTGACTTTTTAACCCTTCTTTCTGTTGGAAGTACTGAAATTTGCCAGCTCCACCCCCACACACCTAATCCTTTGGAAGAGCTGTGGGAGGAAAAGCAATTAGCTCCTTCAATGTGAGAAGGAGACTGAAACACCTCTGAGACAACAAACCTTTTCAACAAACAAGAATAAAATAAAACACAGTGTCAAACAATAATTTTGCTTAGCCCAATGATAAAAAAGTCACAAAAATGTAAAGGTAGTCCTTTCCATCTAGTCAGATCTGCTTTGATTGTGGCCAGCAAGGGTCTGTAATTAATGTCTTATAGTGAGGGCAATGTAGGTCCCACATACACCCCCAAGCACTCAATATGCAATTGTACAGTGTTGTAGCGCTGTCCCTCTATATCTCTTAGTGGCACTCCCCCAGTCCTCATGAGTTCTGATGTATTGAAGTTTATTATGTATCCTGAGAACTCGGCAAAGGCTTGTGTTATGTTGGTTAGCACAGGGATTGATGTCCGGGTTGGGTCAGAAACAGCAGGACGTCATCCAGATAAAGTGAGATCTTAGGCACTATGCTCCATGCTCCCTCTATCCCCCTCACAGCTCGTTCCACTCTGATCCTCTCAGCTAGGTGTGCAGCTGCCAGTGCAGATAGCAAAGGTGAGAGGGGGAGCCCTGTCGCATACCTCTTAATTCTTCTGACAGCTCCCCATTTATCAAACTATTCACAGCATACAGCAAGCGGACCACACCCAGGAACTGCTGTCCTAGACCAAATCTCTTCAGCATCGCAAAAAGATAATCCCACTTAATTCTCTCGAAAGCTTATTTTCAGCATCAGGGAGAGCATACTTGCCCCCCCCCCCCCGGGATGTCGAGCTCCCCACTGGACCACTTTAAGCAGTCATCTTACACTGTAGTAAGAGTGTCACTCCTTGACAAATCTGTCTGTCACTGGCCACCTGGAGGGACTGTACAACCTCCAGCCTCTGGGCCATCACTTTAGCCAGTACCTTAATGTTGCAGTTAAGCAGAGAGATTGTCCTATAGACCCCACAATCCATGGGACCCTTTCTCTCCTTGTGAATCACCGCAATAGTGGCCATATTACTAGGTTTAGGGAGTTCCCTCACGTCTCCCGCCTCCTTAAACATCTTGTTCATGTGCCCCCCATTGTTCCATAATATTCGATGGGCAGCCCGTCTGGGCCTACTGGGTTACCTTTGGCAAAGGTGGCTGCAGTCTCTCTCTAATCGATCCCTGTGTAATCGGACTTCCTAAATCTTGTAGCCATTCTGGGGCAACTTTTGGGAGGTGCACACTTTCAAGGAACTGTGTCATTTCCGTCACCTTACCTTTGCTTTCCGCTTTATGCAGCTTCATGTAGAAGGCTACAAAACAGCCCTGAATATCCTGGGTGTAGTTGATAAGCTCCCCTTCCTGTCTTATAACTGCTGGAATCATGTTAGACTTGCACCTGCCTCTTACCAATCTGACTAGGATCAGGCTGGGCTTTTTGCCCCATTTGTAAAATCTTTGGTTAGCATAACATACTGTACCATTGCCATTCCCCCCAGTCAGGACTGTGTTCAGTGCCTCTCTGGCCTGTATGAGGAGCTTATGATTCTCTTCTCACAGGTCAGAGTAACTCAGTTTTTCTGCTCCAGGTCCCTGAACTGCTTCTGTCACTTCTTGTGCTTGGCAGGCATAAGCGCGACCACCGCCTCCCTCATGTAGGCTTTACCTGCCTCCCAAAAAGTAGCTTCGGAGGGTGCAGAAGCTGCATTTGTGGCCACATATAACTGCGATTGCCTTCTCAAGGGCTCTTTAAATTGCTCATTAGTGAGCATGTGCACCGGGAACTGCCATGTTCTGCACTGCGGCTTGGTCAGCCTAAGTATCACTGTCATCCGGGCATGGTCCAGTATCATTAACGGGTTAGTTTGTATTGTGTCTACTTTCTGATACCTCTGTCTCGGGGGCCAAAAGTTAGTCAAATCATTGCCATGACCTATGGGGATTGGAATGGAAGGTATACTCCCTTGTGCCAGGGTTTGCCTCCCTCCATACATCCACAAGGTCAGGTTCAACTAGGCCTTGGCCCCACCATGCCAGCAGGCGTTGGCCCCACCATGCCAACTAGGCCTTGGCCCCACCATGCCAACTAGGCCTTGGCCCCACCATGCCACCGCCAGTTCTGGTCTAACACCCACTGCAGACTTATCCAGTGTGGGGTTCATGGCGCAGTTGAAGTCCCACCCCCCCCCAGTCAAATTCAAGAACTGTTCTTTCTGCAGGAGGGCAAACATCTGATCAAACAGTACAGGGTCATGGGTCATGGGAAGCTGGAGCATAGATGTTCACCAGGGTCATTCTTTCCCCATTGACCTTGTCTTTCACAAACACACATCTTATTTTCCTTGGATCTGTTAGCACTTGCTCCTTGATGAAGGGGACACTCTTATGTATCAAAATCGTCACCCCATCGTGTCCCCATTGTATGTGACTAAAAAGCAGTGGCCAGCCCAGTCTCTCACAAGCCTGAGGTGCTCATCTCCACTTAGATGTGTTTCCTGGAGCATGGCTATGAGTGTTTTGCCTCTTTAACAGTGTGAGAAGTTTTTTTCAGTTTTACTGGGAGGAAATACCATGGACATTCCAGGTGCACATTGAGGTTTTGTCCATCACATGCTGTCATTACCCATAGCTGTGGGGGAGAGTGATCCTTTCCAGACACAGACCCAAAACTATTACTATATCAGTGCCCCTCTCCATATCCAGCACAATGTGAACCAGTTGAACATTGCAATATTTGACTTATTCGTGTTGTCAGAAACATTAAAACATACAACAGGTAATGAACAAGAAAACAACAAACTCTACGAACAAGCCGAGCCTGCTGGTGGGAAAAATCCATCTCCACTTTGTCTCCTCTCTTTCCCACAGTGTCTCAGTGCTTGTTGAACCCTCGCTATGAGTTCCTGCCCCAACACTGTGAGGTTTACAGCAGTTTCCTCCCTTGTTGCAAACACAGTTCCTTGCCCCCTTGAGGAATTTTTAGCTCTCTTGAGACACATTTTGCGTATTTTCAACATCCACCCTCTCCCTCCAGCACGGTTATCTGTTACATGACCTTGTGATTAGCACTAATCATGATCTGACCCCCTGCAGGTCTCTTCACCAGGAGTTAGAGCTCTACTCATATCTCTGTTGGCTGCATACACCCCATTCCTTGTACTCCATTTGTTTCCAAAAGCATGCAGAGCCATATTCCAGATCCAGAAGCACCACAAGCCTCTCTTTATGGTGCGGCTGAGTTCCTGACCCTCCCTCCCTTCCTTCTGTAGTGTGCAGATCATCTTGCACCCTCTATCCTATGCAGACATTTAATTAAGGTGGATTTAAGTTCAAGAGCGTAGTTCTTAGGGTCTTATAGCATAGTCTTTATCTTGCCTGCATTTGAGGAGATATACTCGTGATGCAAGCCCAAAACAGTCTCAGCCAATGGCCTGGTCAGAGAAATGGTGGCGAAATGCAGCATCAATGTTTACGTTACTGCAGAGTGAGAAAGGGTCAGGAAGGTCCAGTTATCTGAAGGAAGGGGGGAACCAAAATTGTCTGGGGCCTGGGGGGGAGGACCTATGAGGAGAGGCTCAAGGAGCTCGACATGTACACCCTGGAGGAGAGGAGGGATGGGGGGGACATGATAGAGGTCTTTAAGTACATGAAAGGGATCAATAAAGGAGGCCCAGTCAGGATGCTCCAAAGGAAGGAGGGTGGGGCAGCAAGAGGTCGTGGGTGTAAGCTGGAAGGGGGCAGGCTCAAAGGGGAGAGTAGGAGATGTTATTTCACTGAAAGGGTAGTGGAGCCATGGAATGCACTGCCCAGGGAGCTGGTAGAGGTGGAGACTGCGGACGGGTTTAAGAGGGGATGGGACAGGTACAGGGGGAGGGTAAATCTGACCAGGCTCAATACAAGTGGAACATCTGGGACTGGGGACATATAACCCAAGGGGAAGGGGGGACACCAGAATCGGCCGTCAGTGCAGGCGCTGAAAATCAAGCAGACTCGAGAGACCATTAGGCCTATTCTGCTGGCATTTTAGTATGTTAGTATGATATCAGTTCAGATTGATATCTCTTTGGTTCCAATGGCAACTCCCCCCCCAATCGCTCCATGCTGGATGGGAGAGAAGCATCATCAGCTATGGGAGTTACGCGAAAGATAGCATTTCGGGGTTCTTCTCAGAGTACCTTCGCATGGGATGGCAATCAGGAGAGGAAGGCGGAAGCCGTCACAGTCATGCAGATTCAACTGAGACAGGGGAACAAGTCAGACATCATGGCAATTCTTGTCATACAAACAAAGTCATTAAGTGAGCGTTTCTTCTTTGCAAAACTTCCTGGCCCCTTCCAACTTCCAAATAGAGAGAGACTGTCCCTCCAGTTTTTCAGTGAGGATCGCTGGGTAGGCGAAGTGAAACGCAACCTCATTGGCCATAAGTTAATTCATTAAGGGGTGTGAAAACCTTTGTTTTTTGCTGCACCAGCCTTGAAAAATCCTGGAAAAAGAAGACTTGTCTGTCTCCTATTTTCACTCTTCCAGCCTTGCTACTGTATATGATTGCAATGTCAGCTGTTTGGCCAGAAAACAGTGCAGATGCAGCACCACCTGCCTCAGAGGTGCCCCCTCTGCTGGTTTAAGCCCCAGGGATCTATGTGCCCTGTCAGTATAGATCTGATTCTTGGGTCAGTCCATTTTTAGACTTTTAGGGCACCATTGCTCAAGAAATGTTAGCCTTTTTGGGCCTTCTATGCCTTAAGGCAGCTCTCTGATTCTTTTCTCTATATGCATTTTATGCCCCTGCTCACCCTTGGCACACCCCTTTCCATCTGGTCCACTCAGCCCACGTCACCTAGGTTCTCTGGAACTCACCTTCCCACTGGTGTCCTGGCTTCTGGACTGTGGTGAGGTGCCCGGTCATTGTGCGGGGCCTGAGAGGGACCGTGCTTCATCCTGTGGCCAATATTTTTTTTACATCTTGGTTTTTTAGGTTTCCCCTAGGGCCGAAACTGTGCAATTCATGTGGCGGGTGAGCTCCGCCTCTGCGATGATGTCCTAACACGTCTAGCTGTGGCGCCACATCATGACATGCCCAGACCTGTACTGCCACCTGGACATCTCCAGGTGGCAGTGTTGTAGTGGGTCATGGTGACCCCCCCTCCCCCAAGGGAGGAGAGCTTTCCTTCAGATGCTCAATCCTCCCCCGACCAACCCCCGAGCGACCTGCATCCATTCCTGAACCCGGGTCACCTGTGTGGTAGGAGGTATGGTGTCAGAGCCGCAGCCGTCCATGACACTGGGCCGGCCAGCCCTCTGATTTGTAAGTTATTGCTGTGTTGGTTTTTTTCTTGCACATCCATGTGCTCCTGCATCTTTACTGTTTCTATTAAAAGAAAGAGTGTGTACACGGATAGGGTGGTGCTAAAGGAACTACAGACACATAAAGACACTGAAGTTCCAAGCACACACCAAGCCTGTAAGAAGGACGCCAAACAGAGATAAAGTATAAACTTACATTTTATTGCGTTAAAAACACCATGCAGTAAAATGTAAGTTTATACTTTATCTCTACTGTTTCCTTCTCTAACTTGCCTACTTTGTGCTGACAGGGCCTGACAGTTGTCTTCCAGTGAGGAGACTTGATTCTCCATGGCAGTCACCCTGGCTGCTTGCTCCTCATGTTTTCTTCCTGAGGAAGTCCATTTTGACAGAAAGCTTCTCCAGTTTGGGCACGAGCACGACCAGTACCTGAGCCAACACCATCCTGCCCAGTGCCTCCATCATCTCCTCCGAGTCCTCCTGGGGAACATTGGTGTCCAGTATCTGCCCAGCTCCAGCCTGCTTTGTCTCCAGCTTTCACAATGTTCTTGCAGATTTTAGCCCAGTTGCCATCAGTTAGGTGTCCATTGTTCATTGTTTGGTGATCCTGAGCATTAGAGCCAGCTATAGCGTCAAATGGATGCTGATGTTTAAACTTTAATTGGCATGTTTATCGGGAGCTCAAGGAATCATGTCTATCTACAGTAGGTTAGCATGCGCAATCACATCCTGTCATTGAGGCTCAGGTCAGGAAGCATAGGAAAACCAGGAGCAGTTGTAGAATTCACCCAAAAATATTTATTTACACTAGCAGTATCATAAAGTAAACTTGTTCAGTATAACTATTTACAAAGGCAAAATAAAATAACGTTTTTTTTCAGTCTATGTCCCGTGTTTTCCTAATGATATCTTTTGCAGTTGCAGCTTACCTCTATTATAAGTCTTTTCAACCCCCATTCTTAGTAAACATCCTGTTCTTGTACATATTCCGTTCTTGTAAGTTTCAGGGGCTGCTAGAATACAGTGTGCTTTCTGAGGCCTCTTCTGCAGCTTTTGCAAAAGGCTGGAAGATTTGCACTCAAGTAACCTCTAGAGTTTACCATATCTTTCTGCAGTCATCTCAAAGTATAGTTATATACATTTCAATAGTAACGCTATATATTTTCTAAACAGAAGGGATCCCAATATCACTTACATTTCCATACAATGATTTGCGCATATTTTTATATTAGCAGATATGCAAGGGAGGGCTGAGAGACAGTGAGAGGCAAAGAACTGCAAAACTGTCGGGTTGATGAAGTCTAAGATCTCACAGGAAAATTTGGTTGGGCAACCAGACAGAGAAGAGACAGAAAAGAACAGATCCTTGCATTTAAACACTTTCTTCATAACAACTGGGACAGGGTCCTATTCTACCCTGTCACACATCCATTTTCCAAAAATTCAAAAAACAGAATAAGGGCCATATACTCTTTTATATTTGAAGAGGTATCTACCTCTCTTAGGCTTTATACCTTAAATGAATCAGGCACTTTGCCCAGCTGGAAGGTACCATCCCTTGTCAAAGTAAATCTCTTCGCTCAATCGGAGTCTGTCTGAATTCTCGCTCCCCCCCCCCCATGTGGGGAAATGTACTAATGAGGACTTTGTTTTCAAATTGTTTAGAGATGCACTATCTCAAAAATGAAAAAGACCATTTTCAAGAAAATTGTCATTAGCCACTTACTTTGTGATTACAGGAAACTCACCTTGCCATCCAGTCGTCTCCCACAGTGTATAGGAGCGACTGGAACCACGAGCATGTACAGTTTAAATACTGCATTGTGGGGGGGGGGGGAGTGACGTCACCACTGCCATCATTAAGGGAATGCTTTCCCTTGTTGCTATAGGAGCCTGGCCAAACAGACTGCTGTGAAAGCCAAATAGTGCAGTGGTCTAGTAGAATGGGTGGGATCCGCTACACTCTGTTACATTCCACAGACTACAGCGGTTTGTCCTCTTCCGAGGGCTGTTGCCCTGCTCACTCTTAATGTTTGGAAAAAGCTTTTTAAAAAGGCCACATGGCTTTGTTATAATTAGTTCACTTTAATATGTCAGGAAACCACCTAATAGGCATATGAAGACCGAATGCAGTTTTGGGATAGCTCGAGATCTAAGGTTTAAAGTGATTTTGTGCAGTTTGAAAAGTGAATAAAGTTACCCCTCTCAGCTCCAAAAGTCACTTTAAACAGAGCACAACAGTATGGCTCTGTGGTGCTCCCTCGCTATGACGAATGTGCCGGGAGTCAAGAATGTAATTCATTATAGTGGTGTTCAGTATATTGAGGGAGCGCCTTTTATTTATTAATTTTTTGTTTATTTAGTTTTTGTTGACCGGGTAAGTGCACTAGACAAATTCTGCCTATTTTCAGGCACGACCTGGGGGAGGGGAATACAGATGAATGCCAACTGACCTTGAACCAGATTAAGCTGTTGGTGGTATTGTTAGTGAATGGGGAAATTTGGCCAAGGCACCAGGAAATTCCCACTCTTTTAGTGGGGGATGCTGATACATAGTTCTTTTCACATACTGATCTGATAATGTATGACTGTAATACTTATTTGATTTTGTTTGTCATCTGATTTGTATATTGTTTCATGTGACTTAACACTGTTTATAATTATTTTGTTTTTGATGTTATTGTAATAAAAAAATTCCCCTACTCTTTTTGAGAAGTGCCATGGGATCTTTAACGTCCACCTGAGCTACCACCAGCACAGGCAGATGGGACCTAGGTTTAACGTCTCATCTGAAGGACGGCGCCTCAGGAATGCAGCACCCCCCTCATGCTGCACTACAGTGTCAGTATTGAGATATTAACCTAAGTGTCTGGTGTGAAGATAGAACCCACAGCCTTCTGATCTTCCGGCCTCAGAGGCGACTGTGCTACCTGCGGAGCTACTAACACTGACACTTTACTCACTAAGCACATCATATGACAGGAGCGCAAATTTTAAACAAAGAAAAACTGTGCTGTAAAACATTGCATGGCTGCAATTAACTTTATTAAATATGAAAATGAGTTACATCACTCAAATTAATCAAATCAAACTAAATAAAATAAAGCTCAATGTTCTGTACTGTACTGTGGTAGTACTGTATTAGCAACTTGTATTAGGCTTCAGAAAACTTGTAATCTTTGTTTGTGTCACCTTTTTAGTTGCAATATCACGAGTATATGAAATAAGTTCCTAAGCTGCAGCACCTTAAGCGGGTCAGTGTCCTGTGATTGTAAATAATGCAGCCCAGCTTCCATTCCTCAGATCGCTTCAGCATAGGAGGGAACGACCACACACCTGTCAACTGCGAATGCTCCTACAGTATGTGCAGACGATGTTGTCATATATACAAGCAATGCTGATCCTGCAGCGCTCGAGGACAACCTCCAACTTGGTTTTCTTGAAGTTGAAAAATGGTTCCACTCACATAAACTTGTCCTAAACTACAAAAAAACTAAGCTACTGTTGTTCACTACACCCCACCACAAGGATCGGTCATATGCCATGACAGTAAAAAACAACCCTGGAGCCCCCTTCGAACAAGTTCAACAATTCAAATATCTTGGTGTAACCCTGGATAGCCATCTCACCTATGCTCCTCACATTGACAACGTGGCCAAGTCTGCGAATTCGAAGCTAGGCTTGCTATTTAGGCATAGAAGGAATCTGACCCCGGAAGCTCTTAAACTTGCTGTACAAAGCTTGGTACTATCCACTATTGACTACGGCCTGATAATCTGTGGAGCTGAATCTGTGGAGCTGCCGCCGCTATGTCCCTAAAAAGGCTGAACATAACACTAAACAAAGCGTGTAGGCTCATCACGGACTCAGTGGTCTGGTGTCGGTGCAATAAAGAAAATAATGTTTTAGTAGCTCCGTGTTCAATCTCATTAACGGGATGTGTGTGTGCCACAGCTTTGTGTGAAAATACTAAACAAAGTGTGTAGGCTCATCATGGACTCAGACCGCCACACACACAACTGTGATCTTTGTGCACAAACTGGCTGGCTAAATCTCCAAGGACGGATAAAGTGCCAATCTTGTATAGTAGCGAAAAAAGTGCTCATTGAAGCTCTACCACCTGGAATCTCCTGCCTACTGCCCAGATCCCTCAAGGTACGCCAGACTTGGACCTTGACACTGAGCTCCTACTTGTTCCAAGGTTCCAGACTACACAGTGCCAGCGCTCTTTCCTGTACAGAGCCCCTAACTGGCTAAACAGCCTAGGCTTTGAACTAATTAGTCTAACTCACCTGACCAAGTTTAACCGCCTCCTGCACCAGCACATCTTGAATGAGAGCTCCTGTGATTGCCCCAATTAATTACTGCGTTTTCCCTTCTGCAACATGTCAGGGCCTTTAGCTTTGTGCTCCACCTCTCACCACTTTCTCCACATTGTGCCCCACTCACCAGTGAATCAGTTCTAGAACCATTGCTTAGATCCCGGGCATCACTTGACCCTTCTGCACTTTCTCTCTTATGTTGCTCTGTCCCCCACTTTCCCTTTCCTCTACTCCTTATGTCCTTTTTTCTCCCTACCCCCTCCACTACTCTCTCCATTTCACCCATCTCTACTTAACCCACTTTCTCATTTCAAGGCCACCTGGCTGCTACCCATCCCACACAATTTCTTACCCTCCTCTAACCCCCCCTTTTTTTTTCCTTCACTCAGCTGATAGTACTAATATTGTATTAAAATTGTAACTGAGAATATCCTGTCATTTTATGTATAGTGATGTTTCACTGATATCTGTAAAAGTTATGTTATCCTTTGTTTGTCTGTCTTTACCCCCCCTTTGATGTGGAACCATTGTAGATGAGCTGTCCTATGCTCAATGGTACTTGTAATCTGAGAATGAGTAAATAAATAAAATAAAAGAAATAAATAAAACCACGTCTTCTGCTGACTCCTCATCCTCGTTGGATTCTTCACGATTCTCTTGCCCGACTTGTTTCATGGCACTGATTATGTCAGTGTCAGTGATTGATTCTGCAGTCTGCACTTTGTCATCAACAGCAAGCCAGTCATCTGTTGCAACCGTGGGGTCCTCAGTGTCCAGCAAGGGCAGCTCTCTGGCAGATGCTTCAACTTTCGAGGTGTCGGCCTCATCCTCAGCTTCTTCTGAACTTTCCTTAGGTGGGTGAAGCTGATTTCCAAAGGCAGGTCCCAGTGTAGCTGTCCAACAGTGGGCTACTGTTGCAGCAGTGACATTTTCCCAAGCTTCTCCTGCAATGGTAACCATGTCCCTCAGATTTAGATTCTTCAGAAAATCGGATACTTGTGTACCCTCAGAAATCAAATCGCTAAGCAAATGCTTACAATAATGTTTTTTAAATGTTGCTATGATTCCCCCCATCTAAGGGCTGAATTTGAAAGATGGTGTTTTTTGGTAGAAACAGTGCCCTAATTCTCCCACCTCTGGACTTGATTTCACATTCTGGGGGTGTGCGGGGCACTGATCCATCAGCAACAGCACTTTGCCTGGCAGTTTATTTTTTCTGAGGTGACATTTGACAGCTGGAACAAAAGACTCCGCAAACCACCTGTGGAAGATGTCAGAAGTCATCCAGGCATTACGGTTGTGCTGATAGGTGACTGGCAGTGTAGGCATTCTTACATGATGAAAACACCTAGGGTGAACATATTTCCCTATACACAAGGGCTGCAGTTTATGGATCCTGGTGGCATCGGTATAGAACAGATAGCTGACCCTGTCTTTAGCAACTTTAAACCCTTTTGAGGCATTGCTTTCTGTTTTACTCGCCAAAGTCACATCAAGGAGACACCTCCAAAATAGTCCAGTTTCATCACAATTGTGCACCTGTTCTGGAGTGTGCCCACCCTGAGCCGGAATTTCCTTTAGTTTTGGGAGAAAGTCTAGCATTGCTGCATCATCGCAAGACCTCTGTTTGCCAGTAATACAGTCACTGTGAATGCCATGTCTTTTCTGGAATCTCCACAGCCAGCCTGAGGAGGATTTGAACTTGTACTCCTCTCCTTGAATTTCTCAGGCAAACTGCGCTGCTTTAGACTTCACAATGGAGCCAGACACAAGGACCTCATGGGAACGCTCCTGTACAAACCAGAGTTGGGTTGCCTGGTTGATTTAGCCGTCATCAGAGTGTTGTAACGTTTTGCGTGCCATTCCCTGAGTGTCGGCACACTCATCAGCAAATGCTCTAAGTGATTCTTCTTGCTTTCGCCACGTACATATCATGGACTTTGAATAGCCTGTTTCGGATGACATTTTTGAAAGGCTTCCACCACCATTCAGGCAGTCAAGTACTGCTAGCTTGGTTTCCACTGTATAACCTGCTCGCTTCATTTTATTGCAACATGAAAAAAACACTTTAACGACAGGTTTTATGCAGGTGCTGTAATTGCCATCAGGTGAGGTTAATTAAAACTTAAATTAGGACACCACAGTTTCTATGGTGGCCATGTAATGTACTGCTAGTAATAGATGTGAATCTGTAAACAATGTGATCGGAATGTACCGCTCATTCCGCATTCCATGCATTCCGCATTAGGCAGCTGCTGTCACTTTTCAGACGAAACTGACAAATACTACAGAAGTGCCAGGAGCCATCACCCGCATTCATTATATGTGACAATTCGTTATAGCGGGGTTCGCTATAGCGAGGGAGCACTGTATCTTACAAAATACCATATACAGTCCAAAAAATCCTGTCATCCCGTGGTACATCTAAGAGGATGTATATATAAAGTCCAAAAGATAAACAAGCATTATTCCAAAGGTCCCAGTGCTGTACTGAGGAGTGAATGTTTTTTGATATATATTCTGTCACCAGAAAAGTGTCCAGTCACGCTCTCCATTAAGACCAGGGTATGGATCAAATATACCTCCCTTAATTTCTCCCACCCAGTTTGTGTTTCTCCTTGGTGCACTGACATGTTCTAGTTCCCCAAATCTCAAAGATGTGATGGAATGTCCTGCTGTTGTGAAATACCTGGCAACTACTGAGTTCTTCTCCTTGCTGTGGATATCGCTGTTGTGCTCGCTTATGCAGTTCCTCAGTTCCCTGCTGGTCTTGCCCACTTAGAGTTTATCAGATGGTTACTGTATTAAATGCACAACCTGGTCCGTGGTGCATGTTATGTGTTGTTTAATGTCAAATTTCCTATTTGTGTACGGGCGTGCAAAAATTGTTTTTCAGATTGTGGTTCCACACTGAAAGTATCTCCCATATGGGTAGTTGCCGCTAGATAAGGGCCTAGGAATTGTTTTGATACTACATGTGGAGTGCTATGAGCTGTGTGGATAAGTCTGTCACAGATGTGTGCGAGAGGGGAGGCGAGGGTGACCTGCTCCAGGAAGGTGTCCCCCCCCCCCCCGGGCACTTGTGACTACAACTGAGGCCGAGTCCTGAGGTGCCGGGTGCTCAGGCCCCGGGGCTTCCTCATACAAAGGGAACAAACTTTAAGTTTCCCGCCCCTGCCCAGGCGCAAGAGAGTTTTTCCCCAACACAACTCGCTATGCTGCCCTTCAAGACCTCTAATTCTTTAAATCCTTCGAAACTTTTAAACTGCTTGGACTCTCACAATATCGCTACCTCACTCACCTCTGAAAGAGGACATCGCTGCTGGGCTACACTGCTGGAGGGAGGGACATTTTTTCGTGCTGAGGAACAAAGAGACCCCTGTTCTTTTTCAAACTTGCAGATCTTGGGGCCGAAAATGCCCTTGTCGGTTGGTTCCCTGCAGGTGGTGACGCTCCCTTTGTCTCCTACATAGGGAGAGCCAGTTCCACCATCAAACCGAGCCTGACTGTGTGCAAGAGAGGAGGCGAGGGTGACCTGCTCCAGGAAGGTTCCCCAGACGCCTGCGACTACAACGAGGCCGGTCCTGAGGTGCCGGGTGTATCTGCAGCCCCGGCGGGCCTCCTCGGGAACAAACCTTAAGTTTCCCGGCCCCTGCCCAGGCGCAGGAGTGTTCTTCCCCAACACGACTCACTACGCTGACCTTCAAGACCTCTGATCCTTTAAATCCTTCAAAACTTTTAAACTGCTTGGACTCTCTCAATATCGCTACCTCACCCACCGCTGAAAGAGGACATCGCTGCTGGGCTACACTGCTGGAGGGAGGGACATTTTTTCATGCCAAGAAACAAAGAGACCCCTGTTCTTTTTCAAACTTGCAGATCTTGTCGCCGAAAGCGCCCTTGTTGATTGGTTCCCTGAAGGTGGTGACGCTCCCTTTGTCTCCTACATAGGGAGAGCCAGTCCCACCATCAAACCGAGCCCGACTGTGTGCGAAAGGGGAGGTGAGGGTGACCTGCTCCAGGAAGGTCCCCCCCCTCGGGCACTTGTGACTACAACCGAGGCCGAGTCCTGAGGTGCTGAGTGCGTCTGCAGCCCTGGCGGGCCTCCTCGGCGGCTGTGCGGGAACAAACTTTAAATTTCCCGGCCCCTGCCTAGGTGCAGGAGAGTTTTTCGGCCCACCCGCCCAGTCCGTTCCCTCCTTCCATTAAATGCCCATTGGCTCTGCCCCAGGATCCATCTCACCCTATCAGCTGGTGGGGGGCAGTTCTGACAGCGCAAATGGGCATAGCACTGTGAACCCTCCTAGAGGTCCTTTCCCTTTCTCATCTCACAGGCTGTGACTGATACCACAGGGGATAGACTAATCTGCTGACTTTCTAGGCTATGTGTTAGATATTATTGGTGATTAGTCTGCAACTTCCAGCTCTGGTCCCCACTGATTGGCTCTAGTCCAGGACAGAATTTGTGTGAAGGGAGTAGGATTATGAAGTGCCATCACTAATAACTGTTAATGCTGTTACTAGCCATAGTGTCTACCGAGGTCTAACTATACCGCCTAGTGAGGCTAATGTTTAATCATAACCATTAGGCTGTCATTATACCGTCCACTAGACTCTTACTGTGGTTATTGTTCCCAGAGGGGATTAACTGGTTAATCATTGTGAAAACTGAATGTGTACTACTCAGTGGAAAAATAGGCTATTTCAGTAGTCCCACTGGCCTGATACTGATAGCTCAGTATCCACCAGCCTTCAGGTGCAATTCTATCCATCCTCCCGTCAGCTACGCCTAACCTCCACTGCTGTTTGGGCAATCCAACCTAGCCGGACCACACCTCCTGCCCAGATGTGGATCAGGCTCCCTTTCTTCCCGCCCAAGGAGGGTGGGGGGGCCCCCTATGAGATGGCCCTGGGTGTGCTGCCTGCCACGTATAGGACACTGGCTCTAACAGGTCTGGTACTAGGACTCCCCCTGCTCTATGTGGCCACCACTCCCCCGCTTACCCCGGGGGGGCCACTGGGAGAAATCTCCCTTCTTTGAGGTGCCCAATTTCACCTTCTCAAACATCCTCGTGACCTCCCATACCCTCCTCTGCCTCACATGCTGTTTAAATCTCAGGGGTCTAGTGCACACTGTCAGGGTAAAACGACTTTGTGCTCGTACTCCTGCTAAAGGTCTGTCTCCTATGAGATGGTGTCCTTACTGGCTCCTCCTCATGTTAATACTACTGTCTGGGGATATTGAAACAAACCCTGGACCAAATACTCCGGCCCCTTCAATCCCCCCAGGTTGGGGAATGGGCAAGGGCCTAAAAGAGGCTCATCTAAATATCAGGAGTCTGCTACCTAACCGGGATGAGCTTGTCTTGTAGACTGCACTCTACAAACCTGATATCCTTGGAGTGACAGAGACCTGGCTTTAACCCATGATCCCTGATTCAGCCTGTGTTCTTCCTGGGTATGACTTCATACGGCAGGACCGAACAGGGACAAAGAGGGGGGCTGGCATCCTGATCTACTACAGGTGTCACCTCAAGGTCTCCCCAGTAGTCCTCCAGCAAACACAAGTGTCCCCCTGTGAGGTACTACATGTACTACTCCTACTAGGGGACACCAAGAAACTTCATCTGGTGTGCACGTACAACCCTCCAAGAGGTGGGCTCCCAGGGCTGACCCATCTTCTGGATTCAGTTGGTCCTAGCATTGGTGACAATGAACTCATAATCATGGGAGACGTTAACCTAAATTGGACCGGTGATAATGAAAGGCAGTTTGAGCCCCTTCTTGCTAATTTCACCCTGACTCAACTAATACAGGAGCCAACCAGGCGATCGGCCAATGGCTTCTCCAGCTCGATTCTGACTAACCGCCCAGACAGGATCGCCTCAGTGGGAACACTATCTGACGCCATCTCCGACCACTTTCCGGTCTACTGCATGTGGAAAGTTCCCTCCCCCAGAATCCCGCACAAGATCATGCATGTCAGGAACATTGCCAGGTTTGATCCTGGAGAGTTCCTAGAGGACTTAAGGCTCACTGACTGGTTTGATGTGCTAGGAGCTAATGACCCCTCAGTGGCAGCCTCCCATTTCCTTACCACCTTTGGGGCCCTGCAAGACAAGCATGCTCCAAAGGTCACCCATAGGGTGAGGGGGTATGCCACCCTCTGGTTGCACGGGAATCTCCTAGCCCAAATGAGGGCCAGAGACAAGTGTTGGGCAAACTTCAGATTGTCCCACGATCCCGCTACTTTCCAACGATACAGACACCTCAGAAATGAGTGTAAAAAGGCTATTAGGATTGCAAAAAGTGACTTCTGCAAGTCTGCCCTAACTAGCTCCGCCAATGACCCCAGGAGGTTTTGGAGAAATATAAAAACCCTAGTCAGTGGCTCCTCCCACCTGGGGGTATCTGATATGATTATAAAAGGCGTCTCCTGCAACAATCCCCTCACCATTGCCAACTCCCAAATTCACACTTCTCCGATCTCTCGGCCTTCACCGCACTTTTCCCACCTGGTGTGGGTATGTCCTCCCCCCTTCCCCCTACCTGGGGGGAGGATCACCTCCCTCATCAAATGTTTCACATCAGGGCGGTGACAAACTCAGACATGCAGAGACATCTAGCTGGTCTCTCCCAGTACTCCAGCCCCAGCCTAGATAACCTGGAACCCAAGCTTCTAAAGCTTGGGGCCTCCTACATTGCCTCCCCAGTAGCCCACATCTTTAACTTATCCCTTGCACAGGGGTTCATCCCAGATATCTGGAAGGAGGCAAGGATAGTCCCTGTCCTGAAGCAGGGTAACCCCAAAATACCGGACAACTATTGTCCGATTGCTATCCTTTCATCCCTTAGCAAGCTCCTTGAAAAAGTAGTGGCTGAGCAGCTCTCAGAATATGTACAGCAGCACAAGCTGCTATCCCTGACCCAGCATGGTTTTCGAATGGGGCATAGCACCTCCACAGCCCTGATCTCTTGTCACATCAGGCATTAGAACAGCCACGGACCAGAGCAAACTCTCTGGAGCCATATTCATCGACCTGGCCAAAGTCTTCGACCTTGTTGACCATGCACTGCTCTGTCAACAGTTGGGGTCACTTGCCTTTTCCCCTACTGCTATGAAATGGATAATGGACTATCTACATGGTAGAATGCAGCAGACCCGCTTCAACAAAGTCCTGTCCAAACCCTTGCCGGTCACATCAGGTGTCCCTCAGGGCTCGGTACTGGGCCCCCTCCTTTTCTCCCTCTTCATCAATCAACTGCCAACGGTGACATCAATTGCAGTGCCATCCTATACGCAGATGACCTGGTGATAACGGCCCACTCTAGTGACACTGCCACTCTTACCAAGAGTCTGTCCGAGGACTTTAACCAGGTCCTGACCTGGGTTACGGATCATAAGCTGGTCTTCAGTCTGAAAAAACTCAGGCCATGCTATTTGGCTCAGCTGCCAAAATCAAAGCCTCAATATCCCCCCTGAACATAATCAATCCGGACGGATCCTCCCTCCCTGTGGTGAACTCGGTCAAGTATCTAGGGGTCACATTAGACCCTCAACTTGACATGGGGAGTCACATCGCTAAAGTCTGCAGAACAGTGAACTGCAAGCTGGGCCTGGCCTACAGGGCCAAGTACAACCTCACACCTGCGGCCAGGCTTGCCCTAGCGAGAGGAGTACTCCTTCCCTCTCTCAGCTATGGTCTGCACATATTTGCTCACTCCACTAAGACTCACCTCACCAGGTGGCACACGGCATACAACAATATCTGCCGTTTCGCCCTGGCGGCTCCCTGCCTCACCCATCGCTGTGAGCTTTATAATAAACAACGGTGGCTCTCCCCAGCCAGATACCTGGTCTTTGGGATAAGTTGCCTCACGGGCAAGGTGATCAGAACTGGTACCCCATCGGGACTGGCCCAGCTTCTACCATCAGCTGACATTTCTCCTTACTCATTAAGGTCCCAAGTCCAGGGGACGCTCAAAGTTCCTGCCACAAGAACTCTCATGGGAGCTAGGAACTTTGTTGTGTGTGCGCCCAAACTCTGGAACTCCCTCCCAGAGTCTGTTTGCTTGGCCCCCTTCCATCATTGTCTCCGAAAATCCATGTGGGACTTCCTGAAACAAGCCTCAGCATGTGACTGCCCCCAGCCTCCCTAGGGCAACACTGCCTCTTACAGGGCTGCCTGGAAACTACTGCTGCTTGCCCCACTCCATTACCATTACCTGACCTGGATCTAACTGTTGTCTTGCAGACTTAGGTCTTGCCTTAATCTGCAATCCTTATTATATGTTTTTTGACTTGTCTTGCTTGTAACAAAATGACTATAAGCTGTACCATTGCTTTCTACTCCCCTGTATAATGTGCCCTCTGTATTCTCATATGTTGCCTATGCTGTCATTATGTTAACGTGCCCTCTGTATTATTCTCATATGTTGCCCATGCTGTCATTATGTATTTGAAATGTGTCTTTGTACCAGCATGTTGTATTCTCCCGGGTCGTTCCTGAAAATAGGCATAATACTCGTCTAGTGTACTTACCCGGTAAACAAAAGCTAAATAAATAAATGAATAAATAAATCATATGATTTTTTTTTAGAAGTGAAATGGGAGAGCTCTTTGAATCTCACATTCTAGGGGTGCGGATATGGTTCACTTATCACCACTCTGGCAGTTCCACTGGAATGATGTAATTGGCTGGACATCTTTAGACTGCTAAGCTCCTTCCACCACCGAGGCAGCATATCCCCAACTTCGTCCTGTGACGTCAGATCTTTCTTTCGCTGGAAGAAAAGGTCACCTCCTTTGCAGCTTCCCCTTAGGTTTTCTGTGCCATAGGTGAACTTTCTCTTTGACGTTTTCAATACTCCTACTGTTGATTGCCACGGTTCCTTCAACTCTGTCCGACAACCAATGATGGAGCAATAGAAGCCAGATTTCAAATTTCATGTGCTGTGCTAGCAAAAAATGTTGGTCACCAATCCACATGACGTGTGCATGTACTGCCTGGGATGGCAACATGACGTGAACTGTTGTGTCCTTTGCAAAAACATGATTCCTGAGTCCCTCAGATAGGAAGCATCTGCTCTCACTGGATCGGCATTTGGAGCGGGATGTGAAGGACCACCCTAAGGGCCACAAGAAGGCCTTGGTTGAACAGTTTGTGGCCCTTGAGGTGGAAGCAGCATCTGCTGTAGCGGACACCTCCTCAGTCTCAGTGATGATCCCTGGGGCCAGCATCGGTGGGTCTTTCACAGGTGAATTCCATGAAATGTGTTTTGCTCTCCAGACCCATAGGGAGAGTCCTGCCCACTGTGGTTCTAAAAGCAAGTGCCACTGATGCCAGTTGTGGTATGGGAGCGATCGAGGTCCTCCAGGTCCCTTGATTTACCTGACTTCTCAATGGCTGTCGGGTGTTCCTCCGCTGGGGGGCAGGTTGAGGGCTTGTCATTTACTCCATCAGGTCTTCTAATCTGGTCAAGCAAGGCTTCAAGATTTTTCTCGAGCCTGTTGACCAGCTGTTGGATGAGCCTGAGGTGAAGTGTGTGAGCCGAAGATGAAGGAGAGTTCTAATAACCTGTGTTTGAGGGTAATATGGTTCTTGGACTGTTTGGCTGCATGATGGAAATTTCACCAAAGTGGAGAGGCAGGAGACTCAACTCACAAAAAACGACCAGTTTATTGAGCAATTGAACCACAGAAATCAGAACAGGGAGGGGGGCAAACAACACCAACAAAACATTTCTAACCACTCTGTGTTCATTACTAAACTGCTTGAGGTCACAGCTATAGCTGTAACTATTAGAATCACTATTCTAGGGGTGTGGATATGGTGCACTATTCACACTTACTTCCTTTCCCCTTTAAATCTAGCTGGAATGTCTCAAGCTAAGCTTCTCCCACCCACCTGGGTGGTATTTTCCTCGGCACCTCCCATGACATTAGATCTTTCTTTCTGCTGGAAGAGCCAAGTCTTTTCCTTTGCTGCTCCATGTGTGGTGTAGGCCCAAAAACAATTCCTAAATTTGCCATCAGTGTTTGTCTTCGATTCACATTTTTTCTCGGTTGTCTCTATCATCACGGATCAAGAAGAAGCCCGGTCTGGTCCTGGTTTCAAGCATTGTGTCGCATGCAACCAAAAAGTATCCCAGACAGACCCACACTCATGGTGCATTTACTGCCTCAGCGCAGAGCATGACACCAGGCCTGCAGCCTGTGTAAATCTCTCCTGCCCTAATCTCTCAATGACCATTACGCCTGTCTCCTTGGCTGGGCTTGGCAACCCAGCTTGTCATCCCAGCCATGGAAGAGGCAACAGCCCAAGTTGCGACAGGTGCTTCTTCGGAGTCAATGCTGCTCCCAGTTGGGGCCAGCACTGGGGCATCCTTCACAGCACGTTCAGAGAAATGTGCCAGTCTCTCCAGACACTCAGGGAGGGCACTTCCTGTGGTGACAAGAAAAAAGGCGAAAAAAAGCCCACCGTTAATCGTGGGACTGGGAATGAGCACACTCATCCTGCTCCTGCGAGTCCCTTGACCGCTCAACAACCGTAAAGCACTCGGCCTCGGCCAAGCCGATGCTGGGTGATGGTCAGGCTGCTAGTTCCACGGTACCCTCGTCAGGCTTCTTGGCAATGACACAGGCGAGCAGGAGGTTGAGATATTTCTCTACCTGGTCGACCCATTATCTAAGGGGGATAGAGGACAACTGGTTCTTCAGGAGTCCAATTCTGTAAACCCTCCTCCAGGAGGGTCAGGAGCAGTCGGTAGACCAGACTGTCTCCTCCCAAGATATACCTCCTTCTGGGATGCTGCGGCAATTGTTGGTACACGTGGTGTACATGGCCCCTCCACCCACTTCTCCTCACCATTGACACTTCTGTCATTGGTCGAGATCTAGGTCTCGGTCAAGATCATTGTCAGGGGACTCCTTGCATTCCCACACTCGATCCTCTGCCTGGAAGCGCCACTGGCGCTCCTCTTCCTCCTCATCTTTGGATGAGGAGAGGCTCTGTCGCAGGCTGTGTCGGTGCTGTGAGGAGCTGATGTGGCAACAGTGGGTCCTCAGGCAGGGTAGGCCCCTTCCCCCGTATCTTGAGCTTCCCTGGTCACTCCCAGTCCTGCCACATCTGGTGTCTCCGGCGCCAGCCTCTCCACCACTTCACGAAGAACTACCGCCCAGGCAACCCTTACAGGGAGCCCATACCAAGGCCTCCCACCAGGCAACTGGCCTTCGTGGTCTGCTGTCAGTTGAGATCATCCACGTGGACGAGTCTAGGGTGGTTCATGGGGAAAATCGGTTGAGGGCAGTCTTTGAGGAGTCTTTGGACTCTGATGGGTCCTCTATACAATCTTCGAGGACCTCAGGCTTCAACTGTGAATCAGCTGACGAGCTGACCACCAAACACAGGCTGGTGTCCTTCATGGCTTTGCTCCGGTTGATCTCCAAATCAATGGATATCCCCTTGCAGCTGGTCCAGAATTGGGCCAAGAAACCCCTCACAGAAATCCTGGATTGGGATGATTCCCTGGGGGTCATCTTCCCAGTGATGGAGGCTATTCTGGGACCTGTGCTGGAGCTCTGGCAGCATCCTGCCTCCTCTGCGGCACTCTTGGCCCATATGGTCCACAAGTATGCGGTCCCAACTGGATCCCTGTCCGGTTTCTCAGACCACCCCTTGGCTGAGGGGTCCCTTCCCCCTGACAAGGAGTCCAAGAAGCTAGACTGCGCAGCCATGAATGTTTATGTTGCGTCCTCCCTGCGTTTTCATCAGTTCTGTTCACCTGTTCTAGATTTTGTTTTGTTTTTTTTCTTACCCAGTCTTTTGAGAGGTTACATTTTGTTGTAATGTACTGTGCTGTTTGTGTTGTTGTTCTACTACTATTGCCAGTAGTAAGCTTCAGCTATTACATTAGGCTATCATTTTTTTTTATTACCTCTTTTTCCCTATGGTTGCTGGTCCTGAGGCATCCCCAGCTTGTCTCGCCTGGCCTGAGACCCCCTCTTGCTCCAATTTCCCTGGAACCCCGACCGGCATCACAAACCACCATGTACCCCCTGACTTGTGCCCCCAGGGCTGGGCCACCCTCCACTTACTTTGGGCACTTCTTTCAATCTAGCTTGAAACATAGAATTTGACGGCAGATAAGGACTGCTTGGCCCACCTAGTCTGCCCATTTTCCTACCTAACAGATAAGCTGCAGATCCTAGTTAACCAACAGCTTACTTCCTCCTACCCCCCACTAGGACTGCCTTATGTCTGTCCCATGCATTCTTGAATTCCCCCACTGTACTTGACTCCACAACCTCCTCAGGGAGGCTGTTCCATGCATCCACAACCCTCTCCATGAAAAAATACTTCCTCACAGTACCTCTGAGCGTCCCCCCTCTGTCTTCAGATTGTGCCCCCTTGTTCTTGCACATCTCTTTTTCTGAAAGATGCTTCCCTCTTGGACTTTGTTGATTCCCTTGAGGTACTTGAAATTTCGTTTCTATCATGTCCCCTCTCTCCCTTCTTTCCTCAAGGGTATACATATTACGCTCCTTTAGTCTTTCTTCATATGTCTTCTGGTGCAGACCCTGCACCATTTTGGTTGCCCTCCTCTGAACAGCCTCCACTCTGTCTGTGTAATTGCGGAGATGGGGTCCCCAGAACTGCACACAGTACTCCAGATGGGGTCTCACCAACTGTCTGTACAGAGGGATAACAACTTCCTGTTTTCTACTATTGATGCCTCTCCCTATGCATCCCAATATCCCCCCAGCCTTCCTTACTGCCTTCTCACATTGCTTTCCCACCTTTAGGTCATCTGATATAATTACCCCCCAGGTCCCTTTCCAATTTTACTGTTGTCAGTATCTCACCCCCCAATGTGTACTCTCCTCCTGCGTTTTTGTTTCCCAGGTGCATTACCTTGTACTTCTTTGCATCGAATCCAAGCTGCCATACATTTGACCATTCCTCCAACCTTTTTAAGTCCCTTCTCATCCTTTCCACTCCATCTTGTGTGTCAACCCTGTTGCAGATCTTTGTGTCATCTGCAAAGAGACATACTTTTCCTTCCAGTTCCTCTGCAATGTCACTTATAAAGACATTAAAAAGGACCAGTCCCAGTACTGAACCCTGCGGTACCCCGCTAATAACCCTTCTTTCTTCACTGTGGACTCCGTTTACTACTCCCTTTTGTGTCCTGTTGTCTAGCCAATTTTTTATCCAGGCTACCACCTTGGGACCCACTCCAAGGCTGGCTAACTTGTGTATTAATCTTTTGTGTGGGACTGTATCAAATGCCTTGCTAAAATCTAGGTAGGCCATGTCCACAGCCCCTCCATGGTCTACTACTTTGGTCACCCAGTCAAAGAAATCCATTAGATTCGTCTGACATGACCTTCCCATCGTGAATCAATGCTGCCATGGGTCCTGTATCCCACTGGCCTCTAGGTACTCAACAATTCTTTCCTTCAGAAGTGATTCCATCATTTTTCCTACCACTGAGGTCAAACTAACTGGTCTGTAGTTTCCAGCCTCTGTCCTGCTCCCACTTTTGTGAAGAGGAATCACATCCGCCCTCCTCCAGTCCTCAAGTACCACCCCATCCTCCCATGATTTGTTAAAGAGAGTAGTCAGCGGTGTCACTAGTTCTACCCTTAGTTCTTTTAGAATTCTTGGGTGAATCCATCAAGTCCCATTGCTTTGTCCACATTCAATTTTATTAGTTCTTTCAGAACCCTTTCTTCTGTAAATGGACTGGTATCGACCCCATCTTCAGAGTGTTTCTCTTGTTTGGTTTAGTTACCTCCCCCTCCTCTTCCTTTGTGAATACTGAGCAGAAATATTCATTCAGTATCCCTGCTTTTTCACTGTCACCCTCTGCCCACATTCCTTCCCCTTTATTAAGCCTCAATATCCCACCTTTGGTCTTTCTTTGCTCCCTAATGTACCTATAAAAGGTCTTATTCCCCTTCTTAACAGAGTTGGTTATCCTTTTCTCAGTTTGGCCTTTACTATTCTGACTGCCTTTCCTGCCTCTTTTTGCTTTAGCTGATAAAGTTCTCTGTCCTGCTCCTTCTGTGTTTCCATATATTTCCTGAATGTTATCCTTTTCTCCTTAACCTTCCCTGCCACCTCTTTTGAGAACCATAGTGTTTTTTTCCTTCGTTGTGTTTTGTTGATTTGGTTGATACAAAGGCTTGTTGCCTCTGTGATGGCTGTTCTGATTACTCCCCATTGTTCCTCCACCCCTCCTTCTTGCCTGTTTGCTAGTGCTTTTCTGAGGCACTCTCTCATTTTCCCAAAATCAGCCCTCCTAAAGTCCAATACTCTTGCTTTTGTATGGCTTGACTGTATGGCTGTGTTTATCGTGAACCACACTGTTTGGTGGTCGCTTGTTCCCATATGGCTACCCATTTCTAAATCTAAGATTCTGTCTCTGTCCCCATTTGATAGTACCAGGTCTAAGATTGCTTCCTCCCTAGTGGGTTCCAATACTAGCTGTCTGAGGCGTGCCCCTTGTAGGGCATCAAGAATGACCCTGCTCTTGGATGTGCCTGCAGCAAAGGTGCTCCATTTAACATCTGGCATATTCAGGTCCCCCATCAACAATATCTCCCCTTTTTCTGCCATTCTAAGGATGCCTCCTGTCATTTCCTTGTCCATTCCATCCCCCTGAGATGGGGGTCTGTATACAACCCCCATGCAGATTGTGGTGCCATTTCCTGTCTCCAGGGTGACCCAGAGTGCCTCATCTGCTCCCTGTTTACTCTTTAGTTCTGTTGCCTTGATCCCTTCCTTTACACAGAGGGCTACTCCTCCTCCTCGTTTATCCTCCCTGTCCCTCCTGTAGATTGTGTATCCTGGTATGTTGACATCCCAGTCATGGTTCTTTGTGTACCATGTTTCTGTGACTGCCACAATATCCAGGCAACCCTCTTCCTTCAAGGCCACTAGTTTAGGGAGCTTGTTACACAGACTACGGGCATTGGTACTCATCACCCTCCACTTTTTGCTGGCCTTACCCCTTTTAGCCCCATCCCTGTCCTTACTGCCTTTGCCTTTTTTTTACATTTACCTCTGTCCTGCTCCCTAATGACTTCTCTACCTTGGTGTTTACCTCACTAATTACCATGGTTTGTGGGGGGAGGCTGGGATTTCCCTGTTCCTTTTCAGTGCCTCCCCCCTTGGCTAGTTTAAATGCTTGCCAATGAAGCATTTAAACCTCTCACCTAGGATCCTGGTCCCCCCCCCTCCCCGGAAAGATGCAGATCATCACGCCAGTATAGGTCTGCATCCCTCCAGGTGGCTCCCCAGTCCCCAGTGAAACCAAAACCCTGTGCTCCACACCAGTTTTTCAACCATTCATTAAATTCCCTGGTGAGGAGCACCCTAGCATCACCCTTGCCATAGACAGGCAGCACCTCCGAGAAGGTTACCATATGCGCTACTTGTCTAAGGCCCCTTCCCAACTCTACAGACTCCTCTTGCACTGCTCTGATCCCATTCCTAGCCAGGTCATTTGTCCCTAGGTGGACAGTGACATCCAGCTCCCTCCCTCGTGCAGTTGCTCCCACGATCCTGAGGATTCGCTTCCTGTCCCTCCAAGTCATGGTGCCAGGCAGGTACCTTACCTCCCTCTTCCCTTCCTCCCCCACTTCTACCCCTGTAATGATTGTGTCCCCCACCAGGAGTTGTTTCCTTCCCCTGTGGGGTCCCATGCCACCCTCCTTTGGGTCTCCTTTGTGAAGGTTCCCAGCATCCTCCTTGGTCTCCACTGCAGGTGCCTCCATAGAGGAACCACTATCCACCGGAAGAGTGTATGAATTGTGGAGAGGTACAGCTGGAGGGATGAAACTCTGTTCCACCACCCTCTCCCTCCCTGAGCCCAGCCTGGTCCAGCCTCTCCTCTTTCTTGGCAACCTCTGAGGTAGTGGCATTGGCCCTCGAGGGCCTTGGGTGGGGGAGAAGGTTTCACGAATCCTAGCCAGGTCAGCCTGGAGACGGGCAACCTCCTCCCTCAGACCAGAGAGGTGCCTGCAAATAGGGCATCATCGCAGCCTCCAGAATGTCTCCCGGAACACTGCCGCCCCACAGCCATTGCACTGCACTACTCCTATTATGTCTTGTTTTGTGTCCCCTCTCCTGTTTCTCTGTATGCTTACTCTCTCCTCTCCTTACAACTCTCACCCTTCTTGTTCTGGGACAGCAACTTCCTATATTTTTCAGTAGCTTGGTGGTCTGGTGCGGGCTGGAGGATACTGGGACCAGAGAAGGCGGGGTCCGACAGTGGGCACGGGGCTGGCATACCATCGTCTCCTACAGGAGCTGTTTTTTTTCCTTTTGCGTGTGTATCTTCGTGATGGTCCCCCGGAGATGCGGACGTGCAATGACATCCAGTGCAAACTGAACGCGCTCCCGCACCCTACTCACAGATGTCCACTAGCACCTCCACCCCTCCCTGCATGCCCGACCCCTGGCTGATGCACTCCCAGTCTTCACTGGGAGTCGCTGCTGCTGGGGCGTCGTGAACCCTCCAGAACCCGGGTCGCTGGCGTGGTGCGAGGTGTGGCGTTGGTCGCCTCAGCCCTCAGTGCCACTGGGCCGGCTCACATTAGGCTATCTTTAGCATCATGTAGCTCCCATGGCCAACTAGTGTTTTACCATTTCCCCTACTCCCTTTTCCTTGGGTAGCATCTGGAAATGAGCCTTGCCTTAGTGCCTCTTTCCCAGGCACCAATGTTTAAATAAATAAAACAACATCTTTGTTTTTTCTGTGGCACTGTGACCACAGCTATAGAAATTATTCTCTGGATGGGGCCCAATTAATGTAAAAATGTTGTAGACTAAAACTGAAGGCCTTCTATGGCCCAAGCACACATGAGAAGGGTTGCTCACAGTGCCTGACCTATTATTGGGGGTGACCAACACTTCTGTGTGTCTTTTCCTTTGCTGCAGGCAGAGGACACTGGAGCAGCTGGAGGAGAAGATCTCAGCATTGAAGAAGGAAGTAGTAGTGGGGAAGGAAGCCCTGAGCAAAGCAACCCTGGAAAAGGAGGTGCTGGAGAGCGAGAAGGCAGGACTGGCAGAGGCACTCACAAAAGTAAGATACTTCTTCCGGCAGCACGTTATCTGGGTTATGCTTCCATTTTTCTTTCTTTCTGCTTTTTTTAAACAAATTTACTTTGTTGAATGTTGATATGCTGTAGAGATGCATCTTACAAACAAAGTTACATACGTCCCATATTCTCAGCCCCCAAATTACAGGAGCCACTAGGATACATATTGGCATGCGTTTGAAAAGCTAACCGGATCATCTTTTTAAAAGTAAAGTTAATCTCATAGTAGAGTTGGAGTACAGTCTATTATGGTTAGCAAAGTGTCCAGAGAGTCCCACCTTTTTTGGAAGGCTTGATATCTGCGCCTCATTGATGCTATCACACTTCCCATTCTTAGCACTTGCAACATTACCTGATTCCATTCCAGCACTGAGGGAATTTCCTGGTGTAGCCAGTGTTTTAAAGTTAATTTTTTGATCACTATAGCTATTAAAGTGAAATGGTATTGTTTTCCATTAGAGCATATATGTGCATCCCTAATATGCTTCTGTCCCTAGTAAAAGTATCCTCCAGTCCTAACAGGGGGTCTGGTACATTTTATACTGCCTGCCATAGGGTCTGGGCTTTAGAGCAGTCCCACAGTGTATGCAGAAGGGTGCCCTCTTCAACACCACATCTGGTACATAAAGGAGAGTCGAGTATCCCCCCCACTTAAATAGTTGGTCGGTTTAGTACATATTGTGTATGATTTTAAATTGCATTAGCCTATAGCAGTCTAGCTTTATGAGTATTAGTATACACTGTCTCCCATAGTTTCTGATCTGTGCCCTGGCCAAGGCTTCTGGCCAGTATGTAGGCACTCTGCCATACCTATGGGGCATGGATCTACCTAGAGCTTGGTATATACTAGAAATAGCATGTCTTTGTTGACTGAGTTTGCCAAGTTCTCGCACTGTGAGAGGTGGTGCTCCCATACATGTTGGCTTACCTAATGCTTTGCTCAACATGTTTTGTATCTGTAGGAATAAACAGATGCCCTTATCAACAGCATACTTCTGTTGCATTACCTGGAACCTGCTCCATTCATTTCCATTAATCAGTTGATGTTCCTGTTTACCCCCTAGTTTAAAACTGGGATTGTGCCATAAAGACTGGTCAGGTGGCATGCCAAGGGAGAATTTTAAAACTCTAACCAATTGTTTGTGAATTAGGACTGATGTGTGTATAGGGGTATTTTGCAACTCCTTCGGTAATTCAGATATTTTTGTATATGATAGTGATGGGAGACTAACTCTGCAAAGCGCTTAACCAGCATTCTATTAACAACCATAGTGGTACATATGGAGAGGTAGCTCGCTGTCATATGAGTACCACCTAAAGTATTTCAGTCCCTGTGCTGCATGGAAATAGGCAAATAATTCAGGTAGTTTCCGCCCTTCCCTTTGCTCGGCAGAGGCCAGTTTTAGGTATGCCTTTCTTGGTCCCTTTCCTTTCTATAGGAATGTAGAGGTCATGGCATGTAGTTCCTGAAACCAAGTGACGGGAAGTGAAATAGTTAACATGTTGAGAGGGTATAGAACCCTGGGCAGAATGTTCATCTTTATTATGCTAATGCGGCCATATAATTTATTTTTTTATTTAAACGTTTAACCAGGAAATACATACAGCTCGTTTCCAGATGTGTCCTGGGGGAGAGAGGAGTAGGAGATAGCTAACAATAAAAGAAAACAAAGTAAAATACAATAATTTAGTAATTACAAGGAGAATCATAAATATCGTGGGCAGAATAGTAAATGAAGGCAACTAGAAAATAACACACACTGTAATGGATACAGAAAGGAGTATAGCAGAACAGTAAGAAGAGGGCAAGACTAGAGAATGGAGAAAAAGAGGAAGGGTCACAAGCAGCTGCAGGTAGGATGACAAAAGTCAGAAAGAAGGAAGGAGAAGAGGCAAAACGAATAGAAAGGGGAAGGGAGGATCAGAGTTTTGGAAAGCGGTAAGAAAAAGCAGATTGGCCAACAATAGATTTTCTAGAAGGAATAGTGAGATAATGGAAAGCATTGTTGCCAAAAGGGAAGGAGGAGGGAAAAGAAGGGATTTGAGATGGGAGGGCAGTATGTTGAACCAGAATTTGGATAAAAAAGAGACACAATAGGAAAGGCACCTAGTATGAAGAGAGGGGAGGGAAAGAGCTGAGTAAAGAGAAAAGTGGTGAGTATGAGAGGGGCAATCTAAAGCAAAGTGGCAGACAGAATGAAAAAGAGGATCTAGTCTGACAAGGGAGGATTTGGGGCACTACTGTGGACTGTCACCGCAGTCAAAGATTGGAAGGATAATTTTAGGACAGTTTCTCGGCAGGCAGGGAGAGATATACTTACTTTGTTCCTGTACAAAGCACCAATTCTTAGGGTGAAGCTTTTGGTGAATTGCATCAATGTGCCCAGAGAAATCAAGCTGCTGGTCAAGGCAGCCCCCGAGGTACTTAAAGGAGGAGACAGCTTCAATTTTAGCACCATCAAGGGTATTAAATAGTGGGGGAGAGGTAAGTTTGGCAAGACTCCGATGGGTACCAAAAGTCATTGAGACTGTTTTTTTGGCATTAAGAGACAGTCAGTTATCCTTGACCCAGCGTTGAATGTTGCTGTAGTCAGAAGGTAAGGTCACGGGGAGAGGAGCCAGATGCAAGAGGAACTGTGTCATCAGTGTACATATGAATGGATGCAGAGGACTAGACAGAGAGGGTAGGTCATTTAGGAATATTGAAAAGAGATTAGGATCCAGGACAGACCCTTGAGGGATGCCTGAGCTAATGGGAGGCGAAGGTGAAATGGATTTTCCTATCCAGACAGCTTTTTTTTTTTCTGTGAACTATTTTTATCGCCGCTGCCCTGGAACACTCTCTCTGGCATCACTCGCTCACCACCACTATGCTACCACCCACCTAAAGCCTGCCCCACTGGGAAATCAGGGACAGACACTCCCCCCACCTACCTGGTCCATCGACTGGTCCCCTGCACTGGAACCAAGGCTGGACAGGAGGATTGGGAGAGCCAGTGGGTTGAGCCCGGCATTGGGGGTGTGGCGGTGGGGCATGGGAAGGCGCCGGCGCCAACCCAGGGAGCGGTGGGGGTGCTTTTTCTTTTGTATGTTGCCCCGGGAGCATGGATGAGCAATGGCATCCATGCACTGACTGTGCTGATGCCCGCCGCCTCTCCACCCCTAAGATAGGCATCGCTAACTGCAGTGCCCCCAATCTCCATCGGGGGCCACTGATGAGCGATGCAAGGCCCACTACCCACCCCGGGAGAGGAGACAGATCCTGTCCCTCCCCAGCCAACCCCCGGCGGCCCGAGTCCGTTCCCGAACCCAGGTCGCCGGCGTAGCACGAGGTGTGGTGTCCAGCACCTCAACCCTCAGCGCCACCGGGCCAGCTTTATCCAGATAGCTTGAGACCTGCCTTTAAGGTAGGAACAAAAACAATTGACTGAAGAATCAGACAGGCCCACAGCTTTGTTTGTCCAGTAGTAGGGGATGCGGAACAGTGTCGAAAGCTTTGGCAAGATCAACAGAAATGTCAGAAGTCATCAGTCCTTTATCCATGCCTGTAAGTATGGAATCACTGAGCCGAAGGAGGGAGGTAGTAGTGGAGTGAAATTTCTTAAAGCCAGACTGGAAGGGAGGGAAAAAAGGAGGAGTTGTCAGGAAAGGATATCAGCTAAGATAGAACAATGCATTCCTGTAACTTAGCCAAGGTAGGAAGGAGAGAAATTGGACAGAAGTTACTAGGAGAAGTGGGGTCACCCCCTTTGTGAATAGGTATGACAGTAGCCTGCTTCCAGACGTCAGGGATAGTAGCAGAGGAGAAAGAGAGATTTAGAAGCAGTGGCAGGTGCCGAGTGAAGGAGAAGTTTAGGGCTGAGACCATCAGGACTACCTTCATTTAGTGGATTTAGGGAAAGCAGGGCCTTTCAGGAGATAGCAGGAGTGATGGGAGAGAAAGAAAACGAAGGAGGAGAAGAAGACAATGAGAGGGAAGGAGGGGGTGGTAGAGGAAGGGATAAAAGAAAGAGCACAGGTGGTAAAGTAGGAATTAAAAGACTCCACAACAGCAGAGGGCTCAAAGATATGGGAGTCACCAGTCATTAGAGTGGTCGGGGGAGACTGAGTCTGAGGAGAGAAGAGGGAGTGAAAAACCTTCCAAAAGTTGGAGGGGTTATTTATGTTGTTTTGGAACATGCAACCAAACTACTCAGACTTCGTATGTCTGACAGCTTTGGTACAGACTTTACAAAGGCTTCTATAGTGGGCCAGTGAAGATCTGGAGCCAGTGATGTTAAAAGCACTCCAGGCAAGGTGTCTGGAACAGAGAAAAGTAAGTACCTCAGCCGATATCCAGAGAAGATGTGAACCCCGCACTCTGGTTCTACGCAGTGGTGCATGACTGTCCGATACAGCCAAGAATTTAAAATGAAAGTAATGTAGGGCGGAATTTATATTACAGGCTGTAGAGATAGGGGACCAATCAATTTACCAGAGATCAGCAAGGAGCAAGGCCAAGTCAAGTGACTTACAAGACCTGAGGTATATGAATTTAGGGGGGAGCTTTAGGATGGTGTAGCTTACGCACACAGGAAACCATATGAAGATCGTTGAGTGCATCAGGAAAGATACCTGCATCTACTACACAGTGGGGATGAGAAGCGAGAACTCAGTCAATCCTGGAGTGGTTTAAGGGTCTGAAATTTAAACAGGTGGGTCAGAAATTAATTGGGTCAGCTGCAGTGACTTTACATTTTGAGAAAATGTATTGGCATTAGAGGTAATCCAATTTAAGTTAAAGTCACCAAGTATAAGTAACTCTCCACTCAAGGAGGTAGAACTGATGGAGGAAAGAAGCTCAGTAACTGAAGCAGAGGCTACACCAGGGCAGCAGTAAACATCAGCAATGAAGATGGAAATAGAGAAGGGAAGGGAGAGTTTAAGGAGGATCAACTCATGGGAAGAGGAAGAGGGAGAGGAGACAGGATAGTTGTACACTAGAGCCTAGTTGATATGTAAACTGCAACACCGCCGCCCCTTTGTAGCCAGGTGTAGTTACAGCTGAATTCAGGACCTCAGAGGAGAGTCAGGTTTCAGATATAACTAGAAAATCCAGCTGAAGATTAAGCATGATAGGTGATAACCGATCAATTTTTGGGAGAAAGCTGTGGATGATTACATGAGCCACCCTCAACCCTGTGAGAAGTTGCAAAGGTGGAGGTGTACTGGGACCAGGATTAATCTCAATGTCACCTGCTAACAAAAGTAGTAAGCTGACAATGAGTTTTTAGCATACAGTTATGTTGCCTGAAGAAGGGAGGGAAGGGAGGAGGGACAGAAGGCACGAAAGAGTTTCTAGCTGATACCAAGGAGCAGGAAGAAATTGGCACAAGGGACACCAGGGGAGTGGATGAGAGATGGAATTGAGGGAAATTATAAGGGAAGCCCTGCCCATCGTTCCAGATGCTGCTGGATGGCCTTCAGAAGGTCTGTAAGATTCATTTGTATCATCTGTGTTGTGGATTTAGCTATTTTGATACCCACATAGAGGACTGTCTATGGGGAGTCATTCACAACAAGGATATTCTCAATCGAGAGGTATCCTTGGCAACGTTAGACCTCGAGAGCGAAGTTCGAGAGGTCGTCCATTGCCAAGGATACCTCGAGATCCGAGAAGATCTTTGTTTGTGAATGACTCCCCATAGACAATCTTTTATAGTGTATGGGGAGTCTATTCATGTCAAAACAGTGAATGGAAACAGAATTTTTTAAAATCAAGCCTTATTTGGCTTCCGTGTTGTGGCTCGCTCCAGCACTACTAGCTCCTTCGCCGACGCTGCTTCTAAATCGCGCATGTGTGAATGTGTTCGATCTTGTTGTGCTGCACCGGTGACGTACCCAGTGCAGCACAAGATCGTGACGCACTGAGGCAAGCACAACAACGCTGTTGGGAACATGGATTTCCATGCTCAACAGCTTTCTACCATACACTATATACATAAAGTGTGTATTAGACCAACTCAGCCCTAAGCTGTTAAGATCCCTTCATCTGGCATAGCTGTTGAGGGGCAGGACAGTCATCTTTCCCATGTTTAACATATAAGGAGATTCCCCCAAATCCTTTGCCACATTGAGGGCTGCTGGCAGAGAGGAGGAGGGATTTCTAACATGCAGTAGTATATTGTCTGCAAAGAGCGAAAGCTTGGGGCTCCAAGTATAGATTAAATAAAAAGTGGGAGAGGGGCTTCCCTGTCGAGTACCATTTTCCGGGGGGAATCCAGACAAGAGGACCTTGTTATATCTCACTTTAGCTGAGGAATCAGAATATAGCAGACTCACCCGCTGGATAAACTCTTTTGGAATGTTATACTTTTCGAGAACCTTGAATAAGTATAGGCAGGAAACCCTATCGAATGCTTCCTCTGCGTCCAGAGAGGCCAGCACCATTTTCCTTTTTCCTGATGTATCCCTCCCATTACCTTGCTTTTATAAATCGGAAAGTAAAAGTCCACAAACCTTATTGGCTAAGAGATGTCACCTGACTGTGCATCTAACTGCTGTCAGATACTGGTTCTTGTTTTTAACTCAGCCAAGCCTATATACTAGACCAAATCAATACACCTTACATGAAAAACAAGCTATTGCAACTGTTGTAGCACCACCTGCTGGCTCAATATAAACAAAAACTTCATAAATTTAAAACATTTTCTGCCATTTAAAACGTACTGAAACAACTCATTTAAAAAAAGGTTATTTTATTGATGATAACAGCACATAACAGTGAACAATTTGTAGAACACAAGTCACTCCTGAGTTGTGCATTAAAGGATTTTATTGCATTTTCCAGGGGTGTAAGGACACTTGACCTTGTGCCTCACACCCCTAGGGTGTGCATCCAAACCCCTTTAATGCATACCCTCTCATGGCTTATTGGTTATACAGTCACTCCACTCATGGCCTCGTACAGCAGGAGACCCTGTAGCCAATGATGTAAGAGGAATGCTGGTTGTGGGGGAGCTTAGAGCTACTGCAGTTCCAGTCTGTCCCTCCAGGAGTTACTATACACAATGATTTAGGAGCACCAGCTGTGGGGGAGCTCACAGTTACTACTGTCTCTGCCTTGCCCAGCAGGAGTCACTGTACACAGCATAGTAGAATCACTGACTGCGGGGGGGGGGGGGGGGGGACTCACAGCTACTCCTGTCCCAGCCTCTCCCAGCACAAGTCACTGTAGGCAGTACTGTAGGAGCACTGACCATGGGAGAGCTCAAAGCTACTCCTGTCCTAGCCTCTCCCAGCAGGAGTCACTATAGACAGCTTTGCAGGAGTACTGACTGTGAAGAAACTCACAGCTACTCATGTCCCAGTCTGTCACAGCAAGTCACTGTAGACAATGTTGTAGGATCACTGACTGTGGGAAAGCTCACAGCTACTCCAGCTACTCCTTTCTCAGCCCCTCCAAATAAGAGTCACTATGCACACCACTGTAGGATCACTGACCATGGGAGAGGTCATAGCTACTCCTGTCCCAGCCTCTCCCAACAGGGGTCACTGTAGACAGCGCCGTAGGATCACTGACTGTGGGGGAGCTCACAGCTACTCATGTCCCAGCCTCTCCCAGCAGGAGTCACTGTAGACAGTGTTGTAAGATCACTGACTGTGGAGGAGTTCACAGCTACTCCTGTCCCAGCCTCTTCCAGCATCAGTCACAGTACAAGGCACTGTAGGATCCCTGACTGTAGGGGAGCTCACAGCTACTCCTGTCCCAGTCTCTCACAGCATGAGTCACTGTAGACACCGCTCTAGGATCACTGGCTGCGAGGGTGCTCACAGCTACTGTTGTCCCAGCCTTTCACACCAGGAGTCACTGTAGACAGTAGCATAGGATTACTGGCTTTGGGGGAGCTCACAGTTACTCCTGTCCCAGCCTCTCACAGCAGGAGCCACTGTACACAGCATTGTAGGACCAACGACTGTGGGGGAGCTCACAGCTACTCCTTTCCCAGCCTCTCCCAGGAAGAGTCGCTGTAGGTAATAGAGTAGGATCACTGGCTGTAGGGAGTTTTCAGCTACTCCAGCTCCAGCCTGTCCCAGCTGAAGTCACTGTAGGAAGTTGTGTAGGGGTTCTGTTAGCAGGCTTACTGCTACAGCAGTCCCAGCCTGTCCCAGCAAGAGTTTCTGTGGGTAAAGGTTTAGAAGCATTGACTGTGCGTGGAGCTCACAGTTCCACCAATCCTGGCATCTCCCAGCTGTAGTCACTGTATGCAATGGTGTCATATGAGGGCATTCACCGATAGGTATATAATACTGACTGAGGGATGACCTCAAGATACAATCAAATGTCAAGAGATGTGAATTTGAAGACCGAATGTTTTTGGAAGTATGAGGAATGAAGCCTTTGCCCCTAAAGTGGTTGTTTCAGCTTTAGCGTACTAACAGTATCTTAACAAAGGCTCAGTGTGTCAGTAGGGAAACAGAAATACGGTTTATGAATCCCTGGCATGAGGCCAGGTTAACTCAATTTCTAGTTTCTGGAGTCAGAGTCCCTGGGGATCTCATCAGGCCCCATGACTTTCTCTACACATTGCCGCCATCGTAAAGCCTAATTTATAACACATGTGCAGTGTTTATGCCTTGGGGGTTGGGGGTAATGATATAGAATGTTTTGATTATTGTGGCGTTCCCCTCTGATCTAAAACTGATCCTTTAGAACAAAGCAAGCCCCCTTCCCTGCGAACGGATTATCAGCTCTGACATTTCCCTGAGGTTTATTTTTTCATATTCCAGTGACTTTCTGTTCTGTAACCTCGACCCCCACTCCCCTGCACTCCTGCTTACGTTGCCACAGCGATCACCTAAGTCACACAATGGTTTATTTTTATTCACCACTTTCTCTCGGGTCTGTATGCACCTCCCTCAGCACCACAGAGTAGCCTAGCTGACCAGTCCGCATGTCACCCCAGCTTTATTTTTGTACAAAACTGACTCTGTCATCTGGAAACACTTTTAACAAGGAAAGGCAAATGTTATTTATAAAGTACCATATCCTAGGGGCTCAGGGCACTGTGCAATCCATAAAAAGAGGACTAAGCATAAAACAACAATAAAGAGTTTATTTTTATAACTAAAGCAGCAGTAGTACATACAGTTTAAGTTAGATTTAAAATCTATCTGGGGATGCCAACGCTGCTGATTGCCACTGGGTTAGCCCATACAATGAGTTTGCACATGACACTTTGTGATGCGTCTCAGTTGTGCTACTAACTTGCCTTTCTGTAACCTCCGCCTCATGCCCTGCTCTCCTGTATTCACTATTACCCCATGGTTTATTTTCATAGTACCACTGACTACGGTTCTGCAGCCTATCTCTCTTTCCAAGTCCACTCATTTATGATGATTGAAGTAATAAACATTCTGTTTACAAGATTTGAAATTCAAGATTGCACTGGTGATTGCTAGTCTAATTTCTGAATTTTACCATAATTGTAGTGTTAGTCTTTCAGCATGTGTAGAAATAATCGGAATAAAAGAAGGATTAATATACAGCAAATTAAAAAAAAATGAAAAGGAGGCAATTTAAAGAAAAATACAAGTTCTATAGATTCACTGATCCTGGTATAAAATGCAAAATTCTGTGAAATTCTTTGTTTTTACCAGTGTGCAGACAGCCCAGATTCTGGAATTTTACCAGGTTTTTCAGTACAAAACAAAAACCAATGGCCATATGACTCATTGCTACAAGATTCACTGCAGTTTCCAGGTCTTGCATTGTCAAGAGATGCATTTGCATATTTCTTATTGCACAAAATGTTTATACTTGTGTATAACTGGCTGATTTATTCATTCTGTGCTCCAGGTTGCCTTTTGCTCTTGGATACTGAGTAGCTTAGCTCCCTTCCACCCACCTTAACTCCCTCCTCTAACCCCCTTCTGCTCCCTCATACTCCCTTCATAACACCGACTCTCACTCCTTTACCCTCCCTCACATGAAATCTTCTGCAGACTAAGCAACATTCTCCTTCCCTTTCCCTAAGCTCTGGTCTTCCCTTCCATTCCCTATACTCTCCGCTCCATCTCTAAACCATTTTCCCTTAAAACTCTCCTTCATGAATTCTCTTCTCAATCCTGTAGCTGCATTAGACTGCATAGTGGCCTCCAGGTTACCAGCTCCTCCGAGTATACCTCCATTGACCTCAGCTGCCCTGGGTTTTTGCATATCAGTTTGAGTGCTGAATCTGTTATCAGTGTAGCTCTGAACATGCCCACCGGTGCAGCGGTAATGCTACCACTCATGACGCTGACGACCTGACTTTGGGAACAAGCCTGGGCTGTTAGAGTGACAGCTGGGGGGAGGAGGATTGAGCATCCCACAGGATACTGTCCTCCAGGGAGGAAGGGTGTCGCGCCCCGCTGCTTTGCTGCCACCTAGGTGACCACAGGTGGTGGCGCAGGGGATAAGCGACTGGTAGGAGGGGGCCATCGGAGTGCATCCACGAGTTGGCTACATCAGGCCTCACCAGCAGCCAGTCGTGATCTGCTCTCCTGGTGGATGGTGGGGAGGACAATGGAAAATGGTGCAGAACTGGGAGGATGAAACCTTCGCTGGCCCACCACGTACCACACTGGACTCGCGCTACCATCACCTGGGGACACCATCAGTCTTCATCTCCACCATGGGTGGCCAGATTGATCAGGAAAGAAATGCCATGGAGTTGAAGGCATACTTGGCCCGGGGGAGGGGGGTTAAGCCAGAGGGGCAGCACAGCAGTGTGTCCAGGTGGGCTGATGGTCCTGGAAGAATAGGTGGTGTAGTCTCAGCTGGGCTGGAACCGGGTATATGGCAGTAGTTGAAAGGAGGACCCATCTGTGACCGGGAGGATAAAACAAATTCGGGGAAAGAAAAATCGATGTAGCTCTGTATTTACAGTATAGTGCCCCATTTGCACAGCAACTGTAACTTGCCAGCCATTTTTATTTTATGGCACCTGATTGTCAAACTTGTAAGACACTCCCTTCCCCCCCAGCACGCATCTGGAAATGAGCCGCCACCCACTCACTATGTCTTCTTTGGAAATAAATAGCTACATACATATAAAGGATATGCAGTGGGGACCTGTGTGATAAACCTTTCATGTCCACAAGTGCAATTTGGTCTCTGGTAAACTCACAAGTGGTGGAGCAAAGCTAGCCATAAGTGATATGCCCCAGGTCAGACTCTACGAGTAGAGAAAAAAACTTTATCACACAAGGTCTTTGGCAATCAGTTGGGATGTATCTGTGAGATCTTCTTTGGGGATATCTCTGTCATCTGGTCACACCTATCGAACTTAGCCATCAGGTGCTAGGATCACACGGAAGCTTTTCTGCAGCAGTCTAGTAGGGGCTGCTCACGCCGATGTCAGGTTCAGACATCACAGCCCTATATAAGCATGGGCAACCCTACTCCCTCCTCAGTTCTTTTCCACCATCAACTATTCGCACACGGACTCCACGGAAGTTTTGTCGCTTAGCCAACCGCCAAAATTTTACTTAACTTTTATTTATTTATTTTTTATTTATTTGTGGTTTTGGAAAAGACCTTTGAGCATGGTGCACTTTTTCAGAAGTTCCACGTCAACAGGTTGCAGCACAGAAACATATACAAAAAGAAAACTGACAATTACACCAAGACATCCAGGAATTTACAGGTGCTGGCACAAGCTTTGTACATCATGATAAGGTTGGCGATTCAATAAAAATGAGTATGGTTAACAATGTTCTTCAACCTAGATTGGAATTCTACATTAGACTCATCCTTTAAGCCTGATGGACAACAAGATCTTGGGCATAAGCTGCCCAAAGGAGTAGGCTTTGTCAAAAGAGGAGGAAAGGAGAAAGGAGGAGTCCAGGCTAAGGACAGAGGGTGGAGGGATGCAGGAAGCAGTGAGAGGGGAAGAGTGGGAGAAGGATGAGGAGGGTGCGTGAATTAGGGGAGGAGCAGGAGATGAGGGGGAGTAGAGATCAAGATAAGTTCCACGTATGTGTGTGTGGGGGGGACCTGGGGTGGTAGGCTGAGAGCGGTGAAAATAAACCACTCAGCAGGGGTTATGCAGAGAGAAAGGAGAGTGGTGGGAAACCTACGAGAGGCAACTGGAGCAGGGCCCTATCTTACACTCAGGGGATTTGGTTTTATTTAGTTACTGCCTTCAAATCACTTTATTTGAAAGTGATTCCTTTTATTTTTGTATTTGGAGAACTACTCCTTCGTCGGCTCTTTTCCATCACTGCCACTGTGGAAAGAAGATTTCTTCAACCGACAACCACAGACTTTGTGTCTGCTGTCTCAGGCTGGTCACAGCACTCTTGCCTGTGAGCTTTGCCTGAAGTTCAACATCACCACTCGGTGGCACCAAAAGAAAGCCCTGAAGAAGTTCCTCATGGAGCAACAGGCAGCCACGGAGAGCAGGGTTCTTCTGGGGCTCTGCCCTCCCTGTCGCAGGCATCCTCTTCGGGCTGTCAAGTCACCAAGGCCTGGGACAAGTCCTCAGGGAAGTATCCTCATGAGGATAAGGACAGGCCTAAGGACCGCTCCCCAACAGTGATCCTGGTCCCCATTGGATTCTTCTTCCTCTTCTCCTGGGATTGCAGCATCGAATGCCTCAGCTTTGATACTTCTCTTCGTGCAGGCCTTTGCTCCCATCAGACCCCCCATGGTGAAGCATTCTCCTAGCCTTCTCAGGGCTGCATAGAGGCCATTGGCCCCACCGTTACAACTTCTCAAATTGCGAGGTCCACGGGTGCTGGGACTAGGGTTGGTACCTTTTGAAAAATGTTATGCAGGACATGTATGCATGAGTAGGAGCAAATGATTGGCTGGGGGTCTGGGGCCGCCTAGGCCCCCATAAAATTTTTAGATTTCTGGTGCTCTGAGATGAAATCTGAGCTTTATTCTGGTAGTTATACTGCTCTGTGGTTAAGTTATTGGGATGTGGCATACTTAATTACTGCTGTCTCAGCTGGCCAAAAACAGCACGCTGTGGGACGTGGGACACAGGAACAGTTTCAGGACAATCCCTATTTTTTTCAGGATGTGTGGCAACCCTAGCTGGGCCCCACTGCCTCTACTGCGGCTTGTTGCGGTTCGTCAGAGCTGGGTCCTTCGCCCTCTGTGTTGATACCTGTGTTAATGGTGCTTCCTTACCCTGCTGTCGACCTTAATGCTGTTCTTGCTTCCATAACTTCAGCTCCCACCAACAGTTTGTTCCACAGCCTGGGCCTTCGTCGCCCTTGCCATCAGACACTGCTGCTGTGTTGACGCCAGTTCGACCTATCCACCCTGTGTCCTATAAAGAGCTGTCGGTACTCCGACCATTGGTCCTTGTTGCAGAACAACCCGACGTTGAGGAGGAATATCACATTGATCTTATCCTTTCTGATGAAGAGGAAGATGTGGCGGTAGACTCCCCTGACAGGTCTACTGTTTCTTCCCGGTGTGAGGACTCGGTCAAACACACCCCAAAGTCCCACCCTCGAAGACCGCCCTTCTTTTTAATATTATGCAGCTCTGCAGCTCTCCTCCACTTATAGAGTTCTAGACTGAGGAGGAGGATGTCACAAGGAGGAACCTGGTGGATTTTTGATCCCAGAATTTCCACCCAAAGTTATTCCCCCTCTTCTCCCAGCACTGCATGATGCTGCCAGTGCTGCCTGGCATAAGCTCAGTGGTTCACCCATGCTGCAGCGACAACCAAGTTGCCAGTGTAAATTATGTCGCCAGCACTTGGTCGATGTCTGGCAGAGCACTCCGACAATCTGTTGTCTGGCAGTCGGAGTGCCAGCAATATATTTAAATAGCAAACTCCAGGTTGCATCCTGGTGGTAAGAAGGGCAACCCAGAGAACGGCAACAGTGCCTGGCACCAAAAAACCCAAGTTGCACAAGATGTGTGCTACATTATTTCCCTGACAACATTCCAGTGGCATTATTCCATCGGCACATTAAGAGACTGCTGGCTCAGTTTGGTACCTGCAATGCCCAGAAAGACTGATAAGCTTTAGCAGGTGCCCTTGGGGCTGCCTTTCTATGCAGCCTAGCTAGAAACAGCTGAAGTGGTAATCAAGGCTGCTCAGGACAGGTCCAAGGTGCCCAAGCACCTTAACTCCCTCTCCCTTGACTGGGAATCTTGGAGGATTGACCTCTGGGGAAAGAGGACTCTTCTCTGAGCCAGTTTGGGCCTTAGAATTGCCAGCTACTTGTTGCATATGATCAAGTAAGCAGAATACCCTCTGGAGAAGGGCAGGGCTGCTGCTCAGGCCTTTCATGAGGGTTCCCTGAGACAGTGGCTTCTCAAAATTCTGTATGCCTTGGAAGATGTTAGTAAGCATTTCCTCAGAGCCACCTATGAGATGGCTGATACTACAGCCAGGGCAACTGCCACTGGCATTTGCCTTAGCTCTCCTGGCTTAGAATCTCTGGCTTTTCGGCTGATGTCCAGTAAAAGGTGTTGAATGACCCCTTTGTAGGTTGCAAGCTTTTTGGTCCTGATGTGCAGGATATTATTATTGACCTGCAAGCCTCTGGCAGAGCTAGATGTCCACTTCCTTAATCATGCCCTGCCTAGGAGCAGATAAATGCCTTTCTTTTGTAAGGTCTCTCACAAGTCTGGCTCTGGAAGCAAGCTCCAGGGCAAGCGCAAGGTCAGCTATGCCTTGCCTGCCCCTCCTCCACCACGGGTCTCTCTGCTAGGCACTCCAGGGGCTGCTGGTTCTGCTTCAGTCTGACTTCTTGCCAGACCCCCCTCCTCTTGTTCCAAGTCAGGAGGTGGTGGTTGAAGGTCAGTTCTCCCTCCATCTGTCCCAATGGAGAACCATTACCACACATGTTTGGATCCTGCAGATAATCAAACAAAGCCATGCTCTAGAACTTCTAGAACAGCCTCCAGATATTCCACTGTTTCCCACTGTGGCGAGCTAGCCAACTGCCAATCATTATTTGCAGATATAATTCTGCTATATATATTTTTTTATGTGATTTTGTGTATGTGTACATGCCACAAGAATATCAGTGTTAATGCAAGGGGCACATGGAGAGAGAGACTGGATTTCTTTTAAAAATGTTTGACCTTCCTCTGACCTGAGGGACAGCTGCTTGCCGAGAAGCTAAGGTTGCATTTCCTGGTCCCTTTACAGAGATATGCCAACATCCATTTACCTGTCATAAACCATGCACTTCAGAGGCAGGATGATCTGATTCCAGGAACCTGTTATGGTATGTTGCATCTTATGAGGTGTGAGGACCAGGCATATCCTTTCTGGCAGACCTGTGTGAATTCTTTTACAGGTGCTTCAATGTTTTGGTGAATGGAGTATGGGATTAGTAGTGCTTATGTAACTGTAGTTTACTTTTTGGATTTTCTGTATTCCCACCCTTGGTGTGAAAGCCGGGTAGTGAGTAGGGAATAGAAAGCCCAGCACCAAGGGTGAGCAGAGTGCCAGAGAAGGAGGAGGAGGCAGGGGTGGAAGGTGGGTGTTTCTCAATGTGCTAAGCGGTGAACTGCTATGGGATGTTGGACTTTACTGAGGATGTGGAAGGAGCTATTCCCCCACATTGAACTTCGGGCTTTAGCCCTCCCATTCAATGTTTTGGTGAACAGAGTATGTGGTTAGTAGTGCTCATGTAACTGTAATTTACGTTTTGTTTTTTCTTTATTCCCACCCTTGGTATGAAAGCCGGGTAGTGAGTAGGGAATAGAAAGCCCAAAAAGATTACCTCCTTCAACTCACGGAGAGTATGACCAGTAGCATGCAGGAGAGAAAAAAAACCCAGGTGGGGGAAACCTCTGAGGACCCATGGCTACTGACCCATCCATCCTTAGGGCAAACTAAGAGGTGATGATCCTAGGTTCTTACAGCCATTTTCTCGTTTCTGAGTAATGTGAACTAATTGTAGAGCTGACGTTCCATCTTCAGAGTCTGTTGGATAATGCGTTCTGGAAGGTCGATTCTGAGGCTGAAGAGGCTGGTCCATTCTGAAGGAATGTCCAGATCCCGGATATGGATTAAGTCCAGCTGAAAAGGGGTGAACATGGTCCAGGATTCCGATGTGATATTGGTTGATATTAAATGGGGTTACAGAGTCAATGCGAGCATGAAGAGCATGAGCTGATTAAATCAGTTGCCAGATTCTGAACTGTGGGAAGTATGATGTGTTATGAAATCCTTAAAGTAATCTGTCAGACTTTGTACAGGGTGCGGGCAAGATAAAATGCTTAGTTTGTTTGAAGAGTGGCAAGTAGTTCAGACATTTGCAATGTTCTCGGAAGAGCTTGATCTCGGTACTGATTAAGGGAATGCAGGAATTGAAAAGGCTAAGTGGTGAAGTAATAGGGGCTTTGACATCTGGATTAGGGTGTCCAGTTTGGAGTTCAGCAATGTGCAATATTTCGCTATGTTGGCATCTATGGAGATGATCAAGGATTCGGACAGAAGCTTTAGGTACCTGGTAGGAAGGGGTAATGTGGAAAATTTCAGACTGATGAAGGAAAGGTAATAGTGGGAAATGGTGGATATGGGTATTTATATGGCTTAATTGCCCTTGGCAGGAGTTTAGTTGGCCATGGCGGCTTCGCATTGCTGTAGTATCCAATGTTTGAATTCTGTGGGGAGCCCGAGAATGGGTCTTTGAATAAGCCTATAGACTGATGTGACAAAGGGAAGTTGAGAGCAAGTGTAGAATGCAATGGGTGCCTAGCATGCTTAATCAGATGCAGGACTGTTGTGGGGCATAATTGGGATAGTGAGACAGCTAGGTCGGTTGCCGATGTGCAGAGTGAGGAATCAATGGAAACCTGTTGTCGGTGATGGTATTCGCTGGAGGGAGTATGGGAGGTAAATCCCGATGGATGAGTTAGAAGGACCACTGTATAGGTAGCTGGCATGATTTAGGGTAACATGATGAAGAGATTTAGATAACTTTATGGATCATGGTGACGTCCAGAGAACAGTGGCTTGGATAGAGTAACTTTATCAAGGCAGCTAGGCACCAGATATCCCACAATACGTGTTCTGGAATAGTAGCTGGAGAAAGTCTTAGGATCATCTAACTGCTATTCAGGGCAATACAAGGTGAATAACGTGTTCAGACAGAGTCAACGCTTTTAGGAGAAGATTATGAGGAGACGGTATAACTGATGATGCCAGTTCTGCTATGAGGTATTCTGCAGTTCCTGATATTCTTAACAGTGATGGTTATATGGAGTTGGTACATCTCGGAAGGACTTAGGGTCACGTTTCCAAGTAAAAGATGGAGTAAAGGAGACTCCACTAAATCTTGGATCTTATGAAGACATGAGAGGTAGTGATGCCCATACTACTTGACTTAACAGAATATACAAGGAAGCGTCCTGCAGAGTTGGTTGAGAGATGAGATCTGCTATAGTCCAGTCAACTGGGATTCCACAGACGGGTCTCGGGAAGATTATTGGGAAGTATTGATGATTCTGTCGTGACATAAAACTCTATAAGGCATGCTGTTCAGGGGATGTTGCTGGAAGAAGGTTTCCTCAGGTGAGAAGTACAGATACTCTGTAGAGCATTGGAAGGAGCTGTTATGATGGCTGAGGTAGGAGTATGAAATGGGTGAATGGGTAGGAGTAGTTGATCAGGCAGGGATGCTGGACATTGATGGTTGTAGCAATGCCCCCCCAAAAATGACATAGCAAAAGGAATGCCCCCCCCCCCCGCAAAAAAGCATACCAAATGTGCAGGAGCCCTGAGCTGCCCAGGTGTTGAGGAGGAAAGCAGCAGTCCCAGGATGGAGGGGAAAGTCCAAGCAGAAGTTCACCGATTGAAGCTGGAGATGGATAAGAAAACGTCTGAGGCCGAGCAGTACAGACATTGGCAGGTGCAGGGAAGGCACAGGACTGGGGCAGGTGCTAAAGCATATTGGAACAGATTACAGGAAAGCTGAAAGGCCCCGGGAGCTAGATCCATGGAAAACTTAGAAGTGAATCCAGGTATAAGGCGCTGCAAAGTTAAGGGATGAGGTTCCCATCTCCGAAGAAGATGGCGAACTTAAATTGCTGAGAGCAAAAGGCGCTGCAGGGATGGGGTATGATGTTCCCATGAACTGAAATTGCTGATAGGAAGTGCATGGGAATTGCTGAGAGAAGACCTCTGGATGGAAGAAGGGCAGCATAGGGGAAAAAGTGTAGAGGGCCTCAGGCACATATCCTTGAGGAGGAACAAATGGTACATATCCAGCAGGAGCAAGGGGGAATGCAGGCAGACATGTCTGAGAGGAAGGCAATAGGGAAACTGAATCATCAGGAGTAGCAAGGAAGGAGGAGATGGCAGCAAGGAGCTGAAGGTCTGGAGATCGGAGGAGGTTCAGCCTGAAGGCAAGCCACAACAACAGTGCACGGGAGCACGTGGGGAGGTGGAAGGCAAGCAGCAAGGAAGTCCAGGAGTCTGATGGCCTGAGTGGAGATGGAGACTGAACAAACTGGTGGGGTCCAAATCCAGAATGTGAGGAGACCAAAGGCAGGAACAAGGACATCGAGTCCACTGAGGTATAGGATGTAGTTGGGTGAGGTAGGAGATTAAGGCAAATGGGGTGTAGTGGTCCCGTTCCCAAACGGAATGCGGCAACTGGATATAGAATGCAGATGGTTGAAACAGGAGATTGAAGACACAGGCTCCCATCCCTGGTAGTCGGGGTGAGCAAACTTTCACTCGATGCCATACCAGACAGAGTTAGGGATGGAGACTGTGAGCAGGTATTGTATAGAATTGGCTGAAATTGCAGTTAAGGAAACATGCTCCCATCCCTGGTAGACTGGGCAAGCCCACCTTCACTCGATACCACAGAAGGCAGAGTTAGGGACAGAGGATGTCAGGGTGTTGGTATGACTGGTAATGGAATTTGGAAAGTGTCCAGTGGGGTAAAATGGTAGAAGGATTTAAATGGACTCACATCCCCAGCAGACATTGAAAGCCCACCTACGCTCAGTGCCTCAGAAGGCAAAGTTAGGGACGGAGACTGGAAAACTGCTGGTATGGGCTGAGCAAGGAAAGGACAGTCAATCACTGTGAAGTAAAAGGGACGTAAACAAAAGGGAGCGGGACAAAGGGAATGTAGGTAGGGAACAGGAGGAGGACGAGCATAAAGGGAAGAAATGGACAAAACATATGAATGATGACTAGCAGGCAGCGCCACATAGTACAGGGAGACAAGTGATGGGACACAACAGAGAATAGACAAAGGGAACAAAATGGGGGATCCAGAAGGGAGTTAGTATTGTGCAGGATCCCAATCAGCAATGGTGAAGTATGCAGGTGATAATTAGAGCTGAAAGGGTAGGAATTACGATGGGTAGAATGGGTTAAAGTTAGAACCTACAGGCTGAGCAGGGTATATGGACTCAGACCAGGAATATGGAAGAAAGGGGGTAAAGGCATTGGTAGCAGCGATGGCAGACAAAACTGCAGGGGAAGGTCATGTGGGATAGATGACTGAGTGCAATAGCTGCTGAGGGATGTCAGATGTCAGACCAGGTAAAACATGGCATGGGGCTATTGTAATAGGAAGGAACGGTGATGGAGACGGAGTGCCGGTACGAGGGCCGGGAAAATCCAGAAGAAAGAACGGGGGGAAGGACCAAGGCAAGAACGAAGGATGGGGGGAGGGATTAGGAGGGGAAGGCGGGGGGGACGGCATCAGAAGACCACGGGAATGAGAGAGGGCTGCAGGAGGACAGATATGAGCAGCATTGTGGGGAAAAGTACAAGCGGCAAGCCAGGAGCAGAGTAAGAGTGCAAACGAAGACAGTGGAGATTGCTTGAAACAAGGAGGGCTGAACAACAGGTGGGGGGGGAGGCAGGGGTCCATATGGCCTGATAGAGCGATAACAAGCGAAGAGCAGATGGCCATGAGATAAGGCTGCCTTTTTATGTTTATTTGTTTTGTTTGTTTTGTTTTGAAATAAATTGAAGCGCTTTTGAAAGACTGTATAAACGTAGCACATGCAGAGGGCCAGCTTAGAGGAAACCGGCAGGACCAGTATGAGGAGTACGGAACCATGAGAGATGTTATAGGAAACTAATTGTCAGCAATTGACTGGTACAGCGAAAGGGAAAGCAAGGCGCAGCAACAGTCCCAGAAATGCAGAGACCACTAGAAAGAGAACAGTATAGCCGGCCCGGTGGCGCTGAGGGTTGAGGCGCTGGACGCCACACCTCGCTCCACGCCGGCGACCCGGGTTCGGGAGCGGACTCGGGTCGCTGGTGGGCCGGCTGGGGGGAGTTAGGCTTGAGCGTCCCACGACAGCTCGCCTACTCCGGGGAGGGTTAAGGCAATAGCCCGAACACTTGCCTGAAGCTCGGAGTACTGCAAGCCCTTAATGTTAGGGGAAGGGCTGCCTTGATACAGCGTGACGTCGGCACCTTGCGCCTTGACGTCAGGGGTCCTACGCTGTAAGGGGTGGGAGAAAAAGTGGAAAATGCCTGCCGTCGCCAGGAAGATGGAGCCTCCGGAGACGTGCCCTTGATGTACCTTCACCCGCCCGATGGCCCTTGGACCGACGCAAGTTGATTGATGGGGTAAGGGGGCTCTGTCCCATCCCCACTCGGGGGGTAAACCGAAGCTACATGGGGTTCCAGAGGGTCATACGGGCAGGGTAGAAGGTAGAGGGATGTCTGCCTTGAGGCTCCTGAAGGGTTGGGGACGGCAGGCAGGGAGGTGAATAAATAGAAATTAAAAAAAAAAAAGAAAGAGAACAGTATGAGTAGGTAAAAGTGCGGGTAAGGGCAAGCAGAGGCAGTCATCCCCCACGTCCGAAGCCAAGATGGAAGGAGCCACAGACGTGTCTACTTACAACACAAAGTCCTCAAAGACAACAGCTGACATACAATCAGGGCAGCGAGCAAGTACATGCTACTACCAGTTGGAAGTTAGAGTTGCCAAGCGGATAGTATGTAACAGCACACTGGCCAAAACACCAGTCTGCAGTGGACCAGCAGTCCTGTAGACAATGGCAACACACAAATGGACAGCACAGAGAACACACTGGACAGGAAATGGATAAGTAGGAGCAAAGTGAGCTGAGGGAGCTACCGATTGCAGCATACTGGTAAAGTATCTGTATGGTTACACAAGTGCAGAGAAGGGGCCTCCATTAATACTGCAAAGAGGTCCTGCTCCAGGGGAAGGCAAAGAACCGGCAGAGTAAACAATAGCGCATGGAAAAGAGTAGGCGCACCGGGGCCAGCACGAAAGTGGAGCGCTAGGGGGATGACAGCAGACCTCGGAAGTGCCGGTGCAGGGATGGAGCAGGCTATGAGGAAACGAGAAGCTCAAAAAAACAAATGAACAAAGACAGAAGCAGGAGGAGAAACCCAGAGGTGAAGGGGCAAGGTAAGGAGAACAGTGGAACGAGGTGGGGCAAGGAGGAGAATGAACAAGGGTGAAGCAAGAAACACTGGAAGGGGAGCCTGGGCACTGGGCTCGGGAGTCAACGAGCACAGCAAACTGGAGGGAACACACAGAGAGATGCAAGCAGCAAGAGATACAAGGGAAAGGGGAAAGAACAAAGGAGGCTTAGCCCACGGGCCACACAGGGAGCTCAGCGTTTTGCAATGCGCTAAGCGGGGAACTGCCATGGGAAGGTGGCCTTTCTTGTGGATGTAGTAGGAGCTATTTCCCCAACATTGAATCTCGGGGTTTAGCCTTCCCACAGTTGTATTCCCAGTAAGACAGTAGAGACATCAAAGGCCACTAGGACAATGAGATTGTGGGGGAAGAGCAAGAGTGACATCTACTGGCCTGAAAGTTATGACAGACCAGGGATTTTTGGACCCTCTATATAAGTGGTGAAACCAAAGTCAAACTCTCATTTTTTGCTGAACATCTACAAGGGACACACTTCTCCTGACACAAGAAGCAAAACTGCTGAGACTCAAGACTGCCAGAACAAAGGAAACTGAATCTTTCATTTACTTTCTTTGGACTTCAAATTATTACGGAATTAAGGTAGACTTTAGATAACAGTTATAGTGTGTTTTTCATGTATATTTTTCCACTTTTATTTCTGTTATTCTGTGACTAAATTAGTGCATCTTTTAGTTGTAACTGTATGATTATTATTTAAGTATTTTAGTAAAAAACATTTGTTTTTAAAAAACCTGCCTGAGGAGTCACGTGATGCATCTGAGCAGGTGAGATGTACTCTTCTCGGCTCCGCGGCTCGACCCTAAAACAAAAAAAACTTAATTCTGGGCTAAATTTACCGGCATTTTCGGTGCCTAATCTTTAGCTTAAGTGTTCCACTGCACATATTCGGCACTCCAGTCTCCAGTTTTATCAGAACAATGTACTTCTGATGGAGGCCTTAAAGAAGATCTGCTTAGCATAACCTGCCAACTAACAACTCTGCAAAAAAACATGGAGATCCTCTCTCACAGGGTAAGTGATGTAGAGGTCAGAACTAGTTCCCTGGAAGATTGGTGAACTCATCAGGATTCAGATTCTGTGATTCTTCGCCGCAGAGTGTCTAAACTAGAAGACAAATTTGAGGACTTGAAGGGGCTTAGTACATGCAGTAATCTCCTACTGATCAGGCTCCCAGAAAGATCAGAAGGTCAGAACCCTATCTTGTTTCTACAAAAATTTTGCGAGAAAGTGGCTGGCCTATCCCCTAATGGCCCTGGTGACATAATCGAGAGGGCTCACAGGGCGTTGAGGCCTTAAGATGCTATACCCAGCTAGGCTGCAGGTTAACTGCCAGGGTTCAACAAAGACCTTTGAAACAGAGAGCCAGGCTAAACAAGAGCTCCCCAACCTGTTCCCGGACCTCTTTCAAGCACCCAAGTGAACTGTTTAAGGACTAGTCTGAGAGTCTTTTTTCAATCCTTGGGATGGTCTACAGTTTCAGTAGATGTGATGATGTGAAAGAGGACTGCGTTAACAGCATATTGTTATTTTTTTGGTTTTTTTTTTGCTCCATTGACAAACAGGGAATACCGCTTTTACAACCCTGAGGCGTTTGAACTTAGATGGCACTACGTGACCTCCTAATCCGAGACTTTCAGGGGGCACTGAACTGTTGTATGTCATTGTCAAGGAGGGGCCCATTTATATTAAAAGCTGCAATTGGATGGGTCTAGCATAACTGAGGGAGATCATCCCCTGGGTTTGAAAAGAGGTGTTGCTGATGATGGAATGCAGTGGGTGGAGAGTCGGGAGTTATAGGGACACTGGAAGATTCATATCCCCTGCGGTTCGTTACCTCATCGCTGGAGAGCTGAAGGTAGGTAGGTCTGAGGCCTAGTCTGTTGTTGGGGCTGGGGTGGACACATGGACGAGCAGTGGGGCACTCCTCCTTCTACTCCATGGCAGGAGTCGGGGGCATCTCACATAGTAAAATAAAGGGGAGGACCACCATTTACCCAGTGCCTCCATATTGGGCCCTCTTTGGGGTGGATGCCATATGGGCAGTTTTGAGTTTGGCATTAAGAAATGGTCCCCTATAAGACAAACGTGTGGCGGTGGTGTCCTCTGCTGTGCCCCTCCTGGCAGAGTTGCTTTAACTGTGGCTTGCATGTGCAGGGAGTGGAGGGGTGGAAGGTTGGGTCTCACTGCCCCCCTCCCACTGGAGTAATGGGCACGCTGATAAGTCTAATCAATGAACGGAGATTGGGCTAGGGGGCAGTTTGCCGACATGGACATAGGTACATGGTCCGTCTTTGCCATGGCAGCCCCGAGCCTTACAAAATCCTTCTCTTGTGATGGGGGCTGGCAGAGAGTCCCCTCACTAACCACCTATCGAGCTGGATTCTTCTTACTGACAGGTCGATAATGGCCAACACTAAGAAGGAGACTGCCCTTTTGAGTCCCTAAGGTAAGGAGGGTGGAGGGCAATACTGTACCTGTTGGTTCACTCTAGCAACACTGAGATGAGAGCTGCAGATCTCGCCTACATTGGAGGTATCTGGTTGATGAGATGAGGGACTGCAGTTTTGGCTTTAATAGGATTTAGTTACCCTCTTCTGGCTGTCCATCCACTGTCCTAGTTCTTGACACATCGATCTTGGGGTAACATCACACAATGGCAGTTATGCAGTGTTATACTCCTTGCTGGTTATGCAGTGCTAAACACATAGATCCTGGGTTATTATTATAAGTTGGCAGTTATAAAATGCTCCTTACCTTTCTGGTTTCATACTCTGGGCTGTGTATTGGGGGGAGGGGGGTGCAGGGGTATTTGTTAACTTTTTTCAAGTTTATTAAAACCTGTTAGTAGTTTTGTAATTAAATACTGAAGGGATCGAGCGGGGTTGGGGGGTCCCCGCAGTAGATGTATCTCATCACGGCAGTGGTTTATTGGTGTTTCGCCACTAGGGCCGAGGGTAGACTGTGTGTGTGTTAAGGGGTAGTGCTAATAGTTTGTTTTTATTAGATTGTTTTGACTGTGGGTGGGAAGGGGGGTTGATCTGGGGAGAACCATGGTCACTTGCATTGGCTCCTGCTGACCCTTCAGCCCCAGATGACTGGAGAGGTGGGGGGTGGGGGAGCATGGGCGGGAAGATTATGGGGGGAGGGGGCTGGTAGGGGCACCTTACTTATCTGAAAGCAGGCAGATGATGGTTCAACTAACAGATGCTGCAATTGTTAATTATGGGTATCACATATAAATTTATTTCTTGGAATGTGCAGGGGGCGAATGATAAACGTAAAAGATACATGCTTCTGTGCCACCTCAAAAAATACCAACCGGATGTGGTTTTCTTACAAGAAACCCATCTCAAGCAGGCAGATATACAGTATTTTTGTAGGAAGTAGGTAGGACAAGCTTATGGGGCGGGAATAAGTAGTAAGAAGGGCGTCGTCAGAATCCTTATACGTAGAGGGGCCCCTTTCCAACTGATTAAAGAATTCAGTGACCCTGAACAGTTTTACAAGGAGGGATTTATGGACCTAATATAGAGTCCCCTATGTTTTTCTGTAACCTTTTGACGCACTTAATACCCTTCTCCCATCTCCCAATTATCCTTGGTGGAGACTGGAATCTTGTTATTCATTCAGACCTTGACAGATCGGGATTGCACCGTAAAGGTCTGTCGCCGGCTCAGCGGGGACTGAGAGATCTTATGGACTCGGTAGGACTGGGGGACCCATAGCGTATTTTACACCCTAGTGACAGTATACCTTTTTCTCACCTCCACACAGGACACATTCCCAATTTGATTACTCTCTCTAATCTCTCGGGTCTTCTTGCCTGTGATATTTATCCCATCATGATTTCCGATCACGTTCCGATTTACATGGAACACTCTGTAAAGGGTTGGAAGAACAGGACAGGACCTGGTGTCTGAACTCTATCCTTCTGAAAGATATACACCTTGTTGCGACTGTTAAGGAGTCTGTACTAACTTTCTTCAGGGAAAATGAGGGGACTGTTTCATGTCTGGACACGTTATGGGTGGGGGGCGGGGAAATGTGCAGTTAGAGGGGAATGTTTTATTTTATTTATTTAGTTTTTGTTAACCAGGTAGGTGCACTAGACAAATCCTGCCTATTTTCAGGCACAACCCGGGTGAGGGGGATACAGATGAATGCCAACTGACCTTGAACCAGATTAAGCTGTTGGTGGTATTTTTAGTGAATGAGGGAAATTTGGCCAGGACACTGGGGAAATTCCCCCTACTCTTGTCAGTAGGAGGACCTCCGATCACAGCCATGGAAGGTTCAGTCGGTTTTCAGCATCACACTGGTGAGGATCTCTCTTCTGATACTGCGCTGCTGTCTGCGGCAGCCCCTGCCTTAATTCAGCATACTGAACTATCTGGCGCTAGTGAAGATTCGTCTGAGCACTCGTTACCTGAGACGGAACTCTCGTTACCTGCGATGAAGCATTCTACATCAGTCAAACCCGTTTTTTTGGAGCCTTTAGTCATTCCTTCGGTTCCTTTGCTAGTTTCTACAGTGGAACTCATTGTCTTGCCGTCACGTGGTGTAGCACAGGATGTTCCCCCTGTTGTTTCCGATCATAGCACATGCCTTGGACCCACTTCGCCCAATAAAACCTCCCTTGGACACTACGAACTTGTCCACAGCTGCTGCGGTCATTCGCTCTCAATTTGCACTGCAAAATGCCCCGGACATCACGGACCCTGCCTGGACTGCCACAGAGGCTTTGCAACGCGTGGGATGGACACAAACTGCCTCAGGCTCCTGGACTCCGGACCCCTCCTGGGATGCTGATAAACACGGGGTCTTATTCTCTTCCACCAGGCCTGCAACATTCAACAAGTGCTCCACCGAGGTACCTGTATCAAGGGACATTTCTGTTGTTAAGGACACTAATATTTCTATTCAGCCTACTGTTTCTGGGGCTACTTGGGGGATATAATGGATTTTCAGGATGCTGTTTCTGTAGTTGTTCCTTGTAGCTCCACTGTGGAACCCTTACCTGTTGATACACCCCTTATTACCATAGCTCAGGAACCAGGAGCTTCCACTATTGTTCAGCCTACTCCCTCCTCTGGGCAGACCACTGATTCTGTTCCTAAAGCACCCTTGCCCATTTCAGGGTCGGTTCCACCAGTTTCATCACCATCATCTCTCCTGGATGATCCTGGGGAAGGCCCCTCGACTATGCCCCTGCATTACAGCCTTCCCCCTTAGACCCCCCTCCTGCTCCTGGCAGAGGGCCTGTCCTTTCTGATTTGTTTAAAAATAAACTAGAACAGGCACCTAGATGTAACGCAGTTCATCTGCATTATAAGGGTGGCCTTTCTGAATTTCCTGACCGTTATTATGTGGCACGGACCTTATTGAAAGGTACTATGCATTTTCAGGCTTCGGGTATTTATGCCTTAATTCACATATCAAGGGAAAAACCTTTTGATATCATTTTCAAAACTACTAGTGGTTTAGATAGATTTTGGCATAAGTACGCCACTTTAAAGAATACCTCACTTTGGATTCCTTTCTATGTTATTCCTCTCACTAAGCCTGCTGTTCGCACTGTTACCATTATGTTTAGAAATGAGGGTGTTAGTGTTAGTGACATATACCATTGGCTGCAAAACCGGTGTATGGTCTTATCCCCCCCTGAAGCCATTGTAGATGAAGAGGGGCTCTGGACAGGAGGGTGGAAATTCCGTGTGAAACTCTTCCAGGTTAACTCAGAAGTGATACCCCTACCTAATAGTTTTTTCTTAGGTAAAGATAGGGGTGACAACCTAGAGCCTGCTACAAATGTGGTGCTCACACACATTTAAGCAGCACGTGTGATTTGTTAAAATGTAGTCTATGTGGGGGGTATGGCCACCCTAGTGTTTCCTGCGAGAATGTATTTCAGTGCAATTTATGCGATGAAAAAGGACATGCGTACCATCAATGTCCCTGGGCGAGCAAGAACCATCACGAGGGGTGGAATCCTGATGTGCTGGTTCAAAAAGCACAGGATAAAGCCCAAGAACGGCCTCTTACTCAGGTTACTGTATCCAATACCATGGCCATTGCCCCCAACCTCCTCTGGTAGTAGTTGAGCCTCAAATTATATCAGAACCACCTACTGATACGGTGCCTACACCCGTTGCTGCGCCTACTGTTGCTTCTCCTCCATGCCCTACTACAACTACTGACGCTTCCATTATGGATTCAGAAGGTTTTCAACTCAGTAGACGGGTCTCCAGGGCAACTGCTCGCAAAACTGTAAAAACTCCTGAAATTCCTCTCTCCAATCCTTTTGACTGTTTAAAGGGAGGAAGAGAGGAATCTGATGGTGATTCTGATGCTTATATCTTGCCATCAGACATGGACCTCACTGCTGCTAGGCCTCCTGATGTTTCACGTAAAAAAACTACTAGACTAAAAAGGGGGAGTAAGAAACGGCAAAATATGGCCCTTACAGATGGGAGTAGTTGAGTGACTGCTTGTTCTGGCTTCTATCAGAATAGCTTCTTTCAATGTTTGTAGCCTAAAAAGCTACAAGAGGAGGATGTTTTTTTTTCACCTTGCTGCTTCTCTCCCCATCGATGTCCTTCTGTTACAAGAATCTCGCCTGACCACCCTTTTTGAGGTTCAGCAGCTTAAACAGGGATGGATTAAAGGCCCCTCATATTGGACTTTTGGGGATGATTTGGCTGATGGTGTGGCTGTCCTGTTTTTTTCCTCGACATTTTCCATTTCACACATCATTGATGTTTGTCCTGGCAGGGCACTAATTCTTGACTGTATCTTTCAGGCCCATCCCTTTCGTTTAATCAATATCTATGGCCCACAAACCAAGGCTACTCGTATTCATTTATTTGACCTTATTAAACCTTATTTGTGTACCAGAAAACATGTTATTTGGGGAAGGGATTTCAACTGTTCTATTGATGTTGCCTGCAGGATGGCAGAGGGGAAGAACATTTATTGTGACTCCCTTGCTTTGTCTACCCTGGTAAAGGATGTCTGTCTCACTGATGCATATCGCTCCTTACATACTGCTGCTGGCTACACATATTACAGATCACTTTTCCACACTCGGGTTGATTATTTTTTTCTTCTCCACACTGTGTTCCCCATCAGGTTTCTCTTTGCCACACAGAGCTTTCTGATCACCATTTACTGACTTGCGTATTTCTCTTGAATACCACCCCACTGTCTCTACCCTCCACGTCAACTCAGTGGAAACTGAACAATTCTCTATTCTCTTCTCTTCTCTTGCTATACAAGCGCAAGTTCACACTCTCTTTCATGCCCGAATTTCAGTTCTTTGCTGTTATGATTCTATTTGGACATGGTGGCAAGATACGAAATTAGATGTACGTAGCTTTTTTCAGACTGTGGGGAAACGGGTGGTCCGTGATAAGTACCTTACAAATTTAACTTATAGAGATCAATTATGTAAACTGATGACTTTGTCTGCTTCTTCCCCTATTAATTATTTTTCCCAGATTGCCAATGTCAAACGTCGCATGTTTGCATATCAGTATGAAAGTGCCTGTACTTTAGAATTTTTTTATGAGGGTGGGTTCTTCGACTTCCCCCTCTGCAAACCCATTTTCAGCCTATAAAGACAGACTTCAGACTACGGTTATGCATGGTCTATTGGATCGACAGGGTACTATTGTTTATGATATTCCTGGAATGATGTCTGTTGTTGGTTCTCATTTGCAACACCAGTTTTGTACATTACCGCCTATACTGCCTGACTTGTCGTCGTTTTTTTCGGCTCCGATCCCACAGCTCCCTGTGCACCATATTTTGGTACTCGGCACCTTAATTACCCAGGAGGAAGTGGCATGTGCCATCTCTCACCTTAAGTTGCAGGTCACCCCGGGTCCTGATGGTCTAACACATGAGTTCTATAAGACATTTAAGGATGATTTACTAGAAGTACTGACTCAAGTTTTCAATTATATCCTACAAACCACAGAAGATATCCCTGATTTGGCATGTCCTTTCTTAAATTTATCTATAAAAAGGGAGATACCTGCTCTTTACAAAATTGGAGGCCTCTTCATCTTCTTAACATGGACTTTAAAATTTTGGCTAGAATTCTTAGCGCACGATTACTCCGTGTTGCTACTGATCTTAGTGACCCTGCCCAATCGTGCGCTGTACCGGGACGCTCTATACACACTAGTCTATTTCTCCTAAGAGAGATTTTTGAGGCCAAACAACGTAACATTATTTCAGGGTTCGTCCTTTCACTAGACCAAGCAAAAGCATTTGACTCAATACAACACTCCTACTTTTTTTTTATTCAGTATACTTTAATAAGATTGTCATGTTACAAAGAGATTGTGGCCTTAACCAGGCCAGTACAAGAGAAGCAACAGGCATTTAACTCGATCATCTGTATGTTAAGGCGATGGCTATTTAAGTTGACAATTACAATGGATATCTATTAACATATCTACTTAGAACTCATTTTATCCAATCCACACACAAATCCCAAAACCCCCTTCCCATCTGCATTTACTTATAGAAAGAACCACAGGTATTCCTTATACAGACTCTGAAGGTACCTCAGGCAAAGGAAAGACTCTACCATATTGGGATATTAGGCTTTCCAGGTGACTAAAACTGCATCTAAGAGGCCCCATTTAGCGTTATAAGATTGTACCCTGTTGTTCATTTTTGCTATGTGTAATTCCAACTGTAAGGCTAACATAATCCCCTTGTACCATTCGACAACTGAGGGTGTTGTTACATCTGTCCAATGTCTTAGGATGACTGCCTTAGCGGCAGCAGAAATAATGGCCATATACGCCTTCTTCTGTTTACTCATGTCCCTAGAAAAGTTATTTAACAAACAAGTTTCAGGTGTAAAAAGGTCTAAGTCGATGATAGATTGTAAATTAAACTCAAATTGCTTTCCAAAATGGCTGAGTCTTGGAGCATGCCCATATTACATGGTATAAATCCCCATTTCCAGCCTTACATCTATAACAATTAGGTGATGCTAATTTACCCATCTTATATAACTTAGCGGGAGTGTAATACAAATTGTGCATGGTGTCGAATTGTTGTAACTTATATCTGTCTTGCCTAATATATTTATAATTATTTTCCCAGATTTGGTCCCATATTCTTTTGTCTTCATCTATCTCCAGTCTCTGTCTCCAATAGAGGCAGACATTGGAGGGCAGTCCTACATCTATCCTCTGCATTTCATGGTATATTTTGGAAACTGAGTGACGTTGGTCTGCTATCTGAAACAACGAGGACAATTCTACCCTATTTGCTACCCAAACTTTCATCTTCCGTAAATGGGCTTTTATTGAGTCACCAATTTGCCAGAATTTAAACGTATTCACTCTTGCCTCAGGGATCTGAGAACAAACTTGTTCATACGATAGTAGCCTCCCCTGCGGAGCTAGATCCCCCAGGCATAACCCGACTAATGGTTCCCAGAATGTGGGAGGGATCGGGGCTTTTTGAATTTGGAAATGTATGTTGTGTATCAAAGGTTGCTCCAGGGAATTCTGCCATTTCACCTTTAGAAACTTCTGAGCCTGATGTAGGACTTTTATTGACCATCCAATAGGTGTTTTTTTGAGTGATATTAGGGAGGAGTCTAAGAGTAATATAAGCAATTGAGTTTACAGTTAGTGAGTGTTTGGAAACCAGATCCTTCTCTATATGGATCCAAGGAGGCACATAGGGGTTGGAGTCCGCTAGGGAAGTCGGCCGATTCCAAAAAGCTAATTTACTGATATGCGATACTATGTAGTACTTGAAGAAAGAGGGGAGCGCGAGGCCCCCTTGCTTCTTTGGACAGCACTCCTACTTATTACAGGTCATGGAATCCTATGGTATCCCAGAAATTTTTCTCCGATGGCTCACCCGTATATTCTCCCTAGCTTACTTCGCACCTATAGTTAATGGTTTTGTGGGTGGTACTCTTCTCCAGACGGTTGGTATTCGTCAAGGTTGTCTGTTCAGTCCGTTATTATATATTTTTGCATTGGATCCGATCGTTCGTCAAATTAGATGGGACTCTCACATTATAGGTCTCGCATCTCACCCTACTTTACCCCCAGTAAAGATTTCTGCATATGCAGATGATGTTGTGTTATTTGCCCAGAATAAAGATTCTGGAGACCGGGCCATTCGCACAGTTCAAGATTTTTCTGTGATTTCAGGGAGCACCCTTAATCTTCAGAAAAGTGTCTCCATCCCCTTAGATCCTGAATCTGCAGCAGTATCTGAAGTGGGTGGTATTCGGACTTGTACGTCTCCTCAGTGTATTTTAGGGATATGGTTTAATGTCACTGATATAGCCACCTATAACTGGGAAAAACGCCTTTGTATTGGGGAGTATAAGGTCAAACTATGGAAGTCATGGAAATTGGGGACGAGAAAGAGAGTATTAGTTGTTAAAAAATGTATCCTTCCTATTTTTTTGTTTCTTAGTTATGTATATGCTCCCCCACGACATTTAGAAACAAGACTCTTTAGTGTATTCTTTCAGACGGTATGGGGCAGCCGCCTCAATCCTGTTAAACGTGACATCACCTATTTGCCAATACGCCAGGGAGGGCTTGGCATGATTCACCCAATAGCTTTTTTTCTTTCTTTTTTTTGTTTTCATCTTTTTCTTAGAGTACGGTTCACATCCCATGTTTGTGATACCTGGATTAGCTATGCCATGCGTTCTAGAATGAATAACTGGGACACGCTCCCACCTACACATTCCCATGTATCCTGTTTCCCAGCTTATGCTTTGGACAGTTTCCGCAAGCTACGGTGTTGGAAGCTTAGTAAGACATCCATTTTAGCGCTATCCAGAAAACAGTTATATACTACTTTTGTAAATATTTCCAGACCAGTGTTGCAGTTTCCGGTTTGTCCTTCTTCTTGAATGGACTGTGTTCTGTCCCTTCTTCGAGATACAAGAATCCCTCTACATATGTGGGATGTTACTTGGCTGTGTTGCTATGGACGATTACCAGTTCAGGGAATTTAAAACATAAATCCTCTCAGGAGCGATATTGTCCTAAACCTTCCTGCATTCACATTGAGGAAACTATGTCCCATTTCTTTTTTGACTGCCCGGATGCTCTTTTATTTTGGAAAACGCTAGCTAATAAATGGAAGTAGCCATTTCTTAGTAGAATCACATATCAGATTCTGATATTGGGTGACTTCTCTGCTCCTTGGACGAGATTTCATCCTAGTACTCTCAGAGTGATTTTTGCTGTGCGTAAATACTATTTGTGGCAAGCCCGATGTCAATATGTCCTACAGCAACTTCCAACCTTTCCACCCACTATTATACAACAAATGGAAAATGCTTTATTGACTGTTATGGAGTTGGAGCATAAACAGCTCTTGTTTACTCGCTTTTCTTCTTTCTGGAATCATGTAAATTTTTTGCATTAATTGTTAATGTTTAGCTGTTGTGAGACTATAACACTATTCACATTTTTTCTGTGTCTCATTTTCCTTATGAATGATGTGTATCTGCTTATTGTATGATATTAGACCCTTTGTTTTACTTTATTTCATGTATATACTTGATGTTCTGTTTGTTTTGCTTAATAAAATTCCCCTACTCTTTTCGATAAGGGCCATGGGATCTTTAACATCCACCTGAACTACCACCAATCCAGGCAGATGGGACCTCGGTTTAACGTCTCATCCGAAAGATGGCACCTCAGAAGTGCAGCACCCCTCTCATGCTGCACTACAGTGTCAGTACTGGGATATTAACCCAATTGCCAGATGTGGGAACTGAACCCACAGCCTTCTGCTCTCCCGGTCTCAGAGGTGAGTGTGCTACCTACTGAGCCACTAACACTGCTAATGTATTTGACTGGCATCAAAGATTAAAAAACAGTGGGCGGAAAAGACAAGACAATTGCTGGTCCCGATTCGAGACCTCGAACACAGTCTCTCCACTGTGGATGACCAGGATAAGTGGACCTAACTACATGCCCTTAGGGCACAATATTTTGGGTTACTAGCAGAGCAGGCCGATCTTGCTCTCCAGAGAGTTAAATTCCGCTATCTGGAGTCAGGTGAGAGAGCGGGCAGGCTACTGGCCCTACGGCTTAAACAGTTGGAAACCCAGGAAATGATTTGGAGCCTTCGGTCCACCCCGGATGGGGAAATTCTTACGCACCCCTGTGACATAGCTAACGCCTTCCAACAGTTTTACAAGACCCTCTACTGTCCAAAAAAGGAACAAACCCCCGACTTAAAACTTATAGAAAAGTTATCTAGACTCTGTTCCACTGCCCACCCTCTCAGCGACTCAACAAGAGATTTTGCTAGCCCCTATTTCCCTGGAAGAAGTGTGGCAAGTTATCGTGCAACTCCCCAAGGAAAAGGCCCTTGGCCCAGATGGGTTCAACAACAACTTTTATGCCACCTTTATAGACATCTAAGCTCCATTCCTTACCAGATTATTCAATTACCTTGGCTTGTCCAGTCTCTCAGACTGTTCGTTCACCCAAGCATGGATTACTTTTATCCCCAAGCCTGGTAAATCGCACCTCTTACTGGGAAATTATCGCCCTATCTCCCTTTTGAATTCTGATCTAAAAATCCTAGCCAAGATCTTGGCTAACTGCCTCTTAAAGACATGGCAGGGCCTCATCAGCCTGATCCAGGATGGATTTGTGATGGGACGGTTATCCTCTGACCACTTGTGCAAGGTTCTTCACCTCATCTTGATAGCGTGGGAGAGGCAAATTCCATCAGTCTTGGTTTCCTCAGATGCAAAAAAGGCCTTTGACTGGGTCTCCTGGTCATTTCTGTTTGCCACGTTATGGAAATCTGGGTTTCCGTCCCAATTCTGCGACTGGCTTAAGGTTATCTTAATCTGGTTCAATTTCAGTTGCTTACCATCTGTATCCCCCCTCCCCCCCAGTCGCCCCTGAAAAAGGGACTTCTAGGCCCAGTGGGCTTACTGAGTCAACAAAGTTCAATAAATAATAAAATAAGTCTACCACCAGCCCTCTGCCAGGATCTGTTGCAACAGTGTATTTTCCACTTCTTTCCCTTTGCGACGAGGTACCAGGCAAGGATACCCTCTTTCTCCTTTCCTCTTTAATCGTCGTCTGGAACCCCTCATTTTCTCCCTCCAGAACAGCCCAGGTATTTCAGGAATTCAGGTGGGTAATGTCAGATATACACTGTCTGCCTATGCAGACGACTTATTACTACACCTAGAGAACCCCCAAACTTCTGTACCAACAGCAGTAGACATTATAGACAAATTCTCTCAAATGGCAGGATATAAAGTAAACTTGGATAAGTCCAAGGTTAAGCCACTAAATGTGCATGTTCAGGGACATTGGATTGAGGATTTGGATCTTGCCTGGGGGCCTAAAGCACTCACATATCTAGGGATCAAAGTTTCTCACTCTATCTCCGCTCTGGTCAAACTCAACCTCTCTCCTATCTGTCAAGCCATACAGGTGGATCTGCAGAGATGGAGATCTCTTCCACTCTCGCTGTGGGGGCGAGTAAATGTAATCAAGATGAACATTTTACCTAGGGTACTTTACCCATTGAGCATGGTGAGCCCGTATGTTCCTAAACACTGGTTTGTCCGTCTCCAGTCCTATTTTTCAGACTTTCTCTGGCTTGGTAAGGCAATTCGGAGGGCGTACTCCAAGCTGACCCACTGAAAAGAGCTGGGTGGCCTAAGACTATCTAACTTTTTCCTCTACTATTGTGCTATTCATTGCTGTAAAATATTCAGGTGGAACTCATGCACTGACGGTCCTCCAGATGGCCATTACATTTCTCTGTGGCTTTCATTGGAGTAGCACCTCTGCTGTTCTCAGGGTATTAACATAGGTAGTCTGATATATGCAAGACCTTCCGATTTTCCCAAATCTCTTCATGATTCCCCGATATGGTGGTCTCTCAAAGCTCTTCACCAGGTTTGTTCCCACCTGGGTCTAGCACTACATAAGGATCTTTCCCAACCTGATTTGGAAATCCACATTTTCAGATAGGAAACTGCACTATTCCTCCCACTAACTGGAACTGCCTTCCTGGGGAGGTTGTTGGGTCTAAAACAGTGAGGGAATTCAAACATGCATGGGACAGACATAAGGCAATTGTAGTGGGGGGTGGCAGGAAGTAGGCTGTTGGTTAACTAGAATCTGCAGCTTATCCAATAGGAAGGGAAATGGGCAGACTGGGTGGGCCAAGTGGTCCTTATCTGCCGTCAAAGTCTATGTTTCTATGTTTCTCCCAGATTTTGCCCAGCTCTTGGTAGGGCTTCAGTTTCATCTCTGGTTTCTCATGGAAGGTTCAGTTTGGCAAAAGTAGTTCAGGAGAGGTTCTTTATCTCCGTTTACCATCCTTTTAAACATATACAACTAAACAAAGTGATCTCTTCGTTTCTGGGTCCACCCCTGTGGCTGGAGTCCCCCGACCCCTTGTTGAATTTACTCATTGACACGGTCATTTTACCTCACTCGATATCCAAATTATATGATTGTTTACAACTCCATGACCCTACCAGACCCCATGGGACATACTTCTATTGGAAGCATGAATTAGATCTAACTTTGAGTTAGAGGGAGTGGCAACAAGTTTGGCAGCGTATATATAAATGCATAAAGCAGGGCTGTCTTCGTTTTTTGCAATTCTGCATTTTACACAATCTCTATTTCTCCCCTGCAAGATTACATAGGATGGGCAGAACAGCATCTCCAACCTGTATTAGATGTGGGATGTTAGACAGCTCCTTAAAACACATCCTTTGGGACTGTGCCCTAGTAACTTCCATTTGGCAAGCAATTAGGGGCGCCTTGGACCCAGTGTTTGTCTTGGACTCATATTTTACCCAGCAGATCTGTTTGGTGGGCCACTTCCTTAGGGATATGCTAGACTGCCGCAAAGCCTATATGTCTCTAATTTCGGTAGTTGACAAACTCATTATTGCAAGACATTGGTTGGATCGAACTAGCCCCTCTCTTAAAGAACGGCATTCTGAAGCTCTCCAAGTCCTCAAAATGGAGTGCCATATTGCTAATCAGATGAACCGACAGGAGGCATTTAATAGGAAGTGGGCCACACTTATGGCCCTGTTACCTCTTATACGCTGTGCATAAGTGAACCCATAATTATGGGGGGGTTAGGTTATTCACTTGGATCTTTGTCTGGGTGGTACACAAACAGAACTGTGGTGCTAACCTTCATCTGTCTGCCTTGCATTGGGAGGAGTTCTTCCAGATGAGCTTTTGACCCATCTGTAATAGTATAGGTGCTTGGGGGGGATGGGGGTAGAATATAGTTAGTCTCACTGGACTTGGCCATACCAATGTTAAATATAGTGCTTGTATTTGTCCGGCCTTGCAGAATCCTTGTCATAGCTTTCTGTACATTTGTCTGATTTATTATCTTCAGTTGGTGGTGGTGGTGGTGGTGAGCTGTTGATTGCCTATATGCACTTTTTCTGGTGTGAAAATATTCAATAAAGTATATTAAATTGGAAATAAAAAGAAACCTGTCTGAGCAAGATTTCTAAATTGTGGGACAGTTATAACTAATCTGTGACAAACTATTATTGCTAAGGGGTGACTCCATTAGCAACAGGTCGAGCAAGGATCTGTAAGGGATATCTGGGTAGAGATAGGGAGAATGTGTGGAGTGCTTCAGGTCACTAGTGATCATCACTCCCAGGTCCTTCTCCTCTGATGCAGATACTCGGACTCCACCCAGGTAATATGTTGTCCTGGGATTCTTGGCTCCAATATGCATAACTTTGCATTTCTTGGCATTGAAGCAGGGTTCGACCTTAACATTGTTTTACTAGCCCTGAACCTAGTGCAAATTGGCCGGGACTAGTGCAGCTAACCCTCTACTTGTCCGTCTTGACTAGTGCAGGTTTTTCATGGCTGTTAATGAAGTTGAAAAAGTCCCTGCTTTAGAAGGCTGTAGTCCTTTTGCTAATATCCCTCAGTGTTCCAGGTGGCCTGGTGTGATTAACAGCTCGTTAAGAGCTGCAATTATCTGGCAGTTCAAGAGGGGGATCCAACAAAAGACTTGATGTGAGTCATTATCACTCAATAGTTAGGACATTCAGCTAGTGTGCCTGCTGTGATCAAGGGTAGAGTGGTTAAGTCACTAGCTTCCAGTTTGCCAAACTTATCTTTGATTTGTTCCACAATATTAAGACCAGTGTGCCTCATTTCCCAACCTTTAGAGTGCCTGTATCCAACACAGCAGTGGCAGAATGCTGTGATGTATACACGGTCTGCCCAGCCAGGTGGTCTGTCCACTCTGTACTTTCTCTGGATACCACTGCAGACTAGACTCTGAAGTGGCCATCCACAGACCCATAGCTGCCATTACTGATTGGTGTAGGGTTCACAGCTCCATTTAATGGATCACACCAGTCAATATCATCCATGCAGTACCACCCAGCATGTCATTCCATCCTAAAAACAATGCTTTGGTGCATGTATGGTACAAAGCAAAACCTTAGTAAAATATATAATTTGAAAGGTTAAAATAGGTTTTTCTGGTATGCATAGATCATCCTGTATAGAAAGAGAGGTAGTACAGCATCATGCCTGTATACTGCTCCCCTTTGACTGATGAAAGGACACCATTATGAAAAATCTGTTTTTGTTAGGGCAGAGCATGTTATATCAGTACTTAACTCTCTCAAAAGAAATCCTAAAACTTCCCCTGACTCACTTCGCAGTGTAAGAAAACTTCCAGAAGTACAGGTCTGGTTAATCACAGGGTGGGGGATGAGAGTGTCTTTCTCAGCCTGATTCTGTACATTGCCCTGCCGGTCAGGGTGGGACTGTGGTGAGGTGCATGATGATGTTGGCTGTTGTGTGTGCAGAGCTAGAACTGCTTGATTAAACATATGCTTTTATGGTACTCTTTAGTCTGGCAGGAAGGGGGTGAAGAAAGAGGAAGCAAGGGGCACATGGTAAAAAACAGTGGGAGTACACACTGCATGTGATTGTATTGCAGTCTTTTTTTTGCTGGGGCAGGAGGCAATGTGGGAGCAGGATAAATATGTGGTAATCGAAGTATTTCTTGGCTTGCATTTTTCCTGTATAACCGATCAAAACTGACCATTATTATTGTGGGCTAGTGCAACCATCTGCGGGCTAGTGCAATTTTTAATCAACTTGTCCGGCTGGCTAGTGCAAAAAAAAGTTACGGTTGACCCCTGCATTGAAGCCAAGCTGCCAGATCCTGGACCACCTCCATAGCTTTTCCAGATCTTCCTGAAGGTCCCGTATCCCTTCAGCTGTGTCCACTATCCCACAGAGCTTGGTGTCATCTGTGAATAGTCACATTGTGCCTTTAATGCCATCCCAATGTCATTGATGAAGACATTGAACAACATCGGCCCCAGCACAGAGCCCTGTGGGACCCCACTGGTTACCTCTCTGGTGCCAGATAACTCTCCCCCTACCACTGCCCTCTGGGTTCTGTCCCTCAGCCAGTTTTCCACCCAACTGACCATCTTTTCCCCAACTCCAAGATCCACCAACTTCCTGAGCAACCTTTTGTGGGGCACAGAGTCAAAGGTCAAAGATACAGGATGTCTACCGCTTGGCCCCTGTCTACTGTCTTAGTGACACAGTCAAAGAAGTCAATCAGATTTGTTCAACATGATCCCCCCCCCCCATGAACCCATGCTGCCTCTCATCCTGGAGACCATGTTCCTCTAGATATTCCACAAACCTTTCCTTTAGTATGGTCTCCATGAGCTTGCCCACAATGGAGGTCAGACTGACTGGTCTGTAATTCCCTGGATCATCCTTGGGACCGCTTTTGTGAAGGGGCACTACATGTGCTGTTCTCCAGTCCTGTGGTACCAAGCCTGACTCTAGTGAACTGTTAAATAGGTCTGCTAGTGGCTCAGCCAGTTCCTTTAGTACCCTTGGATGTACTCCATCCGGGCCTGGTGATTTGTCCACTTTCAATGCCAGCAGACCCTTTCTCACTCTATCCTCCCCTATCACTGTGTCTGTGTCCCCCCGCTCCTCTTTCCCTCCTGAAGGCACCGGTCCTTCCTTCTCCCTGGTGAAGACAGAACAGAAGTATTTATTTAGTATCTCTGCTTTTCCTTCATTATCCTCCACCCACTCCACAGCTTTCTTAAGCCTAACAATCCCTTCCTTCTTGTCCCTTTTCGAACTTCTATAGTGAAAGAAAGCCTTCTCCCCTTCTTAATTCCTTCAGCTATTTGAAGCTCCTTCTGTGCCTTTGCCCACTGGACTTCCTTACTTGCCTCACTAGGCAACCTTGGGTAATTTTCCATATCCACCTCCCTCTTAGTCTTCCTGAATTTTCTATAGGCCAACCTCTTTTCCCTTACTGCCTGGGCAACCCCGAAACTGAACCAGCTGGGCACTTTGGCCCTTGTGTTCTTCCCCCTGAGCCTAACACACTCATCTGTGGCAACCAGTATTCCTTCCTTAATGATGGACCACTTTAGGTCCACCCCCATATCTGCTCTGATGCCCACCAGGTGGCTCCTTAGAACCTCACCTGTTTTCCTGAAGTCCGCCCTGCCCATATCCAAATGGAACCACACTGTGCAATGGTCACTTCCCCCCAGTGGCTCCCTGACCATTATTTCCTGTACATGCTCCCCATTTGTGAGCACCAGATCAATAATTGCCTCAGCTCTCGTTGGTTCAGTGACACCCTGAGTCAGGAACCCACTCTGCAGTCCTTCCAGGATCACCTGACTCTTAGTACATGTTGAGGATGGTATACTCCAGTCCACCTTGGGCAGGTTGACGTCCCCCACAATTACCACTTCTCATTTCCCTGCAGTTTCCAATATTTGTGAGATCAGTTCCCTGTCTCTCTCCTCATCTTGATTGGGTGGTCTGTAAACTCATGGGCTGGGATACCAAAGAAGTGGACTCTGAGCAACGTCGGCTAGCCACTTTCCTCCACAAGAAGGAGTCCTTATCCCTGGTAGTTCCCCCTTTAATTGACTCCTTCAAGGACATCAGTAGTGCACCTTGGAAGCGCCCATCCACAACACCAGTGATATCCAAAAAAAGGCAGATCGCCTGTATAACGCCCCATGGGATGTACCCTTTTTATGGGGAACACTTGGAGGCTGATTTGGTCATTATTAACGCAGCCCATGGCCATTCAAAATTACCCCGGCACCTCAGCACTCAGCCTCCTGATAAGGACTCTAGGCAGATAGACTTTTTTGACAAAAAGGTCTACTCTTCAGCCGCATGTGCTATCCATTCCCTAAACTTCCTTGCCCACATGGTTCAATATTAGAATGTCCTGTGGGAGAAGACTTTTGAGGTGGCACAAGCTCAGCCTGATCTCCCTTGAAAGGCTGAGCTATTGCACTTATTGCACCTGCTCAAGTCAGGCTCAGATGTGGGGATCTGTGTCCTCAGAGCCTCTTATGATTCTGCAGACTCCGCAGGTAGAGCCACGGCTATGGGAGTTTGCCTAAGCCGCTACTCCTGGCTTAGGGTCAGCCATCCATGTGCCAGGTGACCAAAATGCCTTGGCGGACAGTGTTAGTTGGTAACAGTCCAGAATGCACAAGTGGGAACTGCTGACCTTGGTCATAGAAGGTCTCTTCTACTGGTGGGGTTGTCCAGAGTTGGACCTTTTTGCTTCCCCACTCAGTGCAAAACTGCCACGTTTCTATTCGCTAGATCCAGGGCCTGGAGTTTCCTGGCAAGATGCATTTTCCCTCTCCTGGAAAGGGAGGTTCTAGGGACATGGATATGTTGTTCAATCCACACTTCATGGCAGGTTTCTTGCCGGAATGTCTTCAAGCTGGCTCCTCCCACCCACCCGGGTGGTAAAACTCTCGGCTCCGCCCCATGACATCAGATCTTCCTTACCGCTTGGAAGCTCAGGTTCCCTCCTTAGCACTCTGTGTTTAGGCTGGATCCAAACTCTTCGGTTAAGCCGAAACTAATTTTAAAGTTTACAAGACTTCAGTCTGTTTCTTCCTTCGAGGCTGCGATGGATAAGTCGACTCCCGGTTTTCTGCGGTGCTCATGCGGGCAGAAGATGTCTCGTACCAATCTGCACTCCACATGCGTTTATTGCCTCGGGCTTGACCACGATCCGTAGGCCTGTGATTTGTGCAAGTCCTTCTCGGCCAGTGTCCTCGAAGACCGTGCTGCCAGACTCCAACTTGGGCGCCCGAGAGACGTATTCCACCTGTGAAGTCAAAGGAGACCAGTTGGGCGGTGTCCGTGGTGGCGGGCTCGGCTGAGCAACTTGAGCAGATGATCACCCTCAAGGAGGAGGCAGCCCAGGCCGCATCTTCATCATCCTCAGTCACGGCATCTATCCCGCTCTCCTTGGGCTCCTCCTACACGGCTTCTTTTAAGGAGCTTTGTCAATCCCTCTCCACTAAAGGTGAGGGTCCATCGGGACACTCCTCTCAGTCCAAGAAGAAGGACTTGAAGGGTAAGTCCCACCGTCGGTGTTCGTGGGAGTGGGAGAGGTCCCCTTCCCCGGACAGTTGACACTCGACTTCGGTCGAGGTTGCAGCTAAGGCCACTGGCTTCACGGTGTCCCCGTCAGGTCAGCCGGCCGAGACACTCGTCGACGCGGTCCAGATTTTTCTCGACCCATCGGACGGGTTGTCGACTGGAGAAGCCAACAACACTTCTTCACCGGTTCCCCCAGTGGAAACCAAGGACTTGCCTGCGCCTCCTGTGCCGGAGTCCCCGGTTAAGGTTCCCGAGTTGCGGGAGGAACGGATTTCCCCTGCTTCCTCCCAGACCCACCCTCGGAAACACCAACGGTCTCAGACCTCCTCTCGGTCCAGCCAATCCCGCCAACACCGGCGGTCTCAGTCTTGGCACCGAGGAAAGTGGCGGCGCTGCTCGTCCTCGTCTTCTTCCTCTTCGGAGGAAAGGCTTCGCTGCAAGTTGCGTCAACGCTACGAGGACTTAATGTGGCAGCAGCTCCTTCTGACCGGGAACAAGCCAACCCCGTTGCCTTCCCCGGCCATTAAGTGGCTGTCACCTGAACGGCCAAAACAACCCCTCGTGGTTGTCGAGGAGCCCAAACTGGTGCCGGTTGTTCGACCGAAACCAGCTGCGCCACCTATTGTGGTGGAACCCCCGCGTCCACAACCTAAATCTGGGGCTCCGACCAAGGATTCTCGGTCAGGTCAGGGGTTGCCCTATCGGTTGTCGGTCACCCTCACTCCTGACCATCCTCGGCAGGTGGTGGTGGAGGGTGGCTCAGGCCCTAGGCAGCTGTTCGCAGACTCCTCGGAGTCTGATGATGACTCTTCCCTGTTCTCCAGGCCCCTTGACCTGGAGTACACTGGGGGACAGTCGGTGGACGAGAGCCCATCCTCGTTCATGGGTCTGCTTCGGCTCATCTCAGAATCAACTGGGATGCAGCTCGAACCCATGTCCAAGCGGGCCAGGTATCCCCTCACAGAGATGCTGGACCGAGGGGATTCTCCCACGGAGGCCTTTCCGGTGGCTGAAGCCATTGTCGGCCCAGCCTTGGAGTTATGGCAGCGGCCGGCTTCTTGTCCTGCTACGCAGTCCCCACCGGCTCACTATCCGGTTTTTCGGAGCACCCCTCTGCGGAGGGGCTTGTTACCGATAGTGTTTTCCGCCGTTCCGGGAACACCAGGGACGTGGACAAGCCTCCCAACAAAGAGTCCAAAAGTTGGACTATGCCGGGCGTAAAGTGTACGCTGTGTCCTCCCTAGGCCTCCGTCAGGCCGGTTCAGCCGTACTGATGGCGCACTTCTCCCACGCCCTTATGGGCTCCCTGGATGAGGTGATCCCTCATCTCCCGGCTGACCTCAAGGCTACGGTCAAGCAGGTGCGGGATCAGGGAAGGGCGGTGGCGAAGCAGCAGCTCCAAACTGCTCTGGATATTGGAGACTCTTGTGCCCGGTCAGTAGCGGCCGCAGTGGCCATGCACCGCAGAGCTTGGCTGCAGATCTCCACCTTCACGGCGGATACCCAGCATAAGCTGGCAGACGTCCCCTTCCTGGGTACCGACTTGTTCGGGCCCGGGGTGGAAGGCCATCTCCAGAAGATTGAGAAGTACAATGTCACCTTGGGTTCGGTCACATCTGCCCAGAAGGACAAAGGCCACCAGCAGCAACGTAAGCCCTTTCGCCCTTCTGCCCCTGCGGTACGTCTGGCCCAGCAACACCAACATCAGGGCCAGCAGACTTGCACTTGACACCCCAAAGCCAAGCCTGCAGCTTCCTCCAGCAGGAAGCCGGGAGGGAAAGGCCCGGGAGGCCCCTCGGCTGGTCCCTCTTCCAAGCCTGCCCAGTGACGAGTTGAGGGGTGTCGCCCCCAGCCTCGTTGCTCCTCCCTGGGTTCCCCCCGTGGGGGGACAGCTCCACCACTTTCTTTCCGCCTGGTCCGTGGTAGGAAAGGGTCTGCCTCTGGAGTTCGAGCAGGCCCCGCCCTTCCGAGCCGTCGCTCCACGGGAGGCTACGGGGTCCGCGGCCTCTCTGTCGGCCTGTCGAGCCAACATTGCCTTGCTCCTCCAGAAGGAGGTGATCAAGGAGATGGCGGATCCTCCACCAGACCCAGGGTTTGTGTCCAGGTATTTCCTGGTCCCGAAATAGATGGGGGGCTGGCACCCCATTCTAGACCTGCGCGACCTGAATGGGTTCCTAAGGTCTCGAACCTTCAGGATGGTCACTCTGGCTCAGATCATTCCATCCTTGGAACGAGGCATGTGGTTCTGTTCTCTGGGCCTCCAGGACGCGTTCTTTCACCTCCCAATCCATCCGTCCCACCAGCAATTCCTCCACTTCAGAGCAGAGGGGTCCCTTTACGAGTTCCAGGCCATGCCCTTCAGCCTCTCTCCAGCTCCCAGGGTCTTCACCAAATGCATGGCAGTGGTGACAGCATTCCTGCGGTGCCGAAGGGTCCAGGTGTACCCTTACCTGGACGACTGGCTGATTGTGGCCTCCTCCAGACTGGAGGTGGAGCAGTCCAGGGATCTGGCCCTCCAGGTTTGCTCTCAGGTTGGCCTCCTCATCAGCGAGGCCAAGTCGGAACTCGTGCCAAAGCAGGTGATTCAATTCATCGGGGCAGAGCTTGACTCTCTTTGAGCCAGAGCACGGCTCCCAGCGGACAGGGCCAAGGTTCTTTCCTCCTTTGCCCAATCATTTCAGCTTGGGCAATTGTGCCCTGCTCGGGACTTCCTGCGCCTCATGGGCCTCATGGCAGCCTGCACCAGCGTGGTCCATTGGGCCCGTTGGCACATGCATCCCTTACAGTGGGGACTGGCCAGTCAATTGTCACAGTGCTCTGGTCCTTTGGACCAGCCAGTGGCAGTGACCCAGGAGATGTGGAACGCTTTCCAGTGGTGGATCGTTCCAGCTCATCTGCAGGAGGGCACCCCGTTTGTCCGCTTCGAGCCGACGGTCTCTCTATTGACCGCCTCTCTGATGGGTTGGGGTGCCCATCTGGAGGAGAACAGAGCGCATGGCCTCTCGTCCCCTCGGGAGTCCCGATGCCACATCAACCTGCAGGAGCTTCGAGCGGTCCGTCTAGCCCTCACCGCCTTCGCTCAGTTTGTATGGGGTCAAGTGGTCCAGGTCCAGATGGGCAATACCACGACCACGTACTACCAAAACCGCCAGGGCGGGATGCGCTCCATGCCCCTGTGCAAGGAAGCTCTCTGTACTTGGTCCCTCGTGCGCAGCCTGGAGGCGGATCTCCTAGCCATCCATGTGGCAGGAGCCTCCAACACTCTGGCCGATGCCCTAAGCCGGATAGGGGCTGCGTCTCACGAGTGGTCTCTCCTGCTGGAGGTAGTGCAAGATCTGTTTTCCCACTGGGGCACGCCTCAGGTGGACCTGTTTGCCTCCAGGGAGAATGCGGAGCTGAGGCTGTTTCATGCCCGCCTTCCCCCTCAGCAGGGCTCGCTGCAGGGGATGCCTTCTGAGGCCATGGACCTGGGCCTCTTCGCTTTTCCCCATTTCCCTTGATCCCACAAGGTGCTTCTCAAGGCGAGGAGGACAAGGCGCATGTGATTCTGGTAGCCCCAGACTGGCCCTGCCAGTTCTGGTATCAGATCTCCTCAGCCTCAGCTCCAGGCTCCGGCGGCTCCCAGCCCACCGGACCTGATCTCAGTCAACCAGGGAAGGTTCTCCACCGGACCTTCAGTCCCTGCACCTGTCAGCCTGGTTCCTGGCGGCTAGAGTTCAGGCCTTGGGTCTTTCCGATGAGGTCCTCAACATTGTTGAGGCATCCCGTAAGGAGTCGACCAGGAAATGCTATGCCTTCAAATGGAAGAGATTCTCCATTTGGTGTCAGGGCAAGGGGTTGGACCCTTCCTCCTGTTCCTTGGCAAGCATTCTGGACTACCTGTGGTCCCTTTCTCAGCTAGGGCTTCAGTCGATGACCCTTAAGGTGCACCTGGCAGCCATCTCTGCTTACTGGGCACGGGCCGGGAAGCAGTCGGTGGTGCAGGAGAAGGTGGTCGGGTGCTTTTCCAAAGGCCTTGATCACATATACCCTCTGGTGCGAGAACCTCCACCTCCGTGGGATCTACTGCTGGTATTGGCCAAGCTCATGGGCAAGCCATTTGAACCGATGCACAGGTGTAACATCTCTCACCTGTCGTGGAAGACCGCCTTCTTGGTGGCTATCACGTCAGCCAGAAGGATGGGAGAGCTCCAGGCGCTTTCCACCATCGAGTCTCCCTATCTGGTCTTCCACAGGGACAAGGATGTCCTGCACCCCCACCTGAAATTCCTTCCAAAGGTGGTGTCGGAGTTTCACCTTAACCAGGTGTTGACTCTGGCGGTGTTCTACCCCAATCACACTTCGGAGGCCGAATATAGGCTCCATACTTTGGACCCTAGAAGAGCGCTCGCTTATTACAAGGAGCGGACGGCTGAAGTTCGGGGAGAGGTTCGCCAGCTGTTTGTCACCTACGCTGAAGCCGCACCTGGCAGACCTGCAGCCAAGTGGACGATAGGCAGGTGGGTCACCTCCTGCATAGATCTCTGCTATAGGTTGGCGGGCATGGAGCCTCCCAGAGGGATAAGAGCTCATTCTACCCGCCATACCGCCTCTTTGGTGGCTGCTTCCAGGGACATCCCCATCCAGGAAATCTGCAGGGCTGCTACCTGGGAGTCAGCACACACCTTTATTACCCATTACCACATCGGCCTTGAGTCACGCCGGGATGCTGGTTTTGGGACCTCGGTTCTCCAGTCCTTGTTTCCTAAGTAGGGGGTGCGCTCCTTGCCTCCCTCCTCCCGGAGAACTGCTAGGAGTCTGCCATGAAGTGTGGATTGAACAACATATCCATGTCCCTAGAAATACAGGTTACTCACCTGTAACAGGAGTTCTAGAATGATATATATTGTCCATCCACCTATTACCTGACTTTGGCCTTACAACCTGGCTTCAGCGGAGCTAGATCTGGCGTCATGGGGTGGAGCCAAGAGTTTTACCACCCAGGTGGGTGGGAGGAGCCAGCTTGAAGACCTTCCAGCAAGATTTAAAGCGGCAAGGAACCTGCCATGAAGTGTGGATGAACAACATATACCATTCCCAGAACTCCTGTTACAGGTGAGTAACCTGTATTTTCTTTATGCCTTCCCACCCTTTCCTCTGATTTTGAGGGTGCTCATCAAGTTACAAATGGAGGGTGCCACCCTAATTCTGGTGGCTCCATTCTGACCTTGTCAGATATGGTTTCCATGACTGCAACAATTGGCTGTGGAACCTTCGGTACCCTTGCCCCTTTGTAGGGATCTGTTGACACAGGCCCAGGGGACCCTGGTCCATCTAGATCTCAAGTCCGTCCAGCTGCATGCCTGACTTCTGAAGACATAGTCATTGCACGCTTTGGGTTCTCCCAGAAGGTGGCTGATGGTCCTTGTGGCTGCCAGAAAAAACTCTTCACTAGGACCACTTACTCAATAAAGTAGAAGCGCATTGCTATATGGGCCACTTCTCATCACCTGGACCTTTTCACTTGTCTGGTGAACCAAGTTCTAGAGTATTTCCTGTCCTTATTGGATGCAGGACTACAATATTCCTCTATTAAGGTGCACCTGTCTGCTATTTAAGCCTTTCATGTGCCTGTTAACGGACATACTATAGCCCAATTGGATGTGGCCCATACTTTTCTGAGAGATATTTATTTATTTACTAGCTTTTGGTGACCGGATAGGTGCACTAGGCAATAACCTGCCTATTTTCAGGCACAACCCTGTGTTAGGGTGACAACTGCAAAGCACCCTCCCCGACACCTGTTGGTGCGTGGAGGGTGGGATGGGGTGTTAGGGTTGAAAACCCCATCACCACATTTTCCAACTTTTGATAGTGGGGACTCAAACTGATGCATTAATGACGTTTTTTGCCAAGAATTTCCTTACTTTTTGAGAAAGTGTAATCTTACCCTTATTTGCGTGTGGGAGGGCCCTGCACTCCCAAACATCAGCAATTCTTGAAATATTGTAATTCAGTCCTTATATCCATGTGGGAGCGCAGGGCCTCGTCCACCACTATAATGGTATCCATATTGGCGTGTGGGAGCACAGGGCCCTCCATGTGTCACTGCTTAGTTGAATTTGTACCCTAAGTCACAAACGTCTTTCTAACAGTAGCACGAACAGTTATATGTAAGTCTAACTCTGGAACAAGTAGTATTTAATGGGGGCACACATGACAGAAGTTGTATCTCGGCACACTGAACAAAAAGAAATATGCCCCCCTTAACTCCAACAGAGATATAACCTAACCTGTAATATTTAAGGGGGGCACAGTTGACAAAAGGTGTACCTCGGCACCCTGAACAATATCAGATTTGTGCCCCCCTTAACTGCAACAGACATATAACCTAACCTGTACCCAAACCCAAACCATAACGCTAACTTTTGAATAAGTAATATTTAATGGGGGCACACATAACAGAAAGTGTACCTTGGCACCCTGAACAATATAACATGTGTGTCCACAGTTAACTCAAACAGATACAGAGACGAACCGTAACCCAAGTCCCTCTGGGCCTTGCGGTCCCATCCATGCATAATTTTTGAAATACTGTAGTGCTATCCTTCTTTGCCTCTAGAAGTGCAGGGCCCTCTGGGCCCTGCGCTACCATACCATAGTGTGCAGCATGAAAGAAACACTTCACATTGTAATGTTATCCTATAGGGAAAAAAAACAGTAAATTTTGAAACCTGCGTTCCCATCAATCCATAATGTTATCCTTGTATAGGGGTTGTGGAGTAAGCCTTGTACCTTACTCCACCCCCAATGCTATAGTAACACATGGTGCCTCATGCCTTACTCCAGCCCCCGGGGGCATAGTAAGGGACAAGAATCTATTTTCTGGGGGGGTACTCACAATACAACATACACCTAATTGTAGGCAAAGCAGTACAGCTCACATGTTGTGAATGCATGCCACAGTGGCACAGTCACCTTTGCCCAATTCATTGCAATTCACCCATAGCCTTACAGAGGTAGTGTACAGCCTGGAAGTAATAGTAATTTTCAGATGCAGTCAGCTATCACTTCCTATATCTGAAGTATTTTTTTTTTCTTTTCTGTTTGCTAATTATTTTCCACCTGACAGTACTGGGCTGATGTGTGGAGCAGTACTCTGTTTGGAGGCTAAAACAAGTCATGTTCCTCCCATTACATCATCAGAAATGTGACCAGACACATTAAGGCACCATAATCCTTGCAGTCTGAGCAATGAATTTTACAAGTTACCAATCAAAATGCAGGAAATTATGACATCACCAGTAAACAAGAAGAGCCAGTCCTTGCTGCTTCATGTTAAAGAGAATAATCTGTCAGTGGGAAATGGTTCTACTTGGTCACTAGTGATGTCAGAGTGTGGTTTCAGTGTTGATATAGTGGGAGGAACAGAACTGACTTTTTTTTAGCCTCCAGACAGAGTGCTGCTCCACACATCACCCCAGCACTGCCAGGTGGAAAATCTTATAATTAGCAGACAGAAAAGAAAAAAATACTTGAGATGTAAGAAGTGATAGCTTACTACATCTAAAAGTTACAATTAATTCCAGGCAGTTTCTTGGCAGTATACTAGCTCTTTAAACAAGGCCTGTAAATATGCAAAATGACTTACTACACCTAAAAAGTCACAAGTCCATATTTGAAACTGTTTTTGAGATATAGCTGCTGAATCACGCCCCAACCATTATGTTAGCCTATGGCCAGGGTCCCCAGTGCTTTGCGGCAAAATTTTCTGATTTCTGCGGCAGGGCTCCTTGACTTCTGTGGCAACATTTTCTGATTTCTGCGGGATAATTTATTTATTTCTCTGGCAGAACGCAGTTCTGCCATTGGCTAAATATGAGGTGATGTCATTGATGACATCACATGCTGAGCGCGGAGGAGGGGCTTCAGGATAAACGATATGGGAAAGAAAGTCTGATGCTATGAAAAAACAGTATATTTGAATGGAAATTCACCAGAAACAATGAATTCTGCGGCACTATATATATTCTGCAGCATGATGCAAATTCTGCGGAAAATTCCACAACCGCAGAATTGCAGAATTCAAGGGGCCTTGCCTATGGCAAATGACTAAACTTAAAATTCTTATAACTACAGACCACATGAAAATTTTCTCACCAAACCAGCAAAAGGTACATCCTCAGGTAAAGCTGGTTTTACCATAAACATTTCTTACCAAAATTCCCAACCATTTTGGATGTATTGCTGGACAAAGAATTGCCTAAATGCCAATGTTATCACATAGGAAAGTAACCGAAACTTAAAATGTTTATAACTATGTAGCGCATTAATATTTTTTTCACTAAACCACTGAAAGGTACATCTGTGGGGCAAGCCCTTTGTACCCTGAAAATTTCAGCCCAGAATTGAAACCATTTCTTTGTTATGACGTGACAAAGAAACACCTATATAAAAGTTTATCTTACTTCAAGATACAGCTCTTGCAGCAGGTTACACCATTAGGACTGAAGGACTGAAGCCGTCAGGTGGCAGGACCCCACGGAAAACTTCTAGCTAGCTACATACAGTGGGGGACTGCCCCTGATGTTGGCCCCACCCCTTGACGTCCCTTACATCATAAAAAGGGTGGTCCCCCAGCATCTCTCAGTTCTTTTCCCGACGTCGACTCACAAGCATCAGCTCCACGGACACCTTCAGCAACCGATTGACGCCATCACTTAAGTATTTTCTTTTTAATTTAGAAAAGTTTGCTATTATTTTCCGTTTTTCTCTTTCTGTGTATCGTCTTCCCTGACATCCTCTGTAGAAGGGCACTCATCCAAGTGTGTCTGTGGCAAACAGATCCCGTTTAAGGACAGCCACATGGTCTGTCTGCGGTGCCTGGGCCCAGAGCACGACACCAAGGCCTGTCCTGTTTGCAAAATTTCAACAGCAGAATGAGGTTCCACCTCCAAAAAGTTTTGGAGACCTTCCTCCATGAACAAAAATAAGCAGCAATACAAAAGAGTACCTCCTCAAGGGAAGGATCCTCCCATAAGTCTAGGAAACGCAAGGAAAAAAGGAGGAAAAGGGAGAAAGAGTGCTCCCCATCTAAGTCTTGTATGTTCGACTCAAGGGGGAGCTTGGACTCGGCCAGCCGCTCTACCATATCTTCATCTCTAAGTTACAAAAACTACCTGCCAAGATGTAGACGTCAGGTGGCTCCAGTTCAGGAACCACTCTTCAGCCCCTGAGAATTCAGCCCCAGGTACACTCCACCAGCTGGTCTTCAGGCTCTGTAGGCCAGTCTTCTTCTACAGACCACCCAGTCAAAGCACCATCCAAGTCGGCCTCTGTCAGAGGCCCCGACTCCCTGAACTGGCACCAGGGCTCCGACCAGTTGAGATCGGCCTCTCAGCCCCCCAGAAGCCTTACATCCTTGGGGACATCTGCTAAAAGGACCACAGACCAGACGTCCGTTAAACTGACCATGGACCCTACAAAGACTTCGGACCGTACGTCCGCTAAAAGGTCCAAGGACCAATGCCTCCGGCAGAGGTCCACACCCAATGACAGGACGACACCTCCACCATACCGAAGGTCGACATGTCCCGACGAATGTACAATGAAGACACTGACGTCGGGGTCGGACATCTGAGCGACAGCCAGACATCGGCTGGTCTAGAGGATGCAGACCTCTTACAGGAACAGAGAACACCCAAAGACCAAATGATGGGTGTGGGTCGGACTACAGACCAACAGACACGGGAGATAGCCAGACGTCTCAGCCGGGGACAGGCCAAACCTCAGATCAGACGTCTCATCCGATGACAGGCCAAACCTCAGGTCTGAGGATCCCAGAGGTAAAGGATTTATTTGCTTACTGGTGGGAGACAATCCAGAAGAATGTAGTCCCCATTAAGGCACTTGTGGCTGACCAACCTCTGCCACGGGCTCCTAGCCCTCCGCCAAAGGAGAAAAGTCTTGTCAGACTTTCTTCTAAGGACAAAAGCCCTACACCACTTAGAAGGCGTTCAAAAGAAAGGAAGCGGTCAAGGTCTCCTTCCAAGACCCTTTCCTGCTCACCAAGTGCGCACAAGAAAGCACCGTAGGAGGTCAGATTCCTCTTCCTCAGAAGAATCTTATTCCTCTTCATCAAACTCTTCCTCTAGATCCGGCTCACCCTTTAGCATTCCTTCTCTGGATCCGAAGGATTTGCCAAGGTCCACTCCAGATGAAGACCCTTATCTGGGAGAACTCAGTGATCATCACCGCCACACATTACAGGTCCCAAAGGCCAAAGCACTGGAGCATTCAGCCTCCGGACTGAGAATCGAAACAGCTTGATTTCAGATCCATACAGGGTGGAAAAACAGTTGAAGTTGGAAAGATGCGTTAGTGATGCCAATATATGAAAAAGGCAGTAAGCAACTAGTTTCAAATTACAGACCTATTAGCCTTACGTCTATCTTTGGAAAACTTATGGAGGGGCTTATTTAAGCTAGAATAAACAAGCATTTAATCGGGTATGGAAATTTAGACATTACCCAGCATGGGTTTAGTCAGGGTTGCTCCTGTCTTTCTAATCTGCTAACATTTTTTGAACCAGTTAGTACAGCCCTCGATTCAGGCCTAGGTGTGGACGTAATCTATCTTGACTTCTTGCGTGCATTTGACATGGTCCATATAAGGAACTAATAGAAACCTTAATCAAATGTAACCTTCACCCTAACTTAATATCATGGGTAGACTCCTGGCTGAAAGGTAGAAGGCAGATTGTATGAATCAGAGGTTTTTGCTCTGAATGGGGGGACATGACCAGTGGGATGCTGCAGGGATTCGTGCTTGGCCCTTCTCGGGTCCTTCTCCTAGCCCGCCGGGGCTTAGGAACCCACCATCGGACCCCCAGTGCCGCCGAGGACCCACCGATTTGTCTGCCCAGGAACCGCTGAGAAGCCACCAGCCCTGCCGCACCCGCCCACGTCCTGCGCCTAGCCCTTCCAGGAAGACTGTTGTCAGGGGCCGCCTGCGGAGTTGCACGCCCAGGAGGAGAACCACGAGCTCGGCCGCACCTCTGACCTTTGTCCCACTAAAGGCGTAAAGCCGCCAGGTACGTTTTCACCGCTTTCCATCTGCCGGTTGCCTTCAGCTCAGCCTGTAGTGCTGCCTGGCTGTACCCACTCTGGAAAAGTGGCTGTTTCACCTGGTCTGCGGGCCTGGGGAGCGTTTCTTGGACCGGTTCTCTGGCGCCGCTCGAAAGTGCCTCCTTACCCGCTTCAGGTTAACCCTAAGCGGTTTCAGGACTCAAGTGTTACAGCCCCTTCGGTGGCAGTTTGTTTGGACTGTCTTCTCTTGATTTTAAGCAAACCTGGCCTATTGCCCTGTTTTTTTGTATTTTTAACTTGTAACTGAGCCTTTCTCTGTGCTTTCGCCCTCACTTACTGTTTATTTACTTGTTTACATAGAGCCTAAATCAATAATCTGTTGAGCAATCTTGTTACTATTTTAAAACTTGAGCTTCCTGCCTTAAGCCTGTTCTGACCCTCTCTCCTCTCTGCCTTCTTGTTCCCTCCTCAATTTCACCTCCGCCCTTTTCTTTGTCCTCTGACCGCCCTGTCCAGTTGCTCCTACTTAAGTCTCTCCCTTGCTATTCTCCTCAGGTCCTTCTCCTAGCCGCTGGGGCTTAGGAACCACCAGCGGACCCCCAGTGCCGACGAGGACCCACCGGTTGTCTGCCCAGGAACCGCTGAGAAGCCGCCAGCCCTGCCGCACCCGCCTACGTCCTGCGCCTAGCCCCTCCAGGAAGACTGTTGTCAGGGGCCGCCCCCGGAGTTGCACGCCCAGGAGGAGAACCACGAGCTCGGCCGCACCTCTGACCTTTGTCTCGCTAAAGGCGTAAAGCCGCCAGGTACGTTTTCACCACTTTCCATCTGCCGGTTGCCTTCAGCTCAGCCTGTAGTGCTGCCTGGCTGTACCCACTCTGGAAAAGCGGCTGTTTTCACCTGGTCTGCGGGCCTAGGGGAACTTTTCTTGGACCGGTTCTCTGAGCGCCGCTCGAAAGTGCCTCCCTACCCGTTTCAGGTTAACCCTAAGCGGTTTCAGGACTCAAGTGTTACAGCCCCTTCGGTGGCAGTTTTGTCCCGTCGGCGCTTTTGATTTATAGCTCTCCCAGCGTCATATGACTAAGTGCCCACTTTCCCATTGGTCCCTTATACTCTCTCACCACTAGGGGTGTTCTACCCTTAACGCCCATCTAATTATCTTTTTTTCTTTTACATTGCTCCTTACGCCAAAAAATCGTAATCTCTCTCACGCCAAAATTTTCCTCTTGCCTCTCCTTAGGGATTCCCTTATCTCTTGCGCTCCTATTTCTCTTCTATCTCTCTCTCTCCACACCAGCCCACTACTACAAAACCCCTCACCTTGCATAAGTCGCTGGCACCTAAATGAGAACCATGTCCTGTTTGTTTATAAAGGCACTGTGCCCCTGCGGCAGACTAATTTGGATTATCTTCCTCTTGCTACTCTGGGGTATACATGTAATCTCTCTGTCAGTGTGCCTCGAGACTCGCAGAACCCCCCCTTCAGCCACTGATTTTAGGTTCTCTAACCTAATGATCACAGACCGAAGACCAATACCCTCCTGGGGCCACCTGCTTCTCCACAAAGGCTGCACTTACAAATCACTGTCTTCCCTCAGAATCAAACGGATGCGATGCAAGAATGCTCCAGTCCTCCTTGCACACGCTATTGTACCTTGCATTACTCTGATGACACTCTCTGGTGACATTGAACTGAACCCTGGCCCGCCCAGCTGTGGAGCACCCCCGACAGGATCTTCCATTAAAGCTAAGGGATTTTACATGGTGTATATGAACATCAAGCCTCGTAAAACATCTGCCTGAAGTTGAAGCATGGCTCAAGGTACATGATCCCGACATACTGTGCCTGTCGGAGACTTGGCTGAAACCTGGAATCCCGATACCCTCTGCACCATACCTGGCTACTCTCTCATTAGTGACCGACCTGGGGCTAAGAAGGGTGGAGGTTGCCCTCTACCACAAATCCTACCTGACCGTTAACATATTCAGTGACTCAAACCCCTCACAAGGGTGAATCATTGCAGCACCTCTCTCTTGGCTCGAAAAAACTCCACATAATCTGCGTCTATAACCCCCCCCGGGAGTAAATGGGCTCCAGGAGTCACTCCAGCTCACCCTACAACGTGTCAAAAAAAATGAAGCTATCGTCCTTGGGGATGTCAATTTGAACTGGCTAGGCCCCTCTCAAAATTCCCTGGCTTCACTAGTCCAAGGTCTAAACTTCCACCAACAAATCACGGAAAACACCAGACTGTCTGGGCCGCAGTCTGGCACGCTTATCGACTGGATCCTGTCAAACAGACCTGAACATATCATTTGCTCTGGGGTCATGGCAGATACCATCACCGATCACTCTCCCATATACTGCCACTGGCGCTGCGGACAGCCACCCCCCCCACCTCGACAGATCACGTTCACGAATTTTGCAAACCTGGACACAGAATCCTTCCTCTGGGACATCTCTAACATTGACTGGTCGAATATATACTGTCTGAGGAATGTAGAGGATGCCCTGAACATATTTTACAGTTTTTCTCCCATTACAAAACAAGTACGCCCCAAAAACCACGCGAAGAGTCAGGGGTATACAAACTAGATGGTTGCATAAAGACCTCCTAAAACAACTAAATCATAGGGATAAGCTCTGGGCTTCCTACAAAAGCTCTCACTCGACCAGGGACTACTCAAACTACAGGCAAGAACGAAATTCTTGCAGGAAAAACATAAGGCTGGCGAAAAGTGTGTACCATCAGAACCTGCTAAAGAACTCAGCCAAGGACCCCCGTAAATTCTGGGGGCACATAAAAACTTTTCTGGGGACACCTCAATCAGTTACTCCATCCGACATGGTTATAGAGGGCTCCCACTGCAACAACCCCATCACCATTGCAAACGCCTTTAACACCATGTTCTCAGACCTCTCCCTCTATACTAGAGCTATGCCACCTGCTGACCCCACTGACGACTGCGTGCCGCCTACAGACTCTGCCACCCGCACAGCACCTCAAATCCTCTACCACGCCTCCTCTACTTTAAAGCTATTACCACCTCTCAGGTTCTAAAACATCTAACAAAACTGTCAGACCACACAGTCCTGGTTCCGATCAACTGAACCTCGCCTTTTAAAACTAACGCGCATTTCATCTCCAGACCTCTAGCAAGAATTTTCACCCTGTCTCTCTCCACGGCACAGTCCCTGATCTTTGGAAAATGGCAAGGATCTCCCTATCTTTAAAAAGGAACAAAGAGATATTTCTAATTACAGGCCCATTGCCATTCTATCCCCACTTAGCAAAATCCTAGAGAAACTGGTTGCCATGCAACTCCAGGATTTCCTCGGCGCTACCAAGCAGCTCCAGCGATGCACAGCATGGATTCAGAAAAAACCACAGTACTACAACAGCGCTTACTAAATTCACCACAGACATCCTCACTGGTATGGATCATGGAATGCTCACAGGGGCTGTCTTTATAGACCTAACCAAGGCATTTGACCCTGTAGACCACCGCCTGCTGCTATCCTCCTTGAGGAATACAGGCTGCTCCTTCCCTGTACAGGAATGGTTCAGGAGCTACCTGTCAAACAGATCCCAGGCTGTCAAATTCAACTCAGCCATCTCCTCCACTGTGGTCACGAACATTGGAGTACCCCAAGGCTCCATTCTGGGTCCGCTTCTATTCTCTCTTTTCAATAACAACCTCCCAGATGCTTTACCTGTCTGTTCCTCGCTCCTCTACGCTGACGACTTAGTTATCTGTTCCAGCTCACCCAAAATAGAGCTTATCAATACATCGCTGAATAAAGCCTACTCCAATGTCCATAGCTGGTTATACACCCACCGCCTTGTTCTGAATTCATAAAACAAATGCCATGCTACTTGGGACCACGCAAAAGATCCGAAGGTGCCCCACTCCCCTAAGCATCCTTGACCCTAAAGGAAATCCCCTGCAGACAGTTACCTCCTTTCGTTACCTGGGCATCCTGCTTGATCAATCGCTTGACTTAAGCCTCCATATCCAGGCCACTTGCAAAAATGTTAACTGTAAGCTAGGAGCAGCCTACAGGACAAGCTATATGCTCACCTCCTCCGCCAGGCTTGCCATTGCCAGGGGGATCCTGCTACCAACACTGACCTACTGTGCACCTATACTTACCTCTGCTCACAAATCTGCGCTGCACAAATGGGATGTTACCTACAATAACATATGCAGGTATGCCTCACAATCCCCACGACTGCTTCATCACTGCCAACTATATGAGGTCCTTGGATGGCTTTCCCCCACGGCCACCAGGAGTTACTTTCTTGCCTGCCTAAACGACTCCATACTGAGACAAAGCCAGCCGGCCGCACTGGCGAAGCTCCTGCACCCAGCTCTCCCAAACCGCATGCTCAGATCTGCAGATAAAGACCTGCTGGAAATCCCTCGCTGCCGCACAATTAAAGGAACGGGCTCCTTCCAACATGCAGCCCCAACGCTATGGAACCAGCTCCCTCTTGACCTCAGGCTAGCCCCCTCACATCCCTCCTTTAAACGTGGGTTGAAGCGTCACCTGGCCACCTCAGATCCATGCACCTGCTTTGATCCTACCTGATCCCTCAAACTCCCCCAGCTGCTACTCACCACTCCCCTGCTACTGATCTCTTTGCAACTCTCCTTTTGCTCTCTCTCCCCTTTTCTCAACCCCTCACCTATTATCATCCCAAATTACACCCATGTATAGGTGTTATGTATCTTGACTTATTTACTACTACCAACAGCCCAACTGTATCATGTATTTTCTGTCCTCCTTTACACGTTTGTGCATCGCGGACAGCGACTGTCACTGCCCTTATGCCCAGCCTCGGTACCGCAAGCCCGGCTGCACCTACCTCCCTACCGCTAAAGCCATCTCAAGCCTCCTGCACTCCCCACCCTCCACTCCCCTCTCATCATCCCCGACCGTGGAGCCTTGAACCTGGTGTCCCTTAAACCTACCACGGGAGATCTCTGTCATCCTTTCAATATACCTCTGGCTTCCTGCTGAATCTGGGATCGCCGCTGTTGGCTGACTCCTGGTCTTTTCCATCCCTCCTCCGCCAGCTACCTGTGCACCGCCTCCTTGCCACAGTGGAGGACTGGATAATTGACCCCATCTCCCTGCTCCGGTACCCCATTATCACATCTGCCCGGCCTTACGCCCAGCCTGGAACCATGAGCCAGCCGCTCCCCCCGCCTCCTACCGCTAAAGCCGTAATTCCAGCCGCCTTTACTCCCCACACACCTCTCCCTTCATTATCATCCCAGACTGTATAGCCTCGTGCCTGGCGCCCCCCTAAGCCGCCAGCGGGGTGTCTCTTCCATCCTTGTTAGCTTCTCTGGGCACCCTGCTGCCTCCCTCCTCCCTCCCTCCATTCCATCTCCTTTCAGCTCCCCCCCCCCCTGCCGTCACTTCTCCATGCCATCTGTGCACTGCTACAACCTTTCACAGGTGGATGTTGTAAATTCCGACCTCCTCCTCCTTCTTCGGGTTCCATCTGCCGCTTGGCTGTTCCTGGCCAGGGACTGCATGAGCCCTCCTGCCAGCCTCGGAACCCGCAGTCGGCTCTTTTACACACCTCCCTCCGCCCAAAGCCGTGAAACCCGGCCGGCTTTTTTCTCTACTGCTCAGGAGCTGCTTGCCTTGCGCCCCAGTTTAACCGCATGCAGTCCCTCTGGACCCATGCCCTTTTCAACCCCTCAACTGAACCTATATCCCCAGTTAAACACCTCATTGCTTTTGGCCTGTTGGTCATTCTGGAGTTTAACCCTTATCTTGTTAGACTAGCTGGTATTGCCTCTTTTTGTCCTAAATGAATGATTGTAATTGTGTGGCTGTTGCCTCAAACTGTACTGCTGTTTTTTTCTGTGATATGATGTATTGTACTCTCCCGGGTCGTGCCTGAAAATAGTCACCTGCTGGCTAGCGCACCTACCCGGTCAACAAAAACTAAATAAATTTATTTATCTCGGGGATGCAAACCTCTAACAATACATGGCAGGTCAAATAAAATTGGAGCTATTGTCAATAATCAAAAGGATGGAAATAAGTTACAAGACCTGAACATAATTTATAAATGGGTAGAAAGTAACAAATTGAGGTTCAATGCCGAAAAATGCAAAGTTATGCACCTGGGATATAAGAACCCACGGCTTACTTACTATCTAGGCAGTACTGCCCTAATAGAAACAGATAATGAAAGAGATTTGGCAGTTCTTATTACAAACAAACTATCTTTCGGCTTGCACTCCAGAGTAACAGTCCAGAAATGTCACAGGATTCTGGGCTGTATTCTGAGAAATATACAGAGTAGGGAGCCAAAAGTAATTGTACCACTATACACCTCATTGGTCAGATCCCATTTGGAGTACTGTTCTCCTTTGTGTGCACCTCAGAAAGGCTACATGAAGGGGTCCAAAGGAAAATGACTAAAAAATGTAATAATATGAATAATAAATCATATGCTGACAGATTAAATGACTTGAATTTATATTCTCTAGACTATAGAAGATTAAGAGGCAATCTTAGTTATGTATTCAATGCTAGTAAAAATAGATTCCTAAGGGAGTCCATATGATAACAGAATTCAAGTAACATACTGAACACGAGATCTCATTGTTTACAACTGAAAGGGGATATATATATATCTAGGACAAATGCAAGAGGTCAGTGGTTCAGCCAGCGAGTCGTGAATGCATGGAATGCACTGCCAGAGACAGTGGTATCATGTAGCACTATGCTTACATTTAAACACAATTTGGATGAATACAAATACATGGGAACACAGAGATGTAGAAATTTCTACTGTCTAGTGGCGAGCCATTAAAGGTTTTTTTGATCTCCTAGCTTGTATAACACCTATGAACCTATTCCTTGGGAAGAAAAATGTACGCGTCTGCTACATATTCCATCCGCTCACTGAACTTTCTAACCTACATGGTTCAGTTTCAGAATGCCCTATGGGAACAAGGGCTGGACTTGGTCAAAAATCTACCAGACAGAGACCAAAAAGAAGTGCTAGTCAAACTCTTGCAGACAGGCTCTGATGTTGGCACACAGGTACTCAGAGCAGCCTATGATTCTGCGGATTCTGCCACCAGAAGTGCAGCAACAGTCTCAGGCTTCACACCAGACAGGCATCCCAGACGTTCCTTTTAAGAGCTAAATCCTTTTCGGAGAGGATTCCGAAAGGATCATAACAAAACTACAAGACGCTGGCAAGGTGGCCTGTTCTGTACAAGCAATGTACAAACCAAAACTATTTCAAAGACAACAGCACCGTTTTCGTGGAAAATAGGGGCAGCAGTCTAGGTTTGGACAGAAGCAGACAGGTGGCTTTAACCGCAAAGGCCCTTCTCGAGCAACAGGAGGCATAGGAGCGAGGAATGCCAAACCCTTTCAGGCAAACCTCCCCTCCCCCTCCACAGCCTAACTCGTTGCAGAGCCCTCCTCTCCCACCTGCCCAGGAGGAAGAGGCATTCAGGGGTCACTTCTCGAAACATCTAGAAGGGTGGCAGTGAATTACCTCTGACCAATGGGTTCTTCAGCTGGTTCAAAGAGGCCACTCTATCGAGTTCACCGGGCAACCACTGTCTAGGCCACCCCTTCTTTCACAGTATTCTAGACAACACGCCACACTGATACAAGAAGAGATCCAGGTCCTTCTGGCAAAGGAGGCCATAGAATAGGTCCCGTGGATTTAAAGAGGGAAAGGGTACTACTCACATTTTTTCCTAGTACCCAAAAAGACAGGGGACTTATGCCCCATCCTAACACCTTTGTGGCGTACAAATGCTTCAGGATGGTCACCTTGCCAGGATTGATCCCGATGCTACGCGTGAGTGCTTGACTCCCATTGTTGGACATACAAGAGGCAGTATAGTGCAGTGGTCTAAGGCTCTGAGCTGCAAATCTGGTGACATCCAGCAGACCAGACCTGGGTTTGAATCCCACAGCTTCCACTTGCATACTGTGTGACCCTGAGCAAGTCACTTAACCTCCTTGTGCTCCCAGGTCGCTCCTGTAAAAAAGCTTTCAGCTTAGTGTGCTATACCTGGTTAAAAAACATCTAAATAAAAATAAATAAAGATGCCTATCTCCATATTCCAATCGCAAAACACCACAGGGAGTTTCTGTGGTTCAAATTCCGGGGACAACACTACTAATTCTGGACACTGCCTTTTGATCTGCCATTGGCACCAAGAGTCTTCAGCAAATGCCTGGCAGTGGTAGCCGTGTCCCTCAGGAGGATGGGCCATTACGTTTTCCCTTATCTGGATGACTGGCTTCTCATGGCCTCGTTCAGGATGGGACTAAACCAGGCACTAAAAGACACCTTTTCGATATTCGACGCACTGGGTGTCACTATCAACCTGCCAAAATCACTTCTCACACCATGCCTAAGGCTGCAGTTCATTGGCACAGTCCTGGACACAACCAAAGGAAAGGCCTTCTTACCAGACGACAGGGCAGAATGTCTAAGAGGTCTAACCAGACACATCCTAGGGCAGAAACAGGTCTCAGCATGGACCATGCTGCATTTTCTAGGCCACATAGCGGCCGCAATAGCCATGGTTCGCCGTCACGTCTCTAAATAAGAACCATTCAGTGGATGCTACGAATCCAGTGGGACCAATGCCAGGATGACCTCAATCAGCTGGTCTCGGTCCCCGCTTCAATTCACTGAGTCCTTCAATGGTGGCTAGTCCCAGAGCACGTCACTGTAGGAGTCTCCTTCCTGTCGACCACACCTTCACAGATCCTGACTACAGATGCGTCAGGATCAGGTTGGGGTGCCCATTTTGGCGATTAAAAGACACAGGGACTGTAGTCCGGCACGGAAGGAGCCCTTCACATAAATGTCCTAGAGATGAGGGCAGTCCTTTATGCCATGCAGGCTTTGCAGACAGATCTACTTCCGGGACACCTACTGAATCAAACAGACAACATGTCGGTAGTGTTCTACATTAACAAGCAGGGAGGCACCCATTCATACCAACTCTGTCTGGAGGCGATGAGAGTATGGTACTGGCAATAGAACACAGTATCACTCTGTCTGCAGTTCATGTTCCAGGGCTACAGAACACGCTGGCGGATCTGCACAGCTGATTCAGATCCAGCACACATGAATGGGAGCTTCTGCAACAAGTAGTGGAAACTCTGTTCACAAAATGGGGAACCCCAGAACTAGATCTCTTTGCCTCCCCATACAACGCAAAACTGCCTAATTTCTGCTTGCTAGAACCAGGGCCTGGTGGTTTCTGGTGAGATGCATTGTCCCTCTCCTGGATGGGCAAATTCCTTTATGCCTTTCCTCCCTTCCCACTGATTCAGAGAGTTCTAGTCAAGCTGCAAGAGGAAGGAGCAGACATGATTCTGGTGGCCCACCCAGACAAATATGGTTTCCGTTACTCCCAACATCTAGCGAGCGATCCCCCTTTTCCTCTACCTCTCAGCTCGCACTTATTGTCGCAAGACAGTGAATCCCTGGTCCACCTGAACTTGCAGTCCTTACACCTACACGCCTGGCTCCTGAAGAGTTAGCGATTTCTCGCCATGGAGTCTCAGACAGAGTGGCTGATGTCCTTGTGGCAGCGAGGAAACCCTCTACTAGAGCCACATATGCCATGAAGTGGTGCAGGTTTTGCCTTTGGTCCTCGGCTCGTGACCGGGACCCCTTAACTGGCCCGGTGAACTTGGTACTAGAGTACCCTCTTTCCTTATTGGATGCAGGTCTAAGTTACTCCTCAATGAAAGTGCACCTTTCAGCATTATCTGCATACCTTGCGCCTTTTGGGGACAAATCTTTGGCCCAGTTGGACCGGTCACTCACTTTTCTGTGTGGCATCCTCCACCTGAAACTGCCCATTAGGGACCAGATCCCTCCTTGGGATGTTCTTTTCATTCTGGAACAGCTCACACTACTACCTTTTGAACCAGCCGCAGATTGCAAGCTACGCTTTCTCTCTTGGAAGGCATTATTTTTAGTTACAGTTACTTCTGCCAGAAGGATTTCAGAGCTCCAGGCACTTATGTGCAAAGAGCCATATTTGGTTTTCCATAAGGACAGAGTGTCCTTAAGAACTAATCCTAAGTTTTTACCCAAGGTAGTGTCAGAGCTTACTCTCAACCAAGAGATTAACCTTCCTGTTTATTACCCACAGTATTCCAATAGAGGAGAGGCTCTCCTGCACACCTTGGATGTGCACAGAATACTTGGATACTATCTGACTAGAACCACACAGAACAGAAAGTCAGATCAGTTGTTTGTTTCATTTGCCCCCAGGATATTAGGGGCACCTGTGTCCAAACAGACACTTTCAAAATGTTTGGTAAACTGCATTGTTTTATGTTACCAGAAATAGAACAAACCCTTACCGGGACCAGTTAAGGGTCATTCCAATGGGGGGGGGGTAGCAGTCTCATTTGCCTCCTTGAGGAACTTTTCGACTTCAGACATTTGTGCAGCAGCTACTTGGAGTACAGTACACACATTAATCAGACATTACAGTCTGGACATTGTGTCCAGGCGCAGAGCTGGCTTTGGCCTTGCAGTCCTGCAGGGGCTTCTTTCATGAAGGGTTTCTTTTCACCCTTCTCCAGTTCTCCTCCGGTTTTTAGGGGCTAATGCATATTGCTTGGGACTCAGTCCTAATGGTGTAACCTGCTGCAAGAGCTGTATCTCAAAGTAAGATAGTACAGTAACACAAGAACTTACCGTAACAGTAGATCTTTGAGAACGGCTGTTGCAGCAGTTACTTTCCTGTCACCTTCCCCTGAGGAGGTCATCTGTAGTTGCATTGACAACATTTATTGGTCTTCCTTTGGAAGTGAATCCTTGGTCTTCCTTCAGAATTTCTATCACTATGCTGGAGTCTCCAGCGGGAGAACTGAGGGATGCTGAGGGACTGCCCCTTTTATGATGTAAGAGACTTCGGGGGCGGGGCCGACATCAGGGGGTGGTCCCCCTGCTGTATGTAGCTAGCTAGAAGTTTTCCATGGGATTCTGCTGCCTGACAGCTTCAGTCCTAATGGTGTAACCTGCTGCAAGAGCTGTTCTGGAAGATCTGTTACGGTAAGTTCTTGCATAACTGTACTTTTCGCAAATTGTGAAACAAATCCATTTTCGAGCTTGTATTTTTACAATTTGCGAAAGAACAAAATCCTTCTTTCGCAAATTGCGAAAAAGTTTGTGTTTTGCATCAAAACTTTTCTGTTATTTGCGGCAAAAGTATTCTGCAGATAAAATAAGGACATTTCTGAGCATTATTTTTAAAAACTGACCCCTGAACCTGATTAGGTAAACACAAGTGCTGGTGTTTACCAACTGCCAGTATTTTTTTTAGATATTTAAGTTTGTTTGCCCCGCTAACTGAAATCAAGATGGCAGAATCTCGACAAAACTTTCTGCATCTGCGGCAAAAAAAATGTGTCGAGGCTGCTAGCTAACTTTTCCCTTGGGAAATAATGGGAAACTTTGGAACTTAATAACTTCCGAAAGGATTAATATTTTTTCACCAAACCATCAAAAGGCACATCTGCAACACAAGCCTTACATACTCTAAATATTTCAGACCAAACGCCCAAGCCATTTCTGAGAAACAGCGTGACAAAGGATTTGCATAAAAATGGTAATGTTCACATTTTTTGATAATTCGTATCGCCACACCCGCGCATCCAATCGGAATGCAACTTGCCACATCAAGAGATCTTTGGTCCCCAATGGCACATGCAAAATGTCATGTGAATTGGTCAAACGGTTGTAAAGTTATTAAATTGCAAAAGTTTGGGTGTAACATAGAAGTGACCATTGGACCATAGTTATAGTATATATTCATTGCAAAAAAACTCCATTAATGCATCTGTTAGGGTTCCTAGTGCAGTGACAAAAGTATGGAAATTCGGTGTTAGGGTTCCCAAACCTACCACCACCCCCAAACACCAATAAATGTCAGGGTGTGCCTTGGGGTCGTCTGTCCTAACTCTCACCCCCATTCCATGTGTAAGGAAGCTGGGATGGTACAGTATGGTATACCGTCGCCACAGTAACACCGGCACACCGAAACCCCCACAGCATCAATATTGTCAGCGACGTGGTTTTCACTTCGATTGACTGTTTGGATGGGAGGTAAATATCTAACTCCACTGTCTGTGCGACATGGAGTTAGATATCTATAGTGGGGGGAGGGATGCGGGGGGGGCAGCACCCCCGCATTGAGCATCGCTCTGTTGCCGGTGATTCTGGGGATGCATTGGGTCAGGGATGTTGACAGATTCCTGGCGCAGTCAAGGATGTCGGTGTATTTGATGTCACGCCGGCGTCATGAATCCGTACAGTATTGGAGAATGGGGTGAGAGTTAGGCCCGACGACCCCAAGGCACACCCCTATGCCTTTTTGTGTGTGGAAGGTGGGGGGTGGGGTAGTAGAGTTGGGAACCCTAACACGGAATTTCCATACTTTTGTCGCTTTAATAGGAACCGTAACTGATGCATTAACGGAGTTTTTTACAATGAATTTCCTACTTTTTGAGAAAGTCTAATCTTACCCGTATGTGGTTGTGGGAACATAGGGCCCTCTAGGCCCTGCACACCCATCAGTCTGTAGTGCGGCACAATATCACAGTAACCATAGGAACATTGGAAAAAATTCCACCACAGTTGTAATCATGGCCTGGCAACCTGCATACTTGCTTAGTACACCTAAAGGTTAGTGCACCTCAGTAACCAGACCCAACAGGTCAGGATTGGTGAATTCCTCTCGTCATCCCTACCAATCCACTCTGGAGTACCCCAGGGTTCTATCCTGGGTTCCTTGTTCAGCATATTCCTGAACAATCTCCCTGCCTCCTGCCATGACAGAATGTTACTGTATGCAGATGATGCAGTAATCTTCACTTGCCTCACTGACCCCACCTACCTTCAGTCTCAACTACAGAAAAGTTTCACAGAAGTCGAAGTCTGGTTTTGCTCACATAAACTCATCCTTAACCACAAAAACACTAAAACAATGTTGTTCCATGGAACCCACAACAAGTACAAGGACCATGAGCTCATAATTAACAACCACGAAGGTGTCGCCCTTGAGCACGTGGATATGTTTAAATAGTTGGGCCTGACCCTTGACTGCTCCCTCTCGTATACCAAACACATTGACAATATCACTAAAACTGTGAACTCCCGCATAGGTCTACTATACAATCATAAACATTGCCTAATGGCTGAAGCCTTGAACCTCGCTATCCAGAGCTCTGTTATCTCAACTATTGACTACGGGCTCGTTATCTATGGATCCGCTACTGATACTGCACTCCGGTGCATAGCTGTAGCCCTTAATAAGACATGTAGATTCCTTATTTCAGCTGCCCGCCTTTCTCACACGTGACATTTATGAGCAGGCTAACTGGCTTCAGCTATCCGGCAAGCTAAAGTACCAGACCTGCATCCTAGCTAAGAAGACATCACTGGGCCTTTTGTCCCCTGGAGTCCAATCAGTATTGACACTGCAGCGTGTCCACCACCTAACTAGAAGATTGGACTGTCTAACCTTTACAATACCTCCCTGCTGGACCTCTCAAGCTCAGCATTCTTACCTTGTCAGAGCCTCCACCTGGTTCAAGTTGCTACCTACAGAAATCTCTAACATTGCCACGATTGGTGCTTTTAAGTGTAAACTGGCGTCAACACCTCATGGCTAGTGCCTTCTGTGATTGCTTCTTATAATCCCCTCAGGTATACTACCCTCAAGCATCCCTTTTTTTTGTAAATTCCATTGTAATGATCATGTTATGTTTTGTACCTTGTTGTCCTTATTGCCTTGACGTGGAACCTTTGTGAAAGAGCCCTCGGCTCAAAGGTGTCATCCGAAATACAAATAAATAAATAAATAAAGGTGTACTAAGCTGCGTTTAGCGGAAAACCCGTATCTCGAAGCGTTTTCGAGATATTTTATTTATTTATTTTGAAGCATTGGAAAACACCTTTTAAGCTGGGAGCTCATTTACAAAGGTTCCTTGTCATGAGACAGAATAAGACTGGTACACCAAATAAGACAGTTACAAATCCACAAATACAAAATACATGATAATTACAAAGGAGTAACTTCATGCTGAGTCATTATACAATCAAAACTGAGTACAAGCAGAGATATAGCCGCCGAAAGGTACCGCGACCGCCACAATGTTATCCTATGGGAAATTTCTAAACTTTGGAATGTTATAACTATGGAACCAATGTAAATTTTATCACCAAACCAGTAAAAGGCACATCTGTGGGGCAAGCCCTTTCTGTCGTGCAAATTTGAGCCCTAAAGTCCTAACCGTTTATTTGCAGTGAAGTGGCAAAGAAACAGGAATTTTGTGAAAGTAGTGTCACAAATTTGTTAAATTTTTACAAATGTTGCAAAAGCTTTCGCAAAAACTGTCACAAATTTGTGACACTACATTTGCGAAACTTTCACAATTTGTGAAAGTTTCGCAAACGTAGTGTCGCAATTTTGCGACACTACCAACAGCCAAATTAAACAAACATATTTCCGAGCATTATTTTAAAAATCTAACCCAAGGATTGTGTTCCTTGGGCCCCGCTTAGGTAAACACAACTGTTAGCATTTACAAAGGGGCAGTCAGTTCTGAATTACTTCGTTTTTCCCGCGTTGCTAACTGAAAACAAGATGGTGGCAGTACAACACTACTGAACCCATTTGTGGCAGTAAAAAGTGTTTTTGTGAAAGCAAGACGTGCTTTTGCATGGCACATCTAATTTTTCCCATAGGCTATAATGGGAAACTTTACAGTTTTATACCTTTTGAATGGATTAATATGTTTTCACCAAATCTTCAAAGGGCACATCAGTAGCCCAGACCCCATTTACCCTAACAGTTTCAGACCAGACCCCCAGACCGTTTTGGACTTATGGATGAGCAAAGAATTTGCAGCTAGATATTTCTCTCTCCTTCTGTTTCCTCTCTAGGCCCCCCCCCCCCACAGAGCAGCTTACCTTTCCTCCCTCAAATGGGAGCTCTGGAATGCCGTCATCTCTGAAACAAAAGGCCACCCTCCCTCACAGAAAAACTTGCCTTCCCTCCCTCAGATGGGAGCTCCTGGACTCCATCGTCTCTGAAACAAAAGGCCACCCTCCCGCACGGAGCAGCTTGCCTTCCCTCCCTCGGATGGGAGCTCCTGGACGCCGTCATCTCTGAAACAAAAGGCCACCCTCCCCCACAGAGCAGCTTACCTTCCCTCCCTCGGATGGGAGCTCCGGGACGCTGCCATCACTGAAACAAAAGGCCACCCTCCCCCACCCAAGTAGCCTGCCTAAACCGAGTGCTCGAGCCCTGTCCCCACCTGTGTGATGTAACTAATTCTGCTTAAATTCAGCTACCGGCTGCTTTTTTAATTATATTTCTCTCACGCTCTGTCTCTGCTCTAGGACAGCCTCCCCCACAGAGCAGCTTACCTTCCCTCCCTTGGATGGGAGCTCCGAGATGCCGCCATCTCTGAAACAAAAGGTAATGGAGACTGCAGAAGTTTCTTTAGGCTGAGACTGATTTCAAAAATTGGCGCCCTTTTTCCTCCGCTCAGAACTGTCAGCTGCAAACCAGGACTGGCATTGCATTTTGATCTATCGAGCTAGCAGGGGAACAAGTGGAGCAACAGCTCTCTATTTTTAATTGCTGCTGGGACTGAAGTTCTGAACTTAAATTACATTTTTAAACTTTTCAGTGCTGTCTGATTCACATTGCTGCTAGGCTCAATTAGTGAGGGCTTAGCTAGCACAAACAAAATCGGCCCTTTCCCCAGAGACACCCCCACCCTTTTCCGGAAGTAGATTTATAGGGGTGGTAGTCATATGACTATCTCCTCACTTTCCCATCTGCAGCTTTTAACAAGACACCTATAGAGGGCATCTGTTTTGTGTTTAGCACTGAGGCGTCTTTTCAGCCGAAGGCTTTTATCAGCACTTAAATACATGGTAGCTTGGGACCTAGCAAGAAATTTGAAAAAAAGGCCACATTACAGCACAAGTGGGTAGTCGGGTTGTAGCTTCTGGGAATTAAAAAATAAACTCTAAAGAAATTAAAAAGTAGTATCATGGTGTCAAAAAAATTTAAAAAATATAACAACACACTGCCTTATGGCTACTACATTGCTATCGCTGTTAATCCTATGTGATGTGACCAGCTGTCTTCTTGTCATAGATTATTCACCACTTAACAATCACTCCCTTGAAGACTATAGTGTAACCCCGCTGAGGGCTCAGCCATTGCTCCTAAAGCACCCCACCACAGTTTTAACTTGCCTCGGTTGTAAGGCAACTCACATACTAAGCACTCTACTGATTGTCCCACCAGCCGCAGCACTGGGCGTGCCAGGTGGTGACAGGTTCTATCTATTACTCTGCGGCCTCCTGCTGCTAAGATGCGGGGACATGGAGAGTAATCCTGGCCCCCTGCACTCTTTCTCACAATGGCACAATACACATGGCCTCAGAATAGCCCATATTAATGCTGGAAGCATTTTACCAAAGATCCATGAACTGGAAGCCTGGGTGCTGCTACACAAACCTGACATTCTTGGTATCAGCGAATCATGGCTGAAACCTGCTTCCCCTGACACTCTATGCCACATACAGGGCTTATAATATTTTTAGAAATGACAGACCAGGCCCTAAGAGAGGGGGTGGGGTCTTGATCTACCTCAAGGATCACATAACTGGGTCCATCACTGCCTCCAGCTTGGCCCAAGAAGGAACCCCGGAATGGCTGCTAATGAAAATTACCATTGGCTCAGCACTCAGATTATACCAGGCTATGTATATAACCCTCCTCTGGGTGGGATCGATGAACTAAGAAAAATTATTTCGGAAGTTGCCGGTCTCTCTTCAGCAAGGGACGCCATTATCCTAGGTGACTTCAGTCTAAATTGGCTAGACAACAAGCAACACAGTTACACCGAACTGCTCAAAGAAATGAGCCTTGCTCAGACCATTGGATCACCCACACGACATAACTCCAGAACAGGCAATCACACGGTACTCGACTGGATCCTGACAAACCATGCAGATAGGGTCAGTACAGCAGGAGTCTTGTCAGACTCCATCAATGACCACTCCCCCACTTTCTGCACTTGGTCATGCCGAAGTTACAAGCTCCATCTACGATCATCTCTTTCAGGAACTTTGCTAAGGTAGACATGGACACACTGAATAGTGACCTGGCTGGCATAGACTGGCCCACCTTCTTCTCACTGAAGGATGTGGACACAGCACTTGGATTCCTCACTGCTGCCTTAACCTCAGTTCAAGACAAACACTACCCTATGACTACTCGGCACATAAGAGGAGGAAACACAAAGTGGGTCACCAGGGAACTAGTTGCCTTGATGAAAGAGAGGGACAAGACATGGGTTTCTCACAAGGTCTTACCCTCCCCAGGAAACTGGGCTGTGTACAGGCAACTGCGCAACTGCTGCAAGCGTGACACCAAATTCTCAAAAGCCTTGTATTTCAAGGTCCAACAATCTTGGACCCTTAGTGATCCCCGTAGATTCTGGGCAGCAGTGAACTCTGTCCTTAATCCAACCAAGCAGCAAGGAACTATCTCCCTTGAGAGCGACTCTGGCCTACAAACGGATCCTGAAACAGTGGCTAACCTCCGGAACAGCAATTTCTCGAACCTAGACTCCTACCTAACACAGCTTCCCTCTGTCTCAGAGCTCTGTCGAGCAGGATAAAACTACTGGCACTCCACCATTTTATTTTAAAGTAACATCTCAGTCAGAGATATATCACCTCCTAAAGTCTTTACCCAACACTGGCAATGCGGGAAGTGACGGGATCACACCACAATTCCTCAAGCTAGCGTCGGCGGCTGTGGCCGAAACCACTCTCGCACATAATCGACCTTTCCCTGATCACCTCCAGGGTGCCAGAATAGTCCCCATATTCAAGGCTGGTGATGCGCACCTTCCTGACAACTACAGACCCATGTCTCTTCTGTCCCACATGGGTAAAATACTTGAAAAGGAGGTCCACCAACAGTTATCAGAGCAAATTGATAAAAACAGCCTGCTATCCACTGACCAACATATGTTCCGTAGAGGCTTCAGCACCACCACTGCACTCACCAAATTCACAGATCATGTACTCAGCGAAGTAGATAAAGGGAATCTCATGGTGGCTATATTTGTTGACCTATCAAAAGCCTTTGATATGGTTGACCACGCAATGCTACTGAACACCTTAGCTTCCCCTGGGCTTCCTCAACAACGTCACAAACTGGGTACATAACTACCTAGCCAGCAGGACCCAGCTGGTGAAATTAGGCTCTATCCTATCTACCCCATTCCAGTGCAGGCTGGTGTTCCACAGGGTTCCGTACTAGGTCCCTTACTGTTCTCTCTTTTTGCTAACCCCTTACTCGCTGAATCCTTTAACTGTAACAGAATAATGTACACGGATGACCTCATTCTCTTCAAAAGTGGAAACGGCCTCCCTGAGTTAAACCTCAACCTAAATGTAGCCTTTTCGGCAACAGTACTCTGGTTCATACAGCATAGGCTTCTTGTAAATACCAAGAAAACAAAGTGTATGCTGTTCGACTCTAAGCCTAGGCTCGCAAAGTGCACCCTCGACTACACCAAAGCCCTCAACATACTAAACCCTGATGTCTCAACCCTTGAGCAGGTAAGAGACTTCAAATACCTTGGGGTCTCGCTTGACCCGGCCCTTACGTTTGAGCACCACATCAGCTCAGCAATAAAGAGGGTAAACCAGCGTATAGAAATGTGTTACAAAATTAGGCACCTGCTGTCCCCTGAGCCTAGACTAGCGACTGGGAAGGGTCACCTCCTCCCTATACTCAAATACTGCTCTCCAGTAATGGCCCTTGCACCCCTTTCTCTGTGCAATCGCTTGGATACAACCTACAACAACAACATATGCAGATTCATCACCCAAGCCCCATAACATACTCACCACTGCCACCTCTATCAATCTCTGGGTTGGCTCCCCACCTCTGAGCGGAGAAACCTCATACTCGGAGTGTTCATATCTAAAATCTTGCAAGAAGGGGTTGGATCACCTTTGGCGGGCTGTTAATGCTAAAAAGCAACAGATGTGAACTGAGGTCCGCTGGTTGCCAGCTTCTGGAATACCCAAGGTAAATCACTGAGCTGGGGAAAACAGTCTTCTCCTACGCAGCACCCAAGCTATGGAATTCCCTCCCAAAGGAACTGCAGTCTCCGGTTGCACCTCACACATTCAAGCGAAACCTCCAGGTACTTATGTTAGGCAGATCCATATGCACATGCCATACTAAATGATGGTCAAACCTGTTGACTCCCAGTTGTAGTATAAGGCTTGCCCAGTAAGCACAGATGCACTTATTACCATAAGCTAGATTCTTATTATGTCAAATTGTCCTGGAAACAGTTGATCAACTGATTGTCACATGTCTGCTATACTGCTACTGTATTGTCATCACCTGCACTGCAATGTTTCTATCTCCTATACACTGTACCTGTAAAGTATCTGTGAATTGTACTTGTTGTGCCATCTAAGTGGCCCGGGTCATGCCTGAGAATGGTCCCTTGGATCAGAGCATCTACCCGGTTAACAAATAAATAAACACAAATTTTCAAATTTTTTGACACTACACATCTCCGCAACCCCATAACCATCCAGGAGGAAACTTGCCAGATCCAGACATCTATGGTACCAGATGGCGCATGAAAACTTTTGGGCACAGCAGTCATATGGTTGCAAAGTTATTAAAGTGCAAAATTTAGGGTTTAACTGAGAAGTGACCTGGCAACCCTAACTATAGTGGGACTACCGTGGCACTATAATTTATTGCAAAAAATACTCCATTAATGCATCAGTTAGGATTCATATTACAGCAACAAAAGTATGGAAATGTGGTGTTAGGGTTCCCAACCCTAACACCCCATCCCACCCCCCAACCAACCCTACCACCCCACCCCACCCTCCCTCACCAACAGGTGTCGGGTGTGTCTTGGTCATCGACCTAATGCTCACCCCATTCCATGTATGAGAAGCTGAGATGGTACAGCATAGGAGAATGGGGTGGCGCTAGGAGTTGATGACTAGACACAGTCCGATGCCTGATGGTGTGTGGAGGGTGCGATGGTGAGGGTGGGGTGGTAGGGTTGGTTGGTGGTGTGGGATGAGGTGTTAGGGTTGAGAACCCTAAATCCACATTTCAGTACTTTTGTTGGTGTAATATGAACCCTAACTGATGCATTAACCGAGTTTTTTGCAGTGAATTTCCTTACTTTTTGTGAAAGTATCACCATAGACATAGTTGTCTACCTGTCAGTGTAGAGAAATTGTAATTAACCTTCGTCTCCCTTTTGAGGGCCCTGCGCTCCCATGCGCCGTGATTTACCTTATTTTAATGTGGGAGCACGCACCCCTCTGTAGATGCATGAGCAAATTATCACCCTAGCCATCTGATTACCCCAGGACATGTACCTGGTACAGAAAAATTTCAAAGCCTCGCCAAAACATAATTCTACACAACTGTGACGCCATTCCATGCTACAGGTGCAAAAACACATTTTGGGCAGGATGTGAAAAATTACAGCTGTGACATACATGAGGTGGGGTAATAAGCAAGCTATGTTGTAAATCTGGAGTCAAAATATTGAAAATCACTGTAGTAATGAGCGGGCGTACCGAAGTTGCAACAAATGGCCATAACTTTGTCATTTTTTCATATTTTGACCCCAAATTTTCAACATAGTCTTCTTATCACACCACCAGTTACTTTCAGAATGTACTCATATTACTATAAAAAGGCCTGATGAGTCAACATTGATTGATTTGTTACTGACTAACTGTCCCCATCAATTTAATGCTTCAGAACTTGCTTCAGATTTGTTCAGTGACCATAACATGGTGTTCTGTATAAAGGAACATTACAGGAATAAGGGTCCTTCTAGAATGATTAGTTTTAGATCTTTAAAACATTTTGATTATTTTAATTTTATTACAGACCTGGAGAGGTTAAACTGAGATCGATGAGAATTAATCCCGGACCTGGATTGGCCTGGGGATTTTTTCTGGGAGAACTACTCCAGATTTGTAACAAGCATATGCCTCTTAGATCTCGGAAAATAAAACACAGTTCAGTAGTATGGTTCACCTCTGCGTTAAGGAAAAAGAAACAGGCCAAGAATAAAGCATGGGAAAAGGCCAGATGATCTGGGAAGCCCGAACACTGGCAGTTTTATAGAAAAACTAGAAATGCATATGTCATGGGAGTATGGGATAGCAAAAATAAATAAAAAAAAATTTCTGAATCTACAGGGGAGCCTAAAAAATTCTGACGGCTCATTAAGGATTTAAGTGGACATTCAGAAAAACAGTCCGGATATTCAATTGTCCAAAGAAGAGGCTGTCCTCTACCAGATAGAGTTAATAAGTTTTTTATAGAGTCAGGCAAATTTTTTTATTCCAGCTCAAAACCTCTTAAAAATCCTTGTATCTGTATTGAAGAGAAATCTTCGTCGTTCTCTTTTTTGGGAAATTGAGCAGTATGAGGTCAAGTTACTTTTGTATTTGAAAGTAAGTTGGAGTTGTGGACAGGATGACTTGACATCAACTATGTTGAAATACTCTGCTACTCATATAGCTGGACCCCTGACTTACTTGTACAACAGGTCCATATCCTTAGGCTGTTTCATTCGTGATTGGAAATTGGCCAGGGTGGTTCCTATCTTTAAGGGTGGGAATACTGGTTATTTAAACAACTATAGACCCATATCATTCCTGGCCTTAGTAAGATTTTTTGAAAAACATCTAGTTCAACAACTTACTGTATATTTGGAGGGCCAGAATTTATTGCATCAATACCAGTCGGGCTTTAGAAAACAACATGGGATCGTAGCTGCTGTGTCGAGGGTCTTGGATGACACTGGATCAGCAATGGAGTCCAAGTATTTTACAGGGGCTATTCTGATCAATCTCTCCAAGGCCTTTGACACAGTAAACCATCAGCCTCTGTTATCAAAACTACGATGTGGGTATTGGCAAAATAGTATTGGACTGGTTTTGCTCCTATTTATTAGATAGGCATCAGATTAAAGCCATAAACAGAATGGTATCTGCCCCATTGTTGGTGGAGAGGGGTGTTCCCCAGGGCTCTGTCCTGGGGCCACTGCTCTTCCTAATATAGCTGAAAGATCTGGAGAAACGTGGGGGTTGCGTCCTACCATCTTTATGCTGACAATGCTATAATCTATTCCTCAAACTTGAGGGTGTGCAAAATTTTCTCCAGGACAGCTTCAGCAGTCTCCAGTCTTTTTTACTAAAATAAAACTAAAACTGAATACTACCAAAACTAAGTGTGTGGCATTTGGAGTTATTTCTAAGGACAGTACAGATGATTCTCTAGTTATACTGGATGATGCTGGGGATGCCCTGGAGAATGTCGACATCTACCGATATGTGGGTTTCTGGCTTGATCAAGTAGGATCTGGAAACAAGCACTTAGATAAATTAATAACTCAAGTCAGCAAAAGGGTGTTTGGATACCGATACCTTAAAGCAAATTGCTCATATACAAATTTGACCCCTCATAGATTATGGGGACATTTTATACTATAATGTTACTACTGTGCCAGTATAATCTAGAAATAAAAACATGAAAAGATTCAAAACGTTTTTAAATCCTGTTGTTATCAACATATGTTGACGCTACATGTGATGCATTTTAGAGATGATGGAATTTTAGGTTACGAGAAGAGCAAAGAGAAAAGAATAAGATACTACTGCTGCTGTAAACTTATGTTTACTGGCCTATATGTTTAGAGTAAAACACAATAACAAACACTAGTCACATAAAATTTAGCAGAATCAGATATCATCTAATCCTATAAAAAGGAGAAAAAGACTGAAGAATGTAGAAGAGTGGGGAATTTTTATATTAACATAGAGAAATATTCTTAAGAAATAACAATAGAGCAGTATTCTTGAGAAACATTCGAAGTTATCCCATTTTAAAGAAATTATCTTTGGTAAGGTCTAGCCTTTGATCATGGCTCATTTGCTTTCTGCAGCACCACAACCGCAAAGCTTAGAAACTCAACAGAGTGCACAGCGCCGTCTGGCAATTCCCACTGGCTGCAATTGCACCCACCACCGTGAGCTATATGCTAACCTTGGATTGCTGACTACCCAAGCACACCGAATCAGTACTCAAGGTGTTTCACCGCTAAGGTTTTAGAGGATGCCCAGCAACACCCCTTGTCGGCGTGCAAGAACCCAAGAGAAAAGTATTGAAAAACAAAGTGAAAAAACCACACACACACTAGGCACAGCTTTCTTTCTTTCTTTTCTTTTTTTTTTGTAAACCTTTGCTACCTTTAACCAGGAAAACAGACTTACAGGTACTGAAAAACAGAAAAAGGCAAACATACCATGCAGGCTAGAAGGCAAACTTCATTTATTCGGAAATCTTCTCTGGCATTCTAGACACCCCTGCATAGTGCCAAGAGAAAGGATTGAGACCCGAGATCTTCTGCCAAACTGCTGCTCTCTGAACCCTGGGTAGCCACTACCATGGGCCAGAAACCTCTCTTGCGGTCTGCTGTCTGTCCCCAAGCTATGGAATAGTCTTTCCTGTGTAGTGACTTGAGCTGCCGACTTTTGACTTTCAAATGGGAACCTAACAAATTGCCTAACATCCCAGTCTGTGTGCCACTGCTCCCCAGCTACTTGACTGGGCCATCTCTTCCCTGTGCTCCTCCTTCAGCTCCCAAATGTATTGCATTCTGTAATTGGTAACTGCTTTATTTCTTGATTGATTCCTATACAGAAGTAAGCAATAAGGCATGACAAGGGGTTAGATTAATAGTCTGTTAATCATGCCGTAAGGATGTAATGTGGCATGAGGTGCAACCATTATTGTTAGTCTAACTCCTGCACATGTTTGGAGTCCTGGCTTGAATTTTCAAGCACTGATTTAAAATGCTTAGAGCACTTGTTTTGAAATGAGCTTAACTTTCCTAAACTAATTAAAGCACTGTGAAATGGATGGTGTTGTTTTCTGATATGCCACGAAGAAATCCAAACCCGTTCATGAATGAGTATACCCCACATTGCTGGTGCCATATTCGCATTACGGACACGTGGGAGCATCGGAGGTGGGCATTTAGGGCAGGATGACAAAAATGAATTTTTGCTATAAATAAAGGGTACCTGTTACTATTAAGCAGATTTATTGCCACTTTTGGGTCTTGTTAGCAGAGTAGTTGCAACAACAGCTTGTGTCATATACTGTGGCTACACTGGAAATCATAACAAAAAAGCTGATAGTGTCCCCTTAATGTAGGGGTTTCAGAATGCTGACTGTCAATCAGGTTGCAGAATTTCTGAGGCCATTTTTATAATATGTAGAATATGCCTTTATGTAGTTAAATGCATCTTGCATTGGGTCTTGCCCTATACTCAACACTGTGATCTTGCATTGTATACCATTCCTGAATCGGAATCCCTACCTCCACTATTGTAGCCATTATAACTTTTTTATACTTCATGTCTCCATATTGTCTGTAACCGGAACCCGTCAAGTTGATGAGTAAATTTGGCCGCCACAATTAGGATGACGAAAAAGGGTGACAGTGAAAGAGGCGATCTTAATTTTAGATTTCCCCTCACTCATGTTGCTCTTTGCCCCCCCCCCCCAGTTTCTATCCCCTCCGAGGCATTTGCGCCCCAGAAGAAGTTATATTTCAGGCTATTCCATAGCTTGGGGACAGACAGTAGACCGCAAGAGAGGTTTCTGGCCCATGGTAGTGGCTAAGCCCCCCACAAAAGGGACTGTTTCCCGGGAGGGCACTTTGGCGCTGTAACTCCCGGGAGATGAAATGCCTGGTGCGGTCATGCCAGGTGACATTTTGCCAGCGCCGTAATCGGGCGTCAGCAAAATGTATGTCGTTGCAGCATGGGTAAACCGTCTGTAACAGTGCCCTGCCATAAGGTCTGGCATGCCTGAAAACGGGCAAACTCTTGGCTCACCTCCCTGGTTACCTAACTAATAAGTAAATAAATAAAGCAAGTAAAAGATCTATAACAGCTGCCTGGCCAAAGGAACTTTTTAAAGGAAAACGCTCCGAAACTAAAGAACCCCACCACCCCATGGGTAAACCCCTAATTAGTGATTTCATTTAAAAAAATAATTTTTTATTAACCTTTAGCATCTTTATTTCCACTAGTAAAACGTACTATGTGTAAACAATGGCCGCACTGTGCAGCACTATGTCGAGTGTGAGCGTGGCATGGTTCACTTGTCTGCATTCAGTGCAAGTGAACCATGCTCACACTCAAAATGGTGCCACGCAGCATGGCCAATGTTTACATATAGGTTTTTTTTTTTTACCAGCAAAAATAAAGATGCTAAAATCTATTTTCAAATAATTTTTTTAACTGAAACCCCTAATCAGGGATTTATCCATCCTGTGGCAGGGTTCTTTTATTTAGGAGTGTTTTCATTCAAGTCTCCAAAAAGTGTGCAGTTCTAAGCATTTTATAGAGAAATGGTACCTGCTGCTATCTGCATGGCTTAAGATGGCTATTTGTGGTCCTTGATCCCAATACATTATTGGTTTAGCTTAGTTTTGGTAACATTTGCTATTTCTGTTGTCCCAACCATATCCCTGGCCATGGGAACCTCTGGCACATTCACAATGTAACGTGGCGCTGAAGCGCTGTCAAACTCATGCGTGGACAAGTTGGGATTTTTTTTGTGCACTATTATCCATGTATACTCTGTAAAACTAGGTAGTGAGCTGACACAAGTAAAGTAAGTCCCTTTGAAAACTAAGAGCTATAACATGGTTTAATTAGTAATTGAAGTTGCAAGTCGTGACTCTGGGCATGTGCATCAGTGACACTGGGAACAGCAGGAAACAGCTCACAATGGGCCCTATGCACAAAGCGGGCAGGGGTGCATGAAATTGAAGCGTACCCCACCCGTGTAGCTATGCACCCGCTGACAGGTGCACTCATACCTGTCCGCGGCTCTGCCCCTCTGGCATGCAGGACTCCACATGGCGGCTGGGGGAGGAGTCGAGGTCTCGGGCGGGCATCCAGTGGGATGCCCCTCCCGAGATCCAAAGTGGATCCCTCGCATAGCGGGGTGTGGGTCCGGGGTAGTGTATGCCTACAGCAGGCACCTGGACCCACACACCCAGTGGTGGGCTGTGTACCCCCCCTTACCCCTGGAACTGTTACCACCACCCCCCGCTAGCATGGCACATACCTGCCAAGCACACCCTCGTACCATGCGGCTTGCATCGGCAATCCCCGGTGCCATGTGTCCTGCAGTGGTCCCTGTCGGATGTGCAGCGGCAAGTGGAGGTACCCTGTGGCAGGTACATGGTTGCCCATGGTGTGCGAGGTGACCAGCAGTCCCAGCCTCCCCCCTGACTGCCCAGTGGGCCATGGCAGCATGGGGGTTGTGGCTTTCTCCCGCCGTGCCCAGCAGGCAGCATCTGTGGAGGAGCGCATCGGGTTATGCCGGGTCCCGGCTGGTGTACCCGGTGCCACCCTCTGCACTCATGCGGCCTGCACTACGTGGGTTAGTGAATACAGCATAGTGCTAGCACACCCACAGAATGCCCCCAGTGTGTAGCTGTCCACGGACGTGGGGGATCGGGTGCGATGGGTCTGTGCACCCCCCCCCCCCGTGCATGCTGCAGTGGGTGCGGGGTGGCTATGCACCCATGTTACATGGCGCATAGCTACTCCGTACCTTTGTGCATAGGGCCCATTGAGCGGAAATATGGTCACGACTCACAAGTGGGAATACTAAGAAGCTGGTGGGAGGGAGATTTAGGATGGACATCAGAAAGTATTTCTTTGCAGAAAAGGTGATATAATAATGCAGAAGGCTGCTGGAGAAGGTGGTCTGTGCCAAATTAGTGGAGGGAGTCAAGCAAAGGTGGGATGGACATGTGGGGCTGGTGAGGATAGCAGGGGAGGATGACATGTGGGAGGGGGAAGTGAGTCACCTCTAGGGTATACGCATTATACTAAAGGTAGGGACAGCAGGCAGACTAGATGGGCCAGTGTGTTTTTTTTTTTTGCTGTCAAGTTCTATGTTTGCATAACATGTATAGATATGTTTCAACACATGATAACTGTATCATAATGACCTATTTATGTTGCTCAGACTCCAAGCTTCCATTTAAAAAAACTTACAATCTTCTTTGAGATACAGCTCTTGCAGCAGGTTACACCATTAGGACTGAAGCCATCAGGCACCAGGACCCCACGGAAATTTTCTAGCTAGCAGTCTTCAGCGGGGACCGCCTCCGATGTCGGTCCGGCCCCCGACGTCAGGCGTAGTACATAAGGAGGTGGTCCCGCCAGAATCCCCAGTTCTTTTCCCACCGTCGACTTTGCAAGCATCGGCCTCTCGGTCAGTTCTAGCACGCGACGTTTAGGAAAATTTCAACAGTTTTCTCAGGATTTCGTATGATGTCCTCTCCAACCTCCGTGGAGGGCCATTCTTCTAAGTGTGCCTGCGGCAAACAAATTCCTTTTAAGGATCCTCATTCGGCTTGTGTCCGCTACCTAGGCCCGGACCACGACACCCAGGCCTGCTCCTTCTGTCAAGGCTTCAACAGCCGCACGAGGATCCGCCGCCAGAAGGCCCTCCAGGCTTTCCTCCTTGAGGAGAAAATCAAGGCTATGGACCGTGACCCTCCCTCCAGAGGAGAATCTTCCGGGAATTCCCACCGGCACCATCAAACGCACCGGGAGGAGGAGAGACCTAGATCTCCCTCCAAGGCCTCGGACTCCCACAGCTCCGGCTCCAGGTCGGACCGTTCTCTGTCGAGGGCCCGCTCTCAGCCTCCCCCGGTTCTGGTAAAATCGATAAGTGGTTCCTCTTCTCTGCAGCCCCTAAAGACCTCCAGGCCTGCCTCTTCCACTCCGGCTGAGGCCTCGTCCGGGGCTGGGGAGCGCCACAAGTCATCCTTCCGCCATCCGGCCTCCGAAGTCAGGTCTGTCTCCCAACCGCCGCCTCCCCAGCGTAAGACCAAGGAGCTGACCTCTCTCAAGTGGACGTTGGATCTGACGCCGGCCCACCCGACACCGGTCAAGGCGCAGAGGCACTCCAAGGAACCGACGACCGTCCGTCGACCGTCGCCAGTCAGGCAGTCGCCCCCGAGGATGCCAGCAGGGGGACCGGCATCCGCCACCGCAGAGAAGAGGATCACACCACCGCCTACCGACGTCGGTCGGGAGCCGGCGGCGGAGGAGGAGTCTACTCAGCCCGAAGACCAGGCGGGCGACCCCGGACCCGTCGAGCTCCAACGGGAACCCTCTCCAGAACCAGAGACCCCCGGGGACCCGACGCCCGGTCCCGACGACAGACCACCGGCGCCCGGCCCATCATCGGGCATGAATCTGGCAGAAGTGAAGGAGCTCTTCACCTTCTGGTGGGACATCATCAAGAAGGATGTGGTCACCACGCAACCTCCTTCTGTGCCTGCTGCCACTTTGACCCCTGCACCCCCTCCTCCTCCCAGGGGGTCAGCAGGGCAGGCATCGCCCCCTAAGGAGCCAGCATCACCTCCTAGGGGCAGATCTTTGGAGAAGAGACGGCCTCCGTCAAGATCCACTTCTGGGTCATCTAGCCCCAAGAGACCCAGGAGACGTCGGTACACCCCGTCCACGGAGGATTCCAGATCTGACATCTCCCAGTGCTCCAGATCTCCGTCTCCAATCAGCATCCCCTCTCCGGATCCACGCGACCTTCCCAGGCCCCTTCCGGATGACCGTCTTTCTCCAAGATAATGAGGCATATTCAGGAGAACATGGGGTGGGACGCTGAAGAGCTTGACCCCAAAAGACTACGCCTTGCCCGCTATCTTCGGCAAAAAGATCCCAAGCCTGTGGTAGTGCCACCCTTGGTGGACACCTTTGTGGACGTCACCAAGGCTGCGTGAAAGCGTCCACACTTGACCCCGGCAATGCTGAAGAAGGCCGACCGCCTGTACAAGGCCCCGAGGGAGGACCAGTACTTGGCGAACCATCCCCTGGCCGACTCCCTGGTCATTACAGCCTCACATGACCAGTCTCAAAAACCGCAGCATTTGATCACACAGCCACCGGACCCTGAGTCCAAGCAGTTGGACGTGCTGGGAAGGCGCACGTACGCGGCCGCAACTTGCGCCATGAGGTCATTGAATTACCTCACCCACATGGTTCAGTTTCAGAACGCCTTGTGGGAGCAGGGACAGGACCTGGCTGAAAAACTGCCAGACGGTGGCCAGAAGGAGGAGCTGCTGCAGCTCCCCCATACGGGTTCGGACGTGGGAACCCAGGTTCTTAGAGCCGCTTACGACTCTGCGGACTCTTCAGCCAGAGCTGCGGCCTCAGGCGTGTGTCTCTGGAGAAGCTCATGGCTCCGTGTCTCCGGCTTTACCCCGGACATCCAGAAGAACATCATGGACGCCCCATATCATGGCGAAGTTCTCTTTGGTGAAGCCTCGGAAAAGGTCATCACCAAATTGCAGGAAGCCGGGAAAGCGGTTAGATCTGTTCATGCCATGTACAGGTCTCGGCCCAGTTCCTTTCGCAGGAACCAGAGTCGCTTTTGCGGCCGGACTCAAAGGCCACAATCTTGTTCTGCCCAGCAACAGAGGGGCTCCTTCACTTGGAAAGCCCAGGCCAAGACATCCTCAGGCAGAGGCCAACAAGCCACAAAGTCGGCCCAGCCTGCAGGACCTAATGCTGCCACAGCATGACTCCTTCCCGGCCCCCGCCCCTCCTCAGGATCAACAGGAAACGAAGGTCGGGGGTCACATTACGCTCCACCTGCAGGGGTGGCGTTCGATCACCACCGACAGGTGGGTGCTACAGTTGGTCAAAAAAGGCCATTATATAGAATTTGTAGACAACCCACCCACAAGGTCTCCTTTGCTTTCCCGCTACCCGGGTCAGCACACCCTGCTCATACAGCAGGAGGTGCTCACGCTTCTAGAGAAGGAAGCTGTGGAGCACGTTCCAGGGAACCAGAGAGGAGCAGGATATTATTCACACTTCTTCCTGGTTCCAAAGAAAACAGGGGACCTCCGTCCAATTTTGGACCTCGGCGACCTCAATCTGTCGGTCGCCTACAAGCGCTTCCACATGGTGACCCTTCAGGGACTAATCCCCATGCTGAAGAAGGACGCTTTCTTGGCATCCCTGGACATGCAGGATGCTTACCTGCACATTCCTATTGCTCAGGCGCACAGGAGGTTCCTGCGCTTCGAGTTTCTCGGCCGCCACTATCAGTTTGGGGCACTTCCCTTCGGACTGTCATCAGCACCTCGGGCTTTTACCAAGTGCATGGCAGTGGTGGCAGCGTCTCTGAGGAGACAGGGCCACTATGTGTTCCCGTACCTGGACGATTGGCTTCTCATGGCCCCTTCCAAGGAGGCATTACGGATAGCCATCCAATGTACCCAGACCCTTTTTCAATCTCTGGGCATCCTCATCAACTACGAGAAGTCTCTCCTGGTACTGTCACAGAAACTGCAGTTCATAGGGGCAGTTCTGGACACCGTCAAGGGGAAAACTTTTCTCCCCGAAGACAGAGCAGAATGCATTCGATGCCTCATAAGGGACCTGTCAGCGAAGAAGACCATCTCAGCCAGACTCGTCCTTCGCCTGCTCGGACACATGCCTGCGGCCATTCCCACAGCCCCGATGGCAAGACTCCACATGCAGGTAGCCCAGTGGATGTTGAGAGTGCAGTGGGACCAAAAGCAAGACCATCTGCAGCATCCAGTCTGAATCACGAAGGCCGTGATTCGGGACTGGCAATGGTGGCTAGATCCGGAAACCCTCTCCGTGGGGTTTCCCTTCACAGCACCGTCGCCGACGGTAACTCTCTCCACAGACGCCTCAGGGCTGGGGTGGGGTACCTTGACCGGGTGAGGTCTCAGGAACATGGACAGTCCAGGAATCTCATCTCCACATCAACATATTGGAGATGAGGGCGGTCCTTTATGCCCTGCAAGCCTTCCAGTCGGACATTCCACGAGTACCCTTCTGTTGCAAACAGACAATACTGCGATGATGTATTACCTCAACAAACAAGACACACACTCCTGCCCCTTTGCAGGGAGGCCATGAGGTGTGGGAATGGGTGTCGACGGCACAAACCTCGTGCAGTTCACGTCCCGGGTGGACAATACCGTCTGAACAGCCTGAGTCGTTCCCAGGCCAGAGTCCACGAGTGGGAACTTCTACAGGAGGTGGCAGAGGATCTGTTCCACAGATGGGGCACTCCAGAATTAGATCTATTCGCCTCCCCATCCAACGCAAAACTGCCCAATTTTTGCTCGCTAGATCCAGGGCCTGGTGTTTTCTGGCGAGACGTGTTGTCCCTCTCCTGGGCGGGCAGATTCCTCTATGCCTTCCCTCCTTTCCCGTTGATCCAGAGAGTTCTTCTAAAACTTCACAGGGAGCATGCGACACTTATCTTGGTGGCACCTTTCTGGCCCAGACAAATCTGGTTCCCGCTTCTACATCAGCTATCAAGGGAACTTCCGCTTCCTTTGCCAATCAGCTCCCATCTGTTCTCAGGAGCAGGGTTCACTAGTCAACCCGGACTTGCGTTCATTGAACCTACATGCTTGGCTCCTAGAGACATAGCCATGATGCGACACGGGGTCTCGCAGGAAGTGGCGGATGTACTATCCGCTGCCAGAAAGCCGGCAACTCACGCGACATGCGCCATGAAGTGGCGCAGGTTTTGCTTATGGGCTCAAACGTGTGATTTCTCACCCTTAGACTGTCCCGAGAAGCTGGTCCTGGAATACCTGCTTTCGCTTTTTCAATCCGGACTAGCCTACTCCTCGATTAAGGTGCACTTGTGTGCAATTTCGGCTTATCATGCCCCCATCGGCCATCGAACGATGGCTCAACTGGACACTACTCGTGCCTTTTTAAGGGGGTTCTCCACCTTAGGCCTCCTATTAGGGACCCAGTTCCTCCCTGGGACCTGCCCTTTGTCCTGGAGCAGCTTACACTGCCACCTTTCGAGCCAGCCGTGGATTGCGAGCTACGTCTTCTGTCATGGAAGACGTTTTTAGTTGCAGTTACTTCGGCGAGAAGAATCTCCGAACTACATGCGCTCCCTGTGTAAAGACCCCTATTTAGTTTTTCACCACGATAGGGTGTCCCTGAGGACAAATCCTAAGTTTCTGCCTAAGGTGGTTTCGGCCCTTACCCTTAATCAGGATATCAACTTACCAGTGTACTTTCCTAAGTACACTAATCGAGGAGAAGCACTGCTTCACACCCTGGATGTTCACAGGTGCCTTAGATATTACCTGACCAGAACCAAACAGTACCGGAAAGTGGATCAGCTGTTTGTATCCTTTGCTGAGAGGATGAAAGGGGCCCCTGTTTCAAAGCAGACCCTTTCACGTTGGCTCATCCAGTGTATCTCCTTTTGTTATGACAAGCGCAGCAAATCCTTGCCAGGCGTGGTTATGGGCCATTCTACCAGAGGAGTGGCCACCTCCTTTGCAGCGCTGAAAAACGTTTCCACTTCAGCTATCTGTGCTGCAGCTACCTGGAGCTCGGTGCATACCTTTATCAGGCATTACAGCCTGGACATCGCTTCTAGGCGAAGGGCAGATTGAAGCCTGCTGCTTACCTTCAGGGACTTCTGTCCTAGGCTCGGACAGGGTTGTAATCTCTGTCTTCCCTCCTCCCGGTGACGTAAGATTGTCGCCATAGCTTGGGAATCAGTCCTAATGGTGTAACCTGCTGCAAGAGCTGTATCTCGAAGAAGATAGTACAGTTACGTAAGAACTTACCGTAACAGTAGATCTTTGAGAACAGCTCTTGCAGCAGGTACCTTCCCGCCCACCATTCCCCCTTGGAGGAGGTAGGTTATAGCCTAACATCCATCTTCTGGGATGGAACGATTTATTTTTCATCTTGGCCATCTGATGGCAGATCCTCGGTCTCCTCTTCTGATGTCATCCAGCGGCCGGGAGTCTCCGGCGGGAGAACTGGGGATTCTGGCGGGACCGCCTCCTTATGTACTACGCCTGACGTGGGTGGGACCGACATCGGAGGCGGTCCCCGCTGAACACTGCTAGCTAGAAAATTTCCGTGGGGTCCTGGCGCCTGACGGCTTCAGTCCTAATGGTGTAACCTGCTGCAAGAGCTGTTCTCGAAGATCTGCTGTTACAGTAAGTTCTTACGTAACTGTACTTTCTAGGGGCATGGATATGGTTCACTTATCCACATGATGGCAGTTCTCCCTTAAGAGCTGATTTGCCAGAACATCTTATTTATTCATTTTACTTTATTTATTTATTGAAATGTTTTACCAGGAATGCACACTGAACAACAAGTTGCCTGTCTCACGGTGCGACCTTGGGGGGGGGGGACGGGATCTTTAAGCAAAGCTCCTCCCACCACCTGAGTGGTATATCCTTTGGCTTCACCCTGTGATGTCAGATCTTCCTTTCCACTTTGGTCTCTTCCTTCACAGTTCCACATGTTGTAGGGCCTGCAAAAGTGCACTATTGGCAAATGTCTAATATTTTGTTAATTTTCAGTATTCTCCTAGTTTCTCGATTCTTCTCCAGCTGTCAGCGATAGAAGATAAGCAGCACTAGGACGTGAAGAATGCTCCCGACTTCAAGAAGTGCATCACATGCTGGCAGAAAATGTCACAGACAGACCCACATGTGTCGTGCCTTTACTGACTAGGGACAGCTTAAGATGTCGCAGGTTATGGCCTTTGTTACATGATGCTACCTTCATCTTTAGAAGACCACAAGACTTGGCTTCTTGGTCAGCTATTCAACGGAGACCCACAGCTGTGACCATGGAAGAGGTGGCAGTGAAGGCTGCCGTGAGCATGTCATCAGCCTTGGCTCTGCTCCCGGTTGGGGCCAGCACTGGAGCATCATTCACAGGATAGCTTTGTGAAATGGGTCGGGCCCTCCAGAACTTTGGGGAGATCCCTGCCCGCCACAGTAAGAAGCACAAAAAGCACTGCCTTCAGTCGTGGGACTGGGAGAGATCAATTTTCTCCTGCTCCATAAACTCTCTCAACCACTCGAAGATTGTCAAGAGCACGGCTTCGTCCAGATCTAGATTGGTTGATGGACAGGTCACTAGCTTCACAATACTGCTGTCAGGCTAGCCAGCCTTGACACCGGTCAATCAGGTGGACGAGATTTTCCTTGACTCAGTCAACCTGTTGTCAGAGGGGATCGACGAGGAGTTGGTCTCTAAGACCCAGGTCTTCCCAGTACTTACCCAGGAGGGCATAGAGTAGTCCATATCCCTGGATCTTACTTCGAGTGGGAGCTCTTGCAGCAGGCTATTACAATAAGGACTACGCCGCAGGCACTAGGACCCTTCAGTGAAACTTCTGCCAGCAGTACACAGCAGGGACCACCCACGACGCCGGCCCCGCCCCAACGTCGGTCTGGGTACAAGAGGGGGCGGACCAAGCTCCGCCTCAGTTCTTTCCTGCTGCGTCCCGCACGTGAAGAAGAAGGAACAGCTTCTGCTTGCAGTTGCAGAAAAATTCTTCGGAATCCTGTCTTCAATCAAGACTTTAGAGCCGTTCTTTCAACGGTTTTCACCTAAAGGTACACCGACGTCAGTCCGCTGCCCGTCGGTTAATTTTCCGCTTCTTGGGCGTTTTTCTCGTACTTTTCTCCTTTTCCCGTTACCGACGTCAGCCGTTGCCCTACAGTTCCTCGAGTTCGACGGATGTCTTCTTGGGCGTTGGTTTCTCCAGAGCACTTAAATAAGTGTGAGTGTGGGAGGCAGATACCAGCGAAGGACGGCCATCAGCGGTGCGTTTTTTGCCTAGGCCCGGACCACGACACCACCAACTGCTCGGATTGCCAGGCTTTTACCAGTAGGACCCGCATCCGCCGCCTCAAGGCCCTAAAAGCCTACTTGCTGGAGCAGAAGATGGGTCTGCACTCCTCGGAGGCGAAGCGAAAAGAAAAGAAGCGCCATAGCAAAGACTGTAGTCGATCCCGGCACCGGTCCCGGTCTGGCATTCGTGGCCCTCTCCGAAAAAGGCCCATCCCTCGGGTTTTGGAGAGCACCCGAAGTCTACTCAGGCTAAGGCTGGCCCTTCGGGGAAGAGGCCGGCCAAGCCGAATGTGACCCCCACTAAAGGTCATCACTAAGCTCTTAGAGGTGCCTGCTTCGGCCCCACCTCCTAAGGCACCGGCGCCGCCTGCTAAAGGCGCGCCTCTGGAGCCCAAGGACTCTCCAGCGCCCCCTGGCGGCACCCCGTCGTCGGTACCAGCACCAACGCTGGTCGAGGCTAAGGACGCGGAGCGCCGCGGAGAGACCACTTCCCTGTTGTCAAATCCTCCTCCCCAAGGCCCCAGGAGGAGCTCTTCTTCAGCCCTAACATCCCGGAGACTTCCTTCCGGGGCAGTGGCTGAGATCTTCACGAAGGACGAGCTCCAGGATCTATTTTCCTTCTGGTGGGCAGGTCCATAAGCGGTCCTCCCGTCACCAGCCCAGACACGGTACCAGACCCAGCGGAAAAACCACAGCCGGAGGTGAGTCTTCCCAGTCGCCGGGCGCCAGCCTACACCTCCCTCAGGGTTCGTTCCCGCGCAGGGTCTGAGGACCACCGACGTCGCTCAAGGGACTCTGGTGACCGATGTCGGTCTAGGTCACACTCCAGGAGCCCTTCTCGCTCGAGCCGAGACTGCTCCTGACGTCGGTCTCTGCTCCGGCGCCGGTCCAGGGACCGGAGTCGGCCTTCGGGCCGACATTGGTCCCCTAGCTACTGACGACAGCGAGAGCCTGGTCATAGGGAAGGGTCAGACTATTCAATGTCTGATAGTTGATCCTCCTCACCATCATCTACCTCATCTTCCTCTCTCAGCATGAAGCGCTCCCCGGGAGAGAAGGACCAGCCTCGCTCGCCTCCGGATGATCCTACCTTTATGGACGTCATGAGGCATATCCAGGCCTCCAACGAGTGGGATACGGAGGACCTGGATCCGGAATGCCGGAGACTGGCTAAGTACCTGAGGCAAAAGGAGCCAAAGCCTCTGGTCATCCCTCCTTTGGTGGATACGTTCCAGGACCTCACCAGAACCACCTGGATGCATCCAGCCTCAGTCCCAGCCATTCCAAAAAAGTCAGACAGGCTGTATAAGGCCCCGAGGGCAGAGCCCTTTCTCGCTGAACACCCTCAGGCCAATTCCTTGGTGATCACGGCTGTCCGTGACAAGTCTAAGCAGCTGAAGCACCTCAGCTCCCAGCCTCCCGACCCGGAGTCTCACTACTTGGACCAGGTGGGCAAAAAGGTATATGCTGCTTCCACCTGTTCCATACGTTCCCTCAATTTTCTGATGCATATGGTGCAGTACCAGAATGCGCTTTAGGAGAGGGGACTAGAGCTGATGAAGACCCTGCCAGACTCTGCCCAGAAGACAGAGATCCTGACCCTCCTCCAGTCGAGCTCAGACGTAGGCTCCCATGTCCTGAGAGCCTCATATGACACAGCAGATACAGCAGCCAGGGCAGCCGCTTCCGGGGTGTGCCTACGGCGCCATGCCTGGTTGAGAGTCTCCGGCTTTCACCAGGACCTGCAGGCCGATATCAAGGATCTACCCTTCCAGGGTACCGTGCTGTTCGGGCAGGAGACGGAGGCCTTGATCTCCCGCCTCCAGGAGTCGGGCAAGTCAATCTGGTCAGTCCGCCAGAAGTACCATGGCGACCAGCGACGACAGCACCGTAGACGGACTTTTCGCAAGTCCTCAGGCAGTCAAGGTCAAGCCCGTAGCAACCAACAGCGGCAGCGAGGAGGCTTTCACAGGAGATCTGGCAACCAGCAGTCTGGTGGACCTCCCGCCTGTGGGCACAAGTCCTCCCAGGCCTCTCTCCCCACTCCCGGCTCTGCCCAATGACTCCCTCCCCCCCCCCTTCCCGCGGGAAGATCCAGGGGAGCCGGTTGGAGGCCGCTTCTCCTTTCATCTCGAAGGGTGGAAGTCAATAACTGCAGACCAATGGGTCTTGGACATCATCAGGAGGGGACACACGCTGGAGTTCACAGAGTTTCCACCGCACACTCCACCAAAGCTCTCCCATTATCCTCCTTGGCACATCCCACTCACAGAAGGAGAGATCCAGACCCTCTTGCAAAAAAGGGCAATAGAGAGGGTCCCCTTGCATCAGTGAGGGCAAGGGTTCTATTCTCACTTTTTTCTGGTCCCAAAAAAGACACAGGACCTTCATCCCATTCTGGACTTCTGTCCTCTAAACCTCTTCATCGAGTACAAAAGGTTCAGGATGGTGACCCTCCAAGGACTCCTTCCCTTGCTGCATCAAGGGGACTGGCTCTGCTCTCTCGACATGCAAGATGCATACATGCATATCGGGGTCTACCCTCCCCACTGGAAGTTTCTGAGGTTCCACTTCCAAGGGGAGCACTATCAGTTTTGAGTGCTTCCATTCGGCATCTCTCTTCCTTTCCGCGAGTCTTCACCAAGTGCCTAACAGTGGTGGCTGCGGCTCTAAGGCGCATGGGGCACTACATGTTCCCCTACCTCAACGATTTGTTGCTTACGGCCCCGTCCAGAGTAGGCCTTCTACGAGTATTCAAAGACACTTATACTCTGTTCCGAGGGCTGGGGATCACCCTGAACTTGCGAAAATCCTCCCCGGAGCCCAGCCAAAAGCTCGCCTTCATCGGAGCGATCCTGGATTCCGTCCAGGGCATGGCCTTCCTTCCCCAGGACAGGGGAGATCGTCTGCGAGAGATGGCAGAATGGATCTCCATAACTCCTCGAGTTCCAGCTCAGAACTTCCTCAGTTTACTGGGGCACATGGCTATTCCTGTCACTCCCTTGGCCCGCCTCCACATGAGGGTCCCGCAGTGGATGCTCAGGGTGCAGTGGGACCAGAGCCATGATGATCTAGACTCCCCGGTCAAGACCTCGGAGCCAGTCAGGAGAACTCTGCTTTGGTGGATGGACCCCAGCAATTTAGTGAAAGGGGTCAGCTTTCGTCCGGAGCCACTAGGTCAAACTCTGACAACAGATGCTTTGGACCTGGGTTGGGGGGCGCACCTGGGTGCTCGTCAAACGCAAGAAGTTTGGTCACCCAAGGAGCAGTCCCTTCACATCAATGTGCTGGAAATGCAAGCGGTCCTCTACGCCCTACAGGCTTTTCAAGAGGACCTGGTGCCAGGCTCTTTCCTAGTTCAGACAGACAACATGGCGGTCGTCTTCTACATCAACAAGCAAGGGGCACTCATTTGTATCCCCTTTGCGGGAGGCAATGAGAGCCTGGTACTGAGGCGTTGGAGCAGGGCATTCTGCTGTCCCAGTGCACGTTCAGGCGTCCTCAACGATCTGGCGACAGCCTCAGCAGGTCGCGTTCCAGAACGCATGAGTGGGAGCTGCTACAGTCTATAGCAGACCAGCTCTTCGACAGGTGGGGTCTTCCAGAGCTGGACCTCTTTGCGTCACCACGCAATGCCAAACTGCCAACGTTCTGCTCGTGAGAGCACACGCCTGGAGTTTTCTGGCCAGACGCGTTATCCCTTTGCTGGGAAGGGAGGTTTCTCTATGCCTTTCCGTCCTTCCCTCTCATTCAGAGAGTACTGCTCAAGTTACAGGCAGAAGGCGCCCGAATGACCCTAGTGGCCCCCAAATGGCCTTGGCAGATCTGGTTCCCACTACTGCAGCGGTTATCAACGGAACCTCCAATTCCGCTGCCCATATGCTCGCAGTTACTGTCCCAGGACCAAGGGTCGCTGGTCCACCCGGACCTTCGGTCCTTACACCTTCATGCTTGGCTTCTTCAGACGTAGCTCAACATAGATACGGGGTTTCCCCAGAAGTGGCAGCAGTCCTGGTTTCGGCAAGAAAGCCCTCTACTCGCTCCGCCTACGCTATGAAGTGGAAGCATTTTTGTCTTTGGGCATCACCGCAGCATTTGGATCCTGTCACCTGCCCTGTGAACTCAGCTTTACAGTATCTCCTCTCCTTGTCCAAAAAGGGTCTGAGTTACTCCTCTGTCAAGGTGCACATGTGGGCAATTTCCGCCTATCTTGCTCTTGTGGGAGACAGAGCATTGGCGCAATTGGATGTCGCCCGCACCTTTCTTAGGGGAATTCTGCATATGAGACCTCCCATTTGGGACCCTATCCCACCCTATGACCTCCTTTTTGTGTTGGAGAAACTCACCCTCCCTCCTTTTGAACCAGCAGCGGATTGTGAGCTGTGTTACCTTTCTTGGAAGGTTTGTTTTTTGGTTGCTGTTACTTCAGCTCGAAGGGTTTCCGAGCTTCAGGCTCTGATGTGTAAAGAGCCTCTATTTAGTTTTCCACAGGGAAAGGGTTTCCCTCAGAATGAATCCTAAGTTCCTTCCGAAAGTGGTCTCAGAATTGACCCTCAACCAGTCGGTTGACCTTCCTGTTTATTTTCCTTCCCCTTCCAATAGAGGGGAGGCTCTCCTCCACACATTGGATGTCCACAGGACTTTGAGGTATTACCTCAAGAGGACGGCTCAGCACCGTCAATCGGAGCAACTCTTTGTGGCCTTTGCACCACATTGCTTGGGTCGACTGGTGTCCAAGCAGACTATCTCAAACTGGATAGTTTGATGCATCTCGTTTTGTTATGAGAAACACAATAAACCCCTACCGGGCCTGGTTAGGGGTCACTCCACTAGAGAAGTGTCAGCATCTTTCGCCGCCCTGCGAAATGTTGCCATAAAGGACAATTGTGCGGCCGCAACCTGGAACTCGGTGCATACTTTTGTCAAGCATTACAGCTTGGATATCGTCTCCAGACGCCGAGCTGGCTTTGGCCTAGCTGTGTTACAAGGGCTTCTGTCCTGAGGCCTCTGGAATCGGCATATTCCACCTCCCAGGGTTGTCTACCTCTTTGATGTGGGACTGCTTGGGACTCAGTCCTTACTGTAATAGCCTGCTGCAACAGCTCCCACTCGAAGTAAGATAGTACAGTTACGTAAGAACTTACCGTAACAGTAGATCTTCGAGAGGAGCTCTTGCAGCAGGCGCTACTTCCCACCCGCCTTCACCCTCAAGGTGTGCAGATCCATTTTCGTTTTCAACTCCATCTCTCTTTTACAGTTGGCTTCGTCTCCTTCTCTTGTCAGGCCTTCTTCTGGGTCTTGGCGGGAGAACTGAGGTGGAGCTGGGTACGCCCCCTCTTGTACCCAGACCGACGGGGTGGGGCCGGCATCAGGGGCGGTCCCTGCTGTGAACTGCTGGCAGAAGTTTCACCGAAGGGTCCTAGTGCCTGCGGTGTAGTCCTTATTGTAATAGCCTGCTGCAAGAGCTCCTCTCGAAGATCTACTGTTACGGTAAGTTCTTATGTAACTGTACTTTTCTTCCACTCAGGATCAACCTCCACTGGAGGTTGTGCGGCCGAATCCAGTGCACGTCATTAACACCGCATCTCTGGCAGCTTCTCCTCGACATCAGCTCCTGGCTCGACAGTTGAGATTGAGGTGACAGTCAAGATCGAGGCATTCCTCAAGCTCTCGATCCTGCTTGACCGGGAGAAGCCGCAGTCAATGTTTCAGTGTTCTCCTCCTCCTTGGATGATGAGAGGCTCCGCCAGCATATGGAGTGGTACTACGAGGAGCTCCTGTAGCAACAATTGGCCTTGGTGGGGCAGGGTAAGGCTCTACCCCCAATCCTCACACTTGATTGGACAGTGTCGGTCTAGCCCATGCCGGTCCTTCCGAGACCACTATCGTTGACTCCAGTCTCTCCACCATTGCAAGTGGAACTGCCTTCACAGCAGCCCTTGGGGGGAGCCCCATCTAAGGACTCCCATGCTATGTCTGGCTTGCCAGACCAGTTATTTGTGGTGATCATCCAGTCGGATGACTCGACTGTGGTCCACAGTGGCAAACAGTCGAAAGCCATCTTTGATGCATCTTCTGATGACTCAGTTGGTCCTCCATGCAGTCACTGAGTAAGCATACTTTCAACCAGGAATCGGTCAAGGAACTGATCACTGACCATGGGCTGGTGTCATTTGGGGCTTGCCTCGGACTTATGTCAGAGTCCAGGGATGTCCTCTGAAGCCAGTCCAGGAAAAGGCTAAATACCCTTTACTAACATTCTTGATAAGGACAAATCCTCGGGGTTGCCTTCCCCATGGGTGAGGCCATTATGGATCTGGCCCTGAAGCTTTCACAGTATCTAGCATCCTACCCGGCACTCTCAGCACATACGGTCCTCAAATACGTGCTCCCTACTGGCTTTCTGTCCAGGTTCTCTGACCATACCTCGGCCGAGGGTTTGGTCTCTGACTTGGTCTTCCAGAAATCCGAAAGTGCTGGGGACAGGGACAAGCCCCCTGACAAGGAGTTAAAGAAGCTTGATCATGCAGCTAAAAATGTCTATGCCACTTCCTCCCTTGGGGTCCATCAGGCGAGATATGCTATAATGATTTTGGCCATTCCCTGGTGGGGGTACTCAGTACCCAGCTTCCTTACCTTCCTGCTGACAAGCAGTTACCTGTAAAAGTCATCTGAGATCAAGATCAAGTGCCGACTAACCCCAGTGCTTGGACATTGGCAATCCCTGTGCCCATGCCATGGCAGTAGCCATTGCAGTGCGTTGCAGGAACTGGCTGAGGCTGCATAAATTGGCCGGTGTCCCTTTCCTCGGCACTGACCTCTTTGGCTCAGGGGTGGATGGTCATCTCAGTAGGATTGAGAAGTCCACTGCCACCCTGAATTCTGTGGCTTCATCCCAGAAGGAACTGAAAGGTCAGAAGCAGAAGAAAAAGACCTTTCAGTTTCAGCCCTTTCAGCCATAGCAGCTTCAGCAGCAATAGCCCCAGCAGGGGCAATTCCAACCCTGTCACCCCAAGGCCAAGTTCTCTGGCCAGGGGGTGAAAACAAGACAGGGGTAGGGGAAAGTGATGCTCCTCCAGCCTCAGCAGCTAGTGCCCCTCCAAAGCTGCCCAGTGACAGATTGAGGGGTGTCCACCTTCAGCCTGTCTAGTCGCTGACCAGCTCACTGTGGGGGGGTCAGCTTCATCACTTCTTACCTCACTGGTTCGTCCTTACTATGGACAAATGAGTTCTTGAGGTGGTAGGCTGAAGTTTACCTCTCGAATTTGAGCCTCTTTCGCCTTACCAATCCCACATTCCAAAGGAGTCCTTGATGTTGCAGGACACTCTGCCTGCTCTCAGGGAGGATGTTGCTCAGCTCCTCGCAAAAGGAACCATAGCCCATGTCCCAGATGCCCTGGGAAGTCATGGGTACATGTCCAGGTACTTCCTGGTCCCAAAATGGACTGGGAGCAGGTGCCCCATACTGAATCTGCACAATGTGAATTAGTTTCTCTGGACGTACAAGTTCTGGATGGTCACTCTGAATCAGATTATAACATTTCTAGGGATGTGGATATGTTGTTCTTATCCACACTTTTTGGCATGTCCCTTTCCCCTTTAAATCTTGCCAGAAGGTCTTCAAGCTGGCTCCTCCCACCCACCCGGGTGGTATAACCCTTGGCTCTGCCCCATGACGCCAGATCTTCCTTTCCACTGGAAGATAAAGGTTGCCTCCTCTCTGCTACTGCGTGTTGTAGGCCCTGGCTTGAAAAATGTAACTGCTGAAGATTATGCTCCTTCGGGTTAGCGATTGTAGTAGCTGCTAATCAATAATGGAAGATAAATCTTCCCACGGTTTTCACCGGTGCCCGTGCGGACAGAAAATGTTGCGCACAGACTCACACTCCACATGCGTTTACTGCTTGGGTGTGGGCCATGACACCCAGGCTTGCGAGTTTTGATTTGTGTTTCAACTGAATGTCCTCGACTATCGTCTTGCATGCTTGAAGCTGGGCAGGCCCAAAAAATGGAATCCACCGGTGAAATCCAAAGAGGCTCGGTGGATGGTCTCTGCGGCTGCGGGGTCCGCTGAGCAATTGGAACAGATGCAGGCCTTCGAGGAAGAGGTGGCACGTGCTGCAAAGCATTCCTTTCAGCTGATATTTATTCCATTCAACCTGGGCTCCACTTTCTCGGGCTCCTTTTGGGAGATGTGCTTTTCTCTCCCCACTAAGGGCGAGGAACCTGCAGGCTCACATTCTTCCCAGTCCGGTAAAGAGGACAAGGAACCGAGAGATTCTTCGTCTCAGTGAAGATATTCTTGGGATCGAGAGCAATCTTGGTCCCAGGAATCTCCACCCTCAGCCTCGGTCGAGATTGCGGCTTCGGCCACCAGCTTCTTGGTCCCACCATCAGACCAGCCAGCTGAAGTTTCAGTCGCAGACGTAGTTGACGTAACTCTCAACTCTGTCGATCAGTTGTTGGCTGAGGAGGTTGACAACTCTCTTAACAAGACTCCGATTTTGTTTATCCCCGATGAGGAGACCCGGCCTGCTGGGAGTCCTGCAAGGAGCCAGTCCCAGATCTGGGAAAATCACCAGTTCCAGCGGTGTCTCCCGAGTGACCCAGTTGGTCAGCCTCAATCAAGGTCACGATCTTGGACTCCCTGACTGATAGGCTGAGGAAGGCGAATAAGCGTGCCAAAAAGGTGACGTCACCGCTCATCTTTGTCCTCCTCGGATGAGGAGAGGCTTCAGCAGAAACTCCGTCGACGCTACGAAGATTTGATGTGGCAACAGCTCATTTTGTCTGGCAGAAGCCTTCCTTGGTTTCTACCCCAGCCGTTACATGGCTTACGCCTCCTAGACTGAAGCTGACTCCCTTAGAACCGATGAAATTGGTCCCCCTGCCCATGGAGCCAGTAAAACCTGCCCCGGTTTGGCCCAAACCGGTCTCTCCACCGCTAGTGGTGGAGCCGCCACCAAAACAGCCCTTGAGAGGGGCTCCTATGAAGGATTCCTGAATGGTCCCGTGTCTTCCTCATAGAATATCATCACCCTTATTCCTGATCATCCCAGGCGCGTTGAGGGGAATCTTGGTGGTCGACCGATTTATCTGGATACCTCGGATTCTGACGACACTGACCTTCACTCACACCCACTGGATGATGAGTTGGTCGGTAGTCTGTCAACGGTGGAGGGCCCTTCGTCTTTTCAAGGGATTCTCCGCCTCATCTCCGAATTCACAGGGATGCCCCTGGAACCTGTCCAGAAATGGGCGGAGTACCCTCTTACTGATATTTTCAAAAGAAGGGGATAGTCCTATAGAAGCCTTTCCTGTGGCCGAAGCCATTGTTGGCCCCGGCCTTGGAGCTTTGGCAGTATCCTGCCTCCTGCCCAGCACCATCTGCCCAGATGGCCCGCAACTATGCAGTGCCCATGGGTCCCTCTCATGGGTTCACGGAACATCCCTTGGCTGAGGGGGTTAGTGACCGCCTCTTTGTTCAGATATACAGGCAGCTCTGCTGACACTGATAGACCTCCAGACAAGGAGTCCAAAAGACTAGACCACTCTACCAGGAAGTTCTATGCAGCCTTCTCGCTAGGCCTCCGTCAGGCAACCTCGGTCGTCATCATGGCACACTTCTCCCATGCCCTTTTGGGGTCCTTGGATGAAGTTCTCCCACACTTCCCCGCAGACCTTCAGACTATGGTCAAGCAGATCCTGGACCAGGGCAGTGCCGTTGCCAAGCAACAACTTCAGACGGCTTTGCATCTTGGGGACTCTTGAGTCCATTCGGTGGCAGCCATGGTTGCCTCACGCTGCAGGGCTTGGCTGAGGCTTTCCACCTTTATGGCGGATACCTAGCACAAACTCACTGATGTTCCTTTACTGGGCAGCGATCTCTTCGGCCCAGGTGTGGATGGTCACCTTCAGCGAATAGAACAGTCCAGTGCCACCTTGGAATCAGCCACTTCTGCTCAAAGTGCTCCTGGCACCAAGAAGCAGCAGAAAAAGAAAAGCCTTTTCAGCACTCTGCTCCTGTGGCCCAGCAGTCCTCCTTTCATAGTGGGCAGCACTTGGTGCCCTAGGCCCAAGTCTGGGCCTCCAATGGCACACAGGCAAGGAGGTCAGGGTTCAGGCCCTGGACCCTCTTCCTCCAAGCCTGCCCAGTGATGGGATAGGGGTTGCCACCCCTATCCCTGTCACACCAGCTCTGGGTCCTCCCATGGGGGGTCGGCTCCACCACTTTCTTTCCGCCTGGTCCGCTGTTACCACTGACGGGTGGGTCTTAGAAGTGATCGGCCAGGGTCTGCCTCTGGAATTCGAGTAGTTCCCTCCCAGCCGAGCCCACGCCCCACGGGAGGAGAGCGTATCAGCCCACACTTGGTCAGCTCTGAGAGACGACAAAGCCCAGCTCCTCCTCATGGAGGCAGTGGTTTGAGTGGCAGATCCTCCAGTCAACCCAGGGTTGATTTCCATGTACTTCCTGGTCCCGAAGCAGACGACGGCCTGGTGCCCCATTCTAGATCTGCATGACTTGAATCAGTATCTCAGACCACGCACCTTCTGGATGGTAACTCTGTCCCAGATCATACCACCCTAGAGCAAAACATGTGGTTCTGCTAACTGGATCTCCAGGACATGTTCTTTCACGTCCCAATCCGTCTGTCCCACCAGCGATTCCTCCACTTCAGAGCAGAGGGAACCCTATACGAGTTCTGAGTCATGCCATTCGGCCTGTCATCAGCCCCACGGGTCTTCACCAAATGCATGGCAGTGGTGGCAGCCTATCTCAGGTGTTGAGGGGTCAGAGTGTACCCTTACCTCAATGATTGGCTCTTGGCAGGTTCCAACCAGCAAGAGGTGGAGAGGTCCAGGGACCTGGCCCTCCAGACCTGCTCTCAACTTGGCCTCCTGCTCCTCGAGGCCAAGTCGGAGCTCGTGTCTTCTCAGGTAATATGCTTCATCGGGGCAGAGCTTGACTCCGGCGGACCGGGCGGAGGTTCCCTCCTCCTTTGCCCAGTCATTTCTGGTTGGGCACTTGCGCCTTGCCCGGGACTTTCTGCACCTTCTGGGTTACATGGCAGCCTGCACCGCCGTGGTCCATTAGGCCTGGTGGCGTATGCGCCCCCTTCAATGGGAGCTGGCCACCCAGTGGACTCAGCACCTAGGCCATTTTGACCAGCTGATCACTGTGACCCAGAAGATGTGGGACACTCTCCAATGGTGGACTGTCCTAGACCGGTTGCAGGAAGGGATCCCATTTGCCCGCCCTGAGCCCACGGTTGTCTTCACGACTGATGCCTCTCTCACGGGCTGGGGAGCCCACATGGGGAACAACAGGGCCCACGGGTTCTGGACCCCTGAGAAATCCCAATACCATATCAACCTGTTGGAGCTCAGAGCGATCAGACTGGCGTTGTGTGCATTCGCTCAGCAGCTTCGGGGTCAAGTGATTCAAGTGGTTCAAGTCCAGATTGACAATAACACGACCATGTACTACCTCAACAAGCAGGGTGGCATGTACTCCTGGCTGCTGTGCAGGGAACCGCTCCGCATCTGGACACTCATGAGCCGACTGGAGGCGGATCTCCTAGCCATCCATGAGGCAGGAGCCTCAAATCAACTGGCGGATGCCCTCAGCCGCATAGGCGAGACATCCCACAAGTCTTTCCATCCAGAAGTAGCTCACAGCCTGTTCTCCCACTGGGGCAAACCAATGGTGTGCCTGTTTGCCTCCAAGGAAAACACCAAGCTGAGGCTGTTTCACACCAACCCCCCCAGCAGGGATCGCTGCAGGGGGATGCCTTCTCGAGGCCATGGACCCCAGGCCTCTTCTACGCCTTCCCTCCATTTCCCTTGATCCACAGGGAGCTCCTCAAGGTGAGGCGGGACAAGGTACAGGCGATCCTGGTAGCCCCAGACCGGCCCTGCCAGTTCTGGTATCCAGATCTCCTCAGCCTCAGCAATAGGCTTCCGAGGCGTCTTCCAGCACACCCGGACCTGATATCAGTCAATCAGGGGAAGGTATGCCATCCGGACCTTCAATCCCTGCACCTGTCAGCTTGGTACCTGAGTGGCTAGAGTTCCAGGCTTTGGGTCTCTCTGAGGGTGTACTCATAGTAGTGGAAATATCCAGAAAGGAGTCAACCAGAAAGTGCTACGCCTACAAATGGAAAAGGTTTTCCATTTTGTGCCAGGGCAAGGGCCTGGGCCCTCTGTCCTGTCCGGTGGTAAGCATTTTAGACTATCTTTGGTCTCTGTCCAAAGGGGTCTTCGGTCTTCGACCTTTAAGGTGCACCTGGCAGTCATCTCTGCTTACCGGGCGCTGGCTGGTCAGCAGACGGTGGCACAGGAGAAGGTGGTCTGGCACTTTTTCAAAGGCCTCGCTCACGTATTCCCTCCAGTGCGTGAACCTCCACCTCCATGGGATTTACTGCTGTTTTTGGCAAAGCTCATGGGCAAGCCATTCGAACCAATATACAAGTGTGAGATGTCACACTTGTCGTGGAAGACGGCCTTCCTGGTGGTTATCACATCCACTAGAAGGACTGGGGAGCTCCAGGCGCTTTCGGTGGAGTCTCCTTATTTGGTTTTCCACAGGGACAAGGTTGTCCTGCGTCCCCACCCGAAATTCCTCCTGAAGGTGGTGTCAGAGTTTCACCTTAATCAGATTTTGACTCTGCCTGTGTTCTACCCAAACTACACCTCGGATGCTGAGTACAGGCTCCATACTCTGGACCTGAGCTGTACTGTCTCCTACTGTAAGGAGAGGACGGCAGAAGTTCGGGGAGCCAAGGGATATACCACCTGAGGAGTGGTGGGAGGAGATGGTCTGGCAAATTTACTTCTTAAAGGAAGACTGCCAGAAATGTGGATGTGAATGATATACCACTCCTCGAACTATGGTTACAGGTAAGTGACCCTCATTTTCTGTTGTTTAAAGTGACTAGTAAAAAGTAGTCCATCCCCTACTGTCTGTCATCTGTCTCTCCACACATTCAGTAGATTGAATGTTTATCACTGAATGCAGGAATTCAAACTTCTGCAGAAGTTTACTGGTAGAAAGTTCACCTTTCTCCACACACAGGCACAAGTGGGCAAGGTTATGCAGAAAAGTTCTTCCTGGTCGGCAGTTAAAGGCTAGGAAGGGGGATTTGGGATGCTCAGGAAAGAAGCTTAAAAAGTAAAGCTATGAGTATTATTTTATTTTCTAAACAAAACAAAAGGAAAAAACAATTGGTAAATGTGTGTAAAAAGGGGATTACAAAGGGAAAGATCATTATTGTTTTATATTTTGAGAGAGGTTCGTTTTTAGGGCCTAGCTATTTTAGTGAGAGTAAAGCTGGTAGCCATGTTTGTAGTGGCATTCAGCTATTTTTATGCTTGCTTGCACGCATGTGCAAGAAACATAGTGCCATCATCCGAGTTTTCGTAGGTGTGGCACCCTGTCTTCCAATGCAGCCAGTGTGTTTGCAGGCGCGGCCACAGTTCGCCAATGAATGCTACAGCTGTCTATGACAGCAGTTGAAAATGTGGTGCCGTACAGTTGAAAGGCAGAGCTCCGCTTCAGTGAGCAGCGAGAAGCTACTGCGTGCGCATGCGCCCCCCCCCACACACACGCATATTGCGTGTTAATGCGTTCCCCCCCGCTCACACTGTATGGCCGATGGGGGTGCCCAATCACCCGTCGGCTCTGCTGCGCCCCGACAGAGTTCCAGGTGCCACGCTGGGACCCCACCCAGCAGTGGCAGCAGTCTGTATGGGCAGCGGGGTGCCCAATCCCCATCGGCTCCAGTGGCCCCCCAACAGACAACCGGGTGCCACGCTGGGAGCCCACTCCAGCGTGGCAATAGTCCGTATGGCCGACGGGGGTGCCCAATCCCCCATCGGCTCCACTGCCCCCCCATATAGCCTTCCAGCTGCCATGCTGGGAGCCCACCCCAGCGTGGCACAAGTTCCGCGTCATCCAAGAAAAAAAAAAAACTGAAAGAAAAAACCTTCCCTCACTGACTATCCTGACCCCAGCTCCCCCACCCCGCGCCTACCCTTCGTACCCTGCCTCCCACCTACACCTCCCATACTTACCTCCAGAGTCCAGCGTGACGATCTTCGGTGGACCGGGAACACATCTGCACTCTTCAACCGCGAACTGAAGAAATGCTGGTAAGCTGTATAATGCAATAAATAGGGTTTTTTCAACTTTGTTGCATATCTCAGGCATTTTGGGGAATTTTTTCACCAAATTTTCAACATGAGGTCTTTGGGACCCCACCTCATGAATTCTGTCACTGTCATTTTGTTACTCGGCCCCGAAACGTGATTTTGCGGTCACTCGCAGAACCACCTTCGGGACGATTCTGAAAATGACAGTGTCCTAGTTATTCATAGTATTCTAAAACCTGTGTTGTAAATTTGGTGAAAAATCCCAAATATTGTTCTAAGCATGTGTTGCGCTGTTCCTACGCACGCTCGTAAGTTCATGAATTTTCACTATTTTTGCTCCAGATTTTCAACATTGCCATTTTACCACACCTCTTTATGAGCAGTACAGCTGTCATTTTTCACATCTCACCCAAAACATGTTTCCACGCATGTAGCGTGCAATGGCACAGTCGGTGTGCAAAATCAATGTTCGGGACAGATTAAGAAAATCAAAGTGACACTGTTCATGAGCAGAGGTGTTAACAATGGCTATGTTAAAAATTTGGTGAAAAAAGTCCATAAAATGACTGTGTTACGAGGGACCATTGCGCAGTTTCCATGCACCCTCGTAAGTTCATGGATTTCTAATATTTTCAGTCCAGATTTTCACCACTGCCGTTTTTCCACCCTTCCTTATGAACAGTACAGCTGTCATTTTTTACACCATGGCCGAAATGTGTTTACGCACTTCCAGCACAGAAATGCGTGGTCGCTGTGGGAAATCACTGTTCGGGACAGATTAAGAAAATAACAGTGACACTGTTCGTGAGCGGAGGTTCCAGAATGCCTGTGTTGACAATCTGCTGTAAAAAATCCCCAAACTAATTGCATTATGGGTGTGTGTTGTGCAGTTTCTACAACGCTCGTGACTTCACCAGTTTTTTTAAATATTTTCACTGCAGATTTTCAACATTGCCATTTTTTCACCTCCCCATGAACAGTACAGCTGTCATTTTTCACATCCTGTTCGAAATGTGTTTTCGCACCTGTGGTGCCAAATGGCATTAGTCGCTGTGCAAAATCAGCTTTCGACTAACGAACTGATATTGCCACTGTTCATAGCGGGGGTCACAAAAAACCCATGTTGAAAATTTGGAATGAAAATGCCAACGAACGCCTGTGACGTTAGGGTTTCTGACCACAACGCCCCACCCTGTAGAGATTGACAGGTATCAGAGGTGTGACTTGGGATTCTCGCCTGTAATACTCATACCATTCCACACCCTGCAGCCAGTGAGAGGCATCGAGGTGTGCCTTGGACTCTTTGGCCCCAAAGTGAGGTGGGCCAAATGGGGTGAGCATAAGGGCCAAAGACCCCAAGGTACACCATGACACTTGTTGGTGTCTGCAGGGTAGAGTTGGTGAAATGACGTGGCTGTTATGCCTGACGACCCAAAGGCACACCCCAATGCCTGTCAGTCTCTGCAGGGTGCTGGTGGGGTTGGCTTCAGTTCAATACTTCACTGCCATTTCTATTATGCAGCTCTCTAACTCCTACACTACCAATGCCAATGCCAGCAAGCAAACATTCGGCATTGACAAATGCTTGTTAGAGAAAGGCACTGATATGTTGGTGTGCTGTGTCCTGATTGCTAGCACTTTCTCTAATCAGTGGTAGTACTCTGACATTGCACAGCTGCTGGTCAATCTGGAGTAAGTCATTTCTATACCCATTTTATAAGCTTAGGTAGAGTAAAATGGATAAAAGCCCATGTACCCTGATGAAGTGATCATTGAGATAATGAAACTTTTGCTTATTATGAAATGATTTATGGCTCTAAATAAAAATACATGCAGGTGAGTGTGAGGGTTTCAGTCTTTTCCTTCATGATTTATGATTTTCCCTTAGAACCTACTCCTCCCTTGAAAGTATCACTTTACTATACCCAAAAGTTTGCTTTGCCTTTGTAGTCATTTCTATAACCCACAGGAACCTCGTTGTTTCTGGGATTCTAAAAATAGGAGTCCAATATTCATCTCATACAAGCTGCATTGCATTATCTCAAGCCTGAGATGCTACCCTGTTCTCCAGGTCAACATCTGAAGCACAGAATGATGCCATTTGTAAGACACACTATTGGACCCTTTAGAAGAAACATCATTAGTACATTGAGTAATTTTTTTCTAACAAAAGGAGTCCAGTGGTGATATCGTACAAGTTGTAAGTCATTCTATTGAACCCCTTAGAAGAAACATCATTACTATAGTGAGTATTTTTTTCTTCCCTGCTATAGGAGATATGTCTACTCAGTTGGAGTGCAGCAGCATCAGAACTACCAAACCCTTGGTTATTTCCTGCATACATGAGACAGCTGCTGTCTGCAGGGCTCCCAATAATTGTTCTTATACCATTTTTCAGGTTGAGAAGAATAACGCTATGCTAGACATCTCGCTCAACAAGCTGAAGACAGAGGAGGCCTCCCTTAGGGACTCACTTGCTAAGATGAGTGCTCTAAATGAGGGCCTGGCTCAGGACAAGATAGGGCTGAACCGCCTCATCCTGCAGGTATGTCATGATACAGTGACTGAGATCCAGCTGAGAAAGCCTTTGTGGCAGAACTGATTATAGTCTTTTTCACGTGGACTTTATTCCTTGTATTCCCGGCACTGGTTCCCACCTTTAGACACAAAAAATAAATTTTGAAAAATTACTGTAAGATGTTTTTATGTATTTGAAAAGCTGGTGTCTTCATGGAATAAAATGATTTAATCTTTTTGACATTTACCCTGACTAGTGATGAGAGTATATTGGATGTTTGCTAAATAGACTAACAGTGGCTAACTAGCATGTTTTTTTTTGTTTATTATTCTGTTTCTTTCCCCACGGGGCTGACAGGTGGTACCGGACCCCTCTCAGAGGGTTTGTCCTCCGAGCCCGGCCGCTCCCGATCCAGCTCCACCCCGGCAATTCCCCCATGGATTCCCCGCTGTGACGGGGCCGGAGAAACTACCGTGTTGTTTTACTTTCTGTTTTATGCTGCTGTCTCTCTAGCCAGCCTTCCCCATCCTCTTGCTTATCCCCAGCTCCATTACCCATTTTCTCTTGGACTTACCTGGCTCCTCCCTTGCCTCTGTGGCTTACCCTGCCCCCAGCAGTGGGACTCCATCAGAGCTGATGGAAGGCCCATCGAGTCATCTTCTTCAGCCAGCTTGACAGGAGAAGTGCCACAGTCGGTAGTGTGGAGTCTGCAAGGACAGCCTTAAGATTAGGGGCTTGAGCCCCTGGTTCCCTCAAAGATAAACAACAAACAAACTGGCATGGGGTAAGTTTGGGGAATTGGGAAAATGTTATTTGGGGCTAATGAGTAAAGACCCTTATCTGCCATCAGATTCTATGATTCAGAGCTCCAGACCCTTATGCCCACACCTAGTGACACCCCTGTTGCAAGGGCTGTTTTTTTTTCTTGTTACACCAGACCCCTGGGATGTCTGCATGCCATTGGCTCAGTGCAGGAGTGGGCACGTCAGGCACACTGATTCCAAGCCTGGCAGACTTCCCCTTTCCTAGCATGCTACAGTGCAGTGGAGACAGGGACCGTCCCTCCCTAGTAGAATCCTGTTAGGTGCCCAGTACCCCCCCCCCAATTGATGACCCTGACTTATTCCCGAACCTGGTCTCCAGCGTCACAAGTGGTAGCTTTTACTGCTACACCAATAGGCAGAGGCAAAGTAGCATTTTAGACGTGCCAGAGTTAAATACATTACTTAAAGTTTAAAGTGCAGCCCTTTAAGGTCTAATGGACCTTGTTTTAACATTGTGCTGATATACAGTATTTCTAATTTATGTGCCAAGCTCTGAAGATTTTAAATTTGAGTTTGATGTTACATATAAAAAAGACTATTAAATGGAAAATAAACAGCAGAAATATTTTACAGGCGTGAATATGGTTCAGAGAGAAACAGCAATCTCCGCTCCCAGCCGCTAAATCCGTGCCAGGAAACAAAGAATAATCCAAATAGAACAAATTCCAGCACCAGAAGATTTGAGTGCATAAAAGGCTTGATTTGAACAATTGCCAGTGCGCCATTCAGCTCGGTGAATCAGTACCTCAACCAGTTTCGCTCTGAAAGAGCGTTGTCAGGAGGATCTGACATGATACTATATACAACCATTTAAAAGAGCTGATCTTAGAGACAGGAATACTTAAAAAGATACATATAAATAAATATCAACATAGCATCATAGTGTATTGCACTTCATTATTAGCTAATGCTTCAACTTATTAGTTACTACAGCAATATACAATTACTACCATTATAGCTAACAATATTAATAATCACCTTAACTATAACATTTAAAAACAATTATAATCTGTGGTGTTTGCAAGAGACAGCAGTGTTGAAAACACCACAAGTTTGCAGTTGGCAATTTTGATTTCCATAATGTGGTACAAATGAAATGCAAAAATGTTCCCACCAAGGAAAAAGGACATATAGAGGAAAGAACAAAAAACAAAAATCATGGTTATCATAAATGTGAATATGGTTCACTTGTCCACACAATGGCAGATCTTCCAAAAGTGTTAAAGCTCATCCCACCACCTTGGTGGTATGTCCCTTGACTCCACCCTGTGATATCAGATCTTCCTTTCTGCTGGAAGAGTTGGGTCTTCTGTGCATCGTAGGGCCTAAAATGCACCATTTGTAAACTTAGTTCATTTTTCTTCAAGAATTGATATTTTGCTACTTTCATCGGTCCTCCTCCTCCAGCCCTTGGTGACAGGAGATGGAACATGAAGAAGCAAAGCCAGCTCCTGGCTTCAAGCCCTACGTAATGTGCCAAAAGAAGATGTCATGGACGGACTCATAAGTGTCGTGCCTCTACTACATAGGGACAGCACACAATGTTGCGGGTTGTGGTCTGTGTCAGACAGTGCTCCCTTCCTCCTTAGAAGATTGCAAAGCTTGTCTTCTCTTTGTCTGGTTTACTGATTGAAATCCTAAACTGCAGCCGAATGGTGGTCGCAAGACAGCCTCTGCTGTGGTGGGCTCCGTGGCTCAACTCATAGCAGTTGAAAAAGTGGCAGCAAGGGCTGCTGCATGCAGCTCATCGGCCTCGACGCTGCTCCCAGCTGGGACCAGCATTGGAGCATCCTTCTCAGGAGAATTTAGAGATATGTTGGGCCCTGTAGACCTTCAAGAAGAGCCCTGTCGACCACAGTAAAAAGCACAAAAAGTACCACTGTCAGTCATGAGAATGGGAGAGATCCGCTGACTCCCCCAGCCACTTGAAGCTTGTTGAGCACCAGGCTTCGGCCGAGCCAATATTGATCGAGGGGCACATCACTGGCTCCAAGGTAATCTTATCGGGTTTGTCGGTCTTGAGATGGTCAACCAGGCAGTCGTGATTTTTCTTGACCCAGTTGACCAGTTGTCGGAGGGGGTCGACAGTAAATCAGTCTCCAAGTCCTCAGTCTTCCTGGTCCTCACCCAAGAGGACATGGAGAGGTCACTGTCCCCAACCACTGCCACTCAGGAACTGCCTCGACTGGAGGTTGTTCAGCCGAAGCCAGTGCACGTTACCTATACGGTACCTCCGGTGGCTTCTCCTCGACATTGGCCTTTGTGTTGACAGTCGAGGCACTCTTTGTGCTCTTGATCCCACTCAACCAGGAGGCATCGCCGTTTCTTATCATCCTCATCTTTGGATGATGAGAGGCTCTGCTGAAGGATGCGGCGGAACAACGAGGAGCTACTCTGGCAATAGCGGATGTTGGCAGGGCATGGTAGAGTTCTGTCCCTGACCTCTGTGGTTGACTGGCCAGTGCCAGTCAAGCCCATGCCTGTCCTTTCAAGACAACTGTTATTGACACCTGTCTCTCCACCCTTACTGGTAGGACCACCTCCACTGCAGCCTACTTGGGGAGCATCAACAAAACAGTCCCGTGCTGCCACCGGCTTGTCAGACAGGCTCTCGGTGGAAATCACCCAGTCAAATGACTCTAGGGTGGTTCATCTTTGACATTTCCTCAGATGACTCAGATGGGTCCTCCATGCAGTCGTCGAGAACACATACTTTCGACTGGGAATCTGTTGAGAAATTGACCACCAGCTGGTGTCATTCGGGGCTCTTCTCTGGCTTACGTCTGAGTCCATGAACGTCCCTCTGGAGCCTTTTCAAAAAAGGGCTAAATACCCCATTAGTGACATCCTGGATAGGGATGAATCTCCAGGGGTTGCCTTTCACATGACTTGAAGCTGTTATGAGACTGGCCCTGGAGCTTTGGCAGCATCCAGCATCTTGCCCGGCGCCCTCAAACCATATGGTCTGCAAATATGTGCTCTCTACCAGTTCTCCATCTGAGTCCTCAGATCACCCCCTCAGCCAAGGGTCTGGTTGTGAACTCAGTCTTCTGGATATCTGGAAACACTGGCAATGTGGACAAGTCCCCCAACAAGGAGTCAAAGAAGCTTGATCATGCAGTCAAGGAGGTCAGTGTCGCTTCCATAACTTGGTCTCCGTCAGGTGAGCTACACCTTGATGATGGCCCATTTTGGTCACTCCTTGCTGGGAGTGCTGGATACTGTCCTCCCTTACTTCCTGCTTATAATGTGGTTAGAGACCAGGGTCAAGCACTGGATAAACACCGGCACCAGACGACCTTGGACATGGGCGGCTCCTGTGCCTGTGCCATGGCAGTAGCTGTTGCGATGCATTGCAGAGCCTGGCTGACTCTTCATCTTTGTGACAGGGTAGAATAGGACCCCATCCCATTTATTAGGGAGAAAGTGTTTAAATGCAAGGATCAGTATTCTTTCCTTTTCTGTCTCTTCTGTCTGGTTGCGCAACCAAATTTTCCTGTGAGACTTTGGACTTGATCAACCCGAACAGTCTCACAATTCTTTGCCTCTCACTGTCTCTCTGTTTTCTCTTGCTTTCTGTTTTTACTCCCTTGCATATATAGATCTGGTAATATAAGAATATATGCAAATCAATATGTGGAAATTAAACTGATAATGGGATCACTTTTGTTTAGAAAATGTTTAGTGTTACTGTTGAAATGTATATATATTTATAATTTGAGATAACTGTAAAAAGCTAGAGGTTACTTGGGTGGAAATGCCTGAGCCTTTTGCAGTTGCAGTGGGGACCTCAAGATCTTACTTCGAGAAACAGCTCTTGCAGCAGGTTACACCATTAGGACTGAAGCTGGCAGGCGTCAGGAGCCCATGGAAAAATTCTAGCTAGCAGTATCCAGGTCCCCCAGCATCCCCAGTTCTTTTCCAGCCATCGACTCACCAGCATCGGCCTCACAGAAGCCTGCTCTACTGTTACAATGCGTGAAATCTTTATTTTAAGTAAAACTTTAATCCATGTCTGCTTCTTCTACTCCTTCTCCCGACAGACATCCTTCTAAGTGCGCCTGCAGCAAGCAGATCCCCTTTGCAGACTATCATTCTGCCTGTGTCAGGTGTCTGGGCCCGGAGCACGACACCCAGGCCTGCTCAATTTGCCAACAGTTTAATAGCAGGACCCGGATCTGCCGCCAAAAGGCCCTTCAGGGATTCCTCCTCGAGGAGAAATTAAAAAAGTTGGAGAAAAGACCTTCCTCCAAAGGGGAATCTTCTCATAAATCTGAGAAGCACCGGGACAAGCATCGGGACTCAGACAGGGCAAAATCCCCAAGCAGGGCCTCAGAGTCCAGGACCAGCTCCAGCTCTGCCCGGTCCAATAGATCTCCTTCCCGAGCTTGCTCCCAGCCTCCCTCGGTAAAGGTAAGGTCTTCAGGGGGCTCCTCTGCCTCCCTGCACCCACTCAAGACCTCTCGGATGTTGGATGCCTCCAAACCTGTTCCGTCGAACAGGAACAAAAGTCTGCCTCAAATCCAGGTGCATCAACCCGGCCTTGGGACTTACCGGCAAGGTCCATCTTCCAACCTCCTAAAGTGCCTGAAGGGAAGATTTCGAGCTGGCGTCCCATGGCGGACGGCCAGGTCAGAAGGTGTCCGACCCAGCACCCGAAAAGCGGCCGACTACTACACCGACGCCGGTGGACACCGGATGTCAGGAGTCCTCAGGCAAAGAGGCTACTGCGCCATCAGATGACCAGACAGGCGACATGAAGGACGCTGGCTTGCCCAGGGAGCCAGATCCAGTGCTTCCCTGGGACCCGACGCCTGACCCCGATGACAGGTCCACACCGACTCCGGGTCTGTCATCAGGTATGAACATCCAGGAGGTGAAGGATTTGTTCACCTTCTGGTGGGAAACCATCAAGAAGGACATGGTTCCTCCTAAGCCTCAGCCTCCTCCACCTCCTCCTAGGGGCGCCGAAGGTGACAGACCCCCGACCCTCAAGGAGCCAACTCCGCCTCCTCGGGGCTGATCGAGAGACAAGCAACGCCCATCATGCTCTCCCTCAGGGTCCCAGAGCCCGGAGCGACCAAGGGGCAGACATCGATCATCGGGAGATGATTCCAGACCAGATATGTCCGACATCTCCAGGTCTCCATCTCCTTTCAGTCCCCCATCACCAGACCCACGGGACCTTCCAAGGTCGCCTCCGGATGATCCCTCCTTTTCAGAAATCATGAGGCACATCCAGGACAATATGGGATGGGAGACAGAAGAACTAGACCCCGAGAGACAACGCCTTGCCCGTTACCTCAGGCAGAAAGACCCGAAGCCTGTGGTGGTTACCTTTACGGACGTCACCAAGGCAGCTTGAAAGTGTCCACATTCCACACCGGCTGTTCCAAAGAAGGCTGACTGCCTTTACAGGGCTCCTACGGAGGACCAGTATTTGGCGCAACAACCCCTGGCTGACTCCCTGGTCATTACTGCATCTCATGACAGGTCCCAGCGGCCTCAACATTTGAGCACCCAGTCTCTGGACCAGGAATCTAAGCAATTAGATTCCATGGGAGGACGTGTGTATGCGGCTGCTACATGCTGTATTAGGTTTTTGAACTATCTGATGCACATGGTGTAATTTCAGAACGCCCTCTGGGATCAGGGCCAAAACCTTCTTAAAGATCTACCGGATGGTGAAAGGAAGGAGGAGCTGCTAAACCTCCTCCAAACTGGGTCTGATGTGAGGACCCAGGTTCTCCAAGCCGCTTACGACTCAGCAGACTCGGCAGCCACGGGAGCAGCTACAGGTGTTTGTCTCCGGAGACACTCATGGCTGAGGGTCTGTGGATTTACCCCTGACATCCAGAAGAATCTCCTGGATGTCCCTTATAATGGAGCGGTCCTCTTTGGTGAGGAGTCCGAGAAGGTCATCACCAAATTGCAGGACGCTGGGAAGGCAGTCAGGACTGTACAAGCCATGGACAGACCAAAATCTGGTTCCTTCCGTAGGAACCGGAATAGTTTTCGCAGCCGCCAACAAAGGCAACAGCCACGTTCCAGCCAGCAACCCAGGGGCAACTTTGGCCATAAGAATCAAGCCAGGTTCCCCTCAGGCCAGGGCCCAAAGCGTTCAAAAGCAGCCCAGCCCGCGAGGGCCAACACCACCACAGCATGACTCCTTCCCGGCCCCAACCCCTCCTCTGGATCAAAGGGTCGAGAAGGTCGGGGGTCGCATCTCTCATCACCTTTCAGGATGGCAGAGGATCACTTCCGACCAGTGGGTGTTGCAGTTGGCTGAACGAGGTCACTCTATAGAGTTCCTCGATCATCCGCCATCCAGACCTCCCCTGCTCTCCCATTACTCGGGTCAGCACGCCCTGCTTATTCAGCAGGAGATCTTGGCCCTCCTACATAAGGAGGCCATAGAACATGTTCCACTGAGCCAGAGAGGAAACGGTTACTATTCCCACTTCTTCCTGGTTCCAAAGAGATCGGGATTTGCACCCGATTTTGGATCTCAGCGATCTCAACAACTTTGTGCTGTACAAGCATTTCCGCATAGTGACCCTGCGGGTCTCATTCCCATGCTCAAAGAGGTGCATGGCTGGCGTCGCTGGATATGCAGGGCGCTTTGCATCTCCCAGTAACCCAGCGCACATGAATTTTTGCGATTCGAGGTTTCTGGGGCCTACTACCAGTTCGACCCTCCCTGTTTTGTCTTTGGCACCTCGGGTGTTCACGAAGTGTATGGCAGTCGTGGCAGCAGCTCTCAGGAGAGGGGGCCACTACATATTTCCGTACCTAGATGACTGGCTCCTCATGGCACCCTCACGGGAGACCCTGATGTCTGCAATACAGGATACCTGTTCCCTCTTACTATCGCTGGGCATCACCATCAATCAGGAGAAGTCGTGCCTTGTTCTGTCTCAGAACTTGCACTTTATAGGAGCAGTTCTGGACACAATTCAGGGAAGGGCATTCTTTCCCCAGGACAGGGTGGAACGCATCATATCCCTCATAATCATAGGTTCATAGGTAATTTCAAGCCAATTAGACTTGCGTCCTTAGAGCTTGCCTTTATTTTATGTATTTGAACATTAATCTATCATGTCTTTTATTTACCAAGAAGATACTTGTCTAATCTAGATTTAAAAATATCCATATTAGTACTGGCTACTACTTCTGCTGGTAAAGAGTTCCAGCCAGGAACCACTCTCTGGCTAAACCAATACTTTCTCGGAAGAGTATGCCATTTTTGAATTGTTAATTGAAACTGATGTCCCCTGGGTTCATATTTTGATTTTTTTGGGGGTCAACCCTAGGTCGGCTAATAGAGCATCATCTTGCAAGCACTTAAATAACACAAAATAATCTCCCCTAGTTCTTCTATGCTGCAGAGTAAACAAGTTTAGCTCCTTTAACCTTTCAGAGTATGACATGTCTCCTAACCCTTCGATGGATCTAGTAGCCCTTCTCTGAATATGCTCCAAGTTATGAACATCCACTTTTTTATATGGAGCCCATACCTGGGCACAATACTCCAGGTTGGGTCTCACCAGGGCACTATAGAGGGGCATAATCACTTGCCTATCTCTACTGGCAATATGCCTCAATATGCAATTCAGTATCTGATTATTTTTCTTCACTATTTTATCGCAATGGGAACTAAATTTTAGATCTGAAGTAATTATAATCCCTAAGTCTCTTTCCTCTGCTGTTTTTCTTAGTTCAGTGGTGTCTATCTTATGAGTTATTTCTCTTTCCTAAATGCATAACAGTACACTTGTTTCTATTTAATTCTAATTTATTTACTTTTGTCCACTTTTGTATAGTATTTAGTGCATCCTGCAGATCATTTGTATTCTTTTGATCATTTACTATAGTTCCAATTCTGCAGTCATCTGCAAATTTTTGTCACCCATATATTTTCATTTTGTACAGTTAATGAAGTTATATAAATGTTAAAGAGACAGGGGCCCAAAACTGATCTCTGGGAGACTCCGCTAGTCACTGCCTCCCAGTCAGATGTATCTCCTTTAATTACCACTCTCTGTCTTCTCTCCTTCAGCCATGCATCAATCCAATTAACTATATTATTGTTAAAATTATAATCTTTAAGTGTGTTTATTAGTTCCTGGTGTGGGAGTTTGTGGAAGGCTTTGGAAAAATCCAGGAAGACAACATCTACACTATTTCCCTCATCCAGTGCCTTTCCCACTTTCTCATAGGACACTAACAAATTTGTCTGGCAGGATCTATTTTTCCTAAATCCGTGTTGTACTGGATCCTGCATTTTTCTAGTATCTAGAAAATCCATTATATAATCTTTTAATACTGACTCCATGATTTTTCCCACAACTGATGTTAGGCTGACTGGCCTGTAATTCTGCATATCAGTTTTTGATCCCTTTTTGAATATAGGTATCACTAATGCCTCCTTCCACCCTTGTGGAACATGTCCCAAATCTATAGAAGTTTGAAAAATGTAAGTTAGTGGTAAAGCTAATTGTTCTGCCAGTTCATACAGTACCCTTGGATGAATTTCATCAGGGCCTTGTGATTTATTTCTATTTGTCGTTTTTAGTTTATCAAGTACACTTTGACTGTAATCTGTATATGTCGCGGTATAGAGTTAAATTTATTTTCTTCCTTATCTGAGTAGCTGGGTTAAAAACTGAACAGAGTATTTGTTTTGAGTTTCTCGGCTTCTTTATTATTTAATATATCCCTTTGCATTCTTAAAGGTCCAATGGTTGTTATTACTTTTTGTTTATTACTTATATATGAATAGAAAGCCTTATAGTTTCCTTTGACTTGTGTTGCAAGTTTGTATTCATATTCCTTTTTGGCCCTTTTAATTTCCCATTTGACTTTTTTAACCATATTTCTATATTTATTTAAAGCCTGTATATTGTTGTGATTTTTAGTATTTTTATACAGTTTATACTTTTTGTTTATTAATTTCTTTATTTTTGGTGATAACCATTTTGGAGCACTCCTTGTATGTTCATATTTTATATATTTGGGTATACCTATTTCTATTGTTGATCTCAGCCTCTTTACAAATAGCTCCCACATATCATCTATAGAAAGTCCTTCAAATTCCTTTTCCCACTTCCAAGATGCCATAGCTTCCCTCATGATGGTAAAATCCGCTTTCTTAAAATTTAGGACTGTAGTCTTACCCTCCCTTATTTCTTTGTCTTTTTCTCTTACTTGGAAAAAAACTATCTGATGGTCACTATTGCCTAATGGGGAGCTAGTCTGTGCATTGTTTACTATTGACCCGGTTTGTAAAGATCAGATCCAGAGTATTTTGTGCCCTGGTTTTGCTGTTACCAATTGCTCAAGTCCTATCTGATTTACTGCATCTAAGTACTGTGTACTTGTTTTGTATTTGCCCTCTTGCTTATTCCAGTCAATATTTGGTAGATTAAAATCACCGGTTAAGATAATTCTTTCTGCTGGATCTAAGTTCCTAATAATATTTAATATTTCCAAATCTCTCACGGAAGTAGTTGAAGGTGATCTGTACAACAGTCCTATTTTAGTTTTTGGTGCTCCTTTTGGTATAAGTTTTAACCATATCATTTCAAACAACATGAAGTCTTGCTATATTATGACTATTGCAGCAGTTTGCCCCAGCCTTAGAACTGCTCCGGAGGTGAAAGAGTTAACTTCCATGCAGAGCATGGAGCTTAGAGCGCGAGCTCGGTTCAGAAGCTCTGTTTGGCTGGTTTCAAACCGAAACCGTCAGATTCTTTACTCTGCCTCACTGAACAGTCGCTCCGGAGATTCCTCCTGTTGCTCGGTTCATTTCTTCGGTTTAAAGCGCTATTTCTCGGTTTAATTTTTTTTTTTGAAATTGTATTTTATTCTCCTCTAGCCTGCCTCCTCCGACCCTTGGTTGTCCCGCGGACATCCGCTACCTGCGACCAGCTCACACAGTCCACAGGCCCCATGGAACCCATGGTTTTACCCCAGGCGGGGGCGAGGTAGGGGCACTCCCCGTAACTTACAGTTTCCGCCGGCCCCGTGGACTGTCGAGTGGGTGCTGGCAAATCAGGGCACATCCCAGGGCCCCGCCTCCCCGGACGAGGCAGGCTTCCATTTTCCTGTTTTCTCCCTCCATAGCAGATACTCCCCTGACGTCATGGCCAGCGTCGTCGGCGTCTGATCTGCTGGTGGCCGTCCGACCAATCCCTGTGCGGGCATGTGTGCTTCCTCGAGCCTCCGCTCGGGGGTCACTAAGAAGCGAATATGGCCAAATCCCACCCGGTGGGGAGAGGCTCTTGTCGGGGCGCTCAAGCTAACTCCCCGGCCGACCACGGCTACCGATCCGCTCCTGACCGGGTCGCCGGCGTGGGCAGGTGTGGCGTTCAACGCCTCAGCCCTCTGCGCCACCGGGCCGGCTTTCTCGGTTTAATTTAACCGCGATTTCATTATTTTAACCGCAAAACCGATCGGTTCAGGCTCTGTCTATGGTAATCGTAAGTAATAGATAGAGTTTTTTCTGTGTGGAACTTGTAAAAGTATTATCGGTTCGGTTGAACCGATTGAGTTGTATTTAAATATAAGTTTAAAGACTTTTAAGGCTTTTTAGAGTGCGGTTCCCGGTTCTTATCGGTTCTAAAAAAAATGGATTTCATTACGGTTTTCTCCACGACCCGTGACACGGTTTGGAACCGATAAGGGTGTCTTGCCTGGCACTGCCATCAAAAGGGCAAGTTGGTTGGTTAGGCTGGCATCATGTCTAGAAACCCAAAAGAAAAAATGGGCCCACTGGGTTTCAACACTGTAGTGTCTAGGGAAGCCTTTGCCAAGGCTGACCCACACACCCATGTGTCTATTGTCTGGGGTTTGACCACCTCAATTCAGACTGCCAGATTTGTAAAAATTTCCCTGCAGCCACCCTGGACAAGAGAGTGGGCAGGCTCAGGGACCGAGAGACCAAAGAGTCCGCTGACCTGGATGGCCAGCCCGGTTTGGTGCCAACCGAACCGGAGGGAGTGCCCTCTAACCAGGGCAAGACTTCCTCGAGGCAAGCAAAGCTGGCTCTGAGGAGCCAGTTCCAGCAAAAATCTAAAAATCAGCAGGTTTGGAGTCCAAAATTCTTTCTCAACTGCTGCTGAGATAGCCAGGGCAATACAGATTCTCCAGTCCCTGTCCCGGTTCCCTCTGAACCGCCACTGTCTGGCAAAAGGTCGGTTCGGTCGGTTCCAGTGGTTCAGGATTATCATATAGAAGAGTTCTATGAACCAGAGGAGGGGGATGAGGATTATGATCAGTGTGAATGTGACTTTGAAAGTCTGGATGTACCCATTGAACCAGACATCTCCCCAGACAGACCTTCAGGTGAGTCTCCCCCTAGGCTTTCTGAGTCCCCTTCTCATTTTTTGTTTTATAAAAAAGTTGCTGAGACCCTCCAGCTTCACTTAGAGGAGGCTTTGGATGAGCAAGACGAGCCTGACTATGTGGAGATGATGGATATCCCAGAGTCCAGGAGGTTGTCCATCCCTTTACATAAATCCTTTAGAAAACAAACAATAAAAATGTTAAAAGCTCCTAATTCTGTGCCTCCTGTGGATAAAAGATGGACAAGAGGTACACTTTCAGGTCCTGATACAGATTTTCTTTCACAGCAATGCAGTCATGTTGGGGTAGTTCAGGCTGCAGCCTGTGATAAAGCTAATATTCCACTGGCTTCACATCCTCCTGACAAGGATTCAGGAAGATTGATGCCATGGCCAAAAACAATATATGGCACCATCCTTGGGACTCAGACAAGCTAACTATAATGCTTATGTTGCAAGATACCAGAAATCTAGATGGGATACTGTCATGGCCTTGTCGCCAAGGTCCTAGCCAGCTCATAAAGGAGCTGGAGCAGGTGGCCCTTGATGGTATTGAGGCATCTAAGGTGCAGTTCCATGCTGCAGTGGATTCTAATGATGTATCCTCTAGAGTCATGGCTACATCTGTGGCTTCGCATGATTGGCCTGGCTCAGGTGTACTACTTTGTCACAGGATACCCAGTCTAAGGCTATGGATTTTCCTGTGGTGGGGAAATTCTCTGTTTGGGGAGCAGACAGAGAATTATATGAAGAAAATGGATGAATATAGAACCACTTACAGGACTGCACAAGCCAAGGAACGGCAAGCCACTCCTCAGAGGCAGCCCCCCAGGGGTAGGGGTAGGCCTTTTCACAGGCCTTTTTACCAGACTCAGGCCCCCTCCTCTTCAGCCTATGTACAGAGGGGGTTCTTCAGAGGGAGAGACAGACGGGGTTCAAGCAGGCCTGCTCCCACCCCTCAGCCTAAAGCCCCTGCCAAACAGGCACCCTGATGGGATGCCCAGGGTCGGCTCTCCACTACCTGTAGGGAGCAGGTTGGCTCACTTCGTCCAGGACTGGCAGTCTTTAACTTCAGACAGGTGGGTCCTGGAAGTAGTGAGCCAGGGTCTGGTTCTCAGCTTCAAGAAATTTCCAAAGATGAGAGCCAGATCTTTTCCACCTACAAACCCTTTAGAGACTCTTGCTTTGGAAACAGAAGTCTCAACCCTCCTGGCTCTCAGAGCTGTAGAAAAGGTTTCTCCCCTTCACCAGGGCAAGGGTCTGTACTCCAGGTACTTCCTTACCCCAAAAAAGACAGGAGAGTGGCGGCCTATCCTGGATCTAAGATATCTAAACAAGCACCTTTTAAAGCCAAAGTTCAAAATGGTGACACTGGGAATGATTTTACCCTCCCTAAGGCCAGGGGACTGGCTAGCCTCCTTGGACCTCAAAGATGCCTGTAACCCCTAGATGGCGCTATCCCAGGGGCTACTACCCCTGCCTGATTTGCCACTCAACAGGTTGAGGGCCTGGATCCAATGGCGGGTGCCTCCACCCAGAGGTCAGGGTTTGCAATAGTTAAACTGACTTGGTCACAGCCCTCTGGGACACTGCAACCCCCTTTCTTCCCACTAGTGGCCCACACAATATATCAGAATTACCTTCACAGTATACACTTACCCCAGGTCTGGTTCGGCACTGGGACCTCCTGTAGAAATGAGATACAGTGCAACAATCACAGTACAGTACTTTAACATAGACAAATACCTCAGGCAGTATAACTTTGCTGAAACAAGCAGCTCTGATTTATTGAGGATATAACAAGGACAGGGAAATCAGGTTAATTAGCTTATCACTCTAATAATCTACCTATGGCTCTGTTGCAGGCCTATCCCTATCAGTTACTGTCCCTGGGTACCCAAGCCCTAGTGGCTAGTCCAAACCGTGGCAGCTGGTAGGGCCCTTTCACACAGAGAAAGGAGAATTAAACAGTCAGCAGTACAGTAATTCCATTTGGATTTAATGTGGCAATTCAACAGGAGCTGACCCTGAATTAGTACTCACGACCTCCAATAAGATAGGGTCCTTCCAATGTCAGCAGGGCTCACTTGAGAGTACACAAACCTCTTCACACATCCATATAAAAGAAAGCACTATACCAGGCAGGCTGCATCTGTATCCCGATCGCCAATTACTGCACAATACCGGAGAACACACAGCAGATTCCGTTCCTGACAGACCGAGTGCAATTTTCAGCAATTCCTCCAGTCTTCTACAGGGTGAGCCTGGTTTCTACTCTTCAGAGATCCTTTGATTCTTTTCACAGGACGGATTCAGTCCTAACAAGCTGCAGACTGGAACTCTGGGCCTTACACCGCTTTTTGACAAAACTGCACACTGAAAAAGCACAGGGCTCCTTTCTTCTTCACTGCCAAAGCTCAACTGAAACTCCAACCCGACAAAACCGGGCACTTCCTTTGAGTTCCTCCCAGTTCTTGACTGGATTGGCTGTCACTCACAATAAACTGCTGCTGTTGGTCCAAAAGGCACTGGCGTCTAAACTACATCTCCCAGAGTCACTGCCCATACAATCCTCTTGTGGCTGGCTCAGATTATGAGTCCAAGTTCTGATTCGTCCAAGGCACCATTTTAGAGCTAGCTAGCCCACACTGATTGGTCCAGTTCAGCAGTTCAAAACTAGAATGGGAACTAGCAGACACAGTTCTGACTGCAAAGAAGCAGGTTAGACAAACTGTAATTTCATTATTACTCTAAATAATTTCTGGCAAACAGTTACATCTTTCAGATAGGTTCCCTTTGCACTCCTAGTGACTGCAAAATGAAGTGAATTGGCAGCAGCTTGAGTGGTACTCAATCAAAGAAACACACAGTCCCCATACAAACTAATTATGTCTGCAAGCAGACAGCTCTTAAAGAGACAGTACCAGAGGTTCTAAAACACTCACTGATAAATGGCTTAAGCATAAACACCATTCAGGCTTGGGCATTCAGCAAGCTCCTGGAAGTCTTTTGGGAACCCCATTTGCAGGGGTTACACCCTTCCTGGCCTGGGAAAGCTTGGCGTCGCGTCAAGCAAGTACCCATAAGTTTCAACTGCAACCATATACATTTGCATTAGGCTCGCACATGTAATCATCAGTCAATATATCATTTTACCAAGAACACATTTCTGAAACATTGCAGTACGTCACTCTTTACACAGTATTACATACATTGTACCATAACTCAAGTTATTACCTCTTGTACATGAAACCTGAAGAGAGGGGCCCTTCCTATCAGTTACCTTGGGGCTGGATGGGGCAAGGGCACCATACTTAGAGAGACAACACAAGTAACTTGAGTTAGCACTGATGCTCAGTTTGGGCAATGAGCTCGAGGACACATACACTCCTTTATGGACAACATTGAGAGGCAAGTCCACAGGCCTCCCAAGTGAATCATAACTGAGGTGCACCACAGGCTTCAGAGCTCGACCAGTCTTTCTAGGGGAACTGTTATAGTCTCTGCACTCTGAGCCTCATTTTCAGCATTGTCCTCACTTGTCAGGGAGTCTCCATGGGGGTAGAGAGGCTAGAACTTGGGGCACTTTCAGCTCCAGGTTACAGTTTCTGAGTCACAACATTTGGCTCGTATGGAGAGCTTTTGGACACTGGCAGTGGACTGTCAGGGCACTCAAAATACTCTTCTTGTTCGGGTGTATCACCAGTCTGCCCCAATCTATCATTTCCTCTCCCTGAAAGCTCAAACAGTTCAACCATGCACAATGATTCCATTTCATCTGATCTGATGCCTACTTCACTTTCTGAGAACATTGGCTCAGGGATGAAGCTGGGGCTTAGACAGTCAGAAGGCCCAGCTTCATCTTCAGTATTGACTAGGGGATTGCCCGAAACAATTGACTCAGTTAGTAAGAAGGATAGTATTCAAAGTCACTCTCACTTTCTTCCGATATGGACTGACAGTCATGCTCAACTGGGACTTGTGAGAGGAACACTTTAACTTTGCTTCTGTGGTGCAGACTTTCTTGATCTTTTCTTAGCAGCAGCTCTAGTCACTGGTCCAGAGGGGCATCTTCTAGGGCTCAGACTCAATTAAGATTTGTCCAATGGGCAGTAAATGATTTCTATGCATTGTTTTACATCTTTGAATTATTCTCAGGCCTTACTTTGACACTGGCAGATCATCTAGTTTGCCCACTACAATGTAAGGGAGATGGTGCCATCTGTCAGCAATCTTGTGCTTGCCATGCAGTCCCAGATTTCTGTAGCAATACCCGATCTCCCTCCTGGGTTCCTGTGCTTTCACCTTTTTATCATACCTTTCTTTATTGGCCAGATTTCTTTTGGCAGCCATGGTTTGAGCCAGTTAGTACGCATGAGTTAGCTGGGCCTTTAACTTTTGCACATACTGTAAATAGTTGTCAGCTTGAACCCCATCAGGAGACCCCAAACACACATCTACTGGTAGTCGAGCTTCTCTTCCAAACATCAGGTGGGGGAGAATCCAGTGGCATCACTTTTGGTGCAGTTATAAGCATGTACCAGGGTGCTAATTTGTTGGCTCCATCTAGGCTTGTCCTTTGGGTGCAGGGTGCCTAGCATATCTAGCAAAGTCTCGGTTGAAAGCGTTCAGGCTGTGGGTCCCCCCTGGGGGTGGTAAGTGGTTCTGGACTTTCGCACTCCCCACAGAGAAAAGCATCTCTTTGATCAGACGACTCTCAAAGTCTCTCCCTTGATCAGAATGGATTCTTTGTGGAGCCCCATAGTGAACAAAAAGTTTTCTAGGTACTTGGCCACAGTGGATGCTTTCTGGTCTTTGGTGGGAAAGCTTGGGCATATCTCGTGAAATAGTCAGTGACCACCAGCACATTACTGATATTTCTTTGATCTGACTCCAAACTCAGAAAATCAATACAGACCAGCTCCATGGGTGCACTGGTGGTGATGTTAACAAGGGGCAGCCCTCTGGGGCAAAAGCTTTCTCTGTAAGCAGCGACTGACAAGTTCGAATGTGTTGCTCCACATCAGCCCCATCTTAGGCCAATAGAATCTGGATCTCACCAAGTCAAGTGTTCTGTCTATACCAAGGTGCCCCATGTGGTTGTGCAAGGACCTCAGTACTGAGTCTCGAAAGGCAGTGAGCAGCACTAGTTGTTGTTTGTCTACTTGTCCCCCTCTGTCTACTGTTTCTCTGTATAACAGTTTATTGATCAGTTTCAACTTAGGACCTTCTTTGTATAACAGTGCAGTTCTCAAATCAGTGGAGCGTAATTTGGACACATCTTTTCCTGCATAGAGGGCTACAAAGCTGCTTTGATCTGGGATCGCGAGTTGACCACGAATACTGTCATTGTCCAGCTGAGGGCGGTGCACCAATCTATTGCAGAAAAGTGGCAATAAGCAGCAGGTATGCAATTCTCAGAGGCTCCAAAGCAATCCACCATACAGTCCACTGCGTCCGTGGACATTTGTTCCTCCCTGTCAAACTTCGGCAGAGTGCCCGAATGTCAGGTTCTGCCAATCGGACCCAATCATTCTGGGGAACAGGCCTCCGGGAGAGAGCATCAGCATCTATGTGGTTCAGACCTGCTCGATGTCGAGCACATAGTCATATGTAGATAATGCAGAAAGCCACTGGCCAGTGGCATCCAACAGCTGAGGTCTGCACATAGGTCAAAGGATTATTGTCCAGTTTTACTGATATTTTAGCCCCATACAAGTACTCATGGAATTGGTCAACAATAGCCCACTTCAAAGCTAGGAACTCTAACTTATGTACAGGATAGTTCTTTCGGATGGGGTCAGGCTTCTACTGGCAAAGGCCACTGGTCTCGGAACACGGCTACTGCGTACTCTGGTACAACACAGCCCCCAACCCTTGCAAGCTAGCATCAGAGTGTGCAGGACGTAAGGTTTTCTTGGATCGGCATAGGCCAGCACTGGAGCATGGGTAAGTTGATATATGATCTCATGAAAAGCAGTCTCACAATCAAGAGTCCAGCGGGTCTAAATACTTCACTCGGATGAAAATACCTCTTTCAGTCTTGAGGGCGCTGACTTTTGGTATTTTTTTGTGGGTTAGGGATACCCTTGAAGTAAGGTTAAGTAAGGGTGGATCACTCTTGAATAGTCCTTGATGAGGCGCCGATAATAACCACAGAATCCCAGGAATCTTTGCAGTTCTTTAGATTTTGGGCTGTGGCCAGGTGGTCAAGGCCTCAACTTTACTTAGGTCGGTCTCTATTCCCTCGGTGGATACTATGTGTCCCACATACTTTACTGATGTTTGAAAAATTGACACTTATCAATGGACAGTTTAAGGCCAAAGTCCTCCAGTCGATCCAATACCTTAAATAATCTGCTCTCATGTTCCTCCAGTGAGCTGCCAAACACAATAACATCATCTAGGTATACCAGGGCACTCTAGTAAGTTCATGTCCCCACTGCACGCTCCATCAATCGTTGAAAAGTGGCTGGGGCACCTGAAATCCCATAAGGCATCCTCATGAATTCATAGAAGCCAAGGACAGATAAAAGAGCCGTCTTCTCACGGTCCTCTGGGGCCATCGGGATCTGGTAGCCCCTCTTGAGATCCTGAGCACAGAACCACTTGCTCCCGTTTAGGCAGTCCAAAGCATCCTGAATGCGGGGCATTGTGTACTGATCAGGGATAGTCCGCCGGTTTAAGGTGCGATAATCCACACACATCCTTACTGTTCCATTCTTTTTCCTCACTACCACAATGGGGAAGCATAGGGCTTCTGGTTCTTGTATTACACCAGCAGCTAACATCTCGCAGATGCGGTCTCACATCATCTATGTCATCAGCAGGTGCCAGGCGTCGAGACCTCTCACGAAATGGTCTTTTCGTCATGCAGCCCGGATATTGTGCTCAGCTCCTTGCATCCATCACATCATTCCTTTAAAGAAAACACCTGGTCTCTCTGGGCAAGCTTCTCACTGATCCTCACTTTCCATCCAGCTGGCAGCGGGAGTCGCCAAAATCAAACAAGTCAGGTGTTACTCTGTCATTCTTCCTTGAACTCTTGCTGCTGGGTAGCACTGCAGTGTCTGCACAATGCACATGAGCCAGGATGCAACCTCTGTTTACTCGAATGTCTCTTTCAGACACATTATGAACTTGGACCATTACCCTTCTGGCATAAGCATGGGCTCTAGCGGGCAAAATACTGAAGCTTGACCAGCAGTCCCTCTGGCAATTTTCCATCGCCTGGTGCATCTAACATTAATATTTTATTCTTCAACATCCTTTCTGATACGGACCTCCCCTGTAAGGTACACTGGGCATTTGGCGCCAGGATCAGAGACTCAGGATCCTTCTTCCATACAATTCGACGGTTCCTCTGGTTCTGTTTTTTCCAGCATCTCTCTGTGCCTCATAGGCCTTCTTAATTAAAACCGGAACTCTTAAAGCTCTACTAGTCTTTGACCCCTGTTTTTCATAACACAACTGTGCCAGCCTTCCGAACATATGAGCATTTGTTCCAATCAACAAAGGGACACCATCATACAGTCCAGTGGGGGACACACTAAGGCTAGGGTCTCTACTTGTTCGGCACTCCAGCCACGGAGGTGGGAAAGACAGCCAAGTCCCGGATATACCGAATAGGGGTAGCCTTCTCCATAACCCCCATACATGCAGTCCTTCTAATGGTTTGTAAGGCACGTCCTGACAAATGCTTCTGATACCAATCCTGGAACATAATTGTCACTTGGGAGCCACTGTCTCAATACAGCTCTTGTAGACACTCCATTCACCTTACTGTGGTCTCCATGGAGGACCCACTATTCTGGACCAGTCTGGAGAGCGGTAGTGGGGGCCTGGGCAACTGACCTTGCCACAAGGACGTGAATTAGCATTTTGGTGCCCTCACAGGATCATGGTCGTACCTCTTAACCACTGATTTCTTCTCCGAAGCTCTCCTTGTAGCCTATATGCAACTTTGTCAGTGTCTTTTGGGGACTGGCATTCCTTTTCATGTGCCCATCTTTCCACAATTATAGCAAAACATACTTTCTGAGTTTGAGCTGGCGGCGCCACACTGGGAGCCAGGGCGGGGGTATTACTAACTGGAAACCTGGTGCCATCTCTGTCTGCGGGCGTGATAAGCATTTGGAGACATCTCGTCAGTTTCTCCACTTCCATGGTCAAGGAATTGAGTTTGGAGCTGTTATCAAGCAGGAGATACATGGGTGGGTACCCCACACCCCAGTAAATGCAGTCGGATATAGGTCAGGGCCCGTACGCATGCGGCTCGCCTTCATAAAGGGACTGTTTTTGGTTCGGATTCTCTCAACAGTTAGCCCCAACGTGGCATATCTTTTCCTTGTCAGAGCACTCATTGACTGTCAACCTCTGCCCTAGAACTTCACACGAGATGGGTCACCCTCAGTCACTCGAATTCAGTAGCCACAGCTGTTGGTGGGTACCTCCCGAGGTCGCCTTTTCTCAACTCCTCAATTTCCTCATTAACTCATCATAGGAGGTGGGGATTCCAGTCGATTTGCCAGGGCGTAACTGAACAGCAACAGTTCTGAGAGGGGAGCAGACTTAAGGATTCTGTCCAGTCTGGTTCGGTCCAGTTCAATCGCTGGCAACTACCCTTACTGAGGCATTCTTGCAACAATTTTTCCGCCGAGACATGCACACAACAACTCCCTTGGTACTGTTGTGCATTTCTTATCTCCACCATAGGTCCTCATCAGAATCTGGGCTCCCTTACACATTCTCCAAGGCCTCAAGATAGGCCTGTGCAGTAACTTCAGGGTTACTGGCCCGTTTAGCACGGATGGTAGCAGGGCAGGACCTCGGGAGATCTCACTAACCCTCTTTCACTTTCACCTTCCGAGCATTGCCATTCTAGCGCATGGGGCAATATAGTCTATCCAGGTCTCCCAGTCATCCTCCCTTGGGGGTGGGAGGTGCCAGAGAAGATCCTCAACCTTCGGTAAGAGTCGTGACTAATGGCAGGTGCAGAAATAGGAGTCTGCATTGGTTCAGCCACCATTACGGGCACTGGAGCAGGAGAGGGTGTTGGGGAGAACACCCCAGGTGGCAAGAATAGTTTCTTCAAGTCCTCCACAGCTTCCCTCTCCAGCAAACCATTCAGCAAATTTCTCCTCAAAAGTTTCAGATAGTGGTGGGGTCTGATTCCCCAGGTCTTTACTGTCCTTAGTTATCACTCTCAAGCAGTGAGGGCTCCTCTGGGGTAATGGTCTGTGGCACTTTGGAGCTATCTATGGGATCCTTAAACTCTACTAGGGCCAGGAAAGTGTGGGTGAGCAGATTAGCACGCCACCCACCACCACAGGGTTTTATAAACACTTCCACCTTGGAAGTACTCCCTGCACAGTGTCCGTATTGATACCCAGGGGATGTCCAGGATAAGCATAGCATTTTGGGGTCGATCTCCTCCCAGTACACCACTCCACCAGCGGTGCACAGCCACTTCTGTCAGGTGCCATTTTTTCTTAACAGTGGTTCGTAAATATGGCCACTAGAGGACACACAATCCCAGCGGTGAGCCTCCAAGATGTAACCCTAGATGGCGCTATCCCAGGGGCTACTACCCTGCCTGATTTGCCACTAACGGTTGAGGCCTGGATCCAATGGCGGGTGCCTCCACCCAGAGGTCAGGGTTTGCAATAGTTAAACTAACTTGGTCACAGCCCTCTGGGACACTGCAACCCCTTTCTTTCCCACTAGTGGCCCACACAATATATCAGAATTACCTTCACAGTATACACCCCCAGGTCTGGTTCCGGCACTGGGACCTCCTGTGAAATGAGATACAGTGCAACAATCACAGTACAGTACTTTAACATAGACAAATACCTCAGGCAGTATAACTTTGCTGAAACAAGCAGCTCTGATTTATTTAGGGGGATATAACAAGGACAGGGGGAAATCAGGTTAATTAGCTTATCACTCTAATAATCTACCTATGGCTCTGTGCACAGGCCTATCCCTATCAGTTACTGTCCCTGGGTACCCAAGCCCAGTGGCTAGTCCAAACCGTGGCAGCTGGTAGGGCCCTATTCACAGAGAAAAGGAGAAATAAACAGTCAGCAGTACAGTAATTCCATTTGGATTTAATGTGGCAATTCAACAGGGAGCGAACCTGAATTAGTACTCACGACCTCCAAATAAGATAGGGTCCTTCAATGTCAGGCAGGGCTCACTTGAGGTACACAAACCTCTTCACACATCCATAAAAGCAATACATACCAGGCAGGCTGCATCTGTATCCCGATGCAATTACTGCACAATACCGGGAGAACACACAGCAGATTCAGTTCTCTGACAGACAGAGTGCAATTTTCAACAATTCCTCCAGTCTTCTACAGGGTGAGCCTGGTTTCTACTCTCAGAGATCCTTTGATTCTTTTCACAGGAGATTCAGTCCTAACAAGCTGCAGACCCGGAACTCTGGGGCTTACACACGCTTTTTGACTAAAACTGCACACTGAAAAAGCACAGGGCTCCTTCCTTCTTCACTGCCAAAGCTCAACTCAAACTCCAACAAACAAAACGGGCACTTCCTTTGAGTTCCTCCCAGTTCTTGACTGGATTGGCTGTCACTCACAATAGACTGCTGCTGTTGGCCCAAAAAGGCACTGAAGTCTAAACTACATCTCCAGAGTCACTGCCCATACAATCCTCTTGTGGCTGGCTCAGATTATGAGTCAAAGTTCTGGTTCGTCCAAGCACCATTTTAAAACTAGCTTACACACTGATTGGTCCAGTTCAGCAGTTCAAAACTAGAATGGGGAACTATACACAGTTCTGACTGCAAAGAAGCAGGTTAGACAAACTGTAATTTCATTATTACTCTAAATAATTTCTGGCAAACAGTTACATCTTTCAGATAGGTTCCCTTTGCACTCCTAGTGACTGCAAAATGAAGTGAATTGGCAGCAGCAGAGTGGTACTCAATCAAAGAAACACACAGTCCCCCATACAAACTAATTATGTCTGCAAGCAGACAGCTCTTAAAGAGACAGTACCAGAGGTTCTAAAAACACTCACTGATAAATGGCTTAAACGCCAAACACCATTCAGGCTTGGAGCATTCAAGCAAGCTCCTGGAAGTCTTTTGGGAACCCCCATTTGCAGGGGGGTTACACCTACTTCCATGTTCTTATCAGAAGCTCCCATCGAAAGTACCTCAGATTCGAACTGCCCTCAGGCCATTATCAGTTCAGAGCAATGCCCTTCAGCCTCACTTCTGCCCCAAGGGTGTTCACAAAGTGTCTGGCAGTAGCAGTTGCTCACCTAAGAAGGCAAAAGATTGCTATTTTTCCCTACCTGGATGACTGGCTCATTGTGGGTCAGTCTCCAGACCAGGTCAGATCACACCTGCTAGTTACCCAGCAGCTGCTTACCTCTCTGGGATTTCTTCTCAGTCTTTCTAAGTCAGTTTTGGAACCTGTCCAGGTACTCACCTTTATAGGCGCAGAACTGGATACAAAGCAGGCCAGAGCCTTCCTTCCCTTGGAAAGGGTAAGGACCTTAGTGACCCTGGCCGCCTCCTTCACTCTGCAGGTTTCTCGACCAGCAGGCATTTCCTGCAGCTCCTAGGGCACATGGCTGCCTCCACAGCTGTGTGGTGCAAGGAGCAAGATTTCAGATGAGGACATTCAGTTCCATAGAGCTCTGGTCTCAAAGAAGATCCTCTATCCAAGTTAATCCCAGTGACACGTACCCTGATCCAGGCCCTTCAGTGGTGGCAGGATCAGAGCAATCTGAGACAGGGGTGCCTTTCATCCCTCTGTCCCATTCCTTGACCCTTACTACAGATGCATCCCTTTTGGGATGGGGAGCCACATGGGCGACCTCTCCACCCAGTGATTATGGTCCTCAGGAATCTCGCTCCACATCAATCTGTTGGAACTCAGAGCTGTTTTTCTAGCACTTCAGGTTTTCTGCATCTGTTCAGAACAAGGTGGTACAGGTCAGAACAGACAACACCTCTACAATGTGGTACATCAACAAACAAGGGGACACTCGGTCTTGGCCTTGTGCACCGAGGCGATGAAGTTGTGGTCTCTGCTTACTCCTGAACACTTCCCTCATAGCAGTTCACCTCCCAGGCAAGGACAATGTCCTGGCAGATGTCCTCAGGATTTCTAGGGCCATCACGAATGGTCACTGGATCCTAGTACTGGGATAGTGTTTGCCAGATGGGGCACTCCTCAGATGATCTTTTAGCAGCCCCAGACAATTATCAACTTCCACTGTTTTGTTGCAGGCCCCAGTGTTGGGCTCAGTTCCCTGGATGCCTTTCTCCTCGATTGGGAAGGGAAGTTTCTTTATGCCTTTCGCCCTTCCCTCTCCTGTTCAAAGTACTAGTCAAAATCAGGTCTCAGCTGAAAATGATCCTGATTGCTCCAGACTGGGCCAGGCAGCCTGGTACCCACTCCTTCTGTCCTTAGCAGTCCATCTTCCCTGTGTCTCCCCAGGAACCACAATCTGTTAACCTGTGCTCAGGGAGAGTTTGGTATCGAATCTCAAATCCCTCAACCTCAAGGCTTGGCTCTTGAGCAGTTAGAATTTGCTTGATTTGCAACTTTCTCAAAGTGTTCTCAAATCCTGAAGGCTGCTAGGAAGCCTTCCACCAGAGCCACCTATAACTGCAAGTGGAAAAGGTTTTCCATATGGTGTTCTGGGAAGCATGTTTCCCAGAATCTGCTGATCTACCTACTGTATTGGACTACTTGGTCCATCTTAATTCTTTGGGACTGAGACCAGCCACTGAAAGTGCACTTGGCTGCTGTCTCTGCCTTCATTCAACAGGGAAACCCTCTTCTCTCTCTGCTCATCCTGTATTTTCAAGTTTTTTAAAGGATTGCTACACCAATCCTCCATTCAAGACCCTGCCCGGCTTGGGATCTTAATGTATGCATTGCTCAGCTAATACAATCCCCTTTGAGCCTCTGTCTTCGGCAGAGCTTAAGATTGACTTGGAAAACTGTATTTCTGGTAGCCATCACTTCTGCCAGGCGTATAAAGTGAGTTACAGGCTTTATCAGTAGAAACTGACTTTATTTCCTTTCACAGGGATAAAGTGGTCCTCAGGACTAACAGGAAGTTTTGCCTAAGGTGGTTTCAGATTTCCACCTTAACCAATCTGTTTCACTTCCAGTATTCTTCACTGACCATTCCTCCCTCTGGTGAGAAGGCTGCTACAGCTAGATGTTAAGAGGGCCCTAAGTTACTACATATAGAGTGTACCAAGGGTCACAGGTTTGACTCCCTCCAACTGTTTCTCACTTATGGTGAGGTTGGGAAAGGAGACCTGCCACTAAAAGATCCATTGCCAGGTGGGTCGTTTCTTGTATCAATTTTGCTATCAAAAGCTGGGTAAGGTTCCCCTCAGGCCTGAGGGCTCACTCTACCAGAGGTACAGCTGCATCTCTAGCTGCTGCTAGAGACATCCCTATCTTGGAGATATGTCAGGCAGCTACTTGGAAGACAGTACACACTTTCAAAGCATTACTCCCTGGATATTCAGGCCAGGAGGATGCTCGGTTTAGCAGGCCGTGCTTCAGAGCCTATTCCTAAGTAGGTTCTGTCCTCCTCCATGGAGGTACTGCTGTGTAGTCTGCAATAGTCATAATATAGCAAGACTTCATGTTGTTTGAAGAAAAATTACTCACCTTAGTAATGTTGTTTCTTCTAATGGAGTCTTACTATATTATGACCCCCCCAAGCCTGCCCTCTCAGAACTCTCTACTTTGGGGTATGGGGTGGGTAGTCCTCTGTTGGCATTTATTGATGCCCTCTTTCATGTTTGGGTGTTGTGTTTATTTAGTTATTTTATCTTAATTTTCTGGTCCACTGACTTGGTCTTTGTGTTGGGACCAGTAAAAATATGTTAATATATTAGTAGCCAGTTGGCTGGTGTAGGTTACAGCTTCACACAGAACCTTAGTGAGTTTTTGCTTGTAAAGATCTGACGGTTTCGGTTTGAAACCAGCCAAACAGAGCTTCTGAACCGAGCTCGCGCTCTAAGCTCCATGCTCTGCATGGAAGTTAACTCTTTCACCTCCGGAGCAGTTCTAAGGCTGGGGCAAACTGCTGCAATAGTCATAATATAGCAAGACTCCATTAGAAGAAACAACATTACTAAGGTGAGTAATTTTTTCTTCCAGCTCATCCTTTTCTCTCTTTATTTCATCACATTGTATTGACTCATCAATATAAACAGCAATACCCCCTCCTCTTTTTGTTTCTCTTGATAAATAGAATCAATTGTAACCCTCTATATTTTTGTCCCACTGATCTTCTATTGTCCCCCAGGTTTCAGTGATAAGTGCAATTTGTATATTTTTGTTTTGCAGTAAATACTGTAATTCCTCAAATTTATTAACTAGACTACGTGCATTTATTAATACCCCTTTCCAGCCTTCCTGTAGATCTACAGTTTTAGGTACTAGCTTATGAATTTTCCTTCCCTCTTTTTCCAGTTTAAATGGAAGGATATAATATCATTCATTTTCTTACTCAGTATGTGAGTCCCAGCTTTATTTAAGTGTAAACCATCACTTTTAAACAGCATATGATTTCCAAAGGTTACTGAATTATCCATAAATCCTATGTTATTGTATTTGCAAAAAGCATGCAACCGTATGTTTAACTGCTCTCTTTTTGGGTTTTTAAAAACATGATTCCCATGAGTTGGGAGCAGACCCGATATAATAATATCCCCCTCCTTTTCTTTAATTTTATTTATTATATGTTGGTACTCCTGTACAATGTTTTCTATATTGCTGCTTCCCACATCGTTTGTACCTACATGGAGTATAACTAGTGGTGTCTGAAGTCCCTCCATTAGTCCATTTAGGAGATTACCTATATCTGCTATTTTCACCCCTGGTAATGAGCTTACAGTAGTGTGCATTTTCCTACCATGGCACACCAGTGTATCAATGCCTCTAGTAATGGAGTCACCTATAATCAAAATATCTTTATTTCCTCCTATCTTTTTGTCATTTTTTTCTGATAAAGAGTCAGCGTTTGAGTGTTCAGTTTGTTTACTATTTTCAGAAACTCTACTAGTTTTATCTAATTTCCCAATCTTGTCATATACTATTTTGTCCTGTTTTTTATCAGCCTGACCTATAACATCTTTGTGAACATCTTGTAAAAGCCTTTGGGGTTCTTCCATATCAGGTTCTAGTAAGGTGTATCTGTTCTTTGTTTCTGGATAGCTATTTGATATTTGTGTTTTACCATTGTATTTAGTATTCAGATTCTGTGTATGCACCCAATTACATCTACATTATCTTTTCCATTTCAAATAAGGTTTACTGTGCTTTCCTCCTTAGTTGCCGTTTATCATTATCAGCTATGAATGAGTCTATAAATGCTTCCAGTTCCCCTATTTCTTCCTGAACTTCAGTTTTCCCCATTTGTTTATTTTCTTCTACTCTCTGCAACAACTGCTCAATTTCAGCCTGTAAGGTTTGAATCAATAGGCCTTTATCACATATAAAATCCTCCAATGTTGCTTCTTTAGTAAACATTTTACAGCCTGAACATGGTTTATGGATCTTTTTCTTTGTTTTGGTCTTAGCCATTTTTTGTCAGTGATATATATAAAGCTTTACTATTCCCTTATTTTTACTCACTTTTCAGGTACTTTCTAGATTTCTCTCCTTTGTCCCACGGTCCCAGCGGACACAGCAGACGTGCGTGTCTCTGCGCGTGTCTCTGCGCGCGGCAACGTGCGCCCTGCTCACGCTCACTCTGCTCGCAGCAGGGCTGTATTATGAAGGTCTAAATGACCCGGAAGTGGCTGTGAGGGGTCGCAGGGGTACTCGCAACAAAAGTTGCGTTTTAAAGTTTTATTTTGTACTTTCTTAAGCCCAGCAGTTGTTTAGGGGCTAAATAGTAGCAGTCAAGGTTTAAAAATGAAATAAAAGTGCTGCAAAATGCCAACAGTAGTTTGGTCTCACAGTAGTGAGTCTCCCCCACTCTCTTCCTGCTTCCTGGTAATAGGATATACAGGGCTCAAAAGCTAAAAGTCCTGCTCACAAAATTTTCAAGGTATATATTCTCCCACACCACTTTCCCACACAATAAGCACACACACAATGTTTTTAGCAGCTATAACTCTGCCCGCTCGCAGCAGGGCTGTGTTATAAAGGTCTAAATGACCCGGAAGTGGCTGTGAGGGGTCGCAGGGGTACTCACAACAAAAGTTGCGTTTTAAAGTTTTATTTTGTACTTTCTTAAGCCCAGCAGTTGTTTAGGGGCTAAATAGTAAGGGACATAAAGGAAAAGAAGATGGTACCGGCCCGCACCGTCCTTTGCTTGCTCGGACACATGGTGGCTGCCATTGCGATGGTTCCCCTAGCTCGACTCCATATGCGGGTTACCCAGTGGATGCTGAGAGCACACTGGGACCAAAAGCAGGATCATCTGCAGCATCCAGTCTGGATCACGAACGCAGTCATCCGAGACTGGCATTGGTGGCTCATCCCAGACCACCTCTCGAAGGGAGTCCCCCTTCACTACGTCACCTCTTTCAGTGACTTTCTCCATGGACGCCTCGGGGTCCGGATGGGGAGCTCACCTCAATGGGGTCAGGACTCAAGGCTCCTGGACATCTCTGGAGTCCAATCTTCACATAAATATTCTGGAGATGAGAGCCATTCTATATGCCCTACAGGCATTCCAGACGGAGATTCCGCCGGGTACTCTTCTGGTTCAAACAGACAATACCGCAGTGATGTACTATCTCAACAAACAAGGAGGCACTCATTCCTACCCCCTTTGCAGGGAGGCTCAAAGGGTTTGGAACTGGGTATTGCAACACGGCGCACACATTATTGCAGTACATGTTCAAAGTGGAAATTACATAGACTACTGCACTCTGCGTAATAGGATGCTACAGACCACCGTCTGCTGGCCTACAACTTGTGCATATCTAAGTGACAAGTTGGGACAGGGCTGCCAGAAACTATTATTTTAGGAGACCTCAACTGGTTTCTTACAATACAGTTGCCCCTTGCATCCTTCTCGTGATGAAAATGGGCTGACGCAACTTATTACTGAACTAACACGTCAAACGTGAAGAACCCCAGTAAAAGTACACTTTGGATGTGCTAATGGTGAGCAAACCTCATCTCTTCTCCCACGCTGATGTCTTCTTCTCAGACGCCAGCGACCATTGTTTTATTGCGGAGTAAGATCCACCAACAACCCAGCACCCATCAGCAAGTTCTCTATGAAGAGATCCAGACGAACTTCAATGAACATGCCTACCTAAACGAGCTTAAGTGTCCTTGAGTGGCAAGATTTCTACCTGGCCAAAACGATACGCCAGCTTACAATATCTTCCACAACATTCTATCAAGGGCCCTTAATAAGTATGCTCCTTATTAAAGTTCAAACTAGGACCAAAACCTGTATATGGTTCACCCTCAGATCAAGTCCTTGCTTCTAGAAAGAGATAAGCTCTGGAAAAAAGCACTAGACTGAACACTGCAGAGGATTGGAACCAGTTCAGGAGACTACTAAATTTATGTACCAAAACAATCAGAGAATCAAGGCCACCTTCTTCAAATCTGAACTCGACTCTGCCACAAAGAGCCCAATCAAGCTCTGGAACACAATCAGTGATCTGCTAGCCACCCCCAGGAAATTCACTCCCACCAAGATTACCTCTGGCAACTTGACTATAAACCTAAAAGATGGATATACTTGACGATTCAATAACCACTTTGCTACTGCAGGCATGGCATTTGATAACTCCCTGCAAACATACTGCTCCCAGACTGCCAGCCAACTGCCTGAAACTCTGATAGCTTGCCGCCTTTCTCACTTCAACCTGCCACACTGAAAGAGGTAGAGGACCTCTTGCTTCAGTTGGATACTAGAAAAGTGCTGAGGCCGAGCACCCTTGACCCTTACTTCCTAAAAATTGCCTACCACGTACTAGCAATACCCGACCACCCACCTTTTTAACTTATCCCTGTCTCAGGGCACCTTACCACCTATATGGAAGACAGCACATGTCATACCACTGTTCAAATCAGGTGACCGTGGCTTATCTCAATAACTACAGGCCAATTTCCTCCTTCCGTCCTGTCCAAGCTCCTAGAGAAAATTGTAAATGCACAGCTGAGGACTCACCTTGAGTCTAGGAACTGCTAAATCCTATGCAGTCCGGATTCAGAGCTAAACATAGCACTATCTCGGCCCTCGCCAAAGTTACTAACGACTGGCAGCGTAATCTTGAGAGCAAAAACTTTATTTGTACTGTTTTCCTTGATCTAAGCAAGGCTTTGACACCGTCGACCATAGTCTGCTCTCTCCCGCCCTTCAAACCATAGGTGTGGACCTTCCTCTCGCTTGGTTCACTGACTATCTTACAGGGCACCTTCAACAAGTTAAAGTCGAAGGAGGTCTGTCCCCTTAAAACTCTGCAAAGGAGGGTACCTAGGTTCTATATTAGGGCCCTTACTTTTGCAATCTACATTAATAACATCGACTACTGTATAAAAGAAGCCAACATCCATCTGCTTGCAGATGATACAGTTCTCACGTGAGTCGCCCAACACCTGAAGTTGCCTGCAATGACCTACGGTCAGAATTCAACCTTTGCAAAGCCAACTCCTCCAAAAAGCTACTCCTTAATGCCAAAAACTAAAGCGATGGTCCCTCCTTTTATCCGATACAGCTAACCCTGTGTCCAGTGGGACAGTTCCCCAAATTACCACAGTTCTAGGTGAAAATCTAGAATTTGTTACAAAATTCAAGTATCTGGGAGTTTAGATAGACCAAAGACTCTCCTTCATTGAACATATCGAGGACTTGCTAAAACGACTTCGGCAAAGGCTTGGACTGTTTTTTAGAATCAGCCAATTTCTCACCAGAGATGCCAAGAAACAACTGGTCCAATCCATTTTCCTATCATTGGTTGATTACGCTAACTTCCTCTACAGCCAATGCCCCAACTCTTACATGGCTAAACTGGACACACTCTACCATCGAGCACTGAGGTTTATAACGGGACTCCCCTTCGACACACATCACTGCACCCTATATGCGGCAGTGGGATGGACATCACTAAAGTTCAGGCGCCACAGAAACGCCGCTCTCTGGACCTATAGAGCCATCTCTAATAAGCTGCCTTACTATATCTCCTGCTGTCTTCCCCTGAGTATAATTGGGAAATACGCGTTAAGAAGTTACTCAGCTATTACACTGAAAGTACCCAAAGCAAAATCCCGCTTCGGCAGGGCAGCCATAAGCTTCGTGCTACCTACCTTATGGAACAATCTAAAAAAAAAACTCAAGTTAAGCACTGTAATCGGTATAAATGCTTTCAAGATGCTTTATTTCCGTACAATCAGAGAAGTATGTAACTGCTTCACCCACTCAGACCCAGTACCAGTGTCTGCACTGGTATATAGCCACGCCTAGACCCAATTTTAAGTACTGACCCCCCCAGCTTGCTCCTCACCAGCCTAATTGTTCTCTCTCTTATCCCCCTGTCTTATCAACACTAGGCCCATCCATCCCCTTATTCTTCCTTTCCCAACCTCGGATAGGAGCTCACTACCCTGGGTTGTGACATCCTACCATGCCCCGTACTTTATAGCATTCAATCCCGGGGCTCACACATACTCCTTTTCTCCATCCACCTTCTCTACATCCAGCTTTACCAACTCCTTTCTGTGCACCGTGCCCTCCTAGCCTTTCTCCCCCTACTTCCTCCCTCTCTTCCTCCCCTTCACCTCTACCTGGTGTATATTTTATTTTTTTCTTCCTTACTTCCTCCTGCAACCTTAGATAACCTGCTTTTATCTTCCTATAGACACTTCTATGTATGTAAATATCGGTAATCTGTACAATATCTGTATAATTCTATGTACATATGAACTTCTTTTCTTCCTCTCTGTAAAGAGTATTATCTGTATTGCCTTGTAAATACCTGTGTTGACCTGTATATACAATTGTTCATGCTCCACCCAGGTCCATCTTGCAAATGAGCTTCTGCTCAACGATGAACGCCTGGTTAAATAAAGACTTGATTGATTGATTGATTGATGTTCCCGGTGTGGACAACACTATCGCGGACAGCTTAAGCCGATCACAGGCCAGGGTCCATGAATGGGAACTGCTTCAGGAAGTCACAGAGGACCTGTTCCACAGATGGGGGACACCAGAATTAGACCTCTTCGCATCCCCATTCAATACAAAACTGCCCTATTTCTGCTTGCTAGATTCAAGGCCTGGTGTTTTCTGGCGAGACACGTTGTCCCTCTCTTGGACGGGCAGGTTCCTCTACGTTTTCCTGCCCTTTCCTTTGATCCAGAGGGTTCTGTTGAAGCTCCGTCAAGAGCAAGCGTGTCTTATTCTAGTAGTACCCTTTTGGCCCAGGCAGATTTGGTTCCCTCTCTTACAGCAGCTGGCCCAGGAACCTCCGGTGTCTCTGCCATTTTGCTCTCACCTTCTATCCCAGGAGACAGGCTTCTTGGTCCATCTGGATCTTCGGTCTCTGAACCTGCATGCCTGGCTCCTAAGGACATAGCAGTCCTGAGATACGGGGTCTCTCAGGAAGTTGCAGACGTTCTGGTGGCAGCCAGAAAACCCTCTACTCATGCTACTTACACCATGAAGTGGCGTAGATTTTGTATTTGGGCTCAGGCTCGAGCGTTGACCCCATTGGAGTGTTCTGTAAGGTCTGTTTTAGACTACCTCCTATCCCTCTATGACGCAGGACTGGCCTATTCCTCCATTAAGGTCCATCTATGCGCTATTTCAGCGTACCATTCTCCGATAGGTCACAGGTCTCTAGCTCAACTAGAGTCTTCTCACGCCTTTTTGCATGGCATCCTGCACTTGAGGCCTCCCATCAAGAACCCGGTTCCACCTTGGGATCTTCCTTTTGTTCTAGAGCAGCTTACGCTGCCTCCTTTTGAACCAGCCACAGATTGCGAGCTGTGTCTCCTCGCTTGGAAGACGCTCCTTTTAGTTGCTGTTACTTCTGCCAGAAGAGTTTCTGAGCTTCATACACTCATGTGCAAGGATCCTTATTTGGTTTTTCACAAGGACAGGGTGTCCTTAAGAACAAATTCTAAGTTCCTTCCCAAGGTGGTCTCGGCTGTCACACTCAACCAAGATATAGACCTACCGGTGTATTACCCGAATCACGGTAAGTAAGGGGGAAGCCCTGTTGCACATTTTGGATGTGCATAGGTGCCTCAGATATTATCTAACCAGAACCAAAGCCCATCGTAAATCAGACCAGTTCTTTGTTTCCTACGCTCAGAGGATGATCGGTGCTCCTGTTTCTAAACAGTCGCTTTCTAGATGGCTGGTAAAGTGCATCATGTTATGTTATCAGAAGCGCAATAAACCCTTACTTAGGCCGGTGAAGGGTCATTCTACTAGGGGGTTGGCTACCTCCTTCGCTGCGCTTAAAAATGTCTCCACTTCAGCCATCTGTGCAGCAGCGACCTGGAGCACTGTACACACATTCATCAGGCACTACAGTTTGGATATTGCCTCTAGGCTCAGAGCTGGTTTCGGCTTGGCGGTCCTTCAGGGAGTTTTGTCCATAAGTTTGGAGCATTCCTTCTATCCTCCTCCCGATAACAACTTGGTCCCTTACTGCTTGTGAATCTGTCTTAGTGGTGTAACCTGCAGCAAGAGCTGTTTCTCGAAGTAAGATAGTACAGTTACATAAGAACTTACCGTAACAGTAGATCTTTGAGAACAGCTCTTGCAGCAGGTAGTTTCCCTCTCACCTTCCTCTCTGGAGGTTGAGTCTTCTGACCTAATTCTTTGGCTACAGCGTCTTTTGACGCCTTCTATGAACCTTCCTTTGGAAGCGGATCCTCGGTCTCCCCTTCAGATGTCACACTTGAGCCGGGAGTCTCCGGCTCGTGAACTGGGATGCTGGGGACCGCCCCCTTTATGAGATGCCTGATGTCGGGAGGGGCCGACGCCGGGGGAGGTCCTCGGATACTGCTAGCTAGAATTTTTCCATGGGGTCCTGGCACCTGCCGGCTTCAGTCATAATGGTGTAACCTGCAGCAAGAGCTGTTCTCAAAGATCTACTGTTACGGTAAGTTCTTACATAACTGTGCTTTCTCAATGGTCTAGCAGCTCCTGAAATTTACAAAGAACAGGATGCTTGCAAAGGATAGGGGTTGAAAAAGACTTACAAAAACAGCTAAGCTGAACTGCAAGGGAGATTTTTTTTTTTTTACAAGAAAGATTTAATTTGCTTCTGTACATAGTAATTCTGAACAGGTTTATTTTATTTTACGTTACTACAACTACAAATAAACAGTTTTGTGGAATTTTACAACTGCTCCTGGGTTTTCCCTATGCTTCCTGACCTGTGCCTCGATGACAGTCTTTACAGTGGACACTCAGCATAAGTTAGCCAATTTCTCTTTTTTGGGCACTGACCTCTTTGGCTCAGGGTGGACGGTCATCTCTTTCGGACTGATATGTCCAGTGCCACCCTGGACTCTGTGGCTTCCCATAAGGACCTAAAGGTCCAGAAACTGAAAAAGAAGGCTTTTTTGGTTTCAGTCCTTTCAGCCACGGCAGCCTTGACAGCAGCAGCAGCCCCCACAGGGGCAATACCAATCCTGGTGACCCAAGGCCAAGTTCTCTGGCTGGGGGCCAAAATGAGGTGGGGGTAGGGGAAGAGGTTCCCTTCTGGATGCAGCCGATGGTGCCCCCTCCAAAGCTGCCCAGTGACAGGTTGGCAGGATGTCTACCGCTCACCTGTCCGGTCCCTGACCCAGCTCCCCGTAGGGGGTCAGCTTCGCCACTTCTGGCCTCACTGATCCATCATCACTATGGACAGGTGGGTTCTTGAGGTGGTAGGCAGAGGGTTCCCTCTCGACTTCAAGGCTCTCCCACTTTACCAATCCCATGCTCCAAGGGAGTCCTTGGTGTCGCAGGGCACATTCTTCACCCTCAAGGGGGATGTTGCACAGTTCCTTGTGAAAGGAGCCTTAGCCCATTTCCCAGACGTCTTGGCAACTCAGGGGTATGTGTCCAGGTACTTTCTGATGACAAAACAGATGGGGGACTGGTGTTCCATACTGGATATGCAAGATCTAAACCAGTTCATATGGAAGTGCAAGTTCCGGATGGTCACTCTGAACCAGATTGTACCATCCCTAGAGCAGGGCATGTGGTTCTGCTCCCTGGATCTCTAGGATGTGTTCTTCCATATCCCAGTCCATCCATCCCACTGGCAGTACCTGTGGTTCCATGCAGAGGGGGTGCTCTGTCATTCCAGTCATGCTCTTCGGCCTCTAGTCCATGCCCGAGGTCTTCATTAAGTGCATGGCAGTGGTGGCAGCCTTCCTGCGGCACAGGGGCATCAGGGTTTACACTTACCTGGATGACTGAAAGCGGGCCATCCAGCGAGGCTATGGAGCAGTCTGGGGAGGTGGCCCTCCAGACCTGGAGAGAGCTGGACCTCATGATCAACCCAGCGAAGTCTGAACTAATCCCCTCACAGGGGATTCACTTCCTTGGTGCAGAGTTAGTCTCCCTGCGAGCAAAGGCCCACCTCCCCATGGACTAGTCACTGGCTGTTATGTCCTTTGCTCAATTATTTCAGGTTAGGTGTTTGCACCCTGCTTGGGATTTCATATGGCTGCTGGGGTATATGGCATCCTGCCCCAGCATGGTCAAGTTGACCTGCTGGCAGATGTGGCACCTGCAATGAGAGTTGGGGCATCGGTGGTCCCAGCACCTAGGACATGTGAACTTACTGGTCACAGTGACCCAGTGGATGTATGACGCCATCCATTGGTGGCTGATGCCACAATATCTGGAGGAAGGAGTCCATTTGTCCGCCCAAAACCGACTGTCTCTCTCTCTCACAATGGATGCATCTTTCATGTGGTGGGAAGCGCACCTGGGAGACCTCAGGGCTGATGGGATCTGGTCACCCAGGGAGTCCTGTCACTACATCAGCCTGCTGCAGCTGTGTGCAGTGCGGCTAGCTTTGAAGAAATTTGCTTCTTTAGTCAGGGGTTAGGTCATACATGTCCAGATGGACAATACCATGACCATATTCTACCTGAACAAGCAAGGTGGCATGCACTCCCTTCCCATGTGTTGAGAGGTCTTCTGCACCTGGACCCTCATGCGCAGCCTGGGTGCAGATCTCCTGGTGATCCATGTCACCGGAGTGGACAGTCAACTGGCAGATGCTCTCAGCCGAGTGGGTGAGACATCATATGAGTGGTCCCTGCTTCAGGAGGTGGTGAGTTACCTGTTCTCTCTGTGGGGCACACCTCTGGTGGACGTCTTTCCCTCCTGGGAGAACACAAAACTGAGGCTGTTCTGTGTCTGCTCCCACAACTCTGGACACTGGTGGGGGATGCTTTTTTGAGGCCTTGGACCCCTGGCCTTCCGTACACCTTTCTTTCCTCTTCCCTGATCCACAATGTGGTGTTTAAGGCTCGGAAGGATAAGGTGCAGATGATCTTGATAGGTCTGGACTGGCCATGCCACTTCTTGTACCCGCTCTCCGCAGCCTCAGCTGCAAACTTCTACGTGGCTGCCTGTTTGCCCAGATCTGCTGACCAGACAACAGGGGAAGGTCCTGCACTTGGACCTTCAGTTCCTTCACTTTGCTAAAGTTCCAGGCTTTGAGTCTTTTGGAAAATGTGCTCCATGTTGTGGAGACCTCCTGAAATGGGACAACTCACCAGTGCTGTGCCTTTAAATGGGCAACATTTTCCATTTGGTGTCAGGAGCTTGATCCCCTTGCCTGTCTTTTGGTTGGTATCCTTGAGTACCTCTGGTCTCTTTCCCAGCTAGGGCTGTATTCAACACCCTAAATGTGCACTGGGCAGCCATCTCTGCATACCTGGCATGGGCTGGTATGCTGACGATGGTGCATGAGAAGGTGGTTGAGCACTTCTCTAAAGGCCTGGATCACCTATCCCTGCTGGTGCATGAACCAGCACCACCATGGGACTTATTGCTGCTACTGGCAGTGCTCATGAGCAAGCCTTTTGAGCCAATGCACAGGTGTGTGATTTCACACCTCTTGTGGAAGATGGCCTTCTTGGTGGCTATCATGTTAGCCAGAAGGATTAGGGAGCTCCTGGAGTTCTCGATGGAATCCCCATATCTGGTCTTCCAACAGGGACAAGGTAGTCCTTCACCCCTACCTGAAGTTCCTCCTGAAGGTTGTGTTGGAGTTCCACCTTAACCAGGTGATGTATCTCCCAGTATACTTTATGAACCTATCTTTGGAGGCGGACTGCAGGATCCATACTCTGGACCTGCAGTGGGTGCTGTCCTATTATGTGGAGTGCACAGCTGGAGTTCGGAGTGAGGCTTGCCAGCTCTTTGTCACATACGTTGAAGCCGCACCTGGCAGACCGGCAACTAAGTGAAAAGTTGGCAGGTGGATTACGTCCTGCATTGACCTCTTCTATAGGTTGGCTGATAGGGAGCCTCCCGTAAGGGTCAGGGCTCATTCCACTAGACATGCTGCTGCCTCGGTGACTGCTTCCAGGGACTTCCCAGTCCAGGAGAGCCACAGGGCTGCCACCTGGAAGTCAGCTGACACCTTCATCTTCCATTACAGCATTGACCTTGAGTCTCATCGGAATACTGCATTTGGGGCCCTAAGTTCTTCAATTTCTGTTAGCCGAGTAGGGGTAAGCCCCTTGCCCTCTGCTTCATGAGAAATTTTGGAAGTCTGCCATCATGTGGATAAGTGAACCATATTCACGTCCCTAAGAAACACAGGTTGCACACCTGTAAACGTAGTTCTAGAAGTGGAATATGCTTCTCATCTACATCACCCACTCAACCTCCCCTGGCAAGTGGCACACAGATCCCTGCTTTCAGCATGCATGATCTGACGTCACGGGGTGGAGTCGGGGATATACTGCTCGGGTGTTTGGAGGAGCTTAGCTTGAAGACATTCTGACTAATAAGCACTTCTGGAAGATCTGCCATCTTGTGGCTGTGAACCATATACCACTCCTAGAACTACAGTTGCGGTGAATAACCTATCTTTCTAGGGACATGGATGTGATGTACTATCCATAGGCGGATTTAGAGGGGGGGCTAAGGGTGCTATAGCTCCCCCATCATGGAGCTCCTCTATTAGTAACACACTGTGTGGCATTCTTTATCAGTATGCACTAATGCCTCCATGAAAGCTGTCTGAGCCACACAGGTCTCATCTGTCCTCTAGCAGAGCTGGCCTTAGCTAGGTGCAAACTGCGCCCCTGCACCTTGGGGGCCCACGCTTTTTTCTTGAGGAAAAAAATTAATTTAAAACATTTAAAAATGCCTAAATGATGTTATAGATGAAAATGTTTACCAGCAAATGAAAGTGGAAGACAACTGGCTCTGTTATCGTTACAAAAGGTGGGGGCAGCTTTGCTGCAGTGGAAAAGATTAGGTTAAGTAAGTGCTAATGGTGTTAATGGCCATACTTTACACCTCCAGGTTGACTACTTTCACAAACAAAGGGCTATATTGACAAGAAAACTTGTTTGTAACCTGGACATGTAGATGAAACAATGAATGATATGACAAAATATGTTTCAAAAGTATGTGAGCACTCAAAATGGTTTAAAAACCTGACCAGCACAGAGCAAAACTGGATTTCCTGATAGGGACCCTGAAAACCTGATCACCAGGTAAAAAAAACTGACAGGTGGCACCTTACTGGTGTGCCATGATAATCCTCTCTATTCTCTGTCATTCACACCTCCAGAAAAGTTAAACAATATAACTTGTTTGCAAATCGGATTATCGGAGGTGTGTGTGTCCAGTGATGATGTCCCTGTCCTTACAGAAATGAATACAATAGTAGTACCGTACTTACTTAAGTTCTTGCTCCAGGCTCAGTCAGATTCATTTCCAGTGGTGGAGTAGAATAATTCAATGCAGTCAATGGCACTAATTAAAAGATGCAGGTTAAACTAGCAGGGGGCAGCTGCTGGGATTGGCCAGGACATTAGTGTTCCATCAAACTGGGTGTGTAATAAATGTAGTACTAGTGTTATTAATTTCTAGTATGGGGAGCTTAAATCCATGACATTAAAATTGTTTAAGGTCACTGTTAGTTTTGTCCTATATGGCAATTTGATTTTGGTGTGGATTTGCACGAGAGGGAGTTGGAGAGTAGTGCCCTCCTGTACCATGCTAGGAACGGTACAAAACTAATGCTGGGGCAGGTCTGGTCTCAGCGACAGCATGAACCAGAAGAGGCAGAAACTGGTACATGAGACCTTTGAACGGAGGTAGAAACTTCAGCATGTACTGTATGTCTAATCTGTGTTGTCTTTTCAGTCGTGGTTGTACAGTGTGAATGAGTACAGAGGGAATTAATAGACATAGGGACTTTGAAGGTGTTCTGCTGTATATTATGGCATGTACAGGAGTTTCTGCCTGCTTAGAGAGCAAAATTGGCAACAGAAGTCATAAGACCTTGATTGGCTCATTTGACATAGGCAGTTACAAAACTGGAAAAAAAAGTGATAGAATCAAATATTTAGTTTATGTAGTTCTATGTCTTGAATGCGGGGGCAAGTTGTGATGTACCCAAGCAAGCACTGTTGCTAATAAAAATGTATTTTTATATTTGTTTAAAAACTGTTTTCTGTTTGCTTACTGACTTCTTGGGCCTATCATAAAAATGAGATGCCTCACACCATGGGGTTATCACAGTAAAGGACATTTTAAAACAATAAAAAATATTTCATTTATTTAAAAATGTATTTTCTTTGGAATACATTGTTCTATAGAATAAAATACTGTATGTTTTGCAAAAATAGCAAGCAGACTTGAAATGATATTTTCAGAAACTAGATAGCAAAGTGACTTTGTTCCCATATTTCTGTAGTTATTGTATTTATTTTTTTACTGAGATAAGGTTGGGGAGACGTTAATCTGTACTGCAGGACAAACTGGATGGGTTGGCTTTTGTGGTAATGTCATAATGTGGTTGAGTGAGTGACATCTGTGAACTTGTTTACTTGGATTGTCATTTCATTTGTCTGCAATTTGTCTTTATCACCAAGTCTCTTTCAACTTTTCTCATCTTTATGTGTTTTGGATATGCTGCTGCCCTGATGCAGTCTTTTGGTATTTTGGGGGTGGGAGGGTATTTTGGGCAACATACTGTCATGTGGACTATGGGGACTCTGGGGATATTGCTAGGGTGCAACTAACAAAGCATGGGGAGGGTGGAAATTGCATTAGAAATACCCTCCAAAATGCACCAGAATGCACCAAAATGTTAAAAAATGTCTGGGGGCCTAGGCGGCCCACCAGACCCACGGCCTATTATTTTTTATCTGACTTGAGCTCCCCCATCTATAGGACTCCTAGATCCGCCCCTGCTATCCACACTTCTGGCTGTGTCCTTTCCCCTTTAAGGCTTGCCAGAAAGTCTTCAAGCTAGCTAATCCCACTCATCCTGTTGGTAACTCCCTCGGCACCTCTCCATGATGTCAGATCTTCCTTTCCACTGGAAGAAGAGTGTTCCCTCCTTTTTGCTGTCCATGCTGAGTGGGCCCTTTGCTTTCAAACTTTCATGATTGCGAATTTATTCATCTTCAGGTGACTTCCTTCACGTCTCCATAATGGACGACTCGGAGTTGGTACTGGGATTCAAAAAATGTGCGTGTGAGCAGATGTCCCAGATAGACTCGCACACCATGTGCGTCTACTGCCTAGGCCATGAACACAATCCCCAGGTGTATGGCCTTTGTCGCAGTTTGCATCCTACAACCTTTGAAGACCAGCATGCTCAGCTTCTACTGGGGTGCCCTGATGAATGAGATCCTCCCGATAAATTAAAAGATGCCTGTCGGGCGGTTTCCGTGGCTGCGGGGTCCGCTGAACAGCTTGCGGCATTTAAAGAGGCTGCAGCTCAGGCCGCAGAGCATGCCTCTTTGGTTCAGCCTTTCTGCTGCTTCCCTTAGGCTACATCTTTTCAGGGGCATTTCGGGATTTGTGTTAGTCCCTTCCCACCTTTAGGCAGGGCCCCTCTCTGGGCACTAAATCCAGATACTCTAAAAAAGACTAAAAAGAAGTCTCGCTGTCGATCATGGGATCATGAGCACTCTCAGGCCTCAGATTCCTGTGCTTCTATGAAGGTTTCGACTACGGTCGAACTTCAGCACTCGCTGCTGGCTCCATGGTTCCACTGTTGGCCCAGTTGGTCGAGACACCTGTCGACATATTTCTCAAACTGATCGACCCATTGTCGCCAGATGAGACCGATACCTCCCTCTCTAGGACTCTGATCCTGCCTGTCACTTCCCAGGAAGGGTGAGATCCTTGGCTTTTGCCGGCTCCCTCCGAGACCCGCAGTCACAGTCCCGAAGCCCGGAGTCAAGCAGTCCACATCAGCATCGGCGTTCCCGCTCTCAAGATTCAGGCAAGCGGTATCAGCACTACTCCTTCTCTTCTTCCTCCTCAGACGAGGAGAGGCTCTGGCACAAAATGCGTCTGCATTATGAGGCGCTCATGTGGCACCAGCTCATGTTTACTGGGATTAAGCAGCTTCTAGCTCCCACCCTGGCTCTTCCATAACTACCACCGCCTCGGCCTGTTCTGGCCTCTCCACCTATTCAGGTGGAGCCGCTGCCCAAACAGCCACCTGTGGGTCTGCCCCCTAAAGAAGCCTGTACTGCTTCTGGGCTTCCTTGGCAGCTGTCAGTCACCTTGACTCAAGATAGACCCCTTAGGTTCAGCGAGAACTCTGGCTGTTGACCACTTTTCAATTAATTCTCAGAGCTGGAGGGCTCCTCCCTATATTCCCATCCGTTAGACGCAGAGTCGGGCGAGGATTTGTCGACGGAGCATGGTCCCACCTCTTTTGCGGGCCTTTTTCAACTTATCTTGGCATCCACGGGTCTTCAGATGGAGCCAGTCCAGAACAGGGCTAAGTACCTGCTGACCAAATACTTGACTAGGGTGGTTCCCCTGGGGAGGCCTTCCCGGTCACAGAGGCCATTCTTGGCCAAGCTTTGGAGCTTTGGCAGCATCCTGCCTCTTGTTCTGCGCCATCAGCCCACATGGCCCACAAGTACACGGTCCCTGTCAGTTCCCTGTTGGGTTTCACTGATCACCCTCGGCCGAGGGTCTAGTGGCCGACTTGGGCTTTCAGCATACATGCATTGTTGGAGATGTGGATAAATCTCCTGACATGGAATCCAAGAAATTGGATGATTTGGCCAAGAAGGTCTATGTGGCCTCCTCCCTCAGCCTTCGCCAAGCGAGTTTGGCCCTTTTAATGGCCCACTTTGCTCACACCTCCTGGGCACCCTTGATGAGGTGCTTTCTCATCTCCCTGCAGACTTGCAGACCACAGTCAAGCAGGTCTGGGACCAGTGCCAAGTGGTGGCTAAGCAGCAGATCCAGATGGCCAAGGACATTGGCGACTCCTGCACCCGGTCTATGGCTGCTGCAGTGGCCATGCGCTGCAGGGCTTGGCTGAGGATCTTGACCACCACTGACGAAGGAGAGGTTTTCATTCAAGGAAGAACTTCATGGACTGACTCAGGAGCTCCGTATGCTGTGGGTGTCAACTGAAGACCTTAACCGAAGAATGGGTGATAATGATGCACGTATTGCATCGGTTGAGAAATGGAAAGAGAAAGTTGAGCCGGAGCTGGTTGCACTGCAACAAAAGAAGACAAAATTGGAAGCAAAACTTGAGGACTTAGAGGGTCAGAGCCACAGGAATAATGTGGTTATCATCGGCTTACCGGAGAAAGCCAAAGGCTCCGACCCTCTCCTGTTTGTACAAAATAATAATAATAATTTTATTTGTACAGCACCTTTCTATTTCCAAGGCGCCTTACAACTTAAAACAATTTAAAACAGACATTAAAATCCAAAATCTTAAACATAAAAAAAAATCATATTCAGAATTCAGTTCAATTTTCTACAAAGGCCTATTGCCAAAGAAAAGTTTTTAATCCTCTCTTAAATTCCTCCACGGAGGTGCACTCCTGTAACCGACGGGGTAGAGAATTTCAAAGGGTGGGCGCAGCATAAGAAAAAGCTCTAGAGCCAGATGATTTAAGGTTCACCCTTGGAATCTCTAGCAACCTCTCGTCAGCCGAGCGGAGTGATCAACCCGGGGAGTAAGGAACCAGAAGTTCTTTCAGATTGTCCGGACCCTGACCGTGAAGGGCTTTAAAAGCCAATAAGCCGACTTTAAAGGTGATCCTCCACCGTATAGGCAGCCAGTGCAGTTTGCGCAACACCGGGGTAATATGACACGATCTACTAGAGCCTGTCAAAACCCGGGCCACTGCGTTCTGCACCAGCTGCAGGTGGTGAATTTCAACCCCTGAAAGCCCAAAGTAAAGGGAGTTGCAATAATCCAAGTGCGAGGACACAAAAGCGTGGACCAACGTTGGAAGGTCGTCAGACGGAACCAGATGCCTAACTCTGGCGATGTTCCTAAGACGGTAAAAGGAGGTCTTGACGACAGCCGACACCTGCGACTGCAGTGTTAGTCTATCATCAAAGACCACCCCCAGGTTACGCACCTGTTCAGAGGTTGGGAGAGAAAAGCCACCAAGAAAAATTCCTAAAGGCGAACCAACACCGACGCCTCTATCTGTCGACCCGGATCCACAACCAATACCTCTGTCTTTTCTGAGTTCAACTTCAGCCAGCTAGAATCCATTCACTCCTGGATTTCTTTCAGACAGTTGTTAAAGACCGAGAGAGCTCCATCCTGGTCAGGTGAAAAAGACAGGTATAGCTGGGTATCATCTGCATAACAGTGAAACCTCAGCCCATACCTTCTTACAGTGTCTTGAAGGGGTAGCATATACACCGTGAATAGCATGGGTGACAGCACTGATCCCTGAGGCACCCCCACACAACAAAGCCATTGGGCCTGAGGAAAAGACCCCAGACACAACTCTTTGTGATCGCCCCGTGAGGAATGAACTGACATATATGCCTCAGGCGTGCTATCAACACCATGTGATCCACGGTGTCAAAAGCTAAGGAGAGATCTAGGAGAACCAAGATGGAACGTCTCTTCTGATCTCTCCCCCTCAGGAGATCATTGAGCACCCGAACCAGCGCTGTCTCGGTGCTGTGTCTTTTACGAAAACCGGACTGGGTTCATAGATGTCATGGATGGCTAAATGGTCCTCCAGTTGAGCTGCCACTACTTTCTCAATCACCTTCCCAACAAAGGGAAGGTTAGAGATTGGTCTGTAGTTAGTGAAACAGTCTGGGTCCAGAGTAGCTTTCTTCAAGAGTGGTGTCACCACCGCCTCTTTCAGGGAGCTGGGAAACTCACCCGACTCCAAGGAGCACCAGACTATTTGCACAAGGACTGGACCGATGATAGCACTACAGCCCAAAATTAGGGAAGTTGGTCCAGGATCCAAACTAAAGCATGTAGGGTGCACACTCTGAATAATCCTCATGATATCCACGAAGTCTGGTCGACTGAAGGAACTCCAAGAAAATTGAGGTATAGTGAGCTCGCACTGTCCAACCGCAACCCCCCTAGAGGGTGCTGGTTGCAAATTCGCCATGATGTCGGCCACCTTATTTGCAAAAAATCGATCAAGCTCCTCGCACTCTAATTGTGAAAAAGCTTTCTGAACTTGCAGACAGGCTGGGTTGCACAGTCTGTCTACAGTTCGAAATAACTGAGCTGGTCAGTTCCGAGTAATCGCAATCTCCCTGGACAGGAATTCTGCCTTCTTCGGGTGATTGCAGATTGATAGACTGAATAATGGTCCATCAATCTAAGGTGGTTGGCATCAAGGGTGGACTTACGCCAGTAACGCTCTAACCTTCATCCCTGTCTCCACATATCTCTCAGTGTCCCATCAAACCAGGGGGACTTGGTGCGAAGGGAGAGGGGGCGCACACAGACTGGAGCAATAAAATCCAGAGCCACCATAACAGCCGAATTATAAGCTGACACGAGGGTCTCTGGATCACTGCTCGCTGACACGGGGAACGATAGGTCAAGCACTGCCGCAAGGCCTTGGGAGTTTGTATCCTGTAAAGGGCGGTACCTAACCATCTCCACAGGGGTAGGCCTTCTAAAGGGGGTGCAAAAACTAAACCTCACGGTGTAGTGATCTGACCAAGCTACTGGTTCCACCCCCACATCAAAGGTTTCAATCCCTAGCAAGAAGAGTAAGTCCAAGGAGTGTCCAAGTTTATGTGTAGCAGCGGAAACCACCTGTGTAAGGCCCAGAGATATAATTAAGTGGAGGAAGTGCTGACCAAATTGCGAGAGTTCGTCGTCAGCCCAGGCGTTGAAATCATCCAGAACCATCAATCTGGGTGACTCAAACGCCATGTCGACGACGAAGTCCGCCACTTCCTGAAGGAATCGCTTCTCATCCCTGGGTGGACGGTAGATGAGAACGATTCGAACGCCTACACCTGCTGTTGTGCAAATTGGCTAGTCCCTCGCCATATGGAGCCACTTACATGATTGAATGAGTCCATCGCTAGCTGCTCCCAACACCTCCGGCCGGTTCACCCCTAGACTTTTCTTGCTTCGCTTTTTGAATTATTTGGAGAGACAGCGTCTGCTAAACAAAATCAAGGAATTAAAAGAGGTAACTTGGGAGGGGGCGTAACTAAGGATTGCACAGGACTTACCCAGCACAGTAAGGCAGTGATGTGCCGAATTTTATCCGATCATGGCCACAGTGATCGCAGCAGGAATTAAGTTCAAAATGGTGTACCAGGCTTCCCTGCATGCATATGTGAATGGCACCTGTAAGCACTGTGAATCAGTACCCCAAGCAACTACTGATCTCAAGTCGTTACTCCGAGTTGTTTAAAGCATATTGATCTGTGATTTCTCCATTGGTGCCCTCTAAGTTTGATCTAGGATTGCAGCCACACTCTTTTTATGTTGGTTCGCACTTGCGCGCCAGCCAACATCTTGCGGTAGTAGCAGATTTGGAGGCGCGGTCACTGTTCGGGAAATGCAGGGCACGCATCAGTAGGTGCATCCTTCATTCCCCAATAAGCCAGCAGCAGACGCTGACATCATGCATCCCTAATGTGGCCACCAGATCTAAGAAAAGGTCCGCTGCAATGAGAGCGAAGCTGTCTTGCAGCGGGACCACAACATGCCTCCCAACGTGCACGCAACATGGTGGCAGTGACTGTCGCCGCCACCTGTCACAGTGCCGATGGGGGAGCCCACTCCCCGTCGGCATATTGACCCCCCTCACATTTAAAATGTATGCTGAGGGTGTACCCAATCCACCTCTGCATCATGCGCCCCCCCCAACAGTCTTTCTTTGCCGACGGGGGCCCATTCCCTGTCGGCTTTAATCCCCCTTCCCCGTTTATTTTGCCAGCGGGGGAGTCCACTCCTGTCAGCATAATGTCACACCCCCGCTTTTGTTGTGTTCCAATGGGGTGCCCAACTTCGCCGGCTACAGCATCCCCAAAAAAAATAATACTTAGGTGGCACGCTGGGAGCCCACCCCACCATGCCAAATCCTGAAAAGAAAACCGCCCTGCAATGTATTTTTTTTTTAAACCTGTTGAAAAGAAAACGTCCCTTGGCGGTCTCCCTGCCCTCCCCCAACCTGCGCCCGCCTCTCTGTGCACCCTGCCTCCCTCATTCTCCATCACCCCATACTACTCCAGAGTCCGGGCGACAGATCTTCTGTGGATCATGAAACGCCTGCACCTTCAAAGCCGACTGCAAACTGAAGAAATGCCGTAAGCTATATAATGGCATAAATAGGGTTTTTCAACTTTGGTGCATATCTCAGCCATTTTTGGGAATTTTGGCACCAAAGTTTCAACATGGGGTTATTGGGACCCCCTCCTCATTAATTCAGGCACTGTCATGGCGTTATGCAGTCCCAAAAGATGATTTTTGCAGTCACTGCGCGGAATCACCTTCCGGGACCAAGTAACGAAACATCAGTGCCACTGTTCATGGGGGGGGGGGGCTCTCAAAAAGCCTATGTTGCAAATTTGGTGGAAAAAAAATGACTGTTTTACAAGCGTGCATTGCGCAGTTTCCACGCACGCTCATAACTTCGTGAATTTGTAATATTTTCACTCCAGATTTTCAAAATTGGAATTTTTTCCACACCTCCTTATGAACAGTACAGCTGTCATTTTACATATCCTGGCGAAATGTGTTTCGCGCGTCCGGCACAGACTAAGCGTGGTTCCGCTGTAAATCCATTTTGGGACAGTTTGAGGAAATGATGGTGATACTGTTCATGAGCAGAAGTCCTAAAATGCCTGTGTTGAAAATTTGGTGACGAAATTCCATAAAATGACTGTGTTACAAGTGTGCGTTGCACAGTTTCCACGCACCCTTGTAACTTCGCAAATTTTCAATATTTTCATGCCAGATTTTCAACACTGGCATTTTTTCACACCTCCTTATGAACAGTACAGCTGTCATTTGATCACATCCTGCCCTAAATGTGTTTTTGCACCTGTGGCGCACAACGGCGTGGTCACTGTGCGGAATCAACATTTCGGACAAATTAACAAAATCACATTGCCACTGTTCATGAGGGGAGGTCCCAAAATGCCTATGTTAAAAATGTGGTTAAAAAAATCCCAAAAGTAATTGGGTTACGGATGTGTGTTGCACGGTTTCTATGCATGCTCATGACTTCACCAATATTTCATGTTTTCACTCCAGATTTTCAACGTTGCAATTTTTTTGCATCTCCTCATGAACAACATAGTTGTCATTTTCCACATACTCCTCCAAAATGTGTTTTCGACCCTGTGTCACCAAATGGCATAGCCACTGTAAAACCACCTTTCAACTAACAAACTGATAGTGCCGCTGGTCATGAGGTGGGCTCACAAAAAGCCCATGTTGAAAATTTGGAGTAAAAATACCAACACATGCCTACGGTGTTAGGGTTTCCAACTGTAGCACCCCACTCTGAAGAGACTGACAGGCGTCAGGGGTGTGACTTGGGATCATCGGCTGTAATGCTCACGCCATGCCACCCCCACCCCCACCCTGCAGCCAGTGACAGGCATCGTGGTGTGCCTTGCAGTGTTCGGCCACAAAGTTTACCCCATTCTCCTATACTGCACCCACCTCAGCGTATTTCCTTATGGAATGGGGTAAGTGTAATGCCCAAAGACCCCAAAGCACACCACAACACTTGTCAGTGTCTACAAGGTAGGGCGAGGTAAAATGGCATGAGCGTTATAGCTGACGACCTGAAGGCACACCCCCATGCCTTTCAGTCTCTACAGGGTGGGGGTGGGGTTGGCGTCACTTTAATACTTCACTGCCATTCCTATTATGCGTCTCTAACTCCGGCACTACCAATGCCAGTGCCAGCGAGACAACATTCGGCATTGACAAATGCTTGTTGAACTTTGGTACTGACTTTAAGTTAATGGATTTTGAATGCTTGCACTATGGTGAACTGTGAACTTTCTTAATCAGATTGCATTCAAGGTTATTTTACTCCCTCTGGACTATGGCATTATTCCTTTCAACCCCCCTCATGACTCTATGCACAACTTTCTCCGTGGCTTCCTCCGTTGTTGGACTGCAGTAGACGGAAAAGGTGGCTGTTCCCTCAGGTTCAATGCTGGATTATACTCCACAAGTGAATCCTGCACCGATCTGTGTCTCTGGTCCACAACATGGTACATCTTTTCACCCGCCACATGGAGTGACTGTTGCTGAGATCCAGTACCATCTTTATGTGCGGGGCCAGTTAACTTGCTCTCATTTCATAGATACATACATACATAGATACATAGACAGTGTCGGCAGATAAGGGCCTATGGCCCACCCAGTCTGCCCATTTGAGCTTGTAAGTTCAGTTTGTTTTCCTAAAAGTCTGTTGCCCCTTACCCCTGACCTCCAGAATTCCTTTATGTCTATCCCATGCATTCTTAAATCCCGTGATTGTTTCAGCCCCCCACCACTTCCTCTGGCAGGGTGTTCCACTTGTCCACCACCCGTTCTGTGAAGAAATTCTTTCTCATGTTTCCTCTGAATCGTCCTCCTTCCAACTTCATCCCATGCCCTCTAGTCCTGGAACATCTTTTTCGCTTAAATTTCAGCTTACTGGTGAGGAAGCCACTTCCGTTCCATGCCAATATTGGGGAGCTATCTTCCCAAGTTAAAGTAGGATTATTGGCCATTCTGGTTCCTCAGTCGACTTGTAATCCTGCTTTGTAGTTCAACGTTACATCGCAGCATTTCAGACGTGGCTCTACAAGGACCAGTGACTATGTTTGCCTGAATAGGAGGTAATCATATCACCTTGTGCAGCTTTTAACTTTCTAGCAATACAATGAATGAGAGGCAGAATGTTTGACAGAATTTAGAGGACACTGAGTTGCCTTCCGCATGTACTGAAAAGGCAGTCTGCCGGTGTGTATCCCAGTCAGTTTTTTGTACTTGATTCTTATCAGGATTGTGGATCAGTTTGGAGTTGGTCTCAATACTACTCCTGATATCTAGGCATGATTACTGAAGACCCTCATCCAGCTAGCCTTTGTGGGGTTTCCTCCTGGAAACTGGGTGGCTACTACTGATGTAGTTTTCTAACCTGGGACAGATTAGTCCTTATACTATGCCCCACATACGTCACTCCAGTTTGTTGAACAGTGCAGTCTTGTGTGGTTTAGTACAACAGAATGAGGACTGCTAGATACTGGTCAATCCTCAACTTCATAGTTCCTCTTAATGGTTGAATTTTGCAGTACTTTCTTCCAGTGGCAATGCACATCTGTAGACATTGTGTTCACAATAGATCCCCGAACTGGGCTGTGCTATATTTCAGTGGCTAAATAGAACGGCTGTATGGGGGGGTTTCTGTTTTGAAGTTATCATGCTTTATTACTAGGTTCTATTGCCTGCTATATAACTATAATGTAATATATGGATTGTTAAAATAATACCCCCAAAAAGCATATGAAAAAATCCCTGTAATATCCTAGTTAGTCCCGTAATAGTATACTTCTGGTCCTCGTAATACTATACTTCCGGCCCAATAATACTATACTTCCGGTCCTCGTAATAGTATAGTTGGGATCACTGACGCGACTACTGTCTAAACCATGTTTTTTTTTATTCATTTCTGAGAGAAAGAAGTGGGGACGGGAATAGGAGGGGGGTGCGAATGAGAGCAAGGATCAAGATTCGGAGTCTAACTCTGCAGACCACAGCGCCATATAGCCGAAACAAGTAAGAAGTTGAAAATTCCTCGGATCCATATATTACAAAAAATAACAAATAGTTTCTGGTGTTTCAAGGCAGAAATTCCATCTCGAGGTTCTGGGGACACAAGAAACCTCTCGAGCTTCGCTCTCGAGGTTTCTTCCGTCCCCAGAACCTCTCGATGGAATTACTGCCTTGTAATACACCAGAACCTATCTATTATTCTATTTATTAAACTGCAGTTACATGATTAAAGTAATACAAGGACACACCGGGGGAGTTGGTTAATGTTTCCTTACAATCTAAGATGAGTGTTGGTGTGGGGGAATTATTTTAAAGATTGTGTTCATCTAATAGTGTTTATTAAGCTTTTCTGGTTCTATTAAATGTTTTGTACTGGATTTGCCTTTTAAGGACAGAGGGTCAGTTTTGATTCTTTGTTTCCGAATCAGACCAGAGCTTATATTCTCATCCAGTTTAGACATTACTGCCTTCTTGTAGAGAGAGAATTGCTCATCATTCTTCAGAAAAGGGAAAAGAAGGAGGGGGGGTAGTGATCTCTGTGTCTGTGGATCCCAAGAGAAAACAAAAGGGAAAAAGAGAAAAGGAATGGACAGCCATTCATACTTTAATTTTTTATTTCTCCTCTCCTCTCCTAAATATTTAAGTAGTGGATCCCATATTTTCCTAAAATTTTTACATTCAGAGTTTTGCATATAGAAAATTATTTCAAAATTTCCACAATCCAAGACAAAATTGATCCAATTCATATAAGTAGGTGGATCTTGTGATTTCCAATTTTGCAAATTTTTTTTTTTTTGCATTGATTAATAATATATCTAATAGCTTCCCCTTGTCAGAATCTTCTGAAGATTTGATCTCAGATTGCCAAACATATCCACTCCCCCCCAAAAAAATTATTCCAGGATCAAAAGGAAAACTCAGGCCCAGAATCTTGGAGGTACACGCCATTATTGTTTTCCAGAAATCCCCCATCCATGGGCAAGTGACAGACATATGTAGAAGAGATCCAGAATGCTTTTTACACCTCTGACATGTATCAGAAAGTTGTGAGTTAAATGTATTCAGTTTTCTTGGAGTTAGATAAGTTATGTGATAAATATTATACTGAATTTGTTTCAGCTTGCTATTTTTTGATACCTGAAGCAGATTTTTTGTAATTCTCTGCCATTTTTGACTTGTGAGGTTTGGGCCTATGTCCTTTTTCCATTTAACAAGAAGTTGCTCTAGGCATGGCATATTTCTGTTTTGACAAATTTTATATAGACTACCAATTAGTTTCTTATCATATCCTAAATCAATAGTTGTTCGATGGGGGAGCGCTCGGGTTGACCTAGGGTTTATGTTTTATTTCTCATTATGTACCTGAACTGTAAATATATTAAGAAAAAACCTTCTTCGAGCTTATATTTCTCTTTAAAGACAGAATAATCCATAAAGATACCTTGATGGAAACAATGATCAATCTGATAGACCCCCCCTTTTCTCCTGGTCACTTATCAATTTATTCTTTTTAAATTCTGGCAGAGCACTCGACAAGGTAAAGGGTGAGAAGATTTCTTCTAGGGACATGGATATGTTGCTCATCCACAAAGTCTGGCAGGTTCTTTGCCACTTTAAATCTTGCCAGAAGGTCTTCAAGCTGGCTCCTCCCACCCACCCGGGTGGTAAAACTCTTGGCTCCGACCCATGACGCCAGATCTTCCTTACCGCTTGGAAGCTCAGGTTCCCTCCTTAACAATCTGCGTGTAGACTGGATCCTAATTCTTCGGTTCGCCCGAAACTTATTTTAAAATACTCAAGACTTCAGTCAAGTTTCTCCCTCACGGCTGCGATGGACAAATCGACTCCCGGATTTCGGCAGTGCCCTTGTGGGCAGAAGATGTCCAGAACGGACCCGCACTCCACGTGCGTCTACTGCCTCGGCCTAGAACACGACCTGCAGGCCTGCAAGTTATGCCGTTCATTTTGATAGCGTCCTGGAAGACCGCGCTGCCCAGTTACAGCTTGGGCGCCCGGCTCTACCGGCCGGTTAAGTCGAAGGAGGCCTGTTGGGCGGTTACCACGGCGGCTGGCTCGGCTGAGCAACTCGAGCAGATGATCGCCCTCGAGGAGGAGGCGGCACAGGCTGCATCATCCTCTTCCTCGGTCGCGGCATTTATCCTGCTCTCTCTGGGTACCTCATATTCAGCTTCTTTCAAGGAGCTTTGCCAATCCCTTTCCACGAAGGGAGAGGGGCCATCAGGACATTCCTCTTGGTCCAAAAAGAAGGACTCTAAGGGTAAGTCCCATCGTTGGCGTTCGTGGGAGCGGGAGAGGTCCCCTTCCCTGGACAGTCGACACTCGACTTCGGTCGAGGTTGCGGCTAAGGCCGCTGGCTTCACGGCGTCCCCGTCAGGCCAGCCAGCTGAGACACCCATCAACACGGTCGAGATTTTTCTCGACCCGTCGGACGGGCTGTTGACTGGTGAAGCCGACAACCCTTCTTCACCGGTCCCCCGGTGGAGACCGAGGACTTGCCTGCGCCCCCGGTGCTGCAGTTCCTGGTTAAGGCTTCCGAGCTGAGGGAAGAGCGGGTGTCCCCGGCCCCTTCCCAGACCCGTCCTCGGAAACGCCGAGGATCTCGGTCTCGGACATCGTCTCGGTCCAGCCAATCCCGCCGACATAGGCAGTCTCGGTCTCAGCACCGAGGTAAGCGGCGCTGCTGCTCGTCCTCGTCTTCCTCCTCGGAAGAGGAGAGGCTTTGGCGCAAATTGCATCGATGCTACGAGGACCTGATGTAGCAGCAGTTACTTCTGTCTGGGAACAAGCCGACACGGTCGCCTTCCCCGGCCATCAAGTGGCTGTCACCTGAGCGGTCGAAACAACCCCTCACTGTAGCCGAGGAGCCCAAGCCTGGGCCAGTTGTTCAGCCGAAGCCAGCTGCCCCACCGATTGTGGTGGAACCTCCGCTTTCACAACCGAAAACGGGGGTGCCGACCAAGGACTCTCGGTCGGGTTGGGGCCTGCCCCACAGGTTGTCGGTCACCCTCACTCCTGACTGTCCTCAGCAGGTGGAGGGTGGCTTAGGCCCCAGGAAGCTCTTCGTGGACTCCTCCGAGTCCGACGACGACTCCTCCCTGTTCTCCAGGCCCATCGACCTGGAGTCCTCCAGGGGCCAGTCGATGGACGAAAGCCCATCGTCCTTCATGGGTTTGCTTCAGCTCATCTCGGAGTCCACCGGGATGCAGCTCGAGCCCGTATCCAAGCGGGCCAAGTATCCCCTGACGGAGATACTGGACCGAGGGGATTCACCCACGGAGGACTTTCCGGTGGCTGAAGCCATTGCTGGCCCAGCCTAGGAGCTCTGTCAGCGGCCTACTTCCTGTCCTGCGCCTTCGGCCAGGATGGCCAGGAAGTATGCGGTCCCTACCGGCTCTTTGCCAGGGTTTTCGGAACACCCCTCTGCCAAGGGGTTGGTCACCAACAGAGTTTTCCGGCATTCCAGGAATGCTAGGGATGTGGACAAGCCCCCCGACAAGGAGTCCAAAAAGCTGGACTATGCCGGATGCAAGGTGTACGCTACGTCCTCCCTTGGCCTCTGACAGGCCAGCTCGGCTGTGCTCATGGCACACTTCTCCCACGCCCTCATGGGCTCCCTGGATGAGGTGATCCCTCATCTCCCAGCCGACCTGCAGACCACGGTCCGGCAGGTACAGGACCAGGGTAGGGCAGTGGCTAAACAGCAGCTCCAAACGGCTCTGGACATCGGAGACTCCTGTGCCAGATCGGTTGTGGCCACGGTGGCCATGCACTGCAGAGCATGGCTAAGGATATCCACCTTCACGGCGGATACCCAGCACAAACTGGCAGATGTCCCCTTCTTGGGGACTGACCTCTTCGGCCCTGGAGTGGAAGGTCACCTCCAGCGGATCGAAAAGTCCAGTGCCACTCTGAACTCGGTCACCTCTGCCCAGAAGGACAAAGGCCGCCGACAGCAGCAGCACAAGTCCTTTTGTCCTTCTGCACCTGCGGCACGTCCGTCCCAACAGCACCAGCACCAGGGCCAGCAGGCTCGTGCTTAGCATCTCAAACCCAAGCCCGCGGCTTCCTCCAACAGGAAGCAGGGAGGTAAAGGCCCAGGAGGTCCCTCGGCCAGTCCCTCCTCTAAGCCTGCCCAGTGACGGGTGTCGCCCCCAGCCTCGTCACTCCCCCCAGGATTCCCCCCGTGGGGGGACGGCTCCGGCACTTCCTTTCCGCTTGGTCCGTTATCACCATGGACCGTTGGGTTTTGGAGGTGGTAGGAAAGGGCCTGCCCCTGGAGTTCGAGCAGGCCCCGCCCTTCTGAGCCGTCGCCCCTCGGGGGGGGGCTACGGGGTCCGCAGCCTCTTTGTCAGCTTGCCGAGCCGATATTGCCCTGCTCCTCGAAAAAGAGGTGATCAGGAAGGTGGCGGATCCTCCTCCAGACCCAGGGTTTATGTCCAGGTACTTCCTGGTCCCAAAACGGACAGGGGGATGGCTCCCCATTCTCGACCTGCACAACCTGAACAGGTTCCTAAGGTCTCGGACCTTCAGGATGGTCACTCTGGCTCAGATAATCCCATCCTTGGAACGAGGCATGTGGTTCTGTTCTCTGGACCTTCAGGACGCGTTCTTTCACGTCCCAATCTGTCCGTCTCACCAGAGATTCCTCCGCTTCAGAGCGGAGGGATCCCTTTACAAGTTCCGGGCCATGCCCTTCGGCCTTTCCCTAGCTCCCAGGGTCTTCACCAAATGCATGGCAATGGTGACAGCATTCCTGCGGTGCTGAAGGGTCTAGGTGTACCCCTACCTGGACGACTGGCTGATTGCAGCCCCCTCCAGAGCGGAGGTGGAGCAGTCCAGAGATCTGGCCCTCCAGGTTTGCTTTCAGGTTGGCCTCCTCATTAAAGAGGCCAAGTCGGAACTCGTGCCAAAGCAGGTGATACAATTCATCGGGGCAGAGCTCGACTCTCTACGAGCCAGAGCACGGCTCTCGGCAGACAGGGTCGAGGTTCTTTCCTCCTTTGCCCAATCATTTCAGGTTGGTCAATCACGCCCTGCCCGGGACTTCCTGCGCCTCCTGGGCCTCGTGGCAGCCTGCACCACGTGGTCCGTTGGGCCCGCTGGTACATGCGTCCCCTTCAATGGGGACTAGCCAGCCAATGGTCACAGCACTTCGATCCGCTGGATCAGCTAGTGACAGTGACCCAGGGGATGTGGAACGCTCTCCAGTGGTGGACCGTTCCAGCACATCTGCAGGAGGGCATCCCATTTGTCCGCCCCGAGCCGACGGTCTCTCTATTGACCGATGCCTCTCTGATGGGTTGGGGTGCCCATCTGGGGGAGCACAGAGTGCACGGCCTCTGGTCCCCTCGGGAGTCCCGATGCCATATCAACCTGCTAGAGCTTCGAGCGGTTCGTCTAGCCCTCACCGCCTTTGCTCTGTTTCTGTGGGGTCAAGTGGTTCAGGTCCAGATGGATAATACCACGACCATGTACTACCTAAACCGCCAGGGCGGGACACGCTCCGTGCCTCTGTGCAGGGAAGCTCTCCGCATTTGGTCACTCGTGCGCAGCCTGGAGGCGGATCTCCTCACCATTCATGTGGCAGGAGCCTCCAACACCCTGGCTGATGCCCTAAGCCAGATAGGGGCTGCATCTCATGAGTGGTCTCTCCTGCCGGAGGTAGTACAAGATCTTTTCTCCCACTGGGGCACGCCTCAGGTGGACCTGTTTGCCTCCAGGGAGAATGCGAAGCTGAGGCTGTTTCATGCCCGCCCCCCTCAGCAGGGCTCGCTGCAGGGGGATGCCTTCTCGAGGACGTGGACCCCGGGCCTCTTCTACACCTTTCCCCCATTTCCCTTGATCCACAAGGTGCTTCTCAAGGCGAGGAGGGACAAGGCGCAGGTGATTCTGGTAGCCCCAGACTGGCCCAGCCAGGTCTGGTATCCAGATCTCCTCAGTCTCAGCTCCAGGCTCCCGAGGCGGCTTCCAGCCCGCCCGGACCCGATCTCAGTCAATCAGGGGAAGGTTTTCCATCCGGACCTTCAATCCCTGCACCTGACGGTCTGGTTCCTGAGCGGCTAGAGTTCCAGGCCTTGGGTCTTTCCGACGAGGTCCTCAGCGTCATTGAGGCGTCCCGTAAGGAGTCGATCAGAAAATGCTATGCCTTCAAATGGAAAAGATTCTCCATTTGGTGTCAGGGCAAGGGCCTGGACCCTTCCTCCTGTTCCTTGGCAAGCATTCTGGACTACCTGTGGTCCCTTTCTCAGCAAGAGCTTCAGTCGACGACCCTTAAGGTGGCAGCCATCTCTGCTTACCGGACGTGGGCCGGGAAGCAGTCAGTGGTGCAGGAGAAGGTGGTCAGGTGCTTTTCAAAGGCCTTGATCACATATCCCCTCCAGTGCGAGAACCTCCACCTCCGTGGGATCTACTGCTGGTATTGGCTAAGCTCATGGGCAAGCCATTTAAACCGATGCACAGGTGTGACATCTCTCACCTGTCATGGAAGACTGCCTTCTTGGTGGTTATCCCGTCAGCCAGAAGGATGGGAGAGCTCCAGGTGCTTTCCATCGAGTCTCCTTATCTGGTCTTCCACAGGGACAAGGTTGTCCTGCGCTCCTACCGAAATTCCTTCCGAAGGTGGCGTCGGAGTTTCACCTTAACCAGGTGTTGACTCTGCCGGTGTTCTACCCCGAATATAGGCTCCATACTTTGGACCTTAGAAGAGCGCTCACTTATTGTAAGGAGCGGACAGCTGAAGTTCGGGGAGAGGTTCGCCAGCTGTTTGTCACCTACACTGAAGCCGCACCTGGCAGACCTGCAGCCAAGCGGACGATAGGCAGGTGGGTCACCTCCTGCATAGATCTCTGCTATAGGTTAGCGGGCATGGAGCCTCCCAGAGGGATAAGAGCTCATTCTACCCGCCATACTGCTGCATCGGTGGCTGCTTCCAGGGACATCTCTATCCAGGAAATCTGCAGGGCTACTACCTGGAAGTCCACTCACACCTTCATCACCCACTACCACATCGACCTTGAGTCACGCCGGGATGCTGGTATAGGGGCCTCGGTTCTCCAGTCTTTATTTCTCAAGTAGGGGGTGTGCGCCTTGCCTCCCTCCTCCCGGAGAACTGCTAGGAGTCGGCCAGACAGTGTGGATGAACAACATATCCATGTCCCTAGAAATACAGGTTACTCACCTGTAACAGGAGTTCTAGGAATGGTATATGTTGTTCATCCACATTCCAACCTTCGGCTTGACGCTTGCAACCACCGACTTCCATGAGCCTAGATCTAAGGCGTCATGGGGGCGGGCCGAGGGTTTTACCACCGGGTGGGTGGGAGGAGCCAGTTGAAGACCTTCCGGCAAGATTTAAAGCGGCAAGGAACTTGCCAGACAGTGTGGATGAACAACATATACCATTCCTAGAACTCCTGTTACAGGTGAGTAACCTGTATTTTCCATCCTATAATCCTATGGGCTTCTCTCCAAATTTTCAATGATAATTTAGTGGTCTGCAACAATAACATCGAGTTTACCTTATTTTCTGGACTCGATAATAAATTTCTTATACAGCTACTTCTTAACTTATTTTCTTCTAGGTCTATCCAACTAGGTTTCTCTGTACAAGAAAAAAAGGGTTTTAATTGAGCTGCAAAAAATACCATTTGAAATTTGGTAGAGCAAGATCTCCATTGTCCGTGGAAGCATATAATTTCTTCAGACTAATCCTGGGGGCCCCGCCCTTCCAAACAAAATTTCTTATTTCTGACTCTAGTTTTTTAAACATTTTATCCGGAATCCATAGGGGTAGAGACTGAAAAAGGAATAGTAAACTTGGTAATAAATTCATCTTTACTACATTCACTCTTCCAATAACCGTTAAGGGTAATAAAACCCATCTTTTTAAATCAATTGGAATTTTTTGTATTAATGGATTATAATTAGCCTTATATATTGCCTCCTTATTTTGTGTGATCCAAATCCCCAAATATTTAATTTTTTTCTTTACCTCTTAATTTGTCTGTAACTTAAATTCTACTAGCTGAAAATGTGAACTAAATGGTAGAACCTCAGTTTTAGCTATATTAATTTTATAGCCTGAAATCTTTGAACATTTTTCTACAGTCCGCATTACATAAGGGTATGAATGCAATATATCCTCTAAATACAATAAAACGTCATCTGCATACAGTGAAATTATCTGCCTCCGGCCTTCCACCCATAAGCCAACAATTTCATTGTCCTGTCTAATGGCTTGTGCCAATGGTTCAATATAAATATTGAAAAGCAGTGGGGAAAGTGGGCACCCCTGCCTTGTACCCCTACCCATTTGGACTGGATGTGTAATCTGGTCATTAGTCTTTATACAGGCCATAGGGTTTTTATATGTTTGCTTAATAACATTAATGAAACCCGTCCCAAATCCACATTTTTGCGAAGTAAAACAGAGGTAATCCCACCCAACCCTATCAAAAGCCTTTTCGGCATCTAACACTACTAAGGCAGCATTTTGTGAATTCGATATGTCCATTATATTCATTGTACGTCTTATATTATCCATTAATTTCCTTTCTGGGATAAAACCAGTTTGATCTACATGTGTAATTTTATTAATGATTTTAGAAAGTCTTTTCACTAAGATGCTAGTAAGAATCTTATAGTCAGAATTTAAAAGTGAGATAGATAGGTCTATAAGAGTCGCACTTCCAAGTAGGTTTATTCTGTTTTAACAGAAGAGTGATATTTGCTTGAAAAAAGGATGGGGGGGGATCACCTCCGCTCATTATATCATTGAATAAAGGGAGAAATATCTGAACCAAAGAATCTCTAAATGACTTATAAAATTTGTTCCTGAAGCTGTTGGGTCCTGCAGCTTTATTATTAGCTAGTTCAGAAATAGTTTCCGTTATCTCATATACAGTAATTGGTTCTTCCAAATCCTTCTGATCTTGCTTTGTTAAAGTTCTAAACCCCTAAAACATTCTTCATATTCATCCCTAGCCACCTTATTTTCTTGTGTGTATAATTTAAGAAAATATTTAACAAAGATCTCATTGATTTGTAATGGGTCTGAATCTTCCTGACCATTTTCATTTTCTATTATATCTATAATTTTTTGTGTTCTTTCTTCTTATAACTGAAAAGCCAGAAGCCTATCCAGCTTTTCCCCCCAAAAATAGCACTTTGCCCTGGCTCTAGCCAAGGCACACTTTGCTTCATTTTCCACTAAATTCTTGATTTTGTCTCATAAAGAGAGGACCCTATACAGGGTCTGCCCTGTCAATAGATGGTGAGATTCTGCCTCTGCCAGTTCCCTTTCCAGGGTCTCCACTAGACACTGTTCAGATTTTGTTTTAAAGGAAAAATATGTGATACATGAACCCCTTAAAAAAGCTTTTAATACATCCCATATTACATCACTTTTTATCTCTGCATCATTATTATCCTTTAGGAAATTCCCAATATCTCCCTTAATCATTGTTATAAATGCTTCATCTTCAAGCAAAAAATGTTTAAATATCCACTGCCTTTGAACCTTATTAATATTAGATTGTTTAATATGCAGCTAGACTGAGGCATGATCCAAAATATTTATTGAATCATATCCAGTGTTTTTGATGTTCCTTCTCAGTTGTCTAGAAATCAAAAAATAGTCAATCCTTGAAGAGGAATTATGCCTTAAAGAATGAAAAGAATAAACTTCCTTATCTGGGAAATAGGCTGTCAGGGGATCAATTAAGTCCAGTCCCTCTATATATTTTTTAAGTAATGGAATTATCTTACGTTTACTCTCTTTAGTTCCTGGACTTCCATCTATCAAACTTAATGTTATATTGAAGTCCCTGGCTATAATATAAGGCTTTGGAAACTTCACAGTTTCACCAAACATTTGATTAAAAAAATCTGGACTTTCTTCATTTGGAGCATATATTGAATCCAAAATATAATACAGATAATTTTTTTTATACCTATTATTATATACATCCCTTCAGTATCACAGTGCTGAGCTGTAACAGAAAAACCTGCCCTTTTTAATATAAAAATGGCTGTTCTTCCTGATTTGCCATTATAACTTGAGAAAGTCCCTTCAGCTCTACAAAGATTCTTAAAATACACAAAATCTCTTTTCTCAAAGTGTGTTTCTGACAACATGAGGCAATCTATTTTTTTCCTTCTGGATTGGTTTATTATTGCTCGAATTTTGGTCTGCTCCCTTGCTCCTTTCACATTCCATGTCATAATTTTAATTAAATCCATCATGACTTACTATTTTTGATTTTTTTTTTAACAACTATTTTTCTGGCCTTCCAGCTCGGAACTCTCTCGGGCCATACACTCGCCGACTCGCTCTACCACCTGCTGTGTTCCCCTACATCTTCAATTTCGTCACGGTTCCCCGGGTCAGGGGGAGGCAACCCGGGGAAGCCGCAGGGGGCAGTGACGGGGAACCAGCATTGGGTGTGTGGAGGTGGCACTGGTAGAGCCGTTGCCTATCTGAGCTGGAGGGGTATTTCTGGATGTTTACACCCTCAACGTTGGACGTGCAATGCAGCCCAGCCCGTGATGTGGGTGCTCCAACCCACGCCGGGAAGGCCGCTGCCAATGTCTTCCCCTCGCTCATGAGCCCCTGGGTGTCACAGTGCCACCGATCTCCACTGGGGGCCGCTGCTGCGCTGGGCTACCCCTGGATCCTTCCCCGAGAGAGGAGAGCAGTCCTCCGGATGCTCGATCCTTTCTCCCCTGCTGACCCACGGCGGTCTGGGCTCGTTCCAAAACCCAGGTCACTGGCGCAGCGCGAGGTGTGGTGTCCAGCGCCTCAACCCTCAGCGCCACCGGGCCGACACTATTTTTGATCTTAAGCATGCAATCAAAAAGGTACCCCGCTCCCGAGATCCACAGACACAGAACACTAAACCAGTTCAAACAGAAAAATACAATTTTAAATATCTTAAACTGGTTGCACCCTCACCAATTCCCAGAATTTGTGAATTAAAAGCATATTTTTGTCCTTGTTTTTCTTTTTTAAATGGTCTGTTATCTTTTCAGTTACCAAAACAATCGGAAAGTTTCTACCAGTCTACTGCTCCCTTATCCCCCACTCAGAATCTCTCAATGTAAGCCATAGGACAGAAAAAACTATGGATAGTTGCAATAAAAGAAAAAATCTGATATTCATTAGGAGACTCAAATCTCTCCTCAGAAAATGTTTACCTTTTTTCCCCTTAATTTCTTCCTATGGTAAACTGCATCCCCCCCCCCCCAAAGATGGACGAAAAACATCTGGTGACACAACAAGTTCACCAGAAGAGCTACTGTTAAGCTGGTATGAGAAAACAGGTGTGCCCTTCATAGGGAAACCTCTAAAAAAAAAAGAAAATTAGGCATTACAAAACAAAAAAGGATGCTAGGGAAAAGCGGGGTCATACTGGACATTTCTATTCAAACATATCTCTCTCATGTGTTACAGAAATTTTTTTTTTCTCTTCCTGCTTCCTCATAGCTATCTGCTATATTCCATTAAACAGACTGACTCCCATTTATTACTTTACTATGCCTTTCACATCCGAGATTAACTCTAAGTCCCTCCATTTTCATTTTTTAACCATTCTTTAATAGTCCGTTCCGCATCAAGAGAAATGTAAAACTGTTTTTCTCTCCTGCTTTGTTGTATTGATGTACCTGTTATACCCTGTTGTACTCTCCCGGATCGTTCCTGAAAATAGGCATAAAACTTGTCTAGTGTACCTACCCGGTTAACAAAAACTAACTAAATAAATATAAAAATCCGAATTTTGCCTTGGAACCAAACTTTTAATTTAGCTGGGGGAATCATCACAAAGCGCACATTCATTTTAGCCAACATGCTTTTAGCATTCGCAAATGCCTTTCGTTAATTTATGACTTCGTATGGCAAATCTGGAAAGACTTGAGCTTTGGTGCCTGCTATTTTAAGGCCATTTTCCAATCTAGCTTTTTTCAAGATCTCCTCTCTGTCTTGGAAATGATGCGGTTTGATAAAAATAAATCAAGGCTGTGATCCTAGGTATCTTGGATTTTTCATTGCCCTGTGGGCCCTATCTAGCTCTACTTTCTTATCTGGATACGATCTCCCAAGGGTCTCCGTCAGGCTTTTTCCAAAAATTCTAGCGGATTTTCACCTTCCATACCTTCAGGAATTCCCCCGAGTTTTAAATTGCCCCTTCTACTCCGCATCTCCAGGTCCTCAATTTTAAAGCGTAATTTTTCTAGCTCCTCTGAATGTAAATTAATTTTTTTCTGGATTGGGTTAAATGAATCCTCGAGTGTACTCACTCTTTCTTCTAGCTCTGCTGTTCTTATATTCATTGCGTTGAACTTCTGAGAGAGATCAGTACCTGAGCTTGTCAGCTCTGCAATAGAAAGTTTATTTTTAATGCCATCTCTGATTTCCTTTATTAAAGAGTTAGTCTCTTCTCCTTGAGAACATAAAGTTTTTGACTGAGTATCACACTGAATATCCTGTGGTGCAACTGCCAATTCAAATTCCTCCTCCTCAGTAAGCAATTCAGGCTCTTCTTGTATTTTATGTAGAACCTTCGCTTGCTGGGGTAACAAACCATGGTGATCTACAGGCCCTTCTGATCCTGGAGAGTCGGCTGACAAAGAGCCGCCTGGCAATTCCTTTCTTGCGACATTCCTTCTTGCAGGTCAGTTACACCTAAACCCAAAGCTTCAGATCTCTCTCCTAGATGCTTATTTAAATTTAAATTTGAAGTCGGGGATTTTAAAAAATTAAACAGATTTTCCGATGATCTTTTCAGACCGCCTGCAACATTCATTGTTTCAAAACTATTGATAGGCCTTCCTCACTTCTTCTGAGGTTCTTTTTCAGTGAGATTCAAATTTCCTTTTTGCATAGACGAACACCGCGCTTTGTGAGACATTACCCCCCAGGTTACTAAATAAAAAAAAAAGAGGCAGATACGATTTCAAGATGCCACTTCTCCTGTCTGCAAGTGGGATCTCAGCTTGAGGACACAAAATAAATAACAAAGAGATTCACAGATGTTTTCCCGTCCTGTTGTTTGTGTCCTACAGCAGTCCTGCAACAATCTTCCGTGCCACAAGCAAAAGCAAACCGGAGCAACTATTTCACACAAGGAACATCAAACAGTCAATATAAATACATAAGGGGTACTTATCATTCTTTCCCCTAGCAATTCATGAATCCATTTGCTGAAATATTCTCTGTTTGTGTTTCATTTAACCCCGCGAGGCAGCGCTCACGTCTGTTCAGCTGACCAGCGTGTCCGCCATCTTGGAAAAAAAAAGCTTGTCAGTTTTGATTCTGATCTGATTTAGCCTTCTTGTCTAAGTTACAGCCCTCTGTCATATGGATTTTCAGGTGGGAGGAGCGGGAGGAGTGATTGGGAAGAAGTCAATGGTTTTGGACCATCATGGACCTTATTGATAGTGGGGTTACTATATGGGGAAGGCAGGAACTGGTTCTTATCTCTTGCTATTCGGGGATGTGTTACTGTTGTTTTGTTGGGGTATGTGTTACTTCAGGGGATCTTGGGGGATGGAGTGTGCGTGGGAGTTTCAGGGGAAGGGCGGCAGAGTGGCTCTCTTTGTCCTCCAGTATATTTGTTGTATCTGATGAACAGTGTCCCACCTAGTGTGTTTTATCTTTCAGACATTGATGGCTAATTTAAATACCTTTGCCACTTGGAATGTCAAGGGTGTCTGATCTACTACCAAGAGATACCGAGTCCTTAAACAGATGCAGCAACTTCAGTGTGATGTTACTTTTTGCAGGAGACTCATCTTCTTGAGAGTAAAGATAATTTATTTCGAAGACAGAATATTAGTCAAGTTTTTACAGTGGGTGGAAGCACAACTAGTAAGGGGGGTGGCAATTCTCTTTTCAAGGAGAGTTTTCTTTGTATGTCTGTAGTGTTTGAAAGACACATGTGGCATATATATCTTTCTCAGGGGGACCCTTGACCGCACAGAGGTTTTGCTTGGATGCATCTACATGCCCCATTCAGACACCCCTTCCGTTTTTACAGAATTAGCATCCCTGCTTGCTCCCTTTCTTTCTCTTCCTATGCCTTTAGGGGGAGATTGAAATCTACCATTTACTCCTGATATGGACAGGATGGTTAGGCCCCTGGTTGACTTGTCCCCTGCTCAGCGTTCCCTCCGGGAGATAGTTGACCTCCTTGGTTTGTGTGATCCTTGGCAGTTGCTGAACCCTCAATTGAGGGAATACACCTTTCAATCTCTGGTTCATGGCTCCTTATCAAGGATCAATTACTTTCTTGTCAGCCGGACCCTACTGGGGGCATGCTGGGCTGGGTCATCTCTGACCATTCCTTGGTATGGGGTAAATTCTTCATATCACCCTTACATAAGAATGAAACCCTATAAAAATTAAATAATCAGTTACTGAAGGAACCACACATTGTCACCCATATTATAGGATGGATTGAACTATTTACATCTGGTAACATGGGCTAAATAGAGAAACCAGACTTAAGAGTGGAGTGCACTAAAGTGTTTTCTCCTGGGCGAATTTATTCATCTAGTGGCAGTTAGGAAATGCAAACGGGAGCAAGCAGCAACAGATCTTCTTTCCCATATTAGATATTTGGAGGGAAATCTGTCACCCACCTCCAATGAACCTCTCCGACAAGAACTCATATTATTACAGGATCAGCATGAAGAGCTCTTATGTGAGAAAGCGGAGTTTGCAATTCTCAAAACACATGCTAAATATACCGATCAAGTGGAAAAGGCAAGACCGTATGCTGGCTTTCCATCTTAAAAAGCAAGAGGCCTCTCGGCTGATAACTGTCATCCAGTCACCAGTGGATGGTTCATTAAAAAACATCTCCTAAGGAGACTGTGACAGAATTCAAGCAGTATTACCATGTCATTTATGGCTTATTGCCTACCCCACCCTCTCCGCAATCAGTTATTGACTATTTGGCTTCCATCCCTCGCCCCACACTGAATGAGACCCAGCAATCTCTTCTCATTGCTCCATTAACAGAAACTGAAATTCTCTCAGCCATCCCAACATTAACAACAGACAAGACACCGGGTCCTGATGAATTCTCCCCAGATTTCTACAAAACTTTTGTCAAGGAACTTGTGCCCTAGCTGTACCACTTTTATCAGCACATTTTCACTTCTGTACTATTGGATCAGTCCCTCCTAGAAGCTCTGATGGTGCTAAACCAGATAAGGTTTCAGAGAAAGTCACAAGCTATAGACCGATATCGCGCCTCAATTACGATAATAAAATTATAGCAAAGATTCTGGCTACCACAGTTGGACAGGTGTGGTCAGGGCTTATTGGTCCTTAGCAAGTGGGCTTTATAGCCACCTGCTCCTCGTCAGATCATCTTTGCAAACTCGTTTGCATCTTTTCTACGTCGTCCAGAGATTTACGGCACCTCGGTGGCCTTGGTCTCCTGGGATGCAGAGAAGGCTTTTTATAGAGTTGACTGGCACTTCCTGTTTGCTGCCCTGCATCATTTCAGTTTCCCACCCCAATTTCATAAATGGATTAGAGTCCTTTACTCATCCCCTAGTGAGCACATATACTGCAATGGTATTTTTTTCTTCCTTTTTCCCCTCTATTTTCGGGCACTAGGCAGGGATGTCCCCCTGTCCCGTCTTTTATTTAACTTCTACTTGGAGCCTCTCCCTCTTAAGCTTAAATCCATTTTGGACTTTATGGGGGTGCAGATAGGTTCTCAGGAGTTAAAGATTTTTGTTTATATGGACAACATCTTACTTCACTTGGTGAGCCCAAAAGCTGCCATCCCTGCCGCCTTAGATACTATCTGTGAATTTAGTTCTCTATCGAACTGTAAGCTTAATCTGGAAAAAAAAATGCAGTCATGCCACTAAACCCGAGTCCTCAGCGCTGACATCATTGAATTTGATATGTCCTGGTCCCCTAAATGCCTTAAATATCTAGGAATTTTTCTTTCTCAGAGTGAGATCCAAATGAAAAAAATTTACTTTACGGACCTAGTTTCCACTCTCCAACAAGATTTGTTAAGATGGTGGATGCTACCTCTGTCTCTCTGGGGTAGAATTCATCTTATCAAGATGAATATCTTGCCTTGTCTTTACTACCCAATTAACATCTTAAATCTCTGGCTCCCTCTCTTGGTTAAAAAAGATTCACACTTTAATTTCTATCTTTATATGGTCAGATAAACCTCTGAGACGTGTCTAGAATAAGTTGGCAGCACCAAAGGACCATGGGGGTCTCCAGCATCCACATTTTGGTCTTTACTATTGGGCCAGTCATGCAAGTAAATATCTAAGGTGGACTTGTCCAGCTCCAGGTGCAGATTCGTCTTCTTATTTTCCTATCTGGCTGACCCTGGAACAGGACCTGATAAGGAAATCTGGTTTGTCCCCTTGGGCCCTAATGTATGTTGCTCCCTGGGAGTTGTCCACCGCACTCTCAAAGTCTTTACTTGGACTTTTGATTAGAGTTAACTCCCAGTTATGTTCATTTTTGTAATACAATGGAAAGACCTTTCCCAACTGGTTTTCCAGGATCCTAATTTTAAAATAGGTGGGAAGCCTATTTCAGACTTGCTTGCCTCAGCTTGCAGATGTGAAAGTGGTCGGCTTGCTCCGGGATGGTACCTGCCTTTCTTTTGCAGACATTCTACAGTTATTTCACCTGAGTGAAACATTTATTTTTAAGATGTATCAGCTTTGTCATACAGTAGTGCAACACTCTGAGATGAATTTTGTCCACGCAAATTCACTAGAGTTCTTGCAGTCACTACAAGACTTAGCTTCCCTGTCCCATTCTATATCTAAGTTGTTCACCAGTTTGTTTACTAGGGCTTATCCAGAGATAGATGGAGTTTCTAGGTACTGGAATTCCCAGTTCTCACAGCACACTTTTAACTGGTGTAGGATTTGGAAGGAGACATACTTTATGTCACACAGGACCGGTTGCATCTTACCCAGTTCCATGTTCTTAATAACTTGTACATTACACCAGTCAAATTGGCTAAGATGGGTAGAACCAGCTCTTCGAACTGCTCGAGATGTGAACAGCAGGAGGGGTCAACTCATCATATATTTTGGGACTGTCCTAAGGTTGCCCCATTGTGTTCATCCATCAAGCAGGAGGTGGATCATTTACTGGGGATCAACGGTTACTTTATCCCCGAGATATGCATAGTCGAGGATTATTCTACCATCGATGTCAAGGAATGTAGATATTTCACGGCCTTAATAGCATTGACAATTAAAAAAACTAGTTCTACGTCACTGGTGTGACACGGTGAATATATTCTACAACGAGTGACTGCAAGAACTCTTATTTGATATTAGGGTTGAGAGGATGGTTGCCAGTTTGCATAACCGTCTGCTGCTGTTCGAAAAGGTTTGGGGCAGGCTGCACTCTTTATACACATTCTAAATTGAGAAGGCATCCCTTGTGCTGATTTTACTTGTTATATTTAATAAGGATTGAGTGGATAATATATAATCTATCATCAGTCATGGGTATTGTGCCACTCTGCTATGGGGGAGGGTGGGAGGGTTTTATGAGTGTTACTGTTGTATGTTTATTTGTATGTATTGTGTCTGTTCTTGTAGTGTATAAAACTTCAATAAAGCTTATTAAATTTCCAAAAAAAAAAAAATTTGGGGACTTCCCATTCTTGGGCACTGACTTGTTTGGGCCAGGGGTCGAAGGGCAACTTACTCCCATTGAGAGGTCCATTGCCACCCTGGACTTGGTGACCTGCACCCAGAGGGATCACAAGGGCTCTAAGCCTCAAAAAGAGAATCCCTTCCGGCCCCTCTCTGCTCCTGCAGCCAAGCCGTGCCAGCCCCCAGCTGGGCAGCAGGCCCAGGCTTTGCATCCCCGCCTAAAGTCTGTTGCTTTGGTCGTCCGGAAACCAGGAGGTCAGGGGTCCCAGTGGTTCCTCAGCCGGTCCCTCCTCCGCTTCCAAGCCTGCCCAGTGACAGGATGGGGGGTTTCTCTCCATGCCTGTCCAGACCCCTGCGGGTCCTCCCACTTCCTTCCCGCCTGGTATGCTGTTACTATGAACAGGTGGGTCCTCGAGTTGGTCGGTCAGGGTCTGCCTCTGGAATTTGAGGCTTACCCACCTTGCCGAGCCAGTGCCCCACGGGAGGACATGGTGTCCGCCAACATTCTGTCAGCCCTTTGGGAAGACATTGCCTAGCTCCTCCCGAAGGAGGCTGCGGTTCCTGTCTTGGACCCCCAGTACACCCAAGGTTTGTCTCCAGGTACTTCCTGGTGCCAAACCGGATGGGGGGCTAGTGCACCATCTTAGATCTGCACAACCTGAACAAATTTCTTCAGCCGCACACTTTCAGGATGGTCACTCTGTCTCAGATTATACCACCTCTGGAGCAGAACATGTGGTCCTGCTCTCTGAATCTTCAGGATGCATTCTTCCACGTCCAAATCCATCCGTCCCATAGCTGGTTCCACGATACAAGTTCCAGGCCATGTTTTTCGGCCTCTCCTCAGCTCCCAGGGTCTTCACTAATGAATTACAGTGTTGGCAGCCTACCTGAGGTGCTGAGGTGTCTGCGTATACCCTTACCTGGACGACTGGCTCATAGCAGGTCCCACCAGAGAGGAGCTGGAGCAGTCCAGGGATCTGTACCTCCAGACCTGCATATCCCTTGGCCTTCTGGTCAATGAGGCCAGGTCAGAACTCGTACTCTTGCAGGTGATTCATTTCATTGGGGCAGAGCTCGACTCTTGCAGAGTCAGGGCTCGGTTTCTGGTGGACCGGGCAGAGACCCTCTCCTCCTTTGCCTGATCATTTCTAGGTTGGGCAGTTATGCCCTGCTTGGGACTTCCTACATCTCCTGGGATAGATGGCGGCATGCACCAGCATGGTCTGTTGGGCCTGGTGGAGAATGTTCTCTCTGCAGTGGGAGCTCGCCTGCCAGTGGTCTCAGCACAAGGGCCAGTTCAACCAGCTGACTCAGCTGATATGAGACGCCCTCCACTGGTAGTTAGTCCCAGAACATCTACAGGGGGGTATTCCATTTGTCCGCCCAGAGCCGATGGTCATCCTTATGACCGATGCCTCCCTGATGGGCTGGGATACCCAACTGGATGACCACAGTCCACAGGTTCTGGACCCCCGAGGAGTCTGGATGCCATATCAATCTGCTGGAACTTTGGGCAGCTCGGCTGGCACTGACAGCCTTTGCTCCGCACTTCCAGGATCAAGTTGTTAAGGTTTAGATGGACAACACCACGACCATGTACTACCTCAACAAACAGAGCAGGACACACTCCCTTCCTCTGTGCAGGGAAGCTCTCTGCATCTGGACCTTCATGCTTAGCCTGGATGCTGATCTCCTGGCCATCCATATGGCCAGCATCTCCAACCAACTGGTGGACTCCCTCAGCTGTGTGGGTGAGGCGTCTCACAAGTTGTCTCTCCATCCGGAGGATGTACACAGCCTGTTTTCCCACTGGGGCACTCCTCTTGTGGACCTGTGTGTCTCCAGGGAGAACGCAAAGCTGAGGTCATTTTGTGCTCGCCCACCTTGACAGGGAATGCTGCAGGGGGATGCCTTCTCAAGGCCTTGGACCCCGGGCCTTCTCTATGCCTTTCCTCCATTTCCCTTGACCCACAAAGTGCTACTCAAGGCCAGGAGGGACAAGACATGGATGATATTGGTGGCTGTGGACTGGCCCTGCCAGTTTTGGTACCCCAGTCTCTTCAGCCTCAAATGCAGGCTCCCGAGGTGTCTTTTTTTATGCCCAGACCTGCTCTCATGCAATCAGGGGGAAGGTATTCCATCTGGACCTTCAGTTGCAGCCCCTGACAGCCTGGTTTCAGAGTGGCTAGAGTTCCAGGCTTTGGGTCTATCCGACAATGTCCTCACTGTGGTCGAGGCTTCTTGGAAGGAGTCGACCTGAAAATGCTATGCCTTCAAATGGAAGAGGTTCTCCATTTGGTGCCAGGGTAAGGGCCTGCCAGTTTTGGTACCCCAATCTCCTCAGCCTCAGATGCAGGCTCCCGAGGTGTCTTTTTTTATGCCTGGACCTACTCTCATGCAATCGGGGAAGGTATTCCATCCAGACCTTCAATTGCAGCCCCTGACAGCCTAGTTCCTGAGTGGCTAGAGTTCCAGGCTTTGGGTCTCTCCGATGGTGTCCTCACTGTGGTCGAGGCTTCTTGGAAGAAGTCGACCTGAAAATGCTATGCCTTCAAATGGAAGAGGTTCTCCATTTGGTACCAGGGCAAGGGTCTTGGTCCCTTATCTTGTCCAGTGGCTAGCATTCTCAACTACCTGTGGTCCTGCTCTGTCTGGCTTCCAGTAGACGACCCTCAAGGTGCACCTAGCAGCCATCTCTGCTTACCAGGTGTGGGCTGGTGTGCAGTTGATGGCACAGGAGGAGGTGGTCTGGTGCTTTCTTAAAGCCTTGACCATATTTCCCCTTCAGTGCATGAACCACCACCACCTTGGGACTTGTTGCTGGTGTTGGCAAAGCTCATGGGCAAGCCATTCGAACCAGTGCACAGATGTGAAATGTCTCACCTGTCACGGAAGACCGCCTTCCTGGTGGCTATCATGTCAGCCAGAAGGATCAGTGAGCTCCAGGTGCTCTCAGTGGAGAATCCTTACCTGGTCTTCCACAGGGACAAGGTTGTCCTTCGTCCCAACCTGAAGTTCCTCCCGAAGGTTGTGTCTGATTTTCACCTTAACTAGGTGATGAATCTTCTGGTTTACTTCACCAACCACACCTCAGAGGCCATAGTTCCATATGTGTGGCCTGCTGCAAGAGATCCTCTCGATGATCTACTGTTACGGTAAGTTTTTACGTAACTGTACCGTCTCTTCACTGCTTGATGGTCATCAGTACCACTCCACCCATTATGTACTCCGCACCTGTGTTGGGGTCAATACTTTTATACATATTTTGTCTGCCCTTACCCCCCCCCCCCACTGTCTTGACCCACCCAGCCCCATCACTGACATATCTCAGGACTTACAGGTTTATCATCACTTACACAAAGCCATATTGGCAAGTGGCTTGCCATATAGGGTCATGCAGTGGCTGCATGGAATGTCAAGTGAGTCAAGGCATTTTCCAGCATTTCTTCCTGTGGACATCTGCTTGTGACGTATACAGATGTGTGTGCTGACGCACGTGCATACTGCATCAACACACAACCCACAGCACACCTGCTGGCCCTGCCGATGCTGACACACAGTGTCTGCCAGGTGGTGGGACTCAGAAAGGAGAAGACCTGTCTTTGGGATGCTCAATCCTCCCTCATCCACCAGCCCCCGAGCGGCCCTGGTCTGTTCAGGAACTTGGATTGCCAGCATTGCAGGAGGTAAGGCATGGTATCTGGTGAAAACCATGGCAGTATAAACACGCAGGCAAAACAGCGTGCACAGTTTAGGAGTTTGTTTGTATATATTAGCGCAGTTTTTCACCGTGCCCATTTTCTGATGTCTGCATGGCACCTTTTCTCACCATGCATTTATTCTGGCATGGTTTTGACCTAAACCCTAAGGCATACAGCGCGTCAGCCTTCCACACCATCTGTCTGGGTAGCATCAGTACTTTACAGTAACAGTTCTGAAGAACAAGAATTTCCAACATTGGTTAAAATATATACAAAACTTGGCATTGTATAACAACACTGTATACCAATGTGAAACAATCTGGGGACAGGGGGTAACCAGCGGGGTACGGCAGGGATCAATCTTTGGGCCAGTCCTGTTCAATGTCTTCATTAGTGACATTGCAGAGGGGCTGGAACAAAAGGTCTGCCTGTTTGCAGAGGATACCAATATCTATAACAGGTTGGATACTCCGGAAGGGGTAGAGAACAAGAGAAAGGAACTAGGCAGGCTTCAGAAATGGTCTGAGGAGTGGCAACTGAGGTTTAATTGAAGGAACTGCAAAATTTTGCATCTGGGCCATCGAAACCCCGGGGAGAGCTACTGGATGGGAGTTGAGTTGCTGGCAATCACCAAGGAACAAAGGGACCTGGGGGCTATAATTTTAGATCACCTAAAAATGTCAAAGCAGAATGCAAAGGCAGTGGGGAGGGCCACTGGCATGCTGGGGTGCATATTCAGGTGTATCGCCTGCACAAGGAGGGAGGTGGTGGTGCCGTTATAGAAAACCCTGGTCAGGCCTCATGCGGAGTACTGCGTGCAGTTCTGGAGGCTGCACTGTCGAAAGGACATAAACAGGCTGGACATGGTCCAGAGAAAGGCGACTAACATGGTACAAGGCTTGCATCACAAAACTTACGAGGACAGATTAAGGGACCTCAATATGTACTCACTGGAGAAGAAGAGGGAGAGAGGGGACATGATAGAACATTCAGGTACCTCAAGGGATAAACTAGGTGCAGGGGCGATCCATCTTCCAATACAGGAGGAGTACAAGAATGAGGGGACATGACATGAAATTGGAAGGAGGCACATTAAGAAAGAATGTGAGGTTTTTCTTCATGGAGAGGGTAGTGGACGCATGGAATGGTCTGCCACAGGAGGTAGTGGGAGCAACTACTGTGGGTGGATTTAAACATGCATGGGACAGGCATAAGGGAACCATAGAGGTAAAGTTGAGGGAGGGTCAGAAGCCGTAATGAAGTGCAGGGCTTTTGGGCAGACTGGATAGGCCTAGTGGTCCTTATCTGCTGACAATTTCTATGTTTCTGTGTCTGTATGCACTTCCACACCTACATACATATGCGAATCTAAGCAGGAATTCCGAGCACAGGTTCCAACAGTATTACTCTGTTTCAAAAAGGAAGCAAATTCATTGCCAAAATCTTCATTAATGCATCAGCACGCCGTCTCCAGCACCACTTCCCTTCTCGTACAACAGTGCTGACCCTCGTCTGGCACCTGGCCTTCCACGCTGTTTACTGCGCTCTGACAACTATTACAAACAACCTTCCCTATCAGTTTATGTCAGCCACCTGTGGTACTCATACTTTTTCTCCTTTATTAGTCCCAGCATTCATATACCCTGCTCAGAATACCAATTCCAATTTCACCTTGTTTACCAAGGACAATCAGATGAAAACAGAAAAGGACCTCCTGGCCCACCTACTGTAGTCTGCTGTAAGGTCCCTACCTACTATGCTACCATGGATCCTAATTGCTCTTCAACCTTACCGCCTCTCCCCGCCCTGTTACTAAGGTTCCTTTTGTTGACTACCAGGCATATTTGACACTGACACCATCACATACACCATACAAGAAAACATTCTGCATTGACAAATGCTTGTTAAGTACTAGCTCATATTCTGTTACCGTTTCATCTGTACAGGTGGTTTTGTTATCCCTGTGGGCGTTTCTGATTTATACATAGACAGTAAGTGCCATTTTAGAATGCTATGATAACATTTAATGTCCTTTGCTCAGCTCTTCCATTGTTTGAACAATGCATCCATGTTCTACTACAGAACTCTGTGGCTGGAGAAGGACATAAACTACATCATACAGTTCTAAAATGGCACTTAACACCAGAGTGTAAATCAGAAATAACCACTGGAGGTTACTAACAGGCAAGCTCTGGATTCACTGGTGCTCACAACTGTCATCTTTCCTCACCCCTCCTCTCCCACTATTCCCAATCCCCCCACCCCTCCCTCCTCCACCTCCTCCCCTCCCACTGTTCACAACACGAAAAGCCTCCGGCTGCTACTCTCATTTTCTGCCACATATAGTACTACTCCCTCTCACAAATTTCCCCTCTCTCCAAACTCTAATCATACTACCTAATTCCTAACTTCTTCTACCCCCTGTATAGTACTGAATTATTGATTTTATGTGTTGTAACATCATATGTTTCACTTAATATGTTTGATTGTTCACCCCTACCTTTCTGACATGGAGCCTTTGTAAATGAGCTGCCTGGCACTCAAAGGTATTTGTAATCCGAGATTGAAATAAATAATAATAGAATTTGAACCAGTTCAAAAATACTGCTTCTACTGGGAACAAGCATTTGTCAGTGCCAAATGTTGTCTTGCTGGCATTGGCATTGGTAGTGCAGAAGTTAGAGAGATGCATAGTAGGAATGGCAGTGAAGTATTGAACTGACGCCAACCCCACCACCACCCTGCAGAGACTGACAGGTAGTGGGGTGTGCCTTTGGGTTGTCGGCCATAACGCTCATGCCATTTCACATCACCCTACCCTGCTGACACTAACATGTGTCACGGTGTGCCTTGGGGTCTTCGGGCCTTATGCTCACCCCATGCCATAAGGAAATACGTTGAGATGGATGCACTGTATGAGAATAGGGTGAACTTTGGAGCTGAAGAGTCCAAGGCTCATCTCGATGCCTGTCAGTGGATGCAGGCTGGGGGTGGAATGGCGTGAGCATTACAGCCGGAAATCCCAAGTCACACCCCTGACACCTGTCAGTCTCTACAGGGTGGGGCATTACAATTGGAAACCCTAATGCCCCAGGCCAGTGACTGGTCATGACCAACTCCCTAAAGAGCAGGCTACCCCTCCGCCATTGTCAAATTAAGGATGTTAAACAAAACCAAACTTAAGGGGACAGATAACTACAGGAGATGGAGTAGACATGGCTAGCCAAATCAAAGGAACAGAAGAATGAAGATGACAAACCAGATCTCAAAGAGGTGATCAAAACTCTAAAGCCTGTTCCAAGAAGGCAGCGACCTACTTTGGTTAAAATGACCCCAGGGGATCAGTTGTTAAAAGACATCAGTCACAGCAATGTGGCCAATCTTAAACCATGGAGTATCTCTGAGATAGGATAGGATAGGGATCAAATTAAGAATGTTTAACTTTACTAATATTTACACACACGGCCAGTCATAGACCATAAATTCTGTTCGGATACATTTGTTTGTTTGTTTGTTGAAATGTTTTATTTAGGGCTAGGCAAGCAATACAGAGACTCAGACACATCTTGTTTACAGATGCACCGGTGGGAAGAGGATGGAGGAAATGATTGATTAAAATTTATTTTTCACAGGAAATAACATTTGTTGGGACAAAGTCCCATTTACAACAAAGTCCTGCATTCCAATCCATTATACAAAACATTAAACAATTTACAAAAATATGATACAAATACAAAAAGGAAAAACACAACAATTACTTTAAAAACATGTGCAAGAGGACCTCAAACAATCAAAGTAATTTTAAAACTAGAGAGGTTTGTGCTTGTCTTCAATGGTTCTGACAATTTATTCCAACTACGTGCTACACTATTCTGAAGTGTGCTGTCACCCAATCTATTAAAACTTCTGTGCGTTGGAATACTGTTCACTACTTTTCTTGTCTTAATATATATTTCCTTATTTGATTTTCTTATTACTTGTTTATGTAGTGGATGATTATATTTTTTGTGTAAAATCTTATGACATGTAACAAGCCAAAGATAATTTCTGTAGGTTTCAGGTTGAAGCCAGTTTAAGTTATTATAAATTACACAATGGTGCAACTTCTTACCACTGCCAGTAGCAAATTTTCCTATCCTATAATAAGCTTGATTAATCAGTTTTAAAGCTGATTTAGTCGAATTCATATAGATTATGTAACCATATTCCACTACTGGTAAAAGCATCTGTTTTGCCAACCGTTCTCTGGCTACCGATGGTAAACTACCCGCTACTCTTCTAAGAGCCCCTAATCTCCTATTTACTTTTTTGGTCTGAGCTGTTATGTGTTCTATATATGTCATCCTTGAATCTACTTGAAATCCTAAGTATCTGTAGCTGAGTACACCTTTAATTTTTGTTCCATCTTGAAGGTGGAGTTGCATCTCTGGCCTGTTTCCCCTATGTTGACCTACTGAGAACAGCATGCTCTGAGTTTTCTTCAAATTGAGGAGAAGGCCAGAACCCTCATCCATTTTTCCATTTGGAGCAGGTCATGTTGAAGTTTGACTGTCATATCTGTAAAATTGTCGGCAGACATCACCCACACAGTATCGTCTGCATACAATCTTCCTTCACTGTGTTTAATAACTTGAACAAGATTAGTAACATAAATGTTAAATAGTAATGGTCCCAGAATCGAGCTCTGGGAAACACCTCTCTCCAGTTTCCCAGGGCCCGACACTGAGGTTCCATATGCTACACATTGCTGACGATTAATCTGATATGAATTCAACCATTGTAACACTTTCCCTTGAATCCCTATCTCCCCCAGCCTTTCCAAGAGTATTTTGTGCTGGACCAAATCAAAGGCTTTAATGAGATCCACAAACACCGCCCTGGTACTCTTCCCCTGGTTCACAGATGTCACCACTAAGTCATTAAATTCCAACAGGGCAGTGCTTGTGAATCTCCCCTTTCTGAAACCATGTTGTTTTTCTGTTAATATATCATTAGATTCCAAAAAGTGATTCAGCTGTAAATGTACTCTAGGCTCTAAGATTTTTGACAGGATTGGCAAAAGAGCTATTGGCCTGTAGTTTGAGGGAGTTGTTTTGTCACCTCCTTTATAGATGGGAATAATTTTTCCTATTTTCCATATTTCAGGGACAGTGGAGCTACTCAGGCTCCAATTGTATGAAGAATCATAACAAATAGTAGACTTTGTTAGCCTAGCAATAAGCATATTTGATAGCTCAAATGCCCCCTCACCCCCTCTCCAATTTATTTGGGCCACTAATGTGTGTTCAGGCATCAGGCTTGGAGGGCAACGAGTAGCTGTATTTGTTGGTGGCACAAGTGCTGAGTAAATGACAGTGTACTAATACCATGTGTGCTGCACCATCCCTTCCAGAGAGCCAAACAGGTTACATTTAAAATGCACATGGCCCCTGCCAATACATTAGTCTGAGATCCAGGTTTGCTCCCCTTGGCTGGAGCAGCAGTGCGCTGGTCTCATTTGTCATTTTTGTAATGTTTAATTTTCTGACCCCCTTTATTAACTAGTGTGTTAACGTGTTCCTTCCATGCTATGATAAATATCTCCCTCATTTGTGAGTTAATTGCAGCTGATTTTATTACCATTCTGGACATTTCTAGATAATGGATAAGATCATTTAGATTCAATTAATTTCCAAAATATGTTTTGGTCAGTATTTCTGCTTATCAACAAACACTGGATGTTTAGATCATTCCAATGCGAATTCCTTCCCTGGTTAACTCATGCTTACTTATTGTCGTAGAAAAAGTCACAGATTGATGCCAGATAAGATCCTTTACTTATTGAGTCACATAAATTAATCAATTTCAAATATTGTGAAAATTAGCATCCTATAGGAGGGACATGGCAAGCGAGCCAGCACTCATGTTATGTGTTTATAAAATTAGAGCATAGATTCAAGTGCGCTTACAATAAAATATAAAATAAACCGAAGCCTGTCAGGTGTCTTCTCACCAGTGCCACACATTTACCACCATAGGTTGCCACACAAAAAGTACCTGGCTGAGACGATGGTCTCTTCACTGAGACTGGTGAAAAGGTCGAGGTGTTGGTCTGAAGTGTTCCTGGCAGGCGGCAGTGAAAGGAATGGCAGTACTGGAGCGGGAACCAAACGGTACAACCAACTCTCAAATCACAGTACCGAATGGCCACCAGCGTAAGCCAACAATTTGGCTGGGACTCAGACAAGAGGAGGACGGCTCTCAGACCGAGTGGACAGCAAGCACTGCAGCAAGGCATGGCTGGTTTACGGCAACACTCTCAGAGGTGACTGGTGCTCCGCTGAAGGCTCCCCCTTGGCTGGATCAGCAGTGTGCTGGTCTCTCTTCCTCCTGGTCTCCTCAGCCATCGCAGGCTGCTGCAGCTCTCTCCCTGTCCTAATCTCCTCCATCTCGAGTCCAAATCCTCACAATCTCTCCCCCAGTCCTGGGCTGGTTGTGGCAAAGGTGCAAAGCTCTCTCTGGTGGCTCCTTGTTGGTACACTCCGTTTGACCACTGCTCCAAGTGGTCCCAGGCTTGCGCGCTCGACTCACTGCTCAGCTTGCGCAGGATGACATCCACAAATGCACCACACCACCAGTAGCTCTTGGGGTTCGACCAATGGACAGGAAACAGGGACTTCAGCTATCTCAGCAGCTCGGTGGGCTCTCAGCTCTTCCTCCCAAGTAAACAGAATTACTACTTCCAACCAGGGGCATTTAAAAAGCCCACTGGCCCACTGTTTACTTGCCATGCCTCCTTTTCTCTACAATGCTGGACCTGATTGAGAATGCAGCATTCATGTCTCAATCAGGTCTGATGGCCATGGGCATGCACGCCATCCATAAGACTCTCCAAAAACATTACATGGATTCCGGGTACCGCCCTCGGTCTGCTGCAGCATGGTGTGCCAGATGTATCGGTGGCTACTTAGATTAAAACGGATGGCAGAGCCACCGCCATATTTCTTGCTTGTTACACCAGGCAAGGCATGTAGCGGAGGCGTGTCATCGGTGCCGCTGCATGACAAGCTTGGCTCTGATTGCGGTGGTGAAATTGTTTCAAGTTGGTGGCACTGAAAAATACTTGTGTCACCTGTAGCATGCTTGCTAATTGGCGAATGAGGGACGCACATTCTAAAGCGTGCCCTGCATTCGCCAAAACTAACACACCTCTGCATTTCTCCTACTGATCTCCTACTGCCACAACATGTTGCTTGTGCATGTGCAAGACAGCATAAAAATTACCTTCAGGTTCAGTGCAGTTCTCCTTTAAAGGAGGTCTGTTTTGGAGCAGAAGAGCTGCAAATTTGGGGTTGGGTTTTCAACCCCTTCCTGCACTGCAGGGAATTTCTCCTGAATACTGAGGCAGATCAGTAGTGATTAAAAATAATAGAAAAGACAGAAGTATAGAAAGACTGGCAAAACCTGTAGAAACAATTACTGTATTCCTTGCTCTGGCATTCGAATGTGACATAGACGTAATAATAAGGCTCTCTAGAGTTAAAGGGACACTGAATTACAAAACACATCGGGCTGGATTTTCAAAGACCTGAGATTGACGCAAGGTGCTTGTGTCAAACAGGTGTGATGCAAGGGCACCTTGCGCCAAGTGGGAATTTGAAAGGCAGCCTGTGTCACCCAGCAGGCTGCCTGCCCCAAAGTGTGCTAGCGCCATCCTTGCGCCACGAAGGTGGTAGAGAGACTAAAGGAGCTTAATATGTATAGCCTCGAGGAAAGGAGGGAGAGGGGGGACATGATAGAAACTTTTAAGTACCTCAGTGGAACCCACGAAGTCCAAGAGGACAGCATCTTTCAAAAAAAGAGGTGTGCAAGAACAAGGAGGCACAATTTGAAGATGGGGGGCTCAGAGGTAATGTAAGGAAGTATTTTTTCACAGAGAGGGTTGTGGATGTATGGAACGGCATTCCAGAGGAGGCTGTGGAGTCAAAAACAGAGGTTGAATTCAAGCATGCATGGGACAGTCATAAGGCAATTGTAGGGGGTGGGGGTAGAAAGAAGTAGGCTGCTGGTTAACTAGGATCTGCAGCTTATCCATTAGGTAGGGAAATGGGCAGACTGGATGGGCCAAGCAGTCCTTATCTGCTGTCAAATTCTATGTTTCTATGTGGCATGGCGCTGGGGGCTTGCGGCAGACCCAGACTGCCGCAGACCTCAGATCCGGAATTTGAAAGACCCCGGAACAAGTGCCAAGTACCCTTAGACCAGCAAGGGGCAGATCTAAGGGGACTTAGATGGCTCCTGGGGTCGTCCTGCTATGTGCCACTGTGTGGCCCACCCATCCATCCCCGTGGGCAATCCCTGGTGATCCCCCACCCCCATCATGGTCCTAACACCCACATCCGCGCATCCTCCAACCCCCACCCATCTCAGCACTGCCACCCCCCTCCCTTATCCTGATCCGGCGACTGGCACAGCCCTCCACACGCCACCACGGCCAGCCGCCGAATGAGCCATCAGTGCGTATACTGTATACAGTACGCGCACGGACTGCCCATTCGTCGGCCAGCCGGAGTGGCGTGTGGTGGGCTGTGCTGTTTGCCAGATTGGGTATGGGAGGGGGCCGGGGGTGTTGAGATGAGTAGGAGGGCACGACCACCAGGGTACCGGAAGTGTTGCGACACTGGTGCCATTGCGAGTGGTGTGGGGCAGTGCCGCTGCCAGACCCTGTCCATGGTGCTGCAGACTCCCATAGCCATTGCGGCATTCCGGTGGCACAGATACGCCAGGCGCAGCACCTCCTTTGCTGCAACCTGCTGGACTTAGGCGCCGGGACCCTGAGAAATAGAAAATCAGGCACAGGGTCCTGGGCACACCGCACTCGGTGCAAGCTGCCATTGTCGCATCTTGCACCAGGGCTTTGAAAATCCGGCCCTTCATTTTTATGTGCACCCAGATTTCGCTTTTCAACACAGCAGAGAAGAAGGAAATTTTTGGCATTTAGACAGGATGTCTTGGAACTTGGTGCTCAGTTTCAACTGTTATCGCCAGCTAAAGTTCAAGTAACTTATAGAAATAAGCAGTATATCTTCTTTGACCCAAACCAAGTGTCAGCCGTTCTAGGTGCATAATACAAACAACAAAGCTCAGATGAAAAATCTCTAACAACATCTGATAAAGAGATGTCCCAGATCGCTGCAGATATGGACGCTGCAGAGGATTTTTAAATTAAAGATATGAAAATAAAATATATATATATATGGATTTACCTGTAAAGGGGCTTAATTTGAGATGCAATAGGTTAAAGAATAACTATTTAGTAAAGTATATGGCCAAAAAGAAATATAAATAAAGGCACGTCTAGTTTATAAATATATGTATTTGAAATATTTGTAGTTGGTTGCTGTTCTCCCAGATTGAATTGGACTAGTGTTTGAATATGTATATATTGAAATAAGAAAAGTGTGCTGTGGTTAACAGTTGCACCATGTTGATGAATGTAAAAGTTTTATATATAAAAACCTAATAGAAAAATGATTAAAAAAAATTATAGAAAATCAAACTGCTACAGTGTGCTAGAATGATAATATTCCTTCAAGCATTGTGTGTTTTTTCCCTTCACTCTTCTCTTGTCTTCTTTCCTTTTTCTGGCTATCCTTTCTCTTTTTCATATCTGGGTGGCCAGCCTGATATTCTTGTTTCTTTTCCTTTTCTATATTTGTTCATTTTCTTGAATAAGCCTGTACAAACCACCACCCCCCTCATTCACAGGAAACAATTGAAAGGTTACCTTGCCATATTGAGCCCAAAAAAACAGGTTCCCTGGTGTTCATTTAGAAGAGAATCCGCACGGAAGATGTGCAAGGGCTGCTGCTTGAACAAAGCCTCGTATCGATATGCGCATGATCGCACGGTCGCACAGCCTAGTGTGCGCACGATCATGCAGGAACTAGACACAAAAAAAGAAAAGATTTTTGTTCGGTAAACCACCAGTTGTGGTCTCAGATTGCACAGGCTGGCTTCTAGTGAGGAAAAGAGCCATGCCATTTAAAAAGGGCCTCTCTAGGCTTGTATGGTCGGTGCTCCTGTTTAGCTTTTACGAGCTGGCCTGGAGAGCACCGGGAAAGTAAATTAAAGTTAAATTAAACACACTAGTGAGGAATGGGAGCAGGGAAAATGTCCCTATAAACTAGTGTTGCCCATATTTGGGTATGGGAAGTGTGTAATTTAGTGCAGAGAGATGCACTGACCTTCGGTCCAAATAAGGGCCGAAATGAAAAGTTTAGCCAACGGCCGAAAGATTTCAGTCGTCAGTCTTGCAGGGGACTAAATTAAAGACCAGAAGGGAGTGGGTATTGTTTATCCCTGTGGAAATGAATGCATTTGAAGAAATGGTTGTAGAAGACTGAATTAATTCATGCCCAGAAACTGTGTTGTTTTCTTTTATCTAGATCTGGTTAGTGTTCCAAATGAGGGAGGTTCCTAGGGCTTGCAAGAATAAATAGATAAGGAGCGTGCCCTTATCTGCTTAGGTCTTCCAAGGCTAGTGATACCTCTAAATATTGGACACATTAGTTATGGTTTAATGGTACAATGGAAACAAAATGAAATAATATAAATATAAATACCAGGCAATGCAGTGCTTAGAAGGAGGTCCTGCTATAGGGCTGGCAGCCCCTGAAATGCCTGATTATATGGTGCACTGTAGGAATGAGGTCACACAGTGGGAGGAGTTAAGATCCAACTGTGATGTCATACCCTCATAATTAAGGCTTTTAGCCCTCTTTTAATTTAGTTTACAAACTTCATAATAGCCTGGATGGTGGACATAGAAGATAGCCATGTGCTAGATGTGTTAGATCCTGGTTTTTATATCCATAGAAACGATAAAGGGCCTGTTCTTGCTAATTAGGTTATGACCTGACCTCTGATGTCATCCCAGGCTGCTATAAAAAGTATTCCACCAGAGGGCTAGGGAAAATAGGTGGTCAGTAGCCTTCTGACCACACAGTGGAGAGGAGCTAAGTGTGTAGTACTCCACATTAAGTAAGTAAGGAAGTCAAGAATTCTTTTGTGACTGGTTATTTGGAGAAGAATCATATCCTGATGTGTTTTTGACGGTGTGAAGGACCAACACCGTTTTTCTTCCTTTCTGTAAATATTGTATTATTTTGTTTTGATTTGGACTGTTTTTCAAATAAAATGATAAACAAAGACCTTGCATTTTTTATCCACTTTATTCATGTCTGATTAGTCTGTCATTTGAACCCACACTAGTACATGCAGTCTGTAAGAATTAATAAAGAACATTTAAAAAAAAATTATCACTTCTGTGACTGAATTGAGACTGGCTGCAGTGTCTGGGTGAGTTCAGACTTCAGTGAGGTTTTCCTGTTAGTCATGGCGTCTGTAGCTAGCTGGTAACAGGCATTTTATTTGTGCCCAATTTTAACCTGAGGACAAATTCCCTCATTTTAACTGACAGAAAAATAGCTGTTGCGCTCAGCTCTGAGCTCTTGCTTGCAGTATGTCATCCACCTGTCAATACTATGGCTGTGGGGTCTCAGCTGCGTCAGGCATGGCTTTGTTTCAGCAGACAAGCCTGCTTGTAACCCATAGCCTGAACTGGTTGTATGATAAATTTAAAATCCAAAGTAGCAAGAAATATTTTATAGAGTGACTCGCTACAGCTGTATACACAACTCACTCTAAAGGACCCTTATAGATCTGGTTTAGGTGCCGGTCCACTGGCGCCTTACATAGTGGTCCATCCAGATTTTATCAGTTTTTCTGTTTGTCCCACTGTACTTCTAAAATGTCCAGTTTTTTTACACTCAGTGAGACATTGTCCCAGTTACAGATATTTCTGAAATTAATCCTACAGAAGCACTGTGTGTCATTCTCCGGCCATTAAAGATATTTTCTCGGTGATGTCAGAGGCTCTTCAGCACTGTTTTTGTTGTATACTATATGTGTACTTGTTCCCTTCTGTAGGGTTCAATTAGCTCCTTTGGCTGCAGGTTTCGCCCATCCGCTTGGCCACCATAAGCCTCTGGCTCAGGCGGACAACTGTGACACCAGCTGGTAGGGTCATGTCTGGAAACAGTCCTACATAAGGAGAGCAACCACATAGTCCAGCACTGAGATCCAGAAAGAGGGACTGATTACCAGTTCATAGCAACAGGCCTTTTCATACCAGTAAAGGCCATTTCATAGCCAAAGAGGCCAGTACAAACATTTCACTAGAGAGAGAGCCGTATGCTGGTACAGGATTTATTGACAAATGTTCATGCTTGTCTTTTCTATTTCTTCCATATTTTTTCCTATCATATTTCATAACTGTTGCTATGCCGTGTTGTTGTTTCCTTTTATCAGCACAGCAGTGAGCACTTACACTGGTTTTCTTTGTTCTGTTTTGCACTTGGGAAGACAGAGGAGGAGAAGGGCATACTAGTGGAACAAAAGAGGGCGGTGGAGACAGAGAGAGCTGCACTACGGGAAGAGCTGGCTCTCCTGGAGCGGGAGAAGGTGACTGTGGATACAGAGAGGCGCAGGCTGGAGCAGAGCCTACGGCTTGTGGAGGAAGGCCGAGAGAAGGTGGAACAGGAACTGGTTCAGTTACGCAGGGCTAAAGCCCAACTGCAGGACCAGCTGATGCAGGTATGATGCCTCAGTTATACGATCACTGAAACACATCGGTCACTCGGGATAGTATTTTGTTGACCAGACATTTTGGAGTGTAACCAGAATTACAGTGCCCCACCAAGATAATGTTTGGATGACCACACATTTGGCAATTTAACCATTAACTCAATGCCTCACCAAGGATAGTGTTTTGTTGATCAGGCATTCTGTAGTGAAACCATTAATTTAGTACTCAACCAAGGATATTGTTTGGCTGACCAGATATTTGGCAGTGTAGCTATTAGTACAATGCCCCACCTAAGATGGCATTCCACTGACCAGATACTTGACAATATAACCATTAACACATTACACCACCAAGGATAATGTTCCATTGACCTAGCTTTTGGAAGTGAATCCATTAACATAATGCCTCTCCATTTAGCATGCCACAAAGATAGCATTACATTGAACAGACGTTTGGCAGTGTAACCATTAACACGATACCCTACCAAGGATAGCATTCTGTTGGCCAAACATCTAGCAATGTAACCATCAACCCAATAGTCTACCAATGATCATACTGTATTGGCCAAACATTTAGCAAAGTAACACATTAACACAGTACCTCACCAATGATATGTTCCATTGATAGGACATGTAGCAGTGTAACCAGTAACACAGTACCCCACCAAGGATAGCATTCTATTGACCAAACATTTGGCAATGTAAACAATACAAATAAACATTCTGTTGACTAGATATTTAGCAATGTAACCATTAACACAGTACTCCACCAAGAATAGCTTTCCATTAACCAGACATTTGGCAATGTAACTAATAACACATTGCCCCATCAAGGATAGCATTCCATTGAACAGATGTTTGGCAAACCAGTCCAGTGGCACAGAGGGCAGAGGGGTCAATGCCTCACTTGCTGCCATGCTAGCAGACCAGGTTTTGTTACGGACACGGGCTGCTGAGGGTCAGCTGTCGTGGGAGAAGACTGTGCATACGCAGACTGCTCTTCTCTCTTGGGGAAGTGGGATACACCCCACTGCTCTGACACTGCCACCTTATGGAGGCGTGGTGGTAGGCCGGTGGGAGCATCGCACACTTGGGGATTGACTGGTGGTCAGCTAGTAGAACGTGTGCGCCTCCATGTGCTTTCACGATTCCGTCACCGTGCTGCTGGCCAAATGGGAAGAACCGGAAAACTGAGGATTGGCAAAGGAAGGCCTGCTCGCCTCTGTGGCCCACACCAACACCCTTGGACCCCTGACACTGAGGAACTGGATCCAGACTATTGGGTGCAGGGCCTTCCCCCATCAGTCCCATCATAAGGATCAAACTGTGGGGGATAATGAAGTGGCAGAATCAGTCTGCAGGGGAGATGGCAGCCAGTCAGGGAGCAAGCAGGGACTGTAAAGCCTTGTCCAGTACCCCAGGGTGAAAAAGCTCTATAGAAGAAAAAAACAGATGTTTGGCAGTATAGCCATCAGTGTAACACACTGCCAGTTATAGCATTCCATTGGCCTGATATTTGGCAATGTAACCATTAACACAGTACCTACCAAGAATGGCATTCCATTGACTAGACATTTGGCAGTGTAACCATTAACACACTACCCCACCAAGGATAGCATTTCACTGACCAGACATTTGGCAGTGTAACCATTAACACAGTACCCTACTAGGGATGGCGTTCCACTGTCCAGACATTTGGCAGTGTAACCGTTTACACAATGCCCTACCCATGATAGCATTCCATTGACCAGACATTTGGCAACGTAACCATTAACACAGTACCCCATCAAGAATAACATTTCACTGCCCACGCTGAACTGTTGGAGGGCTAGGGTGGCAGATCTTGAGCAGATGGAAAATATCACAAGTTGAGTCAGACTACAACAGGGTAAGTTTCTTGAAGTATGGCGCCCTTGGCATCAGTCACAAGCAGATCCTATTTAATATCATACCACCGCTTATAGATTATATGGGGCAGTGTGGGGGGGGGACATGCGCACCCAGATTTAGGTTTATGTTAAAGTACTTGATGTTTAGTAAAAGTTATAGCTGTGACTGACTGTAAAGTTAAAGAGCTAGTGCACTGCCTGCAATTAATTGTAACTTTCAGATGTAGTAATCTATCACTTCTTGTATCTCAAGTATTTTTTCTTTTCTGTGTGCTAGTTAGAAGATTTTCCACCTGGCAGTACTGGGGTGATGTATGGAGCAGCACTCTGTCTGGAGGGAAAAAAAAGTCAGTTCTAGGATTGTGGATATGTTGTTCATCCACACGTGTCCCCTTTCCCCTTAAGGATCCACTGTAAGTCTTCAAGCTGGCTCCTCCCACCCACCCGGGTGGTATATACCTTGGCTCCGCCCCATGACGCCAGATCTTCCTGTCCACTGGAAGATTTTAGATTGCCTCCCTCGTGCTCACGCATTTTGTAGACCCTGGCTTTCAAAACTTCGGATTTACCGAAATTAAAACTCGTTCAAGTTAGCAATCGCGCTTTTGCATCTTCGATCATGGAAGAAAAATCTTCCCCCAGATTTCGCCGGTGTCCTTGCGGCCCGAAAATGATGCTCACCGATCCCCATCTCATGTGCGTCTACTGCCTAGGTGTCGGCCATGACACCTCGTCCTGCAGCTTTTGCTTGGCCTTCCATCCCAACATCCTGGACTACAGCCTGGCACACTTAAAATTGGGGAGAATGGAGAAAAGGAACCCTCCGGTGAAGTCCAAGGAGGCTAGGTGGGCGGTTTCTGGGGCTGCGGACTCCGCTGAACAATTGCAATGCATGACAGTGGTCGAGGAAGAAGCGGCTTGTGCCGCCGACACTTGAAACTTCTCCGTTCCTCTTAACCTAGGCTCTACTTTCTCGGGCTCCTTCCGGGAGTTGTGCCAGTCTCTTCCCACCGAGGGAGAGGCGCCTGTGGGCTCCCACTCCTTCCGATCCCATAAGTGGGAGAAGAAACCGAGTAAACCTTCGTCTCCACGAAGGCTCTCTTGGGACGAGAGAGGTCCCAGTCCCAAGAGCATGCAGTCTCGACTTCAGTTAAGATCGCTTCTTCGGCCAGCTGGCTTTCAGACCTTCTGTCGGGCCAGATGACCGAAGATGCGGTCGACGAGGTCGAGAGTGTTATCGACCCCATTGATCCACTGTCGGTGGCTCCAGCTGATGACTCCTTGGAAAGGACTCCGGTCCTTGTTTTTCCCCGATGAGGAGACCCGGTCCTCTGGTGTTCCCATCGAGGACCTGGTTCCAGACCCCCGGAAGTCACTGGTCCCACTGGTGTCTCCAGAGCGACCGAGTTGGCCTGCCCGATCTCGCTCGAGGTCTAGAACCTCCTCGACCGACAGGCCGAGGAAGAGCTATAGGCGCTCTAAGAAGAGGTGACACCATCCTCCGCTGCTACGAGGACCTCATGTGGCAACAGCTGATCTTGTCTGGGCACAAGCTGGCTCCGGCTCCTTCCCCGGCCATTACATGGCTTTCACCTCCTAGGCCGAAGCTGACCCCTCTGGAGCTGAAATCTTCAGTTTCCCCACCCGCAGGGCTGGCAAATCCACCTCTTTGGCCTAAACTGGCCTCTCCACCCATCATGGTGGAACTGCCGCCTAAGCAGCCTGTGGGAGGGGCTCCTTCAAAAGAAGACAAGACTGGACACTGTGCTTCCCTGGCGTTCATTGGTCATGGTCACCCCTGACCGCCCTCGGCGTGTCGAGGGTGATTTGGGCAGCAGGCTGCTGTATCCCGACTCTTCGGATTCGGATGTCACCGGGCTTCACTCTCATCCTGGGGATGAGGAGTCTTCCATTGATCTAGGGATGGAGGAAGGCCTTTCCTCCTTCCAAGGGATCCTTCGCCTCATCTCTTGAGTCCACAGGGATGCCCCTGGAACCCATCCAGAAAAAGGTGGAGTACCCTCTTACGGACATCCTTAAAAGAGGGGATACCCCGACGGAGGTCTTTCCTGTGGCTGAGGCCATTGTTGGTCCGGCACTCGAACTCTGGCAGCATCCTGCCTCTTGTCCAGCACCGTCTGCCCGCATGGCCCGCAAGTACACTTCTTTCATGCCCTCCTCGGGTCATTAGATGAAGTCCTCCCACATCTCCCCATGGACATGCAGACCACGGTCAAACAGGTTCGAGACCAGGGCTGAGCTGTTGCCAAACAGCAGCTCCAGATGGCCCTGGACAGTTGGGACTCTTGTGCCCACTCGATGGCTGCCGCAGTTGCCTCTCGCCGCAGAGCTTGGCTGAGATTTTCTCCTGGCGGATACTCTAGCACAAATTAGCTGACTAATTTCTTCCTTTGGGATCTGACTTGTTCGGCCCGGGAGTGGCCGGTCACCTTCAGTGCATAGAACAGTCCAGTGCCACCTTGGATGCCACTTCTGCCAAGGGTCCTTCAGGCAAGAACCAGCAGAAGAAGAAGAAGCCCTTGTGACACTCTTCCCCTGCGGCTCAGCAGTCCTCCTTCCAAGAGGGACAGCAGCACCAGCATCAGCAGCAGGCTGAAGCTTTGCACCCTCGGCCCAAGCCTGGACCCCAACAGGTCCATAACGGTCAGGTCCTGGAGCCTCCTCCTCCTCCTCCTCCAAGCCTGCTCAGTGATGGGGTGGGGGCTGCCACCCTTACTCCCGTCATGACAGTTCTGGGTCCTCCCATGTGGGGCCGGATCCACCACTTCCTTTCCGCCTGGTCTGCTGTCACCTCGGACAGGTGGTTTCTCAAAGTGGTCGGTCAGGGACTGTCTCTAGAATTCAAGCAGTACCTTCCCAGCCGAGCCCATGCCCCTCGGGAGGAATGGATATCCGCTCACACCCAGTCGGCTCTTCGAGACGACGTTGCTCAGCTCCCCCTCAAGGAGGCTAGAGCTCCAGTGATGGATCGTCCAGCAGACCCAGGCTTCATCTCCAGGTACTTCCTGGTGCCCAAGCGGACGGGGGGGGGGGGGCTGGTGCCCCATTCTAGATCTCCATGACCTGAATCAATATCTCAGGTCTCGCACCTTTCGGATGGTCACTCTGTTCCAGATCATACCATCCTTGGAGTGAAACATGGTTTTGTTCACTGGATCTGCTGGACACGTTGTTTCACGTCCCAATCCGTCCATCCCATCAGCGGTTCCTCCGTTTCAGGGTCAAGGGGACCCTGTACGAGTTCCGAGCCATGCCGTTCGGCCTGTCATCGGCCCCACGGGTCTTCAACAAATGCATTGCAGTGGTGGCGGCCCATCTGTGGTGTCGGGGGATCAGAATTTACCCCTACCTCGATGACTGGCTTCTGGCAGGTCACTCCCTACAGGAGGTGGAGAGAGCCAGGGATCTGGCCCTCCAGGCCTGCTCCCAACTCGGTCTCCTCATCAACAAGGCCAAGTCGGAACTCCTGCCATCTCAGGTGATGGGCTTCATCGGTGCAGAGCTAGACTCTAGTCAAGCCAGAGCTCGGCTCCCGGCGGACAGGGCAGAGGTTCTTTCCTCCTTTGCCCAGTCATTTCTGGTTGGGCAGTTGCTCCCTGCCTGGGACTTTCTCTGCCTTCTGGGTTACATGGCGGCGTGCACCTCAGTGGTCCATTGGGCCTGGTGGCACGTGCGCCCCCTCCAGTGGGAGCTGGCCACCCAGTGGACTCAGCACCATGGTCAATTCGACCAGCTGATCACTGTAACCCAGAAGATGTGGGACGCTCTCCAATGATGGACCGCCCCAGACCGGTTGCAGGAAGGGATCCTGTTTGTCTGCCCTGAGCCAACCGTCGTTGTCACGACCGATGCCTCTCTCGTGGGATGGGGAGCCCACATGGGGGACAAAATGGCCCACGGGCTCTGGACCTCTGAGGAGTCCTGATGCCACATCAACCTGTTGGAGCTCAGAGCAGTCAGACTGGCACTGTCAGCTTTCACTCCTCAGTTCTGGGATCACGTGGTTCAAGTCCAGACAGACAATACCACGACCATGTACTACCTCAACAAACAGGGCAGCACGCACTCCCGTCTGCTGTGCAAGGAGGCACTCCACTTCTGGACCCTCGTGAGCCGATTGGAGGTGGATCTCCTAGCTATCCATGTAGCAGGAGCCTTGAACCATCTGGCGGATGCTCTCAGCCATCTAGGACAGACATCCCACGAGTGCTCTCTTCATCCAGAGGTAGCTTACAGCCTGTTCTCCCATTGGGGCAAACCGATGGTGGACCTGTTTGCCTCAAGGGAAAACACCAAGTTGAGGCTGTTTCATGCCCGCCCCCTCAGCAGAGCTCGCTGCAGGGGGATGCCTTCTTGAGGCCTTGGACCCCAGGCCTCCTCTACACCTTCCCTCCATTTCCCTCGATGCACAAGGTGCTCCTCAAGGTGAGGAGGGACAAGGCGCAGGTGATCCTGGTAGCCCCAGACTGGCCACGCCACTTCTGGTATCCAGATCTCCTCAGCCTCAACTGCAGGCCCCCGGAGCAGCTTTGTACATGCCCGGACCTGATATCACTCAATCAGGGGAAGGTATTCCATCCAGACCTTCAATCCCTGCACCTCACAGCCTGGTACCTGAGCGGCTAGAGTTCAAGGCTTTGGGTCTTTCCGAAGATGTCTACACCGTGGTGGAGGCATCCAGAAAGGAATCGACCAGGAAATGTTATGCCTTCAAATGGAAGCGGTTTTCCATTTGGTGTCTGGACAAGGGCCTGGACCCTCTGTCCTGCCCCATGGCTAACATTCTCGACTACCTTTGGTCTCTCTCCAAAGGGGGGAGGTCTACGGTCTTCTACCCTTAGGGTGCACCTGGTAGCCATCTCAACTTACCGGGCAAGGGCCGGTCAGCCGACATTGGCACAGGAGACATTGGTCGGGTTGTTTTCAAAGGTCTGGATCACATATCCCCTCTGGTGCATGAACCTCCACCTCCGTGGTATTTACTGCTGGTATTGGCAAAGCTCATGGGCAAGTCATTCGAACCCATGCACAAGTGTGAGTTGTCACACTTGTCGTGGAAGATGGCCTTCCTGGTGGCTATCACGTCAGCCAGAAGGACAGGGGAGCTCCAGGCGCTTACGGTGGACTCCCCTTATCTGGTCTTCCACAGGGACAAAGTTGTCCTGCACCCCCACCCGATATTCCTTCCGAAGGTGGTGTCAGAGTTTCACCTTAACCAGGTGTTAAGTCTGCCGATTTACCATCCAACCTACACCTCGGAGGCTGAGTACAGGCTCCATACCTTGGACCTGTGACATGCTCTCTCCTACTATAAGGAGAGGATGGTGGAAATTCGGAGAGAGGTTCGCCAGCTGTTTGTCACCTGCGCTGAAGCCGCTTCTGGCAGACCTGCAGCGAAGCGGACCATTGCTAGATGGATTACATCATGCATAGGTCTGTGTTATGAGTTGGCGGGCAAGGAGCCTCCCAGAGGGATAAGAGCTCATTCTACCCGCCATACTGCTGCATCGGTGGTAGCTTCCAGGGACATCCCTACCCAGGAAATCTGCCGGGCTGCTATCTGGAAGTCAACAAACACCTTCTTCACCCACTACCACATCAACCTTGAGTTACGCCGGGATGCTGGTTTTGGGACCTCAGTTCTCCAGTCTCTGTTCCTTAAATAGGGGGTGTGCACCTTGGCTCCCTCCTCCCGGAGAACTGCTAGGAGTCTGCCAGTAAGTGTGGATGAACAACATATCCACGACCCTAGAAGAACAGGATCTTCTTCGAGGTACAGCTCTTGCAGCAGGTTACACCATTAGGACTGAAGCCAGCTGGCGTCAGGACCCCACGGAAAATTTTCTAGCTAGCAGTCTTCAGCGAGGACCGCCTCCGACGTCGGTCCCGCACCCGACGTCAGGCGTGGTACATAAGGAGGCGGTCCCACCAGAATCCCCAGTTCTTTCCCGCCATCGACTTGCATGTCTCGACCTCTTCAGTTAGTACTAGCGCGCGACGTCCAGGAAATCCTTTCCAGATCGGAAACTTTAGAAGTTCTTCTTCAAGACTACTTTTCTTCGTCTGATGTCCTCCCCAGCTTCAGTGGAGGCCATCCTTCTAAGTCGCGCTGGGAAGCAGATCCCATTTAAAGACCCCATCTGGCCTGCTCGGTGCCTGGATCGGACCACGACACCCAGGCTTGCTCCTTCTTCCAGTTTTAATAGCCAGACCAGAATCAGCCGACAGAAGGCTCTCCAGGCTTTCCTCCTTGAAGAAAAGCTCAAGGCCATGGATCCTTCCTCTGGAGGGGAATCTTTGGGAAAGTCCCACAGGCACCACGAGAAGCATCAGGAGAAGGAGAGACCTAGATCCCCCTCCAGGACCTCGGACTCCCGCAGCTCTGACTCCCGGTCGGACCGCTCCTCGTCGAGGGCCCACTCTCAGCCTCCCCCAGTAGTGGTCAAATCTACCAGCGGCTCTTCGACTCTGCGGCCTGCCAAGACCTCCAGGCCTTCTTCTTCTTCTTCAGCCAAGGCCTCTTCCAGGTCAGGGGAACATCACAAGCCTTCGTCCCGGCACTCGGCCTCCGACGTCTGGTCTGTCTCCTTGCCTCCGCCTCCCCAATGCAAGACCAAGGGCCTGACCTCCCTTAGCGACATCGGACCCGGCGTCCGCCCGCACCGGCGTCGGCCAAATCCAGAAGCACTCCGTGAGCTGGCGGCAGTTCGTCACCCATCGCCGTCAGGCATTCTCCTCAGGACGCCGGGCCAGGGGACCGTGCCTGCTGCCGCAGACAGAAGAGCCACACCGCCGCCTACGGTCGCCGGTCAGAGGCGTTATCGGAGGAGAGTACACTCAGTCCGAAGACCAGGAGGGCGACTCTGGACCCGTCGAGCTCCCGCGGGAACCCTTGCCAGAACCGGAGACCCCTGGGGAGCCGACGCCTGGCCCCGATGACAGAGCACCGGCACCCGGCCCATCGTCGGGACTCAATTTGGCAGAGGTGAAGGAGCTCTTCACTTTCTGGTGGGACATCATCAAAAAGGATGTGGTCACCACGCACTCTCCTCCCGCACCCGCGGCACCACCAACACCTGCGCTCCCTCCTTCGCCCAAAGGGGCAGCAGGCCGAGCACCTTCCCCCCAGGAACCAGTAACACCTCCTAGGGGCAGATCTACAGAGAAGAGAAGGCCTCCGTCTAGATCCTCTTCAGGGTCACCCAGCCCCAAGAGACCCAGAAGACGTCAGTATTCGCCGTCGGCGGAGGACTCAGATCTGACATCTCTGAATGCTCCAGGTCTCCTTCACCAATCAGCATCCCTCTCCGGACCCACGCACTCCCTAGGTCTCCTCCGGATGACCCCTCGTTCTCTGAGGATAATGAGACACATCCAAGAGAACATGGGATGGGATGGGAAGAACTTCGGACGCAAAGATTACGCCTGCCTGTTACCTTCAGCAAAGGACCTAAGCCTGTGATAGTACCACCCTTGGTGGACACCTTCGTGGACGTCACCAAGGCAGCGTGGAGGCGTCCACATTCCACTCCGGCTATGCCAAAGAAGGCTGACCGCCTGTACAAGGCCCCTAGGGAGGACCAGTACCTGGCTAATCATCCTCTAGCCGACTCCCTGGTCATCACAGCCTCTCATAACTGGTCTCAGAAACCACAACATCTGAGCACGCAGCCACCGGATCCAGAGTCCAAGCAACTGGACGTGCTGGGTAGGCGCATTTACGCGGCCGCGACTTGCGCCATCAGATCCCTGAATTACCTGACCCACATGGTTCACTTTCAGAATGCGCTATGGGAACAGGGGCAGGATCTGGTAGAGAAATTGCCAGATGGTGGCCCAAAGGAGGAACTTCTTCGCTCCTCCGTGACGGGTTCAGATGTGGGGACCCAGGTACTTTCGAGCATGCAACGACTCGCGAGACTCTTCTCGGCCAGCGCAGCAGCCTCAGGTATGTGTCTCCTCGGAGGCACTCATGGCTCCGTGTCTCCGGGTTTACCCCGGACGTCCAGAAAAACATTTTGGACGCCCCCTTTCATGGCGAAGTTTTGTTTGGTGATGCATCGGAGAAGGTCATCACCAAATTACAGGAAGCCGGGAAGGCCGTAAGATCTGTCCAGGCCATGTACAGATCTAGACTCAGTTCCTTTCGTAGGAACCAGAGTAGTTTTCACAGCCGGACTCAGAGGCAACAACCCCGTTCCGGTCAGCATCAGAGGGGCTCCTTTTCCTGGAAGGCTCAGGTCAAAACGTCCTCAGGTAGGGGCCAACGTGCTTCCAAATCGGCCCAACCTGCAGGACCCTCTGCTGCCACAGCATGACTCCTTCCCGGCCCCCGCCCCTCCTCTGGATCAACGGGAAACAAAGGTCGGGGGTCGCACCGCAGACCACCTGCCAGGATGGCGCTCGATCACCACCGACAGGTGGGTGCTACAGCTGGTCGAAAAAGGCCACTTTATAGAATTCTTAGACAAGCCCCCATGGGGCCTCCTCTGCTCTCCGTTACTCCGGTCAGCTTGCGCTGCCCTGCTCATCAGCAGGAAGTGCTGTCTGCAGAAGGAAGCTGTGGGCACGCTCTGGGAACCAGATAGGAGCAGGATACTATTCCTCACTTCTTTCTGGTTCCAAAGAAGACAGGGGACCTCGTCCAATTTTGGATCTCAGTGACCTCAACATATCGGTCGCCTACAAGTGCTTCCGTGAGTGGACCCTCCGGACTAATCCCCATGCTGAAGAAAGACGCTTTCTTGGCGTCCCTGGATATGCAGGACGCCTACTTGCACATCCCCATCGCTCAGGCGCACAGGAGGTTCCTGCGCTTTGAGTTTCTCGGTTGCCACTACCAGTTCTGAGCACTTCCTTTCGGGCTATCATCAGCACTAAGTGTATTCACCAAGTGCATGGCAGTCGTGGCAAGGTCTCTGAGGAGACAGGGTCACTATGTGTTCCTGTACCTGGACGACTGGCTTCTCATGGCCTCCTCTAAGGAGGCATTGCTGCTAGCCATTCAGCACACCCAGGCTCTTTTCCAGTCTCTGGGCATCTTAATCAACTACGAGAAGTCTCTCCTGGTACCGTCCCAGAAGCTGCAGTTCATAGGGCGAGTTCTGGACACAGTCAAAGGGAAAGCCTTTCTTCCCAAGACAGAGCCTGAACGATACGATCCCTCATAAGGGACATGTCAGCAAAGAAAACCGCCCTGCCAGACTGGTCCTTCGCCGCTCTCGGACACATGGCTGCGCTACTGCAACGGTCCCGATGGCAAGACTCCACATGCGGGTAACCCAGTGGATGCTAAGGGTGCAGTGGGACCAAAGGCAAGACCATCTGCAGCAGCCAGTCAGAATCACGCAGACCGTGATTCGGAACTGGCAATGGTGGCTAGATCTGGGAACCCTCTCAATGGGGGTTCCCTTCACAGTGCCATCCCCAGTGTTGACTCTCTCTACGGACGCCTCAGGGTTGGGGTGGGGAGCGCACCTGAACGGGGTGAGGTCTCAGGGAACATGGACTACACAAGAATCTCATCTCCATATCAACATATTGGAGATGAGGGTGGTCCTTTATGCCCTGCAGGCCTTCCAGTCGGAGATTCCACCCAGTACTCTCCTGTTACAGACAGACAATACTGCGGTGATGTATTACCTCAACAAACAAGGAGGCACACACTCCCTACCCCTTTGCAGGGGAGGCGGTGAGAGTGTGGGAGATAGGTGTCGGACATGGCGAAACCTCATTGCAGTTCACGCTCTCGGATGGACAACACTTGTCGCAGACGGCCTGAGTCATTCCCAGGCCAGAGTCCACGAGTGGGAACTCCTACAGGAGGTGGCAGAGGATCTGTTCCACAGATGGGGTACTCCAGAATTGGATCTATTCGCCTCCCCATCCAACGCAAAACTGCCCAATTTTTGCTTGCTAGATCCAGGGCCTGGTGTTTTCTGGTGAGATGCATCCCTCTCCTGGACGGGCAGATTCCTCTACGCCTTCCCTCCTTTCCCGTTGATCTAGAGAGTCCTTCTCAAACTTCGCAGGGAGCATGCAACGCTTATTTTGATAGCGCCTTTTTGGCCCAGACATATTTGGTTCCCGCTGCTGAATCAGTTGTCCCGGGAACCTCCACTGGCTTTATCAATCAGCTTCCACCTGTTGTCTCAGGAGGAGGGTTCATTAGTCCACCCGGACTTACGTTAACTGAACCTGGATGCTTGGCTCCTAGAGACATAGCCATGTTGCGACATGGGGTCTTGCAAGAGGTGGCAGACGTGCTTTCTGCTGCCAGAAAACCGGCGACACACACAACATACGCCATGAAATGGCGCAGATTTTGCCTGTGGTCTCAGACTCGCGGTTTCTTGCCCTTAGACTGCCCTGAGAAGCTGGTTCTGGAGTACCTGCTTTTTCTGTTTCAATCCGGGTTAGCTTACTCCTCGATCAAAGTGCACCTTTGTGCAATCTCAGCTTATCATGCCCCATAGGCCAACGACATGGTGGCCCAGCTGGACACTACTCCGTGCCTTTTTAAGAGGGTCCTCCACTTTAGGTCACCATCAAGGATCCTGTCCTCCTTGGATTTACTTCTTTATCTTGAGCAGCTTACGCTGCCACCCTTTGAGCCTGCCGCAGATTGTGAGCTACGTTTTCTGTCGTGGAAAACGTTGTTTTTGGTTGCAGTTACTTCGCCGAGAAGAATCTCCGAATTACATGCTCTCATGTGCAAGGAGCCTTATTTAATTTTTCATCAGGACAGGGTGTCCCTGAGGACGAATCCTAAGTTCCTGCGTAAGGTGGTCTCAGCCCTTACTCTCAACCAGGACATCGATTTACCAGTATAATTCCCTAAGTATGCCAATTGAGGAGAAGCACTGCTTCACACCCTGGATGTGCACAGGTGTCTCAGATACTATTTGACCAGAACCAAACAACACCGGAAAACAGAGCAGCTGTTCATTTCATTTGCTGAGAGGATGAAAGGGGCCCCGGTTTCAAAACAAACCCTTTCACGCTGGCTTATCCAGTGTATTTCCTTTTGCTATGACAAGCGTCAGAAACCCTTACCTGGAGTAGTCAAGGGCCATTCGACAAGAGGAGTGGCTACCTCCTTTGCGGCACTGAAGAATGTTTCTGCATCAGCCATATGTACTGCAGCCACCTGGAGTTCGGTGCACACTTTTATCAGGCATTATAGCCTGGATATCGCCTCAAGGCGAAGAGCGGGTTTCGGCCTTGCTGTATTTCAGGGTCTCCTGTCCTAGGCTCAGGACGGGTCTGGATCTCCGTATTGCCTCCTCCCAATGGCTTTTCTAGGCACCATTGCTTGGAAATCAGTCCTAATGGTGTAACCTGCTGCAAGAGCTGTACCTCGAAGAAGATAGTACAGTTACATAAGAACTTACCGTAACAGTAGATCTTCGAGAACAGCTCTTGCAGCAGGTACTTTCCCGCCCACCATTCCCCGTTGGAGGAAGTAGGTTCCAGCCTAACAATATCCTTAGGATTGGAAAGGTCTGTTCTGAATCTTGGCCATCTGATGGCGGGTCCTCGGTCTCCTCTTCTGATGTCATCCAGCGGCCGGAAGTCTCCGGTGGGAGAACTGGGGAGTCTGGCGGGACCGCCTCCTTATGTACTACGCCTGACGTTAGGGGCGGGACCGACGTTGGAGGTGGTCCCCGCTGAAGACTGCTAGCTAGAAAATTTTCCATGGGGTCCTGACACCGGCCGGCTTCAGTCCTAATGGTGTAACCTGCTGCAAGAGCTGTTCTCGAAGATCTACTGTTATGGTAAGTTCTTACGTAACTGTACTTTACTCACCTGTAACAGTAGTTCTAGGAGTGGTATGTGTTGTTCATCCACACGGACCCACCCGACCTCCCCAGCAGCGGATACAGAACACCTGGCTTCCAGCGGGCTAAGATCTGGTGTCATGGGGCAGAGCCGAGGTATATACCACTCGGGTGGGTGGGAGGAGCCAGTTTGAAAACTTCCAGTGGAGCCTTAAAGGGAACGGGGACATGCCAATAAGTGTGGATGAACAACATATACCACTCCTAGAACTACTGTTACAGGTGAGTAACCTGCTCTTCTGTTCCTCTCACTACATCAACACTGAGACCACACTGACTAAGAAATCATTAGTAACCAATGAGAAACCATTTCTTACTGCCAGGTTTCACTTTCACATGAAGCAGCAGGGACTGGCTCTCCCTGGTTACTACTGATGTCACAATTTCCTGCATTTTGATTGGTAGCTTGTGAGAGTCACTACTCAGGCTGCAAGGATTGTGGTGCCTCAAGGTGTTTGGTCTCATTTCTGACGATGCAGTGAGAGGAACAGAACTGACTTTTTTTTTTTTACCTCCAGACAAAGTGCTGCTCCACACATTACCCTAGGACTGCCAGGTGAAAAATCTTCTAATTAGCAAACAGAAAAGAAAAAATACTTGAGATATAAGACGTGATAGCTGACTGCATCTGAATAGTATTATTAATCCCAAGCAGTACACTAGCTCTTTAGGAGTATATTGGTATAAGGGTACAGCTACATGAGGTGTACAGATCAAACACAACACATACTTTGTCTTATACCTAGCATTATCTCGCAGGGGCTGCTCTTTCTGTATTAATAAGAAAATGAGATGTATCTGTTTAATTGTGGTTTAAACTTTGCCCTGATAAGATGGTATGGGTCCTTCTATGCAGTGTAGTTTGAACAACCAGAAATTATTGGCTACTGATTTTTGCAGTGTACTACAAGTAGATTGTATCTGCTCAGCGCAATACTTTCTACAATGGACAGTTGTTATGGACTCAGAGTCTTTATCAGTTAGGGTTTATTGGTAATTTCTGGAATTACTGTCCTAAGTATATTAAGGTTCGGATATGGATAACATATGTATAGAGCCCTGGGGAAACCCCTTTCTGTGTACTGAGTTTTGATTACAGAACTGCAAATAATGTTTATGTTAATACTGAACCGGATACAGGGGGTGGGATATTCAGACTGCACGCAGTGCAACTGGGACATGCCAGGGCGCTGACAGGGTGATATTCAACAGTGTTGCACCATGGCTCAGCACTATTGAATATCACTCTGTGGCCACCCGCATTGTGCATGGCACAGTGGCACTGCACCAGCGCAAGTGGATAGCGAGGGGCAGGGGGATGCGCTAGCGCAAGTGCCATTGCGCTAGGCACATCAACCACGATATTCAAAGGTGCACATGCAAATGGGGCCCTAATGCATGCAAGGCACAAATGGGGCCATTTGCATGTCATTATGGCCCCATTTGCATGCAGGTGTGCCCATCCCCGGTGACTTGCGCCTGGCGCCCTGCCAGGCTGCAGCCGTCGGGGACTGATGCCCCCTGCACAAGCGGCAAAGTGCCCCACAGCCCGATCGTGGGCATAAGTATAGAAATATATAACTCCCATATCCCTGGTGGTCCAGTGGACCGCTCGCAGCCCGATCGCAGGCATAAGTATAGAAATATGAAACTCCTATATCCCCGGTGGTCCAATGGACCGCTCACAGGCCGATTGCGGGCAGATGTCTAAAACAAGATTAGATCCCATCCTTGGTGGTCCAGCGGTACCCCCTTCCCACCCTCCCACTGAGCCTCGCCTCGGTCAGCGGCGGGAGCAGCTCCCCACTGCAAGTCGCCCGCCGACTGATTGTGTACAGTACAGCTGATCGCCTATTGGCCCTGAGCGTAGCTACTGCGCGCAGATTACCGATCTACAGTCCGTGATGCGCATGAATCCATTCACGCACCTGGACTGTGTAGTACAGTATGGTCTACACGCCCATTGGCCCATGCTGTGGACCAGTGTGCGTACAGCAGTACTGTATGCAGTCAGTCGGTCGGCAGGCAGCCGGGCAGCTTGCGGGTGGGGAGCTGCCGCCCACCACTGACCAGGGGGAAGCGAGGTGGCGGGGCTCTGTGGGAGGGTGGGGAGAGGTGTATCACTGGACCACCAGGGATGGGATCTAATCTTGGTTTAGACATCTGCCCGCGATTGGGCTGCGAGCGGTCCACTGGACCACCAGGGATATAAGAGTTACATATTTCTAAGCTTATGCCCGCGATCGTGCATGGGGGGACGCTACCCGATGGAGGGTGCCGCTGGAGCTCGGGTGGCCACCCACAGCTGGCAGCTGCTGTGTTGTGCCCTGCAATACAGCAGCTCACCTGTGGGTGGCTGGCTGCTGCTCCTTTATTTTTTGGAACAACTGTATGCAGCGCATGTAGGAGTTGCGCCTGCATGGGCTCCGCACATCCTGGGCTGAATATCGGGATGTGTGGGGGTATGCATTGGCACCGCCCCTGTGCCACATACATTACTGATGCACCCCGGTTCATCGGGATTTGTGCCACGCACTTTCCCCTTTTGAATATTGCACCAGGGTGCATCAGTAGGTTGCGCATGGCACAACTGTGTTGCGCCATGCGCAGCCCTTCTGAATATCCCACCCAGAGTTTACATGTGGCTGTACTATGCTTTTTAACTTTTCTCAAAAAAATTATAGCTGAAGTTAAAAAAAAAAAAAAAAGGATAGCATTTCACTGACCAGACATTTGTCAATGTAACCATTAACACAGTACCTACCAAGGACTGCATTCTATTGACCAGACATTTGGCAGTGTAACCATTTACGGTTCCATGTCATAATGGTGATCGCGAAAAGGTGTTTGCCGTTAAGGCAAGTGTACATCGCCGAAAATAAATTTCAGCGATGCACACTCGCAGTGCAGACAAAAATGGTGCCCGGACCTACAGGTTACAGCCCCCAACTTATGGATTCTCAACTCAGGGCATGTTGGGTTGTGTGAAAAACTTAAAAATACATGCCGCTCCGCAAAGAACTCTCACCCACGCTGGACCCGAACCATGTACCCCGTGCCTCCCAGCTGACACCCCCAACAAGGCCAGCAGTCCAGCTCGGCAGCCGCCACACCCCCTCCCTTACCATCCTCCCATGCCACCCCACTTGAGTGCATGCATTACCTGCTACTTCCCGTTGCGGTTTTTGGCCACCACAGTATCTGGTCGCCCTCCCCCCTCCTTGGTAGCTGTGAACACAGGCGCCATAATTGAGTCACCATTTTTGTAGGCGCCCAATTTCGGTCGCCTTGTTCACTGGATACCACCATTAACATTGTACCTACCAAGGATAGTGTTCCATTGACCAGATATTTGGCAACGTAACCATTTACACAATACTCCACCAATGATAGCATTCCACTGATCAGACATTTGGCAATGTAACCATGTACATAATACTCCGCCAATGATAGTGTTCCATTGACCAGACATTTGGCAATGTAACCATTTAAATAATACTCCGCCAATGATAGTGTTCCATTGACCAGAGATTTGGCAATGTAACCATTTACACAGTAACCTACCAAAGATAGCATTCCATTGAGCAGACATTTAGCAATGTAATCATTAACAGACTGACCTGGCAAGGATAGAGGTTGGTTGACAAGACATTTAGCAATGTAATCATTAAGACAATGACCTGCCAAGGATAATGTTTCAGGTCGCACCTGGAAATGAGCCTCGGCTCAGCATGTTTCTCACAGTTACCAATAATAAATAAATCTTAGGTTGACCAGACATTTGGAAACACAACCATTAAAGGAGACAGGTCACGTGTGCTAACTGGAAGCAGCTAGTAATGTTCCTGGTAACAGAGATGAAAGACTTGCCTCCAAATGAGCCATATTTAACTGTACCTGAACAAACATTGATGTGAAAAAACATATTTTTAATTGTTTTCTTTGGATAGACAACATTCTGCACAGTTCTCTTCATGAAATCAATAATTTGGAAATTTTACTGTGTCACGGTTTTGTACAGAATGCTAAGAATGAATTATTGTTCTATTAGAACCATGCTTAGAGTGCTGTGCACAAACTGTGACATAGTTAAAACTCCAGATTAATGGTTCTATGAAGAGAATGGTGACAGAATGCTGCCCATAACAACAAAACAATGGCAAATGCAGTTTTTCACATCACTTTTTGTTCAGGTATAGTTACATTTGGATCTTTAGGCTTATGGATATCATTTCTGTAAATGGGAACTTCGTAAACAGCTGTCAGTTAGAAATCCAATTCCTGTCCTCTTTAATGCTATCCCCACCAAGGACAGTGTTTGGTTGACCACATTTTTGGCAGTGTACCCCTTAACAGAATCCTCTGCCAAGGATAGCATTCTGCTGAACAGATAGATACTAATGTAGTCATTAACACAGTACCCCACCAGGGGTAGCATTCCATTAACCAGATATTTAGCAATGTAACCACTAATTCAGTGTCCCACCAAGGATAATGTTTCATTGACTAAATGTTTAGCAATGTAACCATTACCACAATGCCCCACCAGTGTTTGTAACCAGTACCACAATGCTCCACTAATGTTACCAGTAACATACTACCCCACCAAGGAGACAATATCAAGGATAGCATTCCATTAAGCAGACGCGATTAACACAGTGTCCTGCCAGGGGTGGTGTTTGGTTGACTGCATGTTTGGCAGTGTACCTATTGACAGATCTCCTGCCATTGACCAAACACTTGACAGTGTAACTATTAGCATAATGCCTCACCAGAGATAGTGTTCCGCTGATTAGAAGTCTGACCATGTGGTCATTAACACAATGCCCCACCAGGAATAATATTAGTAGAAACATAGACAGTGATGGCAAAAAAAGACAATTGGTTTATCCAGTCTGCTGATAAAACCATAACAAACCAGGACCTATTGTCCATACAGGGCTCTAACCCACACTGTCCACCCCCATGCGTCCTGCCCTACTGCTAACACCCTGAGCAAGTACTGTACACTTCACTCTGTCCTGGCCATGCTTGAAACCATTTATAGTTTGGGGCCCACCACCTTGACTGTTCCATGGCTCCACCACCCTTTCCATAAAATAAAACTTCTAGGAGCATAGATATGTTGTTCATCTACACTTCTTGGCATGTCCTCTTCCACTTTAAATCTTGCCGGAAGTCTTTAAGCTGGCTCCTCCCACCCACCCGGGTGGTATATACCTCGGCTCCGCCCCATGACACCAAGTCTTCCTTTCCACTGGAAGATAACAGGTTCCCTCGTGCTCTCAAAGCATATCGTAGGTCCTGGATTCTAATTGTCGGTATTGACCGAAACTTAAACTTAAACCTGTTCGAGTTAGCAATTGCGCTTTCACTGCATCAGCCATGGAGGAAAATTCTTCCCCCTGATTTCGCCAGTGCCCCTGCGGCTAGAAGATGTTGCGCATCGATCCCCACCTAACTTGCGTTTACTGCCTAGGTGTCGGATATGACACCTCGTCGTGTGGTTTTTGCCTGGCCTTTTATCCCAACGTCCTGGATGATGCAAAGTGCGTTTGAAGCTGGGGAGACTGGAGAAGAGGAACCCACTGGTGAAATCGAAGGAGGCGAGATGGGCAGTGTCCGCGGCCCTGGGATCCGCTGAGCGGCTGGAACAAATGAAAGCATTTGAGGAGGCGGCAGCTCGAGCTTCGGCCAATTGAAGCTTCTTTGTTCCTCTGAACCTTGGCTCCTCCTTTACAGGCTCCTTCAAGGAGTTGTGCCAGTCTCTCCCCACCCGGGGAGAGGTGCCCTCGAGCTCGCAATCCTCCCCCTTTCGGAAGACAGAGAAGGACCCTGGGTCTTCATCTCAGCGAAGATGTTCCTGGGACCGAGAGAGGTCCGAGTCCCAGGAACACGCGGTCTCGACTTCGGTCGAGATCGCATCCTCGGCCGCCGGCTTCATGGATCTTCCGTCTAGCGAGGGGACCGAGGAAGTGGCTGATGAGGTCAAAATTATCCTCGACCCGATAGACCCGTTGTCGCCGGCCGTGGCCGACGACTCTTTGGAAAGGACTTCAGTCCTTGTCTTCCCTGATGAGGCGACCCAGCCTGCTGGTGTCTCCATCAAGGACCCGGTTCCGGACCCTCAGTTTTCAATGACCCCGGTGTCTCCTGATCGACCGAGTCGGCCTCCCCAATCTTGGTTGAGGTCCAGAACCCCCTCGGCCGAACAGCCGAGAAAGAGCCATAAGCGCTCTAAAAAGAGGCATTGCCACAGGTCGTCATCCTCCTCGGATGAGGAGAGGCTCCGGCGGAAACTCCGTCGACACTATGAAGACCTCCCGTGGCAACAGCTGATTCTGACGGGGCAGAAGCTGGCTCTGCCGTCCACCCTGGCCATAACTTGGCTTCTGCCTTCTAAACCGATGCCGACCCCTCCATGGGGCCAGCCTGTCCCCCGGCTCAGCCTATCCCGGTCTCCCCACCGATTCTGGTGGAACCACCACCTAAACAGCCCGAGGGAGGGGCGCCCTCTAAAGAGGACTGACAAGACACTGGACTTCCCCGATGTCTGTCGATAACAATTACCCCGGACCACCCTCGGCACATCGAGGGTGACTTAGGTGGTAGACCACTCTACCATGACTCCTCTGATTCGGACGTCACCAGCTTGCACTCACATCCCGGGGATGATGAGTCTATGGTCGGCGCAGGGTTGGAGGAAGACCCTTCTTCCTTCCAGGGCATTCTCTGCCTCATCTCTGACTCCACCAGAATGGCCCTGGAGCCCATCCAGAAACAGGCGGAGTACCCTCTCATGGACATCCTTAAAAGAGGGGATACCCCGACGGAGGCCTTTCCAGTGGCCAAGGCCATCGTTGGCCTGGCCTTTGAGCTTTGGCATCATCCTGCCTCCTGCCCAGCACCATCTGCCCGCATGGCCCACAAGTACGTGGTGCCCATGGGGTCCCTTGCGGGATTCACTGAACGCCCTTCGGCCGAGAGCCTGGTGACCGCCTCGGTGTTCAGGCGCATGGGTAGTTCAGCTGATACTGACTGACCCCCGGACAAGGAGTTCAAAACTATGGATCACTCTGCCCGCAAGGTCTACGCTGCCTCTTCTCTGGGCCTTTGTCAGGCCAGCTTGGCTGTTATTATGGCACACTTCTCCCATGCCCTCCTGTGGTCATTGGACATGTTCCTCCCTCATCTCACACCGAACCTGCAGACTACTGTCAAGCAGGTCCATGACCAAGGTTGTGCTGTTGCCAAACAGCAGCTCCAGACAGCTTTGGACATTGGAGATTCTTGTGCCCTCTCGTTGCCATAGGGCTTGGCTGAGGCTTTCCTCCTTACCGGCAGATACTCAGCATAAGCTTGTTGATGTGCCCTTCCTGGGGACCGACTTGTTCGGTCCAGGAATGGCTAGTCACCTTCAGCGTATAGAGCAGTCCAGTGCCACCTTGGATGCTACTTCTGCCAAGGGTTCTTCAGGCAAGAACCAGCAGAAGAGAAAGAAGAAGCCATTTTTGTACTCTTCTCCTGTGGTCAGGCAGCCCTCCTATCAACGAGGTCAGCAGCAGCAGGCTCAAGCTTGGTGCCCGCGGCCCAAGCAGAGTCCTCAACAGCCCTGTAAGGGAGGCCGAGGCACAGGCCTTGGAGCCTCCTCCTCCTCCTCTAAGCTTGCTCAGTGACGGGTTGGGGGTCACCACCCCTACACCCGTCACGCCAGCTCTGGGTCCTCCCGTGGGGGGTCGGCTCCACCACTTACTTTCCACCTGGTCTGCTATCACTTTGGGCAGGTGAGTTCTCAAAGTGGTCGGTCAGGGACTGCCTCTGGAATTCGACCCTTACCCTCCCAGCCGAGCCTGCGCCCCTCAGGAGGAACGGATCTCTGCATGCACCCAGTCGGCTCTTTAAGATGACATGGCTCATCTCCTCCGCAAGGAGGCAGTAGCCCCAGTGCAGGATCCTCTGACAGACCAGGATTTGTTTCCAGGTACTTCCTGGTGCTCAAGCGGATGGGGGGTTGGTGTCCCATCCTAGATCTCCACGACCTGAATCAATATCTCAGGTCCCGCACCTTTCAGATTGTCACTTTGTCCCAGATCATACCATCCTTGGAGCGAAACATGTGGTTCTGTTCATTGGATCTGCAGGGCGCGTTCTTTCATGTCCAAATCCGTCTGTCCCACCAGCAGTTCCTCTGCTTCAGGGTCGAAGGGACCCTGTACAAGTTCCGAGCCATGCCGTTCGGCCTGTCATCAGCCCCTCGGGTCTTCACCAAATGCATAGCAGTGGTGGCGGCCCACCTTCGGCGTCGAGGAGTCAGAATCTACCCTTATCTCGATGACTGGCACTTGGCAGGTTCCTCCTTTCAGGAGGTGGAGAGGTCCAGGGATCAGGCCCTCCAAACCTGCTCCCAACTCGGCCTCTGGATAAACGAGACCAAGTCGGAACTCGTGACTTCTCAGGTGATGGGCTTCATTGGGGCAGAGCTAGACTCTTGTTAAGCCAGAGCTTGGCTCCCGGCGGACAGGGCGGAGGTTCTCTCCTCCTTTGCCTGATCATTTCTGGTTGGGCACTTGCACCCTGCCCGGGACTTTCTGCGCCTTCTGGGTTACATGGCGGCGTGCACCTCAGTGGTCCGTTGGGCCCGGTGGCACATGCGCCCCCTCCAGTGGAAGCTGGCCACCCAGTGGACGCAGCAATATGGTCACTTTGACCAGCGGATCACTGTAACCCAGAAGATGTGGGACGCTCTCCAATGGTGGACCACCCCAGACCGGTTGCAGGAAGGGATCCTGTTTGTCTGCCCCGAGCCGACGGTTGTCCTCATGATTGATGCTTCTCTCATGGGCTGGGGAGTCCACATGGGGGACAACAAGGCCCAGCGGATCTGGACCCCCAAAGAGTCCTGATGCCACATCAACCTGTTGGAGCTCAGTGCAGTCAGACTGGCACTGTCAGTTTTTGCTCCTCAGCTATGGGGTTAAGTGGTTCAAGTCCAGACGGACAATACCACGACCATGTACTACTTCAACAAACAGGGCTGCACACACTTCTGTCTGCTGCGCAAGGAGGCGCTCTGCATCTGGACCCTCGTAAGCTGGTTGGAGGCAGATCTCCTAGCCATCCATGTGGCAGGAGCCTTGGACCAGCTGGCGGATGCTCTGAGCCGTATAGGCCAGACATCCCACGAGTGGTGTCTCCATCCAGAGGTAGTTTACGGCCTGTTCTCCCATTGGGGCAAACCAATGGTGGGCCTGTTTGCCTCTGGGGACAACACCAAGCTGAGGCTGTATCATGCCCACCCCCCTCAGCGGGGCTCGCTGCAGGGGGATGCCTTCTTGAGGCCGTGGACCCCAGGCCTCCTCTGTGCCTTCCCTCCATGTCCCTTGATCCACAAGGTGCTACTCAAGGTGAGGAGGGACAAGGCGAAGGTGATTCTGGTAGCCCCAGACTGGGCGTGCCAGGTCTGGTACCCAGATCTCCTCAGCCTCAACTGCAGGCCCCCAGAGTGGCTTTCTACATGCCCAGACCTGATATCTCAGTGCCCCACCAAGGATAATGTTTGGTTGACTAGACATTTTTCAATGTTACCAGTTACATACTACCTCACCAAGGAGAGTTTTTCATTGAGTAGTTTGGCAGTGTAGCAATTAACACAGTGCCCTGCAAATGATAGCATTCCATTGTCCAGTCATAATTGTCACAGTCTGCGTGTAATAATACAAATATTCCCATGTCTACAGATTCTGACGCCACACTAGAAAATTGTGACTTCAAGTGGGGAATGAGTTGCTGGTACAGGTGAACTCTAAGGGACAACGGTCCTAAGCTGGATTTTCAAAGCCCCTGGAATTGCCGCAGCTGCAGGAAGACACTGGGCAAGTGGGTCTCCACTCGTGGAGCCGTGGTTTCTCCTGCAACAGCTGCATTCTCAAAAGTGGAGCTGGTTTATGAATGGCGCCATGATTTATGGCAGCTTATGGCTGATCCTCCTGGATGTAGTCTTCACCATTTATTCACACTGCTGGGGTTCTCAGCCGGAAGGTGCTAGGACTCTGTGGGAGCCAAAAATCTTCAGGGAGCCTCCGCCGAGGTAGATTGCAACACATGCGTGGCACCATGAGGGAGGGCTAGCCTCACGCTACATAGCCTATCTTGGCAATAGCCCCCAACTGTCTCAGTTCCTTTTTCCCTGACGTCGAGTGCTCGCTCCCCTGCCAGAAGTCAGATCTTCAAGGCTATACAACAGAGATTAGTTTGTTCATTTTTTATTTTTTGTTTATTACCTTCCTTCAGTTTAGAAAAATGAAAACTGAAGACGTTTTTGTCAGTTTTCTTCAGCTCTACTTAAAAACGGAGTCGGCCATTGACGATGAATGTGACGGTAGGGAGTCTCCATTGGAAGGCTGCTCTGGCAGCCAGGCTGAGTCTAGTCCACCACCCTCTCCAGAGAGGGGGGGGTTTGACCTTGAGCAGTCTAGTGTTCAGAGGGAGGACAGTCCAACTGTAAACACAAAAAGAAGCAGGCCTGTTCCCAATCCAGATCGAGGACCTGGAGCCACTTGACCTCGGGTTTGTCCTCTTCCCGTCAGAAGGGGAATAGACGGTACCGCTCGAGGTCACCCTCTAGCATGTCAGCCAAGAGGCCTTCTTCGTCTGTGAGCAGGATGCCTTCACTAGCCCTGTTGGTTTCACTGACGGTTTCGGCTTGCGGTCGTTCGGGGTCTCAGGTCCAGAGCCCCTCTCTGTCCTCCAGCAGGATTTCTGGGAGAGCAGTTTCACCACTGGGCAGCTCTTATGGAGCAGTGAGTACAGTTTCTGGCTAGTTTGCACCTACAGTACCTGCGGTCCCGCTGCCAGGGCCTTCTGGTCTAGGTTCTTCGGGTCCACATCTGGGGTTTTCAGACCGGGTGGAGCATTTGGTACCTCCAATGGATTATTTTCCCTTGACGGTGATCTGGCTGCCAACGCCAGTTCCACATGCCGCTCCCCCTCACTGTGTCTCTTCACAGGGGGCGGCACCCGTACCATCTCTAGTCTCTTCAGTGCTGGCTGGGCCTTTGCGGTTTGGTTTGGGCCTGTTTTCCAACTCGAGCCTTTCTAGGTCTGCTCCAGCACAGTGTCCTGGCCTTTCCCCGGCTTCTTCTGACCTGGGCACTCAGACAGTGCTGCCTCCAGTGCCAGTTCCTCTGGAGAGGGCTCCAGTGCCAGGTCTGGCATCTGCACAATTGGTGCTGGCTCGGGTGCTGTCCCCCTTTCTGGTGCTGATGTTGCCTGTCTATCTGACACCATGGCCTGGGAGAGGCCTTACAAGGTCCACACCTCTTCCAGCTCCTTCTTCCGAGGGGCACTTGTAGGGGGATGAGTCAGACCCGACCTCATTCTTCTGAGGGTGGTGGTGATGATGACACTTTTTATAGCCTGGAGGACAATTCTCCAGCTCCTACCTTTGTTCTTCAGGAAGATCGTTCCTTCAAAAAACATGAAGTCTTGCTATATTATGACTATTGCAGTTTGCCCCAGCCTTAGAACTGCTCCGGAGGTGAAAGAGTTAACTTCCATGCAGAGCATGGAGCTTAGAGCGCGAGCTCGGTTCAGAAGCTCTGTTTGGCTGGTTTCAAACTGAAACCGTCAGATTTTACTCCGCCTCACTGAACAGTCGCTCGGAGATTCCTCCTGTTGCTCGGTTCATTTCTTGGTTTAAAGCACTATTTCTCTACAGTTTAATTTAACGCGTTTCATTATTTTAACCATAAAACCGATCGGTTCAGTTCTGTCTATAGTAATCGTAAAGTAATAGATAGGTTTTTCTGTGTGAAACTTGTAAAAGTATTATCGGTTCGGTTGAACCGATCGAGTTATGTTAAATATAAGTTTAAAGCCTTTTAAGGCTTTTAGAGTCTGCGGTTCCTGGTTCTTATCAGTTCCTAAAAGCAGATTTCATTGGTTTTCCACGACCAGAATCACGGTTTGGAACCGATAAGGGTGTCTTGCCTGGCACTGCCATCAAAAGGGCAAGTTGGTTGGTTAGGCTGGCATCATGTCTAGAAACCCAAAAGAAAAACGGCCCACTGGGTTTCAACACTGTAGTGTCTGTGGGGAAGCCTTTGCCAAGGCTGACCCACACACTACATGTGTCTATTGTCTGGGGTTTGACCACCTCAATTCAGACTGCCAGATTTGTAAAAATTTCCCTGCACGCCACCCTGGACAAGAGAGTGGGCAGGCTCAGGGAACGAGAGGCCAAAAAGTCCGCTGACCCGGATGGCCAGCCCGGTTTGGTGCCAACCGAACAGGAGGGAGTGCCCTCTGACCAGGGCGAGACTTCCTTGGGCAAACGAAAAGCTGGCTCTGAGGAGCCAGTTCCAGCAAAGAAATCTAAAAAATCAGCAGGTTTGGAGTCAAAATTCCTTCTCCAACTGCTGCTGAGAATAAGCAGGCAATACAGATTGTCAGTCCCTGTCCCAGTTCCCTCGAACCGCCACTGTCTAGCAAAAGGTCGGTTCGGTCAGTTCCAGTGGTTCAGGATTATCATATAGAAGAGTTCTATGAACCAGAGGAGGGAGATGAGGATTATGATCAGTGTGAATGTGACTTTGAAAGTCTGGATGTGCCCATTGAACTGGACATCTCCCCAGACAGACCTTCAGGTGAGTCTCCCCCTAGGCTTTCTGAGTCCCCTTCTCATTTTTTGTTTTATAAAAAAGTAGCTGAGACCCTCCAGCTTCCCTTACAGGAGGCTTTGGATGAGCAAGAGGAGCCTGACTATGTGGAGATGATGGATATCCCAGAGTCCAGGAGGTTGTCCATCCTTTTACATAAATCCTTTAGAAAACAAACAATAAAAATTTTAAAAGCTCCTAATTCTGTGCCTCCTGTGGATAAAAAGATGGACAGGAGGTACACTTTGTCAGGTCCTGATACAGATTTTCTTTCACAGCAATGCAGTCATGTTGGGGTAGTTCAGGCTGCAGCCTGTGATAAAGCTAATATTCCACTGGCTTCACATCCTCCTGACAAGGATTCCAGGAAGATTGATGCCATGGCCAAAAAACAATACATGGCAGCATCCTTGGGACTCGGACAAGCTAACTATATGGCTTATGTTGCAAGATACCAGAAATCTAGATGGGATAGTGTCATGGCCTTAGCCAAACAGGTCCCTGGCCAGCTCGCAAAGGAGCTGGAGCAGGTGGTCCTTGATGGTATTGAGGCATCTAAGGTGCAATTCCATGCTGCAGTGGATTCTAATTATGTATCCTCTAGAGTCATGGCTACATCTGTGGCTTTTCGCAGATTGGCCTGGTTCAGGTGTACTACTTCGTCACAGGATACCCAGTCTAAGGCTATGGATTTTCCTGTGGTGGGAAATTCTCTGTTTGGGAGCAGACAGAGAATTATATGAAAGAATGGATGAATATAGAACCACTTACGAAGTGCACAAGCCAAGGACGAAACCACTCCTCAGAGGCAGCCCCCAGGGGGGGGGTAGGCCTTTCTACAGGCCTTTTACCAGACTCAGGCCCCTCCTCTTCAGCCTATGTACAGAGGGGTTCTTCAGAGGGAGAGGCAGATGGGGTTGAGCAGGCCTGCTCCCACCCCTCAGCCTAAAGCCCCTGCCAAACAGGCACCCTGATGGGATGCCCAGGGTCGGCTCTCCACTACCTGTAGGGGGCAGGTTGGCTCACTCGTCCAGGACTGGCAGTCTTTAACTTCAGACAGGTGGGTCCTGGAAGTAGTGAGCCAGGGTCTGATTCTCAGCTTCAAGAAATTTCCAAAGATGAGGCCAGATCTTTCCTCCTACAAACCCTTTAGAGACTCTTGCTTTGGAAACAGAGTCTCAACCCTCCTGCTCTCAGAGCTGTAGAAAAGGTTTCTCCTTCACCAGGGCAAGGGTCTGTACTCAGGTACTTCTTACCCCAAAAGACAGGAGAGTGGCGGCCTATCCTGGATCTAAGATATCTAAACAAGCACCTTTTAAAGCCAAAGTTCAAAATGGTGACACTGGGAATGATTTTACCCTCCCTAAGGCCAGGGGACTGGCTAGCCTCCCTGGACCTCAAAGATGCCTACTTCCATGTTCTTATCAGAAGCTCCCATTGAAAGTACCTCAGATTCGAACTGCCCTCAGGCCATTATCAGTTCAGAGCAATGCCCTTCGGCCTTACTTCTGCCCCAAGGGTGTTCACAAAGTGTCTGGCAGTAGCAGTCGCTCACCTAAGAAGGCAAAAGATTGCCATTTTTCCCTACTTGGACGACTGGCTCATTGTGGGTCAGTCTCCAGACCAGGTCACATCACACCTACTAGTTACCCAGCAGCTGCTTACCTCTCTGGGATTTCTTCTCAATCTTCCAAAGTCAGTTTTGGAACCTGTCCAGGTACTCACCTTTATAGGCAGAACTGGATACAAAGCAGGCCAGAGCCTTCCTTCCCTTGGAAAGGGTAGGACCTTAGTGGCCCTGGCCGCCTCCTTCACTCTGCAGGTTCTCGACCAACAAGGCATTTCCTGCAGCTCCTAGGGCACATGGCTGCCTCACAGCTGTGGTGCAAGGAGCAAGATTTCAGATGAGGACATTCAGTTCCATTTGAGAGCTTTCTGGTCTCAAAAGAGATCCTCTATCCAAGTTAATCCCAGTGACTCGAACCCTGATCCAGGCCCTTCAGGGGTGGCAGGATCAGAGCAATCTGAGACAGGGGGTGCCTTTCATCCCTCTGTCCCATTCCTTGACCCTTACTACAGATGCATCCCTTTTGGGATGGGGAGCTCATATGGGCGACCTCTCCACCCAGGGATTATGGTCCCCTCAGGAATCTCTGCTCCACATCAATCTGTTGGAACCCAGAGCTGTTTTTCTAGCACTTCAGGTTTTCTCTGCATCTGTTCAGAACAAGGTGGTACAGGTCGGAACAGACAACACCACTACAATGTGGTACATCAACAAACAAGGGGGCACTCGGTCTTCGGCCTTGTGCACCGAGGCGATGAAGTTGTGGTCTCAGGCTTACTCCCTGAACACTTCCCTCATAGCAGTTCACCTCCCAGGCAAGGACAATGTCCTGGCAGATGCCCTCAGCAGGATTTCCCAGGGCCACCACGAATGGTCACTGGATCCCCTAGTACTGGGGATAGTGTTTGCCAGATGGGGCACTCCTCAGATAGATCTTTTCGCAGCCCCAGACAATTATCAACTTCCACTGTTTTGTTGCAGGCCCCCAGTGTTGGGCTCAGTTCCTCTGGATGCCTTTCTCCTCGATTGGGAAGGGAAGTTTCTTTATGCCTTTCCCCCCTTCCCTCTCCTATTCAAAGTACTAGTCAAAATCAGGTCTCAGCCCTGCAAAATGATCCTGATTGCTCCAGACTGGGCCAGGCAGCCCTGGTACCCACTCCTTCTGTCCTTAGCAGTCCATCTTCCCCTGTGTCTCCCCAGGAACCACAATCTGTTAACCTGTGCTCAGGGGAGAGTTTGGTATCCGAATCTCAAATCCCTCAACCTCAAGGCTTGGCTCTTGAGCAGTTAGAGTTTGCTGATTTGCAACTTTCTCAAAGTGTTCTCGAAATCCTGAAGGCTGCTAGGAAGCCTTCCACCAGAGCTACCTATAACTCCAAGTGGAAAAGGTTTTCCATATGGTGTTCTGGGAAGCATGTTTCCCCAGAATCTGCTGATCTACCTACTGTATTGGACTACATGGTCCATCTTAATTCTTTGGACTGAGACCAGCCACCCTGAAAGTGCACTTGGCTGCTGTCTCTGCCTTCATTCAGCAGGGAAGCCTTTTCTCTCTCTGCTTATCCTGTATTTTCCAAGTTTTTTAAAGGATTGCTCCACACCAATCCTCCATTCAGGGACCCTGCCCCGGCTTGGGATCTTAATGTATGCATTGCTCAGCTAATGCAACCCCCCTTTGAGCCTCTGTCTTCGGCAGAGCTTAAGTATTTGACTTGGAAAACTGTATTTCTGGTAGCCATCACTTCTGCCAGGCATATAAGTGAGGAAGGTCTTCAAGCTGGCTCCTCCCACCCACCCGGGTGGTAAAACTCTCGGCTCCGCCCCATGACGCCAGATCTTCCTTACCGCTTGGAAGCTCAGGTTCCCTCCTTATCACGCTGCGTTTAAGACTGGTTCCTAATTCTTCGAAAGTTCGAAATCAAAAGGTTTTTTGCTAAAAAGACTTCGGTCTTCTTCTCCTCGCGGCTGCGATGGACAGATCGACTCCTGGTTTTCGGAGGTGCCCTTGCGGGCAGAAGATGTCTAGGACGGATCCGCACTCACGTGCATCTACTGCCTGGGCCTTGAGCGACCAGCGAGGCCTGCGTTTGTGCTCTTCCTTTGACCCCTCGTCCTGGAGGGCGTGCTGCCCGATTTACAACTGGGGCACCCGAGAAAAATTCACAGTGAACTCTAAAGAGGCCAGATTGGCAGTGTCCTGCCGTATTTCGGCGGATCAGCTCGAGCAGATGATTGCCCTGCGAAGAGGGCGGGCGCGGGCTGCTTCTACCTCGGCTGCGGCATTTGTCGCTCTCTCTGGTGCCTCGTACTCGGCTTCTTTAAGAGCTTTGTCTGACTCTCTCGACCAAAGGTGAGGGTCCAACTTCTTTGGGACCTTTTTCCAGGTCCAAAAAGAGCAAAAGTAAGTCTCTCCGTCGATGCTCTTGGGAGCGGGAAAGATCCCCCTCCCCTTGTCGACAGTCGACTTCGGTCGACCCCTCAGCTTCAGCCACTGGCTTCACAGTGTCCCCGTCAGGCCAGTTGACCGAGACTCCCGTCGAAGCGGTCAAGATTTTTCTCGACCCGTTAGACGGGTTGTCGGCTGGAGAAGCTGAGAATCCCCTCTCCCCGGTTACCCCGGTGGGAGTTGAGGATCCCGTCGGCTTGTCTGTGCCTCCGGTTCCGGGCCTTGATCAGGATCGTCGAGCGGAGTGCCGATTCCGACACTTCTCCTTGCCTTCCTCGGCCTGGTCGAGACTCGGTCTCGGACATCCTCGTGATCCAACCGATCCGCCGCCATAGGCGGTCTCGATCTCGGCACCACGGCAAGCGGCACGCCGCTCTTCCTCAGGACGAGGAGGCTTGGCGCCAAATTCGTCGGAGGTCAGAAAGACTCATGTAACAGCAACTCCTTTTGACGGGGAATAAGCCGACCCAGTCGTCTTCCCGGCCGATAAGTGGCTGTCACGGGCAGCGAAACAACCCCTCGTTGTAGTCGAGAGGCCTGTTCTCAGGCGGTTGTTCGACCAATTCCAGCTTCCCACGATTCTTGTGGAACCTCCGCCTCCACAGCCATTAGTTGGGGCTCAGACCAAAAATTCTCGGTCGGCCTTGGGTTTGCCCCATAGGCTGTCTGTCACCCTCACTCCCGATAAACCTCGGCAGGTGAAGGTAGCTCAGGCCTGAGGCAGCTCTTTGAGGACTCTTCCAGAGTCCGACGATGGTTCTCCCTCTTCTCCAAGCGCATGGACTTGGAGTCCTCGGAAGGGCAGTCAATGGGCGATAGCCTACGTCCTTCTTAGGGGTTGCTCGACTCATCTCGGAGTCCACCGGGATGAAGCTCGAACCCGTTTCTAAATGGGCCAGGTATCCCCTCACGGAGATTCTGGACCGAGGGGATTCTCCTACGGAGGCCTTTCCGGTGGCCGAAGCCATAGTAGGTCCGGCCTTGGAACTTTGGCAGCGTCCTGCTTCCTGCCCTGCGCCTTCGGCCAGGTTGGCCAGGAAGTATGTGGTCCCTACCGGTTCCCTGTCCGGTTTTTCGGAACACCCCTCGGCCGAGGGGTTGGTTACCGACAGCGTTTTCCGGCGTGCGAGAGCGTCCAGGGATGTGGACAAACCTCCGACAAGGAATCCAAGAAGTTGGATTATGCGGGCGGAAAAGTCTACGCTGCGTCCTCTCTCGGCCTTCGTCAGGCCAGTTCGGCCGATCCTCATGGCACATTTTTCTCATGCCCTGTTGGGCTCCCTGGATGGGTTGTCCTCATCTTCCAGAATCTGCAGACTACGGTCAGGCAGGTGCGGGACCAGAGGCAGGCGGTGGCCAAACAGCAGCTCCAGACTGCGTTAGACACCGGGGACTCATGTGCCAGGTCTGTGGCGGCCGCAGTGGCCATGCGTCGTCGGGCTTGGCTGAGGATATCCACCTTTACCTCGGATGCCCAGCACAAGTTGGCGGATGTTCCCTTTTTGGGGACTGACCTCTTCGGCCCTGGGGTGGAAGGTCATCTGCAGAGGATCGAGAAGTGCAATGCGACCTTGGACTCGGTCTCTTCCGCTCAGAAGGACAAAGGCCACAAGCCGCAGCCTAAGCCCTTTCGTCCTTCTGTGCCCGCTGCGCGCCCGGCCCAGCAACGTCAGGGCCAGCAGGCTCGACCTTGGTATCCCAAACCCAAGCCGTCGGCTTACTCCAACAGGAAGCAGGGAGGTAAAGGCCCGGGAGGTCCCTCGGCCAGTCCCTCCTTCAAGCCTGCCCGGTGACGGGCTGAGGGGTGTCGCCCCCATCCCTGTCACCTCACCCCTGGTTCCCCCCGTGGGGGGACGGCTCAGACACTTCCTTTCCGCCTGGTCGCTGTTACCATGGACGGGTGGGTACTGGAAGGTGGTGGGAAAAGGCCTACCTCTGGAGATCGAGCAGGCCCGCCCTTCAGGCAGTGTCGCACCTCAGGGGCCTCGGAATCCGCAGCCTCACTGGCGGCTCGCCGAGCCGACATCACTCTCCTCCTCAAAGGAGGTGATCCAGAGGTGAGGACCCCCTTCAGACCAGGTTCGTGTCCAGGTATTTCCTGGTTCCAGCAGACGGGGGCTGGCACCCCATTCTCGACCTACATGACCTGAACAAGTTCCTAAGGTCTCGAACCTTCAGGATGGTCACTCTGGTGCAGATAATACCATCTCTGGAACACAGCGTGTGGTTCTGCTTTCTGGACCTACAGGGCAGCGTTTTTCACGTCCCTATCCGTCCGTCACACCGAGATTCCTCCGCTTCAGCGGAGGGATCCCTCTTCAGATTCGAGCCATTCCCTTGACTTATTTCCAGCTCCCAGGGTCTTCACCAAATGCATGGCAGTGGTGACAGCATTCCTCATGCGCCGGGTCGGGTGTACCCTTACCTGGACAATTGGCGGATAGCAGCCTCCTCAGGCAGGGAGGTGGAGGCGGTCAGAGATCTGGCCCTCAGGTTTGCTCTCAAGTTGGCCTTCTCATCAGCGAGGCCAGAGTCAGAACTCGAGCAAAGCAGGTGATCCTGTTCACTGGGGCAGAGCTCGACTCTCTTCGAGCCAGAGCACGGCTCCCGGCGGACAGGGCTGAGGTTCTTACCGCCTTTGCCCAATCATTCTGGTTGGGCAATCGCGCCCTGCCCGGGACTTCCTGCGCCTTCTGGGTCTCATGGCGGCCTGTACCAGCGTGGTCCGTTGGGCGCGCTGGCACATGCGCTCCCTTCAGTGGGGACTGGCCAGCCAGTGGTCACAATGCTGCGATCCTTTGGACCAGCTAGTGATAGTGACCCAGGAGATGTGGAACGCTCTCCAGTGGTGGACCATTCCATTCCATCTGCAGGAGGGCATCCCGTTTGTCCGCCCCGAGCCGACGGTTTCTCTAGCGACCGATGCCTCTCTGATGGGTTGGGGTGCCCATCTGGGGGAACACCGAGTGCTGCGGCCTCTGGTCCCACGGAGTCCGATGCCACATCAACCTGCTGGAGCTCCGAGCGGTCCGCCTAGCTCTCACCGCCTTTGCTCCGTTTCTCCGGGGTCAAGTGGTCCGAGTCCAGATGGACAATACCACAACCATGTACTACCTGAACCGCCAGGGCGGGACGCGCTCCATGCTTCTATGCAAGGAAGCTCTCCGCATTTGGTCACTCGTGCGCAGCCTGGAGGCGGATCTCCTAGCCATTCATGTGGCAGGAGCCTCCAACACCCTGGCCGATGCCCTGAGCCGGATAGGGGCTGCATCCCACGAGTGGTCTCTCCTGCCGGAGGTAGTACAAGATCTGTTCTCCCACTGGGGCACACCTCAGGTGGACCTGTTTGCCTCCAGGGAGAACGCGAAGCTGAGGCTGTTTCATGCCCACCCCCCTCAGCAGGGCTCGCTGCAGGGGGATGCCTTCTCGAGGCTGTGGACCCGGGCCTCTTTTACGCCTTTCCCCCATTTCCCTTGATTCACAAGGTGCTTCTCAAGGCAAGGAGGGACAAGGCGCAGGTGATTCTGATAGCCCCAGACTGGCCCCGCCAGTTCTGGTACCCAGATCTCCTCAGCCTCAGCTCCAGGCTCAGAGGCAGCTTCCAGCTCGCCCGGACCTCCTCTCAATCAATCAGGGAAGGTGTTCCATCGGACCTTCAATCCCTGCACCTGATGGCCTGGTTCCTGGCTAGAGTTCCAGGCCTTGGGTCTTTCCGACGAGGTCCTCAATGTAGTTGAGGCGTCCCGTAAGGAGTCGACCAGAAAATGCTACGCCTTCAAATGGAAGAGATTCTCCATTTGGTGTCAGGGCAAGGGCTTGGACCCTTCCTTCTGTTCTGTGGCAAGCATTTTGGACTATTTATGGTCCCTTTCTAGTCAAGGGCTTAGGTCGACGACCCTAAAGGTGCACCTGGCAGCCATCTCTGCTTACCGGGCGCGGGCCGGGAAGCAGTCGGTGGCGCAGGAGAAGGTGGTCTGGCGCTTTTCAAGGCCTTGATCACATTTCCCCTCCAGTGCGAGAACCTCCACCTCCGTGGGATTTACTGCTGGTACTGGCAAAGCTCATGGGCAAGCCATTCGAACCAATGCACAGGTGTGATCTCTCTCACCTGTCATGGAAGACCGCCTTCTTGGTGGCTATCACGTCAGCCAGAAGGATGGGAGAGCTCCAGGCGCTTTGCATCGAGTCTCCTTACCTGGCCTTCCACAGGGACAAGGTTGTCCTTGCCCCACCGAAATTCCTTCGAAGGTGGTGTGGATTTCACCTTAACCAGGTGTGACTCTGCGGTGTTCTACCCCAATCACACCTCGGAGGCCGAATATAGGCTCCATACTCTGGACCCTAGAAGGCTCGCTTATTATAGAGGCGCCACGGCTGAAATCGAGAGAGGTTCGCCAGCTGTTTGTCACCTACGCTGAAGCCGCATCTGGCAGACCTGCAGCCAAGCGGACGATAAGCAAGTGGGTCACCTCCTGCATAGATCGCTGCTATAAGTTGGCGGGCATGGAGCCTCCCAGAGGGATAAGAGCTCATTCTACCCACCATACTGCTGCATCGGTGGCTGCTTCCAGGGACGTCCCTATCCAGGAAATCTGCAGGGCTGCTACCTGGAAGTCAGCACACACCTTTATTACCCATTACCACATCGACCTTGAGTCACGCCGGGATGCTGGTTTTGGGGCCTCGGTTCTCCAGTCTTATTCCCTAAGTAGGGGGTGTGCGCCTTGCCTCCCTCCTCCCGGAGAACTGCTAAGAGTCTGCCAATAAGTGTGGATGAACAACATCCATGTCCCTAGAAATACAGGTTACTCACCTGTAACAGGAGTTCTAGGAATGGTATATGTTGTTCATCCCACATCCCACCACTCCCCAGCTTCACGCACAACCTGAGCTTCCAGCGGGCCAGATCTGGCGTCATGGGGCGGAGCCGAGAGTTTTACCACCCGGGTGGGTGGGAGGAGCCAGCTTGAAGACCTTCCGGCAAGATTTAAAGCGGCAAGGAACCTGCCAATAAGTGTGGATGAACAACATATACCATTCCTAGAACCCCTGTTACAGGTGAGTAACCTGTATTTATTTCCTTTCACAGGGATAAAGTGGTCCTCAGGACTAACAGGAAGTTTTTGCCTAAGGTGGTTTCAGATTTCCACCTTAACCAATCTATTTCACTTCCAGTGTTCTTCACTGACCATTCCTCCTCTGGTGAGAGGGCTGCACAACAGATGTTAAGGGCCCTAACTTACTACATAGAGCGTACCAAGGGTCACAGGTTTGACTCCCTCCAACTGTTTCTCACTTATGGTGAGGTTGGGAAAGGAGACCTGCCACTAAAAGATCCATTGCCAGGTGGATGCGTTTCTTGTATCCAATTTTGCTATCAAAAGCTGGGTAGGTTCCCCTCAGGCCTGAGGAGCACTCTACCAGAGGTACAGCTGCATCTCTAGCTGCTGCTAGAGACATCTCTATCTTGGAGATATGTCAGGCAGCTACTTGGAAGACAGTACACACTTTCACCAAGCATTACTCCCTGGATATTCAGGCCAGGAGGGATGCTCGGTTTGGCACAGCCGTGCTTCAGAGCCTATTCCCTAAGTAGGTTCTGCCCTCCTCCATGGAGGTACTGCTGTGTAGTCTGCAATAGTCATAATATAGCAAGACTTCATGTTGTTTGAAGAAAAAATTACTCACCTTAGTAATGTTGTTTCTTCTAATGGAGTCTTGCTATATTATGACCTCCCACCCAGCCTGCCCCTCTCAGAACTCCTACTTTGGGGTATGGGGTGGGTAGTCCTCTGTTGGCATTTATTGATGCCCTCTTTCATGTTAGGGTGTTGTGTTTATTTAGTTATTTTATCTTAATTTTCTGGTCCACTGACTTGAGTCTTTGTGTTGGGACCAGTAAAATTGTGTTAATATATTAGTAGCCAGTTGGCTAGTGTAGGTTACAGCTTCCACACAGAACCTTAGTGAGTTTTTGCTCGTAAAGATCTGACGGTTTCGGTTTGAAACCAGCCAAACAGAGCTTCTGAACCGAGCTCGCGCTCTAAGCTCCATGCTCTGCATGGAAGTTAACTCTTTCACCTCCGGAGCAGTTCTAAGGCTGGGGCAAACTGCAATAGTCATAATATAGCAAGACTCCATTAGAAGAAACAACATTACTAAGGTGAGTAATTTTTTCTTTCAGGCCTTGCTGCGCAATATGCATGCTACTTTAACTCTTGAGACTTAAGTCTATGACCCAGGTAAATGACTGCGTCTGTAGTGGCTCCATGTCCCAAACATACCTGTTAGCCTCACACCTGCAGTTCCCCAAGCCTTTGAAATCCTTTCAGAGGTGGTGTGGACTAAGCTGGCCACTGTTCTTTCTATCTGTAAGACAACAGACCACAAGTATCCTCCTCCTAAGGATGTCAATTTAGGCTTCTCAGCCAGTTGCGGATAAAATTGTCATCCTTGTCGAAAATGTCAGGGTCATCCTCCCCCAGGATGTTACTGCACACCCTATTAATAAAGAATCCAGCAAGCCTGATACTCTGGGTAAGAGAGCTTTTGTAGCAGTCACCTTGGTCATGCGACTAGCCAGTTATCAAGGTCATTTTTCTCAGTATGAGTATGTCCTCTGGACCTTGCTTAAGTCTCTGGCAGAATATCTACCAGAGTTGGTTACTAAAAAGATACTTCTTCAGACTGTTAACCCGTGGTATAGAGTCCAACAGCCACCAGCTAAAGGCATCCATGGATGCATCTGACACTACTTCTTGCACTGCTGCTGCTGCTGGAATCTGCATAAGGAGGCATTCCCAACTGCGGACCTCAGATTTTCCTCAGATGCCCAGCAACAAGTTATGAATGTCACTTTCAATGGCACTTGCCTGATCGATCAACAGGTAGAGCTGTCTCTCGAGACCCCTCAGAAGACTAGAGTGGCTATCAAGTCTGCTAGACCAGCCCCTTCATACCCTCAGAGAGGAAGGAGCTGTCAGTTTTTTCATAACAGGTAGCCCTTTCGTGGGAAGGGCAGAGGAGCTCCAGCCAAGCACCAGCCTCCTCAGTTGCAAAAGAAAATGCAGCAAAAGGCATAGGCTCCGATAGCACCCAGTGCCGCTCTGTGAGTCTCCAGCCCCAGCTCTGCCTCAACTGCCCAAGGTGGAGCTCTGCTTTCCAGGGGCAGGTCGTCTATCCTGTTTTTACAATCAGTGGAACTCCATCACCACGGACAAATGGGTTCTGAGGATAATTCGGGAGGGGTACTTACTAAACGTTTCAGAAATCCCTCCAGATTTTCCACCCAAGAGGCAACCCACCTTATTGACTGCCAAGTCAGACCTCCTCACTTCAGAGATTCTAGGGGCGTGGATATGGTGTACTTATGCACACTTCTGGCAGAATTCCTTTTCCTTTAAATCTTGCCAGAAGGTCTTCAAGCTGGCTCCTCCCACCCACCCGGGTGGTATCCTCCTTGGCACCGCCCTGTGAAGCCAGATCTTCCTTTCTGCTGGAAGAAGCAGGTTCCCTCCATCGCAGCTCCGTGCTTGGTGTAGGCCCTATCATTGTTTTTTTCCCCTAATCTTGATCTACGTTTGCTCCAGGTTTTTTTTCCATAGTAGCATCATGGATTCCACCGTTTCTAAGTCGGCACCCAGTTTTAAGGTTTGTTTGTGTAACCAAAAAATGTCACGCATGGACCTTCACACTACATGTGTTTACTGCCTGGGCCACGAACACAATCCCCAGACCTGGGCCATGAACATAATCCCCAGGCTTGCGGCGTGTGCCACATTCTTCACATCTCCACTTTGGAGGACTGGTACGAATGACTTGTTCTTGGCCATCCAGATGAGAGGGATCCTCCTGTTCAGTCTAATGATCAGTCTCCTGGTGTACTTCATCAATCACACCTCGGAAGCCAAGCACAGGCTCCATACTTTGGACCAGCGGCACACACCTGCCTAATACAAGGAGTTTGTCACTTACACTGACGATGCACCTGGCAGAGCAACAGCTAAGCAGACAGTTGGCATGTGGGTAGTCTCCTGCATTAATGTTTGCTTTTGGTTGGCTGGTAGGGAGCCTCCAGTAGGGCTTAGAACTCATTCTGCTAGACATATTGCTGCCTCAGTGGCTGCTTCTAGGGACATCTCAATCCAGGAGATCTGCAGGGCTGCTACCTGGGAGTCAGCACACACTTTCATCTTCCATTACCACATCAACCTTGAGTCATGCCCGGATGCTTGTTTTGGGGCCTCGGTTCTCCAATCACTGTTCCCTAAATAGGGGACTTGCGCCTTGCCCCCTCCTCCTAGAGAGCTGCTAGGAGTCTGTCAGAAGTGTGGATTAAGTACACCATATCCACGACCATAGAAAAACAAGTTACTCTCCTGTAACTGTAGTTCTAGGAGTGGTATATGGTATATATCCACACGACCCATCCAACCTCCCATGGCAAGTGGCACACTGGTCTGGCTTCCAGTGGATCAGATCTGGTGTCACGGGGCGATGCCGAGGAGGATACCATCTGGGTAGGTGGAAGGAGCCAGCTTGAAGACCGTTCAGTGAGATTTAAAGGGAAAGGAATTCTGCCAGAAGTGTGGATGTACACCATATACCACTCTTAGAACTACTGTTAAAGGTGAGTAACTTGTTTTTCGGGCATTCTGAGAAACAGGGCATTGGAAGTAGTACCTCAAGCAGAACGCAACCCCGGCTTCTACTCCCATTACTTTCTAGTTTTGAAAAAGGCAGATGGCATGCGCCCTATCCTCGACCTCAGAAAACTAAATAAGTTTCTGTACCGTGAGAAATTCAAGATGGTCTCCCTGGGGACCCTTCTTCCATTTCTCAAACACCAGGACTGGTTGGTATCCCTAGACATCATCATCAGTCTTCAACTTTATTTATTTAAAAGTACAGGTCAAATTATCTAAGCGCTTGTACAAAAATTAGACACAACTGGATAACACATATCACAAGTTAAAACACTTAAAACCATAAAATTAATAAAAATTATAATCATGATTCCGAGAAAGCGCATCTGAATAAATAAGTCTTCAATGCCAGCTTAAAGCTCTCTACAGTCGGGCACTTCCTCACTGACCTAGGTAGAGAATTTCACATGGTCGGTACAGCAAATGAAAAAGCCCTGGCCCCAGATGACTTCAAACAGCCCCAGGGAATCTCCAGCAATCCCTCCTTGGCTGAACAAAGTGGGTGGAGGGGGCAGTAAGGACACAGGATTTCTTGCAAATAGTGTGGACCCTGTCCGTGTAGGGCATTATAGGTCAGCAAACCAACCTTAAAGGTGACTCGCCATTGAACTGGCAGCCAGTGCAGGCCACGGAGCACAGGTGTGATATGGCAAGATCGAGATAAGCCAGTCAACAACCTGGCCGCCGCATTCTGCACCAGCTGCAGGCAACGAATGTCATCCCCCGGGAGCCCTAGGTAAATGGAGTTACAGTAATCAAGGCGAGAGGTCACAAAGTCATGGACCAAAGATGGAAGGTCATTGAATGGGACAAGGTGTTTCACCCGGGCGATATTTCTTAGATGGTAAAAAGAAGTTTGAACAATGACTGACACCTGTAATTTAAGCGTCAGCCCTTCATCAAAAATAATGCCCAGATTACACACCCAGTCTGAGGTCAACAGCTGGCTGCCACCAAGCCATAGCCTAGATAGCCGCCCCACCAGCTGACGCTTAATCCGATGACCTGAGTCCATGGCCAGCACCTTGGTCTTGTCTAGATTCAATTTCAACCAGTTAGCACTCATCCAGTCCTGGATCTTGGTGAGGCAGTTGTTAAACACTGAGACTGCATCATCCTGCCTGGGCACAAAGGACGTGTAGAGCTGAGTATCATCCGCATAGCAGTGGAAATTCAGCCCATACCGCCTCACAATGTCCCCCAATGGCAGCATATACCTGGTAAACAGCATGGGCGACAACATAGAGCCCTGAGGAACCCCACAAGGTAGGGAGACTGGGCCAGAGGAATAAATCCCTGACACCACGCTCTGAAACTTGCCAGTGAGGTATGAGTGGAACCACCTGAGAACTGTACCAGACAATCCACAGATAAATCTCAGGCAGTCCAGCTGCACACCATGGTCCATGGTGTCAAATGCTGCAGAGAGAACAAGGAGAACCAAGACTGATCGGGTCCTCCGATCTCTCGCTATTAAGAGATCATTGATCACCCGGACAAGAGCAGTTTCGGTGCTGTACCTTTTCCTGAAACCCAACTGGAGAGGATCGTAGATCTCGTGGATGTTAAGATGACCCTCCAGCTGTAGCGCAACTGCCTTCTCAATAACCTTCACTACAAACGGAAGGTTAGAGACAGGCCTGTAGTTTGTAAGACAGTCGGGGTACAGGGACGATTTCTCAAGAAGGGGGTGTCACCACCACCTCCTTCAGGGTGTTAGGAAACACACGTGTCTCTAAAGAACACCCAACTATTTCTGCCAAGACCGGGTCGATGACGCCAACACACCTCACAAGGAGGCGAGTTGGACCCGGGTCCAGACTACAGCATGTCGATCGCAGACTAAGGATGATCCTCACGATGTCCACAATCGCCAGTCACAATCACCAACTGTTCAAAATCTGACCAAACAGGTCAGGGGCAGTGACCTCCCACTGACCACTGCAGTCTCCATTGGAGTGAGACGCACGGACATCCACTCTGATGCCAGCAACCTTATTGGCAAAGAACTGAGCAAACTCGTCACATTTTCCCTGTGACAGCGCTTTCCGTGACTGGAGACAGGCTGGATTGCACGGTCTGTCCACAGTCTGGAAGAGCTGAGCTGGTCGGTTCTGTGCCATAGCTATCTCCCTGGACAGGAATTCTGCCTTCTTATGGGAGATAGCCAACTGATAATCCTTATAATGGGACATCAGTCTAAGCCTGTCAGCATCAAGACTGGACTTCTGCCAACATCGCTCCAGCCTTCATCCCACTCGCTTCAACTCCCGTGAGGTCCCATCAAACCAAGGGGACCGAGGGCGGAGAGTGAGTGGTTGAACACAGACAGGAGCAACAGAATCCAGGGCACCCACCACATCCCTATTATAGGCTTGTAGCAGGCTCTCTGGATCCCTGCTTACACTCAACATGCTCGATAGATCCAGCACCGCCATCAGGCCCTCTGGGGTCAAACCCTGCAAAAGGCATACTGGACCATCTCCACAGGGGGAGGCCTACTAGGGGGAGCTAGGAAATTGAACCTTATGATGTGATGGTTCGACCATCCGACCAGTTCCACCACCACGTTGGAGGTCTTCATCCCCAGCAGGAAGACCAAGTCCAATAAGTGGCCATGACTATGAGTTATAGCAGTAATTACCTGTGTGAAGCCCAACAAATTCATTAGTTGGAGGAAATCCTGACCAAATTGCGAGAGTTCATCGTCGACTCAGGCATTGAAGTCCCCCAGCGCCATCCATCTGGGGGACTCCAACACCATATCGACAATGAAGTCCGCGACTTCCTGCAGAAACTGCTTCTCGTTCCCGGGTGGACAGTAAATGAGAAGGGTTCTGCACCCCACACCTGCACCAATGATGTACTCAAAGGGCCTGGTCTCCCCCACTGGCACCACAATAAGGCCCAATTCTGTTCTGAAACAGATTGCTACACCCCCGCCCTGATCCATCCTTGGGCGGTGTATCACCGAAAACCCAGCCAGAACAGCTGGCTCAAGAATGGGGCCAAAATTCTCATCAAGCCAGGTCTCGGTGATGCAATCCACATGCAGGACACATACCAGTATATTCTAGTACATCCAAGCCACCACAAGTTCCTTCGATTTGTGGCCTTGGGTCAGTACTGTCAGTTCAGAGTTCTGTCATTTGGGCCATCCTTGGCACCTTGAGTCTTTACAAAGTGCTTCACAGTTCTCACAGTGCACCTTTGAAAGCTCGGGCTCCAAGTATTTCCATACTTGGACAACTGGTTCATGGCAAGTCCATCCAGACAAGGTACAGGGGAGGTAGTGAACATAGCAACCTAGTTCCTAACATCCATGGGGGTCCTACTAAATCTCAGGAAGTCACAGCTTCAGCCTTCTCAGCAACTCCTCTTCATAGGAGCTTTATTGAACACCATCAAGGCAAGAGCCTTCCTCCTGGTGGACAGATGGATGGCCATCCTTGAGGTGGTGCATTAAATCATGGAGAACTACTCCATGCAGGCTCACTCCATGTATCGTATACTAGGCCTCATGGCTGCTTCAGTCTTCATGGTACCTCTAGCACAGCGACACATGAGGACTACTCCGTGGATGAACAGTACTTAGTGGCCGCCGACCACTCATCCTCCGTCTTACCCCATCAAAGTGATCGAATTGCTGCATCGGTCACTAGCATGGTGGACACGAGAGGACATCCTTTTTTGAGGTCTCCCCTTCACTCCACCAGAATCTCAGATAACTCTCACCACAGATGAGTCTCTCCCGATGTGGGTGGATCACTGTCATGCCCATCACACCCACTGACTATGGACTCTGATGGAGTCTTATCTCCACATCAGTGTCCTGGAAATGAGCGCAGTCCTTTATGTACTCCGAGCCTTTGTAGACTTGGTCAGTTACAAGGTGATCCTTCTGCAGATGGACAACAAGTCAGTGATGTACTATATCAACAAGCAAGGCGGGGCACACTCCTGCCAGCTTTGCAGGGAAGCAGTGAGGGTATGGGAGTTGTGTCTGGTGCAGAATGCTCTGATTCTGGCAGTATGCCTGCCAGGAGAGCAGAATGATCTGGCGGACCAACTCAGTCAAACAGAAACAGATCTTCGTAAGTGGTCATTTGCACTAGACGTCATACAGTCGCTCTTCAACGAGAGGGGAACTCCAGACCTAGATCTTTTTGTATCCCCACTAATCACAAAACTGCCTCAATTCTGCTCCAAAAATCCAGGACCTGGTGTTTTTTTTTTTTCCAGGATGCATTCAGACTGTGGTGGACAAATTGCTTTCTGGACACTTTTCCTTCTCTTCCTCTAGTTTAGAGAGTGCTGTTTAGGCTAGAGACCTATGGGAGAAAACATATTCTAATTGCCCCATCCTGGCCACGGCAAATCTGGATTCCATTGATCAAGAAGTTAACTGTGGTCCCTTTGAAGCCTCTACCTCTGCAGATGGACCTGCTGACACAGGGGTCCCTGGTCCATCCTAACCTGTGCTCCCTTCTTCATCTTGCTTGGCTTCTGAAGAGATAGAAGTGGGCAGGTTTAAGGTCTCCAAGAGGATCTTGGAGATCCTCCTGTCTGCTCGCAAGCCTTCTACCCAGAAGACATACACAGCCAAATGGAAATGTTTCTCTGAATGGTGTGCCAAATCTCGTTTGGACCCATTCCGATGTCCATCAGACAAAGTCTTGGAGTACTTGTTAGATCTTTCTGATGTGGGACTACAGTACTCCTCTGTAAAAGTTTGCCTTTGTGCTCTTGTAGCCGATCACAAGCAGGTCCAGAACTTTACACTGGCTCAACTACCTCTCTTCAAGAGGTTCATAAAATGCATCCTGCACTCAAGGCCCCCAGTGAGAAAGCCTGTCACTCCCTGGGTTATCAACCTTGTATTGGACATGCTCACTCATAAGCCTTTTGAACCTCTGACTATGTGTGATCTTAAATTTCTGACTTGGAAAGCAACTTTCCTGGTGGCTGTCAACTCAGACTGATGGGTCTCTGAAATACACGCTTTGGTAACAGACCCTCCATGTATGGTGTTTCACAGAGACAAAGTGGTTTCGTTGTTCCATTTGAACCAGCCCTTGGTGTTGCCCCTGTACTTTTCTAACTTCCAGAATGAGGGAGAAAGGATTTTCCACTCCCTGGATGTGAAAAGAGCCCTCAGGTTTTACATTGATAGAACCAATGACATCTGTCATTCCAGACAACTCTTTGTTTCCTTCAATGCTAACCGACTGGGCCAGCCAGTTAAGATTAAATGCATTTCTGCTTGGATAGTGGCTTGTCTTCATCACTGTTACTTCATGGCTCAGGTCAAGTTGGAAAGCCAAGTTTGTGCCCATTCCACCACAGCGGTTGCAGCTTCTTTAGCAGAAATCCACTCTGTCCCTATTTCTAAAATTTGCAAAGCAGCAACTTGGAGCACAGTGCATACTTTCATTAAGCACTATGCCCTGGATGTCCATGCCAGGCAGCATGCCTCCTCCAGCAGGACTATCTTTAATGAACTTTTGTCCTTAGTGAGCTCCATCTCCTACCACCCTGCTCAGGGAATTTTTGTCTGAGCTTGGTACTCTACCCAGCAGTGTGAATAAATGGTGAAGACTATGTCAGGAAGATATGAAAATTATGTACTCACCATAATTCTTGATCTTTTCCAATTGTTTAACCAGGTGAGATGCACTAAGCTGAAAGCTTGTTTACAGGTGCAACCTGGGAGCACAGGATAGTTAAGTGACTTGCTCAGGGTCACACAGTATATGCAAGTGGGGGCTGTGGGATTCAAACCCAAGTCTCCAGATTTGCAGCTCAGAGCCTTAAACCACTGTGCTATACTGCCTCAAATTCTTGATCTTCTTGGACAGTCTTCACCATTTATTCATACACCCATCACCATCCCCCAAGGTCACTCTCTGTGTATCCTAGTCTTCACCTCCCTTGTTTTGGTTTGGGCTGTGAAGACGTTGTTATTGTTGGCCCTTCTTACATGGGTCCAAAGGACTATTTCATGCCCTCATTAGGTTTAGTATTGCTTAATTAAGTTACACTGCACCTCTTCGGTAAAAAAGGTACTGAGGTGGTTGGGTGCCATGGCCGAGATAGGCTATGTAGTGTGAGGCTAGCCCTCGTGGTACCACGCATGCCTACAGCCTACCTCAGCACCTGCCTCCTGAAGATTTTTGTCTCCCACAGGGTCCTAGTGTCTCTGTCTGAGAACCCCAGATGTGAATAAATTGTGAAGACTGTCCAAGAAGATCAAGAATTTTTTTCAGCACAGCTGCGCCAAAATGTTATGCCTGGTGGGACCAGATGTAACATCCGCTGGAGCTGCGCGGGCTAAAAATATGAAATTCCACAGGTGCGAAGGTTTTGTCCTGTAACTGTGGCTGCAGCGTCAGACTTAGTTCTCAAGGCTTTTGAAAATCTAGTCCCCTGTGCTTGTGCACATTTTCTCAGTAATAAGTCATGGGAAGGAGAAATCTAATAAAGATATGTGGAATAAAATCTGAACTGTGTCTAAATAGTATTCTCTAGAGACGTGGGATATGTTGTTCAATCCACACTTTGTGGCAGGTTCTTTGCTGCTTTAAATCTTGCCGGAAGGTCTTCAAGCTGGCTTCTCCCTCCCACACAGGTGGTAAAACCCTCGGCTCCACCCCATAACTCCAGATCTTCCTTACTGCTTGGAAGCTCAGGTTCCCTCCTTAGCGCTCTGCATTTTAGCCCTGGATCCTAATACTTCGGAATTTCCGAAAATAATTTTAAAGTTTACTAGACTATAATCTTCATCTTCCCTCGTGGCTGCGATGGACAAATCCACTCCCGGCTTCCATCGGTGCCCTTGCCAGCAGAAAATGTCCCAGACCGATCCACACTCCACGTGTGTTTACTGCCTGGGTCTTGCTCACGATCCGCAGGCCTGCAATCTGTACAAGTCTTTCATGGCTTTGGTTTTGGAGGACCACGCTGCCCGACTACAACTTGGGTGCCCCAAAAAATGGTACCCGCCAGTGAAGTCGAAGGAGGCCCGTTGGGTGGTGACCACGGCTGTGGGCTCCTCGCAGCAGCTGGAGCAGTTGATCGCCCTCGAGGAGGAGGCAGCTCAGGCCGCTTCATCTTCCTCCTTGGCCTCTGCATTTATACCGCTCTCCTTGGGCTCCTCCTACACTGCTTCTTTTAAGGAGCTCTGCCAGTCCCTCTCCACCAAGGGAGAAGGGCCATCGGGACATACCAATAGGTCGAAGAAAAAACAACCAAAAGGTAAATCCCACCATCGACATTCGTGGGAGCAGGAGAGATCCCCTTCACCGGACCGTTGGCTCTCGACTTAAGTCGAGGTTGCAGTTCAGGCTGCTGGCTTCATGGTGTCCCCGTCAGGTCAGCCGGCTGAGACACCCGTCGATGTGGTCGAGATTTTTCTCGACCCGTTGGACAGGGTGTCTACTGGAGAAGCCGACAACCCTTCTTCACTGGTTCCCCCGGTGGTAACCGAGGACTTGCCCGTGCCTCCTGTGCCGAAGTCCCCAGTCAAGGACCCTGAACCGAGGGATAAGCGGGTTTCCCCGGCCCCCTCTGTGACCCACCCTTGTTGACCCCGAAATTCTTGGTCCTCTTCCATGTCAGGTAGATCCCACCGACATCAGCGGTCTCGGTCTCGGCATCATGGAAAGCAGCGTCGCCATTCATCCTCTTTGGAGGATAGGCTCCGATGTAAGTTACGCCGGTGCTACAAGGATATGATGTAGCAACAACTTTTGTTGGCTGGTAACAAGCTGACTCCGTCACCTTCTCCAGCCATTAAGTGTCTGTCACTCGAGCGACCGAAGCAACCCCTCATAGTAGTCGAGGAGCCGACCCCAGCACCAGTTGTTCGGCCAAAACCGGCTGTTCTGCCCATTGTGGTGGAACCACCGCCTCCTCAACCGAAGACTGGGGCTCCGACCAAGGATTCTCGGTCAGGTCAGGGCTTGCCCCACAGGTTGTCGGTCACCCTCACTCCCGATCGGCCACGGCAGGTGGAGGGTGGCTCAGGCACTTGGCAGCTGTTTGTGGACTCCTTGGAGTCTGATGACTCCTCTCTGTACTCTAGGCCTATTGACCTGGAATCTGCAGGAGGTCAGTCGGTGGACGAGAGACCATCCTTATTCTTGGGAATACTTCGGCTCATCTCAGAGTCCACTGGGATGCAGCTCGAACCCATTCAAAAACGGGCCAGGTATCCCCTCATGGAGATTCTGGACAGAGGAGATTCCCCTACGGAGGCCTTCCCTGTGGCTGAAGCCTTTGTTGGCCCGGCCCTGGAGTTGTGGCAGCAGCCTGCATCTTGTCCCGTGCCTTCGGCCAGGATGGCTCGCAAGTACGTGGTCCCCACCGGTTCACTCTCCGGTTTCTCGGAGCATCCCTCTGCAGAGGGGCTGGTGACTGACAGTGTTTTCCGGCGTTCTGAGAACACTAGGGACGTGGACAAACCCACCCAATAAAGAATCCAAAAAGCTGGATTACTCGGGGCAGAAGGTTTACGCTGCTTCCTCCCTAGGCCTTTGACAGGCTAGCTCGGCTGTACTGATGGCACATTTTTCACACACCCTTATGGGTTCCCTGGATGAGGTGATACCCCATCTCCTGGCTGACCTTCAGACGACGGTCAAGCAGTTGCGGGATCAGGGAAGGGCGCTGGCTAAACAGCAGCTCTAAACTTCTTTGGACAGCAGTGACTCTTGTGCCCGGTCAGTAACGGCCTCAGTAGCCATGCGCCGCAGAGCTTGGCTGCGGATCTCCACCTTCACGGCAGACACCCAGCACAAGCTGGCAGATGTTCCCTTCCTGGGCACTAACTTGTTCAAGCCAGGGGTGGAGGGCCATCTCCAGAGGATCAAGAAGTCCAGTGCCACCTTGGACTCGATCACATCTGCCCAGAAGGACAAAGGCCATCAGCAGCAGCATAAGCCCTATCGCCCTTCCACCCCTGCAGCACGTTTGGCCCAGCAGCACCAGCAACAGGGCCAGCAGGCTCACACTTGGCACCCCAAGGCCAACTCTGCCACTTCCTCCAGTAAGAAGCCTGGGAGGAAGGGTCCAGGAGGCCCAGCAGCCGGCCCTTCCTCCAAGCCTGCCCAGTGACGGGTTGAGGGGTGTTGCCCCCAACCTCGTCACTCCTACCCGGGTTCCTTCCTGGGGGGGACGGCTCCGCCACTTCCTTTCTGCCTGGTATGCTATCACCACAGGCCGCTGGGTGCTAGAAGTGCTCGGCAGGGGTCTGCCTCTGGAGTTCGAGCAGTCCCCCCTCCCCCATCGAGCCGTTGCCCCCCTCTGCAGCCTCTCTGTCGGCTCTTCGAGCCGACATTACCCTACTCCTCCAGAAGGAGGTGATCAGCGAGGTGGCGGACCCTCCTCCAGACCCAGGGTTTGTGTCCAGGTACTTCCTGGTCCCAAAGCGGACAGGGGGCTGGCACCCCATTCTCGACCTGCACGACCTGAAGAAGTTCCTAAGGCCGCGTACCTTCAGGATGGTCACTCTGGCTCAGATCATTCCATCCTTGGAACTAGGTATGTGGTTCTGCTCTCTAGACCTCCAGGACACATTCTTTCATGTCCCAATCCATCCGTCTCATCAGCGATTCCTCCGCTTCAGAGCAGAGGGATCTCTTTACGAGTTCCGAGCCATGCCCTTCGGCCTCTCTCCAGCTCCCCGGGCCTTCACCAAATGCATGGCAGTGGTGACAGCATTCCTGTGGCGCCGAGGGATCCGGGTGCACCCTTACCTGGATGACTAGCTGATTGCAGCCCCCCTCCAGGTTGGAGGTGGAGCAGTCCAGGGATCTGGCCCTCCAAGTCTGCTCTCAGATTGGCCTCCTCATCAACGAGGCCAAATCGGAACTTGTGCCATCGCAGGTAAATCAGTTCATCGGGGAAGAGCTCAACTCTCTTCGAGCCAGAGCCCGGCTCCTGGCAGACAGGGCCAAGGTCCTTTCCTCCTTTGCCCAATCATTTCTGGTTGGGCAGTTGCACCCTGCCTGGGACTTCCTGCGCCTTCTGGGTCTCATGGCGGCCTGCACCAGCGTGGTCCATTGGGCCCACTGGCATATACGCCCCCTGCAAGGTGGGGCTGGTCAGCCAGTGGTCACAGCGCTCCGGTCCTCTGGACCAGCCCGTGACAGTGACCCAGGAGATGTGGGACAGCTTGCAGTGGTGGCTCATCCCAGCTCATCTGCAGGAGGTATCCCATTTGTCTGCCCCGAGCTGACGGTCACTCTAACGACCGACGCCTCTCTGATGGGTTGGGGTGCCCATCTGGGGGATCTCCGGGCTCACGGCCTCTGGTCCCCTCAGGAGTCTCGATGTCACAACAATCTGCGGGAGCTTCGAGTGGTTTGACTAGCCCTCGCTGCCTTCGCTCAGTTTGTACAGGGTCAGGTGGTTCAGGTCCAGGCGGACAACACCACGACCATGTACTATCTCAACTGTCAGAGCGGAACGCACTACTTCTTCTGTGCAAGGAAGCTCTCTGCATCTGGTCTCTCATGATCAGACTGGAGGTGGATCTCCTAGCCATCCATGTGGCAGGAGCCTCCAACAGTCTGGCCGATGCCCTCAGCTGGATAGGCACTGCATCTCACGAGTGGTCTCTCCTGCCAGAGGTAGTGCAAGACATGTTCTCCCATTGGGGAACCCCTCAGGCGGACCTGTTCACCTCCAGGGAGAATGTGAAGCTGAGGCTGTTTCACGCCTGCCCCCCTCAGCAGGGCTCGCTGCAGGGGGAAGCCTTCTCAAGGCTGTGGACCCCGGGCCTCTTCTATGTCTTCGCTCCATTTCCCTTGATCCACAAGGTGCTTCTTAAGGTGAAGAGGGACAAGGCACAGGTGATTTTGGTAGCCCCAGACTGGTCTCGCCAGTTCTGGCTCCCAGATCTCCTCAGCCTCAGCTCCAGGCTCCCGAGGCGGCTTCCAGCCCGCCTGGACCTGATCTCAGTCGACAAGGGGAAGGTTCGCCATCTGGACCTTCAATCCCTGCACCTGATGGCCTGGTTCCTGAGTGGCTAGAGTTCCAGGGCTTGGGGTCTTTCCGACGAGGTCCTCAGCGTTGTTGAGGCATCCCATAAGGAGTCGACCAGAAAATGCTACGCCTTCAAATGGAAGAGATTCTCCATTTGGTGTCAGGGCAAGGGGTTGGACCCCTCTTCCTGTCCTTTGGCTAGTATTTTGGACTACCTGTGATCCCTTTCTCAGCTAGGGCTTTGGTCGACGACCCTTAAGGTGCACCTGGCAGCCATCTCTGCTTACCGAGCGTGGGCCGGCAAGCAGTCGGTGGCGCAGGAGAAGGTGGTCGGGTGCTTTTTCTAAGGCCTAGACCACATATCCCCTCCGGCGCGAGAACCTCCATCTCCGTGGGATCTACTGCTGGTATTGGCTAAGCTCATGGGGAAGCCATTCGAACCGATGCACAGGTGTGACATCTCTCACCTGTCGTGGAAGACCGCCTTCTTGGTGGCTATTATGTCAGCCAGAAGGATGGGAGAGCTTCAGGCGCTTTCCATCAAACCTCCCTACCTGGTCTTCCACATGGACAAGGTTGTCCTTCGCCTCCACACGAAGTTCCTTCCGAAGGTGGTGTCAGAATTTCACCTTAACCAGGTGTTGGCTCTGCTGGTGTTCTACCCCAGTCACACCTCGGAGGCCAAATATAGGCTCCATTATTTGGACCCTAGGAGGGTGCTCTCTTATTACAAGGAGCGGACGGCTGAAGTTCAGGGAGAGGTTCACCAGCTGTTTGTCGCCTACGCTGAAGCTGCACCTGGCACACCTGCAGCCAAGTGGACAATAAGCAGGTGGGTCACCTCCTGCATAGATCTGTGCTATAGGTTGGCGGGCATGGCGCCTCCCAAAGGGGTAAGAGGTCATTCTACCTGCCATACCACTGCTTTGGTGGCTGCTTCTAGGGATGTCCCTATCCAGGAATTCTGCAGGGCTGCTACCTGGAAGTCAGCACACACCTTCATTTCCTTTTACCACATTGACCTTGAGTCAAGCTGGGATGCTGGTTTTGGAACCTCACTTCTCCAGTCCCTGTTCCCTAAGTAGGGGGTGTGCGCCTTGCCTCCCTCCTCCCAGAGAACTGCTAGGAGTCTGCCAGACAGTGTGGATAGAACAACATATCCATGCTCCTAGTAATACAGGTTACTCACCTGTAACAGGAGATCTAGGAGTGGTATATGGTGTTCATTCACACGGACCCACCTGACCTCCCTGGCTTCGGCTCACAACCTGGCTTCCAGCGGGCTAGATCTGGCATCATGGGGCGGAGCCAAGAGTTTCATCACCTGGGTGGGTGGGAGGAGCCAGCTTCAAGACTTTCGTCTTAAAGCGGCAAGGTACCTGCCAAACAGTGTGGATGAACGACATATACCACTCTTAGAACTCCTGTTACAGGTGAGTAACCTGTATTTACCGTTGGATGTAAAAGGGAACCACATGTTTCTGGATTTTATACATAAATTTAAGAAGATGTAAATTCCTGCAGGACAAGGGTTTAGGTCAGTTTAAACTATTATACAACAAGCATCTATGTGTTTTGTGGGGTACCTCCAGAACAAAACGTGCCATTCTGTGGAACATTATATCCACCTTATTCAATAATGTGCCAGAGGCTCCTCCAAATAAAATATCCCCATAGTCTAGGACAGGCATTAATAGAGAATTGACTACATTTAGTCGAAGTTCCTTGACATGAAATGTTTGAATCTAAAAAGAGCCCCCAGCTTCCTGATCAGTCCCAATAGCATATTTTCTATGTGATAAGACCAGGTCAGATTACAATCTAACCATAGCCCTAAATATTTATATTGGGCTACTTCCTTTATATCTAGACCATCTAGGGTCTGGATATTCAGACCTGAATTTAATTCTTTCATTTGTTTGTTTCTGAACAGGAGAACCTGGATTTTCTTGGGATTCAAGATCAAACAATGTTCATTAAAAAAAATTTTGAACATAAACATTGAGGACTGGCCCCAGAACTGATCCTTGTGGCACTCTGCTGGTCACCCTCCTCGCCTCAGAATGAACTCCATTTACCACCACCCTCTGTGTTCTATCCCTTAACCAGTTTCTGGCCCAGTTTACCACACTGGGACCCACTCCCAAGCTGCCCAGCTTGTTTACAAGCCTCCTGTGTGGAACAATGTCAAAGGCCTTGCTGAAATCCAGGTAGGCCATGTCCACCGCCCTTCCCTGATCTAATTCCCTGGTCACCCAGTCAAAGAACTCTTGTCAGATAACCTTACCTAGGGCCCTCTGTCTTTTTCAAAATGTCTCTTCTTTGCTGTGCACTCACACCTGGTGAAATTGGAGCAGGGAAATCCCTGATTCATTTGGGCTGGGCAGAGGCTGCCGCATATTAAACTAAAGCAGCTACTTCTCCCAAAGCACTCTGGTGGTCTGGCTGTACCCCACCTTCAGTCATACTACTGGGCAGCGCACATCTGATTCACCCTGTTCAGACACTTGGGAGAATCCCTAGTTCCTAGGCTGACCTGGAACAAGAGTTCTTTCCTAACTGCCAGTTCTTAGAAGCAATATATCATTTGACGTTCCCTAATGAATTAATGAGCAATCTCAACCCGTGGCACCTATACGAAGTGAAAGTCTGGCATAACATTAAATGCTCCCTACATCTTCTCCCACTTCTAGCTGTTTTTTGCCCTATAGCTAGTTTGGAGAATTTTCTACCAGCCTGGTTGGACCCGGGTTTTTGAAACTGGAAAAGATATTCTCTACAGTACATATACCAGCTAATGTCTGGATCCTCCACTCTGCCTTTTACAGATCTCCAAACACAGTACAGCCTGGGAAGTTTGATGTTGTGCTACTACCTACAGGTCCAACATTATATATTTTTTCTCCCCCTTGGAGTACACACACCGGATATACACCCACCTATCGTTAACTATTTCATTAGCTTCTGGTATTCAGCCGCACATCTTCCCCCTTATCTACAAAGCTTTAGCTGCCTCCACTGGCAATAGTACTATGGAGGTGGCACTTAAAAGGGAGGAAGAGATGGGTGTCTCTCAGTAAAGAAACTTGAAGGGTCAATAGCTCCCAGCGATGGAGGGAATTTGTATGGAAACACTTGATTTGTGTTTTCCTAACCCTGGTTATCGTGGCTCGCTACCTTCCATCCTGCTCCGCCTCATGCTGGTGCAATTGTAGGGAGCCCTGAGCCACTCACACCTACATAATGTGGAGCTATCCAGCTCTACACCCTTTCTTTTGACAACTTGAAATAAAACTGGAGGAGCTATTCAGCAGACCTAACCTGCTTACTGCTGAATTATACTTGTGTGTAATACCCACAGGGCCTCCGGGACCCTAACTCTTGGTACCTGCTGGGAATATTGCCTATAGTAGCAAATAAATAAATCACAAAACTATGGCTCTCTCCTCAAACTCTGGAGCTGACCTCATGGAGAAACTCCATAAATCAAATTTACTAGACGGAATATGAAATGGAAAGGGGAAATTGTTTAACCAGGAAAGGCACACTAAGCCAGAGCTTGTTTCCAGGTTCAACCTGGGGGCACAAGGAAATTAAGCGACTTGCTCAGGGTCACACAGTATGCAAGTGGGTGCTGATAGGATTGAAACCCAGGTCTTCAGGTTTGCAGCTCAGTGCCCTTAACCACTATACTATACTATACTGCCTCCTATAGATTAAGAGATCTGGATTAGTAATAGATTACACACTACCTGAATGAATGCTTAGAGAGCTGTACTCCTCATTGGAATGGGTGGTTTTTGCATGTTATGAATAAACACCCTACCTATGTCAATGACAGATCCAGGAACTTACAGATGAGGGGGCACACTTGGCCCAAAAAACTTAATCTCTCTAGAGTGGTTGGGGGCATGGTCCCCCGGGAAATTTTGAAAATGTAGTGCATAAAATGGTGCATTTTAGGACCAGATTCAGGAGCAAATTGTGGATCACCCCTCAATCTTCTAGTTGCATTTCAATCTCAGAGGAGCTACAAGCAATAATGGCTACGTCACAGGCATGAGAGGGAAGTTGTGGGAAATGACTGATTGTTCTGCGAGAACATAGAGACATAGACAATGACAGCAGAAAAAGGCCAGTAGTCCATCCTTTCTGCTCATTGTTCCTTATCTAACCCTAGGGGTCCAAATTGGCACCAGCCCACTAGCAAAATGCTGGTAGATTTTGAATTGGGTTAGTAAGATTTTCCTGTAACTAGCCCTGCTGGCTTGTACTGGAGAAGGTAGCATTTCAATAAGAACACTAGCTGGGCCAGTGGAAAAGTCTGTGGGACTATTGGACTTTCTGATTTACTAGCTCTGCTGGCTAGTGGCTGTAGAACTTAATTCCGACCTCTGTAACCCAGGACCTAATGTCCACCCAAGGTCCTAGCCCTCTCCACACACACCCATTCCTCTCCCAATAGCAGAAACCAGGGGTTATTTAAAGCAGCAGCGCAAATTGTAACAAAGGTAACTAAAAAAGTAATCCCTAACCTCCTGGACCTGTACGTATTGTCTCAGCTCTGTGTTTAGGGGAGTTGATGGTCCTTACTCCCCCCAACTATGCTCTCAGAGTGTCCCACCTGAGCCAGATGAGAAACCCTGCCCCATACAGCTCAGCTGAGCAAACACTGCTCAGCTTCTGTGTTCTCGGTTTGGAACCACATGGTATTATTACATTTTTATGTTGCTTGCATGCATGTGCAAGAAACATAGTGCCATCATTCGAGTTTTCGGAGGTGTGGCACCCGTCTTCCAATTTAGTCAGTGTGTTTGCAGGCGTGGCCCCAGTTCCCCAATCACTGCTGCAGCTGTCTATGACAGCAGTTGAAAATGCAGTGGTCATACAGTTGAAAGGGAGAGCTCCGCTTCAGTGAGCAGAGCTCTCCCCCCACACACACACGCCAGCCGCATACTGCGTGCTGTCGCTCCCCACGCACACACTGTGTGCAGCGTGAGGTGCCCAATCCCGTCGCTGCCTCCGCACAAAGCTGTCCTGGTGCCACGCTGAGGAGCCTACCTCAGCGTGGCAAAACTGTTATAGCCGACGGGGTGCCCAATCCTCGTGCCTGACGCCCCAAAAGTTTCCAGGTGCCATGCTGGGAGCCCACCCCAGCTGGCAAAGCTTGTTATGGCCGACGGTGTGCCCAATCCCCATCGGCTCCAGCCCCTGAAACAGTCTTTCCAGCTGCCACGCTAAGGAGCCCACCCCAGCGTGTCAAGCGTCCCAGCGTCGTCTTAATTAAAAAAATAAACCTGTAAACAAAAAGGTCCTCGTAGTCTCCTGCCCCCCACAACCGCACCCACCCACTGTGCACCTGCCTCCCACCACCCCTCACCCCATACTTACCTCCGGACCTCGGTGGACGATCTTCGGTGGACGGAAAAGGTCTGCACTCTTCAAAGCCGACCGCAAACTGAAGAAATGCCGGTGAGCTGTATAATGTAATGAATAGGGTTTTCAACTTTGTTGCATGTCTCAGGCATTTTTGGGAATTTTGGGCCCAAATTTTCAACATGGGGTTTTTAGGACCCCTCCTTATGAATTCTTGCACTGTCATGGCGTTAATCGGGCCCGAAGGGTGATTTCACGGTCACTGCATGAAATCACCTTTCTGGACCAGTTAACAAAACGACACTGCCAGTGTTCATAAGGTGGGCTCTCAAAAGTCTATGTTGAAAATTTGGTGAAAATTCCTAAAATGACTATTTCTGGCGTCATTGCGGTTCTCACGCACGCTCCTTAAGTTCATAATTTTCAATATTTCCTCCAGATTTTTCAAGATTACCATTTTACCACACCTCCTTTTGAGCAGTACAGCTGTCATTTTCACATCTGCCCAAAATGTGTTTCCCTGATGTAGCGCACACTGGTGCAGTCGGTGTGCAAAATCAATGTATGGGACACATTAAAAAAATCACAGTGACACTGTTCATGAGCAAAGGTGTTAAAATGGCTATGTTGAAATTTGGTGAAAAAATTCCTAAAAATGACTGTTTTACGAGTGTGCGTTGCGCAGTTCCTACCCACACTCGTAAGTTCGCAAATTTTTAATATTTGCACTCCAGATTTTCAACATTGCCATTTTACCACTCCTCCTTGTGAGCAGTATAGCTGTCATTTTTCACATGTCGCCCAAAATGTGTTTCTGTGCATGTAGCGCACAATGGCGCAGTCAGTGTGCGCAATCAGTGTTTGGGACAGATGAAGAAGATCACAGTGACACTGTTTATGAGCAGAGGTGTTAAAATGGCTATGTTGAAAATTTGGTGAAAAAATTCCCTTCGGCCGTTCTGCAGTGTTATTAATGAAGACCCTGCAGCACCCCACTGGTCACCCCCTCTCCCTAGACTGCACCCCATTTACCACCATTCTCTGCCTCCTGTCTGTTAGCCAGTTTCTAACCCAGTTTACCACCCTTTCTCCCATGCCCAGCCTACCCAGCTAGTTTATCAGCCTCCTATGTGGGATGGTGTCAAAGGCTTTGCTGAAATCAAGGTAAGCGTTGTCCACTGCCCCACCCTCATTCACTTCCTTTGTCACCCAGTCAAAGAAATCAACCAGATTTGTCTGACATGCTGTCCCCACTGTGAATCCATGTTGTCTATGGTCCTGGGCTCCAATGGCTTCTAGATGCCCCACTATCCTTTCTTTAAGCAATGCCTCCATGGTCTTCCTCACTACTGAGGTGAAGCTGAATTACCTGTTGTTCTCTGCCTCCTCCCTGCTGCTACATTTTTGTAGAGGGACCACATGTGCCCTCCTCCAATTCACTCATTTGAATGACTCAGTGAACATGGCTGCCAGAGGTACTGCTATCTCCCTTCGCAGTTCTCTTAATATCCTTGGGCGTATGCCATCTGGTTCCATTGCTTTGTCCACCTTCAATTTAGTGAGCTCCTGCAGGACTCTTTTGCCTTTGAATGGACTATTGTCCACCTCTTCACCCCCTTGGCAACTGCTGTACTGCTGTGGCCCTTGCCCCTCCCACTCTTTTGTGAATACTGAGCGGAAAGACACAGTGGCTGACTTGGGAGGAAGGCATGGAACTATCACTTCCAAATACCTAAACAGCACATACAAGCAAGCAACATTCGGCATTGACAAATGCTTGTTTACCTTGCAGTTCCAAACCGAGAACAAGAGCTGAGCAGCATATAGCCACTAGAAAGTCGGGTAGTGCTAGTGCTGGGGAGGGTAAAAAAAAATAAAATAAATGTAGGATCTCCTTCAAGGATATCTCTTGCAGCAGATCACGCCTTAGGAACTACAGCTGTCAGATACCAGGACCACGCTGAAAATGTTTTATTAACAGTCTATCTGGGGCTGCCCATGGCACCGACATCACGTTGGCTTCCTCCCTATATAGCCATGGGCGTCCCCGCACCCTCCTCAGTTCTTTTCCCACCATTGACCATTGCACTTCGGACTCCATGCAGCACCGTCACGTCTGTTGACTGCCATTTTCCTAACCACTGCTTTTTGGTTTTTCTCACCCTAGTTTTGTGAGCACTTTATTTTCTGAAGCGTTCTTCCTTCTTCTCCCATTTATGCCAACTAGCTCCAACAACCTTTTCTGGTGCTGTAGCTGTGGACAGAAAATGTATGACAAAGATGACCACGAGGCCTGCATTGGCTGCCTTGGCACTGACCATGACGTTAAGGCCTGTGAAATCTGCTGCAGCTTCAATCAAGCTACCCGGTGGTGTTGCCATAAAGTCCTGGAATCTCTTTTAATGGAGCAGAAGGCTGCCGTCATGGAAAATGAGCTTCAGGCTAGGAGTCCCTCCACTTTCCTAGCTCCGCTTCCAGCGCCGACTATTACGGGATCATGGGCCGGGCCGGCGGTGACCTTTGCTGCCACCCACACCCTCTCCGCATCAGGGTCAGCCTTGGCAGCTTTTCCCGCCGGTACTTCTCTGCCTGGCATTGGTTTGTCATCGGCGGGCCTTCCTTTCCTCCCACCAATGATTCCTACTGCCTCGCTCACTCTCAATGGGGCGGGGGAACTCTGGCAGTGCAGTCCGTCGGTTTCTTCTCAACCAGCACTGGCCGATTGCCATGTGATGCTTCTGCCTCTACTGAGCCCCCCCCCCCATGGGCTGCAGTCAGGGAGCTATGCCGGCCTGGTCTTGGCTGGTGTTGGTCAGTCATCATCGGGCTTTAGGCCCCTTCAGCCGATGCCCCTGACTGTTCCTGCAAAGTCGGGGATTCTGGTTCCTCTGTTGGTGTGTCAACCTGCCCCCATCCCGTCGCTGCTTCAGCCCTCACCGCTGATGCCGGGGCCTCAATACCCCCTGACCCTACCACCGGGCACTCAGTCGATGCCGGTGACCATTGGCATGCATCCTTGTTTTCTACCATCTGGGACTTCACGCAGTGAGTTGTCCCACCTCAGGGCCCATCGCCAGGAGGGCCTTCCAGGCTGGCTTCGGTGCCGTTGCACCATACATCGTTGTGGCCAGCCCCTTCTCAGTCATTGATGTCTTTGGTGCCTATCTCTGAATCAGGGGAGGAAGATGATTATCACCCTGGTTTTCTTATGCCCAGTTAGGACAGTAAAGATGCCGGGGCATGGAGCCCCTCTAGCACCTCCACTGTTTCCTCGTGGAGGAGGATTCCTCAAAATACACCTCGCAGTACCCCCAGATGACACATCCTTCATTGCATTGATGCCACAGCTGCAGGCCGCTATGGGTTTGATGCTGTGGAGCAGGACATTACCCGGTAGAGCCCTGCTGAATACCTGGACCTGCCGGAATTCCCTCCCCTTATCATTCCTAGTATGCTAAATGCCTACGAGGATGCCACTATGGTCACTTAGTACAGACCTAACTTGATTCCCCCTATGCCAAGAAGGGTGGACAAGCTATATCAGACCCCCCGGAAGACCTTTTATACCGGGCTTTTGCAGGCGGATTACGTGGTGATCAATGCAGCCCATGATAGATCCAAGAGACCTCAGCACCTCAACTCTCTCCCTCCGGACAAGGAGTGTAGAAAGCTGTACCTTATGGGCAAGAGGGTATTTGCCTCTTCCACCATTTGCTACCAAGACTAGGACCCTAAAAAGGGAAGTCTGGGTACCTTTACTTAGGGGAGATACACCGGTCTCGGGAGGAGTCTGAAGGGGAACTAGTTGCTGCACACCCCGTGGGAGAGGACGAAATCAGGTTTACGAGGGCAAACCCTGAAGAGTTTGTAACGCGTGGGGCCCCCCCCCACCACCCCTCAGTATAACCTGGCTACAGACTTGAGACTGTACTGTATCCTTACCCAGATTAGAGAGAGCAAGCCCTGGGACCTCGTGGTGGGTGTTCAGTTGTGAACTCGGCAAGCACTCTAGAAGGACACTTGGAGGGTATTCCTGTTCCCCCGGTTACAGATTGCACTTAGGGGTGGGCACTGTGAGCTCAGTGGACCTGGCCCCCAGGAGCCAGTTTGTGATACTACTGGTACGAGGTCAAGGCCCCTAGAATTCTGCGGCCACAGAATTTTGCGCAGAACTTAGAACCTACCGCAGAACTTCTGTAGTGCCACAGAATTCACTGTTCTTGGTGAGTCTTTATTAATATTTCTGTTTATCCATAGAACTTGGTTACCTTTCCCTCTTTTTATATCCATAACCCCTCTATACTCAGAATGTGATGATCTTACTTCGAGTGGGAGCTCTTGCAGCAGGCTATAACCTTCAGGACTATGCCGCAGGCACTAGGACCATCCGGAAAACTTCTCAGCCAGCAGTATACAGCAGGGACCACCCCCGACTCCGGCCCTGCCCTGACGTTGGCCCTGGTACAAAAGGGGGCGGACCCAGCTCCACCTCAATTATTTTCCCGCCGTGTCCTGCACATGAAGAGATCTTCAATCAGCTTGCCAGAAAACAGCAAGAATTTCCTTTATAACCCGCCTTTTTACCGTTTTCAACAGTTTATTTTCTTATCAACCGATGTCAGACCGTTTCCGACGATTTTTTGAAGTTCACCGACGGATGTCTTCCCCGTCGTCAGCCTCGCCGGAACATCACCAGAACAAGTGCGAGTGTGGGAGGCAGATCCTGGCCAAGGATGGCCATCAGTGCTGCGTATTCTGCCTCGGGCCAGACCATGACACTGCGGCCTGCTCCGCCTGCCAGGCTTTTACTAGCTGGACCCGCATCCATCGTCTGAAGGCCCTGAAGGCGTTCCTGTTGGAGTGCAAGATGGATCTGCACTCCGCCGAGAGGAAACGCAAGGAAAAGAAGCACCACGGTAAAGACCGTAATTGGTCCCAGCACCGGTCCTGGTTGCGGTCCCGGTCTCACTCGTGGCCCTCTCCCAAAAAAGCCCACCCTTTGGGATCAGGAGAGTGTCTGAAGTCTGCTCAGGCCAAGGCCAGCCCTTCGGGGAAGAAGCCAGCCAAGCCAAAGGTAACCTCACTAAGGGTTACCACCAAGTCCTTGGAGACGAAAGCTGCGGCCCCACCTCCCAAGTCACCGGCGCCGCCTGCTGAAGGCACACCTCTAGAGGGCAAGGACTCTCCGGTGCCCCCTGGCGGCACCCCGTCGTCGGTACCACCACGGATGCCGGTCGAAGGGGAAAAGGGTGAGGGATCAGCTGTGGAAGAGCCAACGTCCCCATCGCTCAAGTCCCCCCCCCCCCGGGTCTCTAGGAGGGCTCTCCTTCGCAGGCTGACGTCCCAGATACTCCCTTTCCGGGCCGGGCGGCAGAACTCTTTTGAAGGATGAGCTACAGGAGCTGTTCTCCTTTTGGTGGGGACAGGTCCAGAAGCGGCCCAGTCGCCAGCCCAGACACCGGTACCAGACCCGGCGGGCAAACCACAGCCGGGAGGTGAGCCTTCCCCGCGGAAGTCTTCGGAGCGACCACCTACACCTCCTGCTAGGGCTCCTTCCCGCACCCTTTCTGGAGACCACTGACGTCACTACAGGGATTCTGGTGACCGTCGTCAGTCTAGGTCGTGTTCTCGGAGCCTTTCTCATTCTTCTAGGCGAGAACACTTCCGACGTCAGTCCTCTGACTGATGTCGGTCTCTGCTCAGTCGCCAGTCTCAGGACCGGAGTCGGTCTGCGGACCAACATCAGTCCCCCAGTTACCGCCAACAGCGAGAGTCTGGTCACAAGGAGAGGTCAGACTATTCGAGATCTTATAGTCGATCTCCCTCATCCTCTTCTGCGTCATCTTCCTCTCTCAGCTTGCAGCAGTCCCCAGGAGAGAAGGACCACCTTCGTTCACCTCCAGACGATCCAACCTTCATGGACGTCATGAGGCATATCCAGGCCTCCAAAGAGTGGGAGATGGAGGACCTGGACCCGGAACGCTGGAGACTGGCGAAGTACTTGAGGCAAAAGGAGCCGAAACCACTGGTGATCCCTCCTTTGGTGGATACTTTCCAGGACCTTACCTGGGCTACCTGGAGGCATCTAGCTTCAGTCCCAGCTGTTCCGAAGAAGTCGGATAGGCTGTACAAGGCCCCGAGGGCAGAAGCTTTCCTAGCTGAACACCCTCAGGCAGACTCCTCGGTGATCACGGCTGCCCATGACAAATCCAGACAGCCGAAGCACCTCAGCTCACAGCCTCCCGACCCGGAGTCTCGCTATTTGGATCAGGTGGGCAAGAAGGTTTATTCTGCCTCCACCTGCTCCATACGGTCCCTCAGTTTCTTGACGCATATGGTCCAGTACCAGAATGCACTATGGGAATGAGAGCAAGAGTTCTTGAAGGCCATTCCAGACTCTGATCAGAAGACAAAGCTTATAGATATTTTAAAATCGGGCTCAGACGTAGGCTCCCATGTTCTGAGAGCCTCATATGACACCACAGATACGGCAGCCAGGGCAGCCGCTTCCGGGGTGTGCCTACAGCGCCACGCCTGGTTGAGAGTCTCGGGCTTTCACCAGGATCTGCAGGCCGATATCAAGGACTTACCCTTCCAGGGTATCGTGCTTTTTGGGCAGAAGATGGAAGCTTTGATTTCTCGTCTCCAGGAATCGGGTAAGTCTTATCTGGACGGTCCGCCAGATGTATCGCGGCAACCAGCGAAGACAACACAAGCAGCAATTTCGCAAGTCCTTAGGTGGCCAAGGTCATGCCCGTAGTAACCAGCAGGGCCAGAGAGGCGGCTTCCGTAGGAGATCCAGTAACCAGCAACCTGGGGGAGCTCGGAGCTCCTACTCACGGGCCCAGGTCCTCCTAGGCCTTTCTGCCTACGCCCGGCTCAGTCCAATGACCCCCTTCTGCCTCCCCTTCCACAGGAAGACCCAGGGGAGACAGTTGGGGGCCATTTCTCCCTTCATCTCGAAGGGTGGAAGTCGATTACTGCAGACCAGTGGGTCCAAGATATCATCAGGAGAGAACACATGCTGGAGTTCACGGAGTTCCCCCAAATACTCCGCCAAAGCACTCCCGATATCCTCCTTCTCACATCCCACTAATAGAAGGAGAGATTCAGACCCTCTTGCAGAAAAGGGCAATAGAGGTAGTCCCCTTGCCTCAGTGGGGAAAGGGGTTTTACTCCCATTTCTTCCTGGTCCCAAAAAAGACACAGGATCTTCGTCCCATTCTGGACCTCAGCTCTTTAAATCTCTTTATAGAGTACAAAAGGTTCAGGATGGTGACCCTCACGGGTCTTCTTTCTCTGCTGCACCGAGGGGTCTGGCTCTGCTCCCTAGACTTGTAAGATGCATATATGCATATCGGGGTCTTCCCTCCTCACAGGAAGTTTCTGAGGTTCCACTTCCAAGGGGAGCACTACCAATTCCAAGTTCTTCCGTTCGGCCTCTCTTCCACTCCCCAAGTCTTTACAGAGTGCGTGTCAGTGGTGGTTGCGGCTCTAAGGCACATGGGGCACTACGTTTTCCCATACCTAGATGATTGTCTACTTACAGCCTCATCAAGGGCAAGCCTACTTCACGCCCTCAGAGACACCTATACTTTATTCCAAGAGCTGGGGATTACCCTGAATTTCCAGAAATCTTCCCCAGAGCCCAGTCAAAAGCTCATCTTCATTGGAGCGGTACTGGATTCCATCCAGGGCATGGCCTTCGGCCCCAGGACAGGGGCGATCACCTGCGAGAGATTGCCGAAGGGATCTCAATAACTCCTCAAGTTCCGGCATGGAGCTTCCTCAGGCTTCTGGGGCACATGGCGGTGGCCATTCCGGTCACTCCCTTGGCACGCCTCCACATGCGGATCCCACAGTGCATACTCGGGGTACAGTGGGACCAAGGCTACAATGATCTAGACTTCATGGTCAGGATCACCGAGCCAGTCAGGAGAACTTTACTTTGGTGGATGGACCCCCAGAACTTGGAGAAAGGGGTCAGCTTTTGTCCGGAGCCACCAGGTCAGACTTTTACGACACATGCATCAGACCTGGGGTGGGGGGCGTACCTGGGTGCTTATCAAATGCAAGGGGTTTGGTCACCCGAGGAGCGATCCCTTCACATCAACGTACTGGAGATGCGAGTGGTTCTCTATTCCTTACAGGCCTTTCAAGAGGACCTGGTGCCAGGCTCTCTTCTGGTCCAAACAGACAATATGGCGGTCATCTTCTACATCAACAAGCAAGGGGGTACTCATTCGTATCCTCTTTGCAGGGAGGTGATGAGAGTCTGGTACTGGGCACTGGAGTGGCGCATTCTGCTGTCCGCAGTACACGTTCCAGGAGCCCTCAACGATCTTGCCGACAGCCTAAGCAGGTCTCGATCCAGAGCACATGAGTGGGAGCTGCTACAGTCTGTGGCAGATCAGCTCTTCGACAAGTGGGGTCATCCAGAGCTGGACCTCTTTGCGTCACCACGCAACGCCAAACTGCCAGTGTTTTGCTAGCGAGAGTACACTCCTGGAGTTTTCTGGCCAGACGCGTTATCCCTTTGCTGGGCAGGGAGGTTTCTCTAGCCTTCCCGCCCTTCCCTCTCATTCAAAGAGTCCTGCTGAAGTTACAGGCAGAAGGGGCCTGGATGCTTCTCGTAGCCCCCAGATGGCCTCGGCAGATTTGGTTACTACTCCTGCAGCGGTTATCCATGGAGCCTCCAGTTCCACTGTCCCAGAAACAGGGGTCGCTGGTCCATCCGGACCTTCGGTCCTTGCACCTACATGCTTGGCTCCTTCAGATGTAGCTCAGCACAGATATGGGGTCTCCCGGGAAGTGGCGGCAGTCCTACTTTCAGCGAGGAAGCCCTCTACCCGCGCCACTTATGCTATGAAGTGGAAGCGTTTTTGTCTATGGGCCTCGTCACAGCATTTGGACCCCGTCATTTGCCCAGTGAACTCAGCGTTGCAGTATCTCCTCTCCTTGTATCAAAATGGCCCGAGTTACTCCTCTATTAAGGTGCATAAGTGGGCTGTCTCCGCCTATCATGCTCTCATTAGAGATAGGGCGTTGGCACAGTTGGATGTTGCCCGCACCTTTCTTAGAGGAATTTTGCATATGAGACCTCCCATTCGGGACCCTATCCCACCCTGGGACCTCCTTTATGTGTTGGAGAAGCTCACCCTACCTCCCTTTGAACTGGCAGCAGATTGTGAGCTGTGTTACCATTCTTGGAAGGTTTGTTTTTTGGTTGCTATTACTTCAGCTCGAACAGTTTCCGAGCTTCAGGCTCTGATGTGTAAAGAGCCGTATTTGATTTTCCACAGGGAAAGGGTTTCTCTTAGAACAAATCCTAAGTTTCTTCCGAAAGTGGTCTAGGAGTTGACCCTCAACCAGTCGGTTGACCTTTCAGTTTATTTTCCTTCCCCATCCAATAGCGGGGAAGCTCTCCTTCACACACTGGATGTCCACAGGACTTTGAGGTATTACCTCAAGCGGATGGCTGCGCACCGTCAATCGGAGCAACTTTTTGTGGCCTTTGCACCACAATGCTTGGGTAAACCGGTGACCAAGCAGACGATATCAAAGTGGATAGTCCACTGCGTCTCCTTCTGTTATGAGGAACATAATAAGCCCCTACCGGGCCCGGTTAGGGGTCACTCCACCAGAGGAGTGTTTGCTTCATTCGCCGCCCTGAGAAATGTCTCTATCAGGGACATATGTGCAGCCGCTACCTGGAACTCAGTGCATACCTTTGTCAAGCATTACAGCTTGGATATCGTCTCCAGACACCGAGCTAGCTTCAGCTTGGCTGTTTTACAAGGACTTCTGTCCTGAGGCCTCTGGAGTCAGCATATTCCACCTCCCGGGATCTTCTGCTTCTTTGGTGTGGACTGCTTGGTATTCAGTCCTGAAAGTTATAGCCTGTAGCAAGAGCTCCCACTCGAAGTAAGATAGTACAGTTACGTAAGAACTTACTGTAACAGTAGATCTTCAAGAGGAGCTCTTGCAGCAGGCATTACTTTCCCACCCGCCTTCTCCCTTGAGGTGTGCAGATCCATCTTCATTTACATCTCCTATATTTGCTTCGTCTCCTTCTCTTGTCAGGTCTTATTGTGGGCCTTGGGAGAACTGAGGTGGAGCTGGGTCCGCCCCCTTTTGTACCAGGGCCGACATTGGGGCGGTCCCTGCTGTATACTGGTGACTGAGAAGTTTTCTGAATGGTCCTAGTGCCTGTGGCAGAGTCTTGAAGGTTATAGCCTGCTGCAAGAGCTGCTCTCGAATATCTACTGTTACGTTAAGTTATTACGTAACTGTACTTTTTAATATCAAGTTGGGCTGCTAGGGAGAGGACAGTGGTTGAACCTGAGTTATGGTAGCCAGGCGAAGATCGGTTTACCCTGGCTTGAGATCAGATACTTCAAACAAAGGGAAACAGCGGAGATAGCCAAAGGGACATCAGAGACAGTATCATAGATAGATAATCTACCCTGAGATCAAGTAGTCTTGGGGATTGTGTGATTGCTGACTACTCAGTAACAAACTGATTTGAGTAGGCTATGGGACTAGATTATATTATTGCAGGACTATGGGCAAAGGAGGAAGCAGCAAAGAAATTAACAATTTGATAAGTTGCACAGGTGTCTGACAGCTCGGAGAAAAGTTCAGGTTCAGATTAAACAGAGTTACAGGTTAAAACAAGCAAATAAAAGAAAATGCAAGTTGGATGCAGCTCCCTTTAAAGAGTTATGAAGTAGAAGAAAAAACCCTTTTAAGTGACTAGCAAACTAGTCTAGGCAGCAATTAGCATAACAAATATAAACCTTCTTGAGTGCGAGACCCCCTGCGAAAAAATTTATGTTATATACTACCAGTTGCAGTTTAAGTCCAGCTTGGGGAGAAACAGCAAGTTTGATGCCAGACCTGTCTGCTAAATTATGAAGACCAACTTCTTCTTAATTAAACTGCCACTGGTACTGCCCCACCTGTCACAGAGGGGAGGGATTTTTTAGGGTCTAAGTCCATTTAAACAGCGCCGGGGATGGGGTGGCTGGGCGGGCTGAAAAAGCTAAAGTCCAGGTTGCCAGCCAGCAGGAGTCCCAGTATCCAGAGGAGGTGCAGAATCCAGCTGTAGGGATAGAGAGATGCCGGTGTGATCTAGTGGCAGAAGATCCAGTAAGTCCAGTGCCTCAGTTATATAGCTTGAATTCAGTTGAGAGGGAGATTGTCCACTGAGCCGCACCGTTCCTTGAAACTGCCGATGCACGCTTGGGAGGGGTGTGTGCCGGCTCCTCTTAGGCACCTTTCGTCTCCCACTTGCTTCTAGTTTGTGCTTATGGCAGGAGAAGGACTTCTTTGTTTAAAGGGTCCAGGAGGCAGTAATTTGAACTTGGCACCTTCAGAGGGGCAAGATGATTGGCGGATAAGTGCCGCAATTATGCTGTTGGATTAAGAAAATATTTGGCACCTTTCTTGGGGGGGGGGCACTGATTGGCCCGGAGATGCCCCAGGGACCATCACAGAGGGTACCTGGTGTAGGTGTGACCCCCCCACCACTCACTACCGAAAACTAAAGTCCAGGTGGCCAGCTACCAGGAATCCCAATATCGAGAGGAGGTGCAAAATCCAGCCATAACAATAGAGAGGTGCCAGTGTGATCTAGCGGCAGAAGATCCAGCAAGTCCAATGCCCCAGCTGTATAGCTTGAATTCAGTTGGGGTGGGATTGTTCAGCATGCCGCGCCATTCTTTGAAACCGCTGATGTGTGTGGGGGGGGGGGGGTACTGGCTCCTCTTAGGCACCTTTCGTTCCCTGCTTGCTTCTAGTTTGTGCTCACAATAGGGGCAGGATCTCTTTGTTTAAAGGGTCTAGGAGGCAGTAATTTGAACTTGGCCCCTTCGGAAGGGCAAGCTGATTGGTGGATAAGTGCTGCAATTATGCTGTTGGGTTAAGAAAATATTTGGCGCCTTTCCAGTGGGGACCGGTGATTGGCCCAGCGATGTCAGAGTGACCATCACAGGGGGTACCTGGTGTAGGTGCGACTCCCTCTCCACTCACCGCCGAAAACTAAAGTCCAGGTTGCCAGCTGCCGGGGTCCCAGTGTCCAGAAGAGGTGCAGAATCCAGCTGTAGGAACAAAGATGCTGGTTCAGTCTAGCAACAGAAGATCCAGTAAGTCTGGTGCCCCAGCAGTATAGCTAGAATTCACTTGAAGGGGAGAAGGGTGGATTGTCCAGTGAGCTGCGCTGTTCCTTGAGACCGCCGATGGGTGCGGGTTGGGGGTTCCAGCTCCTCTTAGTTACCTTTCGTCCCCTGCTTATGTCTAGTTTGTAGTAGATGATCAAGTTCATTGGGGCTGAACTAGACTCTCTGCTGGTGAAGGCCTGCCTCCCTGTGAACCGGTCACTGGATCTTACCTCGTTTGCCTGATCATTTCAGGTTGGGTTCTCGCGCCCTGCCTGGGTTTTCCTGAAGCTGCTGGAGTACATGGTGTCATGCACCAGGGTGGTCCATTGGGCTGCTGGTGAATGTGCCACCTCAAGTGGGAGTTGGGCCATCAGTAGTTCCAGCACCTAGGCCACTTGGATCAACTGGTCAAGGTGACCAAGCCAATGTGGGATGCCATCCAGTGGTGGCTGATCCAAGAACAACTGGAGAAAAAAATACCATTTGCCCACCCAGAACCAACTGTCATGCTCATACGAACATACGAAATTTGCCAGCAGATAAAGGCCTAGAGGTCTATCAAGTCTGCTCGAATGTGCAACTACTTCCTTATTCTGCAGCTGCACTCCCTTCCACCCTTCCCCTTCATTAATCCTCCCCCTTGTCCTGTCCCATCCTCGTTTGAAGCAGTCCACTGTTCTACTGCATAGCACTTCAGCAGGTAACGCATTCCACCAATCCACCACCCTCTCTGTAAAAAAGTGTCTCCTCATCTCCCTCCTGAACCTTCCTCGCTCCAGTCTCATATCATGGCCCCTGGTGGCCCTCCCCTCCCTTACTTTGAACAGTCCCTCTGTACCCGTCTTGTTTATTCCTTTCATGTATTTAAAGGTTTCAATCATGTCACCCGTCTCTCCTCCAGTGAGTACATGTTCAACTCCTTCAACCTCCTCTCGTATGATAAGTCCCCCAGCCCCTTGATCATCTTTGTCGCTCTGCGCTGCACCCGCTCCAGTAACTTAATGTCCCTCTTCAGATATGGACGCCAGTAATGCATGCAGTACTCCAGGTGTGGTCTAACTAATGACCTATATAGTGGCAGAATCACCTCCTCCCTCCTCAAGGATATACCCCTTGCAATACAACCCAGCATTTTGTTGGCCTTTGCAGCTGCCTTCCTACATTGTGCCGAGTTGTTCATTGACCCTGTAATGAGCACACCCAGATCCTTCTCCTCCTCTGTCTGGGCTAGCTGCACTCCCCCCTAGCTGGTAACTCCTCCTTGGGTTCTTCATCCCAAAATGCAGCACCTTGCACTTTTGGCATTAAAGCCCAGTTGCCAGGTGTCTGACCAGGTTCAAGCTTTGCCAGATCATCTTGCAACCCCTGCCATCCCCTAGGTCATCCACCACCACGCCTACCTTGGTATCATCAGCAAACAGACTGATCTTGCTCTTGATGTCCCATGACATGTCTGCAATGAATATCCCAAACAACACTGGTCCCAACGCCAAGCCCTGTGGAACACCGCTCGTCACTGCCCTTGGGTGTGAGAGCTCCCCACCCACCTCCACCCTCTGTTGCCGTCCCTGCAGCCAGTTCCCTACCCATCTCACCAGCTTTGTACCCGCCCCTGTGCCTCCTAACTTCCTTCCTAGCCTTCCATGTGGCACTGAGTCGAATGCCTTACTGAAGTCCAGATACAGGACATCACTGCATGGCCCCTGTCCAGTTGCCTAGTTACCCAGTCGAGAACTCGACCAGGTTGGTTTGGCAGGATCTGCTATGTATGAAGCCATGCTGTCTGCTATCCTGTAGTCCTTTGGCCTCTGGGAGGCCACCAGCCTCTCCTTCAGGATAGTCTCCATTAGCTTACCCACGATGGATGTGAGGCTCACTGGTCTGTAGTTTCCCGGTTCATCCTTGGGGCCACTCTTGTGGAGGGCACCACATGAGCATCCTCCAGTCCTGAGGTACACACGAATGTAGTGAGGCATTAAATAGGTCTGCCAAGGTCCTGCAGGACCTCTGCCAGCTCCTTCAGTACCCTGGGGTGGATGCCATCTGGGCCTGGCGCCTTGTCCACCCTCAGTGCCTTCAAACCCTCTCGAACTCTGCTCTCCATGATTTCCCCATCTGTCACCACTTCCCACCCTGCTTCTGCCATTTCTCCCACCTTGGGTGTCACCCCCTCCTCTCTTTAGTAAATACTCATTTAGTGCTTCCGCCTTATCGCACCCTGCTTCCACCCAACCCCCCTCCTTCCTAATCCTTACTATGTGGTCCTTACAGCTCCTTTTCTCCCTGATGTACTTAAAGAAGTACTTCTCCCCCTTCTTAATGCCTTGTGCCAGCCTGAGTTCCGTAGATGCTTTGGCTCCCTTACTGCCCTTGTCACCTCCTTCGATTCTGTCAAGTACTCCTCCCTGTCTTCCCTCTCCCTGTTTTCTTGTACTTCCTAAAGGCAGCTCTTTTCCTCCTTACCTTTTCCATGACCTCCTTGCTCAACCAGATCGGGTTTCTTAGCCTAGCCTTCTTGCTCTGGGCTTTGCAGCAGGTTTTGGTTGCCTCCACTATCCCCAACTTATGAGCTCCCACCTCTGGTTAGTGTCCATGCTAGATTGAATTCTGGCCAGGTACCCTTACCACTTCCCCATCCTCCCAAAGTCGGTCCTCCTGAAGTCCAGCACTATTGTGCCAGATTCCTCCTTCCTTGCCCATATCCAATGTGAGCCATACTGAGTGGTGGTCACTCCCTGACAGCGGTTCCTCCACTGTAAGTTCTCTCACAAAGTCCTCATTTGCCAGCACAAGGTCAAGGTATTCCCTAACCTGGTTGGTTCACTGACCATTTGCAACAGGAAGCTGTCCTGGAAGGCATCCAGCAGTACCTGCTCCCTTTTGTTCCTGGTTGTTGGGGTGCTCAGTCCACACCTGGCATGTTGAAGTCCCCACAATCACCACACCTCGCTCTCGTCGGGTCCTCCTGATCTGTCCGCTAGTTCCCTGTCTAACTCCTCTGTCTGAGATGGTGGCCTGTACACTACTCCCATTCTAAGAATCCTATTCTTGGAATCCTGGATTTGCATCCAAAGTGACTCTGTACTACCCTCCTCCCCTTCCTCCCTTACACACTTCAGTCCTTCCTTCACATATAGTGCCACCCCCCACCTTTCCCAATCACCCTGTCCCTACGAAATAACCTGTACCCTGGTACAGACAGGTCCCAGTCATTGTATTGGGTGGCCCATGTTTCCGTGATGGCTGCAATGTCCACCTCTCCCTCTGCCATGAGAACCTGTAACTCTGCAGTTTTCCTCCCAAGGCTCCTAGCATTAAGGGTAACCACCTTCCACCCCTTCCCCCCCATCCTGCCTCCTTTCCTAGCATCACCAACAGTACTTGCCATTTGTCCTTTGTCACTGTTATGGGGTAAGCTCATGGTTTCCCAACCTGTGGTCTCTGCATATCTCTTCCCCAACTGCCACCCCCCACTCCTAGTTTAAATTCCCAACTTCCTCTATGTACTCCTCCATCCTCTGTTTCAACATTTTCTTTTCCTCCTCACTCAAGTGTAGTCTGTCCTTGGCATAGAGACTACTGTCCTCCCAGGTCCTCCCCAACAGCCCATACCCTTTAGCACAACACCAGGTTCTTAGCCATCCGTTAAATTCCTCTATTCTCAGCTTTCTTGTTGTGCTTGCCTTTGGCACGAGTGTCTCTGAAAAGTACTGATCTTTCTGCCCCTCACATAATTGTGCTAGTTCCTCAAACCTCCTCTGGACTGTATCTACTGTCTTGTCAGCCAGGTCGTTTGTCCCAAGATGTATAATTAAATGAGGCTTGTCCTACCCCTTCTAGCATATTTCAGAACAGACTGTCCCACCTTTCCGCTGTCATTCCTGGCATGGTCTCCACCCAAATGCGACTATACTCTCTCCCTTACTACCCACCTAACTCCTCTTAGTATGGGTCCCCAGCACTAAGATTCCACCCCTCTCCTCCCTGCTTGCTTCCATTCATCTCCCTCTCTCATTTCCAGCTCCTCTTCTTCCTCCTGCACATTATTTCCCCCTTTTACCCCTGTTGCAATTCTCCCAGCAGAACTTCCCCCCCGCTCCAGTTTGGTCCAGGCATTTATCAATTGCTCCTCTACTTTCATCATTTCCCTCCTCCACCTTCTTCCTCTCTAGCAGTGCACAACTATTTCCTGAAGGCCCTTCACAAATGCCCGCTCCCTCTCTCTTCATAGTAACCTGTTCTCTCCTTTCCACTCCATGACTTTTGCCACTTCTTCGCCTCCCCTCACAAGTCCCTGTCTCCTCCTTCCATTTGTCTTTTGTCTCCTGACCTGGTTTCCCCGGCAATTCTTCTTCCTGGCCTGGGCCCCTTTGTCTCTGCTTCCCTTCTTCTGACCCTCTTCTGACCACTGTTGGCTTAAATCGCCCTCCCTCATCTCCCCTTCTTCCTCCCTCCAGTACTGGGCTAAACCCACCCCCAATCTGCCTTGCCTGTCTTAGTTCCTCCTGCAGACCCTCAATCTCCTTTCTAAGTTTTTCTGTGGTTGCACACTAAACATCCTCCACACTCCAGGCAATTTTTAGAAAGATTGGTGCACCGCAGCTATTTGCAGCCTACGCCCTACCCATTGCTGTCGTTGCCACCAGCAACCCCACCCTTCCAGATGCAGGATACCAAACACTCCCCCAAGTCTCCCTCCCCTCTATCAGTGCAAAACATTTTCTTTATTTCCCTTACCTCCTTTGTTGCTCACGTTTAGATATATTGAGCAACTGTTTTTTATATTCCTATCCTTCCTATCCACACTCAAAAACAGACTTTAAGTAGCCATTGCACAACCTTCTTCAAACTCCTACTCCTCCTTTCCCCAAAGCAATATCAATGCGAAGAAGTAATAATGAAAGCTCCTAGATTTTGCATTTACTTCCTTCCACTGAGAGAGCAGTCACCTCTTCACTTGCTGCTGTTCCTTTCCTGGTATGCCCCTCCTACTCCACCTCTTACTATACCAGTGTTTAGCTCCTGTCAATCAGATTTAACAGGGCATATAATCAAGAGTTGGGGAAGAGGCGAAAATTCACAACAACCAAAGACAGCAAAGAAATACACCACCACTACGTTTTAAATCCTCAACAGCCCAAAACAATTCTAAGTAAAGACAACAAAGAAAGTACAGTGTCACCAAAAGCCCACAATCCAAGTTTAAAAGAAAAACAGCAATTACCAGTTACTGTAAAGCATTGAATTGAATATGCTTCCTTCCCCTTCTGGCTTCTATAACATTCAAAAATACATACATTTCTATCTCAGCTCTTTACCCTTACCATCAAAAGGTAACTACAATCACAATAATCTACCTTCTACTAATACAGATTCTATCACAGAACCAGAGCACAATGCAAAAACATCTGCTGCTTAGCAACAACAAACAGGTGACAACATACCAAGCTGATGTAGCTTTTTTTAAAATAGAAAAAAATGTAATCTTTTAAACCAGTAGAAATCAGCAGTCCCAAAAGCACCTTGAACTACAAGAAAGGACACAGTACCACACCTCTCCCACAATAACTAAACAGTTCTAAAACATTGGAGAAAGAAGAAGAAATCAGAGACTGCACAAAAAGATACAATGTACTATAAAGTCAATATATATATATATATATATCATGATGGATGTATCTCTGGTAGGGTGGGAAGCACACCTGGGAGCCCACAGAGCCCACAGGTGCTGGTCACTCAGCAAGTCCCGTCACCACATAAACTTGCAGGAGCCCTGTCCAGAGCATCTGGTGGTGACAGAATTCACTCTAAACAGGGGTCAGGTCATGTAGGTCCAGATGGACAACACCATGACCATGTTCTACCTGAGCAGACAGGGTGGAACTCACTCCCTTCCCTTATGTCGGGAGGCCCTCCACATCTGGACCCTCGTTCGCAGCCTTGGTGCAAATCTCCTGGTGATTCATGTCGCAGGAGACACCACTCAGATGTGGATGCTGTCAGCCAGGTAGGAGAGACATCACATGAGTGGTCCCTCAATCAGGAGGCCATGAACCACCTGTTCTCCCAGTGGGGCACTCCTCCGGTGGAAACTGTTTGCCTTTTGGGAGAATGCCAAACTGAGGCTGTTTTGTACCCTCCTCTCACAGTCTGGGACACTGTTGGATGTCTCCATGAGGTCCTAGACCCTAGACCTCGTATACGCCTTCTCTCTTTTCCCCATGATCCACAAGATAGTGGTCAAGGCCCAAAAGGACAAGACATGGATGATCCTGATAGCTCCATGTGACAGGGTTGAATAGGACCCTGTCCCAGTTGTTATGGAGAGTTTGAATGCAGGGATCTGTTCTGTTCTTTCTTTTCCTGTCTGATTGCGCAACCAAATTTTCCTGTGAGACCTAGGATTTCATCACCCCAACAGTCTCGAAATTCTAAGCCTCTCACTGTCTCTCAACCTTCCATTGCTGTTTCTGTCTTTTCCTCCCTTGCATATCTGCTGGTATAAAAATAAATGCAAATCACTATGTAGAAAAGTAACTGACATTGGGATCCCTTTGTTTAGAAATTATATAGTGTTACTGTTGAAATGTTTATAATTATAATTTGAGATGATTGTAAAAAGTTATTGGGAACTCAAGGGGTTAACCTGAAATGCAATTTTAAGCCTTTTGCAGAATCTATGGAAAAGAGGCCTCAGTTCTGGGGCATTGTGTTCTAGCTGCACCTGCCTTATATGCAAGAACATTTTAGTAAACAACAGGATGCTTGTTAAGAAGGGGGGTTGTAAAGACTTATAAGACAGAGCTGCAGTTGTTTGCAAGGGACACAGAGGTTGAAGGAAAACTCAGATGGATCTTTTCTGTTTATTCGGCCTTTGTAAATAGTTATTCTGAACAATTTTATGTTTTATTTTATTGGTATTCATAATAAAACTCTTGTTGCGAATTTCACAACTGCTCCAGGTTTTTCCTATGTTTCCTGACCTGTGCCTCGACAACACTCCAGACTGGCCAAGGCAGTTCTGGTACCCAGAGGTTCTCAGCCTCAGCAGCAGACCTCCATGGTGACTGCCTTTACACCTTGATCTGCTAACCAGACTTCAGAGGATGGCTCTGCACTTAGGTCACCAGTTCCTGCACCTGACAGCTTGGTTCCTAAGCACCTAGTGTTCTAGGCCTTGGGTTTCTTGGATGATGTGCTCCATGTTGTGGAGGCCTCCCAAAAAGAGCTGACTCACAGAATCTGTGCCTTTAAATGGAAGAGATTTTCATTTTGGTGTCAGGGCAGGGGCTTGATCCCCTTGCCTGCCCTGTGTTTAGTATCCTGGGCTACCTCTGGTCCCGCTGTCAGTTGGGGACTGTGGGCTACAACCCTTATGGTGCACCTGGCAGCCATCTCTGCTTACCGGATGCGGTCTGGTAGTCGACGGTGGCCCGGAAGAAGGTGGACAGGTGTTTTCTCAAAGGCCCTGCGTCACCTGTCCCCTCCAATGTGTGTACTACCTTCACTGTTGGACCTACTGCTGGTGCTGGCTGTGTTCATGGGCAAGCCTTTCGAGCCAGTGCACAGGTTGTGGAAAACAGCCTTCCCGGTGGCCATCATTACATAGGAACATAGGAAATGGGATACAGGTCTGGTAGCTATTTGGCCATAGGAGACTTGCCACATATCAGTGGAGATAATGTTTTGACTGCTTATTCATGTGTCTAGTAGATTTTTTAAACAATTGTATAGTTGGAGCCTCTACTATACTTGGTTGCAATGAGTTCCATGTTCTTAATACCCTTTGATTAATCCTACATGCTGTTTTGGTGGTCCTATACTGCTCCCTTTTTAGCTGTTTATTATGTAGTCTTGTTGCTCTTCCTAGGTTCGTTTTTAATTGTAATCCAGCTGACTCCCATAACACACTGTTTTCACAGGCTCTGTATATAAAGCACAGATCTCCTCTAATACTCCTGTAGGAGAGTGAGAACATACCCAGTTTCTCCAATCTGTCTCCATAATTTTGTTGTTTCATTCCATTTGTTCTTTTTGTGTATTTCCTTTGTACCCCTTCTCTCATTTTAATAATCCTAACTTTTTGAGGTGTTTATCAGTGAAGGCCCGTATTCCAGGATCAGTCTCAACAGTGTCCTATAAAGTGGCAACATAACTTCTCTACTTCTGTTTTGATGTTTCTAAAGATGTTCCACATTACTTTATTTGCCTTTTTTATGGCTTCTCTATTATATATATCAAAATCTAAGTTACTTGTAATCCATACTCCTAAGTCTTTCTCATTCTCTGTACTTTGTATTAGTTTGTTGTTGATGTAATACACAGAATGCATGTTATTCACACCAAAGTGCATTACTTTGCACTTTCCCTCATTAAAATTGAGTCCGTGCTTTTTGGCGCCGTTTTCCAGTTCATTTATCTGATTTTGTAATTTCTTTGCTGCATCCCTGGTATTTACTACTGCACCCACTTTGGTGTCATCTGCATAATTTTTCAACCATGCACCATCTGTTACGTGCATACTAGAAACTAGCAATGAGAACAGAATTGGTCCCAAAATCGACCCGTGGCACACCACTAGTCACAGGACCCCAATCTGATTTGTGTCCCTTAATTGGACCCTCTGGTGACGGTCAGTTAACCATGATTTAATCCAGTTGGTCAAGGCCTGGTTAATACCCATATTTTGTAATGCATTTATTGTATCTAAATTTAAAAACTGAATCAAAGGTCTTGGCATAATCAAGGTATATGATGTCAACAGGCAGCCCCTTATCCAAGGCTTGGCTCACTGGTTCAAATAAGTCAAACAAGTTGGTGATGCAGGACTTACCTTTTTCAAATCCATGTTGAGATATATCCACAATTCCCAAGTCCCTCATGTTATCTTCCAGGAAGGTCTTTATGAAGCACTCCATTATTTTGCCTGTTGCTGAGGTGATACTCATTGGCCTATAGTTCTCAACTAGTGCTTTATCTCCAGTCTTATGAATAGGTGTTATATCTGCTAGCCTTCACTGTAATAAAGTCCCTCCCTCTTCCAAAGATTTGTTAAATAGCATGGAAAGGGGTCCTGCCAGTTCTCTTGCCATATCCTTATGGAATGGGGAAATATCTCATCTGGGCCACTGGACTTTTGTGTAGCTTTAGGAGACAAAGTTTTTCATATGTTTGTGTTTCAGATATTACATATCCCATTTTTTTCTCATTCTTTTTAGTGTCTATTGTAGGTGAAGAGGTATATGGTTTTTGGAAAAATGCTCACAAAATTATTAAATATGGTTGCCATTTCTGCCTCATTATCTATAACTCTTGTACCTTCTTTTATGCTGGTAATATGCCTATCCCCTTTTCTTAAACTGCCAATGTAGTTGTAAAATTTTTTATAGCTATCGTTAGGGTCCCTGACCAGATTTAATTCTGCCCTAGCTCTGGCATTTCTAATCATTTGTTTGCATTTTTTTACAAGTGATCTATATTTCATTTCTCGTGCAGCAGTAGGACTTAACTTATACTTGTGATATACCTTGGCTTTAGATTTTAGGGCCTTTTCTATTTTTTTGGAAAGCCATTCTGGTATTCTTCCTTTGCCGTTATATTTATTTTTTGGGGGAACAAAGTTGTTCATACATGTTTGTACCTTGTTATGTATTATTAACCACATTGTTTCTAGGTTTTTATTTTCTAATCCCATTCATTTAGTATCTGTTTTATGGATACATAATTTGCTTTATTAAAATTCCATACTCTAGTTGTGCCTTTTATTTTGCATGACTTTTCTATCAGAGAACACTGTACCATATTATGGTCACTTCCTCCTAAGGGCTCTAATATTTTAATGTTTTGTATTCCATTGTCTGTATTACTAAATATTAGGTCTAGAATGTTTTTGTATCTGGTATTTTCAGAGACATATTGATGCATGCCATTGATAGTGCATACATCTATACAGTTGTTTTCTAAGGAAGTATGACCATATAACTGACTCCGATCTATGTTACGGAGATGAAAGTCTCCCATAACTATGTAATTATTGGGGACCATCATTGAGTTTAAGTCATGCATAAACTCAAGATTTGCAATTTCTGTTAGGCATGGGGGTCGTCTATAACATATACCCAATCTGATTATTTTGTGTTTTAAATTTCACGCATTACTTGTTCACTTTTCAAACCTTCTTTCTCCTATGTAGTAATTGCAAATGTTTTTAAATGTGATGCAATATATACCCCCACACCCCCTCCATTTTTTCATCTCTGGATTTGTGAAAAAAATTATACCCAGGTTTGGGTTCAATCCAATCCCTGTTTGAATCAAGGTTTCTGTGATCCCACATATATCTATGTTCTAGGATGTTAATATATGTTTTAGTTCTTCTGTTTTATTTGTCATGCTTCTAGCATTAACTAATATTTTTATTTCCTGTTCTCTTGTTATTTTACCATGTTTCTGTTTAGGTACCCCTATGTTGGTTCATATAATGTCTTCCCTATTTTCCTTTGGCTCATCAATATGTTTCTGGTCTATACTATTTGACATATCTAGTGTATAAATGTCCCCTCTCCCCTGGCTGGTTAGTTTAAATTATTATGAATTATGTTTTTAAACATAGTCACAAGTTCTTTGCTCACTCTCCTGTTCAAATGTAGTCCGTCTTTTCCATAGTAGTATAGGTTTGCATGAACTTTTTCCCATGAGGTTATGCATTTAAGGTCGTTTAACAAACACCATCTCCTAATCCAGTTGTTTACCCTTAGAATCTTTTGCTTAACTTTGTCGTTTGCTTTTGGGACTGGTAGTATGTCAGAAAAGATGGCTGTGCCCTTAACTTTCTTTGTTTTAAGATCTTCACATATTCAATATACATTTGATCTTCTCTTGCATGTTTTATATTATTTGTTCTGACATGTATCAAAACTAGTGGATTATCTTCCTCTTTCTTAAGGATCAATGGCAATAGATTTGCTGTCATTCAGTTTGGCTCCAGGTAGATATGAGCTTGTAACCTGTTCTTTCTTTATTCTTGTTGTGTATGCATCACTGTAGTTGATCATGGAATCTCCTACTAGGTACACTCTTCTATGTCCTCTAACTACATCCATAGCTGTTTCCAGGATACTGTCCATTTGCAGCTGCTCCTCTTGATTATTTAAGCATGAATCTGCAGTTTCAGTACTTAGTTCCAATTGTAACCTGTTTCCAATTTTCTCACAGTATATATCTTCCCTGTTAGTGACTTCTTTGTCTTTATTTCCCTCGGATACTCTGTTAGATTCATTATCAAATTCATTTGACTGAATCATTTCATTTTCTGTTAATGTTAACAAGGGAGAGAAATAATTTGATAATTGGAGATCATATTTCATTGCCTGTCTCCCTTTTTATGGCTGTGGGTGGAGCCTACAGCCATTTTGCTATCTGTAGCTTGAAAATGGAGTTTCGTGGAACACATGTTTGGGACATTTCAGTGTATCCTTCCATGCTAACTGAAATAACATAGTCCCTTCTTTCTGTTAAGAATGTTGATGACATAACTCTAAGCTGCTTATCAGATGCCATTAGGAAACTGAAACAGCTTGTTAAATATTTGTTAAATATTGGTTGCCTATGAAACTGGAGATTTACACATTAAATACTAAGCATTTAAACAGCTTCTGGATACCAGTTTAACTTGGGAAAGTATTGTCTTTCAAGAAAGAGTCATACCTCATAAATGTCACCCTTTCCCCAGCAAACCTATGATTTATACTGTTTTTTTTTTAACCTCTGGAGCCTACAGTCCTCTTGCTATCTGTAGCTGGAAAATGGAGTATCGTGGAACACATGTTTTAAACTTTTCAATGTGTCCTTCCAGCCAACTGAAATAACATATTCTGTTCTTTCTGTTAAGAATGTTGGAGACATAACTCCAGGCTGCTTATCAGATGCCATTCGAAAACTGAAACAGCTTGTTATATATTTGTTAAATATTGGTTGCCTATGAAACTGTAGATTTGCACATTTAAATACTAAGCATTTATACAGCTTCTTGATACTAGTTTAACTTGGGAATGTATTGTTTTTCAAGAAAGATTCATACCTCATAAATGTCACCCTTTCCCCTGCAAATCAATGATTTACACTGTTTTTTAACCTCTGCAAACACTATTTGATAAGCAGTCTCAGACATATGCCAGGTCTTCAGTGAACTGCTTAGACTAAATATGTATCAATAAGAAGCCATGTTTTGCTATCTTTTTGGGAAAAAAATAGATTGAGCTATAGCAACATGCACACACACACATATGCGCTCTCTATACACACCATCCTCATGGCCACAACATTCAAAATAAATATTGCACTCTAATATGTTATAAAAAAGCTGTTTATGTCAGTAACCACAGTGAAGTTCAGTTTAGAGTAGATTTCCTTTAAATATTTCTTATCCTATATTTTGTATCCTGGATAGCGCAGGGGACATGCTACATCTCATTGTCATAGGGATCTTCATTTACATTTTTCTGCATTGTATTTACTCAGGCTGTCCCAGATTAGATGCAATATCTTGTTTTTAGTGGGGTCATGATTTTTCCATTTTGATAATGTATTTCTTCAGGATAGCCTAGTCCAGGGCCCCCATATTCAAAGGAGATGAGCAGTGCATCCCAGTGGAAATGTGAGATGTGCCGCGCAACTCCCACAGTGCACCATAGCATGATATTGATACTGACATTGCAGAGACAAAGCCTGATCTGCAACCTAACCCTATCCTCCTTGTTAGAGGCAGCATCTATTACCCTCTACATGCCAGGAGGAAGCTGCCATGGAGATGTGCTTTCACCCTAACCTGCTACTGTGCAAGGCATTGGTTCCTAGCCATGATCATTATTCTGCTATCTGGGGATGTCAAACTAAATCCAGGTCCACCTACCTGTTTCTTTTCCCCAAATGAGTTATTGGGCATGTCCAAGAAAGGATTATTAATTGCCCATATCAATATCAGAAGTCTTACCTGTCACCATGCAGAACTTGAGGCCTGGGTGAAACTCTACAATCCTGATGTACTCTGTCTCACAGAAACTTGGCTAAAACCGGAATACCTGATGAAGTATGCTCCTTGCCTAACTACTCCCTGTTCCGATGGGATAGATCCTCATCCAAGCATGGAGGTGGAGTTGCCCTGTTCTTCAAAAACCACCTCAACATCTCTATTGTCCTGGCATCTGCCTCTCCCGCAGTGTGCGAATTCATACAGGCAACTATTGTATTGGGGGAAAAGAAGCTTCATATTATCTGTGCCTATAATCCCACGGGGGGGGGGAATGGTAGGTCTTCAAGAACTCCTTGACATCACCTCCCAGACTGTAAATCATAATGAGGCTGTCATCCTAGGTGATCTTAACCTCAATTGGTTAGGGTCAGCTTAAATATCCTTGCAATCACTCACGCTTAGTTATAATTTTCACCAGTTGATCTCTGAAGCAACTAGAGCCACGTCATCCCATCAAATGGGTACACTGCTAGACTGGGTGATGGTTAACCGTGTGGAACATATGTCAAAAGCAGGAATCCTTGCAGATGCACTAACAGACCACTCATCCACTTTTTGTATCCTATCTATGGTTGCGCCTCCATCAAGACTAATCATGTTTACAAATCTAGCTCATATTGACCAGGATGCATTTCTCTATGATGTCTCCAATATCGACTGGGCAGGTATCTATCAAACAAAGGATGTGGAGGTTGCTCTACACATATTCATAAATGAATTTCAAACAACATGAAGTCTTGCTATATTATGACTATTGCAGTTTGCCCCAGCCTTAGAACTGCTCCGGAGGTGAAAGAGTTAACTTCCATGCAGAGCATGGAGCTTAGAGCGTGAGCTCGGTTCAGAAGCTCTGCTTGGCTGGTTTCAAACCGAAACCGTCAGATTCTTTACTCCGCCTCACTGAACAGTCGCTCTGGAGATTCCTCCTGTTGCTCGGTTCATTTCTTCGGTTTAAAGCGCTATTTCTCAGTTTAATTTAACCGCGATTTCATTATTTTAACCGTAAAACCGATCGGTTCAGGCTCTGTCTATGGTAATCGTAAGTAATAGATAGGGTTTTTTCTGTGTGGAACTTGTAAAAGTATTATCGGTTCGTTGAACCGATCGATCATACCTTCAACCTCTAAACCTGCCAATGTGGAACAAAGACCATGGCAATGTGTGACAAATGACCCAAATGTGGAACACCTTATTTTTGTAGCGCAAGTAGTAGCGCGCCATCTGATGGTGCATCAATAAAGTTATTTTAACCATGTGTGGTGGTGTGTGTTTTTGTAATAAAAACTTACTATACCAATGTGTTGTCTGTACTTTATTTTAATGCTACACTCATGAATAAACAATGCACACAAGATTAGATTAAGAAACACTTTATTTTGCACATATTAAAAGCAGGCAAAAACAAAACACCTGCTACACTACACATCTGCATTTTCTACATTGCTACGCTACAGTTCCTACATTGCTACGCTACAGTTCCTACATTTCTACATAGCTACGCTGCAGTTCCTACATTTCTACATAGCTACGCTGCAGTTCTTACATTTCTACATAGCTACGCTACAGTTCCTACATTTCTACATAGCTACGCTACAGTTCCTACATTGCTATGCTTAACAGTAAATGCCACACAGTAAATAAAACATTATTCAAACAACCTGAACAATGCAAAGCTTTTAGTTATTGCTACCACAGCCCAACTGCAACACAATGCAATCAAAACCATCAGTGTATTCAGAACAGAAGAAATGAAAATTAAACAGCAAATACAAACAAAACACTAGAAACATTCAGAAAACTTGTGGCTGCACACCTGCCAGTGTAACCTATATTTTACTTATCACAAGTATGACTGAGATTTTTTTTGTTGTATGCTGCTGTGGCTTTTTTTGCAGCATCTAGCACTTGCTTTGGCTGCTTGACCTCATAGCAGTCCTTGTCTTTGTTCATTTTGATGGCCAGCAGAGAGTTCAGTGTCTTCAGACTTAGTGAATGACGCAGCTCGGTTTTTACCTTCCTCACCATGCTGAAGGCCCTTTCTGCTTCAGCATTCGAATGCGGCAAGCAAAGTAAAGTCAACATTAATCTTTTGAAAAGCTGAAGTCTTTCAGAGTCACATAGTTGTTGCAGAACATGAGCCCAATATTTAGAAATGCATGAATGTGGTCCATTGACTGGTCCTATTAATTTACCTGTATCTTCAGTCTGATACACTGAAAACTCATCTAATAATTGTTCAGAGTCTTCCTCAGTTACACAGACTCCAAGACGTTTGGCAACATCAAACACAAGTTGTGTGGCTATGTCCAGCTTAATTGCTGGATTGAGAATGGATGCAGCATTTTTTAATAGGTGATCCTGTATTGGAAACTTTCAGGATTTTGTCCAGCACAGCAGTATAAAACACCACAGTTTTCTTGTAAAAACTTTGTTCAGTTACTGTCCCAAAATGTCATCCTCATTATTACTATGTACTGCTTGACCTCCAGTCCAACCCTGAGGTCCCCATTAGGCCAAGACACTGCTTGAGTCATGTAGTACAGACATGTCATTTTGCCTGATTAATTTTACAGCTGCTGCTGGTTTCAGTACTCTGCTTGCATACTGCTGCATCAGTTTGTGCACATCTCCATGCAGAGTCATAAGCTGGCTTTCTGCTTTGTAGCTGGGTGCTGAACTGCAGCAAGGGTTCTAGTGCATATTTAAGAAACATAAAGACCATTCTGAGTTCATGGCTCTGCAGACGATTACAGATTAGGTCAATTTTGGATGATCTTGGTTCCAGTGTTAGAAAATATGACAGCAGAGCCGCCACATATCCAAGGTCCGGTTGATAACTTTTCCAAGACTCAGCCATCTAGTTGGGGCATGCCTAATTATTTTGAGTGGGTCAACATCTGTGAACAATGCAAATTCCTTTAGTTTCTGTTGTCTTTGTGAACTGGTTGAGAAGTGGCAGTACACATCAGAGAGCAATTCTTCCACAGGTGAACGTAGAGCTTTTACCCCAGCTTTGCTGCACAGATCAGCCAAGTGACAGAGGCATCCCATGTTAAGAATGTTTGGATTCACATTCTTTAACCGTGACAGGACTGAATTGTTTTTCCCAATCATAGAAGCAGCATTATCCGATGAAAACGCTGCAATATTTGCCAATGGGATTTCAAACTTGTTCATGCTTTCTACCAAGCAATCAAACATCGCTTGCCCGGTCCCAGACACACAATCTGGCATATCTAAGAAACGGATGACATTTCTGCCAGCAGCTTCATCCAGGTAACCCACAAGAATTACTAACAGTTTTTCATCACCCATATCAGTGCTCTGGTCCATGTACACACAGAAGGGTACTTTCTGACACATTGCAGCTACATCATTTTGGTATCGTGGCCCAAGCACATCCCTTGCAATGCAGCTTGCTTTGGTTGACCCACAGGTCATCTTCTTCAGAACTTCTGGGTCTTCTCCATATTTTTTCATGTACTTTAGAATATGCTCTCCTGCTGTAAACGGGAGATTATGTTCTGCTATCAGGGACACAAAAGCCACCTCTGCCTCAATGACTTTCGTGCTCACCAGGTTTGGAGAGCCAAAGAAGTGCGACATATTTTGCCAGTCCGTGCTTGGAATTTTGCGGTACTTTTCTGAATTAGCATGCCGCTGCAAGTCATGTCGTCCTCCATGGTGGATGGTGAAATCTGTGCCACAGGTCTTGCAGAATGCATACTTCACACCATGTTTGCTTACCGCTAACCAGTCAAACATGCTCATCCAGGTTGCTTGGAAAATTGTGTATCTTCTCTTCTTCTTCTCCGGAGATTTGTCACTATCATGGTCCTCATCATCAACTTCGCCCGTTGTCTTATACATGAAGTATTAATTTTGTATTTAGTGCTCAAACACATTAGTTTTAGTGTACCAGTGGGGTAGGATTCTATTCTTCAAGAAGGTGGCAGAAGAAAGAAAGAATTTCTCTGCCATCCTCCTGTTGAACAGATCCAGGCTCCCTCTGGATACACATCTTCAATTAAAAACCAAAAAACAAAAACAATCACACAAGAAGAGATGCTGAAGAACCGAAGATGGAGAAACACACTTGTGTGGCCCAGCTTGACAGGACATGGCAGCAGAACGGTTCAGCGATGAAGTACCAAGATGGAAAACACACTTGTGCACCCCAGCTTGTCAAGACATGGTAGCAGGATGGTTCAGGCAATGAAAGACAGAACATGGAGACACACTTGTGGCCCAGCTTGACAGGACATGCATGGAGGACTGTTCAGCGATGAAGTACCAAGATGGAGAAACACTTGTGCACCCCAGCTTGTCAAGACATGGCAGCAAAGACAAGAATTCCATGAAAACGCATCTGAAGTAAGCTGCAGGCAAGTAGCAGTAAGTTAGAGCCAACTTTGCCAAGGGATGGCAAAGATAAATGAGTACTCCAGAAAACACATTTCAACCAAGTAATCCATCGTGAGTGTCCTTTAGCAGGCTAAACACTCACTGCAAAACCAGGACATGTACATCATTCTTGGATTGGGGAATCCGCTTGCTGGACCAATCAATCCTAATGGTTGATTAACATGCCCATAGTGTGTTACACTAACATTACAATCATATTAATAAAACATCAGATACTGTTTGACGCTGCAAGCCCCCAATGTACCCAAATACTTGTCCAAAGAATTCTGTTACACATGTAAAGTAACCCCCGACATCACGTAGCAAACCACCACACCATCAAAACCAGCCCAAGCAAGTCATTCTCTGGGTTGCTGAGAGGGAGGTCCTGCTTCTGTGACCAATCAATCCTGATGGTTGATTAACATGCCTGTAGTGTGTTACACTAACACTACAATCATATTAATAAAACATCAGACATTGTTGGACGCTGCAGGTAGGTCCCCCCTGCTTGCACCACCACAAACCACAAATACTTGCACAACCCATTTTATTAAACACATCCCATCCAGACCCAAGTACTGTGATGCATTCCTGTAGCGCGTCAGATCCCACGTACCGCCAACAAAAAAACAGGTCACATATGTCATTGTGGGTTGGGGGGGGGGAGGGTCTGGCTTGCTGTGCCCAATCACCCATATTGTTTTATGAATACAGCCAGCAGAGTCAAGTGTGTCATCATACTAGAATTTTATTCCCCAAAATACCAGATGTTGTCAGACACAGCAAGCTTCATGCACCCCAGCCTGCCAAAAATGGTATACATTTATATCCTAAGGAAATTGGAGTCACTGAGGCAGCAACCACCTAACAAATTACAAGTCCCAAAAGAAAGGAAATTGGTGGTAGCATTCCCCACCCCACTACTCCCAGACAGTTAAAGACGCACTCATTTTAAAAATACTTCACACTTTAGGATATCCCCAATTCCTTGGAACATACCTATTGAATTCTGCTGCTGCCGATCCTCCTCTCGCCTCCTTTTGCTGGTGAGAAATGCCTGCATGGTGTAGACAGTCCTGAACTCCTGCTGGATGTGCTGGTTGCTTGCTGAAATCGCTCTGCCTCTGATGGTAGAAGGTCAGTGTCCCAAACCCAGGCTCGCGTTCTATAAAAAAAAAAAATTAGCAGTTTAATACACATTGGCTATATGATAAACGATCCCTTCATACGCAAAAACATTTCCCTGGTGTCTAGTGGCATCTCCCACCCTGCAACAGCCGTTCCTGTATTGTTTCAGTGTTTCCCTGGTGTTTAGTAGCACCCCCACCCTCCTGCATGCCTTTTCTGATGGTTGTTCTGCTGGATGTTACAGATCCCTTGGCACTTCTTAATAAGAATACAGGAATTTCCCTTTTGCCCTGGCCAGATTTCTGAAATTCACTAAAATACCACCAACACCTTAATTTGGCTCAATTTCAGTTGCTTTGCATCTGTATCCCTTCCTGAAAATAGGCCATATTGTCCTGCCCTTGTTTCCCAATCAACAAACAAAATAAATAAGTAAATAAAATTTTTGCTTCCTATTGCTGTGAATGTTTGTTTTCAGTTGACATTCTGGCATTTGTTTTGGCATGGCAAGTTTCCTACTGATGCACCTTTGGTATGCCAGTGGCCCCAGTTACATGATCGAGGTTTCAGTGATTTGCCATCTTTGCACTGAATGCGGTTTCTCCCAGAAACAATGGGGATTTTCTGCAGCATGGTGGATGCAATTCCTACTGGCATGCTGGCTTTTCCTACTGGCATGCTTGTTCCTCCTGACAGCATGCTGGTGCTTGCAACATTGTACAACTGTCCCCAAATGCCATCCCAGGCTTCTATTGTTATTCTGATGTTCCACACTCAGTGGAGTAACCAGCCTTCAGAAAAGTGTATGCACAAGGCTCTAAAATCTAAAGTAAAGACCGAAGGTCTGGGGGCCACCACAACTCCCATAACACCTTTGTAGTTTTGGACAGTACATTCTGATGCATTTTGGAGGTCAGAATTTGCTATCCTCCTACCCCTGCCTCTGCATAGTAAGTATGTACCCTAGCCCCCCCTAGAGTCTCCACAGTCCAGCATATTGCTCTCAGCCCACCTCCCATAGCCTAGCCAGCTGCTCCAGAGCAAGGCCCTCAGTCCTCCCACCAACTCAGCAAGTTGCACTCTAGCCCTCCTCCCTAGAGAATCCACAGCCCTTTCCACCAGCCCAGCAAGTAGTTGCACCCCAGGCCCCTCCCTAAAATCCACACTCCTTCCCCAGCACAGAAAATTTTACCATAGCTCCCTTCCTAAAATCCTAGTACTCCCTCAGCACATTATGTTGCCCTTTCTGGCAGACCAGCTTCCAAGCCCACCCCTGCAAGTTGCACTCTAGCTCCCCCAACCTCCAGATCCACCACAAAATGCACTAACAAAACAAGCAAGGCAAGGCAGCATTGCAATAAAAAAAGCCCCACTGAGAAAATCTGCGTTTCTCACCGGCTCTTGGGACTGTAGGGTGTAGGCGACACATGCTTGGTGTTCGCTCCCAACCTCAGGCTTTCACTGTGTGGTCTCCACAGCCAGCCACTCTCCTCTCCAGCAAGTATGTGCAGCTGCTGCCTGCTCCTGCTCCTGGCTGGCCGGCCAGTCAGCCTCTGCGCGCCTCCGAATCCCTCCGCCTCTGACGTTGTCCTGTCCTCCAACAGCCTCCCAGAAACAGCTACCAAAGCCAAAGAGTTTTCGGTTCCCCCTCCAGCCACTAGCTGCTTTATTGTACAGCAGCGACCTGAGGGGACCAGCCATCAAGGGTTAATCTGTGGGGGCGGGCCGGGTGGGCGGAGGCTGCTGAGCTACAAGGCAGGCTTGGGGGCACAATTATTGGTCCACACTCCACAGTAAAAAAAGCACCCTATTGGTCGGCAGGGCACGCGGACACGCCACACGCAAAGAGAGACAGAAACCCGAAGTGTTTGAGCAACAAAGCAAGCGCGTGTTTTCAGCGTTCGGATGGATTTGTAGGAAAAACACCACAGAATGGCGGCAGGAACAGGCTGACTGGGACCAGCTGAATCACGGACATCACGGAAAATCCGGAGCAGTTGAGGGTATGCCGATCGAGTTGTATTAAATATAAGTTTAAAGCCTTTTAAGGCTTTTTAGAGTGCGGTTCCCGGTTCTTATCGGTTCTAAAAAAAACGGATTTCATTACGGTTTTTTCCATGACCCGTGACACGGTTTGGAACCGATAAGGGTGTCTTGCCTGGCACTGCCATCAAAAGGGCAAGTTGGTTGGTTAGGCTGGCATCATGTCTGAGAAACCCAAAAGAAAACCGGCCCACTGGGTTTCAACACTGTAGTGTCTGTGGGGAAGCCTTTGCCAAGGCTGACCCACACACTACGATGTCTATTGTCCGGGGTTTGACCACCCCAATTCAGACTGCCAGATTTGTAAAAATTCCCGCAGCCACCGTGGACAAGAGAGTGGGCAGGCTCAGGAACCGAGGCCAGAAAGTCCACTGACCCGATGGACAGCCCGGTCTGGTGCCAACCGAACCGAGAAGGCCCTCTGACCAGAGGCGAGACTTCCTGGGCAACGAAAGCTGGCTTTGAGGCCAGTTCCAGCAAAGAAATCTAAAAATCAGCAGGTTTGAAGTCCAGAATTCCTCTCCAACTGCTTCTGAGATAGCCAGGGCAATACAGATTGTCAGTCCCTGTCCCAGTTCCCTCAGACCACCACTGTCTGGCAAAGGTCGGTTCAGTCGGTTCCAGTGGTTCAGGATTATGATATAGAAAAGTTCTGTAGAACCAGAGGAGGGGATGAGATTATGATCAGTGTGAATGTGACTTTGAAAGTCTGGATGTGCCCATTGAACCGGACATCTCCCAGACAGACCTTCAGGTGAGTCTCCCCTAGGCTTTCTGAGTCCTTCTCATTTTTTGTTTTATAAAAAGTTGCTGGAGACCTCCAGCTTCCCTTAGAGGAGGCTTTGGATGAGCAAGAGGAGCCTGACTATGTGGAGATGATGGATATCCCAGAGTCCAGGAGGTTGTCCATCCCTTTACATAAATCCTTTAGAAAACAAACAATAAAAATTTTAAAAGCTCCTAATTCTGTGCCTCCTGTGGATAAAAAGATGGACAGGAGGTACACTTTGTCAGGTCCTGATACAGATTTTCTTTCACAGCAATGCAGTCATGTTGGAGTAGTTCAGGCTGCAGCCTGTGATAAAGCTAATATTCCACTGGCTTCACATCCTCCTGACAAGGATTCCAGGAAGATTGATGCCATGGCCAAAAAGGCTATGGATTTTCCTGTGGTGGTAAATTCTCTGTTTAGGGATTAGACAGAGAATTATATGAAGAAAATGGATGAATATAGAACCACTTACAGGAGTGCACAAGCCAAGAAACGGCAAGCCACTCCTCAGAGGCAGCCCCCCAGGGAGGGGTAGGCCTTTTCACAGGCCTTTTACCAGACTCAGGCCCCTCCTCTTCAGCCTATGTGTACAGAGGGGTTCTTCAGAGGAGAGGCAGATGGGGTTCGAGCAGGCCTGCTCCCACCCCTCAGCCTAAAGCCCTGCAAACAGGCACCCTGATGGGATGCCCAGATCGGCTCTCCACTACCTGGGGGCAGGTTGGCTCACTTCGTCCAGGACTGGCAGTCTTTAACTTCCAGACAGGTGGGTCCTGGAAGTGAGCCAGGTCTAGTTCTCAGCTTCAAGAAATTTCCAAAGATGAGCCAGATCTTTTCCACCTACAAACCTTTTTAGAGACTATTGCTTTGGAAACAGAAGTCTCAACCCTCCTGGCTCTCAGAGCTGTGAAAGGTTTCTCCCTTCACCAGGGCAAGGGTCTATACTCCAGGTACTTCTTACTCCCAAAAGACAGGAGAGTGGCGCTTATCCTGGATCTAAGATATCTAAACAAGCACCTTAAAGCCAAAGTTCAAAATGGTGACACTGGGAGATTTTACCCTCCCTAAGGCCAGGGACTGGCTAGCCTCCCTGGACCTCAAAGATGCCTACTTCCATGTTCTTATCAGAAGCTCCCATCGAAAGTACCTCAGATTCTAACTGCCCTCAGGCCATTATCAGTTCAAACAATGCCCTTGACCTTACTTCTGCCCCAAGGGTGTTCACAAAGTGTCTGGCAGTAGCAGTCGCTCACCTAGAAGGCAAAGATTGCCATTTTCCCTACCTGACCGACTGGCTCATTGTGGGTCAGTCTCAGACCAGTCAAATCACACCTGCTAGTTACCCAGCAGCTGCTTGCCTCTCTGGGATTTCTTCTCAATCTTCCAAAGTCAGTTTTGGAACCTGTCCAGTACTCACCTTTATAGGCGCAGAACTGGATACAAAGCAGGCCAGAGCCTTCCTTCCCTTGGAAAGGGTAAGGACCTTAGTAGGCCCTGGCCGCCTCCTTCACTCTGCAGGTTTCTCGACCAGCAAGGCATTTCCTGCAGCTCCTAGGGCACATGGCCTCCACAGCTGTGGTGCAAGGAGCAAGATTTCAGATGAGGACATTCAGTTCCATTTGAGAGCTTTCTGGTCTCAAAGAAGAGATCCTCTATCCAAGTTAATCCCAGTGACTCGAACCCCACAATCCAGGCCCCTTCAGTGGTGGCAGGATCAGAGCAATCTGAGACAGGGGTGCCTTTCATCCCTCTGTCCCATTCCTTGACCCTTACCAGATGCATCCCCTTTTGGGATGGGGGCTCACATGGGCGACCTCTCCACCCAGGATTATGGTCCCTCAGGAATCTCTGCTCCACATCAATCTGTTGGAACTCAGAGCTGTTTTTCTAGCACTTCAGGTTTTCTCTGCATCTGTTCAGAACAAGGTGGTACAGGTCAGAACAGACAACCTACCTGATAGCTAGTACATCAACAAATAAGGGGGCACTCGGTTCGACCTTATGCAGAAGGCGATGAAGTTGTGGTCTCTGGCTTACTCCTGAACACTTCCCTCATAGCAGTTCACCTCCCAGGCAGGACAATGTCCTGCAGATGCCCTCAGCAAGATTTCCCAGGGCCATCACGAATGGTCACTGGATCCCCTAGTACTGGGATAGTGTTTGCCAGATGGGGCACTCCTCAGATGAGATCTTCATGGCCCCAGACAATTATCAACTTCCACTGTTTTGTTGCAGGCCCCAGTGTTGGGCTCAGTTCCCTGGATGCCTTTCTCCTCGATTGGGAGGAAGTTTCTTTATGCCTTTGCCCCCTTCCCTCTCCCTGTTCAAAGTACTAGTCAAATCAGGTCTCAGCCCTGCAAAATGATCCTGATTGCTCCAGACTAGGCCAGGCAGCCCTGGTACCCTCCTTCTGTCCTTAGCAGTCCATCTTCCCTGTGTCTCCCCAGGAACCACAATCTGTTAACCTGTGCTCAGGGAGAGTTTGGTATCCGAATCTCAAATCCCTCAACCTCAAGGCTTGGCTCTTGAGCAGTTAGAGTTGCTGATTTGCAACTTTCTCAAAGTGTTCTCGAAACTCCTGAAGGCCTAGAAGCCTTCCACCAGGGCTACCTATAACTCCAAGTGGAAAAGGCTTTTCCATATGGTGTTCTGGGAAGCATGTTTCTCCAGAATCTGCTGATCTACCTACTGTATTGGACTACATGGTCCATCTTAATTCTTTGGGACTGAGACCAGCCACCCTGAAAGTGCACTTGGCTGCTGTCTCTGCCTTCATTTCAGCAGGGAAGCCCTCTTCTCTCTCTGCTCATCCTGTATTTTCCAAGTTTTTAAAGGATTGCTCACACCAATCCTCCATTCAGGGACCCTGCCCGCTTGGGATCTTAATGTATACATTGCTCAGCTAATGCAATCCCCTTTGAGCCTCTGTCTTGACAGAGCTTAAGTATTGACTTGGAAAACTGTATTTCTGGTAGCCATCACTTCTGCCAGGCGTATAAGTGAGTTACAGGCTATCAGTAGAAACTGACTTTATTTCCTTTCACAGGGATAAAGTGGTCCTCCAGGACTAACAGGAAGTTTTTGCCTAAGGTGGTTTCAGATTTCCACATAACCAATCTATTTCACTTCAGTGTTCTTCACTGACCATTCCTCCTCTGGTGAGAGGAGGCTGCACAACAGATGTTAAGAGGGCCCTAAGATTTTACATGGTGCAAAGGGTCACAGGTTTGACTCCCCTCAACTGTTTCTCACTTATGGTGAGGTTGGGAAAGGGAGACCTGCCACTAAAAGATCCATTGCCAGGTGGATCGTTTCTTGTATCCAATTTTGCTATCAAAAGCTGGGTAAGGTTCCCCCCTCATGCCTGAGGGCTCACTCTACTAGAGGTACAGCTGCATCTCTAGCTGCTGCTAGAGACATCCCTATCTTGGAGATATGTCAGGCAGCTACTTGGAAGACAGTACACACTTTCACCAAGCATTACTCCCTGGATATTGAGGCCAGGAGGGATGCTCGGTTTGGCACAGCCGTGCTTCAGAGCCTATTCCCTAAGTAGGTTCTGTCCCTCCTCCATGGAGGTACTGCTGTGTAGTCTGCAATAGTCATAATATAGCAAGACTTCATGTTGTTTGAAGAAAAAATTACTCACCTTAGTAATGTTGTTTCTTCTAATGGAGTCTTGCTATATTATGACCTCCCCCCCAGCCTGCCCCTCTCAGAACTCCTACTTTGGGGGTATGGGTAGGTAGTCCTCTGTTGGCATTTATTGATGCCCTCTTTCATGTTTGGGTGTTGTGTTTATTTAGTTATTTTATCTTAATTTTCTGGTCCACTGACTTGAGTCTTTGTGTTGGGACCAGTAAAATGGTTAATATATTAGTAGCCAGTTGGCTAGTGTAGTTACAGCTTCCACACAGAACCTTAGTGAGTTTTTGCTCGTAAAAGATCTGACGGTTTCGGTTTGAAACCAGCCAAACAGAGCTTCTGAACCAAGCTTACGCTCTAAGCTCCATGCTCTGCATGGAAGTTAACTCTTTCACCTCCGGAGCAGTTCTAAGGCTGGGGCAAACTGCAATAGTCATAATATAGCAAGACTCCATTAGAAGAAACAACATTACTAAGGTGAGTAATTTTTTCTTCTTACCATTCAGTGTAAACATGCCCCCAAGACTACTAGGAGGGTCAGAGAAAAACAGACGAGGTGGCTGCATAAAGACCTCCTTGCTAATCTACGCCAGAGGGACAAGCTTTGGATTCGCTACAAACAAACTGGCCTACAGTCAGATCTTATTGTCTATCGTGAACTAAGGAACAGATGTAAGAGACAAGTTAGAGTTGCTAAAGCAAATACTGCAAGGACCTTCTACAAAGCTCAGTCTGTGACCAGGGAAATTTTGGGCCCATGTCAAAACATTTCTCAGTACCTACTTGATCGGTCACTCTGATGAAATGATCATAAATGGGGCACATTGCAATGACCTAGGACCATCTCAAACAGTTTTAACAATCTTTTCTCTGATCTTTCATACTATACCTTGGCTTACAACCTAGTGGATCGCACCCCAATCTACCTACCACACTACCATCAGACAACCATACTGCCCTATCAATCGATGTTCCTCCAAGCCCACCATTCTATTTCAAGGCTATATCAAGAGCGGAAGTTCTGAAATGACTGAGATCCATATCTGCCAATACCAGCTCTGGTTCTGACTCACTGGAACCTCGTCTTCTAAGCTGGCTGCTCCACTCATTGCCTCTCCGATTGCCAGAATCTACATTTTTATCCATTATCCATAGCACTGTGCCAGACCTATGGAAATCTGCAAAAGTAGCCTGTCTTTAAAAGGTAACCCAAAGGACATGGCCAATTACAGACCTATAGCAATTCTCTCTGTCCTTAACAAGATCCTAGAAAATAGTTGCATCACAGACCATTAACTACCTTACGCTACAATCTCCTCTCAGACACTCAGCATGGTTTCAGAAAAGGTCATAGCACCACTACGGCTCTTCTTCAACTAACTACTGATATTCTGTCCAACATGGACTCTGGAAAACTCACAGGTGCCATCTTCATTGACCTCACTAAGGCTTTTGACTTTGTTGACCATCCCTTGCTTCTCTCCACTCTCCATAAATTCCATTTCTCTACGCCTGTTGTGGACTGGTTCTGTAGCTACCTGTCAAACAGGTCGCAAGCTGTCAAATTAACTCCTCCCTGTCCAACATGTCTACTATCAACCTTGGGGCCCCACAGGGCTCTATCCTTGGGCCCCTTCTGTTCTCAATTTTTATCAACAATGCAGCTGAGGTCCGGAATCCTGCTCAGCTATTCTCTACGCTGATGACCTGATCATCTGCACTAGTTCTTCTAGTATTGCCTGCATAAACACATCACTTACTTCAGACTTCAGTAAGGTCTTAGACTGGCTACTAGACCGTAAGCTTGTACTAAATGAAAAGAAAACGAAAGCCATGCTCCTAGGTTCTGCACCGAAGATTAAGACCTGTTCTAGTTTGCTGGAGGTTCTTCACCCAGGAAGATTTCCACTTGAAAATGTTACTTCCTTCAAGTACCTTGGGATCCTCCTGTACCAGTCCCTGGATTTTAATCTTCACATTCAGTCCTTGTGCAAAGCTGTAAACTCGAAACTAGGAGTAGCTTACAAAACGAGCTACATGCTTACACCCTCGGCCAAATTAGCAATTGCCCGAGGTATTCTGCTCCCAGCCCTTACTTATGGTGCCTCTATTCTTACATCTGCCCATAAAACCTCCCTACTAAAATGGGACGTAAATTATAATAATATATGCCGATTTGCCTCTTTGTCGCCTCGACTCAAACATCACTGTCTTCTTTATAAGGATCTGAATTGGCTCTCACCCTCTGCCAGTAGACAATACTACCTTGGATCACTAATGGACTTGATCATCCGGAAAAAAAACCATCCCAGCTGGCGGCGTTGCTGGTTCCTCAACCATCCTCCCATGGGCTGCGATCAGCTGACAAATCCTTGCTCTACGTTCCGAGATGTTGGACGAATAAAGGCACAGGGGCCTTCCAATTCTCTGCTCCCAGGCTATGGAATGCTCTTCCACTTAACCTCCAGCTGTCTGTCTCATTTTGGATTTAAAAGTGAATATCGTCGTTATCTATCCTTAGCTGATGCTTATACATGCTTTGACCCAACCTGAAGCTCCTGAGACTTACCAATAATGTCACCCCTGCTCTAATCCAGCTCCAAGACTGTCTCCTCTTCCCTTCCCCTTATTTTTCCTTCTCTTTGTAAATAACTTCTTGACTACTAGCTCTCTTCTCCTTCTGAACCTTGTTGCTGACCATCCACTGTTGTTTTGCCAATTACCACCCTGACCTTCCTTCTGTCAGTCTTTCTTGTTATATTTGAACATTCCTCACACTTCTCTCTATATAACCTTACTATCTTATTAACCCTTTCACTCCACAGGTCAGGTCCATGGTTTCTGCACTTATTATATATCTTACTGCCATTATCTATATAATGCTTGCCATTATTTGTTGTTGTTTCTACCCATTGTATTTTTGTAGCACTGCTGTACTGTTCCTCTATTTGTATTATTGTACCCATGTTGCTGTTGTTCAACTGTTCTCCTTTTGTTGTACTCTCCCAGGTCGTGCCTGAAAATAGTCTTTTTATGGCTAGTGCACCTACCCGGTTAACAAAAACTAAATAAATAAATATTCAAACATGCGGGATGCACCTGCCGCAAGGGAATGGGCTAGTGTGCACTCAAATAGTATGCCGTGCAAGTTGAGGGTGTGTTCCAATGCATATGCCACGCTTCGGCATACTCAATGGGAAATTTGCCTCTCGCAGCCCAGAACAGCGCAGCCCACAGCTAGGCCATGAATGGCTGGCCTAAGCCAGCCAGCCACCAACAGGTGGGCTGTGGAAGTGCACCCAGGTGCACAGCAGCCTGGCAGCCCTGGTGGAATAAAGGTACCCCCTCCAATCCCTGATCAATCCAACTCCATCCCCAAAGAGCTCCATCGTGTAGGGTCCCCCTGGATCCAGTCGCACCAGAGAAAACCACGGTCCATATCCATAGCATAGAGGACTTCCACCCACTGCCTTGGTACATAGACAACCCCACTGCCCCCATACTCTAGCTGTTGCGGAGACTGGCACTGCCCTCCACACTCTTCCACAGCCAGCCACTGACTGCACTGGACCCAGGCTGGGGACCTTACATAGAAACATAGAATTTGACGGCAGATAAGGACAGCTTGGCCCACCTAGTCTGCCCATTTCCCTACCTAACGGATAAACTGCAGATCCTAGTTAACCAACAGCCTACTTCCTCCTACCCCCACTAGAATTGCTTTATGTCTGTCCCATGCATTCTTGAATTCCCCCACTGTTTTTGACTCTATGACCTCCTCAGGAAGACTGTTTCATGTATCCACAACCCTCTCTGTGAAGAAATACTTCCTCCACTACCTCTGAGCCACCCCTCTATCTTCAAATTGTCCCCTTGTTTTTGCTCATCTCTTTTTCTGAAAGATGCTACCCTCTTGGACTTTGTTGATTCCCTTGAGGTATTTGAAAGTTTCTATCATGTGCCCCTCTCCCTCATTTCCTCAAGGCTATACATCTTTAGTTCAGTTAGTCTTTCTTCATATGTCTTCTGATGCAGACCCTGCATCAGTTGGTCTCCCTCCTCTGGACAGCCTCCACCCTGTCTATGTCTTTTCGGAGATGGGGTCTCCAGAACTGTACACAGTACTCCAGATGTGGTCTTACCAACTGTCTGTACAGAGGGCCAACAACTTCCTGTTTTCTACTGGTGATGCCTCTCCCTATGCATCCCAGTATCCCCCCAGCCCTCCTTACTGCCTTCTCACATTGCTGACCCACCTTTAGGTCATCTGATATGGCTACCCCCAGGTCCCTTTCCATTTTTGTTGTTGTCAGTATCTCACTCCCATTATGTACTCTTCCCCTGAGTTTTTGTTTCCCAGGTGCATTACTTTGCATTTCTTTGCATTGAATCTAAGCTGCCATACATTTGACCATTCCTCCAACCTTGCCAAGTCCCTTTTCATCCTTTCCACCCCACCTTGTGCATCAACCCTGGCAGCTGCATAGCTTGCGCAGCATAACAACTTAGAACACAAATGTGCATACATGCTACGTGAACTTCCACCAACTCAGAAGCATCCACGGCAGTGTGAGCTATACCAGAGGTTAGCGGCACAGAGAAAATAAATGACAAAGTAAGGGGACATTATGTTATAAAGGCTGTAATATGGGCAGATTGTCGTGTGATAGCGGACCATACATGATAAAAGACAATGTATAATCTGCTATCTACAACAAGTGAGTAGCCATCTCAAGGTTGCCATGGTGACCAAAACCTCATAAGCTTTGCTCTCAAGGTTTAAACGGTCGCCACTAACAACCTCTTAATGGCTACCCACACTTGTTATGGATCGCCAACCACACATTATCATCTATGTTGGGTTACAAAGACACAGAAGGAGGAAAATCCGCATTAGAGTTTTCAGCCCTAATGCCTGCCCACTCTCAATCCCCTACACTCCTGACCAAAGGTCAAGCTATAGGTCCAGGGGCATGCCCCATGGGTATGTGTCTTCAAGCTACAGGTTTGGGGGCATGACTTATGAAGTTGTTTCATGTAGGTTCCACAGGACCCTGCATGAAGCAAGACAGAGGTCTGGAGCCACTTCTCGTAGGTCTTCCTCTGCATGTCAGCCCTGCACAGTCCTATGTGAAGCAATTACAGATCTGGGGCTGTGCCACTCAGATTTGCTGCTTCATGTAGACCTTGCACAGCCCTATGTTGAGCAATTACACATCTCGGGCTATGCCCCACAGGTCTGCTGCTTCATGTAGGCCCTGCACAGTCCTATGTTTAGCAAGTTACAGATCTGGAGTTGTTCCCTACATGTGTGCTGCTTTATGTAGGCCCTGTACAGTCCTTTGTTAAGCACATTACAGATCAGTGGCTGTGCCCCACAGGTCTGCTGCTTCATGTAGGCCCTGCACAATGCTATGTTTAGCAAGTTACAGATCTGGAGTTGTTCCCCAGTTGCTTCATGTCAGCCCTGCACAGTCCTATGTTAAGCAATTACAGATCTGGGGCTGTGCCACACAGATTTGCTGCTTCATGTAGGCCTTGCACAGCCCTATGTTGAGCAATTACACATCTCGGGCTATGCCCCACAGGTCTGCTGCTTCATGTAGGTCCTGCACAGCCCTATGTTTAGCAAGTTACAGATCTGGAGTTGTTCCCCACAGGTATGCTGCTTCATGTTGGCCCTGCACAGTCCTATGTTAAGCACATTACAGATCAGGGGCTGTGCCCCACAAGTCTGCTGCTTCATGTAGGCCCTGCACAATGCTATGTTTAGCAAGTTACAGATCTGGAGTTGTTCCCCAGTTGCTTTATGTAGGCCCTGCACGGTCCTATGTTAAGCACATTACAGATCAGGGGCTGTGCCCCACAGGCCTGCTGCTTCGTGTAGGCCCTGCACAATACTGTGTTAAGCAAGTTACAGATCTGGGACTGTGCCACACATCTATGGCTTCATGTAGGCCCTGCACAGTTCTATGTTAAGTACATTACAGATGTAGGGATGTGTCCCACAGACCTGCTGCTTCATGTAGGCCCTGCACAGTCCAATGTTAAGCAAGTTAAAGATCTAGAGCTGTGCCCCACACATCTATGGCTTCATGTAGGCCCTGCACAGTTCGATGTTAAGCATATTACAGATCAGGGGCTGTGCCCAACCGGCCTGCTGCTTCATGTAGGCCCTGCACAATGCTATGTTAAGCAAGTTACAGATCTGGGACTGTGCCACACATCTATGGCTTCATGTGGGCCCTGCACAGTTCTATGTTAAGTACATTACAGATGTAGGGCTGTGTCCCACAGACCTGCTGCTTCATGTAGGCCCCGCACAGTCCAATGTTAAGCAAGTTAAAGATCTAGAGCTGTGCCCCACACAGCTATGGCACCTTCATTCCAGAATGACCCAAGTGGCTATACCATACATTGGGGCACTACATAAACTGCGGACCCACCAGTGTATGCAGCTGTGTATATGTTCCTGGTAAACTGTAAGAGGGAATCGACATACCTCCAATGCATGCCTTGTCGATGCTATATCTTCCTGCTGTCATACACTCTTCCCCATTCCCCTGTGTAACATGCCACCCTCCGGACCACAGAGGTATCCTGGGTGCCGTGGGGTGCGGTATACTGCAATGGCATTTGTAGTGTAGGTTCCAGGATATGGATAGTGCGTTTGTGGTTCCCCAGTTGTACAAACAAATGGGAGGTCGGCTGTAACATGCCTGTCCCAGGACCTGTGTGAGTGAGTACAGCATCAGCTTTCACCCACACTGAGTAGTGCAACGGCACTGGGACGACGGATCCACATGAGAGTGCCTGAGGTGTATGGCCACTGGGTGTTATCGCCCGCACACATCTTGTACCTATGTATGACACATTCCAGCGTCCTACTGCTAGTGCTTCACCACCCGAAAATAAGATGCCATTTCTTCTGTGAACTATCCAGGCTAAATATATGGCAACCATGAGGCATATTCTAGGAAAATACATTCTGAAATTGTGTAAAAGGAAGACCACATTGAAACTGCCTCTCAGCAGATCTTCATTGTGCAGATTCATTAGAAATAATGGGTAAAAGCATCCCAAAGGCTCTCCACAGCCATATCGGCTCTGACCAGAGTTTGTTTCTGTTTGCTATCCATAGGTTGGGTTTCCCAGTCATTCTCATTTTTGATTATCCCTCTATCTGTCTTTAAGGCCATTTCTTTCTGGCTATAGTTTACTTGGAGGGTCTTTTCCCCCTGTAACCGACTTCTGCTTGTAGCATTTTAGTTCTAATTCAAGCCCTAGGACCTTAACTTTTAAATCCTTTCGTTCAAGGCATTGTTTGCAAATATATTCCGCAAGGCCTGTGGATACCTTCAGAATGAAATTACCACAGTCCTTACAGTGAATCCCTAATTCTCTTGACTTTAATGTAACTATATAACTGTCCATGATCCTTTCTAGCAATTTCTAATTATTCCTACAAGCGCTTCAAAAAATGGAACAGTTGTTACCTTTTTATGTTTATTTGTCTGTGTGTCTTGTGCTATGCGTTTCCCTTTCCACGCAAACACGCGTGCAGGGCGCGCGTGTCTCTGCATCACGTCTTCACATGGGCCCGCCGAGCCTCATGCCACCGCCTCAGCCTATATCCTTAAGTAGTGCACGCACCCAGGAAGTGTGTCTGGAGTTCTCATGGACACAAATAGCCCCACAGACAGTCAGATTAAAAGGTTTAAAGCCTATACCAGGCTTATTATTTAAAAAATGTAACACCCCTGACTGCTTGCTAACAAAAACTGAATGTTTTAACAATGTTGTAATTCCCTGAGACAACGATGGAACTACAGTCCCCAGTGAACTTCCTGTTTAGGATCCGGGCAAGCCCCCTAGGCAGACAGGCACACCGTCATTGAAGCAGGTCATCCAGAAGATTGGGGAGCTCCAGGCACACTCGGTAGAGTCTCCCTGCCTTGTCTACCACAGACACAGAGTCATCCTTTGTCCTGACCTGAAGTCACACTTGAAGTTTGTGTCGGAGTTTCACCTTAACCAGGTGATTAACTTACCGGTATACTTTACTAACCTGTCTTTAGAGGCTGACCGCAGGCTTCATACCCTGGACCTACGGAGGGCACTGTCTTATTATGTAGAGCACACAACTGGAGTTCAGGAAGCAGCTCGCCAGCTGTTTGTCACTTACGCCGAAGCCATGCCTGGCAAATTGGTAGCAAAGTGGAAAGTTGGCTCATGGACTGTCTCCTGCATTGACTTCTGCAGTAGATTGGCTGATAGGGAGCCTCCTGTAGGGCTCATTCTGCCAGACATACTGCTGCCTTGGTAGTTGATTCCAGGGATGTCCCTATACTGGAAATCTTCAGGGCTGCTACGTAGAAGTCAGAAAATACCTTCATTTTCCACTGCTACATTGACCTTGAATCACGCTGGGATTCTGGTTTTGAGAACTGGATTCTCACCAAATAGGGGTATGTGCGTTGCCCACTCCTGCTAGGTGTCTGTCGGAGAGTGGATACTGAACCATATCCATACCCCAAGAAAAATAGGTTACTCACCTGTAACCATAGCCCTAGGAGTGGTAAATGGTTCACATCCACACAGCCACCCAGCATCCCCTGGCAATGAAACGTGGATCCCTACTTCTAACATGCAAAGGTCTGATGTCATGGGGCAGATTCAGGGGATATACTGCCCAGGTGGTGGGAGGAGCTTAGCTAAAGGACTTCCGGCAAATCAGACCATTCCAGTGGAACTGACAGATTGTGGATGGGCACCATCTACCACTCCTAGAACTACGATTACAGACAAGTAACGTGTTTTTTTCATGCCATCAGTCAATGATTAGGGTGCTGAACCCTACCAGAGCCTCCTTTCCTCCTGTTCTCCCTCCGCCACCAAGGGTGACCTTGCAGCTGATCTATACTGTGAATAGTCAGTAGCCACCTGAACAGATTGATACAGGTTCATTATACCCCTCTTGAGATGTGTTATGGGGGGGGGGGGTTGCTTCTTACATAACTCTTAGTGGTAGAAACAGTTCTGGTTTTGCAGGACAATGATCCAGTGCAGATTGTACAAACAAGATTCTTTATTGCAAATGACAAGTATTGTTCAGATCATGTTAAAACGTAGTAAAGACCCCCCCACACACACGCTGCCAGACAGTCTGCTTTCTCTCCCTTCATACCTATCCGTCTGCTCAACATCCTCCTCAGATGGTCTCTTACTACTCCAAAGCATAGTTTTAACTTCACATCATCCTTCCTCCCTTCATGGCGACAGTGAAGCTAACTATAGTGTGTAGGAGGACAAAATGGCAAAGAGAAACAGTCAACGGATATGAGAGAGAGAGAGAGAGTGTCTTTCCTTGGCATTTGTTATGACCTCAGATTTGTGATTTAGCAACCTTTTCTGTGTTTCTAATAATGATCAAGACATCAACTTTCTAATGCTTGACATCCTAACTTATTAGCCAGTGTTTGATAACTTGCAGACCCCAACTTAGAACGAGAACTTCTCGGAGTCCTCCTGCATCTGGAGACGAAGAGGAAAGATGTGGAAACCAGTGGCTAGGCTATCTCAACCAAACACTATTCTTGGTGGGGCATTTTCAGATGTCTGTCAACTGAAGGATACCCTTGGTGGGGGCAGTGTGTTAATGGCAGCACTGAAAGACATCTGACCAATCAGACAGCATTTGTGGTGTGATGTGTTAATTGTTACATTGCCAAACATCTGGTCAGTGGAATGCTATCCTTGTTGAGGGATTGTATTAATGGTTTATGGTTAACCTTGGTCAGGACCCTAATGTTATTTCTAAGCTAAAGGAAATGGCCATCTTGTATTCTTAGAAAGAAAAAAAGCAAACATTTTAAAGTACTTGGAGATTACTTACCTTCTGGTAGAACTGGAACATTTTACAAGCAAATGAAAGAGGAAGATGTTTAGAATCTTTTTTTTTAATAAAGTTTATTAAAATTTGCCACTTTACACATAGACAAGAGATAAAGGAACATTCCATGCAGTTAGTAAATCAAGTCTTCGAAAATGGGATGTCACCTACAACGGTATCTGTCGCTATGCATCCTCCTCTCATCGGCTGAAACACCACTGCCTCCTTTATTCAGACCTTGGATGGTTTCCTCCTCATTTGTCAAGGTCATATACTTTTGGCTCCATTATTGACAACATTATTAGATCGCAAATTCCTAAGCCCCTAGCGGATCTCTTTCAAAATCAGGGATCCTTCTATGATTTATGCTCTGCAGATAATGCCCCTGCTTGTGTCCCTAGACATAACTATCTCAAAAGACAGGTGCTAGTGCTTTTGCCTGTCATGCCTCTCAATACTGGAACTCCCTCCCACTAACTATTCGCCAGGCCTCATCCCACGTCTCTTTCAAGAAGGAACTATGAAACCATCTCATCCTGTCCTGCAAATGCTCCTGTTTCAAACTACCTTGACCTTTTGACCCTAAACTCTGCACCCCCTGCCTGTATTAGATTTTGTCCTCCTCAACAATCTGCACTTACCTGCAGCCTGCTTGGCTTACCTCCTCTATATTACTGTCTCACACCATGTTCCTTGACTGTATTTCCTTACTCTATTCTACCCTCCTGTTTCTATTTACCCTACTCCTAGCCTGCCTCTAAATTTTTTCCCCTCGATAACTATAGTATTACTGATATTGTTGTTTTTCCTCCTCATTCCAATGTGTGGTCTATTTTTGCAATGTTTTATTTCAATTTTGAAATGCTGTTTTGTCTTTCTTTCCTGTATATTTCTGTGACACTATATTTATATTTTATCTGTATTATTTTTCCTTGCCTGATTGTACAAATTTCATTGACAATTTCTAAAAACTGCATGTAACTGTATCTTATGTTTTGTTTCTGTACCCTCCTGAATCGTGCCTGAAAATAGTCATTGTTATGGCTAGCGCACCTACCCAGTAAACAAAAACAAAATAAAATAAATTAAAAAATTCTTCAGTTAAGGCTAGCGTTGGGCTGTGTCCCAGCATGGTGTGGTTCGGCAGATCTCAGCACAGCGCTGTACCAGGCAATTACCAGAACAAAAGGAAAACAAAAGTTTTTTTTGTTCTGTTCATTGCTCCGTAACAGTTTCTACCACAATGTTCTATGTCATCCACCACACCAAAGCCCAACCCAACGTGGACCACATCTGTATACAGTACCTCAGTATAATTATTTGCTTTTGGTCTACTGATGTGTTTTGGGCTTTTTTTTTGCTAAAATTCATCTGACACGATAGAGGCATGGGGGTCACATCCATGGTGCTACCTGCCCCCAGGATCTAAATAAGCAGGAAAATGATAGGAGGAGGCCTACCCAGTGTCATGGAGGTAGCGGTGTCGTCTGCCGCACCGGTAACTTGGGTTTGGGAATGGACTCAGGTCACATGGGGGCTGGCCAGTGGAAGGAGGATTAAGTGTCTCATGGACTACATGCCTCCTTTGCTGTGTGTGTGTGTGTGGGGGGGGGCAGTGCATCTCGCTGCATCACTGCCACCTAGTGGAGACTCGGTGGCATAGCAGTGAATGCCACATGGAGGAGTATCCGCGTGGATGCCTGTAACAAACGAGTGCGTTAGCATGCGTGCGAGTGTCATTGCATGCAGCTTAGCCCATGGTGAAACAAGACAGGAAACTACTGGAGTAAAATCATCCCAACTGGCAGGATGACAGCACAGCCTTGCAGGCACCAAATTACTGACAGTGGCACCTACCCACCACATAGGGGTTCTGTGGACGAGTGGTGAGGTAAAGTCTGCAGAAGGTAGTTAGCTGGGGTCACATCCTCATGGCCATTGGGGAGCAAGGACCATAAATAAATGACGAAAAACCTGATGTACAGTAATGAAGTCCAATAGATGGAAGCCTTTGTAGGGCCAGCTTGTATTCAGTAAGCTTTGGTGTTTCAGGCTGTAGCTCTGCCCCCAAAACAGCATATTGATGATGCTAAGTGAGGGACAGGGCACAGCAGATTCAATATAAAGTGTAGTAGAATGGGGAGGAGTGACTGTTTACAGTAATATTGCACAACTTAGCAAGCCACTTTTCATTTTCGGGTTAGCATACTAAACATAATACTCCCCCAAAAACAGAAAGGTGGCCTGCTAAGTTATGTAAAATAACATAAAGAGCCCACCCCAACAAGTTCTACTAACATCACGTCCCCTGCCAGAGCGAGTTTTTATCCCAAATGGGTTAAAATTGGCACTGGTACACTAGCCAAATGCTGGTAGATTTTGTATGGGCTAGTGAGATTTTCCTTTCTGCGGGCTTGTAGTGGAGAAGGTAACATTTCAGTAAGTAGAACAGCTGGGCCAGTGGAAAAGTCTGACAGGCTAGTGGATTTTCCCAGTTACTAGCCTTGCCAGTTAGTGACTGCAAAACTTAATTTTGGCCCCTGCCAAACCACAGCTTCACTGAATTTCTTGAAATTGTTCTACAGTGTATGGGGCACTGTGGCTTACAATCTGGGTGTGGAGAACTGCAAGCGAATGGCTCAGCAGCTAAAAAGAATGCTAACTCGCTGTGCATTTTCATTGTTTGGTCACAAGTGACTTATGAAATGCACAGAGAAAGGCTTGTGCAAATCAAGGGACTTTCATAAAGTGCTCATTGGAACCACTTAGTGTCAGTCATTATAATTTTTGTAAAGGGCCCCTACCTTTCATATTGATTTTCTTAATAATAAACGACTGGCCCTGCCCAGTGGTGCCAACTAATGATGCATCATCCCACCATATAGAAGGATCCAGGACTGAGTCCTGATCCCAGTCCCCCCTTTCCTGAAGCAGTTGGTTATAGGTGACCTCTGGGAGAGGCTGATGGTCTGCTAGCCGAATGAGTGCCTCCTCTTGTTGGATGTAGTTGGCCTTGATATTCAGGATGACCTCGCAGCATCGGACAGCTCTGCCAAGAGGACAGTGCTGTGCACACCCAGCCAGGAAGGTGGGAGGGACACAAGGAAAAATCAGGCCCTGACTGACACTGGAGGGAAGGCCGCCAGAGACCAGTTAAGATCTGTGGAGACAGACAAGGCACGGACCGTCTGGGCAGAATGGGTGGGCCAAGCATTCCTTTTCTGCCAATAAATTCTGTGTTTCTGTGAAGACAGCACACAGACCACCCACCTTAGCAGCTGCTGAATGCTGTGGGAGCACCTTTTGTAGTTCTTCCTCTACTAGGAGTGCCCCTTAATTGCCAGGCAGCACGCACTGCTTGTTGGGGCCCCACATTGTGGGTTTACGTTACAAAACTCCAGGATGAATCTCAGAGTGTCTGGAGCCACTCAGTGTGCAAGACTAGCTGCTGGGATGGTGCGTCCGGAATGAGCAGGAAGAGACAGAGCTTGTCAGTGAGTGTATGCACAGTGAGTGTAGGCAGAGAAAAATGTGAATTTACATAACTACAAAGGGATAGAATGGCTTCAGACTCTTTTTGAATGGCAAGCTGGCCTGGTGCCACAGAGGGCTGAGGTGCCTTGCATGCCTTACCTCTTCCACACCAGCGACCCGAGTTTGGGAACAAGCTTGGGTTCCGGGGATTGGCTGGGGGGGGGGGGCCTGAGAGTGGATTGAGCAACCGCCTAACAGCTGTCCTCTCCTGGATTGGCGAAGCAAGTTGGCCCGGCTCTTGGCTGCCACCGAGTGGAGGCTCAGTGGCAGTACCAAGCAAATGGGGGCTGGCACTAGGACAGGGGTGGTTGGAACAGGGTCGCCATTCCAGTGCGCATGTGCGTCCATGTCATGGAGGCCCTGGGGCACTATGGAGGGAGAAAACCGGAAAAACTGTGTCCCCTGTCACCATGTGTGACAGCCCTCAGTGGACTTCCGGGTCCTGCACTATGGAGATCTCTGCCAGTGTGATGGCAGGGGAGCACCAGACAGGACTGGGAGACCCTGAGCCATCGCTTAAAGGCAGGGTGTAGGTGGCGATGGGTGGGCAAACAACTCTATGGAAAAAAAATATATATTTTTGAATGTTGCGTAACAGATCTCCTTACAACTGAATTTTGTGCTAGTGACCGGAGCGGCAGGGAACATAAACCTTTGGTTATGTTTTTTTAATTAAGAATAACGACCAAGGACTTCCAGTGACGTCACCAATTGGAATGGCTGCATAGGGGAAACCTCCAGGATATCTCCACCGATTATTTCTCCCTAATCTGCTAAAGCAAACCTTAAAAACCCAGATTTCTAGCAAATAAGATGACAACGAGTAAAAATATGCCGAAATCACGCTCTGGAAGGCACCAGCATAAGTCAGATGCACCTGGATCCGAGAGGAGGCCTACTCACAGCCGCAGCGTCTCCCCAGCTAGCAGTATGGCCGGAGAACAAGACCTGGATACTGACAGAGAGAGTGAAAGGCTATCCCGATCCCGATATGAAACACTTTTGGCTGAGATAAGGGTGTTCCGGGCTGAAAATAAAAGAGAGTTTATGGTGTTACAAAACAGGCTTACGGAAGTAGAAGAGAGACTAGATTGCTTTGAAGAGGCTACAGGGGAGGTCGCCGAAGAAACCCAACGTCTCCATAATGCGGTCGATTTCTTAGTGGATCAGCATGAAATTATGCAAGATAAGATCACTGATTTAGAAGCACGATCCAGGAGGGATAACCTCTGCATATACGATTTACCCGAGGATTCTGAAACTGGCAGAATGGAGGATTTCTTAACCGACATGCTTAAAGACGTCTTAGACCTACCCCCAACATTTTTGTTTAAAATTGAGAGAGCACACAGAGCCCTATCTCGTAAACCCAAAGACCCAGCAGCTAGACCACGCTCAGTTGTCCTAAAGCTCTCTAGCTTCAGAGATAAAGAACTGATCCTGAAGACAGTGTGGTCTAAGAAGAGTGTTACATACAATTCAGCGAGGCTACTCTTCGACAATGATTATCCTGCAGATATTATGAAGAGAAGAATGGCATACGCACCAATCTTAAGACTGCTGAAAGAAAAGGGAATTAAATTCCAAATGCCCTATCCTGCTAAACTTCGGGTATTCCAGGACTCTGGAAATGAAATTTATTCCAACCCTGAACAAATCTCTCAGAAACTAAAAAAAAGAGGCTGGAGTTTCCAGTCGGCAGTTCCAGTGCAACAGGAAAAGCGTCCCCTTCGCGCTCGCTGGCAAAGCTCCACGAACATACGAAGAGTCTTAGGAAAGCATGGAGGATTTCGTTCACTTCAGGAGGTTAAAGATTTCATTGGAAAGAAGCATCTCCTCCCTAGAGAATCGGAAACAGACGCTCATGGCTCTAACACCTGAGACTAATGCAGGACTTAATCATCCCATGGGAGAGTGAGGGTTTTTTTTTCCTCTGGCTGGTTGCCCTGAAGAGACTGGGACATGAACAGAGTTAGACATACAATAATGTACCTAAACTTCTAAATGCAAATCATTCCTTTGATCTCATCTCCTCCTGTGTGTAAAGGCTTTAGCCACTTATTTTTCACTGATTTGATTAGTCAGAGAGCCTCTTTATTGCATGCAGGTGGTGAGTGAAACTAAAAAAGATGGGACATATATTTGTTTTTTTTCCTTTCTTCCTAGTCCTAGAATCTCCAGAGTGCTCTCAAATGATTGCACAGTAGTGGGTGATACTGGCAAATGTTTAACATCTAAACCCTATGCAGCATCACCAACCAAGCCCTTGCTGGGCATATTTTAGGGACATTCGTTGGGTGATTTTCCTGACGGTTTTCCTTCTCTGGCTGATGCCCCTAATAATCGACCCCGAGTCTTTAAGGGGTCAGGGAGGCCTGACCAAGTTGGAGGTCACAATTCCTCCCACAGGGTTCCTGCCTGATTTTAGGCTTGGGCCCTTTTTCTCTAGAGGGGTAGTTTCTACGCCCTCCTGTTTTGGAAGTGCTCTTGTAAATAGATTAATGAAGAGTTGTTGTTCTAAAGTTAACTATTTTACTATTTTCTGTACCGTGCACAAGCCGTCTTTCGATTCACCAAGCAATAATCCAGGAATGATACCTAAGTTTTTGGGAATATCCTTATCATATAGCCACATAGAGTTTGGTCAAAATGAATGGAGTCTCATTTCTGGACAGAGAGTTCAGAATATGTTTGCAATCTTTTCTACTGTGTTTTCACGATCAACCCAGGGTTTCACAACACTGCTTAATGGATAAAATCCCTTCTGTTAAGGTCTGTTCACATAATGTCAACGTGTTGAATAACCCCATAAAAAGGTAAAGGGTGATCTCCTCTCTTAAAAAGCTGAAGCCCTCTTTTCTTCTGTTACAGGAGACGCATCTAGACAAACGGGAACATCAAAAACTTGCTAAATTTGGTTTCTCCACGATATTGGCTTCGGCATACGGAAGAGGGAAAAGAAGGGAAGTGGCTGTATTGATCCCTAAAAATATCCCCTTCCGTTTGACGAACTCGTATTCGGACCCTGAAGGTCGTCTGGCTATGGCAGTGGGTCGGCTGGAGGAGCAGGAGCTCACCCTAGTCTCTCTGTATGTCCCTCCAGGGGAGGGTCCAGAGGGTTATGGAGAGGTGCAAAGGGGTATTAGTAATGGGAGGGGATCATAACTTGACTACTTCCTACTTAGACACTTACAGTGGGAAGATGCTTAAGAAAACTCCTGCACAACGTGCAATGCAAGCTTACCTCTCTGAAGCACACTGGGTGGATCTATGGCGGCACTTGCACCCCAGCAAAAGGGAATACACGCATTATTCAGCCCCCCATAAGGTGTATACCCACGTAGACTACCTACATGTTTCTAAAGAACACCTATACAGAATGCAAAACTGCTCGCAGATCCCGACTATATTATCGGACTATTCGATCCTTACTTTAAATATGTCCTGGGAGAGAGAAAAAATCAATACGTTATGGAAGTTTAACAAATTTCTTATTGAACTTTAGGGACTTCAGAGAGTTGATAACCCAAAAAATAAAGCTGATTCTAGAGGACAACAAAGGGCAGGGAACCAAGATGGGAGTATTGTGGGATACCCTCAAGGTGGTCCTTAGGGGGGAGATAATCAAATATGAGGCACATTATAAAAAGAAACAGCAGCAGCGTCTGGATACCCTGCAGCAGCAGCTCCATAGTCTGCAGAATCTACATGCTGCTGGAGATGAAGGAGTATACCCTCTCCTGTTAGCCACCAAACAGCAGATTCAGGTAATCCTGGATATCCGTACAGAGCAAGCATTACAGCTTCTTAAACAAAAGTATTATGAAGGGGGCCCAAGAGCCACCCGTCTGTTAGCTCACAGACTCAGACAACATAAATCTAGATCTAACATTACTCAAATTAGAGATCCGGATTCCAGAAAGGTGGTTACTCTCCCTCGGGAAATTGAGCAGGCTTTCAAAAAATATTATAGCAGTCTGTATAAAACAGACTGTAAGGAGGGGTCTCAGGAAATAGAGGCCTTTATGAAGGAGCTTAATTTTAAGAAAATCTCTCCAGAACAGAAACAGTTACTGGAAAGACCAATCTCACCGGTAGAACTAGAACAGGTCTTGTCAGCCCTTAAAACAAATAAAATCCCTGGACCAGATGGATACACCGGGGAATTCTACAAGGTGTTTAGAAAGGAGTTGTCTCATACTTTGCTTGGTGCTTGTAGAAGTATACAATTAGGTGACCCCATCCCTGACTCATGGTGTTATGCATATATATCCAGTATTTTAAAACCAGGCAAAGACACTACATCCTGCTCCTCATATAGACCTATTTTGGTCCTGAATATTGATAATAAATTGTTTGCATCCATAATCTCTAAAAGATTTGAGACTTTCCTTTCTGAAATAATAGATCTCGACCAAACCGGGTTTGTACCTGGACGCCAAACACAGGACAACATAGAGAGAACCCTGCACCTGTTGCAGAGGGTGAAGAATGTTGGGTCCCCGTTCCCCCTTCTCTCATTAGACGCAGAGAAGGCGTTCGACCGGGTCAAGTGGCCTTTTCTGTGGGAGGTACTGAGTAGGGCAGGAATTCCACAGTCGGCTATCGACCTAATAAAATCAATGTATGCAGACCCTAAAGCTTACATTCGAATAAATGGCTCTTTCTCCAGCACCATCGTTCTTTCCCGTGGCACCAGACAGGGGTGCCCCCTCTCCCCCTTCTTATTTGCAATGTATTTAGAGCCTCTGGCTCAGGCCCTGAGACAAGAGGAGAGGGTGGCTGGAATAGAGGTGGACTCATTAACCCACAAATTGGCATTATATGCAGACGATCTCTTAATATATTTGTCTGACCCTGAAACCTCTCTTCCTCCCCTCTGGGATAAATTAATAAGATTTGGAGCAATATCGGGATACAAAATTAATGAAACCAAGACTGAGGTCCTGACCCTGAATTTCACCCCACATGCCGAACTGAGACAAACTTATAATTTTCGATGGGACCTGAAAAGCATTAGATATCTAGGAGTCTATATTGCCCCTTCTTATGACGACTTGTTCTCATTGAATTATTCTCCTTTTATGCCTAGGACTTCGGCAGATCTTGAAAATTGGGGAGTCCTCCCACTGTCTCTCCACCAACGAGTAGAAACTGTCAGGATGGTGATTCTGCCCCGTTTCCTTTATCTGGCTCAAACCCTTCCAACGCAGGTCCCAGACGTATTTTTTAGAACCCTGCAGAGAAAAATCTCTTCCTTTATTTGGGCGAATCAGAAGACCAGAATTAACCTCGCAGTGCTACAGCTTCCTAGACACCAGGGGGTCTATCTCTACCAAATTTTAGATTATATCATCTAGCATCCCAAATAAGAATACCTCTGTATTGGCTTGATAAGAGCTATATATCCAGATGGAAATCAGTGGAGGGGCAAGGGAAGGAGTTTAAAGATATTTACCATATGCTGCTTTCTGTTCCCCAGGCATTTAAAACACAGAAACATACTTCTTAGTATACCGATCCACACTTAAAAGCTGGCAGGTTATGACAATCGAGAATTTAAACCTTGGAGACCTGCCATATTTTTAGCTGCCCTACCTAGACGCCTTCCCCCTGGGCAAAATGGATAAAAGATATGGCAAGTGGCTAAGGAAAGGGTTGCATCTAGTTTACCATTTTATGCCCAAAGGCACAATTCTGTCATTAACAGAGTTAACCCAGAAGTATGGTATTTCATACTTAGACAGATTCAGTTACTTCCAGACTAGGAATTACCTTAACACACTGGGGAGGATACAATGGGGAGAATCCCCTCCTCCTAATCTCTTGGTAATTTTAATAGCAGCCATAGAAGGAAGGCCGACCCCACCCCATCTGATCTCCACTCTATATAAAAGCTTTCATATGCTACAGAATGGGCCCCTAGAGAGGACTAGATTGGCCTGGGAAAAGGACTTAGAGATACAGATAACTTTACCCGGTTGGGAAGATCACTTGAAAAAGATGTATAAAGGTACCAGTTCAGGTAATTGGAAAGAATTTGCTTGGAAACTTACTGTAAGGTATTTTAAGACCCCGGCGGTGATTCAGAAATATACCACCTCCTCCAAGCCAGAGTGTTGGAGGCAGTGTGGATTTTCCCTGGCCACTCTGGGTCATATTCTCTGGTCATACAAGGCCCTCCAACGGTTCCTCTCTGATATTGAGGAGGCTCTCCAACAGCTAATATCTCCAAACTTTGTCCTGGATTCCAGGCTTTTCCTATTTGGTGATAGCCCCTTGGAACTGACGGACACCCTATCCAGGAAATTCCTCAATTTAGCCCTTCTTGCTGCCAAAAAGGCTATCACAAAGAGATGGTATTCCCACTCCCCACCTACTCTAGACCTATGGCAACAAGTAATTATAGATATTTATAAGATGGAGAGACTCACTGCCACAATTAATAAATCTCAAAATGTTTTTGAAAATATGTGGAGAAAATGGGTTTTATACATTTCTCCCATCTGGCCAGATTTTGTGCCTTAAACTGATCCAAACCTTTCAGGGTGAATTAGTTTCAAATCAAATGAGACATAATTATGTTTGATTCTTATTATTGTTGGCAACAAATGAAATCTACAAGACTGCTAGACTAATTGTGCATGGTAATCTCTTTTTCTCTGTCCATCCTTTTTTATTTATGTAGTTGAACTACTTTATGTATTATTTAGGTTTCCTTCTTATGTCTATTAAGCTTTGTAAAGTATTGTCTATATATTATGATAAAATAAAGATCGAAAGTTAAAAAAAAAATAAAATAAATAACGACCAAGAAGCTGGCCATTTCCTAGGGATTATGGACTGAATGGGTGGATGGGTGTGCTGAGTGCCACCTCACACCAGCTGGTCATTAATTCTAGGAAATGGCCAGCTCTGAGGTTGTTATTGGGATTATAAGTCTAATCACAATAACAACCTTGCTTTCCAATCTTTTTTTCTACTTACAGTTGATGTTTTGAGCGTTGTGGTCAGCAGCGGCTGGGGAAAGCTCTGCACCATAAGGGGCACCAACTGGGGCACAGCATTTTTTACCGGGGCACGTGCCCTGGCGGGCCCTGGTATAGAGCCGCCACGGTTGTGGTGTGGCACCAGGACGTCTCACATGGCATACATTGCTGGCAAACAACTTGAATATCAGCTGGATTGGTCATTTCTAAGATATGAACGATTGATCCAGTAGCCAATCAAGAGCCTGTTTAGGCTGATCAGTCTTTAATTAGACCTATAATTATTTTGTGCCTGTGTGCAATCTCCTTCCTGTACTTTTCTTTTGTTTAGCTTGAAATAATCTTGATCTTCTTCACAGGTATCTCAGTCATCAGGTCACACCATAGGAACTTCACCGTCGGTGAAGCAGCGTTGTCAAGGCACAGGTCAGGAAGCATAAGAAAACCAGGAGCAGTTGTAAAATTTGCAACAAATGATTTATTATTCATAACAGTAAAATAAAAAAATAAAAATCTTCAGTATAACTATTTACAAAGGCAGTATAAACAGAGAAAGTCTATCTGGGTTTCTTCTCAATTTCCAATCTCTGTCTTTTGGTTTTTTTGCAAAACATTACAGCTCTGTTTTTATGTCTTTGCAACCCCCACTCGTTAAGAAAACAGCATGCTTCTCACACAGTGTTCTTGTAAGTTTCAACAAGTGCAGCAAAAAGAACATTGTGACCCAGAACTGACCGCTTGCTTACAGCTTCTCAGAGAGTTTGCAAACAGGTTAACCCCTTGAGTTCCAAACAGCTTTGCAATCATTTCAACAGTATAACTATATACAGTTTTAAACAAAAGGATCCCAGTATCAGTTACATTTCCACATTATGATTCACATATATTTTTATACCAGCAGATATGCAAGGGGGGGGAGAAAAGACAGGACAGCAAGAGAAGGTAGAGAGATAGCGAGAGGCAGAGAATTGCAAGACCGTCAGGGTGATCAGGTCGTAGTCTCATGAGAAAATTTGGCTGCGCAACCAGACAGAGAAGAGACAGAAAGGGGAGAATAGAACAGATCATTGCATTTAAACTCTTTCTCCAGAACAACTGGGACATGGCCCTATTCAATCTAGTCACATACCCCCCTCCTTAAGAGGGAACCTGTTTTACAAAAACAGGTTTCCAAAACGTTCTAGTAATTCTAATCTAACATAAGTATATAACCTTTACAGTTCTGTACATATACAGTATCCCTTTTTTCCATAACAACAGTACAGCAAATAGTGAAGTTTAAACTCACACATTTGTATTTTCAGCCTTCAGAATTCTCAATTCCAGATCCATATCTAGACAGAAAATCAGCACTGACATTCTCTTTCACAGATTTGTGCATCACTTTAAATTTAAATAGATTTAGTGCCAGGTACCACCGTGTGATTCTAGAATTTTTTTCCTTCATTTGGTTAAGTCAACTGAGGGGATTGTGATCTGTTTCAAGTATAAAGTCAACTCGTAGTAAGTAATACTTAAGGGACGCCATAGCCACTTTGCTGAAAGACATTCCTTTTCAATGGTGGAGCACCTTTTCTCTCTGTCTTGCAATTTCCTACTTATGTAGAGATAAGATACTCTTTCCCATCTATATGCTGACTCAAGACTGCACCTAGGCCTACCTCTGATGCCTCCGTTTGTAACAAAAATGTTTTCTCAAAGTTTGGGCTTCTTAAAACAGGGGCTGAACATAATGCAAATTTTTTTTTTTTTTAATTCTTATGTTTGTTCCTCCTCTCCGCCCCACAGCTCCAGTCTCCTCGGGAGACACCAAGGAGTCGTCCCTCTGTAGTCCGCCCTGCCCGGACAATCCGCTGTCGCCCATGTTGCTCATTTATCCCTCTGGTTGGGACGGTGGCTCCCTAACACCCGAGCAGTCAGTAGCGCCGGGCGTGGTGGCTACAGATTGAGGGCAAGCTCCGGTGCTCCATCTCTGCCAGAGCTGAAGGGTGTTTTTCCTGTTTTTCTTGGGGAGTGTCTGGCGCCTGACTTCAAGGCATGTTGCCAACGTCTGCCACTCCCCCGCTCCTTCTTCTGCATCGTCAGCGCTTGCTGCATCTCTGGCCTCCGCCAGAGGGCAACCGAGCACCAACTCGGGACCCCTGTCCCTCCCGGGAGAGGAGAGCTGTCCTCTGGATGCTCAATCCTCTCCTTCCCCTGCTGACCCCCAGCAACCCAGGCTTCCTCCTGAACCCGGGTCTCCGGCGTGGCGCGAACGTAATGCAACCTTAATGGCTCAAAAAGCCTTGTCACACTCTGGGGTCCATTTCACATTATTTGGGAACCGTTTCTTTGTGAGTTCAGTGAGGGGAGTAGCTAACTGGGCAAAGCTGGGAACAAATCTCCGATAATAACCAGCCAGCCCTAAAAATGACCTGACATGTTTCTTGGTTTTGGGGACAGGGCTGTTAGCTGCAGCTTCTATCTTGGAAACCTATGGCTTGACTTCTCCATTTCCCAAAACATAGCCCAAATATCTGGTTTCCTGCATACCCAATTCACACTTGGTAGGATTAATTGTCAGATCTGCCTTTTTGATCGATTGGATAACTGCTCGTAGGTGTTCCAGATGGCTTTTCCAGTCTGGACTATACACCACGACATCATCCAGGTATGCAGCACAATAACCAGTATGAGGGGATAAAATTACGTCCATGTAACTCTGGAATGTAGCAGGAGCACCATGTAAACCAAAGGGCATGGTGTTGAACTGATAGAATCCTATAGCAGTGGCAAATGGAGTTTTTTCTCTGGATTCTTTAGCTAGGGGGATTTGCCAGTAACCCTTGGTGAGATCAAGGGTACTGATATACTTGGCACTCCCCAGTCTGTCCACTAAATCATCTACTCTGGGCATAGGATAACTGTCAAATTTTGACACTTGATTAAGTTTCCTAAAATCAAGGCATATTCTTACACCCTCTTCTTTTTTGTTTACAATTACCATTGGTGATGACCAAGCACTTCTCAACTCTTCTGTGATACCCAGTTCTTTCATTTTCTGTATTTCCTTAACCAAGTCAGCTCTTAACTGTTCTGGTAATCTGCATGGTTTTAAATAATTGATTAGCATTTTTTTCTTGGGACAATTCTAACTGTACAGAAAATATTTATATAGGTTTTCTAGAAGTGTTATGTTTGTTAAACACAGTGAAGCAAGTGCTATGCATTTTCACAATGTTTTAGCACTTTTATGAGCAAAACGCTAGTCAATTTTTGGAGTTAAATAAATCCCTGATCTGTATGTTTTTTGCTTTCTAGGCCGAGCATACCTTGTCACTATTACGTGCTCGACCTCTTTTGATCGGCCTGGTACTGTGGTGAAAGTACTGTTAAACATCTTTAGCAAGTTACAAATTTTTGCAGTTTGTTCTGAGGTTAAGGAAACATTCACCTTTATAGCATCAGCAGTAACAGTTTGTTCCAGTCTGTCATAAGCTACATCAGTATTTTCTGTATCAGTTTGTGGTAAAACCAGCAAAGCAGCTTTTGGTGTTTTTTCAACCCATTTCTTGAGGAGGTTAGCATGGTATATCTTAGTAGGATTTTTCCTATTGGGGTCTCAATCTCATAAGCCCTGTCCACGCTGCAGCCCGAAAACCCTTCTGTAACGTTACAGAGGGTGTAAACCCGATCTGTAACGCGCATGCTATTAATTGCATCCACAGGCAGGCATTTTGCAACTGTTGTAGAAACCTGTCAGGAGGTGGTTTCTACAGTGGTTACAAAAACGGTCACAGGGCTGTAATGTAACCGCTGCACATCTAAACGCATGACCATGTAGCCCCCAGTCAGCAGCTAGACCAGCAGGCAGTGCACCACAGAGGGCACATGGGAGGCAAAAGAACAAGGAAGCGCCTGGAAGGCAGAGAGGCACGCAAGGACTGGAACCACTGCAGTGAGGTGAAAACAGTGCAGGGCAGCGCCTGCACAACGTCAGAGTCACGGAGCCCAGATCCGCTGGGTGCACACACCTGAGAGAGGTGCAGCCTAGAGGCACAGAGTGCTAATAGGGGGTGCTGCCTGCAGCAGCAGTACATGAACTGCAAGGAGGGAAGAGAGCTGGAGCCCAGGGCAAACAGTGGGCACATGCCATAGGGAGGCAGCAACAGATGCCAGCACTGTGTGCCAGAGGTGTGAAGGGGGCCCCAACAGCTGCCACAACACACGGCCAGCCCCCAGAGGACAGCAGTGCCAGAGCACACCACCCCAGCACCACTACAGAGTGACCCCATCCCCTAAGCACCACCTGTGACTGGTGGAGAGTAGACAGGCCTGTGCCAAGCAGTGACCACAGCCGCATGCCACCCTGACCACCAGCAGGACCATGTCAGATCACGGCACCACCTGGTCAGCTGAAGCCACAAAACTCCTGGTGGAGTTCTGGACCCAGGAGAAGGTGCAGGCAGAGCTAGCCAGTGCAAGGCACAACACGAAGGTCTATCAAAAGGTATCGGACTACCTGTTCGGGAATGGGGTGGAGTGGACAGCAAAGCAATGCCATGACAGGATAAAGCAACTGAAGGTGCGGTACCATAAAACCAGGGACAGCAACAGATGCTTGGGGGGTGCGCGTGTGGCGTGCCCCTTCTGCGACACATTGGATACCATACTTGGAACATGGCCTACCACCGAACCAGCGTTCATCCTGGAGAGCTCACAGGTGGCCAGCCCTGAACTGGACACGGAGGATGATGGGGACACCACCGGGGATGCGTTCCCGCACCTGGGGAATGAAGATGATGACGGTGTGCAGTGGGAGTGCCCCAACACAGGTACATGCATTGAGCAATGTGTATGCTGGGACATGGCATGGCGGTGGAGGTGTAGCCTGGGCACGCAGCACATGGTGATAGGCATGGTATGGGTGGTGGCACAGGTGCACTCAAGGGAGTTTGCATGTGGCACCTGTGATGTGCATAGGCACACAGGTGCGTGCAGGACAGGGGCATGGGTCTGGGGTTGGCCGTGGGGGGTGGGGGTTGGGGTGGGGTACCCACATGTGTGTAATGGTGACAGGTGTGTTCTGACATTCCAGGGCAAGACCCTGGTGAGGGGACATCGGTGGACACAAACGCAGCGGAGGCCTCCCCAGTGTCCTCGGCCCTGCAGGACGAGATGCCAGGAACCTCCAGTGACGGCTCCACTGCGGGAGGAGGCAGCCTTATGAAGCGGCGGGGTGACCAGTTACCCCTGGTGAACCTCAGGAAGAGAAAGTCGAAGACAGCACGGATGGCAGATGTACTTGGGGCTGTGCTGGAACCAATGCATAGAATGATGCAGGAGCACCACAGGGAGCTGATGGACTTGGAGAGGGAGCGGGCACAGGAGGAGAGGGCATTGGAGGAGCGATTACGGAGACAGGAGGCAGAGCAGACACAACGGTACTTCATACAGATGGTCCAGTTACTGGCCATGCAATGCCAGCAGCCACCCCCTGTAGCCGCACCGCAGTGGCCAGGTGCCACCCCCATGGCACACACCACCGCAGCCCCAACCCCCTGTGCCGTTCCCCCGTGGGTATACCATCATGCCAATGGCCACTGGGAACCTCAATGGCATGGCCGACCCTGCCATCGTCCACCCATCTGCCGCTGGCAGACAGACAGGCTGCGTGGCACAGCCAGCCGCCACCAGGATGCATCCCCCTGCTATGCCAGCACTCCACAGCCGTGACACCCCACTACAGGGTGCTGTGTACATGGGTAGCATCACTGCCCTCACCACCCTGCTGCCCATGTCCCAGCAGTATCCCACAGGTGTCATGCCAGCCACCGCTGGCCTGCACACAGCACCCCAACCCCCGATACATGGTGCCACTGCTCTGCATAGTGCTACCCCCTTGGATCCCACAGCAGACATGCCCAGCTTCACACAGGACCTGTTCAGCAACGGGTTCCAGTGGACCACCCTATGATAACCCATGCAGCATGCAGGGGTTGGTTGAACGGGTGCATCCCGCCGGTTGCCACCTGGGACTCCCTGTTTGATTTCCCTCCTATGTTGGGGATGCCGCTGGGGTCCACCCAGTGACAACAATGCCTGGTTCATGTTGGCACAGAGGTATGTGCCGACTGTGGCACTCAGTTGCACAGTGCAATTCCTGGGTCACACGCAGTGTTGCGTGGCGTCTCTGCAACATGCTGTGTCAGGGGTTTCGATACAGCATGGTCACACGGGTGCCCTGGGTTAGGGCACCACCTGTGCATGGTTCTGTATTTCTTTGGTTTAGGTAACAGTACAGTGACCTACACGTAGGTTCCTTTATATGTTGATATACACCGCCGCCCATATCGTGGCCCGGCATTGTGTATTGCATTGTTCGTTCACATGACAGTGTCAGTTTCATTTGGGGATTTGTGGTGTTACGCAGCAATGCACATGGTCCACTGCATGGCCATGCTGCTGCTGCACATTGTTTACTTGTGTTATTGCCACCAGAAGCCATGGCAGCGTTGGATTAAAGGCTGTCTTGTGTCACCATACCGTGTTGCTGGTTTGCTTGGGCGGTGTGCATGCATGCGCACATTGCTTTCTGGGGCACAGTGGGGCTTCCGATTCCATGGGTTGCTGGTGTGGGGGTTCTGGGTGTGCGGCCTGGCTGCACAGTGTTTGCTAGGGCACACAGCTTGCATCCGGTGGCAGCGGGTCGTGGTATGCCATTTCCTGGTGGTGCACCGCATGCCTGCCTGTGGGACGCAGCGGGGTCCCTGTTCCTGGCATGTGTTGGTGCGTCACTGCATGACTTCATTCCATGTGTAGGGGCCTCCCCTCATTTCGGTTCCACACCTTCACCTGCTGCACACCCTTGGTCCCCCACGGGTGCCACTGGGCACACATTGCTATAGGACACCGTGCCATGTTCTGCCGCACTCAGTGTGCCCTGTGTACACTGGCAGCCGGGGTGTTCATTCAGGTGGGTTTCTGTCTTCGCAGCTGTCTTCCCCAGGTGCACCATGGGATGCACTCCACATTACAGGGGTTGGGTGCACACACTGTTCACATCTCAATGCGGACAGGCTGTGCCGGTTCCAGACCATTTTCACACTGTTCCCTGGCAGTGTGGACACGCTGTAACGTTTGCAGCCTGTAACAGTTTGGAACCATTTCAGCCTTGTTGAGTGTAGTGTGGACGGGGCCATAGTTAACTGTGCCAGTACGTCTAAGAACTTTATAAGGCCCTTGCTACTTCATTAACAATTTATTTTCTGTAGTGGGTAGCAGTAACAAGACCTTTCACCCGGCTCAAAAACTTTTTATTTTACCCCATGGTCATAATACACCTTCTGCTGGTTTTGGGCCTTTTGGTGATTACTATGGGCGATTTCGACATATTTTGGCAGTTTCTTTCTCAGGGCACACATATAAGATGTAATAGATTGTTTCTGTTGGGGGTTATCTTCCCATGTCTCTTTGATTACATCTAGTGGCACTCTTGGTTGTTTACCATACAGCATTTCAAATGGTGAAAAACCTGTTGATGCCTGTGACACTTCTGTGTAAGTAAAAAGCAGGTAAGGTAAGTACTGGTCCCAGTCTTTCCCGTCCCCTTTTACAAACCTTTTTAACATGAGTTTTAGGGTTTGATTAAAATGCTCAACAAGACTGTCAGTCTGAGGGTGATAAGGGGAGGTTCGTGGCAGCGATACCTAGTAGTCGGTACAGCTCCTTCTGTAATGCAGTACCAACATTACTACCCTTAACAGTAATAATCTCTTTAGGTATGCCCACCCTGCTGAAAATTTTGCCAAGCTCTGCTGCCACCTTTGGGGCTTTGACAGTACACATTGAAACTGCCTCTGAGTATCAAGTAGCAGTCACATACTACCAAAATGAATCAATTGCCCTTTTTACTTTTGTCTAAGGGCCAACCACATCCATTGCAATTCTCTCAAAAGTCACATCTATCAAGGGTAGGGGCACCAGGGGCATCTTGTCTTTTTTGTCACCGGGGCTACTTTCTGACACGCCGCACAAGAACTGCAATAGGTAGCAACATCATCATGAATTCCAGGGCAGTAAAATCTGTACAGCAATCTGGCATGGGTGCGATCCCTCCCCGAGTGACCAGCCATAGGGCTATCATGTGCTATCTATAATAACTCAGATCTATACTTTTGTGGTATAACAAATTGTTCTATCTGGTCCTGTGTCTGAGGTTTAACCCAAACTCTGTACAGTAACCCGTTACATTTTTTAAACATGGGTTCACCTGTTTTGGTTTCATTCCTAGCTGCTTAAAATAACCCTGGAGAGAAACATCATTAGCTTGTTCTGAAAGAAAATCACAATCAGTGATCAATTTAGTTTCAGCATTTTCATATGTTAACACCTGATGTCCACTAGTCTTTTGTTGCCACTGTTTCTTCAGGCATCATCTTTCTTTCCTGGACTTCTGGATCTTGGAGCTGTGCTCAAACAAATCTGAATCAAAATCAGTGGAAGGAAAAGAGTCCCCACCATCTGAGATTTTTTTTTCCTGAGCTCTTGTCACCACAGCTGCTGAAACATTAGGGTTTATTTCCTCTTAGATTAACTCGGTAAATCCTGGAAAGTCATTTCCAATAATCACAGGTACAGGTAACTTAGGTACTATCCCACTTTCATTTGTGCGACACCCCATTAATAGTCAGAGACACTTGGCTGGTGGGATAGTATTGAATGTCCCCATGAATGCAGATGACACCAGTACCTGGTCCTTTTGGACACTGTTTTCCTAGCACTTCAGTATGTACTAGGGTCTGTCTGCTTCCCGAATCTATAAGCCCCTTCACAGTCTTATCTCCCACCTTCACATCTGTTAAGTACTTGCCCCAATTTGCTAAGGACAAATCTGCTCCAATGTCACTCTTCTTACTACGGCAGTTTCCTGCAATATGACCTGGCTTATTACAGTTACAGCAAATAGTCTTTGGGCGCAGATTTGTTACCTCCACCAGAGTTCTTATTAGACGTTGAGTTTAAATGGGGAAAAGAATGTCTTACCAGTACTTGGCTGTTACCTCGCTGCTGTGGCGTCTGTCTGGCCATTTGGTAGTCTTCGGCCAAAGAAACAGCCTTTTCCCCACTTTCAGGTCGGTGTTCCTTCACCCAAAGCTGCACATCTGAAGGCAGGATGTTGATGAATTGCTCCATTGCAAATGTGTCGATGATCTGTGGGACTGTTTTGCCATCTGGTTGGAGCCATTTTATCAGGAGTTCTCTGAGTCAGGTGAAGGCTTCTCAAGGATTGTCGACTGAGTTATATTTCAGAGAACGAAATTTCTGCCTATAGGTCTCTCCTGAGATGTCATACCTTTTCAGGATTTCGCTTTTCACCAGGTCATAGTTTATAGACTGTGCAGTGTCCATATTGCTGTAGGCAAGTTGGGCTTTCCCTGTCAGGTAAGATACCAGTCTGATTGCCCATTGCTGCTTTGGCCACTGGCAGGGTACAGCAACCCTTTCAAAAGTTGTCAAGTATGCTTCGATATCATTCGAGGGACACAACTTTGTAAGTTTAAAGGTATTTTAAGTTGCCTGTGTCTTGTTTCTCTGCTGGACCAGTGCCAGATCCTCCAGCTTTGAGAACTTTCATGGCATCTAGCCATCACTGCTTGTGTCGCTGCATCTCTTCTCTCCTCTGCTGCTTCTGTTGCTGCATCTCTTCATTTCTCCGTTTCTCTATCTCTTTGTGTTATATAGCCCACCATTTGAAGAAGGCTTTCAGGTTCTGTCACTGCCTCTTCTTTTTCTGTAACTGGTGCTTGCTGTACAGTATCAACTTGGACTTCTGTCTCTGCTAGTTTGGCTGCCATTCTCCTGGTACCCACTCCTGGGCTTGCTGCTGCAGAATCCATACCTTTCTTCTGTGCCTCCCTGGTACCAGGTCTAGTACCCACACACAAAACTACTGGCTTAGAGTATGCACGGTGTCAATCCCACTTAGAGTAACACCATCTGTCATCGGGGCACATGTCAGGAAGCATAGGAAAACCAGGAGCAGTTGTAAAATTCGCAACAAGTGATTTATTATTAATATCAGTAAAATAAAAAATAAAATTGTTCAGTATAACTGTTTACAAAGGCAGTATAAACAGAGAAGTCCGTCTGGGTTTCTTCTCAATTTCCAATCTCAGTCTCCTGTGTTTCTCTTTTGCAGAACATTGCAGCTCTGTTTTTATACGTCTTTGCAACCCCCGCTCGTTAAGAAAACAGCATGCTTCTCGCACAGTGTTCTTGTAAGTTTCAACAATGTGACCCAGAACTGACCTGTTGCTTACAGCGTCTCAGAGTTTGCAAATAGGTTAACCCCTTGAGTTCCAAACAGCTTTGCAATCATTTCAACAGTATAACTATATACAGTTTTAGCTTTCCAATCATTTGAGCAGTATAGCTATATACAGTTTTAAACAAAGGGATCCCAGTATTAATTACATTTCCACATAATGATTCACATATATTTTTATACCAGCAGATATGCAAGGGGGGGAGAAAAGACAGAACAGCAAGAGAAGGTAGAGAGATAGCGAGAGGCAGAGAATTGCAAGACCGTCAGGGTGATCAAGTCCTAGGTATCACGAGAAAATTTGGCTGCGCAACCAGACAGAGAAGAGACAGAAGAGGGGAGAACAGAACAAATCTTTGCATTTAAACGCTTTCTCCAGAACAATTGGGACAGGGCCCTATTCAGCCCTGTCACAAGCAGGATCCACACAGAAGATTTTTAGCAGTACAACTGGGGCCGCCCATGCCAACGTCATCTACCGACTTCGCCAACCCCATAAAGGCGTGAGCGACCCCATTCCCTCCTCAGTTCTTTCCCGCCGTCGACTTGTTTGCATGGGTCTCCACAGAAGCTCCGATGCAGTTTCACACCTGTTTTCGCCTGCAGCTTGACTATACTTAAGTTTTTAGAATCTCTTTTTCTAAAGAGATTCCTTTACCTCATTTATGTTGAGAGTTAATCCTTCAGCTTCTCTCTTCCGTCGCTACAGAAAGAAGATTGCCTCTACAGATGAACACTGTCTCTGTGTCTGCTGTCTTGGACCTGACCACGAAGTCTCTAACTATCAAGTCTGCCAGAAGTTTAACCAAACAACCCTCAGATGACGCAAAAGGGCACTTAAAAATGTCCTCATGGATCAACAGGTAGCCAGTTCCAGGGGTCCTCTGGGGTCCCTCCTTCCCAGTCACTGGCTGAGTTGTCGAGCTCCCAGGCTGCTAAGGCCTGAGACAAGTCTTCAGGGAAGAGTCATTAAAAAGACAGAGAATGGGACTGCTCCCCCCGGTGGCGGTCCCATTCCCCGACGGCCTCCTCTTCTTTGCCTGTGGGTACTCCATTGGCTGCGGCTGCACCGATGCCAAAATCTGCTGTGCAGATCTCTGTCTCTATCAGACCCATACCGATAGCACCTCCGCCTGATACCCAAGGCAGCTGGCCGTCGACCTCCGGGTCATCAGCCCCTTTTTCATCAATGATGGGGTCATCATCGATGGCCCTCCCATCTAGGCCTGATGCTTCCCCAGACCCTTGGACTACAGACTCTTTGAGCTTTCAGGACCCTTCTGGCGGGTTGTTGCTTCCTGCGCTCTTGACACCCCCTTCCGTCGACACAGCTCTCTGCTGTCGTCGACGTCAATGATATTTTGACCAAATTCACTAAGGTTTTGGTCAACCGGTTGGGCACATATAGGCCTACATTGCCTGTGGGGTTGACAGCACTATCACCGTCTACTCCACCCTGCCTTTGCAGGTTGCCCCCTGCGAGCCATTGTCGGTACTTCAGTCATTGGACCTGGGACAAGTCGACATCAAAGAGGAGTACCATCCTGATCCTATTCTTCCTGATGAGAAAGAGGAGGAGGAAGAACCCCTTTCCTCTGACAGATCCACAGCCTCCTCAGTGAGTGAGGATCCTGTCAAACACACCCCTAGGCCTCCTCCAAAGGACTCTACCTTCTTCAGTATTATGAAGCAGTTGTCCTTGGCCATGGGCTTTCATACTGAGGAGGAGGATGCCACCAGAAATGATCTAGTGGATTTCTTGGAGATCCCAGAGTCTCCTCCCAAGATCATTCCTCCTGTTTTGCCTGCTCTGAGGAATGCTACTACCGCAGCTTGGCATAGGCCTGACATGGCGCCAGCCATGCCCTGCAGGGCTGATAAACTTTATAATGCTCCTCAGGGTTTTCCACGTTATGCTGCCAAACCTGAATCAGATTCTGTGGTAATAAAGGCAGCTCATGACAGGTCTAAGGTGCCTAAACACCTCAGCTCCCCGGCCCCGCCCCCCGACAAAGAGTCATGCAGAATCGATCACTGGGGCAAGAGGGTTTATGCCTCCTCCACCCTTGGGTTGAGGATTGCCAGCTACCTTTCTCATATGGTTAAGTACCAGAATACCAATTGGATGAAGGGCAAGGCCGCTGCCCAGGCCCTTCCAGATGGTACCCAGAAGCAGGAGATTCTTAAATGCTTGCAAACTGCTGAAGATGTTAGCAAGCACCTCTTGAGGGCCCTCTGCGATATCTCAGATACTATTGCCAGGGCTGCTGCCCCAGCATTTGCCTCCGTAGGCACTCCTGGCTGAGGGTCTCCGGCTTAGCTGCAGATGTCCAGCAGAAGGTGCTGAATGCCCCCTTCAGTGGCTCAAAACTATTTGGTCCAGATGTCCAGGACATCATTAATGATTTGCAGGCATCTGGCAGGGCTACTGAATCTGTACATTCACTCTGTCATACGCAACCAAAGAACAGGCAGTGTCCTCCCTTTTGTAAGGGACCCAATAGGCCAAGAGCAGCCTCTTGGCCTAAAGGCAAAGGCAGAGCCTCTGCCACCTTACCCACCCCCTCCACTGCAGGGGCCGCGGCCAAGAATCCTAGATGTGATGGACCAGCCCCGGCGGCTGGTTCCACCTCCACTTGACTCCTTGCCAGACCCCCACTTTTCCAGTCCCCGACCAAGAGGTGGTGGTTGGAGGTCGGTTCTCCCTCCATCTCAATCAATGGAGAACCATCACATCAGATGGCTGGATACTTAAAATCATAGAAAGGCGTCACACTCTGGAGCTCTCCGAGCAACCCCCAGAGACTCCTCCTCTGCCCTCTACCTAACCCCCAGCCCACCTTTCTGTTCTCCGGAAGGAGGCGCAGTCCCTTCTGCACAAACAGGCCATCGAGCCAGTTCTCAGGCACCAGAGGAACAAAGGGTTTTATTCCAGGTTCTTCCTGGTCCCCGAAAGAACCGGGGAACTAAGACCCATCTTAGACCTCAAGAACCTCAGTTTTTCCAGTACAAGAAGTTGCAAATGGTAACTTTGCCAGGCCTCATGCCCCTTCTCAAGCAGGGTGACTGACTGTGTTCTCTGACCGTGCAGGAATCTTACCTGCACATCTCGGTATTTCCACCCCACAGGAGGTTCCTCCAGTTTCTTTTCCAGGGCAAGCATTGCCAATTCAAAGTGCTGCTCTTTGGCTTGTCCTCTGCATCGCGGGTCTTTACCAAGTGTTTAATAACAGTAGCTGCGGCTCTCAGAAGGGAGGGGTGTACATTTTTTCCCATATCTGGACAATTGACTCCTGAAGGCCCCATTCAGGGATTAGCTCCTGTGGACTCTGGAGAGAACTCTTCAATTGTTTCTCTCCCTGGGCATTATGGTCAGTTTACCCAAGTCGGTCCTAGTCCCATCCCAGAGGCTGCAGTACATAGCTGCAGTTCTAGACTTGGTACAGGGAAAGGCCTTCCTGCCTCAGAACAGGGCAGAGTGCCTTATTGCCCAGGCTCAGGAGGTTGCCCAGAGCTATTACATCCCTTCAAGACTGTACTTGAGGCTATTGGGGCTGATGGCTGCGGCCATTTGTACTGTTCCACTGGCCAGGATCCACATGCGCATTCTACAGTGGACTCTCCGAGTACAGTGGGACAAGTGCACGGACGAATAAGATCAGTTAGTGCTTACTGGTCTCCTCCCCAGTCCACAAGGTGCTGTGGTGGTGGATGGATCCCTTGAACCAGCTGCAAGGGGTCCCCTTCCAGATCTCCTCCCCCCCAGCAGATTCTTACCACGGATGCCTCCAGTTTGGGCTGTGGGGCGCATCTGGGTCCCTTCCAAACTTAGGGCTCTTGGTTCCAGATCAACACCTCCGTGCACATCAATGTCCTGAAGATGCGGGCAGTCCTGTATGCCATTCAGGCCTTTCGGAATCATCTTCTCCTGGGTCAGTTGTTGATTCAATCCAACAATCTCTGTGTCATCTATTACATCAACAAGCGGGGGGAGACGCATTCATATCCCCTGTGCAGGGAAGCCATGAGGGTGTGGTACTGGGTGTTAGACCATGGTCTAACTCTCTCAGCAGTTCACATCCCAAGAGTGTTAAACACTCTGGCGGACAGCCTCAGCTGGATGCAGTCCAGCATGCATGAGTGGAAGCTCCTTTCATCCATTGTAGAAGATCTGTTCAACAGATGGAGTTGTCCAGACTTGGACCTTTTGGTGTCCCCACTCAATGCAAAACTGTCCAATTTCTGAGTGTTAGATCCTGTATCTGGAGTTTTCTGGTGAGATGCATTGTCCGTATCTTGAAGTGTTAGGTTACTTTATACCTTCCCTCCATTTTCTGTGATTCAGAGGGTGCTAATCAATCTGCAGATTGAGGGGGCCAGCATAATTCTGGTAGCTCCATTCTGGCCTCGTGAGATATGGTTTCCATTACTACAGCAGCTGACGGAGGAGCCTCTGGTCCCTCTCCCTCTCTGCAGGAATCTGCTGACCCAGGCTCAGGGGACCCTGGTCCATCCCAACCTCAATTCACTCACTCTGCATGCTTGGCTCCTGAGAACGTAGCCATCGCCAGATTTGAGGTTTCCAACAGGGTAGTGGATGTTCTAGTGGCCACTTGGAAACCCGCCACTCGAGCCACTAATGCCACTTATGCCATGAAGTGGAAGAGGTTTGCCATCTGGGCTGCCAAACATAATCTGGACCCTTTTACTTGTCTGGTGAACCAGATTCTGGACTACCTGTTATCGCTGTTGGATTCAGGTCTCCAGTACTCCTCCCTCAATGTCCACCTTTCAGCTATTTCAGCCTTTTATGAGCCAGTGGGTGACCATACCATAGCTCAGCTGAATGTTTCCTATACTTTCCTGAGGGGTATCCTGCATCTGAAATCCCAATCCGTTCCCCAGTCCCGGCTTGGGATTTGAATTTTGTTTTGGAGAATTTGACTCTGTCTCCCTGTGAGCCAGCCGTGACTCGTGAGCTATGCTTCCTTCCTTTCTTTGAAGGTGTTTTTTTGGTTGCTATTACCTCTGATTGAAGGATTTCAGAGCTTCAGGCCCTCTGGTGCGAGGAGCCTTATTTAATTTTTTTACAAATGCAAGAGTGTCTTTGTGCACTAATCCTAAGTTTCTCCCCATGGTGGTGTCTGAGTTTACCCTCAATCAATCTATCCACCTTCCTGTTTATCTTCCTGAGTGTGCCAGTCCAGGGGAAGCACTGCTCCATACATTACATGTGCAAAGAACTTTGAAGTACTACCTTCTCCTAACCAAGGAATGTAGAAAGTCAAAGCAGCTGTTCATTTCTTTTGCCACAGGTAGAGAAGGCGTTCAGGTTTCTAAACAATGTTGATCTAAATGGTTGGCTAATTGTACTATGTTCTGCTACAACAAGCGTGGCAAAGAGTTGCCTGGAGTGGTAAAAGCTCATTCCACAAGAGGCATGGCTACCTCAGTGGCCTGTTTTTGTGGGGTCTCAGCCACTGACATCTGCGCGGCTGCCACTTGGAGTACTGTCCATACTTTCACCGAGCACTACAGTCTGGACATTGCCTCGAGCCCATGCAGGATTTGGAAGGGCTGTGCTGCAGGGCCTCCTGTCTTAAGCTTAGGGTTGGCCTTCATCCCAGACTGTCTTGTTGCACCTGTAACTGCTTGAGACTCGTTCCTGCGGTGTGACCTGATGACTGAGGTAGCTCCAAAGGAGATAGAATGTTACGTAAGAACTTACCGTAACAGTAGATCTTTGAGGGGATCTCATTCATCAGGTCTGTCTTCCTTCCCACCATATCCCCTTTTTTGGGGGGCGGGCTTTTTCCTGGAACTGGTTATCTGGTGCATTCAGCCTTTCTTTTGGGCCTGGGCACCTCTCTCTCTCTCTCTCCTCAGTCCCAGATGGCCTGAGCTATGCTCCCTTTGTCTCTGGGGGAAAGAACTAAGGGGTGAGCGGGGCCGTTCATGCCTTTATGGTTGTTAACGCTTGGTGAATGCCTGACGTGTGATGGCCCAGTTGTACTGCTGAAAAGTTCTGTGTGGATCCTGCTTCACTGACAGCGAAGTTCTTGTGGTGTGACCTAGTGACTGAGATCCCCTCAAAGATCTACTGTTATGGTACGTTCTTATGTAACTGTTCTTTTTTCCCCCTTTTTTAGGGTGCCTTGTTGATGTTACCTTCTTCTGCCTGATATATTTTTTTAATAATTAATTATCAGTTCTGGTACCTGAGCATACCAGCGGGGTGGAGGCCCAGAAAACCTGTACTGTGAGCTTCTGCTCATTAATTTTAAAAAAATTATATCGAGCAGGAAAAAGGCAGCCTTACCAGGGACCCTAACAAAGAAAAATAAACAAGATTATTTCAAAGCAAACCAAGTCTGGAGATTTAAGGAAGCTGTACATATGCCTGAATTTCCAATTACTGCAGCAGTGCAATGGCAGATATTCTTCTACAAAGCTAGTTTCCCGCTACAGTTAATAGAAATATTCGCATACATGTTGAATCTACTTTCCTAGGTGGTTACAAGGCTGACCCCTACTATATACAGCCCTTGTCATGTCCACAATGCAATTTCTAAGCCGAATGAGAAAATAAAACTAATTTAAAGCATTAAAAAAACTTACATTCTGGTGGGAATAGGTCTTTTATTTTACAGCAAATGTAACTGGAAGATGCCCGGAATCTTTTACAGGGGGAAAAATTAAGGTCAAATTTCTGCCTGACTTTGCTGCACTGCTGCTTTAAATTTAAAAAAGGCTCGTAAAAGTTCATGTTCCGTTTAAGAAAAAAGCACCAAAACATATCCAGAGAGATGATACATGCCATTTATAGGTACACGTATGAAAATAGTTTTCATGACATTTTAAAGCCAATTTCCTGTTTCCAGCAAGAAATTCATAGTTAGCAGCAGCCTAATACCGTTTAATTTCCCTAAAATTTCCATTTCATGACCTTCCAGTTTAGTTACAGTTGACATAATTTTTTTGTCTTTCTGCTCCTGGCTGTCACACTCTGGCCCCCATCTGCTTTGTTTCTACCTAGATCAGTCATCATTCTGGACTGTAGGAAGTTCCCCCTTACCTGCCCTGTAGGGGACCCTCCCATGGTAGGGCCTTCTTGGGGGTAGGCCAGTCCCCCCCCCCCACTCTTCTCAACATTTGCTGGATGTGCACGCCACAAAACCACTACTTCTACGCTCCCACTGCCATACAGTACCTGCCTAGCTTGTGCTTCTTGGGCAGCCCCAGGTAGTGTTGCTGGTACAGTGGGGAATGGCTGGCCACCCACTAGAGCAGGAGAGCATCCTATGGAATGTTCTGTCCTCTCCACCTGCTCTGCAGTGTCCCTGGTTCATTTCTGAATCAAGGTCGCTGGCTACGTGGGCAGCACCCCATCCATTGCGCCGACAGGCCAGCTGGCCTGAAGGCATTTGAATGAAAACAGCGTATTTTCACTTAGCCTTCATCTGGCCACACTACTTAGTCCTCTTAGACTTTGAAAACATAATCCTCTAGTTAGAAAATCACAGCCTATTGCCAAGGAAGTGATTCTGGAATCTTTGAGAACTGAGTCGTGCCAATCCCAGATGTCGCTGTTTTGCAAGAAAGTTTAAAATCACTTTAAAATTACTGAATAAGATACTGAAAAGAATCAGCAAAACAGCACAGAGACAAAACCATCTGGTTCTGTGTCCTGATTATCTGATCTCAGATGGAAGGATCCTCCTAAATTAACAAAATTGGGGGGGGGACCATAATGATTTTATTTGGAGAGGGCAGGTATACCTAGAAATGTTGGAAACTTTACTGAAATCCAGTTTTCCATGTTTCTGCAGGTGAGTCGTCAGAAGCAGGCCCTGAGTGAGCAGCTGCTACAGAGTCACCGGGAAATCGAGATGCAGGGTGAGGCACTCCTCCGAGCAGCCAGGGAGAAAGAAGAGATGACCAAGGACAAAGCTGGCCTGGTGGTCCAGCTGACTGCTTCGGAAAGAGAGAGCAGGGTTCTGTCAGAGGAGCTGGCAGTGCTCAGGTATTGCAAATGACCCTGACCCTACAGTACATTACTAAGCTATTGCATGTGCGAGCAACATGTGACAAGTGGAAACCAGACAGTGCATGCGGACCAGTGTTTTTTACATTAAAGGTTCACTTAACCAAAATGGCAGTAAGAAAGGGCAAGTCCCAGAGAAGCCAATTGATGGGGCTGGGGGGATCTCGGGCAGTTACAAGAGATGAAATACTAATGGAAAAAAAAAGTTCAAGTAACCATTGTAGGAAAATCCCAGTGTGGAGGATAGTGGTGGACAGTATAGGTTAGAACCCTGTGTAGACAGTAGGTCCTGTGTGTTAGGGGTTTATGGGCAGACTGGATGGACCAATGGTCTTTTTCTGCTGTCATTTTCTTTGTTTCTATTGTAACCCATAGTTTTTTAAGAAAAATTAATGGTTGGAGAAAATGTATTTACTTTCCGCCTATATGGGTTTATTCACACAACCAAGCTTTGACACACTGGAAAGCCTATATGTGGGCTTTGCATCACCTGTTGGTGATGATCGATCTCAAATACCTGACCCATAATCTTAAGTCCCTACTTCCCTCGACCTCCGGTTTCTTTGTCCAAAGCACTGGTGTCTTTCCTTGCAAATCCCCACTTTTCTCAAAGCATTATACAGCACTAAATGATGGGCTAAATTTTTTTTCCATATTACCTGTCCTTTTTTTGTTTCCCTTTAGAGCGTCTTTATGACTCAGCCTTTATACGTGACCTTTCTGCATCTTTGATTTCCCACTTCAAGCCTTTGAGCTCCATTTTCCCACCCCTGCCCCCACTGATAACATTCTCCTTGACTTGGAGTTGTAGGCATCAAGAAGTGGGTGGCCTGTATTGGGAAGATATCCACATCTACCCTCCATAATCTCCACTTCATGTACCTGGGTTGTAGTCACCATGTAGAGTCACATGAGGACTGTCAAGTAGTCCATACTGTCTGTAAGCCTGTCAGCAGGACCACCTAGAAAACCCTTTTTCTAGGAGCGTGGATAGTTGTTCATCCACACTCTTTGGCATGTCCCCTTCCACTTTCAGATGGACCGGAAGTCTTCAAGCTGGCTCCTCCCACCCACCGGGTTGGTATATACCTCGGCTCCACCCCACGACGCCAGATCTTCCTGTCCGCTGGAAGATTTAGGTTGCCTCCCTTGTGCTGACGCATTTTGTAGGCCCTGGCTTTCAAACCTTTGGTTATTCCAAAAATTCACATTGTTCGCATTAACGATTGCAAGTTTACCACTTTGATTATGGAAGACAAGTCTTCCTCTGGATTTCATCGGTGCCCCTGCAGCCAGAAAATGTCACGCACCGATCCCCACACCATGTGCGTCTATTGCCTCAGTGTCAACCATGACACCTCAAAATGTGATGTGTGTCTCATCTTTCTTCCTAACATCCTCGACGACTGTCTCACATGCCTGAAGCTGGGGAGGCCAGAGAAACTGAACCCTCTGGTGAAATCCAAGGAGGCTCGGAGGGCGGTTTCCACGGCTGCGGGATCTGCCGAGCAATTAGAATGCATGCAAGCATTTGAGGTGCAAGTGGCTCGTGCTGCAGAGACTTCTCAGAGCTTCTTCGTTCTGCTCAACCTGGGCTCCACCTTCTCGGGTTCCTTCCGAGAGTTGTGCCAGTCTCTCCCGACCAAGGGAGAGGTGCCTCTGGGCTCGCACTCCTCTCGATCCCGTAAATGGGAGAAGGATCTGGGATCCTCTTCCTCTTAACGGAGACGTTCTTGGGAGCGGGAGAGATCTCGATCTCAGGAACATGCGGTTTTGACCTTGGTCGAGATCGCTTCTTCGGCCGCTGGCTTTTCGGCTTTGCCGTCTGGTCAGTCGACCGAATTATCGATCAACGATGTTGAAATCATGATCGATCTGATATCACCGACTCCGGTCGATGATTCCCTCGATCGAACCCGATTTGTTCTTCCCAGATGACGAGACCCAGTCTGCTGGGATTCCCATCAAAGAAGTGGTCCCTGGTCCCAGAAAATCACCGGTCCCACCGGTGTCTCCCGAGCGACTGAGTCAGCCCATCCGATCTCGATCGAGGTCTCGGAACCCCTCGACCAACAGGCAGAGGAAGAGCCACAAGCGCTCAAAAAAGAGGCTACGCTATCGGTCGTCCCTGTCCTCCTTGGATGAGGAGAGGCTCCGGCGGAAACTCTGTCGGTGCTACGAGGACCTCATGTGGCAACAGCTGATTTTGACCGGGCACAAGCTGACTATGGCTTCCACTCCGGCCATTACCTGGCTTTCGCCTCTTAGGCCGAAGCTGACTCCTTCGGAGCCGATTAAGTCGGTTCCCCTGCCCGCACAGCTGGTAAAACCACCGGTTTGGCCCAAAACGGTCTTTCCACCGATTGTGGTGGAACCACCACCCAAACAGCCTGTAGGAGGGGCTCCTTCCAAGGAAGATAGACTGGACACCGGGCTTCCCCGGCGTTTGTTGGTCACGGTCACCCCAGACCACCCTCGGCGAGTCAAAGGTGACCTGGGTGGTCAACTGTTACACCCGGATTCCTCGGATTCGGATGTCACCGGCTTGCATTCTCATCCAAGTGATGATGAATCAACCGTTGGCGTAGAGACAGAGGAAGGCCCCTCGTCTTTTCAGGGCATTCTCCACCTCGTCTCTGAGTCTACAGGGATGCCCCTGGAACCAATACAGAAAAAGGCGGAGTACCCTCTTATGGACATCTTTAAGAGAGGGGATACCCCAACGGAGGTCTTTCCTGTTGCTGAGGCTATTATTGGCCTGGCCCTAGAACTTTGGCAGCGCCTTGCCTCTTGTCCAGCTCCATCTGCCCGCATGATCCTCAAGTATGTGGTGCCCATGGGGTCCCTCACATAGCACCTTTTGGCCGAGAGCCTGGTGGCTGCCTCTGTGTTCAGGTGTACTGGCAGTTCTGCCGACACTGACCAACCTCCTGATAAAGAGTCCAAGCTCTTGGACCATTCAGCCAGAAAGGTATGCGGCTTCTTCCTTGGGCCTTCATCAGGCAAGTTCGGCCGTCATCATGGCACACTTCTCTCACACCCTCCTAGGGTCGCTGGATGAAGTCCTCCCACATCTTCCGCAGACATGCAGACCACGGTCAAGCAAGTCCTTGATCAGGGCCGAGCTGTCACCAAACAGCAGTTTCAGATGGCCCTGGACATTGGGGATTCTTGTTACCATTCGATGGCAGCCGCAGTTGCCTCTCATCACAGGGCTTAGCTGAGGCTCTCCTCCTTCCCGGCGGATACCCAGCACTAACTAGCTGACATGCCCTTCCTTGGGACTGACTTGTTCAGCACAGGAGTGGCCAGTCACCTTCAGCGCATTGAGCAGTCCAGTGCCACCTTGGACGCTACTTCTGCCAAGGGTTCTTCGGGCAAGAACCAACAGAAGAAAAAGAAGAAGCCTTTTTGGCATTCTTCCTCTGTGGCTCAGCAGTCCTCCTTTCAAGGTGGACAGCAGCAACAGCAGCAGGCTCAAGCCTGGCACCCCGGCCCAAGCCTGGACCCCAACAGGCCCATAAAGGAGGCCGAGGTTCAGGTCCTGGAGCCTCCTCCTCTAAGCCTGCTCTGTGACAGGGCTGGGGCTGTCAACCCCTCTCCCATCACCCCAGCTCTTGGTCCTCCCATGGGGGGCCAACTCTGACACTTCCTTTCTGCCTGATCCGTTGTCACTTCGGACAGGTGGGTTCTCGAAGTGGTCGGTCGGGGACTGCCTCTGGAATTCAAGCAGTACCCCCCAGGCCGAGCCCGCGCCCCTCAGGAGGAAAGAGTATCCGCTCAAACCCAGTCGGCTCTCCGAGAAGACATCGCTTAGCTCCTCCTCAAGGAGGCAGTAGCTTCACTGGTGGATACTCCAGCAGACCCAGGCTTTGTCTCCAGGTACTTCCTGGTGCCCAAGCAGATGGGGGGCTGGTGCCCCATTCTAGATCTGCATGACCTGAATCAATATCTCAGGTCACGCATCTTTCAGATGGTCACTCTGTCCCAGATCATACCTTCCTTGGAGCGAAACATGTGGTTCTGGTCAATGGATCTGCAGGACGCATTCTTTCACATCTCAATCCGTCCGTCCCATCAACGGTTCCTCTGCATCAGGGTCGAAAGGACCCTGTACAAGTTCTGAGCCATGCCGTTCGGCCTGTCATCAGCCCCAGGGTCTTCACCAAATGCATTGCAGTGGTGGCCCATCTCAGGCGTGGAAGTCAGGATTTATCGCTACATGACGATTGGCTCTAGCAGGTTCCACCAGCAGGAGTTGGAGAGGTCCAGGATCTGGCCTCAAGAACTGCTCCCAACTCCAGCCTCCTGATCAACGAGGCAAGTTGGAACTACGTGCCTTCTCAGGTGATGGGCTTCATCAGGGAAGAGTTCAACTCTTTTCAAGCCAGGGCAGAGGTTCTTTCCTCCTTTGCCCAATCATTTCTAGTTGGGCAATTGCACCCTGCCCAGGACTTTCTGTGCCTTCTGGGTTACATGGCAGCTTGCACCTCAGTGGTCCGTTGGCCTGGTTGCACATGCACCCCCTCCAATGGGAGCTGGCCGCCCAGTGGACTCAGCGCCATGGTCATTTCAACCAGCTGATCACTGTAACCCAGAAGATGTGGGACGCTCTCCAATGGTGGACTGCCCCAAACTGGTTGCAGGAAGGGATCCCGTTTGTCTGCCCTGAGCCGAAGGTCGTTCTCACAACCGATGCCTCTCACATGGGCTGGGGAGCCCACATGAGGGATAAAAGGACCCATGGGCTCCGGACCCCCGAGGAGTCCTGATGCCACATCAACCTGTTGGAGCTCAGAGCAGTCAGAATGGCATTGTCAGCTTTCGCTCCTCAGCTCTGGGGTCAAGTGGTTCAAGTCCAGACGGACAATACCATGACCATGTACTACCTCAACAAACAGGGTAACACGCATTCCCGTCTGCTTTGCAGAGAGGTGCTCTGCACCTGGACCCTCATGAGCCGACTGGAGGCAGATCTCTTACCCATCCATGTGGCAGGAGCCTCAAACCATCTAGCGGATGCTCTCAGCAGCTTACGCCAGACATCCCACGAGTGGTCCATTAATCCAGAGGTAGCTTACAGCCTGTTCTCCCATTGGGACAAACCAATGGTGGACCTGTTTGCCTCCAGGGAAAACACCAAGCTGAGGCTGTTTCATGCCTTCCCCCTCAGCAGGGCTCACTGCAGGGGGATGCCTTCTTGAGGCCATGGACCCCAGGCCTCCTCTAAACCTTCCCTCCATTTCCCTTGATCCACTAGGTGCTCCTCAAGGTGAGGAGGGACAAGGCTAAGGTGATCCTGGTAGCCCCAGACTGGCCGTGCCAGTTCTGGTATCCAGATCTCCTCAGCCTCAGGTGCAGGCCCCTGGAGCGGCTTCCAGCATGCCTGGACCGGATATCACTCAATCAGGGAAAGGTATTCCATCTGGACCTTCAATCCCTGCACCTCACCACCTGGTACCTGAGCGGCTAGAGTTCCAGGCTTTGGGTTTTTCCGAAGATGTCTACACTGTGGTGGAGGCATCCAGAAAGGAATCAACCAGGAAATGTTATGCCTTCATATGGAAAAAGTTTTCCATTTGGTGTCAGGGCTAGGTCCTGGACCCTCTGTCCTGTTCAGTGGCTAAAATTCTTGACTACCTTTGGTCTCTCTCCAAAGGGGGTCTTCAGTCATCGATCCTTAGGGTGCACATGGCAGCCATCTCTGTTTACCGGGCATGGGCCGGTCAGCCGACGATGGCACAAGAGACAGTGGTCGGGCGCTTTTTCAAAGGCCTGGATCACATATCCCCTCTGATGTGTGAACCTCCACCTCCATGGGATCTACTGCTGGTTCTGGCAAAGCTCATGGGCAAGCCATTCGAACCAATGCACAAGTGTGCCTTGTCACACTTGTCGTGGAAGACGGCCTTCCTGGTGACTATCACGTCTGCCAGAAGGACAGGGGAGCTCCAGGTGGTTTCTGTGGACTTCCCTTATCTGGTCTTCCACAGGGACAAGGTTGTCCTATTCCCCCACCCGAAATTCCTTCCGAAGGTGGTGTCAGAGTTTTACCTTAACCAGGTGTTAACTGTGCCAGTTTACTACCCTAATTACACCTCAGAGGTCGAGTACAGGCTCCATACCTTGGAGCTGAGATGAGCCCTCTCCTATTACAAGGAGAGGACGGTGGAAATTCAGGAAGAGGTTTGCCAGCTGTTTGTCACCTACGCTGAAGCCGCTTCTGGCAGACCTGCAGCCAAACGGACTATTGCAAGATGGATCACATCATGCATAGGTCTGTGCTACGAGTTGGCGGGCAAGGATCCTCCCAGAGGGATAAGAGCTCATTCTACCCGCCATACTGCTGCATCAGTGGCTGCTTCCAGGGACATCCCTATCCAGGAAATCTGTCGGGCTGCTACCTGGAAGTCAGCAAACACCTTCATCACCCACTACCACATCGACCCTGAGTCACGCCGAGAGGCTGGTTTTCCGGGCCTGAGTTCTCCAGTCTCTGTTCCCTAAGTAGGGGGTGTGCACCTTATCTCCCTCCTCCCGGAGAACTGCTAGGAGTCTGCCAAAGAGTGTGGATAAACAACATATCCACGCTCCTAGAAAAACCGGTTACTCACCTGTAACAGTAGTTGTAGGAATGGTATATGTTGGTCATCCACACGGACCCACCTGACCTCCCCAGCTGCAGCCGCACAACATGTGGCTTACAGCGGGCTAAGATCTGGCGTCATGGGCTGGAGCCAAGGCATATGCCACCAGGGTGGGTGGGAGGAGCCAGCTTGAAGACTTCCGGGCCATCTTAAAGTGGAAGGGGACATGCCAAAGAGAGTGGATGAACAACATATACCACTCCTAGAACTACTGTTACAGGTGAGTAACCTGTTTTTTTTTTAAGCCTTTCATTCCTGTAGTACGGCCAAGGGCTCAATGATTTAACCCAGTCTGTGGACTTGGAGTCCTCTTCACTTACATTAGTGATCTAGGATTTCGATCCACACTGAGACCATGAATCTCAGAGATGGGCCCCCTCATGGTTGTCGCCTTTGGTTGTCCTTGAGGGACTGTTCTAGAACTTCTGTGATCAGCATCTGTACAGAAGGGATGGAGTTGGATTTCTTGTGCTTTGAGTACTTGGATCTGTGTTAATTAGACCTCAGACAGCTTGCTGTCAGGCTTTTGTGTGATGTACCCTCAAGTCCTTGATCCAGGAACCCTCAGGCTCCCTGAGTGACTCTTTAGCACTAGAACTGGACAGGTCCCCAAGTTCTGTAGGTCTCCTGGCACCATGAGATGTCCTGATTCTAAAAGAAAAAACACTATTTGTAGTTCCTTTCCTCGATAAGGAGGAGGACTTGGCCTCTGGGTCTTGTTAGGGTCTTCCCTGTGTGTCTTCCAAAGCGGGGTCATGAACAGCCCTCATTCTAATGCAAGTCATAGGATTCTTTGGGTAAGGGTAGGGGAAGTCCATATTTCCTGGTCCTAGTCCTGGTATGGACAAGTAATGCTCCTACTGTCTGTCAAGTCCCTGAGCATCTCTTCTTACACTTTACCTATACATTAAAGCACAGACCTGTATGCAAGCAGAAAACAGCACAGCAACAGAAAAGCACACCTCGTATCTTGAAGGTGGTAGAGTAACACTATAGGAGCTTAACAGACAAAAAAATTACGTGTACACCAACTGGAATTTGCCACTAAAGCATGACAAGTACAATGGGCTAACACCCCTATGTGTCGCTTCTAGAATGAGGCTTCATCAGGAGTGGAGTTAGCCTGTAGGTGAGCTCCCTTTAGTAAACAATAACCCACGACAGGGTTATGGAGTTAAAGGCATTTAATCCACACCACGGGTGTGTTGTGAGGCACGAAGCCACAGGTCGAGTGTCCTCACAGCACCCGAGGTGTGGATTAAACACCCATAACCCCATACCCTGGGTTAAACCCCTATAACCCCATACCCTGGAGTGAGTTATTGTGCTTATAACATGGGTTCTTTGTAAAACAAAAAAATTAACAGACAGGGTTTTATTCCTGTTCAAATACCAAGAAATTTTACTGTGTCCTGCTGCCTTGAAAACTGGTCCCCAACAAGTAATGCATATGTCACTTGTAAACTTTTTTCAAGAGGGTTCCTTCAGTAGGTCATCACATATAGTACTGGCGCCACCTGGTGCTGGGCCATACGGCAGACTTTTCTAGCAATCCCTGATGGGGGACCGCCCACCCGCTGTCACGTGACCGACATCAACGTGACTGTATATAGTGGGCCGTTCCCATGTCCGCCCTCCAGTTCTTTCCTGCCGTCGCCTTCTGTCAGTCACACTGCAGGCTTCCATATAGCGATCGTCATGAAAGTGTCTTGCGTCGGCATTTTCTTCGCTAAAATTCTCTCCTTTTATACCGTTTTCAATGATGTCTTCACCCAAGAAGAAGTGCTCATCCTATGGCATGCAGATTCCGCACAAGAACGGTTATTTATTTTTTTTTTTTTTGTCTTTGGTAACCAGGTAAGGCCCACTAGGCACAAGTGCCTATTTTCAGGGACGACCTGGGAGCATTGGACGGTTAAGTGACTTGCTCAGAGTCGCACAGTATGCAAGTGGAGGTTGTGAGAATCAAACTCAGGTCTAGTCTGCTGGATGTACCAAGCTCGTTCACACCTCGTTCCTCTAACCTATACTGCCAGCCCACACCTCGTTCCTCTAACCTCTAGGCTATACTGCCAGCCAATCTCAAGTGCGTCCTCTATTTAGGCCCAGACCACCCTGTCTCCTCCTGTCTGGAGTGCCAGACCTTCAACCAGGCCACTAAGAAAAGGAGACAGCAGGCTCTGGAGGCCCATCTCTTGAAAGCCTGCTTGGCTTCTCTAGAGAAGAAGATGGACCATTTGAGAGAGTCCTCTGCAGATAAATCTTCTCCTTCAAAGAAACATAAGGAGAAGTCTAGGGAGCGGGAGCGCTCCGCAGACGACATGTGGCCCTCAACGAGCAAGGCCCAGCCGCCGCCCAGGAAATCGGACGGTAAGTCTGGTAAGACCATAGCGGGTCAGTCGATCGTCGGCTCCTCTGATGACTGCACTGTGCCAGCTGATAAGTCGGCCCCTGGCTCCTCTGGGGACCGCGCAGCAGCTGGTAAGCTGGCTCCCCAGCCTGTGGGGACCCTCCCGACACCCGTTGATAAGTCAGCCGGGGGCTCAGCCCACCCGCCGCCGCCTGCTAAGACACCCATCCCTGACGGCCGCTGAGGTGTGGTTCCCTCATCTGGGCCTAACGGTGTATCACCCGATGTCCGGCGGAACCAGGGGGAGAAGGCCCCTCTCCCCCTTCTTCCTTCGCCCATGCCCTCCACTTCACCGGCGGGTACTTCTAGCGAAGAAAGCAGAGAACCCCTCGACGTTGTCAATTCTGCGGGGTCTACTCCATGCTCTCCTCTTGGGGTCAAAGGGAAGGAGGTTACTCCTCAGCTGGCTGGCCTTACTGTGGAGGCCCCTCCTCCTCCTCCGGGCGGAATCCCTGTAGGGCTGACCCCGGCCCAGATCTTGCCAGCGGGCCTGGCGCACCCTGATCCTATGCCGGATGTCCTGACTACTGTTCCTCAACCGGGACCCAGTGATCGGCCTCAGCCGTTGACTCCAACGTCAGACGTCCCAACAACGGTTCCTCAACCAGGGCCTATCGATCGGCATCAGCAATTGACCCTGACGCCAGATCTGGTCCTGCTGTCAGGGCCCTTTTGTCTGGTTCCAATGCCAGCCCCTCCGATGCCGGACCCATTTCCGGCGCCAGATCCGGTGGTGCCGGTTCCGACGTCGGTTCCCCTGACATGGGCTATCCCAACGCCAGACCCCCAGCCTATATATACAACGGCAGGTCCAATGTGGGTGCCCCCGCCGCCAGACCTGATGATGGGGATGTACTCTAGACCCCGAACTGTCCCCCACTACCCATTGGGTTTCTCTGGGGACCACTACCTGGCTGGCCCCCCTCTGGATTAGAGCCACTACGGACAGTTCTACCCTGGGTTCAGTCCCTACTCTCATTACCAGGGTTTCCAGGGCTATCATTACCCACCCCCACTGGTAATGCCGCCTTCTCCACCTCCTCAGCTCCAACCTTCTCCACTACCCCCACCAGTTACATCGGACTTCAAGACTCTGATTTAGTCTTGGTGGCAGGGGGCTCGGTCAGAGTTTGTGTCGGACCTGAAGACAGAGAACGCAAGCCCGGCACATTGCCAGGGATAGCGTAAGGCCACGGGTGCAGCCACCCCTCCTGCCTCCCAGAACCAGAGACGTGCAGGGGGTCCTCCCCCTGAACGTCCGTCCACTTCCTGATTTCCCATCCCCACTGCCTCCTCAGTCTCCCGATGGGGAGCAGGGTGGGGGGTTCACCCGCCATGCACAGGAGTGAAGAGCGATCACCTCCGATGAATGGGTCTTGCAGATAGTGTCCATCGGACACACGATAGAGTTTCTCAACTTTCCTCCAGAAACTCCACCAAAAAGATCCTCCTATTCAAGGCATCAGGCTCTTCTCGTCCGAGAAGAGGTGAACAGTCTCTTGCTCAAGGAAGCAATAGAGCACATTCCCCTCCGGCAAAGGTGAAAGGGGTTTTACTCCCATTTTTTCCTGGTTCCAGAAAAGATGGGGGATTTCAGACCCATACTTGACTTAAGCAACTTAAACCCGTTTGTCGAACACAAAAAATTTCGGATGCTGACTCTCCAGAGCCTCCTTCTACTCCTTCTGGAGAACCACTGGTTGTGCGCTGTAGACATGCAGGATGCTTACCTGCATATCCCCATCTTCCCCAGCCACTGCCAGTTCCTGCAGTTTCAGTTCCAGGGGGGAACACTTCCAATTCCGGGCGCTCCCCTTTGGTCTGTCTTCGGCACCCTGGGTGTTTACCAAGTGCCTGGCAGTGGTTGTGGCCTTCTTACGCTGCAGGAGCATTGCAGTTTTACTTTACCTGGATGACTGGTTGATTTCAGCCCCATCCAGGGGACTCTTTACTAGAAGCTCTTTCTTTCACTTTGGACCTTTTCAACAGGCTAGGGATTACGGTCAGTATTCCACAGTCCTCTATGACCCTTGCCCAGAAACTTCAGTTCATTGGGACAGTTCTGGATACTGTCCATTTGCAGAGCGTTCCTCCCTCCAGACAGGGTTTAGACATGGATCTGTCAGGCTTCCCGAGTGGCTTCTTCCAGGACCATCCCAGCCCAGGAGATCCTTTGCCTTCTCGGCCTGATGGCAGCCTCCATCACCGCTGTTCCCCTCGCGAGGCTTCACATGAGAGTCACTCAGTGGTCGTTGCGCTTGCAGTGGGATCAACTCCTGGACGACCTGGACCATCCAGTACTGGTCTACTCAGCGGTTCAGAAGGAATTGCTTTGGTAGAGGGATCCCTGCAATCTTTCTTTGGGTCTTCCCCTCGGGAACGCAACCCCCTTAGCATCCCTAACCACGGATGCCTCGAACATGGGATGGGGAGCACATCTGGGGAGGATCAAGCCCAAGGACTGTGATCCAGCTTGGAGACTACATTACATATCAACATTCTGGAGATGAGGGCTGTCCTGTACACCTTACAGACTTTCCAGACCTTCCTTCCCAAGGGATCACTGCTGGTCCAAATGGACAACATGTCAGTAGTTTGGTACCTCAGCAAACAAGGAGGAACCTGCTCGTACCCCTTGTGCAGGGAGGCGATGCAGGTGTAGAACTGGGCGGTCCAGCATAATCTGGCCGTGCGCGTGCCAGGCATTCTCCTCATTGGGACTTGAACTTCATTTTGGAAAAGCTCACCCTTCCTCCTTTTGAGCCGGCTATGAGCTGTGATTTGCGCTTCCTTTCCTGGAAGGCGTTCCTGGTTGCCATCACATCAGCCCAGAGGATTTCGGAGCTTCACGCTCTGGTTTGTAAGGAGCCCTATCTGATTTTCCACAGGGATCGGGTGGTCCTCCGAACAAGTCCGAAGTTTCTTCCCAAGGTGGTATCATAGGCCACGCTGAACCAATCAGTAGAGCTTCCTGTATACTATCCATCCCCCTCTAACAGAGGTGAGGCACTCCTCCATACCATGGATGTACATCGGATTCTTCAGTGTTACACTCACTGGACTAAAGAATTCCGTAGCTGTGATCAGCTTTTTGTCTCTTTTGCCCCCAGATTGAAGGACAAACCGGTTTCTAAGCAGGGCCTTTCCAAATGGTTAGGCAATTGCATTAGGTATTGTTACCAGAAGTATGAAAATTCTCTGCCGGGTACCATCAGAGGCCATTCTACTAGGGGCATGGCTGCTTCTGCTGCCTTTTTGTGAAATGTCTCTGCGGCTGATATCTGTGCCACAGCCACTTGGAGTTCTGTCCCTACCTTTACCAAACCTTTGAGAGGCAGTATAGAGCAGTAGTTTAAGGCTCTGAGCTGCAAATCTGGTGACATCCAGCAGACCAGACCTGGGTTTGAATCCCACAGTTTCCACTTGCATACTGTGTGACCCTGAGCAAGTCACTTAACTTCCCTGTGCTCCCAGGTCACTCCTGTAAAAAAGCTTTCAGCTTAGTGTGCTACTCCTGGTTAAACAACTAAAAAAAAAAAAAAACACTCACTACAGTCTGGACATTGCTTCTAGGCAGATGGCTGGTTTCAGCCTAGCTGTGTTACAGGGCCTTCTGTCCTAGGCTGGGTCCGTTCTGGATTCTAGTTTTTTCTGTTGGAGTTATTTCTCCTCTTCCTTAGTTTCTCTCAGTCTCTCTTTGGAGGGACTGCTTGGGACTCTGTCCTATATGTGATGACCTACTGAAGGAACCCTCTTGAAGTAAGATAGTACAGTTACGTAGGAACTTACCGTAACAGTAACATAGAAACATAGAATTTGACGGCAGATAAGGACCGCTTGGCCCACCTAGTCTGCCCATTTCCCTACCTAACGGATAAGCTGCAGATCCTAGTTAACCAACAGCCTACTTCCTCCTACCCCCACTAGAATTGCCTTATGTCTGTCCCATGCATTCTTGAATTCCCCCACTGTTTTTGACTCTACGACCTCCTCAGGAAGGCTGTTCCATGTATCCACAACCCTCTCTGTGAAGAAATACTTCCTCACATTACCTCTGAGCCATCCCCTCTCTATCTTCAAATTGTGCCCCCTTGTTTTTGCACATCTCTTTTTCTGAAAGATGCTACCCTCTTGGACTTTGTTGATTCCCTTGAGGTATTTGAAAGTTTCTATCATGTCCCCCCTTCCTTTCCTTGAGGCTATACATCTTTAGTTCCTTTAGTCTTTCTTCATATGTCTTCCGATGCAGACCCTGCATCATTTTGGTTGCCCTCCTCTGGACAGCCTCCACTCTGTCTATGTCTTTGTGGAGATGGGGTCTCCAGAACTGTATATAGTATCCCCCCAGCCCTCCTTACTGCCTTCTCACATTGCTGGCCCACCTTTAGGTCATCTGATATGACTACCCAGAGGTCCCTTTCCATTTTTGTTGTTGTCAGTGTCTCACCCCCAATTGTGTACTCTTCCCCTGGGTTTTTGTTTCCCAGGTGCACTACTTTGCACTTCTTTGCATTGAATCTAAGCTGCCATACATTTGACCATTCCTCCAACCTTGCCAAGTCCCTTTTCATTCTTTCCACCCCACCTTGTGTATCAATCCTGTTGCAGATCTTTGTGTCATCTGCAAAGAGACATACTTTCCCTTCCAGTCCCTCTGCAATGTCACTTATAAAGACATTAAAAAGGACCAGCCCCAGTACTGAACCCTGCAGTACCCCACTAGTAACCCTCCTTTCTTCACTGTGGACTCCATTTACTATTATGCGCTGTGTCCTGTTGTCCAACATGTGTTTTACCCAGGCTACCACCCTAGGACCCACTCCCAGGCTGGCTAATTTGTTTATTAATCTTTTGTGCGGGACTGTATCAAATATCTTGCTGAAGTCTAGGTAGGCCATGTCCATACTTCGAGAGAGGTTCCTTCAGTAGGTCATATTTTCCTCCCCTCCCCTCTTTTTGTGTTCCACAGGGACTCCAAATCCTGTTCGCTCCTGCTGTTGGGCCTTTTCCTGGCTCCAGCAGGAGAACTGGAGAGTGGGCATGGAGACCGCCCACTATAAACAGTCATGCTGACGGCAGTCATGTGATGTCGGGTGGGCGGTCCCCCATCAGGGATTGCTAGAAATGTCTGCCATGCGGCCCGACGCCAGGTGGCACCAGTCCTATATGTGATGACCTACTGAAGGAACCCTCTCGAAGATCTACTCTTATGGTAAGTTCCTACGTAACTGTGCTTTATGAACACACAAGTACTAGAAATAAACTACTACATTTCTGTCTATTTTTGACTGTAACATACTGTGAAATACATAAACAAGCATTTGTCAATGCCGAATGTTTGCTTGCTGGTATTGGCATTGCTAGTGCAGGAGTTAGAGAGATGCATAATAGGATGCCACATTCCATAAGGAAATATGCTGAAAGGGGTGCAGTATAGGGGAATGGGGTGAACCCTGGGGCCAAAGAGTCCAAGGCATACCTCTGTGCCTGTCACTGGCTGCGGGGGGGGGGGGAGGTGAAATGGCGTGAGCATTACAACTGGCAATCCAAAGGCACACCCCTGATGCCTGTCAGTCTGTACAGGGTGGGATGGTATGGTTAGAAACCTTAATGCCCCGGGCGTTTGCTGGTATTTGCACTACAAATTTTCAACATGGCCTTTTTGTGATCCCCACCTCATAAAAGCATTTGGGACCTCTGCTCACGAACAGTGGTATTGTGATTCGGGGGGGGGGGGTTTAATAAAGTTCTCACTATGTGTTGTAGAACTTCTATGAATCTTTAAATCGAAGTCCTTAGGCTACTTGTTTTTACAGCCAGGTGGGATGAGGTTAGTAAGGGTATAATATCAAATGATGGTGCCCCGTCAGATTTTTCCTATGGGGTAGCATAATCTGAGAGAATGATTTAAAAACACTGGTAGTTGTTATAGGTATGGGGTTTGAACTGTAAAATTATTTACACACTGTCCGGCTGCTCAATCCCTGCAGTGGCTTCCTAAGTGCCAGAAAGGTTACTCTAACAGCCGAAATACCCCCGACCCACCCCAAAAGCTACTCCTCCTCCTCCCGGTCCCCCCACACACACACACAAAATATGTGGCAGAATGGATATGCCAGTACCAACCCCAGAATGTTTCCAAGTGCGAACGCAACCCCTGAAAGTGCCGAGCTGGCTCTGAGATGAACTCACCTGACTGATCTGTTGGAATGCCCCAACTGGATGCCTCCATCCCTTCTCACTTCTTCTGTCTTTCAGGAGTTTTAATGCAGCCCCTTCCCACCCCCACTCCCCAGAACAGGTGGAACAGCTGCCTGCCCCTCTGGAAACGCAACTGACCTGTCAAAATAGTCTTGGGTTCCATGATGCCCAGATTACCCATTCCGGCAGGTCTGGGGCATTCGGAGTATGGGGTGCTCATTCTGGGGGCTCTGAGGGTTATTACAGCAGTTGAACAGCTGTTCCAATTGTTCACGAGGCACTCCTGCATCAAGTACCTATTCTTCCTGCATTTGTGGATCTGTGGTGCTAGTTCTGTGAGTCTCGGAATGGTTCTGGTTTGGTAAATGGCAGTAAGGATTAAAGTGCATTTTGTGCTTCTAGGTTTCGGCGTCATTATTAAATAAGCCACTCCTTAAGAGTCATATCTATATGAGCCCCTAAAATGGCTGGCTACACTCCAGAACAGGACAAGAAGTGTAAGAGGGCAGTCCATCACAGTGTGGGATAGTGAGCTTAAAAAGAGCTCCTGACGATATTTGTATTGTGTGTGGATTCTGATCATTTTATTAGGATAGCTGGTCCCTTCCTTTTTGTAGATTATCTATTCATCATTCTTACTGCAGTCGGTATTCCACCCATGACTTGTGCGATCTCCTGTGGTTTCCAAACCACTGCCAGGCTAAACCCAATGTGACCTTATTTGTAGTAGGAGTTTGAAGACCATTAGGCACTTAAGGAGAATTTGCTTTGCTCTTCATCCCCAATTACTCCGAGGTTTTTTGCCCTTTTATATCAGTACTGCGGGAGCCGTTGTGTTTGTGAGATCGAAAGCTTTAAAAAAAAAAAAAAGTACAGTGCCTGGTACACTGAAGAAGCAGTTTGGTTGCTCAAACTTAGTGCGAGGTTTTGACACGGCAGCAGCCGCAGCAGCCTGTGACACTTTGCGTGTATGCAGGGAACGGCTTGAAAGGGTTGTGATACCTTCCAGTACTGAGATGAAAAAATGGTAGCTGAAAGACTCCAACATGTGAGCAGTGCACCTTTCTTTTTTAAATGCAGCAAATCCTCTTCAGTGACAACATCTCAGTACTGGAAGGTATCACAACCCTTGCAAGCCTTTCCCTGCATAAACGCAAACTGTCACAGGCTGCTGCTGCCACATCAGAATCTTGCAGTAAGCTGGCGAACCAAACAATTTCTTCTATGTACCGGGCACTGTATTTTTTTTTTAAAGCTTCCAATCTCACAAACACAGTGGCCCCCTTGTGACAATGGCAGTACTGGTCTGAAAGGGGAAAAAATATATATGGAGTAATTGGAGATGAAGAGCAAAGCAGATTCTTCTTAGTGGCTCAGTAAACACCTACTACAAATTACATCAGTTGGTTTAGCCTGGCAGCACTAGAGAAATCGTGGGTGATCACACAAGTCATGGGTGGAATACCGACTGCAGTAAGAATGAGCTGTCTACGACAGCAGCTCAGATGCAGTGGTTACATGTAGGCAATTTGCATACTAAATTGCCTGCTGACAGCAGCATGCAAATTGCCTACACGTTACCACCGCTGAGTGTAGCGGTCGTTTACTTTCAACTGTACACCACTGCATCAGAACTGCTGTCATAGACAGCTCAGATATTATATTCATTGGTGCAGTGAGGCCACACCTGCAAAAAGGAGCAGGGTATTGGAAGCAGGGGTGGCGCACCTACGAAAACTTATATGTGGCACTATGAAACACCAGAAATTAAAACTGTAAGAAATGTGGTATTTAATTTTCAAGTTTATGTGAGTATTAGGAAGAGGATTATAAGGACGAATGTAACAATTATTTTTTTCGTTTAAGCCAGTTATTTTTAGGGCCTAGTTGTAAGTTTTAAGTGAGTAAAGGAGGCAGCCACATTTGTGATGGCAGTCAGGATGTATGGTTAGTGCTGATTTTATTGTGAAGAGGCTGCTGGATCTTCCAGTGCCATTGTTCTGAGATAACAGCATGGGTAAAGATGGCCCTCGGCCAATCAGGTTTCACTATTTTTCAAACCAGTTTCATAACGAAAGCAACCACATGGAGTGCACTTCCATATTTGGACACCAGAGCGTGGGACTGATCTGGAGGTTGATGAAACAGTCTATACTTGGTCTCTAACACCAGGATCTTCATCTCACAAACCGGAGCCATTCATAGCACCGTCCATAGGACAATACAGTACACACTTCCGCGGCTGCTCTCCAGCTCAGATGTCAGTATTGGGGCAGCCGCTGAAGGTTGAGGGATGCACCACTAGAAACGCTCTGAGTGCCAGTGGAAGGGACAGCAGAAATCAACCAGATAAACTATTACCCCAGGTAAAATATAAACAGTGCCAAAAGGATAATTGGGGAGTGCCCCACACTAAGATGTGGGGCATGGGATGTGGAAGTTTCCCCTTTAATCTCTGGTATATGAACAGCTCGTAACTAACCCATCTAAAATCAACCTAAGAACAACCTAATAAATAAGAAAATAAAATCTTTTTCCATTTAAATATATTTTTCCACCTTTATACTGTGTATAAAACACACACACACACGGGCATGGGTTTATATTTAACTTCTCTAGTTCATTCAAAGGCACTCAGCCTTTGTTGCCAAATTCACATATTCTACCTAGCAACAACCTGACTTTCCATAACAAAAACTCCACATATTTTCTTTTTTAAAACACAATAACCCACTTCAGGACATTGGTTTCTAGAGAATGTACTTCCAGTGAGCGCTGAAAGTCACTCAGCTGATGGCCTTGTGCCTTCCAATTCACTTGGGGCATGCAATAACTCTCTAGAAAAGTATGATCTGTTGCGAGTTACTGCTCACTAAATGCCCCAGGTGAGTGTGGCTCAGTGCCAAAAGCACAGTGCCCTATGCCCCTAAAAAAGTATATTCAGTAAAGAATAATCCAAGGTCTAATGTGTGGCAATACTGAATAACTGAACAACCTGGGTGGGTTGTGAGGCCCAAGGTACAGCAGAGTGCCTTAAACCACCCAGTAAGCAAGGTTATTACAGTACAGATGCACACCTAGCGTGGATTACTACACTTGTAATATTCATAAAATGGTCAAAAATTGTCATAAAAAAAGCTTAATGCACACCCTGGAGTGGCTTACTGTGCTCAGGTGGTGGAGAATGATGAGCAGAAAGACTGTATTCTTAATTACTTTTGCTCAGTATTTATGGTGAGAATAACATTCCTGTTCCAGAAAGCAGCATAAAGGCTGGCACGGGGGGGTAATAGATGGAGTAAATATTTCAGTAGACAAGGCAAACACACACACACACACACACACACACACACCACAAACTACAGACTCTCAAGGGAGATGATGAATTGGGTCCAGATGGTCTGCAACCATCTAGAGTGCTTAGGAACTGGCAACACCCTTAACCAGTATATTCAATAACTCACTGCAATCAGGAGTGGTGCCGGTGGATTAGAGATCTGCTGATCTGGTGTCACTTCATAAAAGTAGTGGATGGGGAACAGAGGAGCCAGGCAACTCCTCCCCTTGGGGATGGCAGTATGCCCTAGTAATGAGTTTGGTACATCCTGCAAGACCTCAGATTCCCGTGACCTCTATTTGCATACTGTGCGACTGAGCAAGTCACTCAACCCCCCCAGTGCTGGAGTCATTCCTGTAAATGGGCCTTGTGTCAAGTGATCCAGCAGTAGAGCCCACTCACTAGTACATGTTGCAGCACTACAGCCCGCTTTGTATTGTGAACGCACAAAATAGAGAGACTGTATCTGTCCACGTACATTTCTGTCACTGTGTTTCTGTGCCTGTAGATGGTGGTAGTGCTGGAAAAGCGCTACAGTCCTCGGCGTTATCCAACGGAGCCATCCAGCGGCTCTGGGAACCTTAGAGGCAGTAGCTGAGGTCTGTAACTGCAGCAGTAATTGAAAACTAAGTTGCACACTGCAGCGATCACTGTCACCATACACACACACAGACACAAAGGAAAAAGAACACAAATCAGTGTCTGTATATTTCTTATTGTAACTTGCCATTTGTAAAAGTGTCCCACGATGCACCGCTGTGATGCAGCATCGGAATAGAACCTTGAGGGACAAAGCACAGGAACTGTCGGTAGGAATCAGAAAATGTAAATGTGGTTGTCTGTTTCACAAAGAAACCTTCTCATCCTCAGTTTGTCTGAAATTAGCTCGCACCATATAAATAGTAGTGTAGCATGCAACAAGAACGCGCACATTTCTCGACCACGACACTGTAGCAACCAAGGAAATGCAGGACAGTTTTGCAAGAATTATTATTTATCTCAAGAACTTTAGTGCACTGTGAAGTGAAACAATTTTTGCACAGTACCTGCCTTGCACTTGCCACATAGTTAAAGCATTATCTCTTCAGAAATGGGTTTACTAGTGACACGTTTGCTGGTGGGGTTGAAGCACTAACCTGCAGCCCCTGCACCAACCCCTCAAACCAGGCATTAATTCACTAGTAGAGCCCTCCTCTGTCAGGGATTAATGCTTACTTGCATGCTCATTTGGTTCCTTTTACACAGTACACAGTACGTTGAGAGGAAGTCTTCAAGTGGTTTAGTCAACTGGACAGCATATTCAGTTAGTAGGACATTTCCCCAACCAATCTGTTTGCACTGAGAGAACAGAATTTCTCAAGCTTCCATCCTTCTGGAGAGATTTCAAGTCTCCTTTTAGGCTGTTGGCTTCAACTGGAGTAGTACATTTCTCTAGGCCTTCTCTCTCCCTCCCTCCCTCTCTCTCTGTATTCCCCTTAGTGCACAAGGTGCAGCTGATAGCCCTTTGGGTAGGGGTCAGGATGATCCTCCTGACAGCACTCAAAATTCTTGCCTAAAAGGGTTTCTAGGTTCCATGTGAACTGGTTCTTGACTTTGCAAATGTTCTTCCCCTGATAGCGTGCTTTCAGTGGAGAGGCAATGCTTCATAACTTGACTGTGGGAAAGGTGCTTTAATTCTAGCTGCATTGAACTGTGTCTTTCGGTGAAGTGGGGGTTGTAGTATGAGGCAGAGGCCCACAGTGGTACATGTTTGCATTAAGGAACAGGTGCCACTGAAAACAGGAGGACAGAAAAGCATCAAAACGGCACACTGCAACGGTAGATGACATACTAGGCTTTACACCAAAGTGAAATGCAAGCAAGTCAATTTAATTAACAGAACTCTCTAACAGTGCATCACAAAGAGGATGCCGCACTAACCCCAAGTTATCTGGGATAACATCACTGACAGAATAACTCTTGAAGGAACGTGTTCTCACAGTATACTGATGTAAGTAGTAGACTGATGCTGGATTAGTGGTCACAAGAAGAGTCAGGTGGGAGGATGGAAGTCTGCATGACTTGTTCATGATCTCACAGTGAGCCCCAGTGGCTATTGTGGTATTCGAACCAAGGACACCTTATGCCACCTAGTGGAAGTGCAACATACAGTACTTCTCTGTGGGCAGCATGGGTTTTGAAGTGGACTTGGGCACCTATACTCTGGCAGTTAGGGCTGGGGAGTCCTGCACCGCTGCCACATGTCCCTGCCTGGGCAAGGGTGGCACTGTATCCTGGCACTGTAATGACCCCTCATGGGGGACGGGGAGCCTGCTCCCTTTCAAGAGGTGTAGTTGGTGGCCAATGTCACAGTGCTCAACAATGTCTGAGGCCGTGTGTGGTGTGACGGAACTGGGAGAGACTCAGAACAAAAAGAAATCCTGCCCTGGTTAAAATGGTGGCAGGCACTCTCGGGCCCATTAGCCATTAGTCCCCACTCCCAACCAACTGTAGTGCCTCACAGGGGAAATAGGGGAACATCCCTCTGACCCCACCACATGGATAATCTTGGAGGACACTGCCAGGGGCTAGTAACCGGCTGGGATGGGAAGTTCTCAGCTGGATAAAGGACCAGGGCGGAGTGGAGACAAAAGCTAGATAAAATATTGGGATCATCTGTTTCAGTGTGTTTTGTGTTCTGACCTGCTGGCCACACTAACTGTACAGAACGTCAGTATTTTCTGTCACCATTAATCTCTTTTCAGACTGAGAGTTATAATATGAACTGCGTTGAATTTGGTTTCATCCAGCAGTTGGAATAACAGTTGTTATTTATAGTAAATGAAAGCAGCAGTATCTATTAGCAGCAAAAAAATGTCAACCTATTATTTTTTCATTATAATGAATTTCTGGTTAAAGCATTACTATATCTAGCCAGTTTGGTGCCATGGAGGGCTGAGGCACTGAACGCCTTACCGCCCACCATGCTGGTGACCTGAATTTGGGAATGAACGCGTTGCCAGGGGTTTGCCGGGGTAGTAGTGGATGTACTCTTCTTGGGGGGGGGGGTGGCTCTTATACTGCCACCATGTGGTTGCGGGAAGCCACAGTGTCACTGAGGGGGATGTCTAGCAGCAGGCGCATGGTGCATGTGTGCCTTTACATGCACATACACCTGCATCAGTGCTTGCCACAAGTATTGGGTGTAGGGTGAGAAGAAGTGAGAAGTTTGGCTCTGGTTCATGAAGCCTGACTTGCCACCCGACCCGCCCTACTGTTCAGGACCACCTCTGCTGGATTTACTGGAGCATTGAGGGAAGCACGGAATGCCCTCTCCTGGCATTGCCGAAGGGGAAAATCCATGGGAGTACATGAGGTAGGTCCTGGGGGAGGCAGTTGGTGGTGGGTTGGGGGTAGGGGCTGATAGCTCTGCCAGAGCCAGGGCCATAGAAAAAGTTATATGAAAAAAAAAAACTTCACTATATCAGAGTTTCTTTTAATTTCTGAACTGAGATTATGTGGTTTTGATGTTTTTAAATTTTTCTTCTCACTTGCCATTCCCACTGTGAATAAATGAAAGAATCTTGGTGCAATTCTACGCTGAGTAAAGTAACCTCAATGGAAGAGAGTTAAAAAAAATCAACAGTGGCAGCTATCTTTTTTTTTTTTTTCTAACTTTCTTTATGCCCCCTACTCACCGGTCCTCCTGTCCTCTGTCCGGTGTGGTCACTCAGGATGTGCCTTTTCCCGCACTCCTGAAGTTCTCCGACCGACTCCTGGCCTGGGCCCGTCTCCCTCCATCTTCTCTGGCCACCCCACCCCCCAGCTCTGAGTCCCCCGGGATGGGATCGCCATCTCCTACTGGCGCTCTATCTGTAATCTAGTAGAGTGAACAGGGAGTAGAAAGAGAGCCAGTCGTCAGCCGGTAGGACCCGGAACTGTGCGTGGGGCGTTCAGTGAACCACCCTCGCCTACCAGGCGGCAGGGGTTCTGCTTTTCTCGCTTCCCATAGGCTTGGCAGTGCAATGCACACTAGTAAGAGACGTAAGTGTGCTCCCGCATTAATGCTCACAGGAGTGCTGCACCAATCCCTCTTTGAGAACCTGACTGTTGCTACACCCCAGTTTCCACCAGGGGTCACCAGACAGCGGGTTCTTCTATCCCCCCCCAGGAAAGGAAAACTGTCCTCTGGATGCTCAGTTCCTTCCTCCCCTGATGGCGCAAGTCCGCTCCCAAACCCAGATCGCCGGCGTGGCGCGAGGTGTGGCATCCAACGAAACCAGGCTGGCTAGGCAGCTATCTTTATAGACTTTTTTTTTTTGCAATTGTATTTATCCTCCTCAGCGGTTCGCCCAGCTGTCAGCCAACCTACCGGACTCGGTTCTTTGGGGGCTCGTAGCGCCTTGCACACCCCGGTGGAGCCCTGGAGCTGGGCTGGAGGCTTCATCCTTGGGTGGCCCCTGAATTTTCTCAGTTTTCTTGCCTAGGTGCCCTAATCCTGAGACCCCGGAAGTGATGTTGCATGCACGTGGAGGAGCACATATGCACCACAACTCCAGTACCAGCCTCCTCGGCCTATCGCTGGCACTCCTCGGAGCAACGTAGCCACTCCAGCCTCCACCAGGGGGCAGCCATGCTCCGAGGAGATAAGATACTTCCTCCCAAGGCAGAGAGCTGCCAGCCGACAGCCATTCACATCCTCCCACTGCCTCCTCCGGTGACCCAGGTTCGTTCCCAAACCCAGGTCACTGGTGTGGCACGAGCTGTGGCGTCCAGCACCTCAACCCTTTGCACCATCAGGCCGACTCCTATCTTTATAGACTTGATTCATTAACTACAAAAGTTGTAGTAAAAGCTGTTTGAAAAATATTTCAAGAAATTAAAAAAAATACACTAATGATGAATCTAGGGGCGTCAGAAATACTTCCTTGCTAAAAAGAACTTATGATGAAATTCTAACACTAATAAATCATGCTGTTTAATAAAAGAAGGGGTGTACCGGAACTCATTATACAAAGCAGGCAGTTACTCCTGAGATTAGCAGCTGACATCTTTAGTAACAAGATCAGCTGATGTCTGCTTGGTCCACTAAAGCAGGGAAACAGATTTGGATTCCCTTATTAGTTTTCCTTTTTGTGTTCTAAGTGGCAGTTTTCTTTTTATTGTGGGCTAATGACCTGCTCAGTTATAAGCCCCAGTTAGCAAAGTTTCCATGGCTGCTTATGAACCTAGGAGTGCTGCTAGACAGAGGAGGGCTGCTGATGTTAGAGGTTATTTATCAGTAGTGTAGCAGGTCTGGAACAGTCAGTATGATGAATGCATAGTGGGGTTAAAGGACTCGAAAAAGGCCCAGTGGGCTAGTGAACCAACCAACTAATAAGTCAAAACTCATAATAAATCAAAGATCCCTGTGGATAAACAGAGGCCATCTGTCTGAAGTGTTCTCAGTTCTTTGCCTTTCACAATATTTGGTTCATCACAATGTGGAATCTGACTTGTACATTAAGTGGTTTTCTAGATAAGCAGGAGGCTTCAGACAGTCTCTCGTTATTCACTAGCATGGAATATGGCACAGTAAGGGAAAGACTGCATGGTGCCTGGGTTGCAAAGAACAGGAGACTTTCAGTCAGTGTTGTCAGTTCTGTAATCTGTCCTCACAGAACTCATTAGAGTGTGGGGGAGCCTGCATTGTGCCTGAGTTCTGGCTATAAATGGGAGAAATAACTCTTCAGTACTGTCAATCTCTCACATTTCACAAGTACTGAATTCAATGTCCTTGCAAGGAAGACAGCATGTTTTTTTGTATGATAGTTTATTCATCCAGGATATCCAAGCCAAGATAGAGTATCGCCCCGGAAAAAGGGACCTCTGGTCTCATGGGGCTTACCCAGTTATCAAAATCTAAATAAATAAATTTTCAGTGATGTCCTACTTTCACCCAGTTTTACAACTGGGAGGGATTGAAGCACTAAGAAGTTAATTGACTTACTCAGGGTTACACAGGGCCTAAGTGGCTGTGGTGAGATTTGAATCTGGGTCTCCTGGTTTGCAAGTCCCTTCTCTAACCACTAGAACACACTGTCTCTTTTTACCTATGCCACATCATTAAGGGCTCTACTGCAGTTTGAACTTCCATCCATAGTAAAGTGAGAGGATCCCTAAAACTGTTTCTTTTGAGACCTGAGCAGAAAATCAAACCCATAATTTCACAGCTAAAAACCTGAAGAATCTATCCATCTATATATATATCCATCCATCCATTCAACTAGCCACCAACCATCTACTCATCTAGCCAGCCATTCATTCATCTATCTACCCATCTGTCCACCCATTCACCCAACCATCTACCCATCTGGCTGTCCATCTAACCATAGGCTCATCATCTGTTCATCCGCTCATCATCTATCCATCCATCCACTCATCTAACCATCTACCCAGGTTGACATGATAGAGACTTACGAGTACCTCACAGGGGTGAAGAGGATGCAGGAGGGGAGTCTCTTGCAAATGGGAAAGTGCAACAGGACAAGGGGGCATGCGATGAAACTAAGGGGATGGGGCCGTTTAAGAGAGATATGAGAAAATATTCTTCACTGAAATGGTGGTAGATGTCTGGAACAGACTGCCAGCAGAAATGGTGGAGGCCAAAACAGTGGGGGATTCAAGCATGTGTAGGATAGACCTAGAGGTGTATTAGAAAACTGGCAGGGCGGAGGGTGGGTTGCTGGAGACCAGTAAGGGTCTGCAGAGACAGGTTAGGCAGGGAATGTATCACGTCGGGAGAGCAACCCCCCCAACAGCGAATCCGGCACAGTGACACAACCCGTTCGACATCCCTAGTGTCGAACAGATTGTTGCAGCGATGTGCTGATACATGGACTCCCAGTGTTGGCCACTCTCCCTCGACATTAGCACCCCCACTGAGTTAGGAATCTATAATTCCGGGGGGTGAGGGGGGGCAGAGACACCCCAGCCCCATGGGGAGTGTGGGTGGCAAAGCCCCCACAAACAGTAAATGACCCAGTGCTATTGTCCTTTCGATGACTTTGCTGCGTGATGTGATCACCGGGCTAGCAATGTGGTAGTTACTGTAAAGTCCTTTGATAACTTTGTTGTCAAAGCGACTTGGTGGAACCTGCAGGGAGCATCTGGGCAGACTAGGTGAGCCAAGCAGTCCTTTCCTGCTGACAGAGTCTGTGTCTGTACCCATCCATAAATTCATCTATCTGCACATACATCCATCTACACATACATCCTTTGATCAACCTATTTAGCTACCCATACATTCATTCATCTGTCTATCCAGCCATCTACTTATTCTTCTACCCATCCATCTATCATCGAGGCACAGGTCAAGAAGCATAGGAAAACTAGGAGCAGTTGTAAAATTCGCAAGTAGCATTTTATTATTATCAATAACAGTAAAATAAAAATAAAAATTGTTCAGTACAACTGTTTACAAAGGCAGCACAGAGAAAATTAAGTCATTACGTCTGAGGGTATCTCTAATTCCAAGTTTCAGTCTTTCTAGCAAACATATTGCTGCTGGTTTTATAACAAGTCTTTACCTGACAATTAACTTCTTCATCATGAGTACATTAAGGAGACTTCTGTTTCTCACAAAATGTATCAGAGTCCTTGTCAGTTTCTTTGCAGAGCAGGATTGCAAATAGAACAGTGTCCTAAGCTGTCCTTCTGCTGACAGCTCTGTAAAAGAGTTTGCAAACAAGCCTGCAAGGAGCTCAAACTGCATCTCAGGTTAACCCCCTAAATTCCAAATAAATTTTTGCAGTCATTTCAACAGTATAGCTATATACATTTCAAACCAAGGAATCCTAGTTTTACATAAAGAGTCACATATATTTTTATAATTGCAGATATTGGGGGGGGGGGGAGAGGAAAGAAAGAAACAGCAAGTGAAGGCAGAGAGACAGCGAGAGGCGGAGAATCATGAGACCGTCAGAGTGATTACTTCCTAGGTCTCACAAGAATATTTGGTTACGCAACCAGACAGACAAAAGACAGAAAAGGAGAGGATAGAACAGATCCTTATGTTTAATTCTTTCTGTATAACAAATGGGACGGGGCCTTATTCAACCCTGTCACACCATCTACTCATCCTTCCATCCATCCATCCATCCATCTACTCATCATTTATCTATCCACCTATCCATGCATCTACGCATCCATCCATCCATCCATCTAGTCAATTCATCTACATGTCCACCCATCCATCTATCCATCCATCTGTCCATCCATCCATCCATTCATCCATCCACCTACCTACCCATCCATTTACCCATCCTTCCATCCATACAGCTATACACCCATCCATCATCCATCCATGTACCCATCCATCCATCCATCTGCCCATCCTTCCATATACTCATTAATTCATCTACCCAGCCATCCATTCCTCTATCCATCTATCTGTCCATGTAGCCATCCATTCATCTACCTATCCTTCCATACTTCTACCCATCCTTCCATCCATCTACCCATCCATACATATACTCATTAATTCATCTACCCATTCATCCATCTATTGAGCCACATGCGAGCTATCTGCCCATCCATCTACCCATCCATCCATATACTCATTAATTAATCTACTCATCCATCCCTCTACCCATCCTTCCATCCATGTTCCCATCCATTCATCCACTCCTCCATCTATCCATCCACCTACCCATACATCCATCTACCCATCCATCAATCTGTCCATCCATCCATATACTCGTTAATCCATCTAGTCATCCATCCATCCATCCCTCTGTCCATCTACCCGTCCATCCATTTATCTGCTCATCAACCCATCCATCTATTATTCATTTACACATCATCCATCCATCTACCCAGCCATCCATTTTTCTACCCATTCACCCATCCATCTGCCCAGCCATTTACCTATCCATCCATCTACTCATCGACCCATCCACCCACCCACACATCTATCCATTCATCCTCCCACCCATCCATTCAACCATCCAGCCGTCTACACATACATCTATTTACCCATCATCCATCCATCCATCTACTCATCCATCTATCTATCTCTCTGTTCATCTACCCATTCATCCATCTATCTACCTATCCAGCTCTTTTATCACTCTTTTTCACACTTCTCTTACATGATATCAATCTTGGGTACATTCTCTTTCTCCCTCTACATTTTTCACTCACCCTTTTTTTGCTCTCTCTCTCTCTGATGTTTGAAGTTTTTGCATACCCTGACTGTGTTGTGTTTCAGAGCTGATAAGGAGTCGCTAGAAACCACGCTCTTTGACACTCAACAACTGGTGCTGCAGTTGGAAGCTCGAAAGGGACAGCTAGAAGGAGAGAACCAGACAATCCTCATGGCCAAGGAGGCTCTCTTGGGTATTCTTTGTCTTTCTTATCATTGTAAATATGCAGTGCCATTTGTTTTTCTTTTAAACTGTAGTGGGTGCACACACACAGATATGTACACACCTCATCTCAACAAAATTAGTCAAACAGAAATGCATAGGGCCTTGCCATGAAACTGTTAGCATTACAACATTCATTTGTTCCAAAAGTTTTACCAGGAAAGATATACTGAGCTGGTAGCAACTCTTTTCCTGGTGTGTCCTGTTGGAGAAGAGTGATGGAGATCAGTACCAGTACGAGAAGGTGCAATAAGTACAATAAATTAACAAGGCAAATACTAAATGCAGAGAAACACAATACAATATGGTGCAGTAGGTTAGATCAATAGCTGTAAATTGGGGAGGATGGGTTGGGGGGACTGCACTAGTGTAGGAGTGGAGCATATGGAGAGCAGAGGCTACAGAGTGGAGGATAGCAGCTAATGACACAGGATGCATGAACAGTTGCATGAGTGAGTTGTGGAGTCCCAGAAGAGAGATTTGAGGGAGTAGATGGAAGCAGCAGAGTGGATGGTCAGGGAAAGAGAGAACCAGAGATCTTACTTCGAGTGGGAGCTCTTGCAGCAGGCTATTACATTCAGGACTATGCCGCAGTCACTAGGACCTTTCGGTGAAAACTTCTGCCAGCAATGCCAGCGGGGACTGCCCCCGACACCGGCCCCGCCCCGACGGTCAGGGTACAAGAGGGGGCAGACCCAGCTCCACCTCAGTTCTTTCCCACCGCGTACCCACACGTGAAGCCGAGTACCTTTGCTTCTGTCTGCGATCCAGCGAAAAGAAGAACTTCTAGCAAGATTCCTGCTATTTTTTGATGGTTTTTACCGTTTACTGACACCGACGTCAGTTCGCTGCTGTTGTCTCATCGTTTTTTCCCGCTTGAAGCACTATTTTTTCCTCGCTCCTACCGCTTCCAGTACCGATGTCAGCCCTCTTCCTACCCGGCCGGGTTCAATGTCTTCCCGGGCTTCGGCATCACCTGAACACTTAAACAAGTGCAACTGCGGGCGGCAGATCCCTACCAAGGACGGACATCGGCGGTGCGTCTTCTGCCTAGGTCCCGACCATGACACCGCCAACTGTGCAGACTGCCAGGCCTTCACCAGTCGGACCCGCATCTGCCGCCTGAAGGCCCTTAAGGCCTACCTGTTAGAGCAGAAGATGGATCTGCACTCCTTGGAGGGGAAGAGGAAGGAGAAGAAGCGCCACAGCAAGGACCTAGTCGGTCCCCTCACCGGTCCCGGTCTCGGTCCAGATCGCATTCACGGCCTTCTCCTAAAAAGGCCCGTCCTTCAGGGTCTGGAGAACCGTCGAAGACTCCATAGGCTAAGGCCGGCCCGCGGGCGAGAAGCCGGCCAAGCCAAAGGTGACCCCGCTAAGGATCATCGCCAAGTCCTTAGAGGTACCTGCTTCAGCCCCACCTGCTAAGGCACCGACACTGCCTGCTAAAGGCGCGCCTCCAGAGACTAAGGACTCTCTGGCACCCCCTGGCATCACCCCGTTGTTGATCCCCACAACGACGCCGGTCGAAGGGGTGAAGGACACGGGGTCGGTCGTGGAGATACTGACGTCCCCGTCACCCAAGTCCTCCTCCCCCCTGGGCCCTCAGGAGAGCTCTCCTTCACGTCCCGATGTTCCGGAGACTTCATTTCCGAAGCGAGCGGCTGAAATTTTCTCCAAGGATAAGCTCAAGGAGCTTTTCTCCTTTTGGTGGGGGCAGGTCCACAAGCGGTCCTCCCCATCACCGGCCCAGACACCGGTACTGGACCCTGCAGGAGAACCACAGCCGGGGGGTGAGACTTCCACGCCAGCCTTCATCCCCCCTCCAGGGCTCGTTCCCGCTCAGGTCCGAGGACCACCGACGTCACTCCAGGATTTCTAGTGACCGACGTCTGTCTAGGTCTCGTTCCAGGAGCCCTTCTCATACTAGGCGGGAATGCTCCTGACGTCAGTCTTCTGACCGACGTCAGTCATTGCTCTGTCGCCGGTCCAGGCACCGGAGTCGGTCTTCGGACCGACATCAGTCCCCTAGTTACCGACGTCAGCGAAGGCATGGTCGCAGGATGGGGTCAGACTATTCCAAATCGGATAGTCGATCCTCCTCTTCATCCTCTCTCAGCCTCAAGCGCTCCCCGGGAGAGAAGGACCAGCCTCGCTCGCCTCCGGATGATCCTACTTTTATGGACATCATGAGGCACATCCAGGCTTCCAACGAGTGGGACATGGAAGACCTGGATCCGGAACGCCGGAGATTGGCCAAGTATCTGAGGCAAAAGGAGCCAAAGCCTCTGGTTATTCCTCATTTGGTGGATACTTTCCAGGATCTTACTAGGATCACCTGGATGCATCCGGCCTCGATCCCGGCAGTTCCTAAGAAGTCGGATAGGCTGTATAAGGCTCCGAGGGCGGAACCCTTCCTGGCAGAACACCCTCAGGCCGACTCATCGGTGATCATGGCTGCCCATGATAAATCTCGGCAACCGAAACACCTCAGCTTACAGCCTCCCGACCCGGAGTCCCGATACCTGGACCAGGTGGGCAAAAAAGTTTACGCGGCCTCCACCTGTTCCATCCGCTCCCTGAATTTCCTAACGCATATGGTACAGTATCAGTATGCGCTATGGGAAAGGGGACTTGAGCTGACACAGGCCATGCCAGACTCTGACAAGAAGACAGAGCTCCTGGCCCTCTTGCAGTCGGGCTCAGATGTAGGCTCCCACGTACTGAGAGCTTCTTATGACACGGCAGCCAGGGCAGCCGCCTCTAGGGTGTGCCTTCGGCGCCATGCCTGGTTGAGAGTCTCGGCCTTTCACCAGGATCTGCAGTCTGGTATCTGGGATTTACCCTTCCAGGGTACCGTATTGTTTGGGCAGGAGACAGAGGCTTTGATCTCCCGCCTCCAGGAGTCGGGCAAGTCGATCTGGTTGGTCCGCCAGATGTACCATGGCGACCAGTGACGTCAGCACCGTAGACGGCCCTTTTGCAAGCCCTCAGGCAACCAAGGTTCAGCCTGTGGCAACCAGCAAGGAAGAGAGGTGGCTTCCGCAGGAGATCCGGAAACCAGCAGTCTGGTGGACTCCTCTGCCTGTGGGCCCAAGTCCTCCCAGGCCTCTCTCTCCCAACTCCCAGCTCTGCCCAATGACTCCTCCCGCCCCCTTCCGACAGAAGTTCTAGGGAGATGGTTCGGGCCGCTTCTCCCTTCATCTCGAAGGGTGGAAGTCTATTACCGCAGACCAGTGGGTCTTGGATATTGTACGGAGAGGACATACACTAGAGTTCACAGAGTTTCCTCCGCATACTCCACCAAAGCTCTCCCGTTATCCTCCTTCTCACATCCTACTGATAGAAGGAGAAATACAGACTCTCCTGCAGAAGAGAGCAATAGAGAGGATCCCCTGGGCACAGCGGGGTCAGGGGTTCTACTCTCACTTTTTTCTGGTCCCAAAAAAGACTGGGGACCTTCGTCCCATTCTAGATCTCAGTCCTCTAAACCTCTTTAGCGGATACAAAAGGTTCAGAATGGTGACCCTTCAAGGACTCCTCCTCCTGCTGCACCAAGGGGACTGGCTCTGTTCTCTCAACATGCAGGACACATACATGCATATAGGAGTCTATCCTCCCCACAGGAAGTTTCTGAGGTTCTACTTCCAAGGGGAGCATTTTCAGTTTCGGGTGCTTCCGTTTGGCCTCTCTTCTGCTCCGCGAGTCTTCACAAAATGCCTAGCAGTGGTGGCTGCGGCTCTGAGGCGGATGGGACACTATGTGTTTCCCTACCTTGACGATTGGCTTCTTATGGCCCCGTCAAGAGACAGCCTCTTACATGCTCTCGGAGACACTTATACTCTATTCAGAGAGCTGGGGATCACCCTGAACTTACAAAAGTCATCTCCGGAGCCCAGCCAAAAGCTCGCCTTCATAGGAGCGATCCTGGATTCTGTCCAGGGCATGGCTTTTCTCCCACAAGACAGGGGTTCGCTTGCGAGAGTTGGCAGAACGGATCTCTCTAGCACCTCGAGTTCCGGCTTGGAACTTCCTCAGTTTACTGGGGCATATGGCGGCGGCCATTCCAGTCACTCCTTTGGCCCGCCTCCACATGAGAGTCCCACAGTGAATGCTCAGGGTGCAGTGGGACCAAAGCTACTGGTGACCTAGACTTCTGGTCAGGATCTCGGAGCCAGTCAGGAGAACATTGCTTTGGTGGATGGACCCCAGCAATCTGGAGAAAGGGGTCAGCTTTCGTCTGGAGCCACCAGATCAGACTCTGACAACGGATGCATCGGACCTGGGGTGGGGGGCATACCTGGGTGTACATCGAACGCAAGGGATTTGGTCACCCGAGGAACAGTCCCTCCACATCAGTGTACTGGAAATGCGAGCGGTCCTCTACGCTCTTCAGGCTTTTCGAGAGGATCTGGTACCAGGCTTCCTTCTGATTCAGACAGACAACATGGCGGTCGTCTTTTACATCAACAAACAAGGAGGCACTCATTCGTATCCTCTTTGCAGGGAGGCGATGAGAGTCTGGTACTGGGCACTGGAGCGGGGCATTCTACTGTCCGCAATGCACATTCCAGGCATCCTAAATGATTCTATGACAGCCTCAGCAGGTCGCGGCCAGAGCATACGAGTGGAGCTACATCCATAGCGGACCAGCTCTCGACAGATGGGCCCTGAGCTGGACCTCTTTGTGTCACCACGCAACGCCAAACTGCCAACGTTTTGCTCGCGAGAGCACGTGCCTGGAGTTTTTTGGCCAGACGCGTTATCCCTTTGTTGGGCAGGGAGGTTTCTTTATGCCTTTCCGCCCTTCCCTCTCATTCAGAGGGTACTGCTTAAGTTGCAGGCAGAAGGGGCCCGGATGATCATAGTGGCCCCCAAATGGCCTCGACAGATTTGGTTCCCACTTCTGCAGCGGTTATCCATGGAACCTCCAGTTCTGCTGCCCATATGTTCGCAGTTGCTGTCCCAGGACCAGGGGTCTCTGGTCCATCTGGATCTCCGATCCCTGCACCTACATGCTTGGCTCCTTCAGACGTAGCTCAAAACAGATACAGGGTTTCCCCGGATGTGGCGGCGGTCTTAACATCAGCAAGAAAGCTCTCTACTCGCTCCACCTATGCTATGAAGTGGAAGCGTTTCTGTCTTTGGGTGTTGCCGCAGCATTTGGATCCCGTCGCCTGCCCTGTGAACTTAACTTTACTGTATCTCCTCTCCTTGTACGAAAGGCCTGAGTTACTCCTCTCATCAAGGTGCACATGTGGGCAATCTCTCCTTACCATGCCTTGGGAGAGAGATTAGAAGAAGCAATTGGAGGTGGCCCGCATCTTTCTTAGGGGAATTCTGCACATGAGACTCCCATTCAGGGCCCTGTCCCACCCTGGGACCTCCTTTTGTATTGAAGAAACTCACCCTCCTCCTTTTGAGCCAGCAGCTAATTGTGAGTCATGTACCTTTTCTTGGAAAGTTTGCTTTTGTTGTTGCTGTTACTCAGCTCTAAGGGTTTTGAGCTTCAGGCTCTGATTTGTAAAGAGCCCTATTTGGTTTTCCACAGGAAAAGGGTTTCCCTCAGAACAAATCCTAAGTTTCTTCCAAAGGTGGTCTCTGAATTGACCCTCAACCAGTCGGTTGATCTTCCAGTTTATTTTCCTTCCCCTTCCAATCAAGGGGAGGCTCTCCTCCACACATTGGATGTCCACAGGACTCTGAGGTATTACCTCTTGAGGACGGTTCAGCACCATAAATCGGAGCAGCTATTTGTGGCCTTTGCACCACATTGCTTGGGTCAACCGGTGTCCAAGCAAACTATCTTTAAATGGATAGTTCGCAGTCTCATTTTGCTACGAGCATCATAATAAACCCCTGCCGGGCCCGGTTAGGGGTCACTCCACCAGAGGAGTGTCAGCTTCTTTCGCCTCTCTGTGAAATGTTGCTATACAGGACATTTGTGCGGAACTTGGTGCATACTTTTATCAAGCATTACAGCTTGGATATCGTCTCCAGACGCCGTGCTGGCTTTGGCCTAGCGGTTTTACAAGGGCTTTTGTCCTAAGGCCTCTGGAGTCAGTATATTCCTCCTCCCTGGGTCGGCTACCTCCTTGCTGTGGGACTGCTTGGGACTCAGTCCTGAATTAATAGCCTGCAGAAGGCTCCCTCGAGGAAGATAGTGTAGTGCTACGTAAGAACTTACCGTAACAGTAGATCTTCGAGAGGAGCTCTTGCAGCAGGCGCTGTTTCCCTCCCGCCTTCCCCCTCGGAGTGTGCAGGTCTATTTTCTTTCCTTATCGATGGTAGGCTTTGCCTCCTTCTCTTGTCAGGCCTTCTGCTGGGTTCTGGCGGGAGAACTGAAGTGGAGCAGGGTCCACCCCCTCCTGTACCCTGACCGACGTTGGGGCGGGGCCGGCATCGGGGCCGGTCCCCGCTGGTATTGCTGGCAGAAGTTTTCACCAAAAGGTCCTAGTGCCTGTGACATAGTCCTGAATGTAATAGCCTGCTGCAAGAGCTCCCACTCGAAGTAAGATAGTACAGTTACGTAAGAACTTACCGTAACAGTAGATCTTCGAGAGGAGCTCTTGCAGCAGGTGCTGTTTCCCTCCCGCCTTCCCCCTCGGAGTGTGCAGGTCTATTTTCTTTCCTTATCGATGGTAGGCTTTGCCTCCTTCTCTTGTCAGGCCTTCTGCTGGGTTCTGGCGGGAGAACTGAAGTGGAGCAGGGTCCACCCTCCTGTACCCTGACTTGACGCTAGCGGGGCTGCATCGGGGGGCGGTCCCCACTGGTATTGCTGGCAGAAGTTTTCACCAAAAGGTCCTAGTGTCTGCGGCATAGTCCTGAATGTAATAGCCTGCTGCAAGAGCTCCTCTCGAAGATCTACTGTTACGGTAAGTTCTTACGTAACTGTACTTTTATGGAAGCAGAAGGAGAAGGCAGCTTGACCTGCAGTGGATTTCATTTGAGGAAGGGAAAGGGAGCAAGAGTCAGTGTTGCAAAGGAGAGTACAAGGTGGTGGTGACAGGGTGAGAGGAAAGATGCAAGATATGAAGAAGGGGAGCCAGGCCAGAATTTGGAGATAAAGCAAGCACAATGAGCCATCACAGCAGTAATGGGACAAAATTAACTACCTTATTTGAAAAGGAGAAGGCATCCTGAGGAAAACAAGATTTCTTATTGATGATAGGAAAAGTGTTTTCATGCCCAGGGTAAAGTGTGGATTAACAAGGATCCGTTTTATAAATTTGCAGTCGAGGTGGATCGGCTACGGAAGGAGATGGAAGTTCAGCTGGTCAAGCTGGAACGAGATAAGGAGCAGCTGGAGCAGCGGCTGACCCACATGGAACAAGAGACACAGCTGACACTTAAAAACCAGCAACAGGCCCACCAGGAGGACAAGGAGCGTTTTCAGCAGGAGAAGGTAGGCATGGTGGCCGTGTGAAGGAAAGAACAAGTTATTTTCTGTTTCCGGGTGTATGGATCCATTCACAGCCTCACAGTCTTAAAACTAGGTACACACATAGTCATTTTCACATTAAATTATACAATTTATAGGGAAATCCCTGCATTTTGATTGGCCATGACCCGTGCATGTTGACAATACTATCAGTGAATGAACCTTTTTATTTTAAAAGATTTTTTTTTTTTTTTTACAAACCCATTTTATAAGCGCACTCCATGGCAATTGCAGTACTGTGACAACTGCACTACTGGGAGTTAAATGCACTTGACCTGTGGCCCTGTGCTTTACTAAACCTCTGGACTTGTTATTGTCACAGTATTAACAACACCTTGTCATGTGTTATTGCATATTTACGCCTCACAGACTTGCTCTGTATCTCAAGTGAAATTCAGTATATGAATATGTAATATAAGGGCACTTAATAAAAGGAGAGCAGGTAGAGTGAAATTGGAAAAGCAGTGCTGTAGACCGAAAACCAGTATAACTGAGAAAATGAGTAAATCAACAGTGTTTGGCAGTGTTATTGTCAGTAAACAAAGCAACCCCTTCAAGGAATCATTGAACATCAAATTCAGAGAAAACAGCTTGGGTAAAACATAGAAACATAGACTTCAACGGCAGATAAGGACTGCTTGGCCCACCTAGTCTGCCCAGTTCCCTACCTATTGGACAAGCTGCAGATCCTAGTTAACCAATAGCCTATTTCTTCCTACCCCCACAAGAATTGCCTTATGTCTGTCCCATGCATTCTTGAATTCCCCCATTGTCTTTGACCCCATGACCTCCACGGGAAGGCTGTTCCATGTGTCCACCACCCTTTCTATGAAAAAATACTTCCTCACGTTGCTCCTGAGGTGTTCCCCCTCTATCTTAAAATTGTGTCCCCTTGTTCTTGTACATCTCTTTTTCTGAAAGATGCTACCCTCTTGGACTTGATTCCCTTGAGGTACTTAAAAGTTTCTATCATGTCCCCCCTCTCCCTCCTTTCCTCAAGTGTATACATATTAAGCTCCTTTAATCTCTCTTCGTACGAATTCTGGTGCAGACCCAGGGTACTGAGAACTCCTAGGCAAAGAAAAGGAGCTGAGTTTAGTGACAAGATTTGAAGAGGGGAAGGCAATCAGTGAAACAGAGAGGGTTAGAGAGACTGAGGGAGGCTGGTTGTAGGAGCACAGATGTTTCCTGCCTCCACCAGTGGTGGGGGGGGGGGATATGAGGCACAGAAAGAGGTCTAGAGTTGGAGGACCAGGAACATAAATGATGGCCGAAAAATGCCCAATGTCCCATCCAATCTGTCCAGTGCCTACATGCATCCACACGCTGCCTTATGCTGGATATGAGCTAGTCCATCAGTGATCCTGACTGTATTTTGACCCCCCATCCACTCATCCCCTTAAATTCTCACCCTCCCTCCACTGGTTTGGACAATTACCCTGTGCCTATCCAACCTGTGTTTTAAGCTGGTGATGGACTCTGCATTGATCACATCTTCTGACAACACATTCCACTTCACAATTCTTTCTGTAATGAAAAACTTCCATCCCCTCTCAAGCTTCCTCTCACCGGTTTCCATCCATGGCCTTTGTTACCGTGCCCTATCTTCTTGTGAACAGGGTGCTGCTATCCACCTTATTAATACCCCTTAGATACTGAAAGGTCTCTGTCATGTCCCTCCTAGCTTCTAATCTGTACATATTGAATCTGTCTAGCCTGTCCTCATATGCCTTCCCTTTTGCTCCGAATCATCTTCATGGCCCTCCTCTGAACAGATTCTAAGAGGTCCCTCTCCTTCTTGAGGTGCGGGTTCCAGAACTGTCCACAGTACTCCAGGTGAAATCTTAACCAAGGTTCTGTAGAGGGGCAGAACCACCTCCTTTCATCTGCTAGTGAACCCCTTCCCTGGGCACCTCAGCATCCTTTTTGCTTTCCCTGCAGCCATCTGGCATTGCGGACAGGACATTAGACTGTCATTAATAATGATCTCCAGGTTCCTTTCCTCTGATGTCTGCTCCACCCTCACTCCCTCAACCAGTACTCTGATATATTTTGCCAATATGCATGGCTTCACACCTTTTGACATCAAATTTCAGTCGCCACATCTTGGATCACTTTTCCAGTCTGCCCAGGTCCATTTTTATTCCCTGTATTCTCTCCACTGTATTCAGCTTGCTTCAGATTTTGGTATCATCTGCAAAGAGATAGATTTTATCCTGGATTCCCTCTGTTGTATCACAGATGAATATATTAAAAAGGACTGGCCCAAGGACCTATCCCTGTGGTACCCCACTAATAACCTTTCTAACTCAAGTATTCCCCATTGACAACTATCCTCTGGGTTCTTCCCCCTAGCCAGTTACTAATCTACTTAGTTAATCTGTCTAGCATCCCCAGATATATCCATTTCTTTCACAAGTCTCCTATGGGTCACACAGTCGAAGACCTTGCTTAAGTCCAGATAGAGTATGTCTACTGCTTGGCCCTTATTGACTGTCTTTGTGACCCAGTCAAAGATGTCTTATCATCTTTGTCTGGCATAATAGGCCTGACACAGACCCATGCTGCATCATGTCCTGAAACCCGTTAGCCTTGAGCCAATCCACTCTATGCTATTTTATAATGATTTCTAGCATTTCCCCAGGATCAAAGGTCAGGCTGACTGGTCTCTAGTTCCCTGGGTCCCCTCTACTCCCACTCCTGTGGAGAAGGACCACAATGGCCTACTTGCAATCTGCTGGAACCCCTGTTTCTTTGGAGCAGTTAAAGAGGTCAGTTAGTGGTTCCACAAGGAACCTGACAACCTCCCTTAGCACCCTAGGTTGCAGACCATCTAGGCCTGGTTACTTGTCCACCTTCAGGGTTCTGAGCCCCTTGAGTAACCTATCCTGTCTCGGATCCATGCCCCCTCCCTCCCCTGGCTAGAATTCCACACTCTGGGAACAATCTCCTCTTGTCCTTCATGAAGACTTAGCCTTGAGCTTCTTATCGTCTTCCTCAGTTTCTCCATCTCTGTTCAGTCTGATGATTCCCCCTTTGTCCTCCGCTGTTTCCTGATTATGGTGGAAGAAAATGTTGTTCCCTTCTGTTATACCCTCTACAGATTTCAGTTCACTTTTACTTTTCTTACCACTCTGTTACCCTTCCTTTCTTTCTCAACATAAAGATCCCTGTTTATTGGCTGGTCTCCCTTGTACAGAAAGCTGCCCTTTTTATTCTTAATTGCTTCTACGACTGCCCTTGAAAACCAAAGTGGTCTTTTGAGTTTCTTTTTCTTTCCTATACCTCAGACTGGAGCTAATTGCTTCTGTAGTACCTTGCTTAATAATTTATTACTTGAGCCTCAACTCACTGCTTTCCTGTTGCCTACATATTTCTTCTGAATTAACTTCCCCAACTTCCTTAAATCTGCCCTTTAGGGATCCAGGACTATATTCCTTGAATTTAAGTATTGGGTTTCCTAGATCTCTAAAACTATCCTTGACTCTCAGTGCTTTGTGCCCCGCCAGATTATTTGTTCCTAGATGAATCACCATGTCCAGCTTCCCATCCCCTGCTATGATGTGCTTCTTCAGCTGGGACAGGATCCTGTTCAGTGGGTTTCCATCATGATGCTAAACAAAAGTCCTTGGGGGTAGACCATGGAGGAAGAGGCAAGTTCCTGTGATATGGTGGGGTGATAAGGCTGGAGCACAGTGGGATCTAAGAAAGGGTCCAAGAGCCGGGAGGAGAAAAGGCATGAATAGTAAAGAAAAGGATGTTTCCAAAATTTCTCAGAGACATAAGCTTCTTTTTAGAGAAAACAGTCGTCCCCACCATGTACAACCCAAACAGAACCCCCGATTAGGCTTTTAGTAAATTTTTTAATCACCTGTATATAAGTAATATATCCTCCACTCTTTCACCCATAACATAAACACAGTCAGAGCTGTGCGGTGCCATGTCACATTCTCAGTGCAGTTCCACGCTGCTTCAGTGGTAAAATGATATAGTAAAGTGTCATTGGAACCGTGCTGAGAATTTGAAGTGGCCTTCCAGGCAGCTCTGGCTGTGTTCACAATCAGGTGAAAGAGCAGAGGATATATTAAGGCACACATAATTAAAAAAAATTTCTAAGGGCGGGGATATGGTTCACATCCACACATTGGCAGTTCTTCCTTAGGAGCTGATTCACTGGAACGTCTTTAAGCAAAGCTTCCTCCACCACACAGGTGGTATATCCCTCTGCTCCGCCCCCTGATGTCAGATCTTCCATTTCACTGGAAGAGTTTAGTCTCCTCTTTTGCAGCTCCATGCTTAGAAACATAGAACATAGAAACATAGACATTGACGGCAGATAAGGACCGCTTGGCCCACCTCGTCTGCTTATTTCCTACTTAGAGGATAAGCTGCAGATCCTATCTAACCAACAGCCTATTTCTTCCTACCCCACAAAATTGCCTTATGTCTGTCCCATGCATTCTTGAATCTCCCACAGTTTTAGACCCACGACCTACTCGGGAAGGCTGTTCCATGCATCCACTACTCTCTGTGAAAAATACTTCTCACATTGCCCTTGAGCCGGCTGTCCCCTCTATCTTCAGATTGTGTCCTTTGTTCTTGCACATCTCTTTTTCTAAAAGATGCTACCCTCTTGGACTTTGTTGATTCCACTGAGGTACTTAAACATTTCTATCATGTTCCCCCTCTCCCTCCTTTCCTCAAGGGTATACATATTAAGCTCCTTTAGTCTCTCCTCGTATGGCTTCTCTTGCAGACCCTGCACCATTTTAGTTGCCTTCCTCTGGACTGCCTCCATCCTGTCTATGTCCTTGCAGAGATGAGGTCTCCAGAACTGGACGCTGTACTCCAGATGGGGTCTCACCAACTGTCTGTACAGGGGGATAACAACTTCCTGTTTTCTGCTGGTGATGCTTCTCCCTATACATCCCAGTATCCCCCCAGCCCTCCCTACCGTCTTCTCACATTGCTTCACAACCTTAAGGTTATCTGATATGATTACCCCAGTCCCTTTCAATTTTGTTGTTGTTACTACCCCCATTGTGTAATCTTCCCTGGGTTTTGTTTCCAAGGTGCATTATTTTGCACTTCTTTGCATTGAATCAAGCTTTCATACTTCTGACCATTCCTCCAACCTTGCCAAGTCCCTTCTAATCCTTTTCCACGCCTCCTTGTGTATCAACCCTGTTGCAGATCTTTGTGTCATCTGCAAACAGGCATACTTTTCCTTCCAGTCCCTCTGCAGTGTCACTTATAAAGACATGAAAAAGGACTGGAGCCAGTACTGAACCCTGCGGTACCCCACTAGTAACCCCTCTTTCTTCAGAGTGGACTCCATTTACAATTACTTTCTGTGTCCTGTTGTCCAGCCAATATTTTACCCTGGGACCCACTCCCAGACTGGTTAATTTGACTATTAATCTTTTGTGTGGAACTGTGTCAAATGCCGTGCTAAAGTCTAGGTAGGCCATGTTCACAGCCCCTCCCTGGTCTACTACTTTGGTCACCCAGTCAAAGAAATCATTAGATTCGTCTGACATGACCTTCCTGCTGTGAACCCATGCTGCCTTGGGTCCCTGTGCCACTGGCCTCTAGGTACTCAACAATTCCTTCCTTCAGAGTGATTCTATCACTTTCCCTACCACAGAGGTCAAACTGACGGGTCTGTAGTTTCCTGCCTCTGTCTTGCTCCCACTTTTGTGAAGGGGAATCACATCTGCCTTCCTCCAGTCCTCGGGTACTACACCATCCTCCCATGATTTGTTAAAAAGGGTAGTCAGTGGTGTCGCTAGTTCTCTGCTTAATTCTTTTAGAATTCTGGGGTGAATTCCATCTGGCCCCATTGCTTTGTCCACCTTCAGTTTTAGGAATTCTTTACCCTTTCTTCTGTGAAAGGACTGGAATCGACCTTCTATCCAGAGTGCTTCTGTTAATTGGATTAACGGTTTGTACAGTCTAGTAAGTACACCATTGGCAGACTTAGTAACTTTTCCACTTTTCTAAACCATTTTGTACATTCCTCAGTCCTGCTCTTGACCTCTAATTGTCAACATGGAACACGAGGAAGCAAAGCCCACACCTAGCTTCAAACAGTGCATCACATGCTGGCAGAAGATGTTGTGGATGGACCCACATGTGTCATACCTGTACTTCTTGGAAATGACACCTGACATTGCTGGTTGTGGCCTTAGTCAAACTGTGTTCCTGTCCTCACTCGAAGACACAATCGCATTCTCCTCGGCTGGCCAATCAAGACCAGAAATTGTGGGCCAAGGATGGTCACAAGGTGACCTCTGCTGCAGCAGTCTGTGGTGCAGCTAGCAGCAATGGAAGAGGTGGCAGCTAAGGACACAGCAGGCACCTACTTGGCCTTGGCGCTGCTCCCTGGCTTGGGCCAGGGTCGGAGCGTCCTTCTTGGGTAATTTCTGTGATATTTGTCGGGCATTGAAACCTTCGGGGAGGGCCCTGCCCCAACACAGTAAGAAACACCTCCATTGCTTTTGGGACCAGGAGAGAGCACATTCCTCCTGCTTCCTTGGCCGCTCAATGGTTGTCAAGAATTCAGCTTCAGCCAAGCTCCTTTTGGCCGAGGAATGGGTCACTGTGATAGGGTTGAAAAAGACCCTGTCCCATTTGTTATGTAGAAAGAGTTAAATGCGAGGATCTATTTTGTCCTTTTCTGTTCTGTCTGTTGTCTGTCTGACTGTGCAGTCAAATTTTCTTATGAGACCTAGGAACTGGTCACTCCGACGGTCTCGCTACCCCCCCCCCCCATGATATCTCTCTGCCTTCACTTGCTGTTTCTATCTTTTCTTCCCCTTGCGTATCTGAAGTTATTAAATCTGTGTGAATCCTTATGTGAAACTGGAATCCCTTGGTTGTATCATTGAAATGATTGCAAAAAGCTATTTGGAGCTCAAGGGGTTGCCTTTCCCACAGCCAAGGCCATTATAGGCCATCATGTGACTGGCTCTGGAGCTTTGGCACCATCCAGCCTCCTGATGGGCATCCTCAGCCCATATAGTCTGCAAGTACGCAGTCCCTACTGGCTCTCTGCCCAGATATTCTGACCACATCTCAGCTGAGGGTCTGGTCTCTTGATTCCGTTTTCCAGAAATCTAACAATAATGATACGTGGACAAGCCCCCTCGACAAGGAGTCAAGAAGCTTGACTGCATGGCTAACAAAGTCTATGTTGCATCCTCCCCTGGTCCCCGCCAGGTGATCTATGACTTGATGATGGCCTACTTCAGTCACTGCCACTGGGAGTGCTCGATAATGTCCTCCCTTACCTTCCTGCCGACAAGCAGCTCCTGGTGAAGGTCATCCAAGACCAAGGTCAAGCACCGGCTAAACACCAGCTCCAGATGACTTTGGATATTGGTGACTTCTGCGCCCATGCCATGACAGCGTCTGTCACGATGTATTGCAGTACCTGGCTGAGGATCTCCACCTTCAAGGCGGATACACTCTACACAAGTTGGCCAATATTCCTTCTTGGGCATCAATCTGTTTGACCTGGGGTGGATGGGCATCTCACGAGGACTGAAAAGTTTAATGCAACCCTGGATTCTGTGCCTTAATCTCAGAAGGATCAGAAGGGTCAAAACTAAAGCAGAAGGCCTTTCAATTTTGGCCCTTTCAGCCACAGCAGTCTTGGTAGTAACAGCCCAAGCAGGGGCAATTCCAAGCCTGGCACCCCAAGGCCAAGTTCTCTGGCCAGGGCCCAAAAAGGTGGGGTGGGGAAATGGTGGCCCTCTGACCCTCAGCAGTCAGTGCCCTTTCCAAAGCTGCCCAGTGACTGGTTGGGACCCTGCCTGTCCAGACCCTGACTCAGCCCCTGGTGGTGGTGGTGGGGGGGATCAGCTTCACCATTTCTGGCTGCACTGGTCTGTCATTACTTATGGACAAGTGGGTTCTCAAAGTGGTTGGCAGAGGGTTGTCTCTCGATTTAGAGACCCTTCCACCCTACCGATAACACACTCCAATGGAGTCCTCCGTGTTAGAGGACATGCTGTCTGTCCTCAGGGATGATGTTGCTCAGCTCCTCACAAGAGGAGCAATAGCTCATGTCCCAGATGCCCTGTCAAGTCAGGGGTATGTGTCCTTGTACTTCCTGGTCCAGGAATGGACAGGAGGCTAGCGCCCCATACTGGGTCTTCACAATCTGAACCAGTTTCTAAGGAAGCGCAAGTTCAGGATGGTCACAATGAACCTGATAATACTATCTCTGGAGCAGAGCATGTAGTTTTGCTCCCTGGACCTCCAGGATGCGTTTTTCCACATCCCGGTCTGTCCATCCCACTTGTGGTACACAGAAGGGTGCTCTGTCATTTCCAGGTCATGCCATTTGGCCTCTCAGTGCCAAGAATCTTCACCAAGTGCATTGCAGTGGTGACATCGTTTCTGCCATGCCAGGACATCAGGGTTTGTCCCTATCTGGATGACTGGCTGATAGCTGGGCTGTCCAAAGAGGCAGTGGAGTGGTCCAGGACCTGGCCCATCCAAGTCTGAGCTGATCCCCTCACTGGAGAATCACTTTATCGGGGCAGAGCTAGACTCCCTATGGGCTGACGCCTGCCTCCCAGTGGACTGGGCATCAGATCGTACCTCCTTTCCCTGAACATTTCAGATTGGTGACTTGCGCCCTGCCTGGAACTTCATGAGGCTACTGGGGTTTATGGCATCTTGCACCAATGTGGTCTGGTGGACTTGCTGGGAGATGCGGCACCTCCAGTGGGAGTTGGGCTGTCAGTGGTCCCAATGTCTAGGACAGCTGGACCAGCCAGTCACAGTGACCCAGCCGATGTGTGATGCCATCCAGTGGTGGCTGATCCCAGAACATCTGGAAAGAGTTCTTTTTGTCCGCCCAGAGCTAACCATCATCCTTATGACAGATGTGTATCCAGTGGGATGGGGAGTGCATATGGGAGACCACAGCACCCTTGGGTTAGTGATCACCCATGTAGTCTCATCACCACATCAACTTGCTGGAACCCATGCAGTGCAGCTAGCTCTGACTGAATGCTCTCTGCTAGTCAGGGTCAGGTCAAATCCAGACAGAAAACACCATGACCATGCCCTACCTGAACAGGCAGGGCAGAATGCACTCCTTCCATTGTGTCAGAGAGCATCTGCACCTGGACCTTCATACATAGCCTGGGTGCAGATCTCTTTGCGGTTCAAGTTGCAGGGACAGTCAGCTGGCAGATGCTCTCAGCTGAGTAGGTGAGAAGTTGCATGAGTGGTCCCTGCATCAGGTGGTGGTGACCCACCTGTTCTCTTTATTGGTCACCCCTCTGGTGGACCTGTTTGCCTCCTGGGACAGCACAAAACTGAGGGTATTCTGTGCCTGCCTCCCACAATCTGGGACAGTGGTGAGGGATGCCTTTGTAAGACTTTGGACTCTGGGCCTCCTGTATGCCTTTCCTCCTTTTCACCTGATCCAAAAGGTGGTGGTCAAGGTGCGGAGTGACAAAGCATGGATGATCTTCATAGCCCTGGACTGGCCTCACCAGTTCTGATACCCAGAATTCTATTTTTTTTTTTTTTTTTTCTATTTTCTATTTCTGCTCCTGTTGCCTCTGTCAGCCATCTGCTCTGGTCATGGACCCCTGGTGCCCCCACCTCCGGATATGTAGCTGAATCCCCCGGTCATCCCTGGCTAACCCCCCAGAGAGCAGGGCCACGGGCCCGACCTCAAATCGGGCCGTGGAATCAGGATTGGTTGGGGATCAGCCTCAAGGCTGATCAGGGCTCCCAGGGGCGGAGCGCCACTGAAACGGGTAGGCACAGGATTTTTCCTCCTGTCTCTTTAAACAGGATGGGGACATGCAATGACGACTGCATCCGCCCCATCCTGGCTTCCTGTTATGCCCGACGTGGTGCAGCCACCCAACTCCGCTTAGGTGGCGCTACCGGCCGAAGTGCCACCCTCTGCCTCCCCCAGGGAAGGAGAGCTATCCAGGATGCTCAATCTCCTCCGCCAAGCCGGGTCCTCCGACACCCAGGTCCGCTTCAACCCGATCGCCCGCATCGCAAGCGGAAATCCAACCGCTGCGCCGACGGACCGACCCTGATACCCAGAATTCTGATACCCGGATCTCCTCAGCAGCAGGCCTTTATGACAGTTGCCTCTTCACCTGGATCTGCTGACCGGACAACAGAGGAATGTCCTGCACCTGGACCTTCAGTCCCTGCACTTCACAGCCTGGTTCCTGAGCAGCTAGAGTTCCAGGCTCTAGGTCTTTCAGAGAGTGTTCTCCACAATGTGGAGGCTTCTCATAAAGAGAAGACTCATCAGTGTTATGCCTTCAAATGGAAGCATTTTTCCATTTGGTTTCAGGTCCAGGAGCTCTACCCCTGACCTGGCCTGTGGCTAGCATCTTGGAATACCTCTGGCACTTGTCCGAGCTGGGACTGCATGTGATGACCCTTAAGTTTCACCTGGAAGCCATCTTTACGCCCGGGCACAGGCTGGTATGGTGATGGTGGTGGTGCAGGAGAACGAGTCGGACGCTCTTTAAGGGGGCTCACTCACTTGTCCCTGCTGGTGTGTGAGCCACCACCATCTTGGGACTTACTGTTTGCACTGGCAGTGCTCATGGGCAAGGATTTCAAGCCTGCGCACAAGTGAGATGTCACACCAGTCTTGGAAGACGGCCTTCTTGGTGGCCACATACATCAACGGGAGGATTAGTGAACTCCAGGTGCTCTTGATGGAGCTTCTTTGTCTGTCTTCCACAGGGACAAGGTAGTCCTTCGCCTGACACGGAGTTCTTCCTAAAGGTTGCTCTAGGGAGTTCCAGCTTAACCAGTTGATTACCTTTCCAGTTACGTACATTAACCCATCTTTGGAGGCCAAACGCAGGCTCCATTCTCTGGACCTGCAGCAGGCACTCTCTTAGTATGTGGAGCATATGGCTGGAGTATGGAGTGAGGTTCGCCAGCTGTTTGTTACATACACTGAAACCACTCCTGGCAGACTGACAACTAAGTGGACGACTGACAGGTGGATCACTTCTTGCATCGACTTCTGTTACAGGTTGGCTGGTATGGAGCCCTCAGTAGGGCTCAGGGCTCATTCCACCAGACAGACCACTGCCTCAGTGGCTGCTTTCTGGGACATCCCTATTCAGGAGATCTACAGGGCTGCCGTCTGCAAGTCAACACACACCTTCATCTCTCATTACAACATTGATCTTGAATCTCACCAGGATGCTGCTTTTGGGGCCTCGGTTCTCCAGTCTCTGTTTGCCGACTAGGAGTGCATCTTGCCCCCTCCTTCCAGAGAACTGCTGGAAGTCTGCCAGTGTGTGGATGTAAACCATATCCATGCCTCTAGAAAAACAGGTTACTCACCTGTAACCGTAATTCCAGGAGTGGTATATGGTTCACATCCACAGTACACACCTGGCCTCCCCTTGCAAGTGGCACACGGATCCCTGCAGCTAGCATACAAGATCTGATATCATGGGGCAGAGCCGAGGATATACCGCCACAGTGGTGTGGAGACGCTTTTGCTTAAAGATGGTCGGGTGAATCATCAATCAAGGAAGAACTGCTAATGTGTGGATGTGAATCATATACCACTCTTAGAACTATAGTTACAGGTGAGTAACCTTTTTTTTTGGGGGGGGGGACTTAAATGCCTAATCAGGGTGGGGGTGGGACTGGTGTTTTCCTTTTAAAGACACCATAGAAGCTGGGATGAGGAAAGAAAGCCAACAGGCTTTCATTTTCAATTTGCAGTAAATATTTAAGATGGGGCATGAAGGCTGTACATGGTTGAATACAATAAGTTTTTCCATGATAATGTTGTAGGACCCTTAGTAGCACTGAGGCTTGTTAACAGGATATTTTAAGAACTACGTTTTAAACTTTTGGGTCTGACATTTGACAGTGAACAACTGGTTATCTACATTAACATGGCACAATATGCTTTTCTGCTGTGGATCAGTTTGTAAGTTCTACTTATAGAAACATAGAAGTTGATGGCAGATAAGGACCCCAAGGCCCATCCAGTCTGCCCATTTCTTTTCTGCCTTATAAATGTGCCATCGGCCCCTTTGCTCTGTCCAGTGGCCTATCTAGTCATACTCATCTGTATTGCTCCCTTATGCCTATCTCATGTGCCTGTTTGAAGCCCTGCACTGTATTCATAGCCACCACTTTCCTGAGGGTAGACTGCTCCATGCATCCACCACCTTTCTGTGAAAAGAATTTCCTCACATTCCTCTTAACTGCCTCCTCTAATCTCATGCTGTGTCCTCTTGTCCTGCTATTTTTCTTATATTTAAACATGTTAGACTCTTTCACCTTGTTAATGCCCTTAAGGTGTTTGAATGTTTCGATCATATCACCTCTCCCTCCTTTGCTCAAGGGTATACATGTTGAGCTCCGTTAATCTGTCCTCATATGTCTTCTGATGCAGTCCATTGCCACAGGTTGCCTTCTCTGGACTGCCCTTGAGTTAATGTCCTTGTGAAGGTGTGGCCTCCAGTACTGCACGACTACCCAGATGGGGCCTAACCATTGTCTTGTGAAGAGGGAAATTAATAAACATAAAAAAAAAAAAAAAAAAAAAAAAACACCAACAGAGACGCAAGACAGTGCTAGCGAGAAAGGTAAAACCTGGAAAGTGGGAGTTCCACACTGGGAATTGAACCCAAGCCCCACCCCACCCATCCCACCCCACTACTGCTTGGTAGCTTGTAGCTCTACTGCTGTAATAAAGCTCCTTGACAAAGTTGGGAGAGAGCACAGTGTTTTAGACTGTCAAGGATGATGAGATGGTCAGCTGTTGTGACCTCTCAGCTCTGGTTAAGAAGGATAAGGATGCAGAACTCACTGGATCAATTTGGCATGTGGATGTTGAAAATCTTGCTGCGTTATTTAGTCCCAGTATATCTGAAGACTGTTTGGTTATTACTGTCTTTACTAGCGTATTGAATAGTACACAAACTGAGTCTTCTGGCTTCAGAGCAGCAGTCCAAGGAGGGAGCCAGGTCGGGGCCTGTTAGGATTGCTTTACAGTCCAGCCCCCTTCATTACTATCTGCTTACTCATGGTATGTTTAAAGCAGCAGTGTATGTTAAATAGTTTTGTTGTCCTTATTTGAAGTGAATAGTGAGAGTGTTAAAGGAGGTGTACCTGGAGAGTTGAAGCCCCGACCGCTGCACAGATCGGGGCTTCAACTCTCCGATCCCTGGAAGCACCATTGCAAATAATTACATTTTTTACCTTTTCACTTGTAAAATGTGGAATAAGCTGTGATGGCCTCGCATTTTGAGTATGGCGCTATGTGAACCCCACGAAATCTCACTTGTATTACTGTGAGATGATGACGTGTCGTTACCCTTGCCATTACATTGTCCCTATGTGCGGAAATAAAAGTAAGTAGATATGTCCCATACCAAGCTCCGTTTTTACTTAATTTGCCTAAATCCCATGTGTATGTATGCAAGATCCCAGGGGGGTTCCACAGCGCCATATTCAAAATGTCAGAGCCATTGTAGCTTATTCCACATTTTACGAGTGAAAAGGTGAAAAATTTAATTATTTGCAGTGGTGCTTCCGGGGGAGATTGGAGAGTTGAAACCCCGATCTGTGCAGCGGTCAGGGCTTCAACTCTCCAGGTAGTTCTCCTTTAATTTCTGCCAGTGTTTTTCTGTTTGTTTTTTTGCTTGGTTTTGTGTTGCTAATTGAAATTTACACTGTCTACACACAAACTTTTGTTAGGATGGCCATTTTGAATCAGTTCTTTGGAGCTGGCAGTTCCCAATGGTTCTTAGCGCAAAGTTTGGAAAAAAAAAAGATTAAAAGACATGCATTTTTTATTTCTTTATTATAAACTGGTTACAAAAATCCTTCAATCTGACTGGCTAAGAACCCATTTCATGTGTATTACGTACTCATATAAAAAAGACCAAGCAACACACATGACCAAGCATTCAATATCACTACGCACCTTAGAAAACCTATAGTTGTTACATGTACTGTAAAAAAAGGTCAAAGAAATGTTTTTCTATTTAATAGTTGCTACTGTACATCTATTGTTGGAAAAAGGTTAATGGAATGTTTTCTATTTAATAGTTGCTACATCTACTGTTCCATTTCTTATTTAAAAAAAGTTGAAAAGAAACAGAAAACTCTTAAGTAAAGCACAGTACTACTGAATGAAAAAGGAACTATTTTTTCTGTTCATACAAATCAATTTATGAAAATCCAAAAAGCCTCATTATCGTCTACACTACTTTTTGTGTTACAGTCCCGTTCATAATAGCAGTAATGCACTCCAGGGTTGTGGTATATCATGGGATAGTGTCACTTCTTGGGTGTTGGACGCACTTGGCCTGCGACCCCATGCCCAACCACTTGAGGCGTGATGATATCTCAAAATATACCATACCCTGTTGTGCATTATTGCTTAATTATAAAATGACCAGCGTGTTTGACAGACAAAAAAAGAAACCCTACATGGCCATAACCACAGCACACAGCAGGACTGTAGCAGACAAAATAATCTCAAGTGCATAAAAACTATCTCCTCTCATGCACTGCTGCTTTAAAATGTTAAAATGTATCACACAAAAATCTTGATGAAGCTGACCCTTTTTTTTTTTTTTCGAATTCTGTTTTTGCACCTCCACACCCGGGCATCCTTCCGAGGTGTCCTCACGGCAGCTGCCTGTACTGCTGGCCTGAATCCTGCATTGCCCGGAGCGACTCCCCCTACCACCCCGGCAGACCTAGCCCCCTGAATCACCCCCAGGTGGGCCCGTCCTCCCACGATGGCCTTTCTGAGATTAGAGAGGTCTTACCTGGATAGCGGGTCAGCTGTGGAGTCCCCCGAGCTCGGGGCTGACATTGGGATGTGGGCTGCGTCCTTGGAACCCCCATCATCTCCACGAGTGTGGTAGGGGATTTTTCTGCTTGTGTTGTCCCCTAGGAGTGTGGCGTGCAATGGTGCCTGCGCATGGCTACCCTGCTGGGGCCTGCCGCACTCCTCCCCGTTACGTAGACTGTGTACCTGTAGTGCCCCTCGATCTCCTTCGGGGGACACCAGGTCACTGGTCATCCCCGGATCCTTCCCCCAAGGAAAGGAGAGCAGTCCTTGGATGCTCAGTCCTTTCCTGCCCCTCCAAACCCGGCCCCCGAGTCTGTCCTCAAACCCGGGTCACGTGTGGCGCAGGTGTGACGCCCAGCACCTCAACCCTTAGCGCCACCAGGCCAATGAGGCGGACCTTGACCCCACTCTTTGCAGATCACCCATGTAATTAATCGCTTTTTAAAATCAAGGTATTTATTCTCCCAGGCAAGTTGCTTCCAATCAGAATTTGGTCACCAGCGAGCCACACGGACTGGCCATGCTGGCCCCAAGTTTCTCCCTCATGGCTGGGCCAACAGAGGGGCATCATCCCCTGCCAGGTAAACATCTGGTATGGGGATAGGATCCAGAGTGTGCTGGTGCTTTAATCCTTGGTGGCCACCATTTCCTCTGGGTTTCTGCCCTCCTGCAGACGGTGCCAGCAAGGGTCTTCCAGGTGTGCGAGAGACAATGCCTCCCACTAGACTGTGGGTGCCTCTCCTCATGCTTCCCTCCATGGACAACAGGGCAGCAGTAGAGTGGGGCACACATCCCTTCCTCCCCGGGAGGCTGGGGGCTTTAATAACTTTCTAATGACTGATGATTGTTGGCACAACAGACCTTGACTCTGGCTAGCCTTGACACCTTGGTAACTGAACAGCACTGCTTATACTCATCTCATGGAATTAAGACACTGCAGTAATGTGGAATTTTGACTGGTAATGTGTTGGGATCCTGTCTGAGCCAGACAGTGTCATGCCTCTCAACTGCCCCTGATTTTTTGCTTTTGAATCGAACAAACTGAAGGTGGACTAGACCTCAGATAGTCTGCTGAAATGCCTGAGATACTGAGCAATTAACATATTTCTACTTCGGTCTCTCTCTCGCTCTCGCTCTCATGCTTTCTGTTTCAGGGAGCCTCACGGCTGGAGCTGATGGTAGAGAAGCAGGAGGCAGCCCGCACCTGGAGCAGGAGCGAGAGGAACTGCTGCAGAAGTTTGAGTCTGAGAAGATGGAGCTGAACCAGGAACTTATCGCCTGCAGCAGGAGAGGGATGAGAGCCTTCTGCTGGCAGGAGAACGAGAAGCTAGCACGCATGCGAGCTGGATCATACCTTTCTCTCAGTTCGAGTTGTTCTGGCCTGAGAAGATGACAATCACATTGGATTGTGCTTCGTATCTTCACAGCTCATTCTTTCATGGTTCTCCTATGCCATACTCTTTAGTGAAGTTAGTCTTAATAAAGCTAAGCCTAAAGGGAGCGACAGTTTTCTCTAAAACTATTTTTCCTTAAACTGTACTGTCTTTTACTTAAGACACATCCTTCTTCAACCTGTAGTGGACAGTTGCATAAACAGTGGCCTTATGCTTTGCTCTGTATACTCTCTCAAGTACCTGAACATGTCACAATCCCCCCTATAATTTATAAGGAGCAGCAGCTTTCTCTGCAGCTTTTCTTGTCACTCCGTTTACTGTCTGGTACCTCAGTAGGTCACGCTGTGCCGCCCGGCAATATACAGGGATCAGCAGCTCTCTCTGCAGCTTTTCCCTTCACTCTGTGTACTGTCTGGTACCTCAGGAGATCACATCCTCCCAGAGTACGCAGGTATAAGCAGCTCTCTCTGCGGCTTTTCTCTTCACGCTATGCACTGTCTGATACCTCAGGAGATCACTTCCTCCCAGAGTACACAGGTATAAGCAGCTCTCTCTGCAGCTTTTCCCTTCACTCTGTGTACTGTCTGGTACCTCAGGGGGTCAGTTCCTCCCACAATATACAGGGATCAGCAGCTCCCTCTGTGGCTTTTCTCTTCACTCTGTGTACTGATACCTTAGGGGGTCCCTTCCTCCCACTATATACAGAGATCAGCAGCTCTCTGCAGCTTTTCTCTTCACTCTGTGTACTGTCTGGTACCTCAGGGGATCACTTCCTCCCACAGTGTACGGAGATCAGCAGCTCTCTCTGTGGCTTTTCTCTTCACTCTGTGCACTGTCTGATACCTCGGGGATCACTTCCTCCCCCAGTATACAGGGATCAGTAGCTCTCTCTACAGCTTTTCTCTTCACTCTGTGTACTGTCTGGTACCTCAGGGGGGTCACTTCCTCCTACAGTATCCAGGTATCAGCAGCTTTCTCTGCTGCTTTTCTTTTTTTTTTTAACTCAGCTTTATTCAAATTGTCATAAACCTTCAGTCACATACAGCATTATGGCTGCAACATTTGACCTCTTAGTTATACATATCTAATGATGAGTTCATACTATTTCCGCACCCTTCACACATTTGAACTGACCAGATTCCTATCCTTGTTGTCTCCTTATATTTAAGGGAGACTTGTCTTCTATGTTATCTCCTTAGTCTGAACTCATCCTTGTTATTTATGCCACAATGTAACTTTAATATTAAATAGAACCTTTTAAGTGTAAAACTGTACATTACCATTAATAAGGCTTTATAAACTTTGTAAACATTAGACTCTTAAAGACTCTCAGAAAGAAAAGCAAAAGAGAAAAGAGAAACCACCACACCTAGATTTGTCATTTGGCATTACTTACATGGCTCTGTCTAGCAATCATCCATGTTTGGGAATAATTCAGGTCCTAATACCAGTATGTGAAGAGGTTACCTGCATATACCCATTAGCCTGGCTTGGGGAAAATGGATAAAGAAAAGAAGAGTAGGTATGTGGAGCCTGATTCTGCTGCCTCTGGACCTTCTGGCGGTGATGAGGATGGTACCCTCCGGTTTCATGCTCCTGCTCCTACAATAGAATACAGTAGAATAAGTTATGTATGAATATCAGCTTGTTTCAGAGACATCTGGAGGCCTTGATGAGTTCTTTGGGGGTCACTGGGCCCATTTGACCCTCATACCACAGGTCTCATCCTCTATCTTTCCGTGTTTCTCTTCTGACAGGCGTAACTTGGCTGTAATGAATTCCATTTCTTTTACATTAATTATTCTGCCTAGCCAATCTTCCCTGGATGGCGGGTTTGCACTGAGGCCATGTGAGGTGAGACATTTCTGTGCCATCAACATACACACCAGGACCACCTGTCTGGTGTCTGGAGGCAGCTTGGTTACACCAGGTAGTCCCAGGATCCACTGTGTGAATTCCAGTGGGATATCTATACCTGTGATCTCCTGCGTTGTCTTTTGTACCATTTCCCAAAACGGGACTATGATAGGGCATTGCCAAAAGATGTGCTAGTGGGTATCTTTTCCACCACACTGCCTCTAGCACCTATCTGTATTAGTGGCTTGGTAGTGCCTATTAATTGTTGGTGTTCTGAAAAAGCAGGTCAGAATCTTTCAATAGAATTCCCTCCACAGGGGCCCAAAGTAACCCTCCAGTTCTTCTGCAACCTAAGTGTCTGTCATTCTCTTGGATGGTTACACCTGTTTCTTTCTCCCAGCCTTCTTTAATTCTTAAAAGAGTGATTCACTGACTCTTTTGTAGTAATCTGTAAATGCCCGCTATGTATAATCGAGGGTCCCTTAGTTTCACCATCCAATAGGTGTACTCCTCCCAATCTGTTGTGGGTCTGTTTGATTTTTCTAAGTTTCCGGGGGTATTGATAAGGTGTCTAGTTTGTAGGTACCTCAGAAATTCCGAATTCCCACCCAAAGTTTTTTCACCCTGCTAAATGTTATACATTGTCCTTGTTCTAGGAATTGTGTAATTTAGTTACACCCACACTTTCCCACTTTGCATATCCTTTATCTAGTTTCGGTGGTATAAAGTCAGGATCATATCTGATGAGGGACGTAGGGCCCAGCCCATTTGGGGAGTGGGTGGCATGATGTATTTTTTGCAACCTTCTTGTACTTTGCCTCACCCATTGGTTTCTAACTGGGTTTACTATTTCTTGGGGGATTGTTGCAAGTGCTAGGGTGAATAGTGGCTGTCCCCCTACTGCTGCATCCTCCATTTCATACCACCCTTAGTCTGATCTTTGTTTGCTCAGCAACTGCTGTGTTGTGCTGCCAGGTAAGTACTTTTCAAGTCTGGGAGGGCAAGGCTGCTCTGATCCCTTGGGAGGTTTAATATATATCAAGCTGTCCTGGGGTGTTTCCCAGTCCATACAAATTTTGGGATCCTAATGGTGACCTTACTCCAGAATCTCTGTGGGATTGCTGTGGGGATCGTTTGGAAGAGGAGAATACTTGGCAGCACATTCATTTTCACTGTATCGATTCTGCCCACCATGGATAGGCGTAACAAACGCCATCTCGCCAGGTCTGCTTCTACCACTTCTGAAAGCCTCTCATAATTTAGTTGAAACAACTTCTTTAGATTGGGGGAAATGTGTATGCCCAAGTAGTTAATTCCCTCTCTTGCCGCCCAGCTAAAGGGGAAAGTATCTTAGAAGCCCTTTGGTGGTTGCCCACTAACTATGAGTGTTTCCGATTTCGTATAATATATTTTATACCCCGATATTTGGCCAGACTGTGTCAGATGGTTCACCATTCTTGGGACTGTTTGATCTGGGTGGCTTAAGAAAAATATAGAGTCGTCGGTATATAGCAAGACTTTCTGTTCTGACCCCCCTCCCCCCACCATGATCCCTTCCATTTGGGAATCTTGTCTTATTTTAAGGGCTAGCAGTTCAAGGCAGATGGCAAATAAAAGCGGGGACAGGGTGCACCCCTGACTGGTAACTCTGGACAGGCTGAATGGTAGGGAATTAATGCCATTAACCCTGACCTACACATTCGGATTATTATATAGGGACCTGATATTGTCTACAAATTTAGGGTTGAATTGCATCCTTTCTGTGATTATTAACAGAAATTGGCTGGCAAGTAACCCTATCGAACGCTTTCTCTGCATCCATGGAGATAGCTATTAGAAAGGGTCCATGTTTCTCCTGGCCAGTTAGTATATTTAGAGTCTCTTATATTATATTGTAGGTATCTTCCTGCTATGAATCCCGTTTGGTCTTTATGTATTATTTTGTGTATTATCTTTTGCATTCTGTTGGCCAGGATACCTGTGAACACCTTCAAATCTGTGTTTAATATCAATTAATCAAAATCTTTATTTACCCAGGTGATCACCATTGAGCAAGCTCATTTACAAGGTGGACCTGAAGTTTGCAAGGATGAGGGTACAGAATAGAGTAAAAGTAAAATATACATAAAACAGTAGCAAGACGTATGCAACAAAATATATACAGTATAAAAATAAAGGTAAATAATATATACAGAGATGCCTTTATAATCCTATCCATCAATAACACGTTCATAACCTGTAAAGGAGTCCCTGGGATATGGAAGCGCCGCATAGGAGGCAGGGGCGCTGGCAGAAAGATTCTGGGATACTAAGCAGATGGTATCAGGGCATTAGAGTGGGCATGGGGGGTGTTGCAGTGAGTACGTAGTACCAGTAGGACTGGAATGGACTGGGATGAACCAATAGTACCGTGGGACTAGAAATGGACTGAGGGAGGGGGAGTAATATGGATATTGGCCTGTAGGAACTGGGTCTGTGGTTCTTTGCCTCATTTGGGGAGCAGTGATAGAGCACCAAGATAGAGTAGTCGATAGAGAGAAGGACGGGGTAAATGGAGAAAAAGACAAAGGCAGTAGGGACAGGGATGGGGCAAAAAGAAATAAAGCCATAAAAAATGGAAGGTAATGAGTACCAATGCCCATAGTCTAGGTAAAAAGCTCCCTGAAATGGTGGCTTTGATGGAAGAGGGATGCGTGGATATTGTGGCAGTCACAGAAACATGGTACACAGAGAACCATGACTGAGATGTCAACATACCAGGTACACAATCTACGGAGGGACAGGGAGGGAAGAAGAGGAGGAGGAGTAGCTCTATGTAAGGGAAGGATCAAAGCAACAGAGTTAAAGGGTAAACGGGAGGAGAGGAGGCACTGTGGGTCACCCTGGAGACTGGAAATGGTCTAATAACCTAATAGGGGTTGTATACAGACCCCTGCCTTAGGAAGGAAATGGACAAGGAAATGATAGAAGGCATTCTTGGGATGGCAGAGAAAGGGGAGATATTGCTGATGGGGGACCTGAATATGCCAGATGTTGACTGGAGCACCTTTACTGCAGTCACATCGAAGAGCAGGGCAACTCTTAAAACTGAAGGTGGATAAAGCAATGGGGCCTGATGGGATTCACCCCAGAATTCTAAAAGAACTAAGGGAAGAACTAGTAACACCACTGACTACCCTTTTTAATAAATCATGGGAGGATGGTGTGGTACCTGAGGACTGGAGGAAGGCGGATGTGATTCCCCTTCACAAAAGTGGGAGCAAGACAGAGGCCGGAAACTACAGATCTGTCAGTTTGACCTCAGTGGTAGGGAAAATGATGGAATCACTTCTGAAGGAAAGAATTGTTGAGTACCTAGAGGCCAGTGGGGCACAGGACCCAAGGCAGCGTGGATTCACTGCGGAAAGGTCACGTCAGACAAATCTAATTGATTTATTTGACTGGGTGACCAAAGCAGTAGACAGGGAGGGGCTGTGGACATGGCCTACCTAGACTTTAGCAAGGCATTTGACACAGTCCCGCACAAAAGATTAATAAACAAATTAGCCAGCCTGGGAGTGGGTCCAAGGTTGTAGCCTGGGAAACACTGGTTGGACAACAGGACACAGCGGGTAATAGTAAATGGAGTGCACAGTGAAGAAAGGAGGGTTACTAGTGGGGTACACAGGGTTCTGTGTGGCGGTCCTTTTAATGGTTTTGTAAGTGACATTGCAGAGGGACTAGAAGGGAAAGTATGTCTCTTTGCAGATGACACAAAGATCTGCAACAGGGTTGATACACAAGGTGAAGTGGAAAGGATGAAAAGGGACTTGGCAAGGTTGGAGGAATGGTCAAATGTATGGCAGCTTAGATTCAGTGCAAAGAAGTGCAAAGTAATGCACCTGGGAAACAAAAACCCAAGGGAAGAATATGCAATGCAGGGTAAGATACTGACAACTACAAAAATGGAAAGGGACTTGGGAGTAGTCATATCAGATGACCTAAAGGTGGGCCAGCAGCGTGAGAAGGCAGTAAGGAGGGCTGGGCGGATACTGGGATGCATAGGGAGAGGCATCACCAGTAGAAAACAGGAAGTTGTTGGCCCTTTGTACAGACAGTTGGTAAGACCACATCTGGAGTACTGTGTACAGTTCTGGAGACCCCATCTCCGCAAAGGCATGGACAGGGTGGATGCTGTCCAGAGGAGGGCACCAAAATGATGCAGGGTCTGCATCAGAAGTCATATGAAGAAAGACTAAAGGAACTAAAGAAGTATAGCCTCGAGGAAAGGAGGGAGGGGGGACATGATAGAAACTTTCAAATACCTCAAAGGAATCAGCAAAGTCCAAGAGGGTAGCATCTTCAGAAAAGAGATGCAAAAACAAAAGTACAATTTGAAGGTGGGGGACGGCCCAGAGATAATATGAGGAAGTATTTCCTTCACAGAAAGGGCTGTGGATACATGGAACAGTCTTCCTGAGGAGGTCGGAGTCAAAAACAGTGGGGAATTCAAGATGCATGGGACAGACATAAGGCAATTCTAGTGGGGGGTAGGAGAAGTAGGCTGTTGGTTAACTAGGATCTGCAGCTTGTCCGTTAGGTAGAAATGGGCAGGCGTGGTGGGCCAAGCGATCCTTATCTGCCGTCAAATTCTATGTTTCAGTGAGATCTGTGCCTAACGCCACAAATCTGGGATGCTCTCACCTGCTTGAATTTCTCCATAGGCCTGCTGCAGTAGGGGAGCTAGACTGGTGGCAAACATTTTGTAAAACTCTGCCTGGAAACCATCTAGTCCCGGGGATTTGCTGTTTTTCAGTTGTTTTAGTTTACCTATAATTTCCTGCAGTTCTACTCCTTCCTCTAGATTTTTTGCATGAGGTTCCGCTAGGCCCGGGACAGCCAGATCTGCGAAAAAGGTCTGTACTTGCTGTAGCAAGAGAAGGCCATACCTTATCATGTTGGGCATGTTTTATATATTTTTTGTATGTGAGAAATGCATCAGATGCCAGGGCAGCCCAATGTAAGTGAAAGGGATCATGGGTACAGACCGTGGGCCCTGTAGACTGATGTGATTTTCTTGTTACTACAGAAAAAAACTGTTTTCTGCTAGCAGAGGCTAGAGTTAATCAAACTATCTAAAAGGAGACAAAAGACTAATTAAGCAGAGCTGGCTAGCAGGCAGGTCCATTTGTGTCTCAGTGGACCACAGCATCATCTGGTGCCTCTTTGTCTTATCTTTCCTTTGTTTTCAGAGGTCTACTCTCAGCTAATTTTGTTACCAATAAATGGGCTACTATTTAAGTAAACAACTGTATTGGGTACAGTTTAATTTCAGCTATCTCCCAGCAGGAAGGCTGGAATGTTCCCCAAGAAATCTGGTTTGAGCTAGCTGACCCGAGTCTTTTTTTTTCTTATATTAAGAAACTCATATCTGTGATATTGTAATGAAATGCTAAACTCGGATTGGTTAGATAACCACAGAAACAGAATGCTAGCCAGTCACAGGGCAGCCATTATCCAATGGACCTGCCCTTTGGAAAACCCTTAAAACCAGGAGGCAAAGAGGTATCTGAGCCTTTTTTAGTTTTAGCCTTGTAGCTTGAGGCCTTGCCACTGTTGCATCTGGGCCTTTTTTCAGTTTTCAAGCTTGTAGCCTTTTGCATTTTGGGACCCTGCCTGTCTGTCTGCTTAGCAGAGCAGAGACAAGTTCTTTTCAAGAACATTCTCCTGGACTACCAAGAAACAAGATCTTCATCTGCCACTTCTAAGGACTTTGCACTTAAAAATTCAACCACTAAGGACTTGAGGTAGACTTTACATCTTAGAGTTTTAAAGTGTAGGTTTTTATGTATATTTTCCATTTTATTTCCAATATATTTGTCTTTATGTTATTTATTGCATTCATTAATTTAACTAGTAAAGCTTTTGACTTATTTTAAAAATAATTCTGTGTATGTCTGTTGTGTGGGTTGCCTTGGTAAGAGTTGTTCAAACGATACCACGCCTGTGTGACTGTTTTAAGGCCTAACACTACCAAAAGTGAAGTGTCACTAGGGACTTCTTGATGAAGGGAGAGGAGGAAATACTTAGGATCTCAAGAGGAGCCTGTGGGGGTTTGAACCAAGCACTGCATTTCTGAGGAAAGACACAGTAATAGGGTGTATAGGGCCCCCCAAAGCCTATACACACACACACACCTGTGGCTTCCTGGTTTGTGGTGCAGTGGCCGAGAGAGTACTACCCCAGGAACACAGACTCGAGACTGTATTTGTATCCCCCGCGCCGGAGAAGGGAATCTCTGAACCCACCCTCTCCCCCCACCACGTGCTAAGAGGGATTCAGCTGTGACAAGAGAATCCCACCCTCGGGAGTGGACTTGTGACACTTGTGTCTCAAATGTATCATTTGTGTCTTGAGTGTACAAGTCTTGATCGTATTGAGCAGAAATATTAACTGTTTCTCCCGGATTTCCTGTGTTCTGCTCCCCTTTCGTGGATGTTTCAGACTAAGGACTGCTCTGTTGCATTGCTGCTTCTGAAGTGTGTACGCTAGCAGATGCCCTGCCCTGTTCCCCCTTCATAATACATTTGCTGTACCCTCCTGTAGTTCCCTTCTATCTACAGTGTCAGCAGGGTCATTAATTCCCCGAGTTTCTTTTTTAGCTGATCTTTGATCCTCGAGTCTTGCGATATCTTATGATGGAATTCTAGGTCCACTATGGCATGGTCAAATGCCTGTTGTTGTGCTGCCCTTTGTTTTTGTTTTGTCAAGGCATATTCTATGATTACTTCCTTAGTACCCCTTTTAAGGCATCCCACCTTACTGCATGAGAGTAGATCCTTCTGGGTTCTCCTGCAGGAATGTTCAAATATAATTTCCTCTACTAGTTTCTTAAATTCCCTCAGTGTTAAGCAGACCTCGTTAAGTCTCCAGTTGGAGTTCGGATAGATGGCATGAGGTCAGTTTAGCAACACCGGCGGCGATCCGAGATGGTGCGTGGTAAAATTACACAGTCATCTACCACTTGACCCATTCTGAAGCTATAAAAACATGTCTATCCTTGAGTAGTTGTCATGTCTATCTGAAAATGTGTGTAATCCTTGGAGCTGCCATTTACCTGCATCCATACGTCTGTGATGCACAATTCTGTAGCTAGTCTCTTAAGTAGTTTGACTGACCGATCCTCTCTTCCTGCATTTCTTCCCCTTCTATCTTGCCTCCCCGAGATCACCGTATTAAAATACCCCTCTATCACACGTAAACTGTCTGGGTCTGTAATTGTATCTAATAGCACTCTTAAGGAAAATGGACCACTCTTTTTCTTCGTTACGGGCATTTAAGTTCAAAAAGGTGCACCTACTGTCTTCATGCCTTACCTGAAGCCTCATGTATCTGCCCTCTGGATCTAATTCTACCTTATTAATTAATATTGGGCTATCCCTCCAGATTAAAACAGCTGTCCCTCTTCTATATGGGTGCATTTCCCACAGTGCCGCATAAACCTCACCCACCCATTTGTGTTGCAGCTTATTGTGCTGAGATGTGTTTAGGTGGGTTTCCTGTAAGAACACCAGAGTTGCCCCTGTTTTCCCCAATTCTTGTAGGAGTTTTGTCCGCTTTATTGGGCTATTTAAGCCCCAAATGTTGTAAGTGATTAGCTTACGGTCTGCTATCCTGTCTTTTCATTTACAGTATCAAGCTTATCCTTGTACCAATGCCTTTTCTGAAACCTTGGCTCCTTATCCTCAGTACCGTCTTCTCAATGTGCCCTTTTCTGCAGGTATGCTTGGACCCCCCATGCTCTTTCAGGCTTCAAACCAGCAACCTTCATTCCCTTGTTTCTTGCCCTTTCCAAGAGTCTTTCTGTGCCCAAATGAAAAAACATTGTAATATAACAACCACATAACTCATGAACAGTAACTGTAAACTTGTACTTTGCTTAGTAACTGTTTCACTTGTGTCTTCTCCTCCCTCCTCCCTTCCATCAGTGGCACTTCCCCCTGTTACCACTATGATCTGGTTTGGTGACAGGTAGTACAGCAAGAATCGCTGTACTATCCCACTGTAAAGATTTATTTCTCCTGGCAGTAGTGCTTGCCAACCTTTGCTATAAGGAAACTTACAGATTTCCCCCTTCTGGAAACCGACTCTGTTTCATTTTTATCTACAGGCACTGCGTGTTAACCTTAAATGACAGCTTGGCACTTTGTTCTCCTCCTTCCCTTTCCCTCCCTCTTCATTTTGGTGCCAAACTGCCATTTCTCAATCCCGTCTCCCTGTATTCCATGACTTTCTCTGTGCCCTTAATTAATCCACCACCCTCTTATTTTCGTGCCTTTCCCTCTCTGATAAGTATTCCATGTCTCTTATTTATAACACTAGCATTATTTCTCCTACTTTACAACCCGCACAGAAAACAGACGTTTCCACATGTAGTACCTTTGTACTTCGCCTCCCTTCCCTTTTGGCCTGCACCTCCATGAAGGACGATGTCAAACTAGATGCAGCGTTAAAGGGAACAATATGTTTGGAACCCCCGTGTCTCTTGAGTCCCATATTAACAAGGTTATGTCAGGTTACTGGCATACAGTTCAGTGGTTCGGTCTCCTCGAAGTCCCTGGCGTTTCTTCTTCTATCCGCTGCTCTGTTGCACACTGTTGGTGTTGTTCTGGATTCGTGGATCTGAGCGCTGCATATTTATTCTTATGCTCCATCTCAATTTGGACCACGTGTTATCTTCCATATTATGGCCTGAGTTCTTCCCCGATCCTTTAGTCCACCACCTTCTTCTGCGCTCTTTCAACTGCTTCATAGATCCTTTTCCACCACCTTTATGTCCAGCGTCTGCAGGTAAGCTCCGTGTCCTGGAGATTTTCAAATACTGTGAGCCCTTGTCTGATGTAATTCTCAACTTTGCAGGTATTCCACATGTGTTTTAACTCTTTGCACTAATTTCCTTCAGGACCAGAAAAATCAGCTTTTGTTTGTCCATTGTAAGAGGCGTGTAGTCCTGCTTGAAGTAAAGATGCTTATCTCCGAACAGTATTTCCAACTGGCCCCAAGCCTTTTTAAGAATTAGCTCTTTTGTGTGGTAGTCTAAGAAGGTGACGATAATTGATTGGGGCTGAGCTTTTGGATCTGTGGGTGGAGCCGACAGAGCTCTGTGCACCCTTATGATATTGAGTGGTAAGTCCTTTTCAAGATGGAGCACTTCCCTGATGGGTTGGAGGTTAGAGTGCTGCTGGAGAAAGTCCGGCCTGGAGGGACAGACTGGCCCTGTGTATGCATTATAGTGCATACCAGAGGCAATTAACCATAAGAAGGCAGTGTTCCTGTCCAGGAGATTGCTGCCGGAAGAATCGACCAGCTATACTTTTCGGACTGTGGACTGGCTACTACGTCCCTGCCTGTCTACAGCGAAGAAGTTTTTTCTGATGCTGAATGCGAAGAGTTTGTTCGATTCTTCTTGGACAGAGTGTCCAGTATCCGGCAGGGCGTTCTCCAGTCAGCAATGTCATAGCTGGCAGTGATGGCCTGAAGTGTTCTAAGAGCACTCCGCCTGGTTCAGGAGTTTTGAACCAGTGGAGTAGTGAGGTCGTTGAGGTGGCGACCAATCTGAAGCACACATTTTGCGAACTGGATTGGAGTGCCGACGTGTTTCTTGATGAGATGCATTGACACCACTGGCCGGTGTTTGCTCCGGTTGTCCAGTGTTCCTTATCTGAGGGTGTTTTCCCTGATGCCTTGAAGGAGGCATTGGTGAGACCACTCTTAAAGAAACCATCTTTGTACCCAGAGGTCAGACCAGATTACGATTATCTCTAATCTTTCCTTTTGGTGAAGGTAGTGGAGAAGGTAGTGGCACTTCAGTTAGAGGAGCACCTCATGATCCACGAGTTACATGAACCTTTTCAGTCGGGATTTCAAGCGAGGCATGGCACAGAAACCGCACTTGTTCGGTGCTGAATGATGTCCTCAGGGCAAGAGATCAAAGAGATAAGACAATTCTTGTTCTCTTTGATCTCTCCTCAGCATTTGACACTATGGGCCATTTTGTGTTTCTTGACCGCCTTAGGGATCTCTGTGGACTCACCGGCACCGTCATCTGCTGGTTTGAGTCCTTTCTAACTAATAGAAAGCAAAGGGTTGTGATGGGGAATTTCTCCTCCACCCCTAGCCTCCTATCTTGCGGAGTCCTCAGGGATCGGTATTAGCCCCAATGTTGTTCACAGTGTACATGCTACCCCTGGGAGGGCTCATTAGGAAGTACGGCTTGGGTTTTCATTGCTATGCTGATGATTCCCAGCTGTATCTTTCCTTTGCCCCAGGAACATCCAACGTGGTAGATGTGCTAAATGACTACCTTGCTAAGATTAACGACTGGATAGCCTCCAGCTGGTTGTGACTAAACCCCGATAAGACGGAGGTATTGGTGGTGGAGTCGAACAGAGTGCGTGATAGGATGGCCTCTGAATCAGAGCCTGGACTTGTTTTAGGATCTGCTTCATTGAAGACCTCCTGTAGGGTGCGAAATCTTGGTGTCATTCTGGATAGGAGTTTGACTATGGAGGCACAGATATCCTCCACTGTCAGCTCCTGTTTTTTCCATCTTAGAAATGTCGCCAGGATAAAGCCCCTTGTTCCGCCTCCGGACCTCCCCACTTTGATGCATGCCTTGGTTACATCAAGGCTTGACTACTGCAATGTGCTCTACCTCGGGGTCGTGGGAGGATCTCTTCGCAGGCTGCAGCTAGCGCAGAACGCAGCTGCACGGCTATTAACCGGGCAATCAAAATTCTGCCATATTACACCAGCGTTGCGTGAGCTGCATTGGCTGCCAGTGAGGTGGAGGATCCTCTTTAAGGTGGGTCTTCTCACCTATAAGGCCCTACATGGCCAGGACCCTGATTACCTGTCTGACCTTCTTGTTCCTATTCTATCTGGCTGCCCCCTCCTTTCCTCTTGTGGAGACCCCCTTATGATTCTGAGGACGAGGTTGAAATCTGCTGGTGACAGGGCTTTTAGTTTCACCGCTCCCATCTTTTGGAATTCACTGCCCCTTGGGGTTAAGGGGGCCTCTACTCTGGAGGTATTCAAGGCCAGCCTTAAGGCCCTCCTATTTGCTCAGGCATTTTTGGACTAGATTGTTATTTATTGATCTGATTGAATATTAATTTTATATATGATGTTGTATTATGCTGCTGTTAACTATTTTGTATTTAAATGATTCTATTTTCTGAAGCTGTGTTTACTGTTTGTGCAGCGCCCAGAGCCTCTGGGATTGGGCGTTTTTAAATAAATTTTGCATTGCCTTGCCTGATAAAACTTTCTATGAAGGTGACCATATTGCTTGATTCTGTGCGCTCTGGCGCTCCTTGGATCCTCAGATTTATTCTTCTGGATTGATTCTCGAAGTCTTCTAGCTTCTGGTATAGTAGGACCTCCCAGTCATGCAATTGGAGTATCACCCCATTGTGTAAATATGTGGTTTTGGCCATCTTGGGCATGTGCGTTTCCAAATCAGCCATTTTCTTTTCTTGCTGTTTTACTTTTTTTGTGTTCTCCCTCACCTCTCCTTGAATGCTATCGAGGGTGTCTCCCAAGTGGCACAGTTCTGTGACAAACTGGTGGGATATGATCATGAATTGTTCTTCATTTTCTTCTGATTCACTGTCCCCAAGCTGGTTGGGAGAATTGGGCCTTGTGAGGCGGAGCAACTTCTACTCCTCACTCTGTCCAGAATCAGTAAGTCCTTTATTTTGCCCTTTTTTGCTGCAAATGCTTTGAGTTTCTGTCATGTAGCCATCACAACCTCCGCTAGCTTATGTTCCGACAGCCTATTTGTCGTGGCAAAGGGTGTAAAAATACACTTTATTCAGGCTGGTTTCCCAGAGCTCGTCTCAGTCAACTCCTCATAGCCTGGTGATGTTACCGGTAGTCCCCACTCTCTGCAGCTTTTCTATTCACTCTGTGTACTGTCTGATAGTTCAGGGGGTCACTTCCTCCCACAATATACAGGGAGCAGTAGCTCTCTGCAGCTTTTCTCTCCTTTCTGTATATTGTCTGGTACCTCGGGATCACTTTCTCCTCTAATATACAGGGATCTGCAGCTCTCTCTGTAGCTTTTCTCTTCAGTCTGTGTACTGTCTGGTACCTCAGGGATCACTTCATCCCACAACATACAGAGATCAGCAGTTCTCGCTGCAGCTTTTCCCTTCACTCTGTGTACTGTCTGGTACCTCAGGGGGGTCACTTCCTCCCACAATATACAGAGATCAGCAGTTGTCTCTGCAGCTTTTCTGTTCACTTTCTGTATTGTCTGGTACCTCAGGGGGTCACTTCCTCCCACAATATAGAGGGATCAGCAGCTCTCTCTGCAGCTTTTCTGTTCACTGTCTGTATTGTCTGGTACCTCAGTGGATCACTTCATCCCACAATATACAGGTATCAGCAGATATTACTTCGAGTGTGAGTTCTTGCAGCAGGCAATAACTATTAGAACCAAGGCACCAGGTCCCAATGGAACCCTCCCAGCTAGCAGTCTTCGGCGGGGGACCACCCCTGGCATCGACCCGCCCCGACGTCAGCCAGTGGTAGAAAAGGGGTGGTCCCCGGCCCCACTTCGGTTCTTTTCCTGCCATTGACCTGCAAGCATCGGCTCTTCGGACACCAGATACCTTCAGTTTGACTGCCAGTTTCACATTTACAGTGTTTATTCTTTATTTTCCATAAAAAATATCAGTTTCTTTTCTGCATGTCGTCTTCTCCAGCTTCCTCCATTTCTTCAGTGGAAAGGAGAGAATCGATGTATGCCTGTGGCAAACAGCTGCCGTCAAAAGACAGCCATGAGGACTGCCTTTTAGGCCTGAACCACAACACCACCAACTGTGAGCACTGTCGTGCTTCAATTCCTGGACTCTGATCCACCGCCAGAAGGCCCTTAAGGCTCACCTCATTGAGCAGCAGCTTGCCGCCATGCAGGCCCAGCCAGCTGGGAAAAGACCCTCTTCATCCTCGACTTGTCTTCATGGCTTCCACCTCAGAGACCCACAAGGACAAGAAGAAGGACTCAGGAAAGCATCGGTCTCAGGTCAAGGATTGAGAAAAGTCCCGGGGATGCTCCCGCTCCAGGTCCCCGCTGCACAAGTAAAAGTCCTCCTCCTTGCTTATTCTCACGGAGATCAGACCATACTTCCAGGCCTACCGTCCCTCCTTCGGGGCAGGCTCCAGCAAAGCCCTCCACCCTTCCCTCAGCATTGGGCGGAGATATGTCGTGGTTGGGGACTCGGCCTCCTCCTTGGTGTCCCTGAAGGTGCAGGCAAAACCTCCTGCGTCGTCCTCCACCTCAGGGACCAGAACCGGTCACAAACAGGGTGGTGATGCTTCGGCTCCCGTCTGTTCAGTTCGGACGTCAGTGACGTCTAAAGCCTTGGACCAGTCCCACCATCAGGGGCAGGCATCAGGCCCGTTCGAATGCCTGACACCTCCACCCCGGTCTGCGGCTACTTCACTCCAGACACCTTCTAGGCTTATGGCCTCTTCCTCATCGAAGCTGCTGTTGGCCACAGGGACATCCTCTTGGACATTGGCCTGGGTGTCACCATCCCCATCGCTGGCTCACTCTGTGTCCCCCAGAGGTGGACTTCCCTCAAGGGAGATCTCAGCCAGCCAACCACGGACATCAGGTGACCCCTCTCGTCCGGCCCAGTTGCCTACTGTTCCACCACCCCAGTCACGGTCTCCCTGACCAAGGCTACTCCGATGCCAGGTAAGCCGATGCCGGACCCTCAGCCCCCGGCTGGTCCATCAGCGCCACGGTTTACTAAGGATGAAATACAGGAGTTGTTCTTGTTCTGGTGGAGTCAGGTCCTGCACCCAACAAAACAACCAGTTACGGTGGAGCAGGATCTGACCAAAGACCCCTTCGAGGAGGGGAATCTGGAACCCAAGCCACCGATGTCACCACTGAAAGAACGTACACCCAGCCTAGAGGACTTCTGTAGCAGGCCCCCTCGCAGAGGCCGGCATCACCGCAGGTCTTTGCACTCCTTGAGCCACTGCTGTCATTGGTCCTTCAGCCGACGTCGGTTGAAGGGTCGTCGGTCACTTAGCCGTCGTTGGTCCCGTGACTGACGTCACTCAGGCTCTTCCTTATCGGCCTCTTCGGTGGACCCTAGTGAGAACCTGGAGTCCTCGAGCTCAGAAAGTTCTCACCCCAAGGGTCGCCCTTTGTCTCCTGACAATAGAGACACTCCCAGGTTGCCTCCTGATGATCCATCATTCATGGATGTCATGAGGCATATCCAGGCCACCAGTGAATGGGAGACGGAGGACTTGGATCCTGAGTGGCAGAGACTGGCTACAAACCTGAGACAAAAGGAGCCAAAGCCTCTAGTGGTCCCTCCTTTGGTGGATATGTTCCAGGACTTAACAAGGTTCACCTGGAAACATCTGTCCTACACCTCTGCCATCTCAAAGAAATCAGATAGGCTGTACAGAGCCCAGGGAGGAGCCTTTTTGGAGGAACACCCTACCGTGGACTCTATAGTCATTCGGCAGCTCATGATAGATCAAGAAGCCAAAACACCTTAGTACACAGCCTCCCAATCAGGAGTCCAGATACATTGACCAGATGGGCAAGAAAGTCTATTCTTCGTCTACTTGCTCCATCCGTCACTAAACTTTCACACACATATGGTTCAGTACCAGAACGCCTTGTGGGAGAAAGGATGGAAATAGCCCAGGCCCTTTCAGATTCGATGCAGAAGTCTGAGCTCCTGGACTTTTGAAATCAAAGTCAGATGTAGGCACTCATGAATTGAGGGCCACATATGACACGCAGATAGGCAGCCAGAGCGCTTTCGCATTTGCCTCAGGTGCCACGCCTGGCTTAGAGTCTCAGGATTCTCCAGGATCTGCAGTCGGGCATCCTTACTAGGGTTCTGTTCTCTCGAGACAAGATTGAAAAGCTTCATTGCTCATCTCCAAGAATCTGGGGTTCATTTGGTCCATCCTAAAATGTATAAGGAGGACCAAAACCCTTTAGGAAATGGCCTTTGGAAGACCTTAGGTCAGCAACCCTGAAATCAGCCTCAGCAGAGGGGTGGCTGTAAAAGAAAGGCAACCTCCCAGACGTCTGGTAGCTATACCTCTCATGCCACAAAGTCCTCCCAGGCCCCTCAGCCCACTCCCGGAACCATGCAATGACTCCTTGCCCGACCCCCCTCCTCCGGCGGAGTCAATGGGGAAGTCAATAGGGGGTCGCTTCTCCCTCTACCTAGAGGGATGGAGAAGCATAACATCAGACAATTGGGTGTTGCAGCTCATAGAGAGAGGCCATACTCTGGAGTTCATGCAGATGCCTCTGGAAACTCCACTAGTGTCCTCCCCATCCTTCTTCTCACATTCCCCTGATCGAAGGGGAAGTTCAGGCCCTCCTTCAAAAATGAGCTATAGAGCCAGTCCCCCCATCCCAGCATGGAAGAGGGTACTATTCGCACCTTTTCCTAGTGGCAAAAAGGATAAGAGAGCTTAGTCCCATCCTGGACTTCAGCTCTCTGAACCAGTTTGTAGAATACAAGAGGTTCAGGATGGTGACGCTTCCAGGTCTCATCCCCTCCTATATCGAGGGGACTAGCTCCGTTCCCTAGACATGCAGGACACATACCTGCACATTCTAGTCTTTGCACCCCACAGGAGGTTCTTGCACTTCCTCTTTCAGGGTCACCACTACTAGTTTCGAACCCTGCCTTTCGGCCTGTCCTCCGCCTCCAGAATCTTCACTAAGTGCCTCGCAGTGGTGGCTGTGGCTCTATGATGCAGGGGCCATTACGTCTTCCCCTACCTAGATGACTGGCTTCTAATGGCTCCCACAAGGAATCAGCTGGTTTGCACTCTCGGAGACACTTTTATGCTTTTCCGAGAGCTGGGGGTTACCCTGAACCTTCCCAAGTTGTCCCCAGAGCCCAGTCAAAGACTCCAGTTCATAGGAGCGGTTCCTGGATACCGTTCAGGGCAGGGCCTTCCTACCCTCGGACAGGGTGGATTGCCTTAGAGATCAGACACATCTGGTGTCTTCGGCTCCTCAGGTACCAGCTCAGATCCTCCCGAGACTCCTCAGCCACATGGCAGCAGCCATCTCTATGGTTCCCATGGCTTTCCTGCACTTGAGGGTCCCTCAGTAGATGCTCAGGGTACAATGGGACCAGAGGTCCGACAACCTCGACCAGTCAGTTTGAGTGTTGGACCCAGTTTGCAGGACACTTTCCTGGTGGCTCAACCCCTCCAATCTCTTGGCAGGGGTTCATTTCTGGCAGGAGCCCCCTAGGTGGGTTCTCACCATGGACGCCTCAGGTTTAGGATGGGGAGCTCATCTGGAGAACAGGCAGACCCAGGGGGTCTGGTCTACAGAAGAGCAGTCACTCCATATCAGTGTCCTGGAGATGCGGGCAGTTCTGAATGCCTTGCAGGCCTTTCAAGTGGACCTTTTTCAGGGTCCTTTTTTGATTCAGTTGGACAATATGTTGGTAGTGTTTTACATCAACAAGCAGGAGGGAACTCATTCGTATCCCCTTTGCAGGGAGACAATGAGGTGCTGGAACACCACCTAGAACTCACCACTGTTCGTGTTCCAGGCATCCAAAATGTCTTGGCCGACAGCCTAAACCAGTCTCAGTCCAGGGCTCACAAGTAGGAACTCCATCAGTCAAGTCGCAGACCTGCTCTTCAACAGATGGGGCCATCCAGAGTTGGACCTGTTTTTGTCCCCACGCAACACCAAACTACCCAATTTTTGCTTGCTAAATCGAGGACCTGGAGTTTTCTGGCGAGATGCATTGCCCCTCTGCTGTACAGGGAGGTTCCTTTACACCTTTCCTCTTCTGCAGAGGGTTCTTCTGAAGCTTCAGGCGGAGGGGGCAGAGATAATTCTTATTGCCCATAAGTGTCTCATTGGCATAAGGGAATTCTGGAGGTTGGGGTAAGGTGCAACAGACTTCAAGAAAAAAGTAAAGGGAACTTACAAGTTCAAATGGGCAGACTGGGTGGGCCATAGGCCCTTATCTGCCAGCAGTGTCTATGTAGCTGTGCTCCTCTTTAGCCTCGGCAGATTTTGTTCCCACTACTGCAGCAGTTGGCAGTGGAGCCTCCGCGTCCTCTGCTTCTCAGCTCACACTTGCTTTTCCAGGATCAGGGCACATTGGTCCATCTTCATTTGTGGCTCCTGCAGACTTAGCTATGGATGGGTATGGGGTTTCTCAAATGGTGGCAGATGTCCTAGTGACCGCCAGAAAGCCCTCCACTACATCTACTTACGCTATGAAGTGGAAGAGATTTTGCTTCTGGGCTTCCACACGCCAACTTAATCCCCTTTCCTGCCCTCTGAACTCTGTGCTCGAGTACATCCTCTCGCTATATGAGCAGGGCCTGTGCTATTCCTCTATTAAGGTGCATTTATCTGCCGTTTTGGCATATCATGCCCCGATAGAGGGAAAAACCATCACTCAGCTGGACGTATCCCGTACTTTCCTGCGGGGCATTCTACACTTAATATCTCCCATCAGAGATCCCATTCCCCCTTGGGATCTCCTTTTTATGTTGGAGTAACTCACGCGCCCCCCGTTTGAACCAACCGTGGATTGTGAGCTCTGCTTTCTGTCATGGAAAGAGGTATTTTTAGTTGCCATTACTTCCGCTCAAAGAATTTCAGAGCTCCAGGCTCTAATGTTTAAAAAGCCTTATTTGTTTTTTTCATAAGGACAGGGTATCCTTACGCACGAATCCTAAGTCCTTGCCTAAGGTGGTGTCCGAGTTTACTCTTAACCAGGACATCAACCTCTCAGTTTATTATCCTGAGTATTCCAATCGGGGAGAAGCGTTTTGTTGCATACCCTTGATGTGCACAGAACACTTTGTTAATATTTGACCCGTGCACTGCTCCTTTCAATCTACTTATCAGTTGTTTGTCTCATTTTTCCCCAGATCTCTGGGCACCCCAGTCAAGCAAACGCTTCTAAATGGTTGGTGAATCATTGTTTTTTTTGCTGCCATAAGTACAGCAAACTCTACCGAATCGATAAGGGGTCACTCCACCATGGGGATAGCGACCTCTTTTCGCTTCTCTCCTGAATGTTTCCGCAACAGACATCTGTGCAGCAGCTACCTGGAGCTTGGTTCACACCTTTATCAAGCACTACATCTTGGACATTGCTTCTAGACGCAGAGCTGGGTTCAGACTGGCAGTCCTTCAGGGCCTCCTGTCCTAAACCCTTAGTTGGCAGACTAGTCTCTAGCCTCCTCCCGCACTTTTCCTGTGCCTTGTCTCCTTACTGCTTGGGACTCCGTCCTAATGGTTATTGCCTGCTTGAAGTAAGATAGTACAGTTATGTAAGAACTTACCGTAACAGTAAATCTTCGAGAGGAGCTTTTGCAGCAGGCTTTCCTTTCACTCCCTCCCTCCTTCCTCCTTGGCTTGTGATCTGCCTTTTCTTTTGGCGAGAACCTATCTTGGGTTCTCCTTCTGCTCCAGACTTCAGACTGAGGTGGGCTAGGACCCTTTATACTCATTGATTGACGGGGTGGGTTGATGTTGGGGGCGGTCCTCCATTAGAAGACTGCTAGCTAGAAGGTTTCTGTGGGGTCCCAGGTGGCTTAGTCCTAATGGTTATTGCCTGCTGCAAGAGCTCCTCCCGAATATCTACTGTTATGGTAAGTTCTTACATAACTGTACTCTCTCTCTCTGCAGCTGTTCTCGCTACTCTGTGTACCGCCTAGTACCTCAGGGGATCACTTCCTCCCATGGGATTGTCGCCATGGCACAGGTCAGGAAGCATAGGAAAAACTAGGAGCAGTTGTAGAATTTCTCGTAAAAAGTGTTTATTAGTACTAGCAGTAACATAAAAAATAAACTTGTTCAGTATAACTATTTACAAAGGCAGAATAAATAGAGAAGATCCATCTGAGTTTTCCTTCAATCTCCATGTGTCTCTGTGTCTCTTTGCAAGAAATTGCAGCTTTGTTTTTATAAGTCCTGAGACCCCCTTCTTAACAAGCATCCTGTTTTTTTTCTAAAATGTTCTTGTAAATTTCAGGCAGATGCGACCAGAAGACAGTGTCACAGAACTGAGGCCTCTTCTCCATAGTGTCACTGGGCGTGTGTTCAGGATAACACAATTTCAAGCAGACCACAAATCAGGTGCATAAAAAACGCATGGTTGCATTTATCATTTTATTTTCCTCAAGTAAAAATGACAGAAAATAGGAAAAATTGGTTAGACAAAATAAATCAGATGACAACTGCTTTGCTTCAGCAGTGTCTAAGGCTCTTTTCAGGCTAACAGTGTGATAGCACTCACTACCAGGAGGTCTTTCACCTTCCTCAGTCTCAATCTAAAGAACACTAACCCTCTCAACTTTTATAGTCTCTCTGGGAATTAGGAAAATTACATTAATCAGATAACATAAATTTAGCCACTAGGGGCACTGTTGCTCCGTGAAGAGAACAGTTCAAATGGCAACTGCAGGCTTGTTACAACGTGGGAAAGGTCAGACCTGAGGTCAGAGCATTCTGTACTTTCCTGCAGGGACATTCTGTCTGCTGTAAAGACATCCTAGCAGTTTAATACATAATAATATGGTGCAGCAGAAACTTCTTAAAAACACAGACACAAACTTCAGCTATGCATATCAAAAAGTTTTGTTTCAGCTAGCCAAGCAGCATGTTGGACATTATAAAAAACATATTAACTGCTTGGGACATGGTTCCAACTTATCCAAGGGGTGTCCACTATGACAGGGGGCACCCTGTCACACACAGCTTCTGAAAAAGGGCTTGAAAACTGCTCTCAGGTTAACCCCTTGAGCTCCCAATAGCTTTTTGCAATAATCTCAAACTCTAATACATTTCAACAGTAGCACTATATAATTTCTAAACAAATCATCAATATCAGTTACATTTCCACATAATAATTTGCATGTAGTTTTATACCAGCAGATATGCAAGGGAGGAAAAGACAGAAACAGCAAGGGAAGACTGAGAAACAGTGAGAGGCAGAGAATTGCGAGACTTTGGCGATCAAATACTAGATCTCACAGGAAAATTTGGTTGCGCAACCAGACAGACAAGAGACAGGAAAGGAAAGAAAATAACAGATTCCTGCATTCAAACTCTCCATAACAACTGGGACAGGTCCTATTCAACCCTGTCACATACACCCCCTACTTAAGAGGGAACCTGTTTCATCAAACAGGTTTCCAAAACTTTCTATTAATTCTCTACTAACATTAGCTTCTGACTTTCAGAAATTAAGCACATGTGCAGTATCCTTTTTTTCTACAACAGTACAACAAACAGTAAAGTTTAAACTCATACATTTGTTTTTCAACCTTCAGAACCCTCAATTCCTGATCCATATCTTGATAGAAAATCAGCATCGCTATTCTCTTTACCAGATTTGTGTATCACCTTGAATTTAAATGGCTGTAGTGCCAGGTACCACCTTTGTGATTCTGGAATTTGTATCTTTCTATTTGTTAAGCCAACAGAGAGGATTGTGATCTGTTGTAAGTACAAAGTCAGTTACTAGCAAATAAACTTAAGGGACTCCATGGCCCACTTTGCTGCTAAACATTCCTTTTCAATGGTGGAGTACCTTTTCTCTCTGTCATGCAACTTCCTACTTATGTACAGAATAGGATGTTCTTTCCCATCTATATTTTGACTCAGGACTGCACCTAGGCCTACCTCTGATGCATCTGTTTGTAACAAAATGGTTTCTCAAAGTCGGGCTTCTTAAAACAGGGCTGAAATATAATGCAGCCTTAATGGCTTGAAAGCTTCATCACACTCTGGGGTCCATTTCACATTATTTGGGTACTGTTTTTGTGAGTTCTGTGAGGGAGTAGCTAACTCTGCAAAGTTGGGAACAAATCTCCGATAATAGCCAGCCAGCCCTAAAAATGACCGGACATGTTTCTTGGTTTTAGGGACAGGGCTGTTATCTACAGCTTCTGCCTTAGAAACCTCAGGCTTGACTTCTCCATTTCCCAAAACATAGCCCAAATATGTGGTTTCCTGCATGCCCAATGCACACTTGGTAGGATTAATTGTCAGACCTGCCTTTTTGATCGATTAGATAACTGCTTGTAGATGTTCCAGGTGGCTTTTCCAGTCTGGACTGTACACCACCACATCATCCAGGTACGCAGCACAATAACCAGTATGAGGGGATAAAATGACATCCATGTGCCACTGGAATGTAGCTGGCGCACCATGTAAACCAAATGGCATGGTGGTGAACTGATAGAATCCAACAGGTGTGGCAAATGCTGTTTTGTCTCTGTACTCTTTAGCTAAAGAGATTTGCCAGTAACCCTTTGTGAGATCTAGGGTACTAATATACTTTGCACTCCCCAGTCTGTCCACCAAATCATCTATTCTGGGCAGAGGATAACTGTCAAATTCTGACACTTGATTAAGTTTCCTAAAATCAAGGCAGATTCTAACACCCCCTTCTTTTTTGTTTACAATTACCATTGGAGATGACCAAGCACTCCTCGACACTCTTATGATATCCAGTTCTTTCATTTTTTTGTAGTTCCTTAACCACGTCAGCTCTTAACTGCTGTGGCAACCTGTATGTCTTTTGTCTAATAGGGAGAGCATTCCTTATCACTGTTACATGCTTGGCCCCTTTTGCTCGGCCTGGTACTGTGGTAAAAGTACTGTTAAATGTCTTTAGCACATTATGAATGTCTGCAGTTTGTTTGGAGGTTAAGGAAACATTCACCTTTACAGCATCAGCAGTTAGAGTTTGTTCCAGTCTATCACAAGCTACATCAATATCTTCCTTACCAGTTTCTGGTAAAATTAGCAAAGCAGCTCTTGGCATTTTTTCAACCCATTTCTTGAGGAGGTTAGCATGGTATATCTTAGTAGGATTTTTCCTGTCAGGGGTCTCAATCTCATAGTTAATGGTGCCAGTGTGTCTAAGCACTCTATAAGGCCCTTGCCACTTCATTAACAGTTTATTTTCTGTTGTGGACAACCGTAGTAAAACCTTTTCACCTGGCTCAGAAACGTTTTCTTTTACCTCATGGTCATAATATACCTTCTGCTGGTTTTGAGCCTCTTCCTGATTACTATGGGCAATTTCAACATATTTTGCCAGCTTCATTCTTAGGGCACACATATAAGATGGTACAGATTGTTTCTGAGTGGAGTTATCTTCCCACATTTCTTTTATCACATCCAGTGGCCCTCTTGGCTGCTTACCATACAGCACTTCAAATGGTAAAAACCCTGTTGATACCTGTGGCACTTCTCTGTAAGCAAAAAGTGTGTAAGACAAGTATTGGTCCCAATCTTTCCCTTCCCCTTTTACAAACCTTTTTAACATGCGTTTTAGGGTTTGGTTAAAACGTTCAACAGGACCATCTGTCTGAGGGTGATAAGGGGAGGTTCTTATGGCAGTGATACTTAGTAGTCTGTACAGCTCCTTAAATAATACAGCACCAAAATTACAGCCATGATCAGTAATAATTTCTTTAGGTATGCCCACTCTGCTAAAAATTTTAGCAAGCTCTGCTGCAACGTTTGGGGCTGTAACAGAACGCATTTGAACAGCCTCTGGGTATCGAGTAGCATAGTCGCATACTATCAAGATAAATCTATTACCCTTCTTACGTTTGTTTGAAGGGCCAACCACATCCTTTGTAATTTTCTCAAAAGGCATATCTATCAAGGGTTGGGGCACCAGGGGCACCTTGTCTTTTTTAGGCACTGGGGCTACTTTCTGACACTCCGCACAAGAACTGCAATAGGTGGCAACATCTTCATGAATTCCAGGTCAGTAAAATCTATACAGCAATCTGGCAGGGTGCAATCCCTCCCTGACTGACGAGCCATAGGACTTTCCTGTGCTATCTGTAACAACTCTGTTCTATACTTCTGTGGTATAACCAGTTGTTCTGTATGTTCCTGTGTCTGAAGTTTAACCCAAATGCTGTACAGTGACCCATTACATTTTTTAAACATTGGTCCACCCTGTTTTGGTTTCACCCCCAGCTGCTTAAAATAACCCTTGAGAGAAACATTGCTAGCTTGTTCTGAAAGAAAATCACAATCAGTGATCAGTTTAGTTTCACATTTTCATATGTTAACCCCTTATGTCCATCAGTCATTTGATGCCATAGTTTCTTCAGGCATCGTCTTTCTCTCCTGGATTTCCAGGTCTTGGAGCTGTGCTCAAACAAGTCCTAATCAAAGTCACTGAAAGTGTCCCCACTGTTGGAGATTTTCTTTACCTGAGCTCTTGTTACCACTTCTGCTGAAACTGCAGGGTTTAGTTCTTCTGAGATTAACTCAGTAAATCCTGGACAGTCATTTCCAGTAGTCACGGATGCAGGTGACTTAGGTACTACCCCCACTTTCATTTGGTGGGACACACACTTAATTGTCAGAGTCACTTGGGTGATGGGATAATATTGAGTGTCCCCGTGGATGCAGATGACACCAGTACCTGGTCCTTTTGCACAGTGTTTTCCCAGCATCTCAACATGCTCTATGGTCTGTCTGCTTCCTGAATCAGTGAGCCCCTTCACAGTCTTATCTCCCACCTTCACATCTGTTAAGTACTTGCCCCAATTTGCAAAGTACAGATCTGCTCCAGTGTCACTCTTCTTACGGCAATTTCTTGTAATATGACCTGGCTTATTTCAGTTATAGCAAATAATGGCTTTGAGCACAGATTTGTTACCCCCACCAGAGTTCTTATCAGACTTGGAGTTTAAATGGGAAAAAGGGTGTCTTACCAGTGCTTGGCTGTTACCTCGCTGCTGTGGCATCTCTTTGGTCATGTGGTAGTCCTCGGCAAAGGAACAGCCTTTTCCCCACTTTCTGGTCGCTGTTCCTTTACCCAAAACTGCACATCTGTAGGCAGAATGTTGATGAATTGCTCCATTGCAAATGTGTCGATGATCTGTGGGACTGTTTGCCCTCTGGTTAAGACTCTATTTTATCAGGAGTTCTCTGAGCCGGTGAGAGGCTTCTCGAGGACTTTCAATTGAGTTGTACTTCAGAGATTGAAATCTCTGCCTGTGGGTCTCTCCCTGAGATGTCATATCTTTTCAGGATTTCTCATTTCACCAGGTCATAGCTTTTTGACTGTGCAGTGTCCATATTGCTGTAGGCAAGTTGGGCTTTCCCTGTCAGGTAGGGTACCAGTCTGATTGTCCATTGCTGCTTTGGCCATTGGCAGGCTGTGGCAACTCTTTAAAAAGTTGTCAGGTATGCCTTGATATCATCCGAAGGACACAACTTTGTAAGTTTAATGGCTTTTAAGTTGCTTGTGTTTTGTTGCTCATCTGGATCTGTGCCAGATCCCCTGCCTTTGATAGCTTGCAAGGCATCCAGCCATCGTTGCTCCTGTCACTGCATCTCTTCTCTCATCCGCAGCTGCTTTTCTCTCCTCTGCTTCTCCGTCTCTTTTTGTTGTATAGCCCACCATTTGGAAAAGGCAGTCAGGCATTCAGGTTCTGTCACTGCTTGTTCTTTTTCCATAACTTGTGCTGGGCTGTACAATCTCAGCATGGACTTCTGTCTCTGCTAGTTTGGCTACCATTCTCATGGTAACCACTCCTGGACTTGCTGCTGTAGAATCCATACCTTTGTCTGTGCTTCCCTGGTACTAGGTCCAGTACCCATGCACAAAAGTCCTGGCTTAGAGTATGCACAGCATAAATCCCACTTAGGCCAACACCATCTGTCATCGAGGCACAGGTCAGGAAGCACAGGAAAAACCAGAAGCAGTTGTAGAATTTGCAAAAACTGTTTATTAGTACTAGCAGTAACATAAAAAAATAAACTTGTTCGGTATAACTATTCACAAAGGCAGCATAAACAGAGAAGATCCATTTGAGTTTTCCTTCAATCTCTGTGTGTCTCGGTGTCTCTCTTGCAAGAAATTGCAGTTTTGTTTTTATAAGTCCTTGCAACCCCCCCTTCATAACAAGCATCCTGTTTTTTTCTAAAATGTTCTTGTAAATTTCAGACCGGTGCAGCCAGATCACAATGTCCCAGAACTGAGGCCCCTTTTCCACAGCTTCTGAAAAAGGGCTTAAAAACTGCTCTTGGGTTAACGGCTTGAGTTCCCAATAGCTTTTTGCCATCATCTCAAACTATAATTATATACATTTCAACAGTAACACTGTCTAATTTCTAAACAAAGGGATCCCAATATCCGTTACATTTCCACGTAATGATTTGCATATATTTTTATACCAGCTGATATGCAAGGGAGGAAAAGACAGAGACAGTAAGAGGCAGAGAATTTTGAGACTGTCGGAGTGATCAAATCCTAGGTCTCACAGGAAAATTTGGTTGCGCAACCAGACAGAGACAGGAAAGAACAGAACAGATCCCTGCATTCAAACTCTCCATAGCAACTGGAACAGGGTCCTATTCAACCCTGTCAGAAATATACAGCGATCATCATCTCTCTCTGCAGCTTTTCTGTTCACTCTGTGTACTGTCTGGTATCTCAGGAGGCCACTTCTTCCCACAATTTACAGCATCTCTCTCTCTGCAGCTTTTGGCCAAGTGGACCCACAACACAATAAAGAGACCACATCCATTTTTTTGGTGACAACAAGGCCGCAGCTTTTACTAGTTCAACAACAGGATTATACCATCAACATTCTCACAGTAAAACATATTTATATACAGTTATCAGAAAATAAGACCCTTGGGTCAGCAAATTCATGTGGCAAGGCCAAAGAACCATAGGCATCCATCAGAAAATCGGGGGAACTCCGGTCTGCAAGTTGGGCAGACCCGCCTCAGGGTCATGCCTTCCCCTTTGAACAATTCCCCCAACCCTTTTTCAATTCTGGGAGAAACATGACCCTTAGTGAGAAGGTGCCCGCAGGGTTATACCCCCAGCCTGTAATCATGCCCATCCAACTGTATTTTAGGTGCAAACCTTAATCATGGGTGACCACCAGTCCCATGAAGCATACCCGCCCCATGGTCGCGCCTCCAGCCCTCGGTCACTTATTGCCATATTCTTCTGCACCGGCCCACTTTGTTTTATAAACCAGCCATGACTTTTCGCCCCCACCACACACACATCTACATTAAAGCCGCGACTAGTTTGTCTGAACCATATTGACACAGCCTGATGGGTGGGTGGGAGATTTTGCTCGTGGACGGTCAAAGAGGGTGAAACCCTTTCCATCCCAGCTTATGTACCCCTGCTGGTCACTCCCATTGGTGATAACTTGCACAGTCCCGCCACCAGGCACCTCCGTGGCTTATAGGTCAGATGCCACAGGTCTGCCTACGAGTCAGAAGGCCTGCCCCTTGTTTGCAGGCCATGTGCAAATTGACCGCCCCAGTTATAGGCCGATGGGGTCCATTCTGTGCACTCTGTACTGGTACCTCAGGAGGCCACTGCCTCCCCCCAGTATACAGGGATCAGCAGCTGTCTCTGTAGCTTTTCTCTTTACTCTGTGTACTGTCTGGTACCTCATGAGGTCACTTCCTTTCACAGTATACAGAGATCAGCAGCTCTCTCTGCAGCTTTTCCCTTTACTCTGTGTACTGTCTGGTACCTCATCGGGTCACTTCCTCCCACAGTATACGGAGCTCAGCAGCTCTCTGCAGCTTTTCTCTTCATTCTGTGTTCTGTCTGGTCTCTCAGGGTCACTTCCACAATAAACAGGGATCAACTGGTCTCTCTACAGCTTTTCTATTCACTGTTTACTGTCTGATACCTTAGGAGGTCACTTTCTTCCACAGTATACAGAGATCAGCATCTCTCTCTCTCTCTCTCTCTCTGAAGCTTTTCTCGTCACTCTGTTTACTGTCTGGTACCTCAGTAGGTCTAACCCCCCCATCAGCAACTCTCTCAGTCTCTCTGCAGCTTTTCTCTCTATGTAATGTCTAGTGGCTCATGGGATCACTTCCTCCCTCAGTATACAGGAATTAGCAGCTCTGCAGCTTATCTCTTCACTCTGTGTACTGTCCGTGACTTCTGGAGGTCACTTCCTCCCACAATACACAGGATCAGCAGCTCTCTGCAGCTTTTCACTCTCTGTACTGTCAGGTACCATGGGATGTCACTTACATACACCTCACAAGGGAGCGGAGTTCTCTCTGCAGCTCTTCTGTCTAACCGTAGTATTTATTTGTGTGTACCTCACATTGCCACTTTCTCTTGGCTGGCCCAGACAAGGCAGCAGCTGTATATTACAGCTTTTACTTTCTAACAGCCTTAGCGACCCAGAGGCTCCATCCTTCATAAAATTAATATCACACAAAGTGTCACTAATTCCAACTAAGAATACGTCCAGTTTCTGTAATTTCTTTCTGTTTACAATTTTCAAAATACAGTGCTTGAAAGTGATGAGCAGTTCAAGCTGACATCTGTGCCCTATTATGTTGAGTAGATAGAACGAGTCACAAACGGGCCACAGGAGATGATGTCACAGTTGTGTACTTGAAAGACAAGCACATGCAATTGATTAATAACATATTGTACAATTGTTTTATCTTCTCTCACTGAGTGGTGGTAGAATGTTCCTCCAGTTAGTTTTTCTTTCCCCTGCGGATCATGCTTCGGGCCCATGAAATTTACAGGCATATCTGAAATGTTTGGCAGGATGATGGTGGATGGTAAGAATGGCAGATTTCTTGAATTGCCTAGGCTTCATTAAAATATATACTGGTAGAAGAAGATTCTGCAATTTATTTTGGGTAATGGTGTAACTTTAACTTTATGTAATGGCTGGTTAGGTGTCATTGCACACTGAAACCATCACATTTGTCAATTCTTGTTATACAGGAGTGTGAAGTATCATTCATATAACAGGATTTTTAGAATGTCTGTGTTTTATATACGGGCATAGGCTGAAGTTCTATGGAGTGCAAGCGATCAGCTAAGCTAAGAGACAAAAAGTTAGGGTAATGGCAGGATCAATCAGATAAGTTATTTATTTAATAAAATGGTCATACAGCAGTGGTTGTTTCTGTATTAGGTTACATCTTTGGGGAGAAACAAGCATCTGTAGAACTGGGGGGGGCATGGTTAAACTAGCAGCTATTAAAAATAACAAAATATGGGCATAAGTACTTTTTTTTTTTTTTACACACCTCATGTGTGTGATTCCAGTATAGACTAATCCAGCTTTGCTCTCATAGTTTATGTGGAATGATATATCTCAGGCTGCATATTGCAGGCACTCACAAACACAAGCCCAGACTGGAGATAGCACTAACAAATAGTGTATCACAGGAAGATGGGGTATATTCGTACGGCCAGAAAGGTATCATTGCAAGTGCAACAGTATCATTGCAAAGGCACTAGTGTCATTGGGAGCACAGAAGCTGTTTGAATATATCCCCCCGGCACAACAGGAGGAATTACAGTGCAGACAGCAGGTCCAGTCACAAAGCAGCCATGTGTCCACGCACACAAATGAGCTGACCCCACTGTGAGCAACAATAGACGGAGGACACAAACACTCTCTCTGATAAATTCAAAACTGCCACCCCCCCCCAAAAAAAAAACTGCAAGCATACCTGCACAAGTAAAACACTTGTTAAATGTGATTGACTGAAGTGATGGAAGAATGAGTTAAAAAGCCCAGTCATAAGGCAAAGTGACATCCACTCAAGCCCGATGAGCACAGTTGAAAGGCATCACATGTTTGTATCTTACACAACGGTTTGTACCTTACAAAGTGGCATTCTCCCATAGACCCTGCACTGCCTACATGGCTGCTTGCTACGATATCTGGGTAAAAATCTTCTTGGACCAGCCGGCACAGTGGCACAGAGGGCTGAGGTGCTTGCACGTCACCTGCTGCCATGCTAGCAACTCAGGTTTGGAAACAGACGAGGGTCACTCGCCAGTCAGCCAGGGTAAGAAGGACCGAACATCCCATGGACAGGTGTTCTCCTTCGGGAAGGGGGCAGTGTGTCTTGCTACACTTACACCAGCTAGCCAAGGCCAGGTGGTGCAACAGGTGAGAGCGGTGGAAAGGGTCCTGACGCAGATGCATGGCATGTGCATGCATCAGCATGTGTATCATTGCATGCAACTTGGCCCCAGGGGAACGTGGAAGAGGAAATGGGAGAAAAATGTATGTGCACTGACTGCCATGGATGGTGGCACTGGTGCACCCTGGTCCCATGCCATGAGGATTCCCATCAGTGTGATGGCAGGGGGAGTAGCAGGTGAGACTGGGGGTGCCAAGCATAGAGCCTGAACCAGGTGGAGGTGGTGGCCAGGGGCCAAACAGATATATATAAAAAATAAAACCTCTTCTCAGGCCTGGGAACACCAAGGGGCTCCACCGCGGGAGGTAACTGTGGGGCACTGCAGTGCCCGGTACGTAAGCCTCAGAGACAGCAAATGATATGGGGGGGGGATTCTAGGGGCTAAGTAGAGGAAAGGGAGCTGTGACAGGTTGAATAAGGCCATTTGTTATGCAGAAAGAGTTAAATGCAAGGCTCTGTTCTATCCTCTCCTTTTCTGTCTCTTGTCTGTCTGGTTGTGCAACAAAATGTTCTTGAGAGACTTAGGAAATTATTACTCTGACGGTCTTGCGATTCTCCGCCTCTTGCTACTGTATCTCACTACCTTCATTTGCTGTTTCTGTCTTTTCTTCCCCCTTGTATAGCTGTGGTTATAAAAATGTATAAGAATCTTTATGTGAAACTGGGATTCCTTGGTTAGAAATGTATACAGTTACACTGTTGAAATGATTGCAAAAAGCTATTTGGAACTCAAGGAGTTAACCTTGATATGCAGCACAAACCTTTGCAGAGCTGTCTACAGGAGGTCAGTTCTGGGACCATATGTTCTGTTTTTTTTCACGTGCAAGGAAATTGGCTAAGGTCTAATACATTTTATGAGAAACAGGATGTCTCCTTAATGAGCTCAGGATAAAGAAGTTAATTACCAACCAAAGACTTATTATAAAAAGAGCACCAATCTTTGCTGGTGAGAGACTGAAACTTGGAATTAGAGATACCCTCAGATGAAGGACTTTGTTTTCTCTGTTTGTACTGCCTTTGTAAATAGTTATAGTGAACATTTTTTATTTTTTATTTTACTGTTATTGATAATAAAGCGCTAATTGCAAATTTTATAACTGCTCTGGTTTCCTATGCTTCTGACCTGTGCCTAGGCTTGACAGGAGCAAAACAAAATCCCATATCACACAGTAGAATACAGATTAACCTTCTAATCAAGCAAAGGCGTGAACAGGGCTAGTCTCACAACTATAATCAGAACAGCTGGTCCAACTCTTGTATCATCTCCAGGTGTGGTGCTCCAGAACAGATGCTTGCAACAGTGGTCTCACATGCATTCCTAGGGTATAGGACTGCAAAAATGAATGTATAGCACATAAACCAATAAGGAAGTTCCTCTGTACTTTACATTTGTAACCATGAGTTAATGTATGAATATTTGTACCAACCTACAAAAATTAATAAGAAAGACAAGCCTTTGGGTCCATTGAGTTCATTCCCTAGTAAACTTGGTGGACAATATTGCTTTACAGAGTTTCACCTAGATTTAGGATTTGTACACGTGTTGCATCACATAACTGTAAGAATCGTGTATTTAGGCTGTCCCAGTGGCACAGGGGGTTGAGGCACTGAACGCCATACTTCTGCCCATGCTGACGGCCTGGGCTCAGAAGCAGACTCAGGCTGCTGGGGGTCAGCCGGGTGGGGGAAAGGATTAAGTGCCCAATGGATGCTCTACTTTCCCAGGGAGTGGCAGGTGTGCCATGCCAATACAGTGCTGTCACCGCATGGAGGCATAGTGGCAGGACAAGCGTCAGTGACATCACCGTGGGCATTCGATGGCTTGGTGTGTGTATGTTCCACATGCACGTGTTGCATTGAATGCCACCAATCACTGGGAAAAAACGGAAAAAAGCCTGTGGATGGCACCAGCTTGTCCCTGACCTGCACCCCCACCCGGGGCTGTCTGCCAAACCAGATTGTGCTCGAGGGGGGGGGGGTATGGACCTCCCTCCTTGCCACACCACGGGGAGGAGGCGGTAATCTATGGAGGAACATGACAGGTAGGTGTTGGAGGGCTGGCAGTCAGTTGGGGGTGGGCTGTGGCAGAGTGGGGCTGACTGGCTGGGAGAAAACCTTGATAAAAACAGAAACAAGCATTTACTGAAGAGGCAGTTTGCAAAGTGGACTGCATATGATCTGAAAAATGAAGCTAGAAGAGAAACAATGTCCAGTTCTGACAACGTGGATACAGTTCACTATCCACACTCTGCAGTTTTGCAGGAGACAGCTGAGTCATTGAAAGTCTGTAAGCCAAGCTTCTCCCACCACCTGGGTAGTATATCCCCTGGCTCTGCCACGTGATGTCAGATCTTTCTTTCCGCAGGAAGGGACATGTCTCCTCCTTTGCAGCTGTGCAGCATTGTAGGATTTCAAGTTTTCAAAGTGCTTTTCAGGTGAATCTTTGACTGTTTCAGTCTGCATTCAGCATTAAAGTTGCTCCTGAGTCTTCTGAGTCTGCTTCATGATCACATTTGACTATGGGAGGCAAGAAACTGGGGTTAAGTTCTACACCTGGTGTAGACAGAAAATGTTGGCCATGGATCCACATGACACATGTTTGTACTGCCTCGACGATCAACATGATGTCACAGGATGTATTCTTTGCCGGGTTGTGCTGCCAATGACCATCACAGACTGGAAGGCCAAATTGACCCTAAAATGGTCTAAGGACTACAAAAAGGCCTTGACAGCTGCTGGCTCTGCTGCTTAGCTTGCGATCATAGTAGAAGAGGTGGTGGTTGTTGCTGGTTCCTCTTGGGTCTCAGTGTGTTCTTGATGGGAGCCAGCATTGGAGGGTCATTCTCCGTTGATTTCAGACAGATGTGCATGGCCCTCCAGATCTATGGAGAGAGCCTTCTCACCATAGCAAGAAGCATAAAAAGCAGTGCCGTCACTGGTTATAGGATTGGGAAAGATCATGCTCTCCTTGATGTAACGACTCCCTGGACCACTTGACCTTGGTTGAGCTTCTTCTAGTTGAGGGGATGGTCAGTGGCTTCACAGTAACCCTGTTGGACCAGTTGACGTTGACTGCAGTCGAGCATGCAGTTGAACTCTTCCTTGAACTGGTCAGCCAGTTTTTGGAAGAGCTTGACTGGGAGTTGATCTCTCAGAACCCAGTATACTCTGTCCTCCATCTGGAGGAAGAGACCTGGTTGGAGCCCCTGACTAAGTTGCCTCAGGAGCTGCCTGCATCAGTGATTGTGCCTCCGAAACCGATTGTGGTTACCCTGCTGAAGCAGTTGGTGTATAGAGACCCTCCAGAGGACTCCTGTCGATGTTGGCTTTTGGGGCGACAGTCACAGTCGGGTTCGAGGTGTAGATGCTGTTCGTACTCTCGGTCTCATTCCACTGGAAGGCATTGCCATCAACACATTTGGACCACCTCATCCTTGGGTAAGGAGAGGCATAGTTGCAAGCTGCATCTAAACTATGAGGAACCCCTCTGGCAACAGTGGGCCATGGTTGAGAGGGATAAGGCTCTGCCCCTGGACCTTCAGTCCCTTGGCTTTTGCTGGTTGTTCTTGCGCAGGTCCATGTCACTCAGCAGTCCTCCATGTCTGCTTCTCCTCCACCTCCATTTGGGGCCCCAATCAAAGAGTCTTAACCCTCTGGTAGTGTGCCAGAATGGCTGTCAGTGGCATTCACCCAGGATGAGGATACCATGGTAGTCCACTGTGGTGAATAGTCAAGGATTGTCTTTGAAGACTACTTCAACTCAGAAGGCGAGTCATTAATGGCCTGGACCAGGACTCATTGCTTTGACCGGGAATAGGCTGAAGAGCTGACTACAACCCATGGGACAGTGCTCTTTGGAGCCCTAGTCCAGTTGATGTCACAATCCATGAAGCTTCCCTTAGAGCCAGTGCAGAAATGAGCTAAGCACCCACTTACTGATATACTGAAGAGGGATGATTCCCCAAGGGTTACCATTTCCTTGGCTGAGGACATCTTGGGACTGACTTGGGAGCTCTGGCATCATCCAGCATCCTGCCTGGCACCCTCTACCATATGGTCTGAAAGTATGTGGTCCCCATGGGCACCGTTTCTGGGTTCTCCAACTACCCCTATGCAGAGGGTTTGGTTGCAGATTCTACCCTCCGTAAATCAGGGGGACAAAGGGATGTGGACAGACCTCCAGACGTGGAGTCCAAGAAGACTGACCATGCAGCTAAAAAGGTGTACCTTGCCACATCACTGGGTCTCTGTCAGGGGCCAGTTATTCCATCATGATGATGAATTTTGGCCATTCCCTCTTGGAGTGTTAGGAGATCTCCTCTCCCTACTTCCAGCTAATAAGCAGCTTCCATTGAAAATCATCAGAGACCAGGATCAGTTGCTGGTTAAGCACCAGCTTCAGACGGCCTTGGACGTGGGAGACTTCTATGCCCCTGTCATGGTGACAGCTGTTGGCCATGCTTCACAGGGCCTGGCTGAGGCTGTGTTCCTTTATTACGGATAGTCAGCATAAGCTGGCCAATGTCCCCTTCTTGGGCACCAACCTGTTTGGCCTTGGGTGGAAGGACATCTCACGTGGATTGAGAATTCCAGTGCCACCCTTTATTCTGTGGCTTCATCCCAGAAGGAACAAAAGTCTACAAAGAAATCTGTTCAGTTTCACTTCATTTAACCACAATCTCAGTAGCAGCCCCAGCAGGGGCAGTTTCAGCACTGTCATCCAAAACCTAAGTTTGGCAGCCGGAGCAAATTGGGGGGGTAGAGGTGGTGGTTCCTCTGCCTTCTCTGCAGCTGGAGCCCTCTCCAAGGCTGCACCTTGACAGACTGTGAGGTGTCATCCCTTCTTCTGTTCCATCCCTGTCACAGCTCCAGGTCAAGGGTCGGTTGTACCAGTTCTTGCCACAGTGGTCCACTGTTACCTCAGACAGGTGGGTTCTGGAAGTTGTGGGCAAGCGGTTGCCTCTGGATTTCGAGGTTCTCCTGCCATACCGACTCTGAGCTCCTAGGGAGTCTAGGATGTCACAGGACATGTTGCCTGCATTAGGAGCTGCCAGATGCCCTGGCCACTTAAATGGATGTGGGGCTGGTGCCCCATACTGGAACTACACAGTCTGAACCAGTCGTTGCAGAAGTGTAAGTTTCCTATGGTCACTCTGAATCAGATAATACTATTGTGACAGAGTTGAATAAAGCCCTGCCCCATTTGTTGTGCAGAAAGAGTTTAAACTCAAGGGTCTGTTCAATCCTCTCCTTTTCTGTCTCTTCACTGTCTGGTTGTACAACCTAATTTTCTTGTGACACCTAGGAACTGATCACTCCGACGGTTTTGCAGTTCTCCACCTCTCGCTGTCTCTATGCCTTTCCTTGATAGTTCTGTCTTTTCTTCCCCCTTGCATATCTGTGGGTATAAAAATATATGTGAATCTTTATGTGGAAATGTCACTGATGCTGGGATCCCTTTGTTTAGAACTGTCTATAGTTATACTGTTGAAATGATTGTAAAACTATTTGGAACTCAAGGGGTTAACCTGAGATGCAGTTTTTAAGCATTTTACAGTGCTGTAAACGAGGTCAGTTCTGGGACACCATGTACTGTTTTGCTGCACCTGCAAGGAACGAAACTGACAAGAATATTCTGTAAACTTACAAGAACATTTTATGAGAAGCAGGCTCTCTTAACGAGTTCCCAGACAAAGACTTATAAAAAGAACAGCAATGCTTTTGCCAGAGAGACAAGGAAAGTGAGAGACTAAAACTTTGAATTAAGAGATACCCGCAGAAGAACTATTTTCTCTGTCTGTACTGCCTTTGTAAATAGTTATACTGAATAATCTTTTTTTATTTTGCTGTTATTGAGAAAAATAAATTGCTATTTGCAAAGTTTGAAACTGCTCCTGGTTTTTCTATGCTTCCTGACCTTTGCCTCGACGACAACCATCTCTGGAACAGGGCATGTGGTTCTGCTCCATAAACATCCAGGACACGTTGTTCCACATTCCAGTCCATCCTATTGTCTGTACCTTCTGATCTGTGTAGAGGGGATCCTGTGCCAGTTCTAGTGTATGCCCTATGGCCTCTCGTCCATGCCCAGGGTCTTCACCAAGTGCATGGCAGTGGTGGGGGCCTTCCTGCAGTGCAAGGGCACCAGGATTTATCCTTACCTGGATGACTGGATGATAGCCAGTTGTCCAAAAAGATTATGGAGAGGTCAAGGGATCTGGCCCTCCAGACCTGTCAGTACTTGGTCCTTCTGGCCATCCCAGCCAAGTGAGAGCTGGTTCCATTGCAGGTGATCAAGTTCATTGAGGCAAAACTAGACTCCCTGCGGGCCAAGGCCCTCCTCCCTGCAGACCAGGTATCGGATCTTGCCTCCTTTGCCTGATCATTTCAGGTTTGTCACGTGCACCCTGACCGGGACCTCCTGTGACTGCTGGGGCACATGGCATCCTCCACCAACATGGTCTGTTGGGCTCACTGGCAGATGCACCACCTGCAGTGGGAGTTGGGTCGGCAGTGGTCCCAACTCTTAGGTCACCTGGATCAGCCAGTTGTGGTGACCCAGCAGATGTGGCATGCCATCCAGTGGTGGCTGACCCCACAACATCTGGAGGAGGGAATCCCATTTGTCCATCCAGAATTGTCCATCACTGTCATGACAGACGTGTCTCTGGCGGAGTGGAGAGCACACCTGGGAGTCTTAACACCACATCAGCTTGCTGGAGCTTTGGGCAGTGCATCTGGCTCTGATGGAATTTGCTCCATCGATTCAGGGTCAGGTCATTCAGGTCCAAAAGGAAAACATGACCACCTTGTTCTACCTGAACAAGCAGGGTGGGATGCACTCTTTTCCCTTGTGTGAGGAGGCTCTTCCCACCTGGACACCCTTGCGCAGCCTAGATGCAGATCTCCTGGTGATGCATGTCATGGGACAAACAGTCAGCCGGCAGATGCTGTCAGCCGGGTCAAAGTGACATAACACATGAATGTGGTCCCTGCATCAGGGGGTGGTAAACCACCTGTTCTTCCAGTGGGACACCCCTCTGATGGATCTGTTTGCCTTGTGGGTGAACAGAAGATCGATGCTGTTCTGTGCCTTTTCCCCCACAGTCTGGGATACTGTTGAGGGATGCCTTCCCAAGGCTTTGGATCCTGGGTCTTCTATACACCTTCTCTCCCTTCCCCTTGGTCCATAAGGTCATGGTCAAGACCCAGAAGGACAAGCCACAGGTGATCCTGATAGCCCCTGACTGGCCCAGGCAGTTCTGGTATCCGGATCTCCTCAGCCTTATCGATTGGCCTCCATGGAGGTTGCCTCTCTCCCAGATCTGCTGACCAGTCAACAGGAGAATGTTCAGCACCCAGACCTTCAGTCCTTGCACTTCTCAGCCTAGTTCCTGGGTGGCTAGAGTTCCAGACTCTGGGCCTTTCAGAAGGCATCCTCCACATTGTGGAGGCATTCCATAAGCAGTCAACACGTAAATACTGTGCATTTAAGTGTAAGAGGTTCTTGATCTGGTGCCTGGCTAAGGAGCTTTATCCCCTTACCTGCCACATGGAGAGCATCCTCAACTACCTATGGTCCATGCCTCAGTCTGGACTGTAAGGGACGACCCTTAAGGTGCACCTGGCAACCATTATCTACATACAGGATGCAGGCTGATGGGCCAGCGGTGGCCCAGGAGAAGGTGGATGGCGCTTTTTTTTTTAACTCAGCTTTATTCAGAGAGTCAGGATGTGTTAACAATATCACAAGCACAGATCACAAGACAGTCGGTCATAATTGATAACAAATGACCCATTAGGAGCATTGTCTTCCAAACAACATTGGATTTACAAAGATAGCTCAATTCAAGTTCATTGTAATGCCACCTAATATTAGATGTTCCAGCATACCTGTAAGCCACTGCCTCTTTAAATAGAGCAACTCTATAATACTCCAAATACAAGTGCTAGAACTAAACATGAAGTGTGATGGTGTTAATTCCTTCATATCTGTATTGAGTGTGTAGAGCTCTGTCAATGTGAAGAACACCGCAGCGTGTATTCCGTAGTGAAGGGCGGGAGTGGGAGGGGGTGGCAAGACCAACATTAGCAGTTAAATTCCTCCTCCCGGTGGTCTAAGCCCATATGCATGAACTAGCCCTCTCCATCCTCTCCCAAATCAGCCTTTGGGGTATTCGTGATTTTCTGATGGGTATCCCAGGAAGCCCATAAGAGGTGCATATTTCGATGTTCAATGCTCTTTCAGAGACCTGGATTGCTTGTCCCCTTTGGTGCATGAATCTTTGCCTCCATGTGACTTAATGCTGGTGTTGGCAGTGCTCATGGGCAAGCCAATTGAGCCAATGTGCAAATGTGAGGTGTCATATTTGTCATTGAAGTCCACCTTCCTTTGTGGCCATCACATCAGCCAGAAGGATTAGTGAGCTCCAGGTGCTCTTGGTGGAGTCTCTTTACCTGGTCTTCCACAAGGACTGGGTCATCTTTTGCCCTCACCCAAAGTTCCTCCTGAAGGTTGTATTGGAGTTTCACCTTAACTAGGTGAATAATTTACTGTTATACTTTACCATCTCGACCTCGGAGGCCAATCCCAGGCTCCATACCCTGGACCTGCGGAGGGCACTCTCTTACTATCAGGAGTGTATGACGAGTTCAGGGTGAGGCTCACCAGCTGTTTTTAACATATGCTGAAGCCACACCTCGTAGACTGGCCGCAAAGCAGATGATTGGAAGATAGATTACATCCCCTGCATCATACTGCTACCTCAGTGGCTGCTTCCAGGGATATTCCCATTGCAGAGATTTGGAGGGTTGTAACCTGGGGTAAAGTGCAAACCTTCGTCTACCATTACAGTATCAATATAATGAGTAATCAGGATGCTGCTTTTGGGTCCTCAATCCTCCAATCTCTATTTGCCTAACAGGGGTGTGCACCTTGGCCCCTCTGCCAAGAGAACTGCTAGGAGTGTGAACAGTGAACAGTATCCATGTTGTTAGACATATAAGTTCTAGGGCCATGGATATAGTTGACATCCACACATTGGCAGTTCCACTAGAAGTGCTGATTTGTCAGAACATCTTTAAGCTTCTCCCACCACCCAGGCGGTATATTCTCTGGCTGTACCCTGTGACATCAGATCTTCCTTTCCACTGGAAGGGTTCAGTCTCCTCCTTTGCAGCTCTGTGTGTTGTAGGGAACCTAAAGTGTGCCACTGGCAATTTCTTTGTTTTTTCAAAGAGTTTTTTTGGTGATTGTGATTTCCTCAGCTCTGCTTTAGCCTCAGTGACAGAAGATGGAACCCGAGGAAGTGAAGCCTGCTTCCAGCTTCAGATTCTGCATCACTTGCCACAAGAAGATGTCGCGGATGGACCCACACGTGTCTTGCCTCTACTGTCTGTGGGGTGCACACAATGTTTAGGGCTGCAGCCTGTGCCAGACTATGCTCCCATCTTCCTTGGAAGGTCACACAGCCCAGCTTCTCCTTGGTCTGTTGGTTGATCAGAACCTGAAACTCTCAAGGAAGGGCTGCAAGAAGTCCTCTGCTGCAGTGGGGTCTGTGGCGCAGCTTGCGGCCATGGAAGAGGCGACAGCAACTGCTGTGGTGGGCACCTTGTCGGTCTCGGCGTTGTTCTTGGCAGGGGCCATCGTCGGAGTGTCCTTCACCAGTGTATTCCGGGAGATGTGTCAGGCCTTTGGGGAGAGCCCTGCCCACCACAGTTAGAAATACAAGCATTGCCAGTGGAACCAGGAGAGATCATGGTCCTCTCACTCCCTCAACTCCCATGATCAGTCGACGTGAGTTGAGTGCTCAACTTTGGTTGAGATTTCCTTAGTCGAAGGCCAGGTTACAAGATCCTCGGTGGCCCTGTCAGGCTTGTCATCCTCGACACTGACCGATCAGGTAGTCAAGATTTTTCTCGACCCTGTCGACCTGTTGGAGGAGATCAATGAGTGATCTCCAAGATCCTGGTGTTCCCAGTCCTCACTAAAGAGGACATGGACCAGTCGATGTCCCCGAGTGGCTCCACTCAGGAACAGCCTCCACCACAGATTGTTCCACCAAAGCCAGTGTACGTCGTCTATGCTTCCCCACCAGTGGCTTCTCCTTGGTGGTTGAGGTCTAGGTTGAGGCACTGCTCACGCTCTCGTTCAACTGGGAGACATCACCGTTGATGTTTCTTGACTTCCTTAGACAAGGAGAAGCTCTACCATTGTATGTGGCAGCACTACAAAAAATTCCTCTGGCAGCAGTGGGCCATGGCAGGACAGGATGGGGGTCTACCCTTAACTCCAGTGGTCGATTGGCCGGCACCAGGCAAGCTCACACCAGTACTTCCATGATAGTTGTCCCCAACACCTGTCTGCCCACCCTTGCAGGGGGAGCCAACTCCTCCGCAGCCTTTGGTGGGAGTCCTGACCAAGATCTTCTGTACTTCAGCTGGCTTACCAGGCCGGCTTTCAGTCAGACGACTTTTGGATGGTCCACAGTGGCAAACAGTTGAGGGCCATTTTTGAGGAGTTCTTAGATGTCTCAGATGACTCATCCATGTAGTCATCGAGGAAACATATCTTTGACCACGTGTTGGTCGAGGAACTGACTATCGACCATGGGCTGATGCCATTTGGGGCTCTACTCTGACTTATTTTGGAGTCCATAGCTGTCTCTCTGGAGCCTTTTCAGAAAAGGGCCAGGTACCCTTTCACAGACATCATTGATAGAGACGAACCCCTGGGGGTTGCCTTTCCCATGGCTGAGGCCATTTTGGGACTGACCCTGATCTTTGGCAGCATCCAGCATCCTGCCCAGCACCTTCTGCCCATATGGTACGCAAGTACGCGCTTCCAACTGGGTCCCCTTCTGGGTTCTCAGACCACCCCATGGCTGAGAATCTGGTTACGGACTTGGCTTTCCAGAAGTCCCAAAACCAAGGGGACATGGACAAGTCCCCCAACAAACAGTCAAAAAAACTTGACAGTGTGACCAAGAAGGTCTACGTCGCCTCCTCTGTCAGTCTCCATCAGGCAGATTATGCCATGACGATGCCCAATTTGGTTACGCCCTGCTGGGAGTGCTTGATTATGTCCTACCTCACACACCTGCTGAGAAGCAGCAGCTGCTGAAGTTGGTCAGAGTCCAGGGTCAAGTGATGGTTAAACACCAGCACCAGACGGCCTTGGACATGGATGATTCCTGTGCCCGTGCCTTGGTAGCAGCCATCAGGATGTGTCGCAGGGCCTGGCTGAGGCTCTCTGTCTTTTCGGCAGATACTCAGCACAAGCTGGTCAATGTCCCTTTTGCAGGCACTGACTTTTCTGGTCCATGGGTGGAGGGTCATCTCACCAGGACTGAGAAGTCCAATGCCACCCTGGACTCTGTAGCTGGCATATGGGCATAGAAACATAGACTTTGATGGCAGATAAGGACCACTTGGCCCATCCAGTCTGCCCATAATGTCGCCGTCCAAAATGTCATGGCTAAATTGCAGTGGGCAAAATGTCCTCTGAGCTGAAAGAAGCCAGACAAAATCCTAAAGCAGAATCATCATCTCCACTCCTCCACTACCTTTTGCCTGTGACTGCAGTTTCCCAATAATTGGTTAGACAAAAGCATCACTTACCTAACGTCGGAGGTGAAGCATAGCTTTGCCTGAGGCTGTACTCCATGGGGAATGCTAGCCACTCTTGTACCGTTGCTTGTCTTCCACATCCTCCACCCGCGCAGATCACTACTATCACATAGATTATCACATAGATTGCTCCTGCTCGGGGCTTTGACTGTGAGGCTACCTTCCTTTCTGCTCTATCCCAGACTGAGATATGCCATCTGTCCTGCATGTTGCCTTGTTAGTCGGTAGATATCTTTTTTTTAAAATAAATTCTGTGGTACCCAACATTCAGCAATCGAAATCCCGAAGCAGAATTGTCGACTCCATTCCTCCACTACCTTTTGCCCGACCTGCTCAACTTGCTCTGAAAATAAATTTTGTAGTTCCCCAACATTTGGCTAAACAAAAGCATCAGTTACCTAGCATCAGCGGTGAAACACAGCTTTGCCTGAGGCTGTACTCCAAGGGGTATGCTAGCTGCTCTTGTACTGTTGCTTCTCTCTTCCACATCCAGACACCCTCCACCCACCCAGATCGTTACCGGCCTGACTCGATCCTAAAATAACATAATCACTCACCTCCTATTGCCGGACTTGATCTGAGAATGTGAGAAACTTTTACTAACCCTATCCTAGGCACTACAGAACAAATATACAATTAACATCAACCGCTCCGAACCAAAGCAATTAAACTCAGGTGTACAATCAATTACAGTTACTTAAAGGTAATCAGTGTTGGCAGTTTCATTCATTCAAGTTCAGCAGTCCAGACAAGCAGTACTGTGGCATCATGGAGTTCGTTCCCACGCAGAAGGGCAAAGTGAAACTTGCCATTGACAATTATCTCTACACCAAGGAAAAGGACGACACAAAGGAGAAAGATATATGAATAAATACAAAGCATATTTTTTCACTGATGGTATTCTTCGAAATTATTTTACTCAGTTTCCTAGTAGATGCGCTTACACACAGAATGATGATGAATGATACACACAGAATGATGATGCATTTTGACTCCTGTCAAACTCCCAGACTGATTTGTCCTTACGACGATATGACTGCAACCATTTGCCTAGTCAGCAATTTGTCCAGCCAGTGTTGTCTCCGCAATGCTATGCCCGTGTCTATTTATCTGCAACAATTTGTCCAGGGTGTAATGTCCGTACATGCTGTAGCTTTGTCCCGGAAGGACCCTAAGGCCCAAAAACCGAAAAAGAAGGCCTTTCCGTTTCTGTCCTTGCAGCCTCAGCAGGGTCAGTACCAAGCCTGCTACCCGAAGGCCAAGTTCTCTGGCCAGAGGACAGTAGATGGGGGAATAGAGGAAGTGATGCTCCTGCAACCCCAGTGGCCGGTGCTTATTCCAAGGCTGCTCAGTGAGAGGTTGGGGTTTCTGCCTCCTGCCAGTCCAGTCCCTGACCCAGCTCCCTGTGGGGGGCGGCTTCAGTACTTCTGGCCACACTGGTCTGTCATTACTACAGACAAGTGGATTCTTGAGGTGGTAGGTAGAGAACTGCCTCTAGACTTCAAGGCTGTCCCACCTTACTGATCCCACGCTCCTCAGGAGTCCTCAATGTCTCAGGACACGCTGTCTGCCCTATGGAAGGACGTCTTTCAGCTCCTTGCAAAAGTGGCTGTAGCCTTTGTCCCAGACACGTTGGAAAAGTCTGGGGTATGTGTCCAGGTACTTCCTGGTCCTGAAATGGATGGGGGTGGGCTGGCATCCCACACTGGTCTGCATGATCTCAATCAGTGCATGCAGTAGTGTAAGTTCTGGATGGTAACTCTGAACCAGATCATACCATCCCTGGAGCAGGGCATGTGGTTCTGCTCCCTGGACTTCCAGAGCACATTCTTCCACATCCCATTCTGTCCGTCCCACTGGTGGTACATGTGGTTCTGCACAGAAGGCTTCTTTTATCAGTTCCAGGTCATGCCTTTGGCCTCATCTGTGCCCAGGGTCGTCACCAAATGCATGGCAGTGGTGACAGCCTTCCTGCGGTGCAAGGGCATCAGGATATAACCCTACCTGGATGACTGGCTGATTGCAGGGTCATCCAAGGAGGCCGTGGTGCGATCCAGGGATCTGGCCTTCCACAACTGCAGAGACCTGGGCCTCAGTCAAGTTTGAAATGATCCCCTCACAGGTGATTTATTTCATCGGGCTAGGGCTGACAATATGAGCCCCAGTGCTTCAACCACATGGGTCTTCCTCAGGGGGTGTGTCAGTACAGACTGACAAATGGACACTCTACTTAAACATCCACCTTAAAGTGACAGACCAGAAAAGAAAATGACAACAAACTTATACGTATACAAATAACAATCCCCTTAGTGCCCTACTGGGAAGATATAATTAGTGAACAAGACTTGGGGTTAATTGATCAAATCGATTTAGATGCTTCACTCATGCAGTCTGATATCAGTGAAGGGCTCCCTTCATCAAAAATAAAAAGAAGAGAATTCAAACCGAAGTCCAGTTTCTGCCCCAATATAGGGCAATTCCACTATCACCACTTTTGAAAGATTCTGTCTGGTGTAGAAGACATTTACTACAAAGAGGCAAAGAAAAAGCATTTTAATCTCAGCTTTCAAGAAAAACAAGCACTGGAGAAACTCAGAAATATGCCTAATCTGGTTATTAAACAATCAGACAAAGGGGGGAATCTGGGGTTTATGAAAGAGGACTGGTTTAAAAGCAAAGTCCTTGAGATGTTACATAATACTAATGAGTATGTCTGGTTGCCCAGGGTCCCTACAGGACAATTTTTAAAGGAGTTGTTTGATTTAATAGATATGTCATTACACCGAAAGTGGATTACAGAGAAAGAAGCTAAATTTGTTAAAGTTGAATTTCCAGTGGTCCTGACACTGTATGGTCTACCTAAAATTCACAAAAACCCAATAGATCCTCCACTTAGACCGATTATATTGGGTATCAGTTCCATATTGCAGAATTTATCTAAATTTATTGACTATCATTTGCAACCTTTTGTGGTCAGTTTAAAATTGTATCATGGGGATAGCATGCATGTGCTGAGTAAATTGAATGATTTTAAGTTGAAAAAAACCTGCTACTGGGCAACAATAGATGTCATTAGTTTGTACACCAGTATTCCACGTCACCTTGGAACCGAAGCAGTTAACCATCATTTAACTAAAACTGAAGGTAGAATGAGTAAGGTGGATTTTATACTCCTGGCTGTGGAATTTATCCTCAGTAGAAACTTCTGTTTGTTTGATGGCGATTTTTATTCACGGAAATGTAGGGCGGCATTGGGGGCAGCAGTAGTGTCCTTATATGCCAGTTTGTATGTGGGTATGTGGGAGGATAAATACAGTACATTCATTTGGACCATGTATTTACTGAAAACCTGGCTTCTAGGGACATGGATATGTTGTTCAATCCACACTTCTTGGCAGGTTCCTTGCCGCTTTAAATCTTGCCGGAAGGTCTTCAAGCTGGCTCCTCCCACCAATCCGGGTGGGCTCCGCCCCATTACCCCAGATCTTCCTTACCGCTTGGAAGCTCAGATTCTCTGTCTCGGACCTCGTCTCGATCCCGCCGACACCGGCGGTCTCAGTCTCGGCACCAAGGAAAGCGGCGGCGCTGCTCGTCCTCGTCTTCCTCCTCGGAAGAAGAGAGGCTCCGGCACAAATTGCGTCAATGCTACGAGGACTTAATGTGGCAGCAGCTCTTTTTGTCTGGGAACAAGCCGACGCTGTCATCTTCCCCGGCCATTAAGTGGCTGTCACCCAAGTGGCCAGAACAACCCCTCGCAGTGGTCGAGGTGCCCAAGCCTTGGCCAGTTGTTCAGCCGAAACCTGCTGCCCCACTGATTGTGGTGGAACCTCCGCCTCCACAACCGAAATTGGAGGCTCCAACCAAGGATTCTCGGTCGGGTCAGGGTTTGCCCCACCAGTTGTCGGTCACCCTCACTCCCGACCGTCCTCGGCAGGTGGAGGGTGGCTCAGGCCCAGGCAGCTCTTCGCAGACTCTTCGGAGTCTGACGATGACTCCTCCCTGTTTTCCAGGCCCCTTGACCTGGAGTCCTCGGGGGGGCAGTCGATGGACGAGAGCCCATCATCGTTCATGGGTCTGCTTCGGCTCATCTCGGAGTCCACTGGGATGCAGCTCGAGCCCGTATTCAAGCGGGCCAAGTATCCCCTCACGGAGATACTGGACCCAGGGGATTCTCCCACCGAGGACTTTCCAGTGGCTGAAGCCATTGTTGGCCCAGCCTTGGAGCTTTGGCAGTGGCCGGCTTCCTGTCCTGTGCCTTTGGCCAGGATGGCCAGGAAGTATGCAGTCCCTACCGGCTCTTTGTCCGGTTTTTCGGAACACCCCTCCGCGGAGGGGTTGGTCACTGATAGCGTTTTCCGGTGCTTCAGGAATGCTAGGGATCTGGATAAGCCCCCCGACAAGGAGTCCAAAAAGCTGGACTGTGCCACGCGCAAGGTGTACGCTGCGTCCTCCCTCGGCCTCCGTCAGGCCAGCTCGGCCGTACTGATGGCGCACTTCTCCCACGCCCTCATGGGCTCCCTGGATGAGGTGATCCCTCATCTCCCGGCTGACCTGCAGACTACGGTCAAGGAGGTGCGGGATCAGGGAAGAGCAGTGACGAAACTGCAGCTCCAAATGGCTCTAGATATCGAAGACTCCTGTGCCCGGTCAGTAGCGGCCACAGTGGCCATGAGCCGCAGAGCCTGGCTGAGGATATCCACCTTCACAGCGGATACCCAGCACAAATTGGCGGACGTCCCCTTCTTGGGGACCGACCTGTTCGGCCCTGGAAGTGGAAGGCCACCTCCAGAGGATCGAAAAGTCCAACGCCACATTGGACTCGGTCACGTCCACTCAGAAGGACAAGGGCCATTGTCAGCAACATAAGTCCTTTCGACCTTCTGCCCCTGCGGCACGTCCGGCCCAGAAACACCAGCATCAGGGCCAGCAGGCTTGCGCTTGGCACCCCAAAGCCAAGCCTGCAGCTTCCTCTAACAGGAAGCAGGGAGGAAAAGGCCCAGGAGGTCCCTCGGCCAGTCCTTCCTCCAAGCCTGCCCAATGATGGGTTGAGAGGTGTCGCCCCCAGCCTCGTCGCTCCCCCCTGGGTTTCCCCCCATGGGAGGACGGCTCCGCCACTTCCTTTCCGCCTCACCTATCACTATCACCACGGACTGCTGGGTGTTGGAGGTGGTAGGAAAGGGTCTGCCTCTGGAGTTCGAGCAGGCCCCGCCCTTTCAAGCCGTCACCCCGCGGGGGGCCACGGGGTCCGCAGCCTCCCTGTCAGCTCGTCAAGCCAACATTGCCCTGCTGCTCAAAAAGGAGGTGATCAGGAAGGTGGCGGATCCTCCACCAGACCCAGGGTTTGTCTCCAGGTACTTCCTGGTCCCGAAACGGATGAGGGGGCTGGCACCCCATTCTAGACCTGCATGACCTGAACAGGTTCTTAAGGTCTCGAACCTTCAAGATGGTCACTCTGGCTCAGATCATTCCATCCTTGGAATGAGGCATGTGGTTCTGTTCTCTGGACCTCCAGGACACGTTCTTTCACGTCCCAATCCGTCCGTCCCACCAGCGATTCCTCCGCTTCAGGGCAGAGGGGTCCCTCTATGAGTTCTGGGCCATGCCCTTCGGCCTTTCTCTAGCTCCCAGATTCTTCACCAAATGCATGGCAGTGGTGACAGTATCCCTGCGGCACTGAACGGTCCGGGTGGTGGCGCCGTCCAGGGATCTGGCCCTCCAGGTTTGCTCTCAAGTTGGCCTCCTTATCAACGAGGCCAAGTCGGAACTCGTGCCAAAGCAGGTGATCCAATTCATCGGGGCAGAGCTCGACTCTCTGCGAGCCAGAGCACGGCTCCCGGTGGACAGGGCTGAGGTTCTTTCCTCCTTTGCCCAATCATTTCAGGTTGGGCAATTGCGCCCTGCCCGGGACTTTCTGCGCCTCCTGGGCCTCATGGCAGCCTGCACCAGCGTGGTCCATTGGGCCCGTTGGCACATGCGTCCCCTACAGTGGGGACTAGCCAGCCAATGCTCACAGCACTCCAGTCCTTTGGAACAGCCAGTGACAGTGACCCAGGAGATGTGGAACACTCTTCAGTGGTGGATCGTTTCAGCTCATCTGCAGGAGGGCATCCCGTTTGTCCGCCCCGAGCCGACGGTCTCTCTATCGACCGATGCCTCTCTGATGGGTTGGGGTGCCCATCTGGGGGAGCACAGAGCGCACTGCCTCTGGTCCCCTCTGGAGTTCCGATGCCACATCAACCTGCTGGAGCTTCGAGCGGTTCATTTAGCCCTCACCGCCTTTGCTCCGTTTGTACGGGGTCAAGTGGTCCAGGTCCAGACGGACAATACCACGACCATGTACTACCCAAACTGCCAGGGCGGGATGCACTCCATGCCCCTGTACAGGGAAGCTCTCCGCATTTGGTCCCTCATGCACAGCCTGGAGGCGGATCTCCTTGCCTTCCATGTGGCAGGAGCCTCCAACATTCTGGCCAATGCACCTGAAGGCCTGGTTCCTGAAGCGGCTAGAGTTCCAGGCCTGGGTCTTTCCGACGAGGTTCTCAACGTTGTTGAGGCTTCCCATAAGGAGTCGACCAGAAAATGCTACGCCTTTAAATGGAAGAGATTCTCCATTTGGTGTCAGGGCAAGGGCCTGGACCCTTCCTCCTGCTCCTTAGCAAGCATTCTGGACTACCTGTGGTCCCTTTCTTAGCAAGGGCTTTGGTCGACGACCCTTAAGGTGCACCTGGCAGCCATCTCTGCTTACCGGGCGTGGGACGGGAAGCAGTCGGTGGTGCAGGAGAAGGTGGTCGGGTGCTTTTCCAAAGGCCTTGATCACATATCCCCTCCGGTGCGAAAACCTCCACCTCCGTGGGATCTACTGCTGGTATTGGCTAAGCCCATGGGCAAGCCATTCAAACCGATGCACAGGTGTGACATCTCTCACCTGTCGTGGAAGACCGCCTTCTTGGTGGCTGTCATGTCAGCCAGAAGGATGGGAGAGCTCCAGGTGCTTTCCATCGAGTCTCATCTGGTCTTCCACAGGGACAAGGTTTTCCTGCGCCCCCACCCGAAATTCCTTCTGAAGGTGGTGTCGGAGTTTCACCTTAACCAGGTGTTGACTCTGCCGGTGTTCTACCCCAATCACACCTCGGAGGCTGAATATAGGCTCCATACTCTGGACCCTAGAAGAGAGCGCTCGCTTATTATAAGGAGCGGATGGCTGAAGTTCAGGGAGAAGTTCGCCAGCTGTTTTGTCACCTACGCTGAAGCTGCACCTGGCAGACCTGCAGCCAAATGGACGATAGGCAGGTGGGTCACCTCCTGCATAGATCTCTGCTATAGGTTGGCAGGCATGGAGCCTCCCAAAGGGATAAGAGCTCATTCTACCCGCCATACCGCTGCTTTGGTGGCTGCTTCCAGGGATGTCCCTATCCAGGAAATCTGCAGGGCTGCTACCTGGAAGTCAGCACACACCTTCATTACCCACTACCACATCGACCTAGAGTCACGCCGGGATGCTGGTTTTGGGACCTCGGTTCTCCAGTCCTTATTTCCCAAGTAAGTATCGGGGGTGTGCGTCTTGCCGCCCTCCTTCCGGAGAACTGCTAGGAGTCTGCCAAGAAGTGTGGATTGAACAACATATCTATGTCCCTAGAAATACAGGTTACTCACCTGTAACAGGAGTTCTAGGAATGGTATATGTTGTTCATCCACACAACCCACCCGGCCTCCCCGGCTTCGACGCACAACCTGGCATCCAGCGGGCTAGATCTGGCGTCATGGGGCGGAGCCGAGAGTTTTACCACCCTGGTGGGTGGGAGGAGCCAGCTTGAAGACCTTCCAGCAAGATTTAAAGTGGCAAGGAACCTGCCAAGAAGTGTGGATGAACAACATATACCATTCCTAGAACTCCTGTTACAGGTGAGTAACCTGTATATTTGGAGGGCACTTTGCTGATGATATTCTCATCTTATGGGAGTGTGAGGAAACAAAATTCAAAACAGTTTAATATATTGAGACCAATGATATGAATTTAACATTGACATATAACCTGAACAAAAATGAAGTTGAGTTCCTGGTCCTCACATTAACTGCCCATGATGATAAGGTCATCACTAAGAACTTGAGAAAGAGCAGCCAGTGAGCATGTACTATTTACTGTATGTGTTTGGGTACCAATCAGTCGGTGACAGGCTGTGGCAGGGTGACGAGGGCTGTGCCAGTCGCCGGCATGGTTTGAGATGGGGGGTGCGGGGTGGTGGGGGATTGCCTACCGGGTAAACGGGAATCGGTTTTGTCATTTACGTCTTACAGTGATCGGGGCCAGGGAGGGGGGCCCCCCTACACTATGGAAAAAGAGATTGAGGACTTTTTATTTACAACAGTAAACGGGGCTGGGGAGGGGGGTCCCTACACTGTGGAAAAAGAGATCGGGGACTTTTTATTTACAAAAGTAAACGGGGCTGGGGTGGGGGGTCCCCTACACTATGTACATGGGGATCGGGTTATGTTTTGTTTTTTCACAGTGATTGGGTGGGGTGGAGGAGGGTCCCTACACTATGGAAAAGGGGACTGGGTTATGTTTTATTTTCTTACAGTGATTGGGCAGGGTGGGGAGGTCCCTATACTATGGAAAAGGGGATCGGGTCATGTGTTTATTCCTACAGTGATCGGGTGGGGAGGGAGGACACTACACTATGGAAAACAGTGATTGCTGGCATGTGTTATGATTCCAGTGTGCGGGGCTGGGAAGGGGGGACTACACTATGGAAAACAGGGATTGCTGGCATGTGTTATGATTCCAGTGTGCGGGGCTGGGGAGGGGGGGACTACACTATGGAAAACAGGGATTGCTGGCATGTGTCATGATTCCAGTGTTCGGGGCTGGTGGGGGAGCTACACTATGAAAAACAGGGATCGCTGGCATGTGTTATGATTCCAGTGTTCAGGGCTGGTGGGGGAACTACACTATGAAAAACAGGTATCGCTGGCATGTGTCATGATTCCAGTGTTCAGAGTGGGGGGGACTACACTATGAAAAACAGGGATCGCTGGCATGTGTCATGATTCCAGTGTTGAGAGTGGGGGGGACTACATTATGGAAAACAAGGATCGCTGGCATGTGTTATGATTCTAGTGTTGGGGGAGGGGGTGGCTGGCTGGCCCAGCGCATTCCACCAGGTGCAGCCGTGCAAATGAGCCCATAATGGGCATGCAAATAGCCCCTTTGCGCCATGCATGCCCAACGGACTCATTGACATGTTTTGACTGAATAGCGCCCGGGGGCGGGGGGTTGCGGCTCATACAGATATGCACCATGCATTCCTCTATGGGCGGTCTTCAGCCCTGCACCCTGGATGTGCCGCACCATACATGGCGGCCGCTTGCTATGCACCGCGCATCCAGGGTACGATATTCATACAGACTGTGCGATCTGTTTCCATCGCATATTCTGTTTGAATATCACAACAGAGCCGCTGCCACATCTTTTTTGCACGATGTACTGTTATGCACATGCATCCGGCCAGCTTTGAATATGGCGTCCCCTGTTTTTAAGAGAGCACTGTTTATTGTAAAATTCACTGTGAATTTGAGGTATATGTTTCCCCTTTCCGGTATGCATTACTGTTCAAAAATTCTACTTACGACTGACTTGTTTTTAACATTTTTTGATACATTACTTAAATTATTTATGGTAATTTGCACCAAGAGGATTGTTATTTGTATATGTATAAGTCTGTTGTAATTTTCTTTTTGTGGTCTGTCACTTTAAACTGGATGTTTAAATAGAGTGTCCATTCGTCTGGTTGTACTGACATGTCCCCTGAGGAAGACCCATGTGGTCGAAGCGCCGGGGCTCAGATTGTCAGCATCCTCCTGGCTTTAGAATAAACTCACCTTTACTAAATCTGAGCATTGCCTTTGCCTTTACTTCTTGACCCGAGTGCCACATTCCTGTTTGTGTGTTTGCCTGCATTTTGAATCAAGGGTCTGTTGTGAGCACCGGCACAGCTATCCTGAGGCACCCTACCTGAATTGAAGCATTGATCATGGTAAGGAACTTTGCAGTTCATGGTCTCTCCACTAGAGGAATTGCCACATTGGTTGCTTATTTCAGAAATGTTTCTGAGGCTGACATTTGTGCTGTAGCCACATAGAGCAATGTGCACACGTTCACTCAGCATTGCAATCTGGACATAGCCTCTTACAGACATGCTGGTTTTGGGCTTGCAGTACTGCAAGACCTGCTGTCCTGAATATATATCAGACTTTATATAATTGCTTAGGAAAATGGCTTAATTTGATTGGCTGGAAGGACCTTTAAGCCGTGTCCTTATCAGCCTATATCTATGCCAACCGGCACTTTTCTTCCCTGGGCAACCTCACAACACAGAAAATCTGCAGAAGATGAATTCCTCAAGAATTGATTTAGTTATACAGGGTTAGTATTTTAGATTTTAGATCTTGTAATAATAAATCTTTATAGGTCTCTGATATTAGTGGACTAATGTTTTTAAATTCCTATTTATCTCAATAGTTAAATAAGTTGAATTGATTATAGTTTTAGGGTCTAAGGTCCAACCATTCTTTACAAGTCATTAATTATCTATTTATTTCTGAGTTGTATTTACTATGGTTATATGTGTATCCACTTATCAACAATTGTGTGATGAACTGTATACTTTATCACATGTCGCTATTTGTTACAATTTTATGTATTTTGTGTTCTTAAAAAGAAATAAAAATAAAAATTATTATGGCCAAAAAAAAAAATAGCCAGGAACACAAAAAAAAAAAAAAAACACGGAAAATCAGTAACCTACCAGAGCTTCAAAGTGTTTTCACAAGTGGGCACACAATGAGCAGTACCAGCGTGAAATGCATCCCCACTGTAGGAACTCGCATCAAGGAACATGTAGCCTGTCTTTCTCCATCTCTGTGCAAGCAGAAAGTCTATGAAAAATAAAATAAATTCATCCAGAGGGTTCTTTTCTTTGACCTAAATACCTGAGTAACTTCGCAACCGCTGAAGCTGTAACTGCTCGGTGCAGACAGCTTTCAGATTCATTACATGCTGCTTCCTGTCTTGTTCCCCCATCCCCTGCACTCTTTAATTGGTATTTTACACAACCCAAGGGCTCTGTACTGCAGAACACACCTGGACATTGAAGCAGGATGGCACCACACAGAAAAGAAATACTTAAAAAAAAATGCAAACCAGGAAACAGCTACTTAAAAAAAAAAGCTGCAAACCAGGAAACAGCTTTATACAGCAGCCGGTACGGGACACGCACATTCTGAGTCCACCAAGCCGCTAGCAGCAAAATTAAACCAAAGCCTAAAAAAAATAATAATAAAGTGTTTGTGTGTTCGGGAAAGGACACATTTGGGAGAAGACACACATAAAAACCAAGCCTTCTACTTGCTCGTAACAAAAGCAGCCGCTGGCATTTCGAGATTAACAGTATATGTAAAGGGGGAGGATGGTTGGGGGTTAACACTATCTGGATAGGGGGAGGACAATGAGGGATTAACAGTGTGTGGAGGCAAGGAAGAGGACAACCTGACCAGTATCTGTGTGTGTGTATCTGGTGTGGGGGGGGGGGAGACATGCACTGCACATCACACGCTATACAGAAAGTACCTAACTACAGCAACTGTTTTACTGCTTCAGGTATTAAAACCTCAAACTATTAAAATGTTTTGCCCTTTTTAATTTTTTTTCCTAAATAGTTACTTGAGGGATCCATTTTGTAAGCGTAATAACTCACTCCAAGGTGTGGTTTCTCTCCTGATAAGAGCACGTCCAGTTACATAAGGCATGAGGCACTAACACACCTGGGCGTTCTCTTATCAGGAGATAACCTGCACCTCGTTGTGTGTTATTGCTGGCATATAACCTCCCAGTTAGTATTTGGGACTGCTAGGGAATCGTTCCAAAGGTGTGGACTAATGGAGGAGATATCCTCAAAGAAGATAGAGCAGTTGCATACTTACCATAACAGTATATCTTCGAGAGAATCTCTACCATTAGTCCATGCCATCCTTCTCCCTGTCCCCTTACTGCTATCAGATAATCATGCAACTGAACCTAATGTATATCTAGTCCTATGCCTAACTGTATATGCCTGGGCTGGTCTTGTCTCCTGGTTTCCCATGGTTGGAGGTCCTCTGAGTCTAATCTTCAGTGGGAACTGAGGAGTGATGGGACCACCCATGTTTATATAGACACTGATGCATGATGTCATTGTGGATGGACCCCAGCTGGCAAAAGTTTCCATGTGGCCCTAGTGCCTGGCGGCTATAGTTTCAAAGATGTGGACTAACGGAGGATATTCTGTTGAAGATCTACTGTTGTGGTAAGTACGTAATTGTTCTAGCTCCCTGTGGGGAACACTTCTGGTGGATCCGTTTGCCTCCAGAGAGAACACAAAACTGAAACTGTTTTGTGCTCATGCCCCACAGTCCAGGATACTGTTGGGGGATGCCTTCATGAGGCCCTGGACCCCAAGCCTCATGAATGCATTTTTTCCTTCCCCCTTGCCACAGAGTGGTGATCAGTGACTGGAAGGACAAGACATGAATGATCCTGCTAGCTCCAGACTGGCCACAGCAGTTCTGGTACCCAGATTGCCTCAGCACCAGGCCTTCATTGTTGCCTCTTCACCTGGACCTGCTGACCAGACAACAGGGTAAGGTCTTGCACCCAGACCTTCAGTCCTCGCACCTCACAACCTGGTTTCTGAGTGGCTAGAGTTCCAGGCTTTTGGTCTTTCAGAACATGTACTCCACGTTGCGGAGGCCTGCTGAAAGGAGTCGCTGCCTTTAAAAGGAAACAGTTTTCCATTTGATGTCAGGGCAGGGAGCTTGATCACCTTGACTGCTCTGTGGCTAGCATCCTCGAGTATTTCTGGTCCCTCCCCTCCTCCCCCAGCTCGGACTGTGAGTGACAACCCTCAAGGTGCAACTGGCAGCCATCTCTGCATACTAGGCATGGGCTGGTATGCTGATGGTAGCCCAGGAGTAGGTGGGTGGATACTTTTTCAAGAGCTTGGCCCACCTGTGCCCTCTGGTGCATGAACCACCATAACGATGGGACCTACTGCTGGTGTAGCCTATGCTCATGGACGAGCCATTTGAGCCTATGCACAGGTGTGAGATGTCACACCTTTCGTGGAAGATAGCCTTTTTGGTTGCCATCACGTCAGCCAGAAGGATCAGTGAGCTCCACATGCTCTCAGTGGAGTCTCCATAGCTAGTCTTCCACAGGGACATGGTTATCCTTCACCCCAACCTGAAGTTCCTCAGGAAGATTGCATCAGAGTTCCATCTTAACCAAGTGATGAACCTTTTGATATATTTTAACAACTCGTCTTTGGAGGCCAACTGCAGGCTCCATACTCCAGACCTGTGGAAGTTGCTTGCTTGTTATAAGATGCCCATGGCTGGAGTTCGGGGTGAGGCTCACAAGATGTTTGTCACATATGCTGAAGCTGTGTCTGGCAGATTGGAAGCAAAATGGATGATTGGCAGATGGATGACATCCTGCATGATGTAATTTGTTGTACCATTATTGTATTACTTTTGTACTATTTGTAGGTGTTGTTGAAGCACAGGTCAGGAAGCATAGGATGCCCGGGAGCAGTTGTAAAATTAAGTAATAATGCATGACAGGGTGTGGGTTGTGCAGGGACAACCTCATGCCTGGGGTTATTGGGCATGAGGCCGCATGCCGAGTGCATCCAATGCCCCAGAAGTGAGGTTATCCCAGAACAGCCCACACCCTGGAGTGCATTATTGCTGTTAAACAATAGCTCATTTGTGATAGAACAAAAAAATGTAAAAAAATATATTTTTAGTTGATTTTTAGGTCATTTGTTAATGTGTGGGTATATGCAGGGAAAAATAGTCCCCTTTTGGCCAGTAGATGGTGCTGCCGGTACATAAGAAGCTCTGTCTCTCTTAAAGTGGCTGCCCTGCCCCTCACAGGCAGTTTTGTCTTTGTGATGTAGGTCTCCCTTCAAACTTTTGTTTTCTGTTTTTCATGGTAGTTTGCAGTAAACCGTTTCCATGGAGTTTAATTTACTGGTCCCGCTGCCTGGTGTTTGATTGGGTGAGTTGTATCATAGGAAACCACACATCGGAAAGAAGTTACAGGTGGGAGGGAGACTTCCGGTGTTCCAAAATGGGTCGGTAAGTGCCCGGCACCTTCTGTGGGGGCAATGCTGTTTTTTATGCCATCAACTAGTTGCTCATGAAATGGATTAGCTAAGGGAACATTTTTTTCTATTTCAAGAAAGAGCTACTGCATGTGGATCTGTGGAGAAACGACTGAGCAGCACGGAGCGAGTGCATGCTGCATTGAGGCACAGGGCCAGTAGAGTGAAGCTGGTGGCGGTAAAAAGGCTGGTTTTGAATTCAATTCATTTTTTTTATGTTGAGTTTAATGTGGTCAGCTTACTGGAGTTGTGAGGGACGGACATGTTGCGTGTTTCGGGGGGAGGGGCAGGGATGGTGCCGTATGCGGTTCAGTGAAGCTGATGGGTAAGTGGGGAAAACAGTGAATATCAACCCTGGCATGATTTCTTAGTGTGGTATGCGGTCATGTGTGTGTGCCTGGACTTCATACAGTGAGGTTATGCTCAGATAACCTCACTGTCCCAGGCACACGCTGACCCATCAGAGCTCAGAGATTTTTCTTGCCATTGTATAATTCGCAATGAGTGTTTTATTATTAGTAATAACAGCAAAAAGACAGTACAGAGAAAACAATGTTTTTCTGAGTTGTTTCTTAATTTCAAATCTCAGTCTCTGTCTCTGTCTCTCTCTCTTGCAAAACATTGCAGCTATTTCTATTAGTCTGAGCCTGGGAAACTCGTTAAGAAAATAGCATACTTCTCACACAATGTTATTGTAAGTTTCCAATGTTGTTCTTTTTTTTTTTTTTTTTTTGTGAATTCTCTTTATTTCACTGGCAGCCCAGGGCATCTCTCCAGGGTACCCACTTGACTACTGCCTCTACTCCCTACCTGAAACCTCTACCCTTGGTCTCCGCTGGCTCCACAGCTTGTCCAGCCCCCCGGATCACCACCCTTAGTGGCCTTTCTGCAATTAGAGGGACAGCCATGGAGTCCAGTTGGGAGGGGGCAGATCCAAGGAGATGGGTCCCACGTCGGGATGTGGGCAGGCCTCTGGTGCCCCCTTACCTCCACTAGGCCACCAGGGTATATCTGCGAGTTACTCCCCAGAGCGTGGCCGTGCAATTAGGGCAGCGCACCTAATACGCAGCCATCCGCTGCCGCTCCACCTCCGACATTGCATCGAGCCTCACTACCTGTAGGGTCCCTAGTCTTCACCAGGGGCCACTCTGGAGCGAGGCTTACCCGGAACCCTCCCCGGGAAGGGAGAGAAGTCCTCTGGATGCCCAATCTTTTCCCTCCCCTGCCGTCCCCCAATGACCCGAGTCCGTTCCCAAACCTAGGTTGCCAGCGTGGTGCAAAATGTGGTGTCCACCGCCTCAACCCTCAGCAACACCGGGCCGGTCTAGTTTCCAGTGTTCTTGCAGGTGCAGCAAAAAGAACATAATGACCCAGAACCGACCTCTTGTATTCAGCTATGCAGAGATTTTGCATCCAGCATTCTCAGGTTAACCCCTTGAGTTCCAAATAGCTTTGCAGTCATTTCAACGTTATAACTATATACAGTTTTAAACAAAGGGATCCATGTATCAGTTACATTGCCACATAAAGATTCACATATTTTATACCTGCAGATATGCAAGGGGGAAGAAAAGTCAGAACAGCAAGTGAAGGCAGAGAGCTAATGAGAGGCAGAGAATTGCAAAACTGTCAGAGTGATTAGTTCCTAGGTCTCCCAAGGAAATTTGGTTGTGCAACCAGACAGACAAGAGACAGAAAAAGATAGAACAGACCCATGCATTTAAACTCTTTCTGCATAACAAATGGGGCAGGGCCTTATTCAACCCTGTCACAGTATGTCTGTAACCAGTATCTTAAGATGTGAAACTGTTCCTTGCACTTGGGACCCCATTGTAAATGAGTCTTGGCTCAACTGGATTATCCTTTTCTGGAAATACAGAATAAAACTATTTTACTACTACTGCTACATCTGATGACTCAGCTGTCTCTAACAGAACTGCCAGAGTGTGGCTGTGAACTGCATACCACAAGCAGAATTACAGTTACAGGTGAATAACCTATGTTTTGTTTGGTTTCTGTGTTTCTTTCCAAACCACTTACATACACAGAAAGCGTCAAACCAATCATCGATATGCAGATCCTTGTATGGGGTACGCTTTTAAAAAGGCTTCACTAGAATAGAAATCACAGGCTGGCCCATTGGTGCAGCGGTAGGATTACTGGTTGTGATGCTGCTGACCCGAGTTCGTGAATGAGCCTGGGTTGATGTGGACCAGCCAAGGGGAGGAGGATCGAGCATCCCAGGGTCACCATCCTCATTGCACTACAGCAACTTGGGTAACCATAGGTGGCAGTGCAATCGAAGGTGCTGTGGATAGGTCAGACGCAGGCCGGGGGCTGAGGCAACAGCACGCTTTGTATGCCAATGCAGCAAGGTCTCCCTTGCAAGCTTGCATCTAGGAGGATGGGAGTAAGAAGGAAAATGGCCCTGCTACTGAGGACGATGTGCCTCAGTGCTCCTGGCACACTCATGCAATCCCAGCACCTCCTGACAAAAGCTGAGCAACTCGTTCAGAGGTGTATATCCCCACCGTACACCCTGCCTGGGGGGAGAGAAGCCAAAGCAGGATGGAGGATGACGCTGTGAAGCAGGTAAGGCTCTCGAGAGATACCTTGGGGGTAACCAGAGGGAGTTCAGTAGCAGAGAACAGGAAGGGGGCACGAGTCGAGACTATGTATAATAAAAAAAAAAAGAAAGAAATAGAAATCACATTCTAGACAGGCTTTTACATCTAGTCCAGTATAGGCTGTAACAGTGAGAATGCTTATTTTTTCTCTCACCGAGACCCTCATGACACCGAGACGTAACTTCTCACGAGGCTATAATCCAGCAAGCAGACATTTTAATAAATAAAGTGGGGCCGACCCACTGGTGCAACGATAGTGCTGCCACGAGTGGCATCCATAGGTCTGCGTCCCAAGCACGGAGCATCTGTGCACCAGAGGAAGCTAAGGATTAAGAATCCCCCAGGACTCTCTCCTCCAAAGTAGGGGTTCCCGTGGATTGCCCGCAGTACCACTACCTGGGTGATCACAGGTGGTGCTGCAGCCTACAGCAACACTAGTGAGGACACTGGTAGTTTGGTGTAACATCATCAAGTGCTCACATCCGTGCTTCAGCAGCTTGTGGAAGGGGGAGGAGAAACATCAGAACAACAGAAAAACCTTGGAGCAGTGCAGGATAATTCTGGGTTACTCTCAGGTGCAGCTGGGCCAACAGCCTTCACCACTATAAAGAGCAAAATATTTATAAATAAATAAATAAAGTGGTCTTACTAGTATTAGTGTCTATTTTTTTTTTTTACCTTTTATAGGCCTTATCACTGAAGGAATCTGAGAAGAATGCTCTCGTGGAGAAGCTGGGCCATGTTCAGCGACAGCTGGCAGATGCAAACATCGAGATCGATAGTGTGAAGAGAGACTCACTGAACCGACAGGAACAGGATAAGGTACAGCCACCTACCCCCATAGTTTGATTAGTAAATGTTTGGGAGCTGGAAAGAGGTTTGGATTTGAGGCTCCTCTGTATGGAGGCAGTTTGACCTAACACAGCTGTCATCCAGGTGATCCAAGCTCACAGCCACCACCACTTGCTCACTATGTGACCTTTGCAAGTCCCATAACTCTCCAGTGCAACAGCCTCTGCTCTGAGCTGCCTAGCCCTTTTACCTTGGTTGCATTTTTATTTGTGTGCCGTACTAGAACAGTCCCTGTAAATACCTCTGTTTATGCTTCTGTTTGATGATTGCGGCTACATTTGTATTTTTGCTGTAAATTCTTTTATTTTTCCATACAGGTGTCCAGTCCCCAGATCTCCAGAACCAGTCCCCCACATCCCTCAGTGAGCTGATCTGGTCAGTAGGTCCTCCTACAAGTTCCTCTTTGGCAGTTGGACCAGAGAGAGAGAGAGAGAGAGAGAGATGTTCCTTCCCCCCCGTAAAACAGATCCGAGGCAGACCAAGTTGCCAACCAAGTGGTGGTGTGGGTTTGGAGGCAGCTGGGCTGGGCTTCATTAAGGTCTCCGATGCTCCATGTTCCATTTTTCTTCCTACCCACTGCAGTGTGTCGGACTCATGCATGGAGGTGCAGTCCTCCAACGTTCCTCATAGTCCCCTCCCTTTACGTGCCGCTCAGATGCTGCTCTACCCTTTGAAATCTATGAGCCACTCCAGTCAGGTTTCAGAGCGAGACATAGTACAGAAACGTTGTTAGTTAGGGTGCAGAATGACTTGCTCAGGGCTAGAGACAGAGGAGACAGATCAGTTGTGGTGCTCCTCAATTTCTCTTCGGCTTTTGACACCATAGATCATATTGTGCTTCTTGATCACCATAGAGAGTACTGTGGATTCATCGGTATGGTCATCACCTGGTTTGAGACCTACCTGTCGGGCAAAAAGCAGCAGGTGGTGGGGAATTTCTCCTCCTCCTCGAGGCCAGTGACGTATGGGGTTCCTCAAGGCTCGACCAGTGCTATTTGCAGTGTACATGCTGCCCTTGGGTGAGCTCATTAGACGTTACAATGTGGGTTTTCACTGCTGTGCAGATGATACCCAGCTGTATATGTTCTTTGCCCCAGTAACACATGACACCATGGAAGTACTTAACAGCTGCCTTGCCAAGCTCAATGACTGGATTTCCTCCAGTTGGTAGCGACTGAACTCAGACAAGATGGTGGTCCTGGTAGTTGAGCTGGGTCGCAGATGTGATGGGAGTGCTTCACTGGTCTTTTTCTGGGTTCTGTGTCGTTGACTGCCTCCTCTAGGATGCGAGATCTTGGAGTGATTCTGGATGACAGTTTGACATTTGAGTCTCAGATGTCGGCTGTTGTCCATAGTGGGTTTTATCACTTGAGGAATGTCGCCTGGATCAAACCCCTAGTGCCGCTGAAGATCTGCCAACACTGGTTCATGCTTTTGTGATGTCCAGGCTAGAGTACTGTAATGCTGTTTACTTCGAGGTCTCTGGAGGGACCCTCTGCCAGCTGTAGCTAGTGCAGAACACAGATGCTAGGTTGCTGACTGACCTTTCTAGGGCCAGTCATGTGACCCCGGCCCTGTGGGCCCTGCACTGGCTGCCAGTCAGGTGGAGGATCATCTTCATGGTGGGCTTGCTCACCTATAACGCCCTACATGGATTTGGCCCTAGCTACCTGGCTGATCTCCTGACACCTGCCTCCTTGGTTCACTCCCTCCGCTCCTTGATCAGGGGCTTTCTCACTGAGGGCCAGACTGAGAACTTCTGGCGACCGTGCTTTTAGTGTTGCCAGCCCAGCCCTCTGGAACTCTTTTCCACCCAGCGTGAGAGAGGCTCCCTTGGTTGAGGCATTTAAAAGGGGTCCCAAGGCTTATCTATTTTCCCTGGCTTTCCCAGCTGCTGATGATTGATTAGTTTTAGTTGTTTTAAATCTGTGATATTGAAATGTTACCTGAATTGCTGTTTAGTTTATCTCACGGTTCTATGTATCTTTTGTTTTGTGTAAGGCATCCAGAGCCTCCAGGATTGGGCACCATATCAATAAATTTTGCCTTGCCTTTTTGTCTTAACCCTAGGCCTCCATCTGGGGATAGCCTAGGCCAGACTGGCATGCCTCCTCACTTCAGGAAAGGAGAGCAGTCTTCCGGACACTTGATTCTCTCACAACCCGGACAAACCTAGCTCATTCCTGAACTCGGGTCGCTGGCATGGCAGAAGGTAAAGCGCTCACAGACCTCAGCCCTCTTCGCCAGTGGGCCAGGTCTTGTAAACTGTATCTTCCCCCTCCTCCCAGGTCACACTTGGAAATTAGCTTTGGCTCCGCATCCTCTTCCTGCGCAAACATTTTAAAATAAGTAGATCAATTTTTCTCCGTGACGTTTCAATCTCTCTGTGCTTCTGATATGGTAGCAATCTCCTCTTCCCTTCACTCTCCTGGATTGTTAAAAGTGTTTTAGGATACAGCTTGTATGAAAGGAACTATATAAACTTAAACTCCTTTTACTTACTGTACCTGGATTACCACTGAGTGTTTGAATGTAAAACTGTTAGAGAGTTTGAAGGGTTGTTTGCCACATTGTTCCAGATGGGGCCAAAGACTTTCTGGAAGGGTTGACCTGTTTTCTTTTAAACTGGATTTACCTTTTACCTCCTGTAACGTATATGTGACTCTAAATGATCTTACTTCAAGAAGGCTCTTGCAGTAGGTAACAGCATTGAGGACTGCACCCCCTAGCTTCAGGACCACACAGAAACTTTAGCTAGCAGTGTCTGATGGGGGACCACCCACCGATGTAATGTGACTGACGTCAGCATGACACTGTATAGTTGGCGGTCCCCATGCCCGCCTTCCTGTTCTTTCCTGCTTTTGACCTGAGCACGTTGGACCTCGCAGAGATTGTCACTGCAGTTTGACCACGTTTTCTTCGGATAGGTATCCGTTTTTCCTTTTTTTAGTGTTAGACCTGTATTTTGTGCATGTCATCGCCGTCTTCCTCCAAGCCGCATAAAAATAAGTACAGTTCCTGAGGCATGCAGCTACTGCACAGATTCTCACTTCCTCTGCCTCTCCTGCCTAGGCCCTGAGCACAAGGTCAGGGATTGTGAGGCCTGTTCCAGCTTCAACCAGGCCACGTGGAAGCATCGCCAGCAGGCCGTCGAGGCCCATTTACTGAAGGAAAAAATAGCCATGATGGAAAAAGAACTCCAGAAACTCAGAAACATTTCCTCCTCTCCCACGGACTCCCATAAGCACAAGAAAAAGAGGGATGAAGAGAAGCACCAGGACCAGGATAGGTCTGCCTTTCACCCGCGGTCGCCTTCGGGCCCCTGGGTGATCAGCAGCCCTCTTCCTCTGGGAAGTCTGCTGCTTCCTCCAGTCCTGCCCCGCCTTCCCAGGAGCAGCCCTTGGATCCCCCACTGCCACTAGTTACAGTGAGAGCGGGTGCCTCGGCAGAGTCTGAGGTTTCCGGTGCTGTTAGGCCCTTTTCTACTGGAGGGCCTAAGCAGTCTGGCAGGGCTGATAAGCCGCTCGTCGGGTCCTCTAACAAGCACCCAGCCCAGGCTGTGAAGTTGGGATCTGGAGTTTCCAGTGCCTACCTGGCCATGGTCGATAAGTCAGTCATCTATCCACCCAATGTCCGCTCGACCGATCAGCTCACATCGGGGTCCGGCAAGGGCCCCGACGATGCCCAGTTGCCGGACATCTCACAGCTGTCTCCGATTGTTTCTCTCCACTGGATCGCTCCCTCCTCTCTTCTGAAAGAGCCTGCTACGCCCTCCCCAGATCATCGGGGTGCGGAGTATGGGGGTCATCCGTCAGGTGATGCCTTCCCTAGTTCACCTCCAGACCTGAAGTCTGATTTCCCAGGTAACCCTCTTGGCCCACCTCCACCGGATCCTCTGGCGGGGATGCCAGCACCGATGCTGGGGTTACACCCCGCCAGTCCAGCATCCGACCCGATTTTCCGGTGTTCCTCGTGACCAAGTTTCAGGCCTCCTCAGGGTCCTACTTTGGGTCCCACAGCACTGTCGTCAGAGCCCCCCATCTCGGGTTTCCCTCCATCGGGTCACTGGACGCCTCCATGCCTCCAGGCTACACACTGTCAGGCTGTCAGACACTGGGGTATTCGCACGCTTACTCTTTACCAGGTTACCCAGTGCATATATACTATATGCTGGGCTACCTGGCGATGGGGTTCTCTCTGGGATATTCTCCAGCCTACCAGCCCCCTCTACCCCCTCCGCCTACTTCTCAGCCTCAGGGGGACCTCTGGGCTGCCCTTCAGTCCTGGTGGTCAGAGACCAAGGCTCAGCTCGGTTCGGAGTTAGATAGCCGCCACTCCCTGAAGGATGTTCCCCGGGTCCCATCAGACCAGACACCTAGGTCCACTCCTATGCCGGACACTCGACAGCCGACGTCGGGCCTGATGAAGGAACCTTTGGCAGGGCTGTCAACAGAAAAAGCTCATCCGGGCTCTCTGGAAGCTTCTCGTCCTGACGTCCAGTTTTCAGGGTTTTCGGATCCAGGCTTAGATTCCGACTCCCCTTCTTCCGTGGTGTCAGGGTTTGAAACTCTCCCAAAGAGGAGCCTAGGCCTAAGGAGTCCCCTAAATCTCCATCTGAGGACCCTTCTTTCGCAGACCTCTTTAAAAAGATTCCGAAGGTCTATGAATGGAAGTCCGATGCTCAGGATCCTAGGCACTAGAGGCTGGCTGAGCACTTGGACGTCCAGGAGGCAGCACCCATCCTTACACCACCATAGTTCGAGCCGCATGAAGACTTGCCCTCTACCGTCTGGTTGATGCCTCCTTCTAAACCGGCAGTAGCCAAAAAGGCCGACCAGACATACAGAACACCAGAGGGTAAAGACCACCTTAGTGTTCGCACCAAGGCGGACTTGACTGCTCATGACAGATCCACTAAGCTGAAACACATGAGCACCTCTCCTTCTGATAAGGAATCGAGGCGGCTTGATCAGTTTGGGAGGAAATTTTATTCTTATTCTACTCTGGCCATGCATGCCTTAAACTACGTGGCACACCTGCTAGTTTACCAGAAGTCTCTTTTCAGTCAGCTGGAACTGGTCATCGAGGCTATGCCAGACTCAGAGTCCAAAATTATCTTGGCTGACACCATCAGGTCTGCTAAGGATGCCTGCTGGCATTCGCTAAGGGCCACGTATGATGCTGTGGACTCCCCGGCCAGGGGCACCACCATGGTGGTTAGCCTTAGGAGGTTTTCCTGGCTAAGGATGTCTGGTTTGGTGCCTGATGTTCAGGCGGCTATCCAGGATGCTCTCTTTAGGGGCTCTCTCCTCTTCAGAGGCGACGCACAAGACATTATCACCAGCTTTCAGGACAAGGGCAAGGCCTTAAGGTCGGTCCACACCATGTACCACCCTAGATTTAAGGCCAAGCAGCTATTTCGTTGCCAGGCTAAGTGGCAGATGAAACAGCAGCAGATGGCCAGATGTCAGCCAAAACGCCAGGTTCCATCAACAACAGCCACCCCTCCCTCCAAAGCTCAAAGGGCCTCCGGCACGGCTCTCCCAAGTGCTCCCTCTGTCTCTTGATTCGCAGTACAACCCCCCTCCTCCTCTTCTCTCGGAGAAGCTGGTGGTCGGAAGGTTCGCCTGTCACTTGCTGGGGTGGGAGGCAGTTACCACAGATGCATGGGTCCTTCAGCTGGTGAGTCAAGGCCACACATTAGAGCTTCTGGAGACACCTCCAAACACGCCCACAGGGGAGCCCCACTACCCAAAGGTGCACATCCCCCTCATAAGGGAGAACATTTAGGCTCTTCTGCCACAACAAGCCATAGAGCCCGTTCTGCAAACCAGGTAGGGAAGGGATATTATTCTCACTTCTTCCTGATTCCAAAGAAAACAGGAGATCTGCATCCAATTCTGGACCTCAGCACTCTAAACTAGTACATTCGGAACAAGCAGTTTTGAATGCTGACTCTCCCAGGTCTGCTGCCCCTCCTGCACAAGGGACAGTGGCTCTGTGCTCTGGACATGCAGGATGCCTACCTGCATATCCCAGTGTTTCCGCCCACCGCCACTACCTCAGGTTCTCCTTCCAGGGGGAGCATTACCAGTTCAGGGCCCTCCGCTTTGGACTGTCCTCGGCACGTCGGGTTTTCACCAAGTTCCTTGGCAGTGTTGGCAGTGGCCCTGAGATGCCAGGGCCACTATGTGTTCCCTTACCTCGATGACTGTCTTCTGTCAGCCTCATCGAGGGAACAACTGGAACTCTCCCTTTCAGCTACCCATGCCATCTTTGCGCAAGTGGGGATTACAGTCATCTACCCCAAGTCCTACCTTGCCCCTACCCAGCATCTCCAGTTCATTGGGGCAGTGCTGGATATGGTCCAGGGCATGGCTTTCCTCCCTCAGGACAGGGCGGAAACCTTACAGAGGTAGGCTTGTCTAATAGCCTCCAGCAGGTGGGTTTTGGCCAGGTCTGTTCTCCACCTCCTTGGTCTTATGGCAAAAGCCATCCCCACTGTTCCTCTAGCCAGACTCCACATGCGTATCTTGCAGTGGACGCTCAGAGTGCAGTGGGACCATAGGTCGGACAACCTAGACCACAAGGTCATGGTCTTCAATTTGATACAGCGGGATCTCCTATGGTGTCAGGAGCTCAGCAGCCTTACCAGAAGAGTGCCTTTCCAACCCCTTCCCCCCATTCAGTCCCTGACTACAGATGCATCAGGGATGGGCTAGGGGGCTCATCTGGAGACCCACAGAACTCAGGGGGCTGTGGTCCCAGTCAGAGCTCTCCTTACACATAAACGTGTTGGTGATGAAGGCAGTGCTGTGTGGCTTCCAAGCCTTTCAGCACTTGCTTTGCCAGGGCCCACTATTAGTCCAGTCGAACAATATGTGTGTAGTCTGGTACCTCAACCAACAAGGGGGCACTAGCTCGTATCCCCTCTGCAGTGAGACGATGCGGGTGTGGAATTGGTCAGTTCTGCATCGAATACACCGCTCAGTGGTTCATGTTCCGGGTGTGCAAAATGTCCTAGCAGATAGTCTTAGCTGCACCAGAGTAAGAGCCCATGAGTGGGAACTCAAGCAAGCGGTGGCCGATCACATTTTCAACCTATGGGGATGTCCAGACTTGGATCTGTTCACATCCCCATACAATGCAAAACTACCCAGGTTTTGCTCGCTCGATAACGGGCATGGTGTTTTCTGGTGAGACACGCTATCTCTCTGCTAGACAGGGAGGTTTTTATATGCCTTCCTTCCCTTTCCAGTTCTGCAGAGGGTGCTGCTCAAGCTCCAGGCAAAAGGGGCTCGCATGATTCTCATCACCCCATATTGGCCTTGTCAGGTATGGTTTCCACTCCTTCAGCAGCTTGCAGCAGAGCCTCCAGCTCCCCTGCCTCTCTGCCACGATCTCCTGACTCAGGAGAGGGGCACGCTGGTCCATCCAGGGCTGAAGTCCCTTCACCTTCACGCGTGGCACCTTATGATATAGCTGCTTCATGCTTTGGAGTTTCTTCCAGAGTGGCTCAGGTCCTTGTAGAGGCCAGAAAGCCTTCTACGAGGACTACATATACCATGAAGTGGAAGTGTTTCTCCATTTGGGCCACCTCAAAGGGCTGGGACCCTTTTTTGTGCCCCAGTCCTCAGGTCATGGAGTATCTACTACACTTCTCTAACCTGGGCCTGAGTTACTCTTTGCCGACGGTTCACCAGTCTGCTATTTCTGCCTACCACACCTTAGTGGAGGGCAAAGCTGTGGCTGAACTGGAGGTTTCCAAAACCTTCTCAAAAGGGATCCTCCACCTGAAACCCCCGGTGTGCAGCACCGCGCCACTGAGGGATCTGAATTTTATTCTGGAAAAACTGACCTTGCCTCCATTTGAACTGGCTAGTAGTTGTGATATGCGCTATTTATCATGGAAAGCACTCTTTTTAGTTGCTGTTACTTCTGCTCAAAGGATTTCCGAGCTTCAGATCCTGATGTGTAAGGAGCCTTATTTAATTTTTCACAGAGACCGGGATGCTGTGCGTACCAATCCTCAGTTTTTACTGAAGGTGGTTTCTGAGTTCACGTTGAACCAGTCTATTCAACTTCCAGTATACTACCCTGAGTATTCCAATGAGGGGGAGGCTATTCTGCATACCTCAGATGTTCACAGAATCTTGTGTTGTTATACTAACCAAACCAAATCTATCTGGAAAACAGACCAGCTTAGTTTCTGTTGCACCCAAGAGAGAGGGTGTGGCAGTTTCCAAAGAGTGTCTATCCAAATGGTTAGCAAACTGTATTGTTTTCTGTTACCAGAAGTATGGTAAAACTCGCCCAGGGGAGGTTAAGAGGCATTCCACCAGAGGCATGGCTGCTTCTACTGCTTGCTTCAGGAATGTTTCAGCCACTGACATATGTTCCGTGGCTACTTGGAGCTCTGTCCACACTTTCACCAAACATTACAGTCTGGACATTGCATCTAGGCGCAGGGCTGGCTTTGGACTAGCTGTCCTCCAAGGCCTTGTGTCCTGAACTCTGCTTTTCTGCAGACCTTTTCTGCCTCCCGTGTTTCAGTTCCGTCTGATGCACACTGCTTGGGACTCAGTTCTCAAGGTTATTACCTACTGCAAGAGCCCTCTCAAAGTAAGATAGTACAGTTACGTAAGAACTTAGCGTAAGAGTAGATCTTCAAAAGAGGCTCTTGCAGTAGGTAACCTTTTTCCTTCCCTCCTTCCCCCGTCTTCTGCTGCTCTTTTCCTATCACTTTATGTTGGCTTCAGGAGCTTTTTTTCCATTCTGCTGTCGCTCCCTTGGGAGGTCTCTGGCGGGAGAACTGAAAGGCGGGCGTGGGGACCGCCAACTCTATAGTGTCACACTGATGTCGGTCACGTGACATCAGGTGGGCGGTCCCCCATCAGACACTGCTAGGTAAAGTTTCCATATGGTCCTGATGCCAGGGGTCACAGTTCTCAAGGTTATTACCTACTGCAAGAGCCTCTCTCGAAGATCTACTGTTTTTTTTTTTTTTTTTGGTACACTTTATTTCTTATGCCTCCACTGAGAGCAACTCTCTCCAGCGACTTCCTTTGTCCGGTCTCTACCTTGTGCTGTAAAGCTCACTCCTGTAGCTCCTCTCCCCCACCCAGATGAAACCCCCAGATCTGAACCCCCACAGGAAAGGGCCACCCTATCCACCCAGGGTGCTCTGTCTTACAGTGTAGAGTACCGGGTTGGGGAGCCACTGATAGGGGCGAGGAGAGAGTCACCAGCAATGGGAGTGTGGTCCGAGAGGAAGCGCCGTCGCCCCTCCCCTCGGGAAGGGGATTTTCCTTGTTCGCCTGTGGAGTTCGGACGTGCAATGGCGGCTGGGCACAATGTGCCACTGCCTGCCAAACTCCACCCCCTTGCTATGCTAGCATCGCTATGTGTGCGCTATCCCGGCCACCGCCAAGCACCACTATGGAGCAGTGCGTCCCCGGAGCCTTCCTCAGGGAAGAGAGAGCTGTCCTGTGGACGCTCAATCTCTTCCTTCCCCTGCTGACCCCCAGCTTCCTGGGCTCGTTCAACCCAGTCGCTATGTGAAGCAAGGTGTGACGCCCAGCCTCAACCTCAGTGCCATTGGGCCTCAAGATCTACTGTTATGGTAAGTTCTTACGTAACTGTACTTTCTGTACTGAACCTTATTCAAAATGGTTGTCATGAACATAATTAGTTGATTTCAATCAATCAAATCTTTATTTATTCAGGCGAACATCATTGAGCAAGGCTCATTTACAAGATGGACTTGATTTGATTTTCTTTCCGGGTCGAGTCTCTTATTAATCAAGCCTCTTGGTATTCTCTTAACTACGTATTTTCATTGCATAATTACTGCCACTTTATTCATTACACATATTTATCATTATTATTGTTTACCTGGATTGACTGAATTTGTTTCTCCCCTCTGTAATCCCTTCCAGCCTGAGTCAGATTTGGAAACAAGCTTCTGCTTGGTGTGCTTCTCATGGTCACCAGTTTTCAAATAAAATAATCTGAATGGGACCTTGCTCGACTGGATGGGCCTGGCGGTCTTTCTCTGCCGACAGTTTCTCTGTTTCTAGTCCACTGACGTTGATGAGTTGCACAACCAAGAGGGAGACCTTGGTCATGCAATGAAGCTGGCAGAGGAGGGATATCTGAGTGGATATCTTTGCCTGCAGAGTGGGTGGATAGGTCTGGTACATCAGTACCCCCGGTGTCCAAGCGGAGCAGCATAGCTCCACTGTGAAATACTAGGATGGGCAGGATGCCAGAAGCACATTTGCACTACGCACTTCGCTTCAACTTTCCGGAGACGCTTTAAGGACTTATACAAGGGGACTGCAATCCTCCTGGCCACACCTCTGCTCTAGATTTCATTACTTTGCCAGTAGTGCAAGTCCAGCAGGGCCCACTTGAGATGAATGGACACTGGTCCTGATGTGAGCGATGTGGGGTGGCAAAAAGAGCAAATACAAAAAAAATAATCAAGAGAATGTGATAAGCATGATGCTAGTGGCCATCTTCACTGTATTTCACCAGCAATGCTAAGGACTGGACTAAAGTCTCTTTGTAGGACAAGACCAAATGGCATGGCATACCCTGAGAGTCCTCCAAAGATGTGGACAGTGGCACTTGTCTTGGCAGAGTTAAGGATCCCATGGAGGAGAAGCCACTAGCATGTGAGCCATCCTAAGACAGCAGTTGTCGTATCCATGGAGCTTCTAGTGAAGCTGGTGGATCTTCCTGATATACATGGGGAATCCCTCAGGAAATCTGTAGGACTTCCTAAGAAATTCTTGGAGTATCCAGAGGATTTAGTTTAGGATTCTCCAGTGTTAGTCAATGCATTTTTGTGACAGTATTTCTGTTTATCAGACCTAGACTTCTGCAAACCCTGGTAGGGGAAGGGCTAGGAACTAGGATGTATCCGCAGTACATCCTCTCCTTTCTCTTGGAATAGGAGAGGGAAATGGGAAATTCTTTAACCAGGAAAGGCACACTATGCTGGAGCTCCTTTCCAGGTATGACCTGGGAGCACAAGCGTTACACAGTATGCAAGTGGGGGCTGATGGGATTCAAACCCAGGTCTCCAGGATTACAGCTCAGTGCCCTTAAACACTATGCTATACTGGCTCTTTTAGTAGGGCTTGATGTTAGTATTTCTGGCCTTGCTTCTGGTGCTTTTCCAGCCCTACATGCATCCGGTGAAGCTTTTTGCATGTTGATCCACTCCAGTGAATTACCCTTCAGGTTAAGGAGCACTGGGGCACTGTGATCTACAAATGTGTCTTTGACAGGTGTACTGTGATCTATATAAATGTGTCTTCAACAGGTGCATTGCTGCTGCTCCAGTCCTGTGCCCTTTTCCTCGCACAACTGGTGTAGCCCTGCCATTCCTGGTACCATAGTTTTCTAGAAGGCAACCGCCACTCTCCTTTCACCATGCTTGAGGGTGTAGTGAAAAGCCTCTGCCTGACTAATTATTACCTGCTTGTATTAGTTGTGCCCGGGAACTCCACTCTCTGAATTCTCTGGCTGCAGCTCTGTTCATTTCCGGTTCCCTAATGTGAAGTACAGTTGATACTCTTCTAAGAGTTAGATACCTCTTTCCAATGTGCTATGTAGGAACTGATTACAGTTGCACAGATTTTTATATTAAAAATCAGAAATATTTTCAGCCCGGTGACGTGGTTGGTTGAGGTACTTGGACACCTTACCTCCTGCCATGCTAAGGACCTGGGTTCAGGAATGAACCAAGGTCGTTCAGGGGCCAGCCAGGGGGAAGGAGGATTTTTTTTTTAAGCTATGTTTATTGTTTTATCAAAACCACATACAGTAAAAAAGATCCTGGCATAGATTACATAAGTAAACAGATAAACAGTGAGGGCGCCATTCCTCTTAATACAAGCAATAGGAGCGTCATGCTTCTTACAAATAGGTCCTATGGGGGTAATTACATAAGACTATAATTATCTTTAAACTGTTCATGTTTGAAATGCGTATTTCAGTCCAAGAGCTGCATGGCTTTACTCGAAAGAAAAGTTCAACCGCATTCACTAAGTCTGTTGTCTCCCTTCCAGAAGGAACAAAAACACGTTGTGCCTTTCCAGAGTTGCACACTAATTAGTGTGAGAAGCATGCAAGACTAAGCAATCTGCTACTTCTGGATATTGCAGTTAAAAAATATTAGGCACTTGGTGGGGGGCATATTCAGTGCAGTCCGAATGCAGACGCAGAAAGATGCGTCGCACAAAGAGGGTGCGCCGGCTGGCACCAATACAATATTCAGACGGAATGTGCGACTGTTACAGATCGCGCATACCCTGTGAATATGTGACTCTGGATGGGAGGCACAGTGCAGGCTGCCGCCAAGACAGGCGCATCCAGGGCGTCCCTGGCTGAATACTTCCCAGTGGGAATGCATGGCCCATACCAGTATGCACCTCATCCCCCATTGGCGATATTCAGCCAAGGCATGCAAATGAGCCTGTTGAGCATGCACGGTGGAAAGGGGCCTCATGCATGCTCATTATGTGCTCATTTGTATGTCAGCTCGGGAATGAATGCACCAGCAGAGCCCCCACCCCCAAGCCCGACCCCGATTGTGCCCTTATAGGGCACAAACAGAACATCCCTGGTGGTATAGTGGTGCCCTCCACCCATTCCCCTAATCCCGATCACCCCAGTGTTATAGCATAGACAGTGTCCCTGGTGGTACAGTGGCACCCCCCCCACTCATTCCCCAAATCCCGATCGCCCCAGTGTCATAGCATAGACAGTGTCCCTGGTGGTATAGTGGAACCCACCCATTCCCCGAATCCCGATCGCCCTAGTGTCATAGCATAGACAATGTCCCTGGTAGTATAGTGGTGCTCCTACCCAGTCCCTGAATCCCAGTTGCTCCATGCAGTACATTAAGTAGAAACCCTGGTGGTCTAGTGGAGCTGCCTTCCCCAACCCCTGAACCCTGAACAGCTGACCCGCTGCCCACACCCCTGGTAGTCCAGTGAACCCCCCCACCCAGGTAAACTGTACCCACCACCGGACCCCTGCCAGTGACTGGCGCAGCCCTCCATGCCCATCCACGGCCAGCTGCCAACTGAATAGCACAGGAGCGTGTACTACCTGACAAAAGAAGTCAAATCACAAAACACTCAGCTTTTTGTTATCTATGGTGAAGTTGGCAAAGGTAAACCAGCAACCAACTAGCTCTTGCTGGATAGTCTCTTGCATCCAGTTCTGCTATGAAAAAGCTGGGAAAATGCCACCCAGAGGCTTAAGGGCACACTCCACAAGGGGTGCCTCTGCTTCTGTGGCATCCACAAGGGGCATCCCATTATTAGACAGTTGTAAAGCAGCTACCTGGGAAACAGAGCAGAAACAATGCCAGCTTTGGAACTGCTGTCTTGCAGAATCTTTCTCCTAAATAGGTTCTGGACCCAGTCTCCCAGGGTACTGCTGTAGAGTCTGCTAAGTTTAAACATCAAGTGAAGGTTTCCTGGGGTTAGAAGAAAAAATTCTAGGGACATGGATATGATGTTCTAGCCACACTTTCTGGCAGTTGCCTTTCCCTTTAAGATTAACTGGAAACATCTTCAAGCTGGCTCCTCCCACCCAGCTGGGTGGTAACTCCCTCGACTCCGCCCCAAGATGCTAGATCTTCCTTTCTGCAGGAAGAAGCAGATTCCCTCCTTACTGCTTTCACGCTGAGTAGGCCCTTGTGACCTGACTCTTCGGATTTACTTCCTAAAAAGTTTAACACTTTCTGTCTTCAGTTCGATCTCCGATCCTGTCCTCGGTGGATGACAAGTCCACTCCCGGGTTCCGCTGGTGCCCTTGCAGGCAGAAGATGTCCCAAACAGATCCGCACCCCACATGCGTGTATTGACTGGGGCACGAGCATGACCCCCAGGCCTGTGATTTCTGTCGCTCCTTTCATCCAACCATTCTCGAGGACAGTCTAGCCCAGCTTAGGTTAGGCGACCGAGCAAACGGAACCCGCCAGTCAAATCCAAGGATGCCCGTTAGGTGGTCTCTGTGGCTGCGGGGTCCGCTGAGCAACTTGCAGCCTTCTAGGAGACAGCAGCCCAAGCCACGTCCCACTCCTCTTCAGCTTCTGCCTTGGTGCCATTGCAGCTGGGATCGACCTTTACAGAGTCTTTCAAAGAACTATGCTGGTCCCTGCTGACCCTAGGTCAGGGACCCTCAGGGCACAAATCTAAGTCAAAGAAAGAGTCCAAAAAATGGTCTCATCGACGTTCATGGGATCGGGAGCGCTCTTGGCGAACAGCCTCTGATTCTTGTGCTTCTCTGGTTCTGACATCAGTCGAATTCCTGGCCCAGGCCATCGGCTCCACAGTAACCACATCGAGCCAGTTGGTCGAGACGCTGGTTGATCTTCTGGCCAAGATTTTTCTCGACCCAGTTGACCAGTTGTCGACTGAAAAGGCCAACACTTCCTTATCCAGGCCTCGGTCCTGACTCAGACTGTGGGAGGGATGGACCAGTCTGCTGACCCATCACTTCTGGTCTCCGATGAAGACCTGGAGGAGCCTCGACGCTCGCCAACTCCCTCCAAACCCCGCCACTGGTCCCCTCTGCGGTCGAGGTCTCAGTCTTCATCCCATGGGTTGAGAGGTTCTTGCTGGAATCAGTGCTCCCACTCTCAGCACCACAGGAAGTGGCACCACTGCTGCTCTTCATCCTCGTCATCCTAAGGTGAGGAGAGGTTTCATCCCAAATTGCATCAACACTACGAGGATCTCATGTGGCAACAGCTGGTGCTTACTGGCATTAAACCGGCTTCAGCTACTACGACGACCATCACCTGGCTTTCACCCGACCGGCCGACACCTTCTCCGCCTCAGGAGCTTCCTAAGGCGGTACCAGCTCAGCTGGCCCCAGCATCTCCATCGATTCCCATGGAGCCACCTGCCCAGCTAAAGATCAGCACTCCAATCAAGGAGTCTCGGCTAGGTAAGTGTCTTCCCCATCAGCTGTTGGTCACCATCACCCCTGACTGTCCGTGGCGGGTCAGCAGGGACTCAGGAGGTTGACCCCTCTTTGACGACTCCTCAGAGTTGGAGGGGTTCCTCTTTGCACTCCCATCCGGTAAATGTGGAGTTGGTGGGGGAATCTCTCGATCGATGAAGGCCCTACCTCTTTTCTGGGTCTTCTCCATCTGATCTCCGAGTCCACTGGTATGAAAATGGAGCTCATCCAGAAACAATCTCATTATCCATTGACCGAGATCCTCGACAGGGCAGATACTCCAACGGATGTTTTCCCGGTGGCAGAGGCTATTCTTGGCCCTGCCCTTGAGCTTTGGCAGAGTCCCATTTCCCGCCCTGCACCTTCTGCCTGGATAGCCTGCAAATATGCAGTACCTACTGGTTCCCTTTTGGCATTCAAGGAACACCCCTTAGCCGAGGGGCTGGTGGCCAATTCTGTGTTCAGGCACTTCGGCAACACTGGGGACGTTAACAAGCCATCCAACAAAGAGTCCAAGCAAAAGGCAAAAAAGGTCTATGCTGCCTCCTTGTTTGGTCTCTGCCAAGCAAGCTTGGCCCTCCTTATGGCCAACTTTTCCCACACCCTACTGGGCACCCTGGATGAGATGCTTCCTCATCTACCAGTGGACGTTCAGACCATGGTCAAACAGGTCTGGGACCAGGGCTGGGCTGTTGCAAAACAACAGCTGCAGACAGCCATGGACATGGGGACTCCTGTGCTCACTCCATGGTGGTCACAGTGGCCATGCGCTGCAGGGCTTGGCTGAGGATCTTGACCTTCATAGCAGACACTCAGCACAAGCTGGACAAAGCCCCTTTCCTGGGCACTGACTTTTTCAGGCTCAGAGTCAAGGGCCACCTCACCTGCATCGAGAAGTCCAGTGCCACCCTGGACTTTGTGACATCTGCTCAAAAGGACCCCAAGGGCTCCAAGCAGCAGCAGAGAAGGAAGACCTTTTGGTCCACCTCTACTCCTCTAGCCAAACCAGCCCAACCCCAGGCTGGTCAGCAGGCCCAGGCCTGGAGACCTCAGTCAAAGTCAGTGGCCTCAGTCATCCATAAGCCTGGGGAGAGAGGCTCTTGTGGCTCCTTGGCTGGACCCTCCTCCTCCTCCTCTTCCAAGCCTGCCCAGTGACAAGCTGAGGGGTGCCTCCCTCATGCCCATCGCACCTCCCCTGTGTCCTCTCATGGGGGGCCGGCCCACGCACCTTCCTTTCTGCCTCGTCCGCTGTCACGACGGACATGTGGGTTCTCAAGGTGGTGGGTCATGGTCTGCCTCTGGAATTCAAGCAGTATCCTCCTTGCCAAGCCCATGCCCCACAGGAGGACTTGGTATCTGCAGACATTCTGTCAGCTCTCAGAGATGACGTAGCCCAGCTGCTCCACAAGGAGGTCATGGTTCCTGTCACGGATCTTCTGGAACACCCAGGGTTTGTCTCCAGGTACTTCCTGGTGCCAAAGCGGACGGAGGGGCTGGTGCCCCATTCTAGATCTGCACGACCTGAACAAGTTTCTCATGTCATGCACCTTCCGGATGGTAACTCTGTCTTAGATCATACCATCTCTACAGCATGGCATGCGGTTTTGCTCCCTGGATCTTCAGGATGCATTCTTTCACATCCCGATCCATCTGTCACACCAAAGGTTCCTCCACTTCCAAGCAGAGGGAACCCTCTACGAGTTCCAGGCCTTGCCATCTGGCTTTTCCTCAGCCTCCAGGGTCCTCACCGTGCACTGCAGTTGTGGCAGCTTACCTGAGGCGCCGAGGAGTCCAGATTTACCCCTACCTGGATGACTGGCTGATCACAGGTTCCTCCAGGCAGGAGGTGGAGAGGTCCAAGGGACCTGGCCCTCCAGATCTGCATCAGACTTGGCCTCCTGGTCAACGAGCCCAAGTCGGAACTCGTACCTTCGTAGGTGATCCACTTCATTGGGGCAGAGCTTGACTGTTACAGAGCTAGAGCCTGGCTCCCGGTGGACAGGGTAGAGGCTCTTCCCTCCTTTCCCCGATCATTTCAGGCTGGGCAATTGTACCCTGCCTGGGACTTTCTGCACCTGCTGGGTCATTTGGCAGCTTGCACCAGCGTGGTTCAGTGGGCCTGCTGGAGAATGCGCTCCCTGTAGTGTGAACTGGCCAGCAAGTGGTCTCAGCACAGGGGTCACTTTGACCAGCTAGTCACTGTGACCCAGCAGATGTTGGAAACCCTCCAGTAGTGGTTAGTCCCAGAGCATCTGCACGAAGAGATCCTGTTTGTCCACCCAGAGCCGACGGTCATCCTGACGACAGATGCCTCTCTCATGGGCTGGGGTGCCCACCTGGGGGAACACAGAGTCCATGGGCTCTGGATCCCAAGGGTATCCCAATGTCATATCAACCTGCTGGAGTTCCGAGCAGTCCAGCTGGCACTGACGGCATTCGCTCTGCACATCTGGGATCAGGTGGTCTAGGTCCAGTGAACAACACCATGACCATGTACTACCTCAAGAAACAAGGCAGGATGCACTCCCTGCCACTGTTCAAGGAAGCTCTACGTGTTCAGACCCTCATGCACAGCCTGGAGGCCAATCTGCTAGCCATCCATGTGGCAGGGGCCTCCAACCAGCTGGCAGACGCCCTCAGCTGTGTGGGCGAAGCATCTCTCAAGTGGTCTCTCCACCCAGAGGTAGTTCAGTCTGTTCTCCCAGTGGAGCACCCCTCAGGTAAACCTGTTCACCTTCAGGGAGAACGCTAAGCTGACGTTGTTTTGTGCCCACCCCCTCAGTAGGGAATGCTGCAGGGGGATGCCTTCTTAAGGCTGTGGACCCCATGCCTCTTTTATGCCTTCCCTCTACTTCCCTTGATCCACAAGGTGCTGCCCAAGGCCAGGAGGGATAAGGCACAGGTGATCCTGGTGGCTCCAGACTGGCCATGCCAGTTCTGGTACCCCAATCTTCTCAGCCTCAGCAGCAGGCTCCTGAGGCATCGTCTTCTCTGTCCGGACCTGCTTTCCATCAATCAGGGGAAGGTACCTCACCTGGACTTTCAGTCCCTGCACCTGACAGCCTGGTTCCTGAGTGGCTAGAGTTTCAGGCTTTGGGTCTCTCCAACGATGTCCTCACTGTTGTGGAGGCATCTTGGAAGGAGTCGACCAAGAAGTGCTATGCCTTCAAGTGGAAGAGGTTCTCCGTTTGGTGCCAGGGCAAGGGGCTGGACCCCTTGTCCTGTCCAGTGGCTAGGATCCTTAACTACCTGTGGTCCCCTCTCTAAGTCAGGCCTTCAGTTGACGACCCTTAAGATGCACCTGGCAGCCATCTCTGTTTACTGGGTGCAGGCTGGTCAGCAGACAGTGGCACAAGAAAAGGTGATCTGGGGCTTTTTCAAAGGCCTTGACCACATTTCCCCTCTGATGTGTGAACCGCCACCATCTTGGAATCTGTTGCTGGTTTTGACAAAGCTTGTGGGCTAGCCATTCGAACTAATGCACAGGTGTGACATGTCTCACCTGTCTTGGAAGACCACTTCCTGGTGGCTGTCACGTCAGCCAGAAGGATCAGTGAGCTCCAGATACTTTCGGTGGATTCTCCTTACCTGGATTTCCACAGGGACAAGGTTGTCCTGCACCCCATCTTGAAGTTTCTCCCGAAGTTTGTGTCAGAGTTTCATCTTAATGAGGTGATTACTCTCCTGGTGTACTTCACCAATCACACCTCGGAGGTGGAGCACAGGCTCCATACTTTGGACCTGCGGCCAGCGCTTGCCTACTATAAGGAGCACATGGATGGAGTTCAGGGAGAGGTTCGCCAGCTATTTGTCATCTACGCTGAAGCCACATCTGGCAGACTTGCAGCTAAATGGACGATTGGCTGGTGAAGAGTATCCTGCATTGACCTCTGCTATAGGTTGGCGGGTAGGGAGCCTCCCATAGGGCTAAGGGCTCTTTCCACCCACCATACCACTGCCTCGGTGGCTGCTTCCAGGGATGTCCCTATCCAGGAAATCTGCAGGGCTGCTACCTGGAGATCAGCAAACACCTTCATTTCCCACTACCACATCGACCTGAGTGACGTCGGGATGCTGGTTTTGGGACCTCAGTTTTCCAATCTCTGTTCCCTAAGTAGGGGGTGTGCGTCTTGCCCCCTCCTCCTGGAGAGCTGCTAGGAGCATGCCAGACAGTGTGATAGAACATCATATCCATGTCACTAGAAACACAGGTTACTCACCTGTAACAGTAGTTCTAGGCGTGGTATATGATGTTCATCCACACAAACCAACTCAACCTCCCTTGGCTGTGGCGCACCCTTCTGCTTCCAGCGAGCAAGATCTGGTGTCATGGGGCGGAGCCGAGGGAGCTACCACCCGGGTGGGTGGGAGGAGCCAGCTTTAAGATGTTTCCGGCCAGTCTTAAAGGAGAAAGACACTGCCAGAAAGGGTCGATGATCATCATATACCACTCCTAGAACTACTGCTACAGGTGAGTAACATGTTTTTACTTGCCTTAGTAATGCTGTTTCTTTTCAGGGATCCCTTGCTATGTTTGCACTCCCTAACCCAGTTTCAACTTCAGGAACCTAAAGACAGGTTTACACAAGAATTCATTGTTTTTCATTAAGGTTGCTTGAGGATTATTATCACAGTTACCTTTAGAACTGCAAAGCTAGGTTTTCTTAGAAATTTCTGGTGGCCTTTTTAGCTAGTGTTCTTTTTTTTATTTATTTTAAAAACTTGTTAACTGGGTGAACAAAGCACTGGGCCACATGGCCCTTTTACAGGCTTGACCTGGGAAGTTACTTCAGCAACACAGAGTTACATACGAAAAAGCACATATTTAATATCAGACGCATAACATAATACTAGAATAATTTTCTAAAATTCACGAGTATGTACATACAATATCCAAGAATTAATATCGGGCATAGTAAGAAGTGTGCAAGAACATGAATAAATGCACGACTAAGGGCAAGAACAACGTTCAGTTACTAAGAACCTGTCTTCAAGTACAGTTACAATGTGTTCTCGTGTACTGGAACTTTTTAAAGGTTGATTAAAAGTTACTGTTATTTTCCAAGTTAAGTAGCTCACATGGAAGTCTATTCCAGGTTTTAATCGCAATCTGTTTAAATAATTTCTGTTTCTTTGTAGATTTGCATAATGGTATAGCTAAAGTAATTGTATTCTGTGACCTTAGTGCCCTTGGGCTTGATTTTTGTGCAAAAAAAAAATGTTGCGGTGAACAATTAATTAAATTAAATACAAAACGAGATAATTGTAAGGTATCCCTTTGTTCTACCGGTAGCCATCCCAGTCCGTTGTACAAGTCACAATGGTGCTCCCTAATTCTAGCTCGCAAAGCAAATCTGCATATAACATTGTAAAAACAGTTCCTTTGTTGTCTCATTTTTTTCTGATGCCCCACCCATCCAAACCAAATTTCCCAAATCAAGTATCGGCATTAAGACAGGTCTGTGCAATTGTTCTTCTAGTTTCTTCTGTTAGGTAATCCCTAACTGCATACAGTGCTCCTATCTTCATATGTTTCTGTTTTGTTATATTGTCAACATTTGCATGAGAACTTAGCTGACTGTCTAGTGTTACTCCTAAATGTTTAAAATCTGACACCGTTTCTACTTTTACTAGCCACTGCTCCACTCTGACAGTAGAAACAAATCTGACCATCTGTTAGAGTGGAGTGTAGCTGCAGAGTTTGAATAAAGATTCAAATTCCATAATTAGGTTCTATCTCTGGGCCATCTGTCTCTATGGAGCTAGATGCTAAGTGTAAACATAGTGAGGTATCCCTGAGGAGAAACAACATTGCTATGGTGAGTAGTTTTTTCTTCTCCACCAATTAAGGATTTAGTCTACCCTTATAATAAATAATACTTTGCAAGTCTGTTTGTCTTCATGACCAGGGAGATACAGAGGGATCTACAAAGGCTAGAGAGGTGGTCTGAGTTTTGTCAATTGCAGTTCAGCACTAAACAAGCATTTGTCGATGCCGAATGTTTGCTCGCTGATATTAGCATTGGATGTGCAGGAGTTAGACAGATGCAGAATAGGAATGGCAGTGAAGTATTGAACTCTTGCCAACCCCGCCTCCACCCTGCAGAAATGGAGAGCCATTGGGGTGTGCCTTTAAGTATTTGCCCATAAAGCTCACAGCATTTCACCTCACCCTATCCTGCAGACACTGATACTTGTTGAGGTATGCTTTGGGATGTTTGACTTTACAGTCATCCCATTTCATAAGGACATACGCTGAAATGGGTGCAGTATAGGAGAATGGGGTGAACTCTGGGGCCGAAGAATCCAAGGCTCACCTCTATTTATGTCACTGGTTTCAGGATGGGGGTGGAATGACGTGAGCATTACAGCCTGCAATCCAAAGGCACACCCCTGACGCCTGTCAGTTTGTACAGTGTGGGACGTTATGGTTAGAAACCCTAACGCTCCGGGCGTTTGTTGGCATTTGCACTACAGATTTTCAACATGGCCTTTTTGTGACCTCCACCTCATGAAAACATTTGGGACCTCTGCTCATGAACAGTGGCACTGTGATTTTATTAATCCGTCCTGAATGTTGATTTCCCACAGCGACCATGCCATTCTGCGCCAGATGTGCGAAAACACAGTTCAGGCAGGATGTGAAAAATGACAGCTGTACCATTCATAGGGAGGTGTGAAGAGATTACAATGTTGAAAATCTGGAGTGAAAATATTCAAAATGCTCGAACTTATGAACGTACGTGGACAGTGCGCAATGCACGCTCGTAACACAGTCATTTAGTGGAATTATTTCACCAAATTTTTAACATAGGCATTTTGTGACTTCTGTTCATGAACAGTTTCACTATGATTTTCTTACTCTGTCCCGAATGTTGATTTCCCAAGCAACCGCGCCTTTGCACGCCAGATGTGCGAAAACACATTTCAGGCAGGATGTGAAAAATGACAGGTGTACTGTTCATAAGGAGGTGTGCAAAATTGACAAGGCTGAAAATCTTGAGTGAAAATATTACAAATTCTCGAAGTTACAAGTGTGCATGGAAACTGCTCAATGCACGCTCATAACATAGTCATTTTATGGACTTTTGTCACCAGATTTTCAACATAGACATTTTGGGACCTCCGCTCATGAACAGTGTCACTGTGATTTTCTTAATCTGTCCTGAACACTGATTTCCCACAGAGACCGTACTGTTGTGCGCCGGAAGTGCGAAAACACATTTCGGCCAGGATGTGGAAAATGACAGCTGTAATGTTCATAAGGAGGTGTGACAAAATGCCAGTGTTGAAAATCTGGAATGAAAATATTACAAATTCGTGATGTTATTATGAATGTGCGTGGAAACTGCGCAATGCATACTTATAACAATAATTTTATTGATTTTTTTTCACCAAATTTGCAACATAGGCTTTTTGGGAGCCCACCTCATGAACAGTGACACTGTCGTTTAGTTAATCGGTCCCGAAAGGTGATTCCGAGCAGTGATCGTGAAATCACCTTTCGGGACCAAATAACCTGATGACAGTCACTGAATTCATGAGATGGGGTCCCAAGAACCCCATGTTGAAAATTTGGTGCCAAAATTTGCAAAAATGGCCGAGATATCCACCTAAGTTGACCCCCACCCCCCATTTATGCCATTATACAGCTTACTGGCATTTCTTCAGTTCGTGGTCGGCTTTGAAGAGTGCAGATGTGTTCCCGCCCACTGAAGATCAAGCAGCCAGGCTCCGAGGTAGTATGGGGTGAGGGTGTGGGGAGGTCGGGTACACAGAGGGTGGGTGGGAAGGGCATCAGAGACAACGAGGGACGGTTTTCTGAAAGAACTCATGGACAGTTTTTCTATTTATTTATTTAGTTTTTGTTAACGGGTAGGCGACTAGCCATAAAATGACTATTTTCAGGCACGACCTGGGAGAGTTCATTACAGAAAGCATGGGACAGTGGGCCACCTGGGTGTTTGTTTGGGGGCTGTAGCCGACGGGGATTGGGCATCCCGTCGGCACATACAGAGGTTTTGGGGGGCATGAGCTGAGGGGATTGGGCACCCTCTTGGCACACAACAAATGGGTGGGGATATTATGCCAACTGGGATTGTGTTCCCCATTGGCAAATGAACTTGGGAGGGCATGCTGACAGGGGGATTGGGCACTCCCGTTGGCTTTCATGGGGACTGTGAGAGGCGGATGGTGACAGCCACCGCCATGTTTATTTAAAACAAATGAGGGGGACATTATGTCGACGGGGATTGGGCTACTTCATCAGCAAATGAACAGGGAAGGGGGCATGCTGACAGGGGGATTGGGCACATTCGTTGGCTTTCATGGGGACTGTGAGAGGCAGCCGGCGGCAGCTACTGCCATGTTTATTGAAATGGGACACCAGACAAGGCAAGCTGTGATTAGCCTCTGGAATCAGGGACCGCCCCAGCAACAAAAACAGCTGACTGTTAAATGATGGGGTGCTCCCTGATTGCAGCAGCGAGTTTCTTTCAAGTTGGTGGCATGTTACAATACTGCTGTCATCAACAGCGTGCTCCTCTATTGGCACCACAGAGACCAGCCCAAAATGAACTGCTGGCATTGGCCACAACACTGCCACACCTCCAGAGCTAGCTACTGCAGCAAGCTGCCACAATGTTTCTTGCACATGCGCACAAGCAAACATAAAAACGCAAGGTTATGCAACTGGGGGGAGAAAACAGGACAGAGTACTGGTTGGGAGAGGTTAAACTGAGCACTGCAGCAGAGGAAAGGGACTTGGTCCACAAGGCAACTTAATAAATTGCAAGTCCTGTCATATTTTTTGCTCCAAAACCTCATTTAAAAGGGTAAAAAATGTAAAAAGAAGCATGCTTTCTCAGTCTGACTCTATATCAGAATAATAACAAACATTTGTCAATGCCGAACGTTCACTTCCAGGTATTTGCAGCGGTGTTTGGCACTTGTATATGGTTTAAAAAATCACTGACAAAGAAGTAAAATGAGGGACACAGTTTAACAGTTGGTTCTATCCCCTGAAACAGGCAGTGCAAGAGTATTGGTGTAAAATAATTTGTCTGCAGAAGAGCAACTCTGTAACTCTGTTTGACAATATTGTGAGCATACAGTATACCCACTGTTCAATCACAGAAACACAAATTGTAGGAGGGACAGAAACATTGTGAGGCAAAATCAGGGACATCCCGGAAAATCAGGGAAAGCTGAGAGGTATGGTCCCTCTTTCCCGTCTCTCTTTTCCCCCACTGCCTCTCTGTCTCTCTCACCCCCCCACACACTCCCTATTCACTCTCTTTCTCTCCCTGTGCCTGCCCCTCTCTCTCTCTCTCTCTGTCTTCTCTCCTCATGTCTCTCTCTCTTACCCCTCTCTCTCTCTCTGTCTCCTCCCCTCTATCTCTCTCTTCTCCCCTCTTCTCTCCGTCTTCTCCCCTCTGTCTCTCTTAGCAAACAAGCATTTGTTAATGCCAAATGTTGGCTTGCTGGCATTGGCCTTGGTAGTGCAGGAGTTAGAAGCATAATAGGATTGGCAGTGAAGTACTGAACTGATGCTGACCCAGCGCCCCCTCCCCCACAGAGACAAGCATTGGGGTGTGCCTTTGGGTCGTTGGCCATAATACTCATCCATTTCATGCCATTTCATCTCACCCTACCTCGCAGACACCAAGAAGTGTTGCGGCGTGCCTTGGGGTCTTTGGGCCTTACGCTCACCCCATTCCATAAGGAAATACGCTGAGATGTGTGCAGTATAGGAGAATGGGGTGAACTTTGGGGCCGAAGAGTCCAAGGCACACCTCGATGCCTGTCACTGGCTGCAGGGTGGGGGTGGAGGTGGAATGGCATGAGCATTACTGTCGACAGCCCCAAGTCACACCCCTGACGCCTGTCGGCCCCTACAGGGTAGGGCATTATGGTTGAAAACCCTTACGTCCTGGGCGTTTCTTGGTATTTTTTTTTTTTTATACTTTATTTTTATATATTATCATTTAAACATGACAGAAGATCATGATACATTTAGCACACAGACCAATGCCAGAGAACACCTTTGAGATAAAATAATCTCTGAGATACAGGGTTATTCTGCATGTGCCATATAGTGGTAAATCATTTAGGGGAAACAACATTTAATGCCAACACTGAGTCCTGATAGGTGCTTTATAGGAAGTCCATGAGCCACATGACCAAAATACCTCAATGAGAAAGGATTGACGAGCAAATCCAGTCCAAAAATCCCATGATCCCCTTAAAAAGGGGAAAAATTGGCACCATGTCAAATGCTTAATGTAAAATTACCAACTTTGTATTTGCAGCAGTGAAAACTAGCAAAATGTATTCAGAGTTAACAGTAAAACTTTTCCCCTCTTTGTCCCAAATCAAAGAAGATGCAACTCCCTTTTAATACATTTCTGAAATTCTGATTCTTATTAAGTGAACAGTACAATCGGTATAGAAACAGAAAGCAGGATAATCACCTCCCTTAAACAATGTGCTTAATGATTATGAGCTGATGTTCCTGGCGGCAAACAGGGCAACTAGCCATCTAGGAACAGAGACAAACAAAGGGGAGAAGATACCATTGATTTATTAATAATAATGAGGCCTAATCCTCTGGAAAGGAAAGTCATGTAGGGCTCAGAAGCTCCCCTTCATCCCCCGGATCTGCTGTTCGTAATCCTGAAACCACCGCCAGATGATCAGTCCATTTACCCGCTTCCACTGGGTCTGAAAAAATATACACTTTGCTCTGGAAGACGAGCCGGAGTCTAGCAGGGAAGATCATGGAGTGAGGGATCTCCAGCGCTCGCAGTTGTCGCCGAACTCCATCAAAGCGCTTCCTGCGCTGTCGCGTGGCGTAACTTATGTCAGGGAAAAGGTGAATCTGCTGATTATCCTGAAATAGAGGGGCATGTCTCCTCGCATATTTTAAAATTTTATCTCTCTCCCCAACGCCAGTCATGATCAGCATAAGCGTACGAGGTGTTTCAGAGTTAGATGCCTTACCCCATGGGGTAATTCTATAAGCTTTCTGGATGCCCCATGACTCCTCCGACCCTTCAGGCATTAAGTTGTCTGTAAGCTATTCCCTGAGATACATTAAGGGGTTGTCCCCCTCCGATCCTTCAGGTAGACCAATAATTCGAATGTTAGCTGCCCTAGATTGGTTCTCAAGTGTCTCGAGCCTTGCACGAAGATGCTGATTTTCTTTTGCCATTAAAGTTGTAGCCCCCATAGAGGCGTTGGCTTGTTTTTTAATCTGGCTTACATCTTCCTTTAAACCATCAACGGCTGTCTCCAAAATTACCACTCTACTGTTAAAATCATTCACTTTGGTGTTTAGAGTTGTCACCGATTGTAGCAACAGTTGTAGCTTATGTCCCAGTGTCTCGATAGTTTCTCCCGAGCCCGAAGTCTCTGTACGCTGCGTAGTGTCGTCGGGAGGCAAGGCCCAATGTTTCCTTTACTTTTTGCTAAACCACCATACTGTCTTTCATTTTTAGGATTACACATTTTAATGAAGTCGGGGTCGCTCTGTTCAATGATGTTAATTAAAATCTGCAATTAAGCCTCCAAAATGTGTTTTAGGGCTAAGAAAGGGGTAGTTTCCTGAGCGCTCGAAAAAAACTGCTGCACACTACTCAGGCTCCACAGCGCCCCCGTTTCTTTGTTTTTTTACTCCCAAGTTTTCAACATGGGCTTTTTGTGACCCCACCGCATGAACAGTGACACTATCAGTTTGTTAGCCAAAAGGTGATTTTGCACAGCGACTACGCCATTTGGCGCCACAGGTGCAAAAACACATTTCAAACAGGATGTGAAAAATGACAGCTGTACTGTTCATGAGGAGGTGTAAAAAATGGTAATGTTGAAAATCTGGAGTGAGAATATAAAAAGACTGGTGAAGGCTCGAACGTGCGTAGAAACTACGCAACGCACACCCGTAATGTAATTAGTGTGGGAATTTTTTACAGCAGATTTTCAACACAGGCATTTTGGGACCTCGGCTCGTGAACAGCGTCACTGTGATTTTCTTAATGTGTTCCGAACACTGATTTCCCACAGTGACCGTGCTATTTTGCGCCGGAAGTGTGAAAACACATTTCGGCCAGGGTGTGAAAAATGACAGATGTACTGTTCATAAGGAGGTGTGGAAAAATGCCAATGTTGAAAATCTGGACTGAAAATATTACAAATTCGTAAACTTACGAGGGTGCGTGGAAACTGCGCAATGCACGCTCATAACTTTTGTCACCAAATTTTCAACATAGCTATTTTAAGACCTCTACTCATGAACAGTATCACTGTGATTTTCTTAATCTGTCCCGAACATTGATTTCGCACATCGACCGTGCCATTGTGCGCTACATATGTGAAAACACATGTTGGGCGAGATGTGAACAATGACAGCTGTACTGTTCATAAGGAGGTGTGGTAAAATGGCAAAGTTGAAAATCTGGAATGAAAATATTAAAAATTCTCGAAGTTACGGGCGTGCGTAGGAACTGCACAATGCACGCTCATAAAACAGTGATTTTTGGGAATTTTTTCACCAAATTTTCAACATAGGGTTTTTGGGGGCCTACCGCATGAATTGTGACACTGTCTTTTCATTAATCAGTCCCGAAAGGTGGTTCCGTATAGTGACCGCGAAATCACCTTTCGGGACTGAATAACCGGATGACAGTAACTGAATGAATTCATGTGATGGGGTCCCAAGAACCCCATGTTGAAAATTTGGAGCAAAAATTTGAAAAAATTACCAAGATATGAACCAAAGTTGAAAACACCCTATTTATGCCATGATACAGCTTACCGGCATTTCTTCAGTTCGCGATCGGCTTTGAAGAGTGCAGATGTGTTCCCGGTCCACCGAAGATCATTGTGCCGGGCTCCGGAGGTAAGTATGGGGTGAGGGGTGTGGGGAGGTAAGGTGGGCGTGGGTTGGGGGGCAAGAGAGTCGAGGACCGTTTTCCTTTTGATAGAGGTTTTTAAAAAAAAAAAAGGCGGCGTAGGACTTAGCCATGCTGGGGTGGGCTCCCAGCGTGGCACCTGGAAGTTTTGTTGGGGGGGTCAGTGGAGACAGCGGGGGATTGGGCACCCTTGTTGGCTATACAGTGTGTGGGGGAGCACATGACGATGTGGGACTTTTGCCATACTGGGGTGGGCTCCCAGTGTGGAATCTTGAAGTTTGCTTTTTGGGTGGCACTGGAGCCGGCAGTTGGGCACCCGTCGGACATACATTGTGCTTGGGGAGGGAGCAATGTGCATGTGCCGGGGGGATTGGGCACCCCCTCAGCACACAACAAATGGAGGCACATCATGCCGGGAGATGCAGTGGCGTACAGCTAAAGAGAACGACTGCTAAGGTGGTGACGTGTAGGCAGTTTGCATACTGCTGATGGCACGGCAGTATGCAAATTACCTACATGTTACCACCGCTGATTGTAGCAGTCTTTCTCTTTCAACTGTATGCCACTGCATCTGAACTGCTGTCATAAACAGCTCAGACGTTCATTGGTGCCCTGCTGCCGTGCCTGCAGAAACAATCAGGGCATTGGAAGCGGGAGTGCCACACCTACAAAAACTCGTATGGTGGCACTATGTTTCTTGCACATGCGTGCAAGCAAACATAATAATGAGGAGGAAAAGGCCTCTACCTCCTACAGGTCATATGGAAAGGGAGGCAGGGGATACTTCCCAAAAGCCTATGTCTCTTATACCTCCTATGAGTACCAGTCTCAATGAGGTTACTATAGGGGAAGGGGAAAAAGGGCTTTCAGGTATAATGCTGCAGCGCTAGCTCCTAAGCCCCAGCCAAACCAAAACGCCTGACAGTTTTGCCCAGGTCACCCAATCATTGCCAGTGGGAGGAAGACTGGCACACTACTTCCAGGAATGGGTAAACATTACCACAGACAAGTGGGTTCTGGAAGTAGTGGACTGGGGAGTTGAGTCTGCAGTTCGACACTTTCCAAACATGCAGAAACACAAAGTTTTTCCAGTTTATTCTCCCACAGAAAAAAATCTGCTGGAACGGGAAGTAAAAAAACCCTAAAAAAAACAAAAACCTGTTGATATCAAAAGATTTTACTTCGAGGAGTAGCTCTTGCAGCAGGTTATTACTATTAGGACTATTGTCGCAGGCCTTAGGACCCACCGGAAAAAACTTAGCTAGCAGTGCCTTGCGGAGGCCGCCCCCTGACATTTGCTCCGCCCTGACATCGGTCATGCTACAAAAAGGGGTATACCCCGGCTCCTCCTCAGTTCTTTCCCACCACAACCTGCTCACATTGGGGAGCTCTTAGCATTTTCACACAGCAGTTCCAGCAAATCTAACTGTTTTTTCAACAATTTTTCTCCGCTTTCGTTCCTCTTTTGCAGTTCATTTCTCCGTCTCGACCTTGGACCATCACATGTCGTCACCATCATTGGTCTCCTCCTCCAGTCCCAAGAAGATGAAGGGCACCTGTGGCCACCAAATTCCATCAAAGGATGGCCATGACCAGTGTGTCGTCTGCCTGGGACCAGACCATGACCTCAAGACCTGCGAGATTTGCAAGGGTTTCACTAGCAGGATGAGGATTAGACGCCTGAAGGTCTTGAAAGCCCACCTGCTTGAGCAAGGGATGGATGTCCTGCAATCTTCCCCAGGGGAGAAGGGCAAAAGCCGGGAGAAGTCGCAAAAGTCCTACGATGAGGACCGTAGCCGGTCCCACCACCACTCTAGATCCCGTTCTCCCCACAGGAAGGCCTTCTTTTCACGCTCGGGCGGGTCCGACCACTCCAAGCATTCTAGGCATGGGGAAAAAGCGAGGCCTGAAGGTCCCACCAAAACACAGATGTCGGTCCTGTCGGGAGCTGCTTCTTCTGCTTCTAAGCCTTCTAAGTTGAAGGCCACGCTGTTGCACGTGTCCTCTGCCCTGGCGGAGTCGACTAAGGCCTCCACCTCGGCACAAACCTCAGCCCTGCCGAAGAAGGCTCCGACTACGGCCTTACCGGACTCTGGTAAGCCATCTGGAAAGGACTGGGACCCCAAGGCTAAGGCCCCCTCTGGGTCCCACCCTCCTAAGTCAGCCACATCGGATCCAGTCCTGGCTAAGACGCCAACACCAGTCAAAGTGCGTGTGGCTGACGGGGCTACAGTCACACTGACACCGGTCAAGGTACTGATGCCGGCCACTAGGGCCTCTACTCCGTAGGTCTCATCCTCGGGGTCCTCCCCATGAACCCTTCCTGACCCCCCAACTTCTCTGATCCCCCCACAGGGGGCAGCGGCATCTTGTTTCAGCAAGGAGGAGCTGGGAGAACTTTTCTCTTTTTAGTAGAGTCAGATCCATAAAGACACCCCTCCACCTCAACCGGAACTAACACCGGTTCCAGACCAACTGGACAACCAGGAGCCTGGGGGTTTGCCTGTCGGCTTGCTGACTAAAATCCCTGAGGCCAGTGTGCATCCTCAAAACCTTGCTGCCCCTCGGCTATACGTTCCCGGTCACAGTCCGGAGACCGTAGATGGCGCCACTCAAGGTCGTTCAGCCGTCGTCTGTCTAAGCCCAGTAGCAGATCCCACAGCCGACACAGGTCTTCCTCTAGGTGGGCTCGCTCCCGTAGCTGACACCGGTCTCAGGACAGGCGTTAGTCCCCGCTCCATCGTCGGTCAAGGAGCCGGCATTGGTCTAGGAGTCACCAATGTTCTACAGAGGATAGTCCTATAGACTTAGCTCGGACACCTCGAGGATGAGGAGCAGGTCTTCCTCCTCCTTCTCTTCCTCTTCATTCTCAGGAGTTAGGGGATCTCCTGATAATAGGGATCTACCCCGCTCACCTCCAGACTGTCCCACTTTCATGGATGTCATGAGGCGTATCCAGGCCACTAATGAATGGGAGACAGAGGACCTGGATCCGGAATGCCAGAGACTGGCTCGTTACCTGAGGCAGAAGGAACCCAAGCCCCTAGTGGAGCCTCCTCTGATTGACACATTCCAAGACCTTACCAGGACAACATGGAAGTGTCCAGCCTCAGTCCCGGCTAGTCCCAAAAAGACAGACAGGCTATACAGGGCCCTGAGGGATGAGTCCTTTTTGGTGGAAAACCCTCAGGCAGATTCCATGGTGATTGTGGCTGCTCATGACAAGTCAAAGCAGCCAAAGCATCTAAGCTCCCAGCCTCCACACCAGGCATACCGTTTCTTGGACCAGGAGGGCATGAAAGTTTATTCTGCCTCCACCTGCTCCATCCATTCCCTGAATTTCCTTATGCATATGGTCCAGTACCAAAATGTGCTCTGGAAGAAGGGACAGGAGCTTGTCAGTGCCTTGCCAGATTCCGCACAAATTACTTCAAACGGAAGGCCAGTAACCAGTAGCCTGGTGGCACACCTTTTCGAGGCCCCAAGTCCTTCCACACCTATCTCCTCACTCCTGGCTCCACTTGCCACTGACCCCCTCCTCCTCCAGGGGAGGCAGTAGGGGTTCGCTTCTCCCTCCATCTGGAGGGATGGAGCTCTATTACATCAGACCAATGGATCTTGGATATCATAAGGAGAGGTCACACCCTGGAGTTCACCCAGATCCCTCCAGAAACTTCACCAAAGTCCTCGGGATACCCTCCTTCTCACATTCCTCTCATAGAAGGAGAAATCAAGGCCCTTTCGCAGAAAAAGGCAATAGAGCCAGTTCCTCTGAGGCAGTGGGGAAAGGGATATTACTCCCATTTTTTCCTGCTTCCAAAGAAGATGCAAGATCTTCGGCCCATCCTGGACCTCAGCTCTCTAAACATTTATATAGAATACCGAAGGTTCAGGATGGTGACCCTTCCAGGTCATAATCCTCTGCTGCACCAGGGAGACTGGCTCTGTTCCCTGGATATGCAAGATGCTTGCATGCACATTGAGGTCTTTCCCCCTTACAGGAAGTTCCTGAGGTTCTACTTCCGGGGGAACATTATCAGTTCCGGGTTCTTCCATTCTGCCTCTCCTCCGCTCCTCGAGTCTTCATCAAGTGCCTGGCAGTGGTAGCTGCGGCGGTAAGGGGCAGGGGACATTATGTCTTCCCTTACCTCGACGACTGGCTCCTAGCGGCCCTGTCGAGAGAGCGCCTGCTTCGAGCTGTCAGAGACACTTATACATTGTTCCGAGAGGTGGGGATCACCCTGAACCTACCAAAGTTTTCCCCAGAGCCCAGCCAAAGACTCACCTTTATAGGTGCGGTCCTGGATTCAGCCCAGGGCATGGCTTTTCTTCTTCAAGAAAGAGGAGATCGCTTGCGAGAGGTGGCCAGTTCGGTCCTAGTAACCCCACGGGTCCCAGCCAGGACCTTCCTCAGACTTCTGGGGCACATGGTAGTGGCCGTCCCGGTAGTTTTCTTGGCACGCCTCCACATGAGGGTCCCACAGTGGATGCTCAGCATGCAGTGGGACCAAGGCTGTGACGGTCTGTACCATGTTGTCAGGATCTCAGAGCCGGTCAGGAGGACCCTACGTTGGTGGTTGGACCCTTTGAATCTAGACAAAGGGATTCCTTTTCGGCAGGAGCCCCCAAGTCAGACTCTGATGACAGACGCCTCCAATTTGGGCTGAGGGGTGCACCTCAGGGATCACTAGACTCAAGTAGTCTGGACTCTGGAGGAGTGCATCCTCCACATCAATGTTCTGGAAATGTGAGAGGTCCTCAATGCCCTAAGGGCTTTTCAATAGGATCTCATGCCAGGCTCTCTTCTCGTACAGACTGACAACATGGCGGTTGTCTTTTACATCAACAAGCAAGGGGGAATCCACTCCTATTCCCTGTGCAGGGAGGTGATGAGAGTCTGGTATTGGGCACTGGAACATCACATTTTGCTGTTCGCTGTCCATGTTCCAGGCATGCAAAACAATTTGGCAGACAGCCTCAGCAGGTCTCAGTCTAAGGCGCATGAGTGGGAGCTGCTACAATCCGTTGCAGACCAGCTGTTCGACACATGGGGTGGTCCGGAGCTGGACCTCTTTGCTTCTCCACGCAATGCCAAACTGCCAGTTTTTTGCTTGCGAGAACACGCGCCTGGTGTTTTTTGGCCAGGCGCGTTGTCCCTTTGCTGGGCAGGGAAGTTTCTTTATCCCTTCCCTCACTTCCCTCTCCTTCAACGAGTGTTGTTGAAGGTACAGGCCAAGAGGGCTCAGATGATTCTGATCACCCCGCTGTAGCCCCGGCAGATTTGGTTCCCACTACTTTAGCGGTTGTCCTCAGAACCTCCAATTCTGCTGCCAATAAGCTCACAACTGCTGTCATAGGACCAAGGCAGGCTGATGCATCCAGATCTCAGGTCCCTACACCTTCATGCTTGGCTCCTGTAGACGTAGTCAGATCCAGGTATGGGGTCACTCAGGGGGTGGTGGACATCCTCATTTCTACGAGGAAGCCCTCAACCCGCTCCACTTATGCCATGAAGTGGAAGCGGTTCTGCCTTTGGTCTTCGTCCCACCATCTAGGTCCTCTTTCCTGCCCGGTGAACTCAGCATTACAATATCTCCTCTCCTTATATCAGCAAGGCCTGAGTTATTCATCCATAAAGGTGCACATGTGGGCCATCTCTGCTTATCATGTCCTGTTCAGAGACAGGACCCTGGCTCAGTTGGACATGGCCCGCAGCTTTTTACGGGGCATTCTACACCTACGACCTCCCATCAGGGATCCTATCCCTCCCTGGGATCTCCTTTTTGTGCTGGAGAAACTGAGTCTTCCCCCCTTTGAACCTGCAGCGGAATGCGAGCTGCATTTCCTTTCCTAGAAGGTTTCCTTTTAAGTCGCTGTTACTTCAGCTCGAAGAGTTTCTGAGCTACAGGCCCAGATGTGTAAGGAGCCTCATATTATTTTCCATCTGGGAAGAGTTTCCCTTAGAACAAATCCTAAGTTCTTACCTAAAGTGGTCTTGGAGTTGACCCTCAACCAATTGGTTGACCTTCCAGTTTATTTTCCTACCCCTTCTAATCGGAGAGAGTCTCTCCTGCACACATTGGATGTCCACAGGGCGTTGAAGTATTACCTGAAGCGGACAGTGGCACAGCACAAATCGGAGCAATTGTTTGTGGCCTTTGCGCCTCAACACCTAGGCAAACCAGTGTCAAAACGACCATTTCCTGGTGGCTTGTACACTGCATAGTGTACTGCTATAACAAGTACAACAAACCTCTACCAGGCTCAGTCAGAGGTAATTAGAGGAGTCTCTACCTCCTTCGCCTCCTTAAAAAATTGTCTCCCTTCGAGACATCTGTGCAGCTGCTACTTGGAATTCAGTACACACCTTCATGAGGCATTACAGTCTGGACATTGCTTCCAGGCGCCGAGCTGGTTTTGGCCTGGCAGTTCTTCAAGGACTCTAGTCCTAGTTTGCTGACTCCAGTCATAGGCTTTACTATCCTTCATCTGTCATCCTACCTCCCGGGGCTAATCACCTCCTTGGTGTAGGACTGCTTGGGATTCTGTCCTACTAGTAATAGCCTGCTTCAAGAGCTCCTCCTCGAAGTAAGATAGTACAGTTATGTAAGAACTTACCGTAACAGTAGATCTTCGAGAGGAGTTCTTGCAGCAGGCGCTGCTTTCCTGCCCGCCATTCCCCAAGAGAATTTTTCAGTATGTCTAGGATGGGCTTTGCCCAGTTTTCTCACTGAGATCCATTCACGGGTCTTGGCGGGAGAACGGAGGTGGAGTCAGGGTCCGCCCCCTTTTGTAGCATGACCGAGTTCGGGGTGGAGCTGATGTTGGGGGGTGGTCCCCGCTGGGTACTGCTAGCTAAGTTTTTTCCAGTGGGTCCTAAGGCCTGCAGCAACAGCCCTAATAGTAATAGCCTGCTGCAAGATCTCCTCTCGAAGATCTACTGTTACGGTAAGTTCTTAAGTAATTGTACTTTATAGAAAAAGGCCCTGCCTCACAGTGGGGCAGGGCCTAGTCTCAAGATACTTCCTGACCCACAAAAAAATGGGGAGTAATGACCCATTTTATACCTCAGGTTTCTGAACAAACATTTGGAAAGAGAAAAATTCAAGATGGTCCTACTAAGGACAGTGATACCATCTTTGCAAAAAGGTCAGTTGGGATCCCTGGATCTGAAGGATGCCTATTTTCATATTCCAGTCAGACAATCTCACAGAAAATACCCGATTCAAGCTGGGGAACTGTCAGTACCAATTCACAGCTCTCCCATTTGGTCTTGCCTCAGTTCCAAGGGTTTTTACAAAGTGCCCAACTGTGGTGGCAGCGCACCTGAGAAAATAAAGTGTGGTGGTCTTCCCCTACCTGGAAAACTGGCTAGTCTTGTGGAAAACAGAACAGCTGGTAAAAAGCACTTTGGGGAACCTGGGATTCTTGATAAACCTGCGGAAGTCCCAGGTACTGCCTGTTCAAGTACTAGACTTCATAGGAGCAGAGTTAAAACCCTACAGGGGAAAGCTTTCCTCCCATAAGCCAGAGTTACAGCTTTCATAGCACAGCAGTCTTTCACAGCAGGTCAGCCAAGACCTGCAAGAGACTTCCCAAAGTTACTAGGGCACATGGCTGCATCCAAAGCAGTGGTTCTGTGGGCTGGATTCCAACTGAGATACCCACTGCTACTTAAGGAACAACTGTTCCCAAAGATGTGATCCACTTTCAAAGTTAGTGACAGTGACAAACGCACTAGTGGAATCATTAGGGTTTGGGCAGGAAGAAAGCAACCTCAGGGAGGGCATTCCCTTCCTTCAGCAATCGTGAATACGTTTTCTTACTACAGATGCCTCACTTCTGGATGGGGTGCTCATCTGCAGGACCTCACATTGAGTGGCACATGGAGCCCACACAAGTCACTAGAACACATAAACCTCCAGGAGCTGAGAGCAGTGCTGCTAGCAATGCAGTCTTTCTCCTCCCAGCTACAGGGTCAGACTGTCCAAATCAGGGCAGACAACACCACCACAGTGTACTACAGAAACAAGCAGGGAGGAACAAGATCTTTGGAACTGTGTACAGAGGTGATGAGGATCTGGGACCTGGCATATTCCTTAGAAGCAAACATATATGCATTGCATCTGGCAGGCAAAGACAGTGTGCTAGCAGATTCCGTAAGCAGAATCAGCCAGGGAGGTTATGAATGGGTCTTAAACCAGCAGGCTCTGACCACAGCGTTCAGAAAGTGGATCACTCCCAACATAGACCTGTCTGCATCTTGGGAGAACTATCAGCTCCCACAGTTTGGTTGCAGACCACCAGCCAGAGGAACAGTCCCAGAGGACACTCTCGCACTAGACTGGACAGGGAAGTTTCTGTATGCCTTCCTGCCATTTCCACTCATTCAGAAAGTACTCCTGATAGTCAGGAGGGAACCTCCAATAATGATCATGAGAGCTCTAGACTGGGCCAGACAGGCCTGGTATTTGATACTCCTGGTCCTGTCTGACAAGAATCCAGTCAGTCTACCACTCAAGTCACAAGCTGTTGACTTTGTCCCAGGACAGAATAGCGTTTGAAAACCCCAGGACCCTACGCCTAAGGGCATGGTTCTTGAAGAGTTAGAATTTTCCAGATTGGCTCTCTCAGAAGAAGTCCTGAAGGTGCTTAAGGTTTCAAGGAAACCTGCTACTAGGAATACGTATTCCTCTGTATGGAAAAGGTTTTCTTATTGGTGTGCCCCCAGAAAAATTAACTCAATAGTGGCAGGGTTGCCTATAATTAGGCTTGGCAGTTTGCGATTTAAATTGGTTTCTGTCGATTAACATTGAGATTAACAACTTAGTCAATTTCGACGGATATTTTTAATCATCGATTTTCACAGTAATGAGTTTACCACATGCAGTACTCGTATCATTATAAATTGCTCTCTCTTACTACTGCTTGTGATCACCGAGTCTATTAACACCTAATTTGCAACAGCAGCATACCTGTGTGCCTTCCCGTGTTAGCTTCTGAGCTGTTAATCGAATCAGTAATCCTTAAATTAGAAGCGTGGTATCAACCGCACATCTAGCTACACAACCACACAGCATGAGTCAAAAAAGGAAATGTGTACACAAGTATTGCTCGGAATTCCCAGAGCTAGAATTAAAAACCGTAAAAAAGACCAGTAATGGGGATAGCGTTGACATTCTACGGTGCAAGATTTGTAAAACTGAAGTATCGGGTCAAGCAAGCCGCATTTCTGAGCATCTTAACAGCAAGACGCACCTGAGACTTAAGCATAGTCAGGACATTATCTCTCAGCCCTCTGTGGAATCCTTTATGGTGCGCACGAGGCAGAAGAAAGAAGAAGCTGCCGACTTCCTACATGATCTTGTTCAGGCTTTAAAATTGACAGACTACTGAACTTTGATTTGAACGTGGCAAGTGATGTAAAAACTTCATTAAAAGATGTGGATTTGAAGTCAATGGGTTCTAAAAGACAATCCCTGTCTGCAGCAATGCGTTCTTTCTACAGAAATTTTCATTCAAAGCTAAGTGCAACACTGACATGAAATGTCCCTGAAAGCCTGTATGGTGCTAGTTCTTTGTTTGACAATTGCAGAATTTTTGACCCGTTTGTTAAAAAACAGCTTTCTACAGATGTATCAAAGTATGGTGCCATAATCGACACTTTTCATTGCAAAAAAGATTACTTTGAGTGAGTCTTTTATCTATATATGAAACTGGATGTTCCCTCTGACCGCATGATCGCTCCAGTGGAGTACTGGAAGAGTGAGATGCAAAACCTTTCTGTACTATCCAGTGTTACACTGAGGGCACTGGCAATGCCCGTTACATTTACTGCCATAGAGCGTTCCTTTAGTCTATACAGAAAAGGGCAAGATACACTTCGAATGCGCCTGTCAGAGGAGAGACTAGGGCTACTAAACATATTGTACCACAACAAGGACTTAACAGGAAGTTTTGATGGATGTAATGACACAGGCATAAACAAATAAATAGAGTGAGGAATTGCACAACTGACTCCAGCATTGATTGCACTTGGGGGGGGAGGGCGCATGTTGTACTTGCTTCACATAGATCTGCGGTGTGTATTAGTGTCTCTGTATAAGTCTCTGTGTCTTCGTGTCTACTTGTCTGTGTCACTGTGCTGATTAATTACTACATTGCATGTTGCCTATTTATAAGCTGTTTTTATCAAATTTTGACACAGTAAAGATCGATATTTATCGAAAAAAATCTGAAAATGAACGTCGATTTTGTCAGTCGATTTTGGTTAAAAATAAAAATCGAAAACTGCCAAGACTACCTGTAATTCACTAGTACACCTACAGTTATTAGACCTGTGGCATTCAGCTTTAAAGATGTCCTTAGCAGCAGTATCAGCATGCACATCAGCTGGCAAACAAAAGTCTGTGACGTCACAGCCCATTTTCAAAATATTTTTTTAAATACCTAAACCACTTGTACCCACCAATGAGGGACCATCTCTCTCTTCCTGGGACCTCAGCATTTGCCTTGCCCAGCTTATGGAGGCTCCTTTTGAGCCAATGGAAACTACTGACCTGAAATATTGTCACATGGAGAACCATATTCCTGGTTGCAATGACCTCTGTTAGGAGGGTAAGTGAACTGCAAGCCCTCTGCAGAGAGCCAAATTACATAATACCTCACAGGAATAAAACCGTTCTTAGAACCAATAGAAAATTCCTTCCTAAGGTGGTATCTGAATTCCACCTGAATCGGTCAGTGACCCTCCCTGTACTCTGTCCAGGGCATTCCAGTCTAGGTGAGGAAGAGTTGCACAGTCTGGACCTAAAGCGAGTCTTGACTATCTGCATGGACCAGACAAAAAATGTCTGGTCCTACAGCACCTACTTTTTTTGTTACCTGTGGTGAGACTGGCAAAGGCAAACCAGCTACAAAGAGATCTGTCTCTAGCTGGATAGTCTCTTGCATTCAGTTCTGCTATGACAAAGCTGGAAAAATACTACCAAGTGGCTTAAAAGGAAACTTCCACCTGTAGTCTGGTAATGCGTCAGTGTGAGGCATAGCCCAGTTAGCATTTTTGCAAAGTGTTTTAATATTTTCCAGTTACGGTTGCTTAAATATATAGCTATTGTCTGGTTGATCCTGCCTCCCTCCTGCAGGCATTTTGAACTGCTCGACATGGCCACAACCTCCCACGGCTGTCCCAGGATGATGTATGAGATAGGGAGCAGCCGCGGAAGCGTGCAGAGATGTCCTGTGTAAATGGAGCTATTAATAGCTCTGGTTTTCAATGTACATGCCCCGGTGCTATACCGAAACCAGGTATAGGCAGGCAGTGCAGTGGCACTGGGTTGGCTGCTGGGGGTCATCCGGAGGAGGTGGTGGCTGCAGCTGGAATTCCTGCATGTTGTGGCTTGCTGCAGGAGATTCTCCCAAAGATCTACTGTAAGTTCTTACGCAACTGTACTTTCTGGATGCTGCACCTTCAAAAAGACGTTGACAGGGTGGAGAAGGTGCAGAGGAAGGTGACTAAAATGGTGCAGTGGTGCAGGGATTACAGCACAAGACATACAAGGATAGGTGAAAGGACCTCAATATGTACACGCTGGAACAGAGGAGGGAATGTGGGGACATGATTGAAACGTTCAAGTACCTCAAGGGCATAAATAAGGTGAAAGGGGATAACATCTTCCAGTATAAAAAGAGTACTAGAACAAGGGGTCATGGCATCAGATTAGAGAGGGGCCGCATAAGGGATAATGGGAGGAAGTTCTTTTTCACTGAAAGGGTGGTTGATGCATGGAATGGCCTGCCCCAGGGGGTGGTGGGAGTAAGCACTGTGACGGGATTCAGACATGCATGGGATAGGAATAAGGGGGCCAGAGATGTGAAGGAATGGCTTAAGCAGGTGACCAACTGTTGGCACCGGCCACCATTACAGGTAGGGAAAACAGGCAGACTGGATGGGTCTAGTGGTCCTTTTCTGATGACAACTTCTATGTTTCTGTGTTTCTATTTATTTGGTAGCCTTTTAGCTAGTTTCACTAGCCGCTGCTCCACTCTGGTTTGGAAAGATCTGAACAGATCTTAGCAACAACCAGAATGGAGCGTGGATGCAGAGTTTTAACCTACATTCCAAATTCTAGAAATTTGCAGAGGTTTTATCTCTGAGGCGTTACTCTCGGCCAAGTTTACTGCATAAAGTGTAAATATAGTGAGGGATCCCTTAAGAAGAAACAACATTATTACGATGAGCAATTTTTTGCTTTTAATACATCTCTGGAAAACAAGACTTTTTTTTCTTTCAACTTAGTTTTTTTTTTCCCATCCCAGCTGCCATTTCAGGAATATACCCTGTAATCAGGATATACATATTCAGACCCCTATGAGCTTTCTTGGAGATGGCCAGGAGTGTAGTCTGTCCCACTTTCTCCCCAATCCCACCCTCCACCCCAGTGATGCAAGCAGTGTCTTTGTTAGCTTCTCAATGTCACTGCACCCTGCAACAAGAGGCAAACTGCCTGGCCCAGCCTTAGTGGTTGGCATGGCTCCAAAACACACCATCACCCTTCTCTGTCTGAGGCGCACTGCCAGGTGGCAGCTACCTCAGCTGAGCCCCCAAATGCAGCGATCCAGCTCTACTCCAGAACTTGGGTTGCCTGTGCGGCAGCATAGTTGCTGGGCCATTGGGGTGATCCTAACCCAACCAGGTTTTTGACAAATTCCTCATCATATGGGTTAAGAAGGATCTGAAGGCATGATTCTAATGAATGTTGGTACAATGAAATGGTATTGGTTAACAGTTCTGGAGGCCGCACCTCCACAAAGATATTGACAGGTTACCAAAATGGTACAGGGGTTGCATGAGAAACCAAATGAGGAGAAGCTGTGGGAGCTCAACATCCACTCCCTGGAGGAGAGGAGAGGAGAGTGAGAAGAGACATGATTAAGACCTGTAAGTACCTCACAGGGGTGAACAAGGTGCAGAGCGAAAGCCTGTTTCAGAGGAGGAGGAGTACCACCAGAACACAGGGGCATGCAGTGAAGCTTTGGGGGGAGTTTAAGAGGGATGTGAAGAAATACTTCTTTACCGAAAGGGTGGTGGGCACCTTAAACAGTCTGCCAGAAGAGGTGGTGGGGATGAAAACAGTGGGGACATTCAAGCATGCATGGGATAGACACATGGGTATAATAGGTGGAGGAAAGGGATGGGGAGAGACACCTGTGCCCTCCTGGGCAGCCACCCTTTTTATAGTACCTCAGTTCCATTTAACTCTACCTAACTACCTACTACCTACCTAATCCTTCTCCCACTAATTTCTGGCCCTTACATCATTCCTAAATGCTCCCCATTCATCCTAGTATTACATTATGCTGTGTCTATGCCTTGACTCCTCTGTTGGGATATGTATATACTTTATCTATTAGTATTATTTTCCTATAACCTACCTTGTCATGTATGTCTTAATCAACTTCTTACCCTTGACAATTGTATTTATAAGTGTTTTTTTTTTCTGAATCTGTTATGCATATATAAGTGTATTGATGTATCTGTTGTGTACCAACTATTGAACCTTGACCTTTTCAGGTCCATCTTGTAAATGAGCCTTGCTCAATGATGTTCGCCTGAATAAATAAAGATTTGATTAATTGATTGAAATAGGGCCTTGGGTGTAGAAATAGGCAGGGAAAATAGGGCAGACTAGATGAGCCTACTGGTCCTTTTCTGCGGACAAATTCTGTGTTTTTAAAAGTGTGCTTCCATACAAAGGGCCCAGGAGTATCACAGGACATCACAAGTGTTTAAAATTTGTTTAAAGAAACTGAGAATCCAAGAAACTTAATTGGTCTCTAAACACATCACCTGAAAATATGTTGGTTCCCGAGGAAACACAGTTTGTGACTAACCTACCTTAATCTTCCTAGCAACAGCCTAACTAAATGAAAACCAACCCATGACGGCATAAGTTTCTTCAAAAGTTAATGCACTTCCTGGTTACATTCAGTGGCACTTGGACTTCTTTACCAGACTCGCATATTCCACCTAGCAGCAGCCTAACTGCAGGAAAATAAAACCTTTTTCCATTAAAAAACAAACCTTTTTTCCATTTTATAAGCACATCAACCTCACACCAAGGCATGGGTTTCTTGAGAACTGATGCATTTTCTGGGTGTGTTGAAGGGCAGTCAGCCGTTTGCCTTGTGCCTTTCAGTTTGCCCGGGACATGCACCGTTTCTGTAGAAACCCATGCCCTGTTGTGGATTATTGCTTATTTCATTTTACAGTGTACATACACTATTAACTACTCGGCAGTGTCAGCATCATGGGATGTGATGACAGTTGGATAGTCAGTTAAATAGATAAGAAGACAAATTAGAGAGTGGGAGAGAGAAGATTTAGAATGGAAGGCAAACGAGAATGTAGGTTACTTAAAATACTTCAGATGAACTCACTGCAAATATTTCAAATACATATACTGTGCCTTTTGTGAGTTGCAGTCCTGGCCTATAACGTATGAAGGTAAGTTATGTATTGCATGCCAGGACAGTGTATATCCTGTTTATTGCAGTGCTCCAACATTTCCAAAAGGGAACATTTGCTATCCTTAGTAAAACACGGTTCTCTGCTTCTTTCAGAATACTATTGGCAACATTACAGCAGAGCTGAAAACCTTCCACGCCAAGTTTGAGGAGGCCGTGGGGGCCCACGAGAGAGAGATCAAGAGCCTAAATGAGCAGCTGAGGGACCTGGGACGGCAGCGAGAGAAGCTACAGAGGGAGGTGGGTTTTGCTTTCGAGCTGCTCCCCACTTAAGCACAGGATTGACATCATTACCACAGGGTCTCCCAGTTCCAACAGTGTAATGGGGGTCACTGTGCAAAGTTCAAAGAAAGTCTCATCCTTTAAAACTCTCACTGCTGTGTTTTCTGTCCCACTGAGCAGCTGTTTGGTTGTATTTGATTAACAGCAGCCAATAAAACTTGCGTAAAAATGCGGGGTTGGGGGGGGGGCACATGTGGACTGGCCTGAATCATCCAAGGAGAAAAATGTTTTCATTCAAAAATAATAAAGCAAAATAGCAGCCTGCATGGAAGAAAGGCGAGGAGGGGGGTTAGATTAGAAGTCTTAAAACAGGAAACAATGTAATTTAACTTGACAAGTTATTTACATTGGCAATCCCTGCCGGACTTTACCAGTTCTTCAAAGGCTGAAGCAATGGGGGTATTTGTGTGTGAGAGGGAGAAAGAAGGGAGGATGCAACAGGGGACCACACAAGTACAGAGTTTAAAAAAAGAAATGAAAAAAAAAAAGAAAAGAGCAGACGCTGCATTTTTATCAGTATGACCTCTCGTCTTCCGATGAGGCATGGAGCGGTGTTATGCTGTGTTATCTGTGAGCTTTGTGAGCTGCATTGGGGTGGGGGGGGTGGTGCAGCTGGCACTGTAAACCAAGAGATATAGAAAGCAAAACTCTAAAAGGCGCCAGCGTTCCAGGATGGTTTATCGTCATGGGAACCATAATGTGTTTATGGTCTTTTACCTCTGTTAATCAACTCTGAAGCTCTTCGCTTTCTTTGCCCCCCACACCACCCTCAGCCTAGTGTAAGTACCAAGCAGGGACATAGCGAAGTCCATTGTGGGGATGCTATCATATGTCTGTCTCCCTCCACCTTCTGAGGTTTTAAAGCTGTTACTGTTATGTTGTTTACAGAGGGAGATGTTTTATTGTGGGTTGTGAAAATCTTGAGAAAAAAGGAAAGCTGCCGGGGTGAAGCTAGAATCCTGGGAAAACAAAACAGCCTGAAGTCCAACTGGAATCTCTGCCCCTCACCCTTCACCAGCATTAAATTAATCACTGCATGGGCGGTTGCCTGCACTGTAGCTACCCACACTGTACCTGTCCCTTTGGATAACCAGAGAGCTTAAGACTCCTGTGCTGTCAACCCCTCACCTCTCACCAGCATTACATTTATCAGGAGGCAGTACAGAGCAGTGGGTTAAGGCTCTGAGCTGCAGATCTGGAGACCTGGGTTTGAATCCCACATCCGCCTAGGTGCATACTGTGTGATCCTGAGCAAGTCAGTTAACTTCCTTGTGCTTCCAGGTCACATCTGGAAACAAGCTTCAGCTTAGTGTGCTACCCTGGTTAAACAATGTTCCCTTTCCCTTCCCTCCTCCCCTTATCACTGCATGGGTGGATGCCTGCCCTGTAGCTGCCCACACGTTACCTGTCCATTTGGATTCCTAGAGAGTTTCAGACCCCTGTGCTGTCAGCCCCTCACCTTGGACTAAATGAGTAAACAGTAGGTTTTACCCTAGTAATGTCAGTCCTTCTCTTTTCGTGTACATTAATTGTCTCAGTGTGCTGTGGAAGAAGTTGTCACTACTGTACCTGCCCACTATTTATGTGACTGTGTGGGAGACAGAGGTCTTCAGTCTCTAGTGTTGTCAGTCCCTCACCCTTCACCACCACTAAATCCATCACAGTGTGGGGGACCCTCAACTTTACCTGTTTGCACTACACATGGCATGTAATTAACAGAGGTTTTCAGTCTCTAGTGTTGTCAGTCCCTCACCCTTCACCACTGCTAAATCCATCACAGTGTGGGGGACCCTGAACTTTACCTGCTTGCACTACACATGACATGTCATTAGCAGAGGGCTTCAGTCTCTAGTGTTGTCAGTCCCTCACCCTTCACCACTGCTAAATCCATCACAGTGTGGGGGACCCTGAACTTTACCTGCTTGCACTACACATGGCATGTCATTAGCAGAGGGCTTCAGTCTCTAGTGTTGTCAGTCCCTCACCCTTCATCACTGCTAAATCCATCTCAGTGTGGGGGACCCTAAACTTTACCTGCTTGCACTACACATGGCATGTAATTAACAAGGGCTTCAGTCTCTAATGTTGTCAGTCCCTCACCCATCACCACCAGTAAATCCATCACAGTGTGGGGGACCCTCAACTTTACCTGTTTGCACTACACATGGCATGTAATTAACAGAGGGCTTCAGTCTCTAGTGTTGTCAATCACTCACCCATCACCACTACTAAATCCATCACAATGTGGAGGACCCTAAACTTTACTTGCTTGCACTACACATGGCATATGATTTAACAGAGGGCTTCAGTCCTTAGTGCTCTCAATGATTTCACTTTTCACCAGCACTGCATTTATTACACTGAGGAAGCCTGCACTGCATCTAGTCAAGTCAAACTTAATTTATAAAAGGCGCTTTTCAGGTAGGAAGAAATAGGCTATTGGCTAACTAGGATCTGCAGCTTATCCTGTAGGTAGGGAAATGGGCAGACTAGGTGGGCCTAGTGGTCCTTATCTACCGTCAAAGTCTTATGTTTCTATACAATATATATTTATATTTTTTAACTAATTCAGATTAAAATCCTGAATCTAACCCACTTCAACACTGTATCTACTCCAGCCCTGGCTGTTCCTGTGGATAAACAGTGCTCTTTAGTCTAAAGGGCAGACAGTTTCTCATCTTTCACTGTTACTGAAGCATTCCAGTGTGGGGGAGACCTGCATTGCACTGCACCTACCTCTACTGTACTTGACCCTGTGTATAAACTGAGGTCTTCACATAAGCAGTAATGCCCAGGAACATGGAAACATGGAATTTGCCAGCATATAAAGACTGCTTGGATCATGCAGTCTGCCCATTTTCCCTATCTACAATATTACCACGGACTCTACTTCATCTCCGGCTCTTTCTCCTCCCTTCCTTTCCACTAAGATTCCCTTATGGCTATTTCATGCATTCTTGAACCCCACCACTGTTTTTGTCCCCACAATCTCTGCTGGAAGGATGTTCCAGGAATCCACCACACTTTCTGTGAAGAAGTACTTCTTCACATCTCTCCTGAATCTACCCCCGCCAGCTTCATAGCATGTCTCCTTGTTCTTGAGCACCTTTTTCTCTGAAAAATATTTCCTTCCTGTACCTTTTTACCCCCGTAAGGTATTTAATGGTCTCTGTCATATCCATCTCCCTCCTCTCTTCCAGGGTGTATTGGGGTTCTTTAACCTGTCCTTATGAGGCTTTTGATGCAGACCCTACACCACTTTAGTTTCTCCTTTGGACCGCCTCCACTCTGTCCTTCTGGAAATGTGCTCTGCAGAACTGGACAAGTACTCTAGGTGGGGTCTTACCCACACTCTATAGAGGCAACACCACCACCTCCCTCTTTCTGCGGGTGATACCCCTCCATATGCACCCCAGCATCCCACTCGCCCTCCCAACAGCCTTGTCACACTGTCTGACTAACTTGAGGTCATCAGCTATGATTACCCCCAGATCTCTTTCCTAGCTGGTGGTCATCATTACCATTCCACCCATTGTGTACTCCACCCCTCGGTTTCTGTGCACTAAGTGCATTATTTTGCACTTTTTCACATTATTAGTAGTAGTAGATCTTTTTTTATTCATGAGAATAAAGGGAAACATTTAATTAAACCTAAGCTCATTTCAGTGAAGTCCCAGTCAAAACTGTGGTGCATACAATATAAGGTAACAAAATATAAAATTACAGTTTTCAGACATACAGCATAAACAAACATTACACGTACCATAAAAACATAATGTAATTAAGTAACATCACAATGGCAGCAATTAGTTGAAACATTAAAACCCAGCTGCCATACCCTTGACCATTCCTTGAGTTTTCTCAGGTTTCTGCTCATCCTTTCCATTCTCCCTTGAGTACCCACCCTATTGCAGATTTTGGTCTTTTCTGCACAGAGGCAAACCTTCCCATCCATCTCCTGTAGTGTCCCTTACAATGACATTAAAGAGGACTGGTCCCAACACTGATCCCTGAGGCACCCAGCTGGTCAGTCTCCCTCCCTCGGAGTAAACTCTGTTTGCCACCACTCTCTGTTGCCTATCCTCTAACCAATTTCTTACCCAATTTACCACCTGTGGACCCACTCCTAAGCTACCCAGCTTGCTTACTTGTCTCCTGTGTGGAATGGTGTTAAAAGCCTTGGTGAACTCTAGGTAGGTCATGCCTGCCGCTCCACCCTGAGCTAATTCCTTGGACATCCAGTCAAAGAAACCTGTCAGATTCATTTGACATGACCCTTCCCCCCCCCGAATCCAGGCTGTTTTGGGTCTTGTAACCTATTGCATTCAAGATATTCCACAATCCTTTCCTTCAACAGTGATTCCATTAACTTTCCTGCCACTGATGTCAGGCTCACTGGCCTATAATTGCCAGGCTCCTCCCAGTTGCCGCTTTTGTGACGTGGGACTACATCAGCCCTTCTCCAGTCCTCTGAAACCACTCCTGTTTCCAGTGAGCTGTTAAATAGGACTGTCAGACGTGCAGCTAGTACCTCCCTGAGCTCCCTCAATACTGTTGGATGCACCTTGTCTGGTCCCATTACTTTGTCCACTTTCAGATTAGCAAGTCCCTTCAGGATTCTGTTGTCCGAAAAAGGACTAGTGCACTTCCCTCCAGAGCTCCTGTTACTTTTTCGTGGCCCATCCCCTTCTCCCCCACTCTCTGAACATTGAACGAAAGTATTTGTTCATTATGTCTGCCTTTTCCTGATCCTCCTCTGAACAGTCCCTCCCTTCCATTTTTAACCTACAGTCCCCCCGGTCTCCCTCTTTTCACTTACTTACCTAAAAATGTCTTGTTCCTTTTCATTACTGCCTGGACTGTTCTCGCTTCAGTTTGCGCCTGCACACTCCTTAGTGCTTTCCCTTCTTCTCTCTGTTTACTCTTATGTAATTCCCTAGCCTCCTTCCTTTGCATCTCCTTGTAGATTCTGAATGCTACCCTTTAAGCCTTTACCTTTTCAGCACCTCTTTTGAGAACCACAGCAGTCTCTTCTTCCTCTCGCTTTTGCTCACTTGCTTGATGCAGAGGGTTGTTGCCTTCACTATGCCTCCCTTTTAGCTTTGCCCACTGTCCCTCCACCCCACCCAGGTCATCCCCTCACCAGGTCATCCCTGAAATATTCACCCATCTCTATAAAATCTGCCTTCCTGAAATCCAAGACCCTCACCCTTGTGTGGTTCGATTCTGCAGCCATCCTTATATTGAACCACACTTTTTTTGGGGTGGGGCTCCCTACCAGATGGTCCCTATCGGCACAGGGTAAAAATGTTGCACGAAAGATTTATTTTGTTCTGTGGGGGGCTCTGACCCCCACACACCTCGGTACAGGGGGCTGTGCCCCCTGGACCCCCCCACTTAGGATTCTAACTCCGGGGGGTCCAACATGGAGAGCGCACTGGTCCAGGGTTCATGCATAATACTGTACGCTATTAAGTGAACGACATTATGACCCGCTACAGTCCCTATCTTCCCTGACACCCTGGCCCCATCACCTCAGTGTACACTGGGACTTACCTGCCAGACAGTATCTCCAGGGGGCTTCCCCCCCCCCCCCGGTGTGGTCAATGGGGTCCCCCTGTTCCCCTGTCGGGAACTAAATCCAGTCTTCTGGTCTGGCGAGCCCAGCTGGTTGGGTGTGAGGCATGCAAGGGTCCAGATGCCATCCTGCTGCCAGTTGCCTTTTTATGTTGTTTCTTCGTGAGTGATGTGGCATGCAATGACACCATGACGTGCACCACATGCTCTCCCACACATCGCACTTTGGCGTCTGTCCCACCCCACCTGCCTATCTAGGCAGTCTCAGGCACATTTCCTCTAGCTTCCTTTAGGGGCCAGGCAGACACCAAACTCTGCAAGTCTTCCATCCCTGGAGGAGGAGAGCAGTCCTGCAGACACTCAATCCTCCTCCTCTCCCCAGCCAGCTCTCTTGACACCCTCAGTTTGCTTTCGAACCCAGGTCACCAGTGTTGCAAGCAGTAGCACTACCACTGCATCGATGGGCTGGCTCTATATTGAACCACACTGTACAGTGATTACTGGACCACAGGTGGCCTCCCACATTGATGTCTGGAACACTGTCCCAGTTAGTTAGTACCAGGTCCAGTATTGCTTCATCATGAGTGGGTTCACTGACTAGTTGTCTGAGGAATGCCACCTTCAGGGAGTCAGGATGTCCCTGCTTCTAGCTGAAGTCACAGTTGGGAAGCTCCAGTCTACATTCTGCAGATTGAAGTCCCCCCCCCACTCAGAGCGCCTCCCCTTTTTCTGCCATCTTCCCAGTGGCTTCCATCAGTACCTTATCTAACTCCTCCCCCTGTGGTGTAGATCTGTAGATCATTCCAGTGCAAATAGTGGCTCTGTTCCCTGTCTCCAGGGTGACCCAAAGTACCTCTGCCTCCCCGTATACTCCCTATATCTCTGTTGCTTTTATACTGTTCCTCACATAAAGTACCATATGCCCTCTATTCCTTCCCACCCAGTCCTTCCTGAATAGAGTATAGCCTGGTACGGCCATGTCCCAGTCATGGTTTTCAGTGCACCACGATTCAGTAATGGCTATAATATCCAGGACATGTGGATATCCAGGTCAGCCTCTGCAGTGATGGCCTTTAAGTCTGAAATTTTATTTCCTGGATTTCTTGCATTCACACACATGGCCTTTCAGATTTTTTACCACTCTGCTTGTTACCCTCTTTTTTTTACTTTTTACTGTCACTCCTTCCTCCCTCCCTCCCTCTCTTTTTAATGCTCCTGTTCCCATCCTCCTTCATTTCTATCTCCCTGCTTCCTTTATTAATTTGCACCCTGCGGGATTCCTCTTACAGGTGGGTAAGCCAAAGCAGGCTCGAGTAGTGCCTGGGTCATCTTGGCTCGTCTCAACCTCTATAAGCAGTTGAGAGCTAACATCAAGCTGAGTCAGTCATGGTCAAAGTAAGCATTTTTGTCAGCCTATGGTGTTCGTGTAGTGTCTGACATGTTCAGCTCCTGTGAAAAGAACAACCTGCAGTAGCCAAGGCTTGGCTCGTGTTTTGGCTCAGAGTCAAGCCAGATCCCTGGCTTAGCTCTAGGTGGAAACTTCCTATTTGCCCACCTTTAATTCCTTTCTCCTCGAGTTCTCCATACTTTCAGCGCCAGCCTGTTGGGGAAGGGCAGTTTATGCATCCCCGATTCCTACCGCCACCCCCCCCATCTAGTTTAAATATCCATCAAAGTAACATTTAAACCATCCACTGAGGACTGTGGTCCCCCTCCCACATAGATGCAGGCCATCACTCCTGTGTGGGCCTTTATCCCTCTAGGTGGGTCCCTAATCCCCAATGTAGCTGAACCCCTCCTTGCTGCACCACTTTTTCAGCCATGAGTTGAAGCTCCTGGTGTGGAGATTCTTCTCCCCCCTGTCATAGGCAGCACCTCAGCAAAAGCCACATAGTGCACTACCTGTCTAAGTCTCCTCCCCAGCTCCCTAAACGTCCCCTGCACTATCCCAGCCCCAACCCTAGCCAGGTCAGTAGTCCCCAGGTGGACCATGACATCCAGCTTCCCAAAGGACTTTCATTTTTTACGGCATTTTACCTAATTTTTGTCATTTTTAGTGGTGTGGCAGTGTGGCACTAGTACGCCTTACATTTAAGACGTTGCCTGCCGCACAGTGTCAGTTAGCAGCTGGATCGGTCATTTCTAAGATGTTAATGACTGACCCAGTAGCCAGTCAGGAGCCTCACTAGTTTATTTATTTATTTATTTGGAAAATGTTTCATCAGGAAAGACAACATGAGCAGTAAACAGCTCTTTTCCAGAAGCGTCCTGTGGGACTAGGATCATGAATATTTAATTAGACTTAAAATCTCCAGTGCTGTCATCCCTTCACTGGCAATATCACCAGCAATAAATTTATCACACTGTGGGGAAGTCTGCACTTTTTCTGCCCGTAGGATACTTTGCCTATTTATAAACAAAGGATTTGAAGCTCCAGTGCTATCAATTCCCTCACGTTTTGCCAGCAAATAAATTGTTTCTCCATCTCCTTCTGCCAGCAATAATCCAACTCACTATTCTCCTAATGCTGCAGAATTTGCAACCGTTTATTTAGTGTTTATTTGTTTGAAAACTAGTAACTGGGAAAGGTACACTGAGTTGAGGCTCATTTCCAGGTGAGACCCAGGAGTAGAGGGGAAGATAAGTACAGTATAACAAAATTACAGTAAGTTATAAAATACAGATCTTACTTCGAGTCAGGTCTTGCAGCAGGTAACACATATAGGACTGTAGCTGGCAGGCAATGGGACCACATGGAAAACTTTTAGCTAGCAGTCTGTAGCAGGGATCGCCCCCGACATCACATATGGTATAAAGGATGGGCGATCCCCGAGTTCTTTTCCTACTGTTGACCACGCTCATTGGCTCCACAGATTGCCTCTCACTAGTCCGATCACCATATTTGTCTCATGATTTGTTGAAATTTTCTTATTTTTACCAGTGAAAGTTCCACTTTTCAGTAATGTATTTCTGCATGTCATCTTCCCTGACACCTTCTTCCAAGGGGCACCCTTCCAAGTGCACCTGTGGTAAACAGATCCCATCCAAAGATGGCCATTCGGCCTGTCTCCTGTGCTTGGGCCCTGACCACGACCCTCTGAACTGCCCGCACTGCCAGAAATTTAATAGCTGGATGCGTATTCGACTCCAGAAGACCCTGCAGGCCTGTCTCACTGAGCAATGTCTGGCCGCCATGCAGCAGGATTCCTCTTCCGAAAAAGGCTTTTCCCACCACAAGCAATCTTCAGTAAAGCATAAAGAGAAGAGGAGAGAGAGAGGGAGAGAGACAGAGAAGGCAAGAAGGAGAGGTCCTCTTCGAGATCGAGATCCTCAGGCTCTGACTCTACCTCCAGGGGCAGTTCAGATTCTGCCTCACAGGTGACCCGCTCTCCCTTTAGGCTCACTGTGGTCAAGCCCCCTGCCCTGCTTCGGGCATCAGGCACTAAAGACCGTGGAGATGGGTCTTCAGGCCCTACTCTTCAGCCTTTAAAAATTAGGCCGTCAGATCTTCTGTCAGGCCATGCTACTGACATCGGTAAGGAACATTTGTCAGTACCTTCCCAGTTGGCCTCTGCATCTGGTGCCAGCTCCTGGGATAGGCATAAGACCTCTGGACACTCCTCCATGAGGTCTGCTTCATAGCCCCCCAGACATTCAAAACCGTCGCTGGACAAACATCCATTGTTGAAGCATACGTCGGACCAACGTCACCCCACTGACTTCACCACCTTGGCAGCTCAAATGCCAGCTCCGCCAGCACAGACACCATCATCACCCCCATCACTGGTAGATGATCGGTCAGGTACCAGCCCTGTGGAAGAGGAACGGTCGTCAGCCCCCCAGCAGACACCAGCTACCAGTGCCAGGTCCTCTAACGCCACCCTGACGTCGCCTTCTACCTACCCACCATCGCCAGACCATGGCACTACGCCAGACACTGGTGTTGGACTGACGTTGGACCTAAAAACAGATTCAGATCCCAAACTGAATTTGTCCCAGGTCAAGGACCTAGTTGGCTACTGGTGGGAGACCATTCATACTGACCTTCTCCCACCTAAGCCACAAACAGTGGTGACTACCATCCCGGATACTGGGGCTCTCGCTAAGTTTCCTACCTCATCTCCAGACAAGGACAGTGGCACAGAGCCTCCCCCCCCCCTCAGATAAAAACTAAAGGGAAGGCTTCCCACAAATGCCGTCCTTGATCTCGGTCATGGAGCCCAAGTTCCTCCTATTCTCCTGACCGTCATAGACATAGACATAAGAAACTATGCCACTGGTCTCATTCCTCTTTATGCTCCTCAGACTCATACCAGTCATCAGATACTTCTTACTCAGATCCCTCGTCCATCAAGGACCCGTCTTCTCTAGATCCAAGAGACACCCCGGAATCTCTGCCTGATGACCCCTCCTTCATGAAGGTGATGAGGCACATACAATCAAATATGGGATGGGAGAGAGAGGAATTAGACCCAGAAAGACTCCGCCTGGCTAAATATCTACGCCAGAAGGACCCTAAGCCAGTAGTTATCCCACCATTAGTGGAGACCTTCGCGGATGTCACGAAGGCAGCATGGAAGAGCCCACACACATCCGCTGCAGTCCCAATGAAGGCGGACCGCATCTGTCACAGATCCACTCTGGGGATCAGGCCCTCTGCTCCCACAGTGCCGAACCCTGAAGTACGATTCATGATCAGGGACAAACAAGGACACCCGCCTGTTTGTTTTGGGTCCGAGCAAACTACCAGTCTCGAGTCCTGGGGTCAAATATGAACCTTTTTTTTTAGCTAGCACACCCAGGTAACAGGTCCAAATATCACAGTCTCTTCAGGGAAAGCAGCACAATACTTGACCCAGCAGGCATACAACCATCCTGGTTCACAACCCCCTGCTGACTCAGTTGAGACATGGGTAGTTTCTTACCTTGCTGGATCTATACACAGATCCTTGTTAGTGTGGCTGCATATGGTGACACACTAAGCAACTTAGCAGTTATGTCAGAATTATCAATACTGTTCCACCATTCACACTCAAAAGGAGAAAATGTCTCAGGCAGGTTTAAGGAAAACACAATTTACTAAGAATTAAAGATAGTGTATAAATACAGTACATAAAACAGAACATATATACATTAATGCTACAATCAGAGAAAGAAATGGAAAATTTCAAATTAAAGCACCTTGCAGCTGATTAGCTAATTCTACCTTAGTGTTCAATTGGCAAGGGGTTCACACTTGAATTACCAGTCTTGGCAGAAGTGGTCTCTCTTAAGTTCAGGAACAAAGTGTCCCCTAGAAGTCCAGAAAAAAAAAAGTGTCAGTCCTTTCAGCCAGCTTCACCAATATCAAATAGGCCAGAATGTCCCTCCCATGCTGTAATGTCACTGGGCTGCTTGCATGAGGACACACTCAGTTCTACATACTTATATAATTAGTGCTCAGTGCTTACTGCTGGAGTACAGTTAGCATGGTAGATAATATTAGTGGTCTGTTTATATTAGCGGTTCTTTGCTTTCAGCTAATATAGCTAATATAAACGGAAAGCTAATATAATCTGCTATACTGTACTTAATTTGTAACATACAACTGCATAGGCAAAACAGGTCAGATTACTACTTGATTGGAATCTGCAAATACAGCAATATTTTTAATTATAACAAGACAGGCTGTCTTCATCAGAGTATGGTTTTATGTTAGGTTACAATATCCCTTTGATCTTTCAGAGAAACATCCTGAAAACACTTCTCATATTAGGTTGAATTTTCACAGAGGTCTATCAGAAACAGCTTCCTTCTTGGTGCACTGTAAAATATAATATTTTACTACTGGTTGCCTATGTTCAAAGCAGTGACTTGTTATAACCTCGTTTTTATAACAATCTCAGGAAGTTTAGCAGATAAGCGTTATATTTCCTACAAGCCAGCTGTACCCTATAGGTCAGCGAGAGGGCGAACATTTTTATCTTTCAAAAAAAAAAAATCCAATGTCCCATGATGCCTAGTGCTGACTGCCATGTTTCACAAGCAGAAATTCAAAAAGAAAACATATTTATAGCAAAAATATAATACAAATAATAACAGGCAGACAGCTATTGCCACAGCATCTACGGGGCTCCTAAAGAACAGCCCTTTTTGGCAGAGCATCCATTGGCTGACTCGGTGGTGATTTCGGCTGCCCATGATAGGTCTCAGAGGCCGAAGCACGCAGCCCCCAGATAAAGAATCCAAACAGCTGGATTCCATGGGGGGGTAAGATATACTTGTCCACCACTTGTAGCATTCGGAACCCTTTGGGAACAAGGGATCGATATAGTTAAGGAGAAATCAGATTGTCCACAGAAAGCAGAACTGGTTAAGCTTCTGCAGACCGGTTCAGACATGGGAACACATGTCCTCTGGTTGGCCTATGATTCAGTGGACACAGCTGTGGGGGCAGCAGTGACAGGAGTATGTGTACACAGACACTCCTGGCTCCAGGTCTCAGGGTTTGCACAGGATGTCCAGACCAACCTCCTAGATGCACCCTTTCAGGGCTCAGTCCTCTTTGGTGATGACACAGAAAGAATCATCACCAAACTTCAGGACTCTGGCAAGGCTGTTCGGACTGTCCAGTCTATATACCGGCCAAAACAAAGGCCCTTTTGAAAACCTCATTTTCGAGGCTGTGGGGGATGAAACCACAACCTCACTTTCAGCATCAACAGCCACAGTGATGAGGTTACAGCCATAGAGGCGCCTGTAGAGGTTCTGCAGGACCCACCTCTCATTCTGCCAAGTCAGCCTAAGCCACCCTCCCCACTCCAACAACAGCCTGACTCCTTGTCAGACCCATCCCCTCCTGTGACCCCAGCAGGGGAGGCAGTTGGAAGTCACTTTTCGCTTTACGCCAAAGCTTGGCAGAAGATAACTTCTGATCAGTGGGTCCTCCAACTAGTTGACAACGGAGACTCGATAGAGTTCATCCAGTTTCACTGGACAGGCCTCCCCCCATCCTGTTACTCATTGGCGCACGCTGGGCTAATTCAAGTAGAAATTCACACCTTGTTGCTCAAGAAAGCCATAGAGCCAGTCCCCCCAGCTCAGATGAGGACAGGCTTCTACTCGCACTTTTTCCTAGTGCGGAAAAAGACAGGTGATCTGTGACCCATTCTGGACCTCAGCACCCTCAACCAGTTTGTGGAGTACAAGATGTTTCAGATGGTCACCCTCCAGTGCCTACTTCCCATGATCAGTCAAGGGGACTGGTTGGCATCAGTGGACATGCAAGATGCTTTATCTCCACATCCTCGTGGCCAAACCCCACAGGAGGCTCCTCAGATTCCACTTTCAAGGGAAACATTATCAATTAAGGGCATTGCCCTTCGGCCTGTCATCAGCCCCAAGGGTCTTCACCAAGTGCCCTGCAGTGGTAGAAGCAGCCCTTCGAAGGAAAGGACATTATGTCTTCCCCTACCTGGACAACTGGCTCCTGATGGCCCATCCAAAGGGCAACTACAACAGTCCATTCAGGAGATCTGTTCTCTCTTTAGAGAACTGGGTATCACTGTCAACATCCTGAAGTCCTCCCTGATACCATGCCAAACCCTCCAGTTCATTGGACACAACTCAGTACCACTCGAGGGAGGGCCTATTTGCCTCAGGACAGAGCTATTCGGCTTCAGGCCTTAGCACATCATGTCTATTCTGCTTCAGCGGTCCCAGCTGGGACTCTGTTATGGCTGTTAGACCATATGGCTGTGTCCATCATCACAGTCCCCTTAGCAAGACTGCACATGAGGACGATCCAGTGGACCCTGCGTGTCCAATGGGACCAAAGATGGGACGACCTGGACCAACTGGTTTCTATCACGAACCTGGTCCGTCAAGAACTCCGTTGGTGGATGACATCCCCTTCACTAGGGGAAGGGATGCCCTTTCAAAAAGGAGCTCCGGACCAAGTCTTGATGTCTAGTGCCTCAGTCACAGGGTGGGGAGCACACCTCAGCGTTCACAGAACTCAGGGTTCCTGGTCAGCAAATGACAAGACTCTCCACATAAATATTCTGGAGATGAGAGCAGTTCTCTATGCCCTGCAGACCTTGAGCATCATGCTGCACCCAGGACACCTTCTTGTACAAACAGACTGTATGTCCATGGTGTTCTACCTCAATAAGCAGGGAGGCATGCACTTCTACCCCCTTTGCTGGGAAGCAGTGAGGATATGGAACTGGGCCATATCCCACCACTTAGAGATCTCAGCAGTCCACATCCCGGGGATCAAGAATACTCTGGCCAGTGCTCTCAGCCACACTCGGTCCGCAGCACACGAATGAGCACTACTTCTGTCTGTTGTCGACGCTCTCTTCGACAAATGGGGCAATCCAGAGATGGACCTCTTTGCCTCTCCTATCAACGCAAAACTGCCCAGTTTTTGCTCGCTAGATCCAGGGCCTGGAGTTTTCTGGTGAGACACGTTGTCCCTCTCCTGGAAGGGGAGAATCCTTGACGCTTTCCCTCCCCTCCCTTCCCGCTCCTTCAGATGATGATCAAGTTGCAGGTGGAGGGAGCAGCAGTGATCCTCATGGCACCACTGTGGTCATGACAGATTTGGTTCCCATTGCTGCAACAGTTGGCTGTAGAACCTCAGATTCCCTTGTCATTGAGCATGCATCTGCTCTCCCAGGACAACAGGACCTTGGTTCATCTGAATCTTCAGTCCCTGCACCTTCACGCATGGCTCCTGAGGACCTAGTCAGACTCCATTTTGGGGTCTTGGACAGGATTGCTAACATTCTGGTGTCTGCCAGGAAACCCTCCATCAGAGCGACTTGTGTCATGAAGTGGAAACACTTTTGTCTCTGGGCTATGGCTCACCATCTAGACCCCTTGGCCTGTCTGATGAACTCACTCCTCAAGTACCTGTTGTCGCTTTCGGACTCAGGATTGGGCTATTCCTCCATCAAGGTGCATTTAGCAGCCATTTCTGCCTACCATCTTCCTGTTCAAGGCAGAACTGTAGCACAGATGGAGGTAACTCGTACCTTTCACTGGGGAATTCTACATATGAAGCCTCCCATAAGGGACCCCATCCCTCCTTGGGATTTGTTGTTTGTTTTGTAAAAGCTGACCTTACCCCATGTTTGAGCCAGCCGCGGATTGTGAGCTTAGCTTTCTCTCTTGGAAAGCATTATTTTTAGTTGCTGTCACTTCTGCTCAAAGGATTTCTGAGCCTCAGGCCCTGATGTGCAAAGCGCCTTATTTATTGTTTCACAAGGACCGGGTGGCCTTGAGAACTAATCCTAAATTCTTACCAAAGGTGGTGTCTGAGTTGACTTTAAATCAGGACGTACATCTCCCCGTATATTTCCCTGATTACTCAAACCAGGGGGAGGCTCTTCTCCATACTCTTGATGTGCACCACATTTTGCAGTTTTATTTATCCAAAACAAAGGACTTCATACGTTCTGATCAGTTGTTCGTTTCCTTTGCCCCCAGGATCCAAAGAACTCCTGTAGCCAAACAGACTCTTTTGAAAGGTCTTGTCAACTGCATCTCCTTCTGTTACCAGAAGTACAAAAAACCCTTGCCAGGCTCGGTGAAGGGTCACTCCACGAGGGGAGCAGCGTCCTCCTTTGCCGCCCTCAGAAATGTGTCTGCGTCTGACATCTGTGCAGCAGCCATGTGGCACACAGTCCACACATTCACTACAGTCTGGACATTACCTCTCAACGCAGAGCAGGCTTCGACCTCACAGACCTGCAGGGACTCCTCTCATAAGGGTACTTCCCTCTTCACTCTTTCCTTACCTCCCCCCGAGATTAGTCTGGTCTCCTGTACTGCATGGGACTCAGTCCTATATGTGTTACCTGCTGCAAGAGCTGACTCTCAAAATAAGATAGTGCAGTTACGTAAGAACTTACCGTAACAGTAGATCTTCCAGAGAAGCTCTTGCAGCAGGTATGCTTCCCGCCCTCCTTTCCACTAGAGATTTTTCTCCTGCAATTGGCTTACGTTGGCAACATTCTGATTGTTCTGTGAGGTATGGGCCTTGGTTCTCTGATTCTGATAACCTTCTGTCCTGATGCCAGAGTCACCGGCAGGAGAACTGGGGCACGCCGGGGACCATCCACCCTTTATACCATACATGACTTCGGGGGCAGGCCAACGTTGGGGGCGGTCCCCGCTACAGACTGCTAGCTAAAAGTTTTCCGTGTGGTCCTGCCACCTGCCAGCTACAGTCCTATATGTGTTACCTGCTGCAAGAGCATCTCTCGAAGATCTACTGTTACAGTAAGTTCTTATGTAACTGTACTTTACAATGACAGTGTACAAAAGTGTATAATATAGTACAGAACAACAGGTGATCAGAACCATGACAATTGGAGGAACCATAAATTAGCTCACAAAGCAGCATTCAGTTTAGTTGAGCGCAGAATAGAGTGTATGGTGCCCTTGTGGAGGGGTTGCAGGATAACAGATGGATAGACCAGACACAGAACTTCAGGTTCTACACATAATCTCTGTATGTTGTTTATTTAAAACACGGGATAATCTTAAGCAACATCATATCCCTTCTTCAGTACATCAGTTTGCAGCAACAGACTATGCATGTCCTTCCTCTGCACTTAGTCAGCAGCTGACCTACTGATCTATCTCTTTAGTGAAAATTATTTCATTCCCTATGTTGGTCTTGTGTGTTTGGGTGATGGGGATCTCAAAAAAGAAGAAAACCCAAAACAAGCTTAAGACAAAGAACCTCAGTTCAAAAGCACTGAAGCATAGGTTACCCCAAAGGGCATTGGCAATAAGGCCAAGTTTCAGAGAAATATAAAATCACACATACCCCCATAATGCAAGGCATCATGGGATGTATATGCAAATCACCAGGACATTTTAGACTGGTTCAGCTTAAAGCAGGAATGCATGGTGCCAAAGGGCCTCTCAAACAATCTGTAATTTACATGCATTTAAATAACACAATGGGGGGTTGCTGATATCTCTACTCCAGTAACTTAATTTTTATAATACAGTCCCCTAGTAACTTTCTACCTTTATCAAAAACACCTAGTGTCATGGTATTGTCAGCACTTACAGGTTTTATACACATAAGGCATATACATTAAGGTATTTTATGACCTAGGGCTACTGCATACTAAATCCAACAACGAGGAACACACAGCCTGTTGTTTTACATCAGCTCAGAGGTCACCACAATAACCTCTCTGTACGAGGACCTGTGAGGAAAAAGGAAAATTAAAGAGGACACTAAAGCATAGTCAAGAAAGGGGAAGGGGTGCCCATAGGTGGCCAACCTTATGGACTAGAAATTGTAAAGGATAGATTAGGCTAAGAAATAGAAGAATTGTTGCAACAGATTTAAGAAAAGGTTGGCCCTCAAGAGTGGCAGGAGCTCCCTGTCACAGCCCTGTAGAAAAAAGTGACTGTGCATAAGCTGTAAAGAAAAGTAAAATACAAGCAGCTATGGTACACTGGGAAAAGCCAAACTCAGAAGACGGGGGCTATGGTGGAGGCTCAGGTATAGGGTTGGCAGGAGCATGCAGGGAGAAGTTTTAGCAGGTGTCTAAGGAAGGGATGTGGGGGGAGAGATGGGGGAGGAAGGGTGCAGGTTCCAGAGGAAGGGGAGGTGATAGGAGAAGGCAGACTGCCCAGCAGTGCGGACCATTTTCTGTTACTGATTGTTCCCCCCCTCTTGAGACAGGCGGAAGAGTTGAAGACACAGCTGCGCCTTGCAGAAGAGGGCCGAGATGCACTTCGTCGTGACCTCATTGAGGAACACCGGAAGGTGCGCGAGATTGAGGAGACACGGGAGCTCCACCGGAAAGAGGTCCTGGAACTGAGGAGGGCCTTGGGAGATGAGACTCGGGAGAAGGAGGCCATCCAGGGCTCCAATGAAGAACTGAGAAACAAACTCAAAAAGGCAGAGAATGAGAGGATCAGGTAGGACATAGAAACAAGGATGCATTCTGCCCTGGAAATCTGGGAGTTTAAACTGTAATTCATGTTACAGGTGGGGTGAGTTTATTATATTATTTATTTGAATTTAGTTGACCGAGTAAGCTCACTGGGCCTTGGGAGGCCCTTTTTCAGGAGCAACCTGGGATTAATTACAGAGAAAGATCCCAGACTGGCTGAATACAATACACAATGGATGGGAGCAGGCAATTATTCACTTAGTTTGTAGGAGTACGAAAAAAAGGCGGTAGCTCATGTGTTGACTCCTATTAAAAACATGGTATAATAATCCAGTCTGCCTCCATCGGCAATATAGTTGCCCAGATTACATTTGAAATTGTCTTTATTAGTACTTAATATAATATTCAATGGCAATCTATTCCATAAGTTAGCTGCACATACAGTGAAAAAATATTTCCTTCTATTAGTTTTAAATCTACTGACTTTTACTTGTAAGGGGTGACCTCTTGTGCCTCTATTGTCATCTTTATACTGTATGTAATATTTAATTACGTCATCAATATAGGGTCATTTAAGATATTGTAATATAACATGTCTCCCCTTTGTCTCCTTAACTCAAGACTATGTAGGCCTAATGAATCTAGCCTATCGCTATGTTAGGTTTTTCAGAGTTGTTATGGATTTTGTAAATTTACGTTGAATTTTTTCTAGTTTAGTTATCTCTTTTTTTAATATGGATTCCATAATTGGCTATCATAGCCCAGTATTGGCCTGACATATGATAGATACAGGGCTAATAACACATTTTTATTCCTACTTTTTATGTTGATTGCGCACATGCGCAAGAAACATATTGCGGCAGCTTGCTGCAGAAGCAGGTTGTGGAGGCGTGGCACTGTTATGGCCAATGCCCCCACAGCCTGTGGAGGCTTGGTCCGCTGTTGCCAATGGGGTGGCATGCTGCTGCTGACACTAGTTCAGCCAGCATGCCACAACCTTGTAAGGTTTCAGCTGCTTCAATCAGAGGCTGCCTCATCATTGCAGCGTAAGCCATTCTGCTGCAATGAGGGAGCGATCCATCATTGCTGGGCAGAACCTTGCTACTGTGATATTGTTTGTGAACATGGCAGCAGCTTGCCACTGTGTTCACAAACAATATATTGTACCCCCACTGCCGCGGAGGTGCCCAGTTCCCCTCGGCAGCATGTGCCCCCCTCCACCACAGTGTTTGTTTACCGACGGGGGCCCCAATCCCCATTGGCTACAGTGCCCGAGTTCATGTTGCTGACAGGGGCCCTCCCCGGCATTGTTACCCCTTCACGGTTTAATTTGCCGATGGGGAGCCCACTGTCTGTCGACGCCAATTCTCTTCCCCTCAAACACCCAGTGCAGTTGTGCGAGGGGTGTCCAATCCTTGGCTCTTGCACCCCCTTTTGTGCCGATGGGGTGCCCAATCCCGTCGGCTAGGCTGCCTCCCCAAAAGAAACACTCTGTTGGCATGCTGGGAGCCCACCCCAGCGTGCCAAATAGCCCTGTAAAAAAGAAAACCGTCCCGCAATGTTTTGTTTTTTTAACCTGTAGAGAAAGAAAATGGCCCTCTCACAACCCGCGCCCACCCTCTGTGCACCTGCCTCCCACACCCCTCACTCCTATACTTACCAAAGTCTGTGCCGACTATCTTCGTGGACTGGGAACATGTCTGTACTCTTCAAAACCAACTGCGAACTGAGGAAATGCCGGTAAGCTGTATAATGGCATAAATAGGGTTTTTTCAACTTTGACGCATATCTCAGGCGTTTTTTTGGACTCTTGGCACCAAATTTTCAACATGGGGTTTTTGGGACCCCTCCTCATGAATTCAGCCACTGCCATGGCGTTATTTGACCCCGAAAGATGATTTTGCGGTCACTGTACAGAATCAACTTTCGGGACCGATTAACTAAATGACAGTGCCAGTGTTCATGAAGTGGGCTCTCAAAAAGTCTATGTTGCAAATTTAGTGGAAAAAATCCAAGAAATTACTGTTTTACAAGCGTAGAAACATAGACATAGAAACATAGAAACATAGAAGTTGACGGCAGATAAGGACCGCAAGGCCCATCCAGTCTGCCCATTTCTTTTTCTACCTTATAAATGTGCCATCGGCCTTTGCTCTGTCAGTGACCTATCTATTCATAGTCATTTGTATTGCTCCCTTATGCCTATCCCATGCCTGTTTGAAGCCCTGCACTGTATTCATAGCCACCACTTCTTGTGGTAAGCATTCCATGCATCTACCACCTTTCTGTGAAAAGAATTCCTCACATTCCCCTTAATCGGCCTCCCTCTAATCTCATGCTGTGTCCTCTTGTCCTGCTATTTTTCTTATATTTAAACATGTTAGACTCTTTCACCTTGTTTATGCCCTTAAGGTGTTTTAAATGTCTCGATCATATCACCTCTCTCCCTCCTTTGCTCAAGGGTATACATATTAAGCTCCATTAATCTGTCCTCATATGTCTTCTGATGCAGTCCCTGCACCATTTTGGTTGCCCTTCTCTGGACTGCCTCAATTTGTTAATGTCCTTGTGAAGGTGTGGCTCCAATACTGCACGCAGTACTCCAGATGGGGCTAACCAATGTCTTGTACAGAGGGATTATTACCCTCCTCTTACGACTTGTGATACCTCTACTAATACACCCTAACACCCCCTCTAGCCTTACCTTACTGCTTTAGAGGTCTGCTTGGATGATTTAGGTCATCAGTGATGATGATGCCCAAGTCTCTTTCTTCCTTTGTGACTGCTAGCAACTCCCCTCCCAGCCTATAAGTGGCTTCAGGGTTTCTCTTCCCTATGTGCATGATTTTGCACTTCTTTGCATTAAATCCCAGTTGCCACTCTTCTGACCATTCTGCTAGTTTATCCAGATCTCTTCTCATTCTGCCCACCCCATCTGGATCATCTACTCTGTTGCAGATCTTGGTGTCATCTGCAAACAGACAAGCCTTACCCTCTAGTCCATCTGCGAGGTCACTAATGAAGATGTTGAATAGGACTGGCCCCAGGACTGATCCCTGGGTACCCACTTGTGACTTGCATCTCTTCTGACTGTATACCATTTACCACCACTCTCTGTTTTCTGCCAGTCAACCAGTTTGCCACCCAGTTGACCAACTTCTGACCCACCCCGAGCCTACCTAGCTTATTTATCAATCTTCTATGTGGAACAGTGTCAAAAGCTTTGCTGAAGTCAAGGTAGCGACATCAACTGCTCCCCTTGGTCCACCACTCTGGTTCCCAGTCAAAGAAATCTATGAGATTAGTTTGACAGGACCTTCCTTTGTAAACCCATGCTGTCTTGGATCCTGGCCCTATGGATTCCAGGTGTTGCACTATCCTTTCCTTAAGGAGTGCCTCCATAATCTTGCCCACTACTGAGGTAAGACTGACGGTCTGTAGTTCCCCTCCTCCCTGCTACCACTCTTGTGGAGTGGGATCACATGACCCTTCTCCAGTCTTCTGGTGCAGGTTACTTTCATGCCTATCGTAACCCAAATTTGCAATATTTCACTCCAGATTTTCAACATTGCCATTTTCCCGTACCTCCTTATGAACAGTACAGCTGTCATTTTCCACATCGTGGGCAAAATGTGTTTTCGCACTTCCGGAGGAGAATAGCGCGGTCGCTGTCGAGAATTAGTGTTTAGGACACATTACGAAAATCACAGTGACACTGTTCATTAGCAGAGGTCCTAAAATGCCTATGTTGAAAATTTGGTGACAAAAGTCCATAAAATGACTGTTAAGAGCGTGCATTGCGCAGTTTCCACACACGCTCGTAACTTCACCAATTTGCAATATTTTCACTCCAGATTTTCAACATTACCATTGTTCTGCACCTCCTTATGAAGAGTGCAGCTGTCATTTTTCACATCCTGGCCAAAATGTGTTTTCGCACTTCTGGTGCAGAACAGCACGGGCATTGTGGGAAATCAGTGTTTGAGACGCATTATGAAAATCACAGTGACACTGTTCAGGAGCAGATGTCCTAAAATGCCTGTGTTTAAAATATTGTGATGAAACTCCATAAAATGACCGTGTTACGAGCATGCGTTGTACAGTTTCCACGCACCCTTGTAACCTCGCAAATTAGTAATATTTTCACGCCAGATTTTCAACACTGGCATTTTTCACACCTCCTTATGAACAGTACAGCTGTCATTTTTCACATCCTGGCCAAAATGTGTTTTTCGCGTTTCCGGTGCAGAATACCACAGTCGCTTTTGGAAATCAGTGTTTGGGACAGATTAGGATCAAGCGAGTGAGAGAGGGGGACTGACCGAGCTCAACTGAGCTCTGTCGGGACTGCTGCTGATTTCTGTTTGGGCAGAAAAATGCAACAACGCAGGCAGGGGCCCAGTACAAAAGGGCAGCCTGCAGCGCCGGGACAAACAGAATGAGTGGGTGAGGGAGGGGGACTGAGCGAACTCAACGGAGCAAAGCAATCAACATTCGGCATTGGCAAATGCTTGTTATATTTCTTTTTATGGCCTTATTTGTGTGGTTTGCCTTTGCAATGATTGCTGTATATTGGTTTTTAAACTCAAATTTGGAATCCATTATAATACCTAGGTCTTTTTTGGTTATTTCATTTGGTAAATCATCCCCATTTAGGTTATAGTTGTGTCGAATATTATTTTTTCCTATATGTACTACACAACATTTGTCGATGTTGAGTTTCGTACCCTAAGTGTTAGTTCGGTGACCAATTTTGTCAATATCCTCTTGTAATGCTGTTATTTCAGTAACTGATTTACAAGGTCCACCCAGTTTTGTATCATCTGCGTATTTTACGATACTATTGTTGATATCTTTATCTAGATCAGCAATGAACATTTGAAAGATTATAGGGCCAATAACTGATCCCTGTGGATATTCAACGCTTAAGATTAGTTACAAGAACACTTTGTGGTACACATACATTCTATTCTAAACATTTAATATATACTTTCATAGGGTATGATAACTGTTTGTCCCCAACCAGGCAGTTTGTATTGTGGCACAGGGTGGTCCAAAAAAGATGCCCACACCTTGAGGAATTTAACTTTTGTGTTAGCTGCAAGAAGAGCTATATCACAGACGTCATACAGGTGTTTAAAATATAAATACAATCTTTCTGGGTAAAGAGCATCCATCTTGTGTTACAAGTTTACACTATACAATAAATACTGTGGACATGGATATGGTGTACTATCCGCACTTCTGGTAGAATCCTTTCCCCTTTAAGAATAGTTGGAAGGTCTTCAAGCTGGCTCCTCCCACTCACCCTGGTCGTGTCCTCCTTGGCACTGACCCTTGATGTCAGATCTTCCTTTCTGCTGGAAGCATCAGGCTCCCTCCATCACAGCTGCGCACTAGGGGTAGGCCCTAATGTTTCAAATGTGTTTTGGTCTTCAAGCTTCACACTTTTTGACTGTTTCTTCTGTGTTCTTTTTGCAGTATGGACTCTGGAGACCCGAAAATTAGTCCCAGCTTTAAACGGTGTATGACTTGCGGCCAGAAGGTATTGTGCACTGACCCGCACTCTGCGTGTGTCTACTGCCTGGATATGCAGCATGACCCACAGGCTTGAGGCCTGTGTTGTACCCTTCAGCCCTCCACCATGGAGAACCATTATGCTTCGTATTCTCGTTTCCATACCAGATCAACGTGATCCCCTCGTTAAATCTAAAGATGCCCGCAATGAAGTTTCCATGGCAGCGGGCTCGACTGAGCAACTTGCTGCCTTTGAGGAAGCCACAGCCCAAGCCACAGAGGGCACTTTTTCTGTGTCCACCCTGGTTCCAGTTGGCATGGGCGCTTTGCTTACTGGAGCATTTCGGGACTTGTGCCAGTCCCTTCTGACCCTCAGGGAGGGCCCTTCCTGGGGGCCTAAACCTTTGAAATGGGACTTCAAAAGCAAGAAGTCCCATTGCAGGTTATGGGACCGGGAGCGGTCTCAGTCCTCCCATTCCTGCGCTTCTGCTGGCTTGATGGCCATCGAGCTGTTGGCTTCATCCAATGTTTCTGTCCAGGCCGCTGACATCACGGAGTCCCCATCTAGCTCACTGGCCAAGACGCGGGTCAACCAACCAGTCGAGATCTTTCTTGACCCGGTTGACCCATTGTTGCCAGACGAGGGGGAGGACTCCCTCTCCAGGACCCCAGTCCTGCCTGATCTCTCCCAGGGATCAGCTCAGCTCCCTGAGCCAGTTCTCTCCTCTCAGGAGCCCGACCTCTTGGGGGGGGGTCGCAGGCGTCCTTTGCCTGTCGCCACATCCCCTCGCTGACCAATGCATCAACAATTGAGGTCCAGGTTGAGGTCTCGCAGCTCGAGGTTGAGTGATTTCTGACTAGCCGTCAGTCCCACTCTAAACACTTGATGAAGAAAGGCCACCGATGCTCCTTATTTTCATCCTCTTCGGGGAGGACTGGTTCCGCCCTAAAAAATGTGGTGCTGCTATGAGGTGTTCATGTGGCAACAATGGCTTCTCGGCACCAGCCACATACCGCTGCCTGTGCCTCAGTCCAGTCCAGTGGCCGCCACACCCTAAGCCTGAGCCGGCCCCACTGGTTAGGCCGACGCTGGCCTCTCCACCCATTCGGGTGGAACCCCTGCCTCCACAGCCCAAGGAGGGTCTGGCTCCTAAGACTGCACACTCATCTCCTGGGCTTCCCAGTCGACTGTCAATCAAAATCTACCAGACTGATGAACCTCGCATTGTCAGCAGGGATGGGGTGCTCTGCCGGTGTTCAAGGAGTCTTCTGACTCGGAGGACTCCTCCATGCATTCTCATTGGACCCTGGGCTTCAACCATGAGTCTGGTAATGCTGTCTTGATAGAGCAGGGGCCTACCTCCTTTGGGGCCCTGTTTCGTTTGATTTGTGAATCAATGAGGATTCCACTGGAACCTGTCCAGAAGCAGGCTAAGTATCCCTTGACAGAGATCCTCGACTGGGATGACTCCCCGTGGGTCACCTTCCCTGTGGCAAAGGCCATCCTTGGCCCTTCTCTGGAGCTGTCTCTTATCCTGCTCTGGAGCTGTCTCTTGTCCTGTGCCCTCAGCCCATATGGTCTGCAAATATATGGTGCCCACTGGGTTCCTGTTGGGCTTCACTGACCACCCTATGGCCGAAGGATTAGTTGCCAACTCGGTATTTCAGCACATGGGTAATGTCGGGGTTGTTCACAAATCTCCCGTCAAGCAGTCCAAGAAGTTAAACCACACAGTCAAAATGGTCTGTGTGGCCTTGTCCCTAGGCCTTCGACAGGCTAGTTTGACCATTATAATTGGCAGCTGTGCCCATGCTTTGTTGGGTACCCTGGACCAGGTCATCCCCTGGCTTCCAGCTGACCTGCAGCTGCCAGTCAAGTTGGTCTGTGACCAAGGTCGTGCTGTTGCTAAACTGGAGCTCCAGATGATTCTGGACATTGGTGACTTGTGTGCCAGGTCAGTGGTCTCAGCAGTGGCTATGTGCTGCAGGGCGTGGCTGCGGATTTCAACTTTTACAGCTGATACGCAGCACAAACTGGTGGACATCCCTTTTTTGGGCACTGACTTGTTCGGGCCTGGCGTGCATGGCCATCTCACCTGCAGTGAAAAGTCCAGCACCACCTTGAACTCTATCACATCCACCCAGAAGGATGCTAAGGACCAGAAACAAAGGAAAATGTCCTTTCAGTTTGAGCCCTACTCTTCTCCTGTGGCCAGACCACCTCAACGCCCAGTGGGGCAGCAGCAGGCCTGGCAGCCTCAGCTGAAGCAACCCTCTTCTACCACCACAAAGTCTGGAGGGAACGGGTCAGCTACTTCCTCAGCTAGTCCCACCACTGCTTCCAAGCTTGCACAGTGACAGTATGGGGGGGGGTCTTCTTCCCACCCATCCTGTCCCCCATGGTATCTCCCATGGGGGGCTGGCTCCGCCACTTTATTTCTGCCTGGTCTGATATTACCTCGGACAGGTGGGTGCTTGAAGTGGTTGGCTGAGGTCTGCCTCTGGAGTGCGAGACTCTCCTACCCAGCTGAGCCCAGTACTCCATGGGAGGCTTTGATGTCAGTGGACATGTTGTCCGCCCTTTGAGAGGACATACGAACATATGAAGAATGCCAGCAGATACAGGCCTGATGGTCTGTCTAGTCTGTTCAAGTGTGCAGCTAGCAGTCTATTACACTGCAGCTGCTCCCCTCTCTCCTACCCACATATCCAGTTCTGTGCCTGTATTAGCTGTTACATCTCCCCCCAGTGCCTCATTGGTGACCTTCCCCCTGACTTTGTCCCATCCTCTCTTAAAACTGCCCACCGTCTTCAAGGATATCACCTCCTCAGGCAGCGTGTTCCACCCTGTCAGCACTCTCTCTGTGAAATAGTGCCTTCTCATTTACCTTCTGAATCTACCACCCTCCAACTTTAGACTGTGTCCCCAGTGTCCCTCCCTCTCCTTAATCTTAAAATTCCCTCTGTACCATCTTTATTTATGCCTTTATATATTTGAAAGTTTCTATCATGGCCCCTCTATCCCTCCGTTCCTCCAGGGAGTACATGTTGAGCTCCCTCAGTCTCTCCTTATAGGGTTTGTCCTCCATACTGAGGACCATCCTGGTTGCTCTGCGCTGGACCCCTCCAGCAATTTAACATCTTTCTTTAGGTAGGGGCACCAGAACTGCTCACAGTACACCAGGTGCGGCCCCACCAATGACCTGTACAGTGGCAGGATGACCTCCCCTCTCCTGGATGTGATTCCTCTGGCAATACGCCCCGGCATCTTATTAGCCCTAGCTGCTGCTTTTCTGCACTGCGCTGAATGGTTCATTTGCCATGTTATTATCACCCCAAGATCTTTTTAGTGATTCCTTGGGTTTCTTGCTCCAAAGCGCATGACTCTGCACTTCTTTGCGTTGAAACCCAGCTGCCATGTTTCTGACCAGTGCTCGAGTCTAGCCAGAGTAGGCAGTGGTTAGTGTCCTGGATGCCACAGCCAGTCAGGGGTATGTCTCCAGATACTTTCTGGTTCCAAAATGGACAGGGGGGCTGGCACCCCATACTGAATCCGCATTACCTCAACAAATATCTGTGGCCATGCAAATTCTTGATGGTCACTCTGAATCAGATCATTCCGTCCCTGGAGCAGGACATGTGGTTCTGCTTCCTGGACCTCCAGGATGCCTTTTTTCATGTCCCCATCCATCCGTCCCACTGGCAGTTTCTTTGGTTCTGCACAGAAGGGACCCCAAGGGTATTCCCAAGTGCATTGCAGTGGTGGCAGCTTTCCTTCGGCGCTAAGGAGTCAGAGTGTATCCATACCTAGATGTGGCTGATTGCCAGTTCCTCCAGAGCGGAAGTGGAGTGTTCCTGGGACCTGGTCTTCCAAACCTGCTTGACCCTGGGCCTCCTTGTCAATGAGACCAAGTCAAAATTCAGTCCGTCGCAGGTGATTCAGTTCATTGGGGCAGAGCGCGACTTCTGTCAGGTCATGGCCCAACTCCCAGCAGGCAAGGTGGAAGTTCTTTCTTCTTTACTGGTTATTTCAGATTGGGCAATCGTGCCCTGCCAGGACTTCCTTTGCCTGCTGTGTACATGATGTCTTGTACCTGTGTGGTCCATTGGGCCCCGGAGGATGCACTCCCTGCAGTGGAGCTGGCCTGACAGTTGTCTCAGTGCTGTGATCACCTTGACCAGCTGGTCATGGTGACACAGCTGATGTGGGATGCTATCTAGTGGTGGCTAGTCCTGCACCATCTCTAGGAAGGAGTCCCATTTGTCTGCCCAGAGCCGACGGTCACTCTCACGACCAACACCTCTCTGCTGGGCTGCAGTGCTCACCTGTGGGACCACAGAGTCAGCAGGCTCTGGACCCCCCCCCAGGGTCCTGATGTCATATCAAAATGCTGGAGCTCTGTGCAGTGCATCTGGCATTTACGGCCTTTGCTCCTCACGTTTGGGGTCAGGTTGTCCAGGTCCAGACGGACAACACAATGACCATGTACTACCACAACAAATGTCCTGAAACAATACAGCTCGACAGCAGTGAGGTTGCTGGATAAAAACTATGATTCCTTTGCACTAACGAGCAGAAAGTACACTCCAGAGGTGCGTACCCCAGCTGCGTAGCCTCGCACCCACAGACAGGTGTGCACAGGCCAGTATTCACAAATTGCTGCCACATGTCCTCGGACCCAGACGGGCATCCAATCAGATGCCCGTCCTGGGTCCCAGAGTGGATCACTTGCACGCCAAGGTGCAGGTCCGGGTGCATGAATAGCCTACGCAGGCACCCGGACCTGCCTGGCTGTGCCCCGTTGGGTGGAGGGACCCCTGGCCGAGCTCCTGGTGCACCGCAGCCACTCGCCACACCAGCAAACAACCCCTGAACACAGGGCTGCTCCAACACCCGTCCACCACAGCAACCCCCCACACACATATATCAGCCTTCATCCCGTTGTTGCACAAGCATCCCCCTTCCACACGCAGCCCCCATTCCCATTGTTGCACAAGCATCCCCCTTCCCACACTTGATAGTCCCATCCTTGTTGCACAGGCATCCTGCACCCACAGAGGCCCCAGCGGAGCCCTCCTGACCCCGTACCCAGGACTGTGCCACTCCCAGTAGTGGCCAGTGTTCCCTGACCCACCCTTGGCACCGACTGACCCCCCCAATCCCCATACCATGCTATGGGTGCCGTGGTCATGGATGGCCAGTGGCACAGCCCTCCGCACACCTCCACGGCCACTGGCCATCTGAAACATGCAGTGCACATGCATCCTTATCAGTGTTGTGCTACCTGCATAATCCAGATGGCTGGCAGCCATGGAGGTGTGCTGATGGCTGTGTTGCTTGCCATCCATGACTGTGGTGCCCATGGCATGGTATGGGGATTGGGGGGGTATGTTGGTGCCGCTGGTGGGTCGAGGACCACTGGCCACCGCTGGGAATGGAAGAGTGCTGGGTATGGAGTTGGGGGGGTAGGATAGTTGTGCAACACCGGGATGGGGTTTCATGTGTGGGAGGGAGGATGCTTGGGGAACACCGGGGATAGGGGCTGAGATGTGGGGAGGGGGGGAATGCTTGTGCAACACCAGGGATGGGGCTGTCCTGTGGTGGGAGGTGACCTTTGCATTGGGACGTGCCCGGGGCAACGATGTGTGCAGGGGGAGGGGTTCCCAGGCATACAGGACAGGGGTGCAGGTACTGTTGGGTCGGTAGGTTTGCTACCAGCAGCCTGGACCAGACAGGGAACTGTGTGTGTGCTGGCACATACTGCAGTTATGGCAGCACCAACTCCCGCCGTAACCTGCTCAGTCCTCTGCCCCCCCTGTGGACAACACCATGTGCCTTAGAGAATGGCACGTAGTGCTGGCATGCCCCCTGCCCTCCCCCAGCATGTTGCTTTCTGCGCACCCGGGGGATTGTACGCGTAACCTACTTGCGCCCCATTCATGAATGCTGCCGCGGGTCTGCGGGACGCCCCGCATGGCATTAACATGTATCTCTGCCTATGGGCCTGGTTTCTGTGGTGCATAGGCATAGTGCCTCATAATAGTAAGCAAAGCAATATCTGCACTCCTTCAGCTGTCATACAAAAGGCTTTATTGAAAAAGTTTTAAAATATGCCACCACATATAAACACAAGCAGGGTGTCACAAACCTACTCAGCAGATCATGTCCTCTACTCCCAAAGTGCCAACCTGTGAGCGCAGTCTTGTGAACAGTGTAACAGACAAGGTAACCCTCTTGTCTGTTTTGTGAGTTCGGATCAACCTTTGGTCTCAAGTTCTGGAGGGATTCAAAGTGTTAACCTCTTGTTAACATACCCAATGCACAGGCTTAGATATATCTGTCTTCGGGGGGCCATATATCTTTTCCTACGGGCACCTAACCAGGTAATACAGAGATGAACCCTTTAAAACTTTAATAAAGACCTCAGATTTAAAATGCTTCTCTTTCCAGTTTGGTATCACCATTCACGCTTATGTCTATAAGCTGCTATAACCATGTACTTTTCTTACAAATAAAAAAAGAAGTCAAAGACAGACCAAGTAAGTTCTAAAAAGAATTTTACTATAATAGATAAGAATATGTAAAACACAACAATACAGAACTGTTATATCACAAGACATACAAATCTATTAAAAGAACAAGGTTTTAAACAGTGCAATTCCTACTACAGTACTTAGTCTCTAAATACTTGCTTAAAAGTGCTCCCAAGATGTTTCGTGGTCAGAGTCTAGGTAAAAATGTGTCTCTGTGAAATAAAACCGACTAAATTAAATGCTGGCTTTTACCGCACCTCTTTTCAGGAGGTCACCTAGCTCCTCCATCTCAGGATATATGAAAATATATATCTTATACAAAAGTATTACATTCTGCAACTTCAGCATAATTCATGTCCTTCAAATGACACTTCTTTTGATCTCATAATAAGCTGCTGACTTCTAGGACATGAAAGCATCTTTATGATTTCGCACTTCTACAGTATGTAATAACCTGGGTTTTTCTTCCAGCGTCATAAAATGGATATGTTATAGCAACTATGGTTGCAATTAACTAAGACCGACAGTATCCTTAATTAAGGCCTTACATGTAACACATGGTCTCTAAAAACTGAGTGTGTGTGAACTCACATGCTGTCAGCATTTATTTTTCTTGGCTTACATCTTTCAGCTGAAATCTGGGGGACGGGGAGTGAAGTAATTTCTAGAGCATCAGATATTCAACAGAGACAGTCAGTCATATATTTTATATTAATAAAAATGATACAGCACTCAGAACTGGCTGCCTACATCACATAGGGCATCTCTAATAAGAGCTCTGACCAGTTTCATACCTAGTACGTCATCAGAGGGATGTTTCTATGATACAGATGTAGGGTCAGAAATAATGATTCTCTTAAAGTGACTGTGCTTACACCAGTGCAATGAATTAATAGGTGCTCAGTGCTTAAACATTATAAAAATATAGCATCACATCCAAAGAGTCACTACTAAATCTACACAATTTAAAAGTACCCCAAACAATACATTGTATTAGCTGCAGCAGAAATAATATCAAAATGTGTGTAAACTTAATTCCAAAGAAATATGTGTCTTTTTTTTTTTTACTTCAGTGAGAGAGGTAGCCATGGGCATTTCCTCAAAATCCTGGAAAAAAGAGCACAAAAAGGGAAAATAACATTGGTTTCAAAACATACAGTAAATAACAGAGAGCAGCATTCCGTGGAAAATGCATCGTCTCTTTAAGCAGGGCAGGAGTTTGATTCTGTCACTGAAACCTAGTAATTCCATTGGCTCCCAATGCAAATATCAAGTAAGATTCCCTTTGAATTAATTTGTCATCCAAATTCACACCCTCGGATCCCATTCTCATGTAACCCCTAGATGGCGCTATCCAAGGGGCTACTACCTCTGCCTGATTTGCCACTAACAGGCCGAGGGGCCTGGATCCAATGGCGGGTGCCTCCACCCAGAGGTCAGGGTTTGCAATAGTTAAACTAACTTGGTCACAGCCCTCTGGGACACTGCAACCCCCCTTTCTTCCCACTAGTGGCCTACACAATATATCAGAATTACCTTCACAGTATACACTTACCCCCAGGACTGGTTCCGGCACTGGGACCTCCTGTGAAATGAGATACAGTGCAACAATCACAGTACAGTACTTTAACATAGACAAATACCTCAGGCAGTATAACTTTGCTGGAACAAGCAGCTCTGATTTATTTAGGGGGATATAACAAGGACAGGGGAAATCAGGTTAATTAGCTTATCACTCTAATCATCTATTTATGGCTCTGTGCACAGGCCTATCCCTATCAGTTACTGTCCCTGGGTACCAAGCCCTAGTGGCTAGTCCAAACCGTGGCAGCTGGTAGGGGCCCTTTCACAGAGAAAAGGAAATTAAACAGTCAGCAGTACAGTAATTCCATTTGGATTTAATGTAGCAATTCAACAGGGAGCGACCCTGAATTAGTACTCACGACCTCCAAACAAGATAGGGTCCTTCAATGTCAGCAGGGCTACTCTTGAGCTCCAAGAGACTCCTCACACATTTATATGGTAAACAGTCACAGGCAAAAGTCACGTAATGGCAGCAGGATTCACTTGAGGTACACAAACCTCTTCACACATTTATATGGTAAAAGAAAGCACTATACCAGGCAGGCTGCATCTGTATCCCGATCGCAATTACTGCACAATACCCGGAGAACACACAGCAGATTCAGTTCCTGACAGACCGAGTGCAATTCACAATTACTCCAGTCTTCTACAGGGTGAGCCTGGTTTCTACTCTTCAGATATCCTTTGATTCTCTCTCAGGACGGATTCAGTCCTAACAAGCAGTTACACAAGCTGCAGACCGGAACTCTGGACCTTACACACGTTTTTTGACTGAAACTGTGCACTGAAGGAGCACAGGGCTCCTTCCTTCTTCACTGCCAAAGCTCAACTGAAACTCCAACCGACAAAACTGGCACTTCCTTTGAGTTCCTCCCAGTTCTTGACTGGATTGGCTGTCACTCACAATAGACTGCTGCTGTTGGTCCAAAAGGCACTGAAGTCTAAACTACATCTCCCAGAGTCACTGCCCATACAATCCTCTTGTGGCTGGCTCAGATTATGAGTCCAAGTTCTGATTGTCCAAGGCACCATTTTAGAGCTAGCTTACCCACACTGATTGGTCCAGTTCAGCAGTTCAAAACCAGAATGGGGAACTAGGAGACACTGTTCTGACTGCAAAAGAAAGCAGGTTAGACAAACTGTAATTTCATTATCACTCTAAATGGTTTCTGGCAAACAGTTACATCTTTCAGATAGGTTCCCTTTGCACTCCTAGTGACTGCAAAAATGGAGTGAATTGGCAGCAGCTTGAGTGGTACTCAATCAAAGAAACACACAGTCCCCCATACAAACTAATTATGTCTGCAATCAGACAGCTCTTAAAGAGACAGTACCAGAGGTTCTAAAAACACTCACTGATAAATGGCTTAAACGCCAAACACCATTCAGGCTTGGAGCATTCAAGCAAGCTCCTGGAAGTCTTTTGGGAACCCCCATTTGCAGGGGGGTTACACTCACTTTCTCAGTGCCACAAAATTTAAAAACATGTTTGGTGCCTGTATGACTGGCTGCCTTACAGTGGTTTGCAAGTGCACTTCTTGCATCGTTGTTAATGAACCTCAAATGTTCTATCCTTAACTTAAATTGCCTAGAAGTTTTGGCAGCATAGAAATCCCCACATTGGCATGTTGCTAAGTAAACCAGATAGGATAACAATTAATGAAATCCTTTGTCTCAAAAATCTTAGTGCTGTTATATGTAGTAAATGTTTCACTATTTAAAACGGAGCTATAAAAACTTACAGCCGCCGCACTGGTACGTCCCAGCTGGCAGTGAGGGCATACGATTACCTGTGACTATATTAGTATTGTCCTCAGGCTGATAGCTGTGCACCAGTCTATCTCTTAAGTTTATCCCTCTTTTAAATACCATCCTAGGCTGAAATCTTGTGACTTCCTTCAACAGTGGTTCTGATTCTAAAATATTCCAGTTTGCCTTTATGATGGCCTGTACATCTTAAGTGTGCCTGGAATAAGTGGTGACAAAACTCATCTGGGGCATACCAACCTCCCTATCTCTGACTACCAAGAGTTCTGATCTATTGGTGCCGAGAGCTTCCCTGTAGGCCTGGTCCACTATTTTAGTCCCATATCCACGGTCAAGAAATCTCTGGCACATGTCTGACCCATTAACAATGAAGTCAATGTCCCCGTTACTATTAATTATTTTATATTGTGTGCCACGGCGCTTTTGGTGGTGCGCCGCACATAGCTGGTCTTTGAATATGGCCACACCCCCGTCGGCCGACGCTATTCCTGGTTAGTGCGACACAAACCCAGTTTGTGCCACACTAACCTTTTGAAAATGGGGGCCTTTGTGTGCTGCAAAAATGTCTTCTAATTGTTCAAAGGACTCTATTTGTGTCTGCAATAGCTGAAGTGTACCGTGTGTTAAAAGTTATGTTTTTGTCAAGAATGACCCCTAAATCCCTTTCATTGTCTCAGTGTTTTAATGGAACATTTCCTAAGGTATAACTAACTATGTGTTATTGATTGGTTCCCAAAATGTATGACACAGTACTTTTCTGTATTAAAACATATACCCCACCTCATTGCCCATTTGGTGATATGATCTAAGTCAGATTGTATAACCTGAATATCATTAAGACTTTTTACAGTCCCACCAATTTTGGCGTCATCAGGATACTTGATAGACCAACTTGTTACACAGTCAAACATATCAGAAATGAGTATCTGAAACAATGGTGGACCCAAGACAGATCCCTGAGGAATGCCATGCGTAACACTACCCTTGTTAGGTAACCTTACATTGAAACTTGTGTTCTATCTGTTATCTATGACTTAACCCAATTTAATATGTAACCATTTAGGCCCATGTTCTCCATTTTTTCAAGTATTGCCCAGTGAGGCACAGTGTCAGACGGTTTGACAAACTCCAGATATACACAGTTACAGGTATACGTTTGTCTAGATTTTTGGACATGGCTTCATAGTAAAAAGAAGTAGACTGGCATCCATTAAGTTAAGTGCCAAAGGAGTTCTGAAGGCGACAGAGACAATGACTGGCAGGGGGATCCCTCGCAGTGGAGATCCATAAGGAGCCTTTGCAGATCCAGTTGCCAGCTCACAAGTTAGAAACACAGAAACATAGAATTTTTATGGCAGATAGAGGCCACTTGGTTCACCCAGTCTGCCCATTTTGTGTCTGCCTATACTGTCACCGCAGACTCTATCTGATCACCGGCTAAACCCCCCACCCACTTTTCTGCCAAGATAAATAATAAAGCTATTTAAAACAGTCCAGATAGTATCCACAAAACCATACTTGTAATGTGGGACAGGTATGCAACTTACTTACTTACTGTACTCCCCCCCCCCCCACTACATAGTTGTTTGCACTTTCTTCATGTCATTCCAACGCAGCCATTTTGTATAAAGGTTGTGCAGTTGACTGTTCAGACTTCTACAAGCACTATTGGAGGGAAAAAGGAAAACAGGTCCACTTTTACACCTTATTAGGGCTGTGGGTGGAGCCTACAGCTGTTATGCGAGAGCTCTGTAGCTCTGAAAACGGCCAATTGCAGAACCCCTTCCACTAAACTTTTGGAAGTATCCTTCCGAAAGCTCGACGGAGCTTAAACCTCTCCACCACAATCAGCCTACGGAATAACAGCTGCACTATTTCAGCTGTTACTTCCGCATTCTGATGCGTGAACTGCATGTGCGCACAGCTCATACACGCAGTCGTGCGCATGCACAGTTCTGCTGTGCTGACATGTTGCAAATGGCAAAATGCCATTCACTATTTTGTGCCCCCCTCCCCAAGTCATGCCCGACATCTCATGTTGCACACTGGGAGCCCACCCCAGTGTGCAGAAATTTTTTTTTTTCCTGTAAGTCAGAAAAATGTCCCTCGTTGCGTTTCTTTTTACCTGGTGCCCCCTGCCCACGTCATGCCAGACATCGGGGTGCCCAGTCCCCATGTCGGCATTCATGTGGCACACTGGGAGCCTATCCCAGTGTGCCAAAATGCCTTTTAATTTTTAGTTTTGCTGTAAATTAGAAAACGGTCCTTCGTTGTCATTTTTTTCCTGTGAAACTGAAAACAGTCCCTCATCATCACTCGTGGTCCTCCTTCACACCATCCCACTGAACACCCACCTCCCCACCCCACCGCTCCCCGTACTTACCTCAGGAGGTCAGCGCTTCTATCTCTGGATCGGAACAAGTCTGCACTTGTTCAAAGCCCAGTTGCGAACTGCAGAATTAAAGGTACGCGTGCAATACAGCCAGTCAATGGGGTTTTCAACTTATGCAGATATCACAGCCATTTTTGGGAATTTTCCCCAAAATTTTCAACATGGGGTTCCTGCTACCCCACCTCATGAAAACTGTCACTGTCATTTTGTTATTGGGTTCCGAAAGGTGATTCGTGAATCATAAAAGAATCACCTTTCGCAGGACCAATTCAGTAATGACAGTGCCAGTGTTCGTGAGGTGGGGTCCCAAAAGCCCGTGTTGCAAATGTGGTGAAAAAATTCCAAAAAATGACTGTGTTACGAGTGTGCATTGCGTAGTTTCTATGCATGCTCCTAACGTTGCCAGTTTTTTATATTTTCACTCCGTATTTTTAACATTGCCATTTTTGCACACCTCCTTCAAAACAGTACAGCTGTCATTTTATACAGCCTGCCCAAAACGTGTTTTCACACCTGTGGCGCAGAATAGCACATTTGGTCTGGGCAATCACCTTTTGGGACAATTGAACAAAATGACACTGGCACTGTTCATGAGGAGGGGTCCAAAAAAGGCCATGTTGAAAATTTGGTGCAGCACCTCCAAAATATGGCCAAGTTACACCTGGGCATTGAATAATTTCTACACACATGTGTAACTTTCATCACTTGATAGCTCTTCACAGCCCTATCAGCTCTGGCTAAAGCTTGTTTTATTATAGTGTATTGTGGAATGTTGTTCTATCTCATTTTTGTACCCTGCCTAAAAGCTGTTTAGCCACACGTGTAAGAATGAATGGAACGCTGTTCAGCCCGTCCATGCAGAGCATCATTCTAGTCATTTAGAAGTAAAAGCTCAAGCCATGCTTTAAATCCAGCATTAGAAAACCGCCACAGCAATATAATTTCAAATGGCTGCGGGGTTTTTTTCAAAACAAGTCATCAAGCTGGAGCAGTTTATTATCGACAACTAAAAATGCAGGGTCAACCAGAGATAGTACTCGCTGAAGTTTCTTCCTCCTGTTCATTTTTTTCTCACTAAGCGAGACGTCTGGCTGCCATGTTTTTTTTCTTGGAAATCCCTCCCACACTAGAGTGACAACCAATGGGAGTATGTGCTGCTAACGTAGGGATGCCTAGTCCCTAGCAACCACACAACTCACCATATCTACAAGCCATAGCTCCCGAAATACGAAATGGGAGACAACAATTTATTTTTCAATGAAAACAATATATAGAAATCCGAAAATAGTATTTAATTCGAGGGGCACCATACACTATAAAAAATACAGAATGGGCAACCCTATGCAGAACCAGTGTGTTCTGCCACCTCGGGGTCTGATTCCTATGGACCTCTCTAGCGTCACTCTTGAGGTAACCGGGAATCAGACACCTCTGTGGTAGAACATACTGGTTATGCATGGTTGCCCATCCAGTATTCTCTATGTCTAGTCTCCCTCCTCCCATGACGCACATGGAAACAAGCTGTTACCAGTTCAGTATGTCTTTCCTTGTGAAACTTTTGAAATAAATAAATTAGATCTTAAATGGAAAACTGCCAAAGTGCCGTGCCCAGGATTTTGTAGTAATGGGTCTCCACTCCAGCTCACTAGCATGATGAGTCACTCTGATGGGATTTAAAAACTATCACTGACCTATTGAAAGATGCCGCCAACCTCCAGGGTTAAAAAACATTTGTGCATCTGCCTTGCTACTCATACTAGGTAGCTGTGTGAATTTCTGTTCTGTGGGAGTAATGGGCTTTTTTTCTCAGTTTAAAGAGGACCAACGAGGAAAAGGATCAGAAGATAGCTGTTTTAGAAGACGCCAAGGCCACTGTCCAGAAAGAGGCAAATGATCTGCGTGGTAACCTTCGAGAGGTGGAGAAATCCCGGCTGGAGGCTCGCAGGGAGCTGCAGGAGCTCCGAAGACAGGTATATCCACAGCCTCCATGGGGTAGCAGGGAAATGTAAGTGGGTTGTTACACTGTTGGAAGTTTCTGGTGGTCTAGACACTACTACAGTGCTACTGGTTGGATGTGTGACTGAATTCCCACCACCGCCAGCCAAGATGGGATGTGAAATCACAGTGCTGCAGTGAGTTATAGATCAGGAAGAAACATAGAAACAGAATTTAATGGCAGATAAGGACCTCTTGGCCCATCCAGTCTGTCCATTTTTCCCTGCCTATATTATCACCGCAGACCCTACTTGTCCTACAGATCTTTCTGACTATGCCTTTCCTTTCCATTGTGATTCCCTTGTGCCTATCTCATGCATTCTTGAACTCCACCTACCACCTCTGCTGGAAGACTGTTCCAGGAATCCACCACTCTTTCTTTGTAGAAGTACTGTACTTCCTCCCATCTCTCCTGACTCTATCCCTTTCCAGCTTCATAGCATGTCCCCTGTTTTTGAGCACCTTCTTTCTAGAAAATACTTCCCTCATGTATCTTACTTACCCTGTGAGGTATTTAAAGCTCTGTCATATCCCCCCCCCACCCCCGTCTTTCAGGGTGTACATACTGCGATCTTTAGTCTCTACTGGTAGGGCTTTGGATGCAGATCCTGCATCATTTTAGTTGCCCTCCTCTAGACTGCCTCCATTCTATGTCCCTCCAGACATGTGATCTCCAGATCTGGACACAGAACTCTAGGTGGGGTCTTAGCAGTGATCTGTAAAGAGGCAACACCACCTCCTCCTTCTTACTGTTGGTGATACACCTCACTATGCACCCAAGCATCCCACTAGCCCTCTTAACTGCCTTGTCACCTTTAGGTCGTCTGATATGATTATCCCCAGGTCTCTTTCCTGCTTGGTAGTAATCAGTACCATTCCATCCATTTTGTACTCTGCCTCTTGGTTTCTGTGCCCTAAGGGCATTGTATTGAAACCTAGCTGCCATAGTTTTTTCATGTCTCTGCTCATCCTTTCCACCCTCCCTGGAGTGTCCACCTATTGCAGATTTTGGTGTCATCTGCAAAGGGAAAGACCTTCCCTTACAGCTTCTCTGCAGTGTCACTTATAAAGACCTTAAAGAGGACTGGTTCCAGCAGCGATCCATGAGGCACCCAGTGGTCAACCTCCCTTCCTCAGAGTGAACTCTGTTTACCGGCACCCTCTGTCACCTATCCTGTGTCTTATTTCTTATCTAGTTTAACCACTAAGTTGCCCAGCTTGTTTACTAGTCTCCAATGTGTAACGGTGTTAAACGCCTTACTGAAATCTAGGTGTGCCATGTCCACCGCTCCACCCTGTTTTAATTCCTTTGTCATCCAGTCAGAAATCTATCAGATTATTTTGCCAGTGACCCCCCCACCACCACCATCCCCTGTGAACCAATGCTGCCTCAGGTCTTATAACCCACTGGATTCAAGATATTCCACACTCCTTTCCTTCAACAGTGATTCCACATGAACCCATGCTGCCTTGGGTCTTGTAACCCATTGGATGTAAGATATTCCACAGTCCTTTCTTTCAGCAGTGATTCCACATGAACTCGTGCTGTCTTGGGTCTTGTAGCGCATTGGATTCAAGATATGCCACAATCTTTTCATTCAGCGTTGATTCCATTAACTTCCCCATCACCGATGTCAGACTGACTGGCCTAGAACTGCCAGCCTCCTCCCTGCTGCCACATTTGTGAAGCGGGACTGCATCTCCCCTCAGAGGTGCAGCCAGTACCTCCCTGAGCTCCCTCAGTACCCTTGGATGCACCTCATCTGGTCCTATTGCTTTGTGCACCTTCAGATGCGTGAGTCCCTTCAGGACTCTGTCTTAACAAAAAAGGACTAGTTCCATCGCCCTCCCTTCAAAGCTTCTGTTACTTTTTTGTGGCCCCTCCCCTTCTTCTTTGTGAAAACTGAGCAAAAGTATTTGTTCTGGATGTCTGCCTTTTCCACGTCCCCTTCTGCACACTCCCCCCTCTTTTCGTTTTTAACCTCACATTCCCACCCTGGTCTTCCTCTTTTGACTTTCATACTCCAAAATGTCTTGTGTGGCTCCATTCCCTGTCTCCCGGGTGACCCACAGTACCTCTGCCTCCCCTTGTAATTTCTGTATCTCCATTGCTTTTGTACTTCCCCCACATAAAGCACCACACCCCTCCTTTCCTTCCCAACCTGGCCTTCCTGAATAGAGTTTAGCCTGGTATGGTCATGTTCCAGTCATGGTTTTCAGTGCACCATGACTCGGTAATGGCCACAATATCCAGGTCAGCCTCTGCCATGATGGTTTGTAGGTCCAGCTCTTGTTCTGCCTTTGAAATATCCCTCCCTAGATAACGTTGAATACAGAAGTCCCTAGATAACGTTGCTACCAGTTATTATAGCACTTATATACCTGTCATCTATCACTGCACTATCTTACTGTACCTGCGTATCTGGAAATTGTATTTATCTGCCTATATATTGCATCCAATATTTTGTTTGCTCACTGTTCTTTGGCCTTCTGTTTACACCATAATTAATGTATTCTACTGTTTGCCCTAATATATTGTATTTTATGTAGGTTGTTTTACCTCTGTCTGTAACCCTCCTGGTTGTGTCTGAAAATAGGCAAAATTCTTGTCAAGTGCATCTACTTGGTAAACAAAAACTAAATAAATAATAAATAAATGATTTTCTAGACTTCTAGCATTCGCACACCTGGCCTTCCAGATTTTGTTTGCACTTCGCTTATTACCTTCCTTTATTCCTTTTAGCTGTTCCTCCCTCTTTCTCTCACTCTCTTTTTTCAATGCTCCTGTTCCCTTCTCCTTTCATCTCTACCACCCTGCATCCTTTAATAATTTGCAACCTGGTGATTTCTTTTCTCTGTGTCCTAGTCCTGATACCTTAGTTGCTATAATAATACATTTAGAAAATTATTATGCATTAAAGATTCTGAACTGCAAACCGTTCTGGCACTCGAGTGCTTCTGTTGCATGGTGTTTCTTCTAATCGAATTTCTCCTGGATCAGCAACAGTATTTACTGGGTGTGCTGCCCCCTCCGAAACTCTGTCATCTGTAACTCTTGCTGTCCTTCTTTTCATATTGTTTTTTTCTTCAGGCCATGCTCATCTTCCCGGGGATCTACTATACCTTGTTGCCAGGGATATATCCTATTTCCTGATATAGCCTGTTCTCAGGATTGTACCCTGTTCCCAGGGATAAATCATGTTTGAGGCCTGATGTCCCATGTCTCACCAGGTCTAGTGCTCCACCAACAGCTGTGGGGTCACAGGGGTGCGGGAGGTCACTGTCAGCCCTCCCTGACTAAAACACACTTCTCTGCGGCAGCTACCTCATCCTAGCTTGCCTCCCAGTGTGGCAACTTGAGTTTTCTTTCAACCGCAGGTTGACTGTGTGGCCGCTGGGTCATGGGGGTGCCTCCTTGGTGTCCTTCTTGACCCTGAACTTTCCTTTCTAGGGGCATGGATATAGTTCGCTATTCACACTCTGGCAGTTCCACTGGAACAGTCTGGTTTGCCGGACGTCTTTAAGCTAAGCACCTCCTACCACCCGGGTGGTATATCTCCGACTCTGCCCCATGATATTGGATCTTTCTGCTGCAGGAACAGGTCACCTCCTTCACAACTCTTGCTTAGGATTTAGTGTGCCATAGGCAAACCTTTTTGTTTTTTGAAGTTTTCTAGTATCTCTGCTTACTGGATCTACATGGGTGAAGTCATCCTTCGCCCCAACCTGAAGTTCCTCCAGAAGGTTGTGTTGGAGATTCACCTTAACCAGATGATTAACTTACCAGTATACTTTACCAACCCATCTGTGGAGGCCAACTGCAGGTTCCATACTCTGGATCTGCAGAGGGCACTGTCTTATTATGTAGAGGGCACTGCTGGAGTTCAAGGAGAGGCTGCCAGCTGTTTGTCACACTGAAGCCACACCTGGCAGACTAGCAGCAAAGCAGATGACTGGCAGGTGGATCACATCTTCCATTGACCTCTACTGTAGATTGGCTGGTAGGGAGCCTTCTTTAGGGCTTAGAGCTCATTCCACCAGACTTACCACTGCCTCAGTGGCTGCTTCCAGGGACTTCTGTATTCAGGAAATCTGTGGGGCTTTTACCTGGAGGTCAGCACGCACCTTCTTTTCCCACTACAGCATTGACCTTGAGTCACACCGTGATGCCAGTTTTGGAACCTTGGTTCTCTAGTCTCTGTTCACCCAGTGGGGGGGGGGGCATGCCTTTCTCTCTCCTCCCAGAGAACTGCTAGGGGTCTGCTAGAGTGTGGATACTGAGCCATATCCATGCCCCTGGAAAAATAGGTTTCTCACCTGTAACTGTAGTTCTAGGAGTGGTATATGGTTCACATCCACACAAACCAGCCGGCCTCCACTGGCAAGTGGCACATGGATCACTGCTTCCAGCATGCAAGATCTGACATCTCGGGGTGAAGCTGGGGGATATACCACCTGGGTTGTGGGAGGAGCTTACCTTAAAGAAGTCTGGCCAATCAGACTGTGACAGTGGAAATGCCAGAATGTGGATGTGAACCATATACCACTCCTGCTTCTAGCGGCGTGGATATGGTTCACTTATACATACTCTGGCAGTTCCACTGGAACAATGTTATTGGCCAGAGTCTTTAAGCTAACCTATTTTTCTAGTAGAATGGATATGGTTCATTATCCACACTCTGTGCTGTCAGATGTTTTTTTCTGCTGGAAGAACAGGTTGCCTCCTTCACAGTTCCCACTTAGGTTCTCTGCACCACAGGCCAATGTTAATCATCAAAGTTTTCAATATTTCTGCTAACTTGTTCTGGAGTTCACTTGACTCTATCTACGAACCAACAATGGAGCAGTGGAAACCAAGTTTTAAATTTTATGTATTGTACTGGCAAAAGATTTTGGTCACTGATCAGCACGACATGTACTTGTACTGCCTGGGCAGGCAACATGACCTTGGATGGGTGTGGCCTCTGCAAAAGTATGCTTCCTGAGCCCCTCAAGGACAGGAAGCTGTGACTCTTGCTGGATTGGCCTTCGGAATGGGATCTAAAGGACTGCCCTATGAGCCGCAAGAAAGCTTCAGCTGCAACCGGGTCAACGGAACAACTTGCAGCCCTTGAGATGGAAGCAGCAGTTGTTGCGGTGGGCTCCTCCATGGTCTCAGCACTGTTCCATGGGGCCAGTGTCAAAGGGTCTTTTACAGGAGAACTGCATTTGTGTTTGGCCCTCGATACTTTAGGAGAGAGCCCTGTCCTCCTTGGTCCTAAAAGCAAACACCACTAGTACCAGTCATGGAACCGGGAATAATCAAGGTCCTCCCGGTCCCTCAACTCACCCAGTTGCTTAGCTGGGGGGCAGGTTGAGGGCCCTTCGACTCCTCAGTCGAGCCAGTCGACCTCGATTCTGGTCGAGCGGGCTGCTGAGATTTTCCTCAAGCCTGTCAACAGCTGTTGGGTGAGGTCAAGGATTCAATCTTGTGGACCCCAGTGTTCCAGGTTCTCACCCAGGAGGACATGGTCTGGTCGGTGTCCCCGTCCGGCCCCTGACGGTAGCAGCCTCCACTGGAGCTCAGGTCTTCTGTGCCCGTGTGGCTGAATGTGGGCAGGCACATGATTTGCAGCAGCCTGCAGGAAGCCCTTCTCACTGTCGTCCAGTTGGTCAGTGGTCATGGTCGAGATCGTGGTCGAGACATTCCTGCTTTCAGTTCATGTCAACCAGGAGGCTTCCTGAGTCCCTTGAGGACAGGAAATTTTGTCTCTCACTGGGTTGGCTTTAGGAGCAGTATCTGAAGGACCACCTTAAGGGCCACAAGAAGGCCTCAGCTGCAGCCTTGCTGGATCAGTGGCTTGGGGCCCTTGAGACTGAAGTGGTGGCTGCCACAAAGGCACATCTTTGGTCTTGGTGCTGTTCCCTGGGGCCAGCGTCAAAGGGTCTTTTACAAGAGAATTCTGGGAATGTGTTTGGCCCTCCAGACTATGGGGGAGAGCTCTGCCCCCCCAACATGGTGCTAGAAGCAAGCACCACTGGTGGCAGTCGTGGGACTGGGAGCAATTGAGGTACTCCTGATCCCTCAACTCACCTGAGTGCTCAATGGCTGTCCAGCGTCCCTCTGCTGGGGGCAGGTCAAGGGTCTTTGGTTCTCCTATGAAGCCAAGTTGAGCTTGATTTCAGTCGAGCAAACCACCAAGATATTTCTTGAGCCCGTCGGCTAGCTGTCTGATGTGGTCGAGAATTCGATCTCACAGACCACTGTGCTGCTGGTCCTCACCCAGGAGGACATGATCCGGTCGGTGTCCTCATACAGCCTTTGGGAGCAGCCACCACCAAAGGTCAGGTCTTCCATGTCCATGTTGCTGAATGTGGGCAGGCACTTGGTCTACAGCAGCCTGCTGGAAGGCCCTTCACACCGTCAACTGGGTGGTCGATGGTCATGGTCAAGATTGCAGTCGAGGCATCTCTGCACTCGATCGCGCTCGACCAGAAGGCTTCCTAAGACCCTTGAGGACAGGAAGCTCCAGATGTCACTGGATTGGCTTTTAGGGTGGGAACTGAAGGACCACCCTAGGGTCATAAGAAGGTTTCAGCTGCAGCCCGGTCGTCTCAATGGCTTACAGCCCTTGAGGCAGAAGTGGCAGCTGCTGTGTGGGCACCTTCTTGGTCTTGGCGCTGTTGCATGGGGCAGCTGCAAAGGGTCTTTTACAGGAGGATTCTATGAAATGTGTTTGGCCCTCCAGACCTTGGGGGAGAGCCTTGCCCTCCCATGGAACTAAAAGCAAGTGCCTCTGACACTGTTCGTGGAACCAGGAGCTACTGATGTCCTCCTGGTCCCTTGACTTGCCTGACTGCTCGGGTGGGGTGGGGTAGGCAGGTTGAGGGCTTTTCAGTTCCCTGTCAAGCCAGTTGACCGCAACTCTGATCAAGCAGGCCACAGAGATTTTTCTTGAGCCTGTCGATCAGTTAACAGACAAGATCGAGGATTCACTCTCACAGACCTCGGTGCTGCTGGTCCTCACCCAGAAGGATGTGGTCCAGTCAGTGTCCCCATCTGGCCTTTAATGGGAGCTCAGGGAGCTCGGGTCTTCCGTGCCAATGTTGCTGAATGTGGGCAGGCACTTGGTCTACAGCACCCTGCTGGAAGGCTTTTCTCACTGTTGACTGGCTGGTTGACAGTCACGGTCGATATTGCAGTTGAGGAGTTCCTACAAAATTCTCCTCTGACTGCAGTGGGCCATTGTGGAGCAGGGAAGGGCTTTACCCCCTGGACCATTGGTCTACTGGCCATTGCCAGTGGTACCTCTGCCAGTCCACACCACACAGCTGCTTCTCCACCTCTTCGGGTGGAGCTGCCACCACCACAGGCAAAGGTGGATGCTCCGACCACCAGCTTTCAAGGCTGGTTGCCAATGAGTATCACTCCAGGAGAGGATTCCCTGGAAGTCAGACAATCACACATGAGTGTGGTGTGCATATTTTTATGGAACACATACAAACAAGGGTGAGAAAGGATAAGTGCCTTAACTGGGACTTGAACCCAGGCCACCTGGAATACGATTCCGATTGTGCTAACCAGCTGCAGCACTGAGACAACTGTAACCTGGGATGTCCCTGGGCACATTACTCTTTCTCAAATGCACAACCCAATGGCAACACAAATATTTACTTCTAACAATCACACAGGAGTGTGGCGTGCATATTTTTATGGAACACATATAAACAAGAGTGAGAAAGAATAAGCGCCTCAGCTGGGACTAGGAAGTCAGCACTGAGCAACAGCCAAGGGCCATTTTTTAGCAGTTCTCTGATGAATCAGATCATGAGACCATGGTCTCCTCTGAGACTGAACTCTTCAACAGCAGTTCGGTTGAGAAACTTTCCACCAAGCATGGCCCAGTATCCTTTGGGGTGCTTCTTGACTCTTCTTGGAGTCCATGTCGGTCCCCGCTTGCGCTAATCCAAAAGATGGCTAAATACCCCCTCACAGACATTTTGGACTGGGACAGATCCCCTGGGGTTGCCTTCCCTGTGGCTGAGGCCATTTTGGGACCTGCCCTGGAGCTTTTGCAGCATCCAGCATCCTGCCCGGCTCCGGCTGCCTACATGGTCTGCAAGTATGTGGCCCCCATCGGTTCCTTCTTGGGGGTTTTCGGACCACACCTACTGTATGCAGAGGATCTGGTCATGGATTCAGTGTTCCATTTTATCTGGTTACCAGGGTGATGTAGACAAGCCTTTGGACAAGGAGTCACATAAGGTGGACCACGCCACTAAAAAGGTGTACGCCGTGGCATCTCTGGGTCTTCAGCAGGATAGCTGTGCTGTGATGATGGCTAACTTAAGTCACACCTTGATGGGAGCTTTTGACATATTTATTTAGTTTTTGTTGACCGGGTAAGTGCACTAGACATCCTGCCTATCTTCAGGCACGACCCAGGGGAGGGGGATACAGATGAATGCCAACTGACCTTGAACCAGATTAAGCTGTTGGTGGTATTTTTAGTGAATGAGGGAAATTTGGCCAGGACACCGGGGAAATCCCCCTACTATTTCAGAGGGGAATACTCTGTCCAAGATGGCGGATCCTCCTCTACCTGCTGTGGAGGTGGTTGGAGAGACAGGAGACTTGGTCTCGACTCCTGTCTCTGGTTGTTTGGAGACCGTGTTGGATAATACAATGTCTGTGAATGGCTTTCCTACTGCTACTGTTCTCCTGCAGGACACACCTATTTCTCGAGATGCAGCTCTTTTGGACCTGTCCCTACCGGATAGCCCGACTACCCTGGATGTTTCTACGATGGTTGCACAGGCTCTCCATACTACTGCAGGTGCGTTGCCTGGGAAGGATATTGAACAGTGTATGGTAGTCACAGCACGAGGTGGTTCTTTAACTGCCTGTACTTTGCAAGCCGACTTGCTCTCTGTTCGCCACGCTACTACTCAAGCTGCCTGTCCTACTACCTCTTCTTCTGTAAGTGGAATAGGAGACCTACTTGCTTTTACTACGGAGGTCTTAACTGGCTCTACATCTGTAATGACCGCGCCTTTGGAAGATCACTCTGATCTGCTGCTACCGACTGATGCCAGTTTCCCTGAACGTTCTGTTGTTTTGACATCCCCTCTGGAGAACCAAACCCTCCCACAATTGCATAAACAAACTGTTATTCACCCAGAGGAGCCTACCTGGTCGGTGGAGGAAGCGTTACGAGGTGCTGGCTGGATTCGGAAACCCAGACAGGAACAGTGGGTTTCTGGTCCGTCCCCTATTAGGTCCCCTGTTCCGGCGACTTCCTGGAACCATCACAGAATCTGCCTGCAGCCCCTCAGACCCGTTGAGCGTTCCGATGGAACTAGCGCTCACCCAGAACCCGGTACTGGCCCTTCCACAAGGATCTGAGTCACGCATCTCTCCTCCTCGCTGCTCAATGGGGACTGGTCAGGATTTTGCTGTTCCGGGTAAACTACCCCCTGAACAGGTAAGGAATACTCGTTCATTTTCATCCTTGTTTCACTCACCAGTATTGGCAGCTAAGAGACATAATGCAGTCCGATTGGCTTATAGAGGCGGACTTCCAGACCCCCCCCCCCGACCGTGTCTTTGTAGCCAGGACACTGTTGAAAGACTCTCTTAAATTCTGTGCTCATGAGATTTATGCCCTCATTCATGTCTCCGGGGAATCCACGTTTGATGTCAGCTTCCAGACGTCTCGTGGGTTAGACCGTTTTTGGACTAGATACCATGCATTGAAATCCACTGCTTTATGGACTTCCTTTCAGGCCATTCCCCTTTCAAAACCTACTTTTAAGACAATTACAGTGATGTTCCGGAATGAGGGGGTTGATGTGTCAGATATCGTATACTGGCTGCGGCAACGTTGCACGGTACAGGGCCACCCTGAGGCTATCCTGGACACTGAAAATATTTGGACGGGAAGATGGAAGTTTAAAGTACTGTTACGCACCAATGACAATGGCCCAATCCATTTGCCCAACTCTTTTTTTCTAGGTCGTGATCGAGAGGTGCTGTTTAACCCGGGACAGCCTAAGGCTTGTTATAGGTGTGGGAACCCCTTGCACCTAAGTAATGTATGTGATACTGTGAGATGCAACAATTGTGGGGTATTGGGACATGTGTGGGAATCCGCTGCCAGAATGATAGCAAGTGTAATCTTTGTGAGGAGGTAGGGCATACGTTCCAATCCTGTCCCTGGTCTGCCCATGCCAAGGCAAATCATGATGGCGGAGTAGATCAACGCTTTGTGATAATGCAGGCACAAAAGGCGCGGCTGCGTGCCACTACTGCTGATCCCATTACAGCTGCGGTAGATCCTGCTCTGCCTGATCCTGTACCTATGCCCCCCAGGTTGCTACCCCTTCGGCAGTGGTAGAAGCTGGACCCCAGCTTCCTGTAGAACCCCCTCTTACGCCACTTGCCATGACAAAAGCAGTGAGCTCGGATCACACCCCTGGCCCGAGTGTTATGCCACCTCCCAGTGAGTTTGCTACTGTTGCACGACGAAGGTCACTGAGGATAGGTCCTCGTACTCCTTCACCTTCTACACTGCCTGTGACACCCCCCACCAATTGCCCTGTCTAATACATATGAGATTCTTCAGATGACTTCGGAAGATGCAGGCGGTGAATCCGACTCTTCTTCTCTTCCATCCTCACTCCCTGATGGCTCCACTGACTCTGAACTCCAACTGGGCTCTGGGCTATCACAGAAACGTAAGGCTGGGGTCAGACTTAAAGGTAAAAATGTAGTTGGGAAACGAAAGTCTTGAGGTTAGATTCACATTGTATACCTGGTACTATGGTGCTCTTTGTTTGCCACACTGTTAATGTCAATAGTATGAAACGAGTGGAGAAGCGTAGAATAGTGCTTTCCTTTCTTCGTTTCTTACCGTTAGGTATTTTGTATTTGCAGGATACCAGACTCCACTCAGTGCAAGAAGTTAAACTAGCAAGGCAGGACTGGCTTTTGGGCCCTTCATTCTGGTCCATAGGACAGGATCCCTGTTCAGGCCTGGGCATATTGGTCTCCGTTCCAGGATTCCGTTTATTGAAATTGTTTGATTTGGCTCCTGGCAGGGCCCTTGTTTTGGATTTTGTTATAGGTAACTGCCCGTGCAGACTATAACATTATGCCCCAGGTTAAATCCGCTCGCATTGCCTTGCTTTCCTTGATTCGTCCCTACTTGCATACTTCTTTTCAAGTAATATTTTCAGGTGATTTTAACTGTGGTCTTAGTTTACTTGATAAGAGTTTGTTTGCCACCACTAAAAAGATCTTTTGTGATTCCCATGAATTGGATAACTTGATTCAGACTGCACGTTTGACTGATGCTTACCTTTCTTTTACAAATTCACATACCCTCACTTTTCAAAAAGGAAAGCTGGCAACACGTATTGATTTTGTGTTTTTATCACGCACAGTACCGATTAGTTCAGCTCAAGTACGGGCAGTTTCCTTTTCTGATCATAAACTACTATCGATCGGTGTGGGCCCGATGGCCCCTTTTAGCAAAGGACCCGGATTATGGAAGTTTAATACTTCTTTATTGCAGGATGTGATGTTCCAGGGATTCCTCTTGTCTTTTATTTCTGCTCGTAAGTCTGTGTTTCTTCTTTATGATGACCCCATCCGTTGGTGGATAGATACGAAACACGCCTTAACTGTTTATCTGAAAACTTATACTCGACAGAAGTGTAGGACTGATTATTTGGATTATTTACAGAGACGGACACACCTACAGTCATTGTTTTCAATAGCACTTGTGACAGGACGGGATTTGTCGTCCCAAATCCATTCTGTCCGGAAAGACATGTTGAGCTTTCTGTCTAGACAATCTCACCAATTGTACCATCAACACAAGTTCCATATGTCAGGTCCTCGGGTCGAGGTGTGCCCTTTTGAGTCCAATTCACAAGTCTCTCAGAGGACTGTGTTGTGTCTTGCCAATTCTGACGGAACACTTTGCACTACCCGCTCTGATATCCAGCAAATAGTGATGGACCACACAACTGCCTTATTTTCCCCACTTTCTGAATGTCGGGAAGACCCAGTACTTTTGTATCAAGATTTAGATATTCTGCTCCCTTCGGCACAGAGTGTAACTTTAGCCTGTGCGCCCTTGTCAGAGACAGAGTTGTCTTCGGCAATTTCTTCTTTACCTTTTCATAAAACTCCGGGTCCGGACAGTCTCCCGGCTGCTTTGTATAAAGCATTACATGACCATTTCCTCACGGAACTGACGGTTGTATTTAATGCCCTGCTTAATTGTGAAACTGTACCTCTGGACTTTACCAAGGGTACATTAATTTATGTATATAAACAAAAAGGTGATACTCACCTTTTGGAGAATTGGCGCCCTCTCTGCATGCTTAATATGGATTTTAAGTTATTGATGAAAATTATTGCAAAACGATTATCAGGGATTGCGGAATCTGTCCTGCACCCGGCCCAGTCCTGTTCCATACCTACCAGACGGATATCGGATAATTTGATTCTCCTTCGGGAACTATTTTCCCATGGATTTGCAGGGAAGTCCTCGGGTATTATTGTTTCGGTAGATCAAAAAGCAGCATTTCACTCGGTTAATCATGCTTTTTGTGGCATGCATTCGTTTCTTACATATACCGGATGCCATGATCCACTGGATGCAAAAGTTCTACAAGGAGCGGCCGTGATTAGTTCGGTTGTGAATGGTTGGTCGGACCCATGATTCCTGTTAGGCGAGGTGTCCGCCAGAACTGCCCAGCGAGCCCTCTATTATATGTCCTATTTTTAGATGTTCTGCTTCGCAGACTGAATGCTCACCCCCATATTCATGCCATTTCTTGTGCTGAGATGTTGGCACCACATAAAGCCATTGCATATGCTGATGATATGTGCCTTCTACTGGCTGATCTAGCCTCGGTGGAGACTTCACTACAAGAAATGTCATTGTTTGGACGTTTCTCAGGAGCTAGTCTGAACTTGGAAAAAAGCATGGGCATCCAGTTGGGATCCATAGTGGCCCCGATGCCATGTATTGGCCCTCTACGTTTGGCTGATGGGCCTATTCGTATTCTAGGTGTCCATTTCAGAATCTGTGACCCTGATATCTATAATTGGGATATGAAACTACATCAGGGGAAACAGACAGTTGCCTCCTGGAATAGGGGAACTATTGGGAAGAAGAAAAGAGTATACTTGATTAAGACCTTTTTATTGCCTTTATTCGAGTTATGTATTCCCTATCCCAAAGTGTCTGGAAACTGCAGTTTTCAGTTTGTCTTTTCAGGCATTGTGGGGTAGCAGACTGAATCTGATCAAACGTAATGTTACGTATTTACCCATAACAGAGGGTGGTGTGGGTATGATTAACCCCTTATTATTTTACTCTAGTGTTTGTTTTATAGCCAATCTCCGGCCGCTTCTGATAAATACTCAGAAGGGCTGGGAAATGTGGTTCTACGACTCTTGTGGGGTTTGGTTCCACCAGTGGGAACACAACTCCTTACATATGCTGCGTCTTCCATGTGGCACGCCTTTGTATGTGAAACACATGTTTTTTCGTCTAAAGCAATGGCGAGTGACGCCTCAGTTGCTCATTGCTCACACACATAAAGCCCTTTATAAATTGCTTCTTGCATCTGTGTGTAACACTTAACCTCCTTTTGTTAAATGTCCGGATCAACATCTTTCCTCCCTTCTCTTTTAGTTACGGTGCAAAAGAATCCCTGCACATATGTGAGATTTTCATTGGTTGTCGTGCCATGAACGGATTAATGTTAAAGCCAACCAGAAACATAAGCAGCTCCAAGACAGGTTATGTTCTAGACCACAGTGTAATGCAGTACAAGAAACATTATCTCATTTATTTTTTGAATGTTCATTTATCCAACATTGGTGGGCCTTTTTGGCAAATAAATGGGCCTCTCCTATATTCCAGACTGTTTCTTTTCGAACGTTAATGTATGGTGTTTTTTCTCCTCGATGGTCTTTATGGCATACGGACACTTTAAATCTTATTCTAGTGGTGATCAAGTGGAATATTTGGATGGCTCGATGTCATTTTACCCTACAGCAAAAAGGACTGCACCTTTTTGGCGCCCGAACGGAAGATTGTGAAGGACTTGAAAGCCATATATGAGTATGAACAAACATTACACTCTGCTTCAAGTCTGCTTGCCTTATGGACTGCCCTTCCCTGGATTACTGATTCGGATTCGGCCATGACTTGATGACTCCTACTTGATGCCTTTTGTGATGTTTTTTTTTTCCTTTTGGGTGTAGCTTTTGTTGCCTAGTTCTTTGCTTTTCTGTTAATTTTCTTTTCTGTATATGTTGTTTTGCATTATGTTAAACTGTATATCACACGATTTCTTGTTACAATAAAACTTTCCCCTACTCTTTTCGATAAGTGCCATGGGATCTTTAACATCCACCTGAACTACCACCAATCCAGGCAGATGGGACCTCGGTTTAACGTCTCATCTGAAAGACGGCACCTCAGAAGTGCAGCACCCCTCTCATGCTGCACTACAGTGTCAGTATTGGGATATTAACCCAAGTGCTAGATGTGGGAACTGAACCCACAGCCCTCTGATCTCCCGGCCTCAGAGGCGAGTGTGCTACCTACTGAGCCACTGACACATAGTCATCGCTCAACATCCTGTTGAGCAACAGTTGGTGGTACAGCTTATCAGAGACCAGGGGCGATCACTGGCTAAACACCAGCTCCTGACAGTCTTCGACATGGGCGATTCTTGTGTCCATGACATATGGCAGTGGTTGTCTTCATGCATCGTAGGTCCTGGCTGCGTCTGTCCACCTTCACAGCAGGCACCAAGCACGAGCTGGCGATTTTTCCTTTCTTGAACACCGACCTCTTTGACCCTGAGGTGGAAGGCCATCTCACCCAAATTGAGAAGCCTGTTTGCCACCCTGGATTCTGTGACTTCGTCCCAGAAAAGAAGCCTACGAAACGGGCTTTCCAAAACTGTCCATTTCAGTCACAACCTCCTTGGCAGCAGCCCAGCAGGGGCAGCTCCAGGCCTGGTGCCACAAACAGAAGTTTGGGGGTCAGGATTCAAAAAAGAGGGAGCAGGCATGGTGGTGCCCCTTCGGCAGTAGTTACCAGTGCCACTGCAGAAGCTGCCCAGTGACAGGTTTGGGGGTGTCGTCCTGCCAGTTTTCCCTTCACTGACTGCTCTTGTTGTCAGAGGTTAGCTATGTCACGTCTTCCCACGTTGGGCTGCTGTCACATCAGACAAGTGGGTGTTGGACATACTGGGCAGAGGATTGTCTCTAGACTTTGAGGCTCTCCTGCCCATCCTACTGCCTCCACGTGCCTCAAGAGTCTGGGGTGTCTCAAGACACACTGTCCACCTTCAGGGAGGACATTGCTCAGCTCCCTGCAAAAGGGGCAATAACCTGTATCCTGTATGCCCTGGCCAGTCAGGGTTGTGTGTCCAGGTACCTCCTGGTCCTGAAATGGATAGGGTGCTGGCGCCATATAATGGATTTGCTCGATCACAACCAATTCATGTGGAAACGCAAGTTCCAGAAGGTCAGTTTGAACCAGATTATTCCCTCCTTGGAGCAGAGCATGTGGTTCTGCTCCCTATTACTCCAGGATCTGTTTTGCCACATTCCCGTCCATCAGTCCCACTACCGGTACCTCTGGTTTCGTGTGGAGGGGGTCCTGTACCAGTTCCAGATCATGCCCTTCAGCCTCTCTTCAGCACCCAGGGTCTTCACCAAATGCATGGCAGTGCTGGCAGTTCATCTGCGGCACCTCGGGGTCAGAGTGTACCCCTATCTGGACAACTGACTGTTGGCTGGTCCCTCCACAGAGGCCATTGGGAGATCCACAGATCTGGCTCTCCAGACTTGTTTAGACATGGGACTGTTGGTCAACCCGGACAAGTCCGAACTGGTACCAAAGCAGGTGATCATGTAATGCTTTGTATGTATTGTACATAGGTTTGGCTGTATATACCATAAGTTTGGATTGTTTTCATAGTATGCTGCTTCGAATGGTTATTTATTTTATAAATTCTGCACTGTATACACTGTTTGTATATTCACATTACCCTGTACCTAGCCTATCACTGCCTGAAATATTCTTTGTCAAAATTGTGTGTGATCCTACCCAGGTCCATCTTGTAAATGAGTTCTTCTCAGTGATGTTACACCTGGTAAAATAAAGAATTGATTGATTGCATCGGGGCAGACTCCCTGCAGACCAGGCACTGAATCCTACCTCCTTTGCCTGATCACTTCAGGTTGGGCTCTTTTGTCTTGCTCGGGATTTTCTACAGCTGCTGGGTATATGGTGTGTTGTACCAGCATGGTCCATTGGGCCTGCTGGTGGATGCACCACCTTCAGTGGGAGTTGGGTCATCAGAGGTCCCAGCGCCTAGGCAGCTTGGGACAGCCAGTCATAGTGACTCAGCTGATGTGGGACGCCATCCAGTGATAATTAGTCCCAGAAAACTTGGAGGAAGGAATCCTGTTTGTCTGCCCAGAACTGACCGTCACACTCAGAAAGGACGCATCACTGGTGGGGTGGGGAGTGCACATGGGAGACCACAGAGCCCATGGTTCTTGTCACCCAGGGAATCCTGTTGCCATATAAACCTGCTAGAGCCCCTTGCAGTGTGCTTGGCTCTGATGGAATTCGCTCCGCTGGTCAGGGGGCAGGTCATGCAGGTCCAGATGGACAACACCATGAACATGTTCTGCCTGAACAGGCAGGGCGGAACTCTCAGCCATCCTCTGCATTGGGTGGCACTCTGCACCTGGACGCTCATGCACAGCTTGACTGCAAATCTCCTAGTGATCCATGTTGCAGTAGAAAGCAATCAGCTGGCAGATACTCTCAGCTGAGTAGGAGAGACGTTGTATGAGTGGGCCTTGCATCAGCAGGTGGCTAACCTCTGTGCCTCCTAGGAGAATGCCAAACCGAGGGTCTTTTGTGCCTTCCCCCCTCAGTCTGGAACAGTGCTGGGAGATGGCTTCGCAAAGCCCTGGACCCCAGGCCTCATGTGCGCCTTTCCTCCCTTCCACCTGATCCACAGGGTGGTGATCAAGGCCTGGAAGAATAAAGCACGGATGGTCCTGGTAGCTCCAGACTGGCCACGGCAGTTCTAGTACCCTGATCTCCCCAGCCTCAGCAGCAGGCCTCCACGGAGACTGCCTCTCTGCCCAGACCAGCTGATCAGACAACAGGGGATGGTCCTGCAGCTGGACCTTCAGTCCCTGCACCTCATGGCCTGGTTCCTGAGTGGCTAGAGTTCCTGGCCTTGGATCTCTCAGAAGATGTTCTCCATGTTGTGGAGACCTCCAGGAAAGAGACGACTCGCAAATACTACGCCTTCAAATGGAAGAGATTTTTCATTTGGTGTCAGGGCAAGGAGCTTGGTCCCCTTGCTTGTCCTCTGGCTAGCATCCTGGACTACCTTTGGTCTCTTTCCCAGTTGGGACTGTGGGCAATGATTCTTGAGCTGTACCTGACAGCCATCTCTGCTTACCAGACGTAGGCTGGTAAGCTGATAGTGCCCAAGAGAAGGTGGTTGTGTGCTTGTTCAAAGGCCTGGACCACTTGCCCCCTCTGGTGCATGTTCCACCTTCACTGTGGGACTTACTGCTGGTACCGGCAATGCTCTTCGGCAAGCCTTTCAAGCCAATACAGAAATATGAGCCATCACATCTGTCAAGGAAGATGGGCTGCCTGGTGGTCATTATGTCAGCCAGAAGGATTTGGGAGCTCCAGGCGCTCTAGGTGGAGTCTCCTTATCTGGTCTCCCACAGGAACAAAGTAGTCCTTTGCCCCAACCCTAAGTTCCTCTCAAAAGTGGTATCAAAGTTTCACCTCAACCAGGTGATTAACTTACTGGTATATTTCACCAGCCCATCTTCAGAGGTGGACTGCAGGCTTCATACCCTGGACTTGTTGATGGTGCTCTCCTACTATGTGGCGCACATGGCTGGAGTTCTGGGACAGGCTCGAGAGCTGTTTGTTACATACACTGAAGCCCTGCCTGGCAGACGGGCAGCAAAATGGATGACTGCCAGGTGGATTCCATTCTGCATCAACCTCTGCTATAGGTTGGCTGATAGGGAGCCAGCCATAGGGCTTAGGGCTCATTCCACCAGATGTACTGCTGCCTCAGTGGCCGATTCCAGGTATGTTTCTATCCAAGATGTCTGCAGGGCTGCTACCTGGAAGTCAGCACACACACCTTCATTTCCCACTGCCGCATTGACCTGGAGTCACACCAGGATGCAAGTTTTGGGACCTCAGTTTTGCAGTCTTTGTTCACCAGTTGGGGTGCATGCCATGCCTCCTCCTCCTCCCGGTGTCAGCCAGAATGTGGATAAATGAACCATATCCACACCCCTAGAAGGACAGGTCACTCATCTGTAACCGTAGTTCTAGGAGTGGTATATGGTTCACATCCACACAGCCCACCTGGCCTCTCCTGGCAAGTGGCACACGGACTCTGCTTCCAGCATGCAAGATCTGCTGTCACGGGGCAGAGTCGGGTGATATACCACCCAGGTGGTGGGAGGAGCTTAAAGACATTTGGCCAATAACATTGTTCCATTGGAACTGCCAGAGTGTGGACTGAACCACATACCACTCCTAGAACTACGATTACAGGTGAGTAACCTATTATTTTTTCACACGCACCCCCTGCCCTGTCACGGGAAACCTCTCTCTCCCTCTAGGTCAGAGGGCCACTCCTCTGAGGAGTGTAGTAGAGGACTGTGCAACTTGCAGTCTCAGCTCTGAACTCATTCATTCCTTTTGCTTTTTTATCCTGTCAGTTATTCATTTAAAGAATTCCTGACACCATTTAGAAAACTTAAAAAAGTTCAACTTTAGACACAGTTTAGTTTATAATTCATATATTTTCTGTAATTCTTTCATCCATGTTTCTTTATTACAGAGGGCAGTCACTTGAAAACAAGATCAGTGTCCTCTAGACTTTGTCTGCTGTGGCTGCATGTTTACAATCGACATTCTAGTCCCTTGTTTAGGTGGCATAGTCATCTCCAGAGCACCAGATTATAATGTGACAAGCAGAAGACTGTGATGGAGGGCACAGACAACCAGCCAGAGCAGATTGGGCAGGACTGGTTTTCATCTTCCTGAAAAAGCTCTACGAGGAGAGAGGTTTTAGGGGCTAGTGCTCTAGTTTCTTTCTGTGACTACTGTTAGTATTTCACTAAACAAAAGAAGCATTCACTTTAAATAGTTGCGCAGGACTAGCTCTTATTTAAACATGGTGAGAGTCAAAGTTTATTGTTTGATTCTGTTTTCATGCAGATTTCCTAAAAGGGTAGGAATTGTGAGGAAAAATGAAATTTAAACTGAATTATGTCTAAAAAGTAATTTTTTTCAAAGTTATTTAACACCAGTGATATCGGATAATGCTGTCCTCACTCTGTTAAAAATATACAATGATAATTACATATTATTGTATGTGATCTATTGTATATTTTATCCATTTTTTATGTTTGCTTGCACGCTTGTGCAAGAAACATAGTGCCATCATCCGATTTTTTGTAGGTGTGGCACCCTGTCTTCCAGTTCAGTCAGTGTGTTTGTAGGCATGGCAACAGTTCACCAATGAATGCTGCAGCTGTCTATGACAGCAGTTGAAAATGCAGTGGCGTACAGTTGAAAGGGAGAGACCCGCTTCAGTGAGCAGCGATAAGATAGTGTTGATAGCATATTGCGTGCTCATGCACTCCCTCCCCCACACACATACTGTATGGCCGACGGGGGTGCCCAATCCTCCATCGGCTCTGCTGTGCTCCTCCCCCCCAACAGAGTTCCAGGTGCCACGCTGGGAGCCCACCACACTGTGGCAGTGGTCCGTAAGGCAGACGGGGTGCCCAATCCCCATCGGCTCCACTGTTCCCCCCCAAACAGACTACCGGGTGCCACGCTGGGAGCTCATCCCAGCGTGGCAACAGTCTGTATGGCGGACAGGGGTGTCCAATCCCCTCTCGGCTCCACTGCCCCCCAAAGAGCCTTCCAGCTGCACAGTGGGGGCCCACCCCAGCATGGCACAAATCCCGCGTCGTCTACGAAAAAAAAATAACCTGCAAGAAAAAATGGTCCCTCCCTGACTGTCCTGACCTACACCCTGCCTCACCACACCCCACCTCACCCCATACTTACCTCCAGTGTCCAGCGCAACGATCTTCGGTGGATCGGGAACACGTCTGCACTCTTCAAAGCTGACCGCGAACTGAGGAAATGCTGGTAAGCTGTATAATGGAATAACTAGTTGTTTTTTTTTAGCTTTGATGCATATCTCAGGCATTTTGGGGAATTTTTTCACCAAATTTTCAACATGGAGTTTTTGGGACCCCACCTCATGAATTCTGGCACTGTCATTTTGTTAATCGGCCCCGAAAGGTGATTTCGCAGTCACTGTGCGGAACCACCTTTCGGGACCGATTTACAAAATGACAGTGTCAAGCAGTTTGTGAAGTAGGCCCCTAAAAACCCTATGTTGAAAATTTGGTGAACAAATTCCAAAAAATGACTGTTTGCAAGCATGTGTTGGGTTGTTCCTACATACGCTCGTAGGTTCGCGAATTTTCAATATTTTCACTCCAGATTTTCAACATTGCCATTTTACCACACCTCCTTATCAGCAGTACAGCTGTCATTTTTCACATCTCGCCCAAAATGTGTTTCTGCGCATGTAGCGCACAATGGCGTAGTTGGTGTGCGAAATCAATGTTCGGGACAGATTAAGAAAATCACAGTGGCACTGTTCATGAGCAGAGGTGGTAAAATGGCTATCTTAAAAATTTGGTGAAAAAAGTCCATAAAATGACTGTGTTACGAGCGACCATTGCGCAGTTTCCATGCACCCTCTTAAGTTCATGCATTTGTAATATTTTCAGTCCAGATTTTCACCACTGGCATTTTTCCACACTTCCTTATGAACAGTACAGCTGGCATTTTTCACATCATGGCCAAAACGTGTTTTCGCACTTCCAGCGCAGAAATGTGTGGTTGCTTTGGGAAATCACTGTTCGGGACAGATTAAGAAAATCACAGTGACACTGTTCATGAGTGGAAGTTCCAAAATGCCTTTGTTGACAATCTACTGTAAAAAATCCCCAAACTAATTGCATTACGGATGTGCATTGCACAGTTTCTACGCACGCTCGTGACTTCACCAGTTTTTTTTAATATTTTCACTGCAGATTTTCAGCATTGCCATGTTTTCTTCACCTCCCCATGAACAGTACAGCTGTCATTTTTCACATCCTGTTCAAAATGTGTTTGCGCACCTATGGTGCCAAATGGCATAGTCACTGTGCAAAATCAGCTTTCGGCTAACAAACTGACATTGCCACTGTTCATGAGGTGGGGGTCACAAAAAACCCATGTTGAAAATTTGGAGTGAAAATGCCAACGAACGTCTGAGGTGTTAGGGTTTCCGACCATAACACCCCACCCTGTAGAGATTGACAGACATCAGGGGTGTGACTTGGGATTCTCGCCTGTAATGCTTATACCATTCCATACCCTTCAGCCAGTGAGAGGCATTGAGGTGTGCCTTGGACTCTTCGGCCCCAGAGTTCACCCCATTCTCCTATACAGCACCCATCTCACCGTATTTCCTGATGGAATGGGATGAGCATAAGGGCCAAAGACCCCAAGGCACACCGTGACACTTGTCGATGTCCGCAGGGTAGGGTGTGGTGAAATGGCGTGGTCGTTATGCCTGACGACCCAAAGGCACACCCTAATGCCTGTCGGTCTCTGCAGGGTGGTGGTGGGGTTGGCTTCAGTTCAATACTTCACTGCCATTCCTATTATGCAGCTCTCTAACTCCTACACTACCAATGCCAATAAGCAAACATTCGGCATTGACAAATGCTTGTTTAACAGAGTGAACACAGCGTATGCTGACCTGACGAAGTGGCAGTCTAGCCATGAAACATCACTCTTGTTGTAATGGTATGTGGTTGAATTTTTTATTTTATACTTTATTTTTTAAAAAGTTTTTGTGACACAGTATACACCATACAGCATATTACACACCAGATAAGTGTTATACATCATAGTCAGAAAGTATTTTAAACATTGAATAGGACTATACAGTATTGTGGTCCAATCCTTTCTGGTGACCAACAACTTATATCTGTTCAAGGATTTAATTCTATGGTAAGATAATAATGTAGGAAGTGCCGCTCTCACCCACCTTTTACATAAAGGGCTGTTCATCATTATTTCCACCCCTCGTAGGAATTCAATAAGGGCGGAGGGCTGAATTATCCTAAGGAGGAATACTAAACCAGGTTCTAACGAGGTTGCCTGGGCTCAATTAAGTTGCTTTGCACCCCTACCACAAATGCTAGACCTGCTAACAGATAAACTTCAGATTTAAACAGTAGCACCAACATGGCTAACTTAATAATAGCAATAAATCTCCAGCAAAATTCAAGCAATCAAGAAATAAATGGATATTGATTTCTCCATTTAAGCAATCTAGTGGAATTTAGATCATATAAGACTGACCAGAGTTCAATCGTTAGTATCCGAATCAGGGCTTATGACTAGGTCAGCTTTTTCTTGAGTGTAGTCTTCCAGCAATTTAGAGGCCAAGGCTGCAGCCGCATCAGGGTCCATCAGGATATGAGTCTTACCAGAGTGTTTAATCTGCAGTCTAGCAGGGGAACAGGAGCTGGGCGTCAATGCCGTTTTCAAGCAGGAATTTCTTCGTTAGCTGTAGAGCCTTCTTCTTCTTCTTGGTCTGGGATTGAGAAGAAATGTCCGGAAAAAAGGCGATTTTGCTGCCCTCCCAGATCAGGTCCCCCCGTTGCCTAATGGCACGTAGTAGTGGAATTTAGCTCTCAGAGGTCGATAACATCATGATAGCAGTCAGAGGGCGTGAGGTCCCCGAGCCTTTTCGGGAGCGCATGGGGATGGTGAATGCCTTTGTCACCGAAATCCCCGAATCAGCAGGCAGTAAGGCAAGGTTGGTAAATATTAATCAATTTATCGCTGCTAATATTTCAGAATTGGAGGCAAATCACGGTGGAAAAACCCACTGTGCGCACGTTTGCTTGTCTCTGCATGTTTTCAAGAGCTTCTAGCTTTTCCCAGAGGAAGGTAAGGTCTTGAACAAATGTGGCATTTTTAGCTTGCTGATGGCCCGACTCCACTTTAAGGGCTTGGATTTCAACTCGTTCCCACTTACTTTTTCATCTAGGTCCTTATACCGAGACTCTACCGCAGCCAGTCTGTGATTCGTTTTCTCTTCATTTTCTTGAATTTTGTGTAGAAGTGCCATTATCTGTGGGTTGGGGGTTTCACTCATTCATGTCTCTGTAGATTTGGAGGTTCCCGGGCGTGCCCCTCGCAGTGCTGGTGATGTAGAAAGAAAGGCATCTATGTGGTGCGCGGCATGCTTTTGGTCCTTCTTCGGACTCATTTCAGTTTCGGTAGACCTTCAGACACAGGATTTCCCTATTTTTAAATTGTCTTCCCTGGAGAAAGAATTAATTAAACTTTTGAGTCTTGCCTGAACAGGAGTTATACACTAAGCGTCCACCATGTTGGGTGCTCAGCAGCGCCCTCTGTGTGATTTAATAAAGAAGAAGATACATAATTTATGTTGTTACTGATGTAAAACCCCAGTTTATGGTTGTACTTAAATTTTCAAACCACCAGAAATGGTTCAGAAAGGGTAAGGCCCTGTTCACACTACAGCATGGTAATTTAAAATGTTTTTAAATACTGATTAATTACCGTGCTGTAGCATCTGTGTTGAAACGTCCGCACTGTCACTAGCATGTTGTAAACCGTTATTAAAGACGGTTTACAGCATCCGCACTACTGCCTTGGGACCGGATTAACTAGCAACCGGTTCCCATTCGGGGACATCCAGCTTTATGAAAGGGAACCGTATCTGACTGTCCACACTGCTGGTAAGCCCAATTTAACACCTGAAATGTTTTTAAAAATGTGTTTAAGCCTAGGTCATATCAGGGTTTAAACACAGTTTTAAAAATCGGACTACCAAGCATGTTAAGTGCAAACACGAACCGTGCTAGGACATTTTAAAACAGTTTAAGCTCTTTAAACCGTTATAAATACCCTAGTGTGAACAGAGCCTGAGTGTCATTGGGGCCTATGGATCTAACCCCAGGAGGGCATATGATTCTTACCCCAGGAATCCATCAGTATAGCTTTACAGTAGCAATCAGTCCACTGGACTAAGTTGTCCTGGAGGTAGAATTTATGCTAATTTTGGAATCTTAGAATTAGAACTAAGTTCAAACACTGTACTGTGGTCATACTTCCGCCAGCAGTCAGGTTTGTTTCTCCACTTGAAGAGAGCAATTACCCTGAAGTATAGTTCCACTCTTCTGGCCTCCTCAATGGTTTAGCATTTCTATTTCTTTTTAAAACATTAATTTTGTTATTTCCTCGATACTCTGCATTAGTTTGTTTTTGTTTGATTTATTGTAGTTTCAGAGGTTTCTCCAATTCCCTGTCGTTTCCCAGGAACCGTCGAAGGTTGCAGATTAACATAGTTCCCACCTTTAGGGAACCACTTTTTTGTGGTGAAAAAATACTATTTTATTTATTATGGTCACTTATTTTGCTTTTTTAACAGCGGCTTTCACTATTGCAGTCACTGTTCCCACTCTTAGGGGACCAAGCCACTCCTACAAACTGCAAGTGGCCAAAAAAAACTCATACTTTATATTAACACTACTGGGTTTGAGGTAGATATCACCATGGTTCCAGTTATTCTGGGAACCAGTCCAGCAGATTCCATCACGGAGGCATTTTAATATTTTCTGCACTCTTGTTAACAATTTATATGACTCTTTTTGGGAACCAGTAAAAATATTTGCGGTCTGTCAGTGTTTGGCATGACTGGCAGACCAAATAAGAAGAAAAGAACAGGCCCTACAGGTTTTAAAATGTGTGCTAATTGTTTCCAGCTCCTGGCAAGGGCGGACTGCCGCGAGCGTTGTTTGAAGTACCTGGGTCCAGACCACGATTTTATGAAGTGTGACCTGTGTAAAACGTTTTGTCCTAAACACAAAAGAAAAGGGTCAAAAAAGGGAAGATGTTATAGCTTCTTAGTCTGCCTCCATGTCTCCAAAACACAGTAAAGGAATAGGGAAGGGTCCTTCCCCTCAGAATCAGTAGCAGTCCATGTCAAAGGGGACAGATAGAAAAGATAAAGCTGCAGAGCCATCAGAAAAGCATGGAAAGATGGTTCAGAATACAGGGTGTCTGAAAGGGGGAACCCTGAATCCAGTGATGGTAAAAGTATAAGTAGAGCAGCCTCAGAGAAGGCAGTGGAAACCGTGTCTGCGAAGAAAAAAAAAAAGAAAAACATGTCTCTGTCACTCGTCCTGAAAAATAAGTGAGCAGACAAATGACACAAGTAGAAGTGCCCTCAGCAAAGGACATGGCAAGACCATGGCAATTTTTCCAGGCTATGGGAAATTTTATGCATATACCTGCCCCCTCTTCCCAGGGCTGTGGTTCCACACCAACTGCCTGTGGAGGGGGAAGTAAAGTATTATGAAGATGAGGAGGAGGGTGACCCTCTGGAACCAGTTGGTTCACCTGAGCTAGAATTTGGCTTTCCTCCCAGGTCTTCTGAGGATTACACATCCCCCTATTCTTTTGTTAGGCAAATGGTAAACACACTCAGCATCCCTCCCATGAAGATGAGGATGAAGAGGAGGTTGAATTTATGGACATGATGGGTCTGGCTCCTACAAAAAGGCTGCTACTTCCCATCCACAAATCTCTCCAAAAAGCCACTGCCAGAATCATGTTAGCACCTCCTTCAGCTGCTGGCATCGATAAGAAGATTGAAAAGAAATATCAGGCGAATAAACAGGGGATTGAATACCTGTATGCCCACCCTGATCACGTGGGAGTGGTCCAGATTGCTGCATATGAGAAGGCTAAGGTGTCTTTCTCTGCACAGTCTCAGAGAAGGATGCCAGAAAAATGGATTGGGAAAAAAATATGTACACCTCCACCTCCTCGCTCTTCAGACAGGCAGCATGTGTGGCATATGCAGCTCAGTACCAGAAGGCAGTATGGAATTCAGTCCTGGCGCTGCGCAAGAAGGTAAACAGTGAAGTGGTACAAGACTCGGCTGACACAGCCAGATCACCACTGCATGCCACTAAGTACCAATTCCACACAATCGTGGACACCAGCAACTGTGCTTCAAGGGTCCTAGCACATGCAGTTTCTCTAAGGAGGTTTGCCTGGCTTAGAGCTATCATCCTATCCCAGGACATGCATACTAAGACATAGATTTCTCCTTGTTTGGTGACAAGACAGCAGCATATATAAAACAAGCATTTGTCAATGCCGAATGTTTGCTTGCTGGTATTGGCACTGGTAGTGCAGGAGTTAGATGCATAATAGGAATGGCAGTGAAGTATTGAAGTAACACCAGTCCCCACCCTGCAGAGACTGACAGGAGTTGGGGGTGTGCCTTTGGGTCGTCGACCATAACACTCACGCCATTCCACCTCACCTCACACTGCAGACACTGACAGGTGTCACAGTGTGCCTTGAGGTCTTCTGCCCTTACGCTCACCCCATTCCATAAGGAAATAAGCTGAGATGGGTGTAGTATAGGAGAACTGGGTGATCGTTAGGGCTGAAGACCCCAAGGCACACCTCGATGCTTGTCAGTGGCTGCAAGGTAGGGATAGGGGTGGGGGTGGAATGGCGTGAGCATTACGGCCGACGATCCCAAGTCACACCCTGATGCCTGTCAGTCTGTACAGGGCGGGCGTTATGGTTGGAAACCCTAACACCCTGGGTGTTTGTTGGTATTTTTGCTCCAGATTTTCAACATGGGCTTTTTGGGACCCCACCTCATGAACAGTGGCAGTATAATTTCGTTACTGAATCCCAAAAGGTGATTTTGCACAGCAAGTGTGCCATTCGGCACCACAGGTGCGAACACACATTTTGGGCAGGATGTGAAAAATGACATCTGTACTGTTCGTAAGGAGGTGTGAAGAAATGGCAGTGTTGGAAATTTGGAGTGAAAATATTAAAAATTGATGATGTTACGAGTGTGCATAGAAACTGCACAACAGACACTCATAACACAGTCATTTTTTGGAGTGTTTTCACCAAATTTGCAACAAGGGCTTTTTGGGACCCCATCTCATGAACAGTGGCACTGTCGTTTCTTTAATTGGTCCGGAAAGGTGTTTCCCTGCAGCGACTGCAAAATCATCTTTCAGGACAGAGAAACAAAATGACAGTGCCAGTGTTCATGAGATGGGGTCCCAAGAACCCCATGTTGAAAATTTGGGACCAAAACTCCAAAAACTGGCTGCAATATCAACCTAAGTTGAAACCCCCATTGACTGCCATTATAGGGCTTACCATCATTTCTTCAGTTCCCAGTTGGTCTTTGAAGAGCACAGGCGTGTTCCCAGTCCACAGAAGATCACTGCTTCCAGCCTCGGAGGTAGGTATGGGTGGGGAGGTGCAGGTAGGGTGCGCAGAAGGAGGGTGCGGGATGGGGGAGAGGGGCTGGTGGGAATGACGAGGGGCCTTTTTTTTTTTTTCAGGTTATAAAAAAAAGACGCCATGAGACTGTTTTCTTTTTTACAGGTGAAATATTAACAAAAGAGATTTTGGCACACTGGGGTGGGCTCCCAGTGTGCCAGAGTACTGGGGGGAGATCAGTGCCGACCCAGGGACTGGGCACCCCGATGTCAGCTGAGAACATGGGGTCATGGGGGGGCAGTGTATCTGACACCGGGAGTGGGCATCCCGGTGTCGGAAACATCAAAGAAGTATTTTATGGCACACTGGGGTGGGCTCCCAGTGTGCCACATTAATGGTGGGAGGGGGGATACATGCTGACATGGGGGTTGAGCACCCCAGTGTTGGCAGGGGATGGAGAATGGAGGGTGTGGGGTGGGCAGCAGCAGTGGGAGGGAGCTAACATTTAAATTCATTGCACTGCTATGTGCCTGGTTGGGCGGGGGGGGCTGCTACCTCAATGACAAAACTGCCCTTGATTGCAGTCACAGATTTCTTTCAAGTACGGCGCTCGCTCTGAAACTGCCGTCATTGGCAGCTTCAGCATTAATTGGTGGCTGAGGGACATGCCCATTGAAGCATCTGCTGCATTGGCCACAACACTACCACATCTCTGCAATTTTCTACTATCTCAATATGTTTCTTGTGCGCTGTGCATGCAAGCAGACATAACAAATTCTGGCCAGAGCAGACACGGCTGCAGCCATGCTCACTGAGCTCATGGTGGAACAGTCCACGACTGCTGACACTCAATGTGGATGCGCGGTGAAGTCGTGCATGCACAACTACTTGCACATGCGCACTGAGCATCAGCAACCATCTTGAGCACGGTGGGTAACGGCAACAAAAGTAGTGTGCCCACAGTGGAGTGGGGGTGGAGGAAGCAGTGTGTTTTGGGATTGCGGAATGACTGTACCGCAACTCCAAAACTGTTCTTCGAAGGGTTGCTTTTAGAGCTCTCGCAAGGTGGCTGTAGGCTCCACCCACTGCAGCCATAATCACACATTTTGCTATATATGTATATATATATATATATGTACTCAGGATAGTCCAGCTGAGGAGCAGTATCTCATTTTCAAAGGGGTCCTGCTTTTACACATTTTTGCAATATATTTACTTGTGATAGCCAAGCTGAGCTGCAGTATCTTATTTACAGTGGAGTCCTGCTTTGACCCATTTTTACAATGTATTTATCCAGGATAGGCCAGCCGAGATGCAATATGGCATTTTCATGGGGGTCTTGCTTTTACACATTTTGCAGTGTATTTATCCAGGATGTCACAGCAGAGATGCTACATCTCATTTTCAGTGGGGTCCAGATTTTACCATTTTTACCATGCATTTACCCAGGGTAGCCCAACTGAAATGCAATATCTTGTTTTCAGTGGGGTCCTGCTTTTACACATGTTTACAATGTATTTATCCAGGACATGCCTAATAGGAAACAATATATATTTTATTATATATCTAGCCAGGATGGCACTGCTGACAGGCAATATCTCGTTTTCAATAGGGTCTTACTTTAACACATTTTTATACTGTACTTAACCAGGGTAGCACAGCGGAGTGGCTACATCTCATTTTCAGTGTGATCCTGCTTTTACGCATTTTTGCATTTTATTTAGCCAGGATAGCACAGCAGAGATGCTAGATCTCATTTTCAGTGGGGTCCTGATTTTATCCATTTTTACAATGTACTTAACCCCGGATAGCCCATCTGAGATGTAATATATTGTTTTCTGTGGGGTCCTGCTTTTACATATTTTTGTAGTATATTTACTCATGATAGGCAAGCTGAGATGCAGCACCTCATTTTCAGTGGGTCCTGCTTTTACCCATTTTTACAATATATGTACCCAAGATAGCCTATGTGGGATGCAAAGTCTTATTTTCAGTGGGGTCCTGCTTATATCTATTTTTACACTGCATTTACACTGGATAGGCCAGATGAGATGAAATACCTAATTTTCAGTAGGGTACAGCATAGACTCTAGATCTCATTTTTAGTAGAGTCTGCTTTTAGCCATGTTTGTAATGTAGTTACCAAGGACTGTCCAGATGAGGTGCAGTATCTTATTTTCAGTGGGGTCCTGCTTTTACCCATTTTTACAGTGTATCTAGGATAACCTAGCTGAGATGCAGTATCTCATTTTCAGTGGGGTCTTGCTTTTACACAGTTTTACAATGTATTTATCCAGGATATCACAGCAGAGATGCTACATCTCATTCTCAGTGGGGTCCAGATTTTGCCATGCGTTTACCCAGGATAGCCCAGCTGGCATGTAATATCTTGTTTTCAGTGGGGTCCTGCTTTTACACATGTTTACAGTGTATTTACCCAGGACAGGCCTAATCAGAAGCAATATCTTTTTGCTACATATTTAGCCAGCTAGTACAACTGACAGGCCATATGGCATTTTTCGTGGGGTCTTGCTTTTACACATTTTACACTGTATTAACTCAGGGCAGCAGAGCAGAGATACTATATTTCATTTTCTGTGGGGTCCTGAAAACTCCTGACAAAACCTTGTTCAGTATGCAACTAAAGTGCCCCCCCCCCCATTCTGTTTCTGCTACACTTGCGCACTTTATTACTTGGTTACAGGAATTAGATGCCCAGTGAAAAATCCCTTTTGGCCATGTTTTAGTGCTGGAAGAGTGAGCAGTCAGTTCCTCCCCAGGACAGGGATAGAGGCAGTTAGGCAGGAACAATCTTTGTAATCTGTGACTGGCTGCTTCTGACAAAGTCAAGTCCCTCCCAGTCCAACTCCACAGCAGCTTCGTGTGTCAGTACTAAGCAGGCAAAAAAGTAAAAGAGAAGAAAAACAGAAGCAAACCATAAATGTCAATACAGGATTACAGAAAAGCAGAACCAGAGAACTGCAATGGGTAAACAGGGATTCTAATATTTATTAACGGCTGAGCAACAGTGTTGCGTGCAAGAAAGACTAAGACAGAAGACACACACTCAATCACAGCATAGTCAAGGGATCGCAGGAGTGTATAACATGTCATAAACCAAGCAGGTGTCAGATGTGAATGTGAACTGTATGTCTATATCGTTTGTACTGTGTGCTGAAGTACCTCTCCGGATTATCAGTATGTTATTCAAGGCACGAATAATCCAGCCATTTGATATGCATTAAAGTTATGTGCTATCGCAGATCACAGATTCTGACGGGACAGTGAAATACTGCAAAAGTAAGACACTTTCACATTTGCACGTGTAGTTGAACAGTAGGAGTTGCTCATCCTTTGCATAGTAAACACTTAAAATTGTAGTGCGAAAGAATGTAACCTATAGGGAATTGAACCGAGGTCCCCGGAACACCGCCCTGATAATAGTAAACATTATGATGCAAAGTTGCTCTGTAGAGATTGTACTGAAGTGGTCAAAACGTGGGTGAAGCTGAAAGTGTTCATTACGCTGTATAATGTTATGTCTGCTCTAAGTTCTGCTGTTACACCAATGGCCAAAAACTGCAGACTCTGAGCATTCCAAAAACGTGGTTTTGGCTGCCCGTTCGGCCAAATTACTTCTAGACCCTACAGTCATCTAAACTGTTTATTACAGCAAACAAAAACAAAAAAGTAGCCCCCCACCATATGCACCCAATCGTTTAGGGTAACTCAGAGGCTGATTGAAAACTTCCACGGTGTCTTGAGCCACCTGCGTACGTTAAACTACGTTTGTTTCCTAAACTCCGAGCATTGCCTTAGAAATTCTGATGGAACACTGAACGATGAAGAATCATACCTGCAATAGCATATCAAATCAAGCTGATCCCAGAGGAATACTGTGGAAATCCTGATCAGAGACCCCGGTATCCCAATCTTCATATGGAACAATCTGATCATCTGCCAAAATCCTATGAAAGGACGTCAAATCATGATGATCTGGGAACCCCAATCCTAATTCCAGGACCGTGAGACCCACACCCATCTGACTACCTATGAAGATAAAAGGAAAACACAAATAACTGGGGGAGAAAACATACACACAAAGGCACAGAGTCAGAAACCTTTTAAGGGTGTAGTTATCTCACTAGTTTGTGTTTATCACTTAAGGACTCTGCTACTTTTGAGGTGCTGCCGTGATAAATTAATAGAGCGTTTTCAAATGGATCCAAGAATGACATACATCTTCCTCCTCCTGACAATCACTATCACTCTCCCAAGTAACTTTAACTTTTGTTTTACAGCTATTTGCCCAGCATTGTGGACAGCGTTTATTTAAAGCAAAGAACAAGTTAGTGAACATTTTGAATATGTTTTCAGTTTAGAGCAGCCGTCTCAGAACAGGTGCTGCAAATGCTAGTGTGGGGCGGGGCGGTGCTGCTATCAGGGTGGCTAGCCCAAAACCTCTTGCACAAGTCCGACAGATAGCACACACACAAATTCCACAGACTACAGCATCTGAGGCAAAATGCACAATTTATTCACACTATATCAAAATGCCTCACATCGTTAACGTATATATATATCAACACTTTGTGAAAAAATAAATACATCGAAATGCAGTCCATTCATCCTGCGCATCTGCCAGTGCCCCAGCGCTTCAGCTCACCAGTTGAGCCTTCGTCTGGTGGTGTGGTCAGAGAAACAGCAGCAGCACATTAAATACCCCTCAGTTCATGATGTCGTAAAACACCCTTGTGAACTAATGGGTGTGTTCGCAAAGTGTCATAAGTTATTACATATCTTCAGTTAAAACTCCCACATGGCGTACAAAAAAACTAAATGAATAACTATCACAGTTCAGCAGTACTTGCAGAAAGAGGGCTGTTTGTCATATTTATAACCCCGCTTTCAATCCACTGCTGTTGTAAGAAACACCAGAGAGATACAAAGTTAAATCGCTGGAACGTTGTCATGTGATCACCCAATTAGTGTCCATTCATTTTTTTGCCTCGCATTTTTTCCGGTTACTGGGGATTCACACTGACCGTAAGCCAGCTAAAGGTTAAAGTCAGGAATAGAAAATTCAGATTGCTGCAACATCGTCGTTTTTCTTGGTACCTGGGGATCCACACAGACTGTTGTAGATAGAATCGAGGAGTAGGTGAGCTCTGAAAAAGAGGAGGTCAAGAATTAAACACAACTAATTATACTGGAAATGATTAAACAAGTCTGAGAAACCACATTCTTTTTTTTTTTTTTTTATTCTTTTTATATTTGGTACAGTAATGTATGAATGTATTCCTGAACTGTTACAGTTCCTTTTAATCAGCACTGCCAAGGTTGTGTACCACCAGTGGGTGTTTGAATATATTCATATTGTTTCGTATTGTAATCCTGCACTGATGTACCTTTTTATTCCATCACTCCTGAATTATTTTTCTGCCGTTTAGAACCTGCAAAGCATTTTGGGATGCAATGTGTATTATATTGTTTTCCACTTAAACTTTCACCTGATCAGTCCTGAGTAACCCCATACCATATGTGTTTGTATAGGGCTTTTCATGTGGGCACCTCAAAGCACATTACAGTCAATGCACAACAATCCTAAAGTGCAGCTACCTCTGGGGGAATGCGACATCCATCCATTCTGTGCCAGCAGCTTTCCATTCTCTGCACCTGGCTGCATATTGATTTCTATTAAAACCAAGTTAAGAGGCCGGCCCTGTGGCACTGAGGGTTGAGGTGCTGGACGCCACACCTCGCAACACGCCAGCGACCCGGGTTCAGTAGTAGACTCGGGTTGGCTGAGGGGAGACAGGCTTGAGCATCCGACGACAGCATACCGTCTCTGGGGGAGGGTTGGGATCCATTCTGCTGTGGGCTGACCCCTGGCGAAGGCTGGGGGCATGTCGGCATGTCAGCGCCTCAGGGTCCTGATTGGCCGCGGGCAGAGGTCTGTGGACCAATCAGCTCCGGGGATGAGACATAGAGGTATTGGGAATGGCTACGTGGGTGGTGAGGCCATGACATGGGTACAAACCACTCCCCAAACAAGGGAAAATAGCACACAGTCTCCTAGATGACGGAGCACCGTGGCAGAGACCCTGATGGCCCATGTGCCTGCCTGATTGCCCAGAACCAGTCCGACGAAATATGCAGCATTGGGGTGTCCTGCCCCACCCCATGCCCGCCTGGGGATACAGCCAAGGCTCCGTGGGGACTGACCAAGATTCAGGTAGGCTGTGTGTGCAGGGATACCGCACTGTGTGTCTCCCAAAGGAGTGGAAACTGTGCGTGGGGTATAAAGAGTAATTAAAAAAAAAAATAAGGTAAGCAGTTAGTGGTTTAGTGAATAATGGAAATTTGGCCAGGTCACCTGGAAAATTCCCCATCTCATTTCTTAAGGAGCTGTAGGATCTTTTAAAGCAGCAGTGCAATGAAAAATGTTTTTCCAAAAACCTAATATCTTCTTCGAGGATATCTCCTCCATTAGACCACATCTTTGGAACCATATACTTCAGGCACTAGGACCGCACAACAGCTTTTGCTAGCCAGGGACCACCCACGATGACATCATGTGTCAGCCTCTTCATAAACGTGGGCGGCTCCATCACTCCTCAGTTCTTTTCCCGCCATTGATCATCTTCTTTGGACCTGTTGTAGGAAACATCATCAAGTAGCCATTGCCATTTTCTTATTTTCACGTATTAGAAAGTTATATTATTATCTCTGCACGTTGCCAAAGCCGAAAGAGCCGTTATTTCAGTACTGCGAGTACGGAGATTAAATTTACAAGGAAGATTCAGACGTGGTCTTCATGTGCTGTCTGGGCCTCTCTCACAGTGTTCGAACCTGTGAGATCTGCTGGAGTTCTACTCAGGCTACAAGGCAACGCTGCAAGAAAGCGTTAGAAAACTTTTTTCTCCCTAAAACCTTAACAGCCAAGGAGAAGGATCAAAGCCCACAATTGGTGTTGCCCATACCATCAGCAGAAAAACAGCCACCGAATCAAAGGGCAGGGACAAGGTGCAGTCATTGTCATGGCCATTCTCCTCATCAGGCCACAAATATAAGAACAGGGACAAAGAAAAGTCTTTTTCACTGGCGAGATCCCGGTCACTGTTTTGGCCTGCAGGTAACTCTATAGCATCATTGCCCACTCAGCGCCGTTGATGACAGCCCCCTTGACCACTGATGAGATGCCAGGGTTGAGGCTGGGCTCAGACGCTGCCGTATCTACTGCAGGTGGTATGACGCTATCATCATCATCAGGTCAAGGCCCATTCAACGACTATTCATGGCACCTGTCCAGGGCATCGTCGACTCTCAGGCTGTGCTGGTGTTGTTTTCTGAGATGATATGGCGCATTCCTCCTGGCTTGCATTTGCAGCCTGTTATTGTGTTAACGGGACTAACTGGCTCCCAGCTCCCTTCAATGACACCTTCCAGCACACAGCAATCCTTCCTTCCCAGCTGCTCCTGGTGTCACTGACGCACTCGGGGACTCCTGTCGCCAACAGAGATGTTGATGGCGAGGTTGAATACAATCCTGACCTCATACAGAGGAGGATTTTGAGGAGGAGGGATATAAGGGAGAACAGTATATGCAAAGATTCAGTTCTGCCCTCTCCTCCTATAGTGAGGACTCGGTGGTGTATACCCTTAGGTCTCCTCCTGAGGATCCTACATTTCAGTTCATGACGCAGCAGATGCAAACTGCAATGAGCTTTGCTGTAGAGGGGGAAGACTCCACAAAAGGGAACCAGATGGAGTTTCTGGAAATCCCCTGTACTCCATCTGTTGTAATTCTACCAATATATCTTGCACTGGAAGATGCTACATTTGCTGCATGGTACAGATCTAACTCACAGCCTGCAGACCAAGAAAAACTGATAAGTAGTATCCTGCTTCATCTGCTAAGCCTTACTATGCCAACCAGCCAGAAACTGACTCAGTGGCCATTTTGGTTGCACATGATAGGTCTAGAGCACCTAAACACAAGTACTTTGCCTCCTGCCAGGGAATCTAGAAAGCTGGATGTGATGGACAAGCACATATATGCCTCTGCCTCACTTGTAGTCACTAGGTTTTAGAATTGCAAATTACCAGGCCCATATGATTAAATATCAAAACAGCCTGTGGAAAGCTGCTAAAGTTGCAGCCCATGATTTGCCTGAAGGCTCGGTCAAGAATTACCTACTTTGACTTTTCTGGGGCTGAGGTTAGTAAGCATTGGCTCTGCTTAGCATATGATGTCTAATGCCTCTGCCAGAGCTGCTGCTTCTGGCATCTACATGAGAAGGTGTTCTTGGCTCAGGGTTGCTGGTTTTGCAAATGATGTGCAACAGGCCATTTTAAATGCCCCTTATAGCGGGATCAAACTGTTTGGTTACGATGTTGAAGAGGTGATTAGAAGTCTTTAAGTATCCAAAATGACTCTAAGGTCTGTCAGATCCCTTTATCACACTCTTGCCAGAGGACGTAGGCGGGGATCCTTTCATCAGCCTACTGCCAGAGGTGGTCTTCCCTACTGTCAGCAAGGCCGAGGTAAGGAGAGTGGCCACTTGCTAGGCCCCCCTCCCCCCAGGTACCCATTCAAAGCACTTAGTGCCGGTGGCTGTGCCCCGACTGGTTCTGTGTGACTTGTTGCAGCATACAACCCCACCTTCACTGTTGCCTCCAGGGGTGGTATGGGGGGCAGAATCTCCCTGCATCTAAACCAGTGGCAGGATGTTACAGCAGATGAAGGGTACTGGAGATAACTGCAAGGAGGCATGCTCCAGAGTTGCTAGAAACCCCTCCAGATCATCCTCCACCTCCTTCAGTTATCCTCCAGGCCATTTATCCCTTCTGAAGGAAGAAGTGCATTCATTATTCCAAAAACATGCTACAGAACCAGTTCCTGCTCATCAGTGAAACAAAGGGTTCTATTCCAGGTACTTCCTGGTCCCAAAATGGACAGGGAGTCTATGTCTTGTTTTGGATCTCAGGCATCTCAACTTCAACACAGAATATAAACAATGTTGCATGGTCTCCCTGCAGGCTCTCATTCCCCTGTACACACTAGGGACTGGCTTTGTTCCCTAGACATGACGGATGCATACCTCCATGTCAAGATTCAAAAAGCTCACATGCAGTACCTCCACTTTATGCTGGAGGGGGAGCATTACCAGTTCAGAGTATTGCCCTTTGGCTTATCTTCTGCAGCATGGGTCTTTACCAAAGGCTTGGTAGTAATGGCAGCAGCCCTTTGTATGGAAGACCTGTATATTTTCTGGACGATTTGCTCTTGAAGGTCCATTTCAGCGAAGCTCAGCAACATACCCTGTCTTGGACAAGACAGTTGTTTGGGGACTTAGAGGTCACAGTGAATGTGCCAAAGTCTGTGATGACTCCTTGTCAAAGATTGCAGCACATAGGGGTAGCCTTGAACACAGAGAAGTGGTGTGCTTTCCTGCCACAGGAAAGAACAGAACACTTGACTGCTCAAGCACGACTGGTGTACAGAAGTCATTATGTGTCAGCAAGGACAATGTTACGTCTGCTGGGACTCATGGCTGTGGCCATTGTACCTGTACCACTGTCCTGCTTACATATGAGAATCCCTTGGTGGACACTCAGGGTTCAGTGTAGTCAGCTGGTGGATGAGCTGGACCAAATGGTGCTCATCGTGACTCCACTATGCAGAGCATTGCTATGGCGAATGGAATGTGACAACTTATTAAAGGGTGCTCCATTTCTTGTACCAGCTCCTGTACAGATCTAACCACAGATGCCTCTGGCTCGGGTTGGGGGGCTCATCTTGGCCCTTACTAGATGCAGAGGTCATGGTCCAAGGTGGAGGCCAAGTTTCACATAAATACCCTGGGGATGAGAGCTGCTCTGTACAGCCTTCAGGCTTTTCAGGAGCATCTGACTCCGGGTCCTCTGTTAATACAGATGGACAATGCAAGTCTGATGTGTTACATCAACAAACAAGGGGGTACTCGTTCTATTTCCTGTGCAAGGAAGCAATGAGAGTATGGTACTGGGCTCTGTCTCATGGCCTACAGCTGTCAGCTGTGCATCTCCCAGGTCTCCAAAATGTCTTACCAGACGGGCTAAGCAGGTCACAGTTGAAGATGCACAAATGGGAACTGCTGACCTCCATAGTAGATGACCTATTTGCTAGATGGTTTTATCCAGAGTTGGACCTTTCTTCATCCCCACACAACAGAAAACTGTCACGTTTCTGCTCGCGTGCTCCAGGGCCTGGACTTTTCTAGTGAGATGCCTTGTCCCTCTCTTGGAAAGGGAAATTTCTGTGCACATTTCCACCAATTCCTCTAATACAGAGGGTGCTACTCAAACTAAGGATGGAAGTTACCACTCATCCTCATTGCTCAATTATGGCTTCATCAGATATGGTTTCCACTTCTGCAACTGATGGCAGGTGCACCATGTAACACATGCCTACGCAGTGGCCATTACATGTCTGGCCCCAGGTGCAGTAATATTGCACCCCATGCTATACCCAGCACATGCAGACCTGTGGCCATGTGGTGTAGTGCACACAGTGCGTACAACACTGACAGGGCCACTGTCATGTCCTGCTGGGGATGGTTGCTTGGACAGCCACTTGTATGACACATGTGATTCCTGACCTGGTCGTACATGGCTAGAGGCATTCACATGTCAGGGTTGCCATAGCCAATACACGGCCCCTGCCTTCTGTGCAGTGCCACTGTACATGGGATTGTCATGCCTGTGGCACTGCTGCCATGTCTTCGTGGTGGCCCATAACTATGCAGCCAAGGCAGGTGCAGACCACATGCCTCCATGGTAGGTTCAATCAAGCACTGGGCACATGGACATCCTGTCGGTCCAGGGGCCCAAACAGCTGCATACAGCCAGCAGGCCATGTAGTGGGGCAGGTCCCAAAGCACACAGGGGAACACTGAAGACATACAAGTGATGTGCACTGTGCTTGGGGAGGGTCTAGCCTTATTGCACCCTACTATGTCACAGGCCTGCACACAGGTCGGTACGCACACCATACAGACACCCATCTATACTCATCTGGCCTGGGTATGGTGCCATCATCCACCATGGGCCAAAGTTTATGCAGGCAGTGCACTTTTCTCCTTTGCAGGTCACTAAATCTGTGCCTGCACTGGTTCCCAGTATAGGTGACCCCTGTCTGGCACATCAGCCATTGCCCCACTGATGGCCAGACCTGACAGTGGGGCCTTTCCATCCCTGCTGCCTTCTCCAGCAGTTGGTCTTTCCTGGCCACAAAGAGCTTGACCAGGTTGGCTAGCTGTAGGGGTGACCACCTGTGGTTGCGCTGCAGGATTGCTCTTTGTCGCCACCCAGACTTCGTGTTCCAGCTTTGTGTACCGCGCAGGCTGAAGACACACTGCTTCCTATTCGAGGCCCATTTCGTTATTGCACAGAATGTTGCCTTGATAGCGCAACATTGCATTGTGTTGCACAGCATGCATGTCCGGGGGCAGGGGCTGGCACGGAGACACGTGGCCAGCATGGGACAGCACATGAGCAGGACACACATGCGTGCTTTGTGCATGTGCCATGCTGCCCAGTGCACTTGCACACTAATGTGCGCAGCTGTGCAGCATGATGACATCATAGGTGTCACACGACATCATGCCTGCACCACAGCCCAAACACACACAACCAGAGGTGCAGCGTAATGCCGGTGTGCAAGCAGAAGCCAGGTTTGAATGCAGGGCAAACCTGCAGTATTCAGCCACTGTATGCAGATGAGGTCATTTAGCATTCTGTGAACAAACAACCACATTTACATGTCATTACTGGCAGGTCTGCATACATTGGCATGTCTGATTGCACCTGGCTTGTATAGGGGAGCACGCTGCACCACCTAGACACCACAGTGGAACTGCAGGTGAACAGAGTAAGTGTCCTGTGGAATGGTGTAGAATGGGATGGGTGTATGATGGACTGTGACTGCGTTGGCCTCAGCATGGCCTTGAGATGCATGTGGCATGTAATAGGCAGGGCTCACAGGTCTGCTGTGCTTTGTGTACTGTACAGGGAAATGGAGCTATGTACAGGACACTTGCCTCCATAGCCATGCTGTGGTTATATGTGACAACTGAGCCTGCATGCTTCCATAGGCCATGATGTACACAACAGTGAAATGTGGGACCCCATGCTATGGAGCCAAAGGGAACATGCCACAGCGTTCTGGGAGCACTGCCACTGTGTCTCCAGGACGGGGTTAACAGTGCTCCAGAACCTTCCATGATGTACTGTGGGGAACAGTGTAGTCAGTTTTACTGCGCACCCACTGTAACATCAGGGATACAGTGTGCATTTATACGTTCACCTTGCCCTGTACTATACAGGACACAGTTTGCAGCTGGCAGTCCTGTTACATAGGTATTGCTTAGGTGGGGGGACCCATCACATCTTGACTTCTAGGTAGTTTGTGTACTGTGGAGGTGATGGTAGTCGATGGTAGGTCTATGTGTGGCTGGATGATGGTGGTGGTAGACCTGTCAGACATGTGCTGGGGATGTGCTTGGATGGAGGTCATCCAAGCATGCATGCTATATGCAGTAGTACTGGGGACATGAGGAGGTGGCTGATAGTGACCACATCTAGTGATGGAGGTGCTGGCATGTCTGGTAGGGGGTACCCCCTCCCTTGGTCCATGGTGCACATCGACAGTGAGGTCACCTCCTCACTGACATGTGTCCGTGACAGAGGCCCATGGATTTGTGGCCCCTGCCCCTGTGCCCCTGTCCAACGCTGCCTGTCTGTGCCCATCACAGTGGCTGGGTGCGTGGTTGGACAGCCCATGCTTGGTTGACCTAGAGCTGTGGGAGGGCAGGCATTGCTGAGACTACTACATGGTCGAGGGTGGGGATCTGCAAAACTGTTCCATTCAGCTGAGTGCCGCTGTTTGTACTCCCAGTCACCTGTCTTGCTCTCCCCTGTCCAGCAGTTACCCTAGAGGATACCAGTAGGCTTCAGACTCACTGCTTCAGCGCGGAGGAGTTACAAGCACTGGCACAGGCCCACAAGGCCAGGGAGGAGGTCATGTCCCAGTGCAGGAGCACAGATGCCCGGGTGTGGTGGGCCTGGGATGAGATCATTGAGGAGGTCAGTGGCGTCAGTGGCTGATACAGGCCTGTGAAAGCAGTGATAAAGTGCTTCAGGGTCAGGAAGAAGCACGTGGAGGAGGTTATGGCAGTGGAGTGCAGGGGGCTGCATGCCACAGGCGGGGACCCACAGGCATTGATGGCTGTACATACCCTGGATCCTGCGGAGGAGGTCATAGCATCCACTGTATGGCCCTTGGAGGTGACAGGAGTGGTGGATGGCAGCTGCAAAAGCCAAGTGGGATCTGCCCAGACATGTGAGTGATTGCCAGTGTGACATCCTGTAGGCCATTTTATGTGGGAAAAACAAAACGCAATTTCGGAGCTAGAATATCAGAACATTTGCGTAGTATTGCTAAAGGTGATATAAAAAATATATTGGCACTTCATATTCTGAAGAAGGGAAATGATCATTCTTTTAAACTTCAGGCCCTAGAAAAGGTAACTATGGGCCCCCGAGGGGGAGATCTAGAAAACAGGGTGTTACAACAAGAGAGTAAGTGGCAGTATATGTTAAGGGCAATCTCTGATGGAGGTTTGAATGAGAGCTTCAGTTTGACTCCATTTTTAAAGAATAGGAGATAAATGGAAATTCATTGTTGCACAGAATATCAGTCGGCACTTGATAAATTATAAAATATAAATTACAGATGTTGTGTTTTGTACATGATGTATTTAATAGCATATTGTTATTATAACACTGTATATTTTTCGGTATTATGCTGTCTCTTTGTTTTATGTGGTGGTCCGAGAACTAATGCACTCTATGTACATAATGTGATGTTTGTAACATGATTAACTTAACTTACTTTATCATGTGATCAATTAATAGTATAAAAAGGTAACGTTTTGTACCCCAGACCACACATTGAAAAAGCGTTGTTATACGTGAAACATTGATGCTGTGTTGGTAGAACTTTTGCTGCTTTTCAGTGATTTTTAACAATAAATGAAGAACGTCACTTAACTCAAAAGTGGTTGGACTTGGATCAGTTACTCAGAATAGCCCAACTTCTTGGCTCCTACATGCGTGTATATCGGCATCATGTCATCATACCAAAATGAAAAATGTCTAAGTAAATAACTGCTACAGAATTCCATGGAAGACAAAAATAGCACATGGAAATTTGTCGCAAGTCTAAATAGCGCAAAAAAAGGGGGAAAAAGAGGCACAACACCACACAACAGTGCATGGGGTTATAAGGGGGGCTTTGCCATCCGCATCCCCGTAATAAATATAACAAACTCCACGCCGCACAGCACTGGACACATGGCAATCTGTGTACACGGCCAGATTAGCTATTTTTGTACACAGCCAAATGACCCGTACAGTGTTTTCTCATGCGACATTTTTCTGTCGCTGTTATTCCCGTTCTATAATTCAGTTTACATATTGACTGGCACTCGTGTATGTCAGGGTGTCTGAAGGTATGAGTGCACACATATACCAGTGCTGGGTAGCACAGTGGGTGTAGGCCACACTGCTGTTTCCCTGTAACCAAGTGTATAGCCATCGTGTGCAGGTCCATGACCATGCCCTATGTGGTGCTGCCCGTGTGCTGTTCGGTGCTGGGATGTGTGCTCCTGGGGAGGGGGATGTGTGCTCGCTGTTGCTGGGGAGTGTGTCCATTCATGTTGAGTGTGTGTTCCCTGGTTTTGGGGTGTGTACCCACTGCTGGGGAGTGTGTCCACTGGTGCCAAGTGTGTGTTCTCTGGTGTTGTGATGTGTGCTCACTGCTTGGGAGTGTGTCCACTGGTGCTGAGTGTGTGTTCCCTGGTGTTGGGGTATGTGCCCACTGGTGCTGGATGAGTGTCCACTGGTGGTGGTGTGTGTAACCACTGGTGCTAGGTGTATGTGCACATGTGTGGCGGTATGGGCACACTGGTGTTGGGCCGTGTGCACTCTGGTACTGGGTTTATTTTATGTTATTGACTTCTCGGATTAAGACCTTTGCGCTTACTAGCTCATTTACAAAGGCTCCTTGTTGGTAAAATACAAAACAGACAATAGACAAGTACACACTGATTACACACAAATTACAGTTGCATTACAATCTAAGATACAGGGAGCGATAGGTAATTTAACAATTGAACACAGTTGCAGTTAAGAGCAAGAGTTTAATCGTCCAGGGAATAACATATAAGGAGGATTTATGGAGGCTGACAGTGCTGTGAAGGGGTAGTATAACCTTGACCAAGAAGGAGCCAGTGATATGAAGGAGGGAGAAGGGTTCAGAGAGTGGGGAGGTGAGGGATTAGAAGTTGGAGTAGCAAGAGGATCTAGCAGGAGGGTTTCGTTGTTAAGAAGGTAGTGAGAGATCTTTATTAAGAGGGTATAGGGAGTGCAGGATTCACCCAAGGGGGTTCGTTAGGGAGGGTAAGGAGTATGGGTGGACTTAAAATGGATGGGGAGGGGAGGGTAAGGAAAATAGGGAATAGATCCAAAAAGTGGGGGAAACAATAGATAGGTATGTGGAGGAGATAGCCTAAATGGGCAGAGAGGTGAGTTGGAAAGAGGTTCACTGTAGATAATAGATGGAAAGATAGTAGGGGCAGAGAGGTAAGTGCGCTGTTAGAGGAAGCAAGTGAGAGAACCTATAGGCTGTTAGTGTTTGGGGTTGCTTCCCCTGGTGATAGCTTGTGTGCTCACTGGTGTAGGGGTGAAAAGGGTACCTGCAAGGTATAGACGATGCACTGTAGATGCAGCTTCGGTGACATGGCACCATATGCCGAGCGTGCATGCTGCCTTGGCCTGCACAATACTCTATCTAGTATGGTACTGTATAACTCCCCTCTCATCTCCCTACAGCACAGTACATGGGACCAGACACAGAGGAGTAAGCCCCAGGACCATTATGTCATGTGTGCCCCCCGCTGCCCACCCATCTGTGCCAACCAGTGGACAGCAACAAGGAGAACGTGGAAGAGGACAACAGTGAGACATACCTTGAGAGCATGGAACAGGCAGGGCCCTTGAGAAAGGCTGTCCCGACCCCCATAATACTGGGGCCCAGTGGTCATGGTGTGCAGGTCACCACTGTCCCTGGCACAGCCACTGCTGTGCCACCCTTTGACCCCAACTGCGGCATGGCCGTTGCCCTACCACACTCGGCTGATACTGCAGGGCCAGCCACCGCTGTGCCTCCTCATGATGCATCTATCGGCAAGACCACAGCCCTGGCACCCCCATGCTCATGTCACCGGGCTATCCACAGCCAAACCTACAGTGCCCACCACAGATTGCCACACCAACCGCAGTAGAGCCCCAGCCAATACAGTGGCCGCTGGTGCAGTCTAACTTATCCCAATTGACAGTCCCCAGTGACAGGGGGATGCAGCTGAGAACCGGTAGCTGCTGCGGTGTGCCATGGATGCACAGAATGCTGTACAGTAGGAGCTGGCATGCCTATAGCAAATGCTGCATGAGGGCATGCAGCATACTGAACAGCAGGTGGAGGCATGGCACATGGAGCACATGGTAGTCCTGCGCGTCCTGTGTGCAGCTGTGCAGGAGGCTGCAGCCGTGGTGTCAGGCAGTGCGAGGGCCAGCCATAGCCCCAACCTGTCCAGTGGGAGCAGTGTCATCCCACAACATGATGTACATCGATGCCATGCAGTGCCAAGACGAAAACACCCAGTACATTAGGGACTCCAGGTCATCGATGACACAGTGCACACCAGGTCACAACCTGTCCCTCCCCAGGGACAGTACCCCTTGGAGCTGCAGCTTGGGGGGGTTACACTATCCCCATGCTCATCCCCCATACTATGGCATAGTCCCCCCCACACCATACAGGGGACTGTACAAACATACTGTCCGTACCCAGGGTGGTGGTAGGGAACAGACCTAGTCTGCACATGGCCACTCCCCACCAATGTGGTTCCCCACCCACTCCCGCTGTGCCCCTGCAACACCGCTATCTGCCCTTGTGATGTAGCTCAGGCAGTCCTAACCCTGGCATGGATGGCCTGTAGTACAGCCGCTGCCCCACCTGGCTGGGGGGTATCCCTATATAGATCCTTTTTGCCTCCCCCCCACCCATGTGGCCTGTGCATGTACACCATGTGCTACCCCAATGCACGGCAGGCCTGTTATGCACTGCCCCCCCCCCACCTGGATGGTATATATCTCCATTGACTCCCCCTTGGGACCACTTCCTAACGTGGACTTATGTTTGTATGTGCCCTATTTGTAACACCCCTATTGCCTGGTGGTATTGCATTTGTGTTTCTCTCATCCTGTTGCCCCCTGCCTAGCATACTGCAGTGTTTGCACTGTTGCTGAACATTGATAATACATTACTTAACCATATTGCAGTCTTCTGTGTGGTCTGTACTCACCCACCATGTCTGTAGGTGTCGCTTATGATTCGGGCTCGGTACTCCTGGGCCCTCCTAGCCATTCTGGCATCATGCCTGTTGAGCTGCTCAGGTATCCCTTGGTCCTCTGACTATGTATCTGATGCAGGATGTTCCTCTGTGGCTGGCATGCATATCCTACAGTTGAGTGCCATGTTGTGTAGTATACAACAGGCAAGAAATGGCATAGGCCTTCTGAGGGATATACTGTAGGGCACCAACGAAACAGTCAAGGCACTGGAGCCGCATCTTGAGCATTCCAAACACGTACTCAATGGTATTGCGTGTGGCGGTGTGTACCACATTGTACCTGTCTTCTTCAGTGGATACAGGGCAAAGGACAGGTGTGAGGAGTCAGGGATGCAGGGGATAGGTACTGTGGCCCATAATGGAAAAGGGCATAGGTTAGTGGCATGTAGAAACATAGACAGTGACAGCAGGAACAGACCACTGGTCAATGCGGTCTGCCCATAACTCTAACAAACCCAGGATCTTTTGGCCATACAGGGCTCTGACCCATGATGTACCACATGAGGCAGTGGGGGGTGGCCTGAGGGGTATACTCACGACAAGGTGGCCACAAGGAATATCCCCACATTCAGACCTCCAGCACAGGATGGAGTTTTGCCATATGAAGGTATTGTGAGCACTGCTGGGGTTTTGTGCCAGGACATTAATAATGCACCCTATTGCATCACACACCTCCTGGCAATTGATGGAGTGGTACCCCTTCCTGTTGAGGTAGGCCTTTACTCTTTCACCAGTATGTGCTAGGATGACAGCATGGGTGCACTCAGTGGCACCATGTACAGATGGTAGGTGTGCAACTCAATGGAACTGCTGCATGGTTGCTGTTCATTCTGTTGGTGTGCTGGGGAAAAGGATAACTCACCAGCATGGTCCAACAGAGTGTCTAGGAACTGGCCCAGGAGTCTCAAGGTGGCCAAAGTGAGATACTGGTGGTTGTCACTGAGGACTTAATATGTGACTCATGGGCAGTACAAATATACAAACATGCCAGCAGAAGCAGACCTTGTGGTTTATCGAGTCTGCTCAATTGTGCAGCTAGCCCCTCATATCGCAGCTGTCCCACCCTCACCACAGCTGCACCCCCCAGGTACTGTCTGTGTGTAGCATAGTGCCTCCGCAGCCTACGTATGGGCCCAGGGCAGACATTGTTCCTTTCTCCTCCTCCTCCTCCTCCTCTACAGCCTTCTGCAGCAAGTACACTAGATATGTTCCCCAAGCGCCATCTTGCACTATGTCCTACAGTGTCTCCACCAAACTCTGGGGTTTGCCTCTGGTTAAGTCATCCTTTTTTATAGGTGGTACTTGTGCAACAGTAAGTGGTCTCTGCTAGCACTGTTGCGCAGCACTAATGCGCCGAATATTGCACAGCACCGGTATGCATGGTCCCGCCTCTGCCTTTGTGCACTGCATTAATTTTCTGTGTGCATGGGCACAAATGGATTTAGCACAGCTTAAAATTATGGAAATGTGGTGCAAACTACATGCAGTATTGGCACAACCACTTTGTGCCTCGCGTAAAGTTTTGAATATTTGGTCCCTGGAATCTTGTATAGTACAAAAAGGGTAAGGTCAGATTTTTGCCCAATTTCATTACACTGCCGCTTTAATATTCATCTAAACAACAACTAGAAATGGCAGACAACAACTTGGTATAAAGTCTCATCTGAAGGATGGCACCTGTGACAGCACAATGTCCCCCTAACACCATGCGGAGTAATTGGTGTGGTTTCTTGTATCCAAGGGGAGAGTGCACCCTGCGGAGCTACCAACACCACCTCCTGCAGCACCTGGTGTTCACTGGTGGTTTCCCATCTGACTGCCAGCAAGACTCGACCCTGCTTAGCCTCTGCGATCTTATGGGATCCGACTCCAAGGTGATAAATCTGCAGGTCATGAGAGTTTCTGAATGTCTGTGCCAGCTTGCCCTTAGTCACTCGTTCACTCTAGGGATCAGCAGATGTCCTCTGGTTCTATTTGGAACTGGTCCTAAATAAAACCAGAAAAGGTTCTAAAAGGTTTTTGTTTTACAACCTTTTTTCAAACCTACTATAATAATTTGCATATTAATTATATGGTAGTTGCATGCTGCCTACTAATTTACATGTCAAACCACTGGAATCTTCAAAAGGAGTTTTTTTTATTCTAAATTGTAGAATTCTTAGGTTCTATTTTTGTTTTAAATCTGGTTCTGCCGCTCTTTACATAAATTCAGTATCACACTGTGAGTGTTTCCAAGCATCCATGCTGATTTTCTACCTATTGTACAGTTCCATGGTGGGAAATTGAGTGTACATGAGCACAGTGTCTCATTTCTTCTTGTTTCTTCCTGTTCCTGTGTTTCTGAGCTTCTGCACCACTGTGGTCCCTTTTCTCATATTTGACCTCCAGTCCTGAGTGTTTCTGATCTCTGTGCTGTTTCTCTTTCAGGTGAAGATGCTGGACAGTGAGAACAGTAAGAAGAGCATGGAGATGTCTGACCTGCAGGCCCGTGTAGCCCTGGATGAGCAACGAGATGAGGAGAGCAGGAGAGAGTCATTTGGTCTGAAGCAGAAGTTTGTAGAGAGTGAGGCCAGTCGGGAGTCTGCTTGTAAAGAGGTAGAGCAAGCACATCAAATGTCTATTGCATCATGGCCCCCTATAAAGTAAGCAAATCCAACATCTGTCTAGTTGTCACTAACCCATAGAGTGAGCACATCAAGCACCTATTGCATCATGAACCCACATAAAAAAAGCACATCCAGAGTCTGTCTAATGATCACTACCCCGTAGACTGAGCACATCAAATGCTTAATACCTCATGACTTCCATAAACTAAGCACATCCAACATCCATCTAGTAGTCACTACCCTGTAGAGGAGTACATCAAATGCCTAGTACATCATGAATCTCCATAAAATAAGCATATCCGATGTCCATGTAGTGATCACTACCCCGTAGAGCAAGCACATCCATCGACTATAGCATCGTGGCCCCCCAATAAAGTAAGCACATCCAGAGTCCATCTAGTTGTCACTGCCCTGTAGAGTGAGCACATCAAACACTTATTGCATCACGAACCTCCATAATGTAAGCATATCCCGTGTCCATCTGGTGATCACTACCCCATAGAGCAAGCACATCAAACACCTATTGCATCGTGACACCCCATAAAGTAAGCACATTCAGTGTACATCCTGCTGCATCATGAACCCTCATAAAGTAAGCGCATCCAACATCCATCTAGTTCTTATTACCTCATTGAGCAACCACATCAAATGCCTACTGGATTATGACCCCCCCATAAAGTAAGCACACCTAATGTCCTTTGGGTGGTCCCTACCCTGTAGAGTGAGCAGATCAAATGCCTATTGCATCATGAACCTTCATAAAGTAAAAATATCCAATGTCTATCTAGTGATCACTACCCTGTAGAGCAAGCAATATTGCATCGTGACCCTCCCATAAAATTAAGCACATTCAATGTCCATCCTATTGCATCATGAACCCCCATAGTAAGCACATCCAACCTCTATCTAGTTGTCACCACCCCATTCAGTGAGCACATCAAATGCCTATTGGATCATGACTCCTCCATAAAGTAAGCAAATGCAATGTCCATCTGGTAGTCACTACCATGTACAGCAAGCACACCAAACGCCTGTTGCATCATCATGACCCCACCCCCCATAAAGTAAGCACATTCAATGTCCATCCTGTTGCATCATGAACCCTAATAGTAAGCACATCCAACGTCCATCTAGTTGTTACCACCCCATTCAGTAAGCACATCAAATGCCTACTGGATTATGACTCCTCCATAAAGTAAGCAAATGCAACGTCCATCTGGTGGTCACTACCATGTAGAGCAAGCATATCAAATGCCTATTGCATCATGCCCCCCCCCATAAAGTAAGCACATCCAGCATCCATCTGGTGGTCATTACCCAGTGGAGAGAGCACATCAAATGCCTAGTGCATCGTGACCCTCCCCCCATAAATTAATCACTTCCACTGTCCATCTGATGGTCATTATCCAGTAGAGCAAGCACATCAAATGCCTGTTCCATCGTGACCACCCCCATAAAGTAAGCACATCCAACATTCATCAGGTGGTCAGTATCCTGTAGAGCGAGAACATCAAATGCCTATTGTAATGTGATCCCCCCATGTAGTAAGCACATCCAGTGTCAATCTGGTGATCACTGCCCCATAGATTGAGCACATCAAATGCTTATTGCATCATGACTCCCCACATAAGGTAAACACATCCAACATCCATCTAGTGGTCACTGCCACGTAGAGCAAGCACATCAACTACCTATTGCATCATGACCACCCCCATACAGTAAGCACATCTAGCATCCATCTGGTGGTCATTACCCAATGGAGAGAGCACATCAAATGCCTAGTGCATCGTGACCCCCCCATAAATTAATCACTTCCACTGTCCATCTGATGGTCATTATCCAGTAGAGCAAGCACATCAAATGCCTGTTCCATCGTGACCACCCCATACAGTAAGCACATTCAACATTCATCAGGTGGTCACTATCCTGTAGAGCGAGAACATCAAATGCCTATTGTAACGTGATCCCCCCCCATATTGTAAGCACATCCAGGGTCAATCTGGTGATTACTACCACATAGAGTGAGCACATCAAATGCTTATTGCATCATGACTCCCCACATGAAAACACATCCAACATCCATCTGGTGGTCACTACACTGTAGAGTGAGGGTATCAAATGTCTATTATGGTGTGATTCTCCCCATATAGTAAGCATATCTAACGTCCATCTGGTGGTCACTACTTCATAAAGTGAACACATCAAATGCTTATTGCATCATGACCCCCACATAAAGTAAACACATCCAACATCTATCTAGTGGTCACTGCCACGTAGAGCAAGCACATCAACTGCCTATTGCATCATAACCACCCCCATACAGTAAGCACATCCAACATCCATCTGGTGGTCACTACACTGTAGAGCGAGCATATCAAATGCCTATTGTGATGTGATTCTCCCCATATAGTAAGCATATCCAGCATCCATCTGGTGGTCACTACTTCATAAAGTGAACACATCAAATGCTTATTGCATCATGACCCCCACATAAAGTAAGCATATCCATCGTCCATCTAGTGGTCACTGCCCTGTAGAGCGAGCACATCAGATGCCTATTGCATCATGCCCTTCCCCCCCATAAAGTAAGCATATCCAGCATCCATCTGGTGGTCATTACCCAGTGGAGAGAGCACATCAAATGCCTAGTGCATCGTGACCCCCCCCATAAATTAATCACTTCCACTGTCCATCTGATGGTCATTATCCAGTAAAGCAAGCACATCAAATGCCTGTTCCATTGTGACCACCCCCATAAAGTAAGCACATCCAACATTCATCAGGTGGTCACTATTCTGTAGAGCGAGAACATCAAATGCCTATTGTAACATGATCCCCCCCATATAGTAAGCACATACAGTGTCAATCTGGTGATCACTACCCCATAGAGAGAGCACATCAAATGCTTATTGCGTCATGACTCCCCACATGAAAACACATCCAATATCCATCTAGTGGTCACTGCCACATAGAGCGAGGATATCAAATGTCTATTGTGGTGTGATTCTCCCCATATAGTAAGCATATCTAACGTCCATCTGGTGGTCACTACTTCATAAAGTGAACACATCAAATGCTTATTGCATCATGACCCCCACATAAAGTAAGTATATCCATCGTCCATCTAGTGGTCACTGCCCTGTAGAGCGAGCACATCAGATGCCTATTGCATCATGATCTCTCATACATTAAGCACTTCCAACATGCATCTGGTGGTCACTATCCCATAGAGTGAGCACATCAAATGCCTATTGCATCAAGAACCCCCCCCACACACACACACGCAAAGTAAGCACATCCAACGTCCATCTAGTTGTCGCTACCACCTAGAGTGAGCACTTCAAACACCTATTGTATCATGAACCCCCTTATAGTAAGCACATCCATGTAGTGGTTACTACCCGGTAGAGCAAGAACATCAAACACCTATTGCATCATGCCCCCCCATAAAGTAAGCACATCCAACTGCCACCTTGTTGCCACTTCCCCTGTAGCGTGAGCACATCAAATGCCTATTGCATCATAAACCCCGGAAAAAGTAAACACATCTAGCATCTATCTGGCGGTCACTACACCATAGAGCAAGCACATCAAATGCCTTCTAAATCATGGCACCCTTCTGCAGATCAAGTACATGAAATCCCACTGAATCAATACCCCCATTGAGCATGCACATCAAATGCCCATCAAATCATGACTACCTCATAGAACATGCACATTAAATATGCAGCATCCATGAAACAAGCAAAATGCAATACTCATTCAGTCATGCTCCCCCACTAGCAACTCGAGTTCATAAGCTGACTTAGGGAGGTGGTTAAGATGGCCCAGGGGGCTGGGCTGTTGCTACTGCTGCAGAGGGATGATGCTGTCATTTTGCTGCCACAGAAGCCTTGGTGGTGGGGGGATAAGGAGCTTGCCTCCTCCACAAGTGCATTGCTGCATGTGAGGCCTGTCAGGGCATTGCCCAGCATCAGTGGGACTTGAGAGGGGCTAGGGGACAGCAATAAAAATAAGAAAACAAAAACTATATATCTTCTGGGCCACCTGCATGGTGGCTGCTGGTATTCTCCACCACCACTTTGTGTAGCTCCTCTCTGGCTTTTGAAGTGTGGGAGTGAGGGGCACTGGGAGGCTTCTGGACACCATCCTGAAGGCAAGCAGAAGTGGCAGTCTGGGGAGGAAATGGCTACATGAATAAAATGTGCATCAAATCATGATTCCCCCATTAGAGCAAAACACTCAAATGCCTATCAAATCAGGACCCCCTCAGATAGAGCAGGCACATCAAATATCAATCAAATCATGAACCTGTATAGAACAAACACATCAAAACATGATCCCGCCATAGGTCAAGTGCATCAAAAGCCCATTAACTCATGAATCGCATATATAGCAAGTACATCAAATACCCATCAAACCATGACTCCCTTGAAGAGAAAGCATATTAAATGCCCATAAAATTGTGACTATCCATAGAGTAAACACACTAAACACATTTTCTGCAGTGACAGTGTAGCAGGGGCAAACTAGGCAGACTAGGTAGGTCGAGTGGTCCTTATCTGCCGACAAATTCAGTTTCTATGTTTCTATCAAATATCCATCAAAGTGTGACCAACCAGGCCCGGTGGTGCTGAGGGTTAAGGCGCTGGGCGCCACACTGGTGACCCGGGTTCGGGAACAGACTTGGGTCGGCGGGGAGAGGGAGGATCGAGCGTCCAAACGGATGCTCTCCTCCCTCAGGGGTGGGACACCAGGGGTGCAGTATGCACCCAATACCTAAGAGAGTCGGTGGGGAACACAGCTCTCGAGGGCTGACTCCCGTTCACGGAGTCGGGAGGGGAGCTGTTGGCGCTGAGACGTCGTATGCTGCACATCGCCTCTGGATGTACGCCCCGCGCCCGCGCCCCAGGGGGCGGGGCTGAGGGGAGCAGAAAACGGATAGGCCCCTCGGTGGTCCTAGATGAAGACCGCCCCACCCAAGACCACCGATTACAGGACAGACCCCAATGTGCAAGATAGGAGGGAGGAGAGAAGCACTCTAGGGGCAGATTCTGGGTAGGTGGCACAAAAAAGGGGTATGGGGAGTCCGAAGGAGTGGACACCGAGGTAGGAAGGGGGATAAATAAGAAGGTTAAAAAAAAAAAAGTGTGACCAACCCATAGAGCAAACACATCAATGGCCCACTGAATCATGACCTGTCATAGAGCAAGCACATCAAATGCCCATCAAATCATGACTCTCTCATGGAGCAAGCATATAAAATGCCCATTCAGTTATGACCACACGTTGAGCAAGCACACCAAATGCCCATCAAATCATGACCCCCTGTAGAGAAAACACATCAAAGGCCCATCAAATCATGGCCCCCATAGAGCAAACACATCAGATGCCTGAATCATAATCTCTTTAGAGCAAACACCTAAAATATCCATCAAACTGTGACCTCCCACAGAGCAAACACATTGAAGGTCATTAAATCATAACCCCTATAGAGTACGCACATTACTGCCTCTCAAATCATGACCCCACCATGGGTATACATGTCAAATATCCATCAAATTGTGACCTACCTGTAGAGCCAGCACACCAAATGTCCATCAAATCATGCCACTCCCCCCTCCATCGAGCAAGAACTTCAAATGTGTGTTGAAATTTGACTCCTCGCAAACCACTGGGGCCCTCGTATCCACACATCCACACGTACAGTCACAATGCTCCCTGAAGACATGGACTCATATATATGTACATGTAGACCTCCCCCATACGTCCTTGCGACTACACACAAAAGTGTGCAATGATATTCACACACAGACATGCAGATGCACAACTATGCATTCTGCTTGTGGAAAGAAGCTATACTCTGAAATGCCCAACTTGGAAGCTATAGGCCACAATGGCTTGACACTGAGGAAAGCAATGTCTCGCCAAGGGCATTGCTGTATTGTAAGGTGAGCAAAGTACCCAAGGTCTTTCAGAACACACTAATAGCTACATAATTCCGAGTGCATCACCAGTTTAATAGGTTGAGGAAATGTAAACCACATATAGAGGCCAGATAGCCCATTTTGCAAAATCTCAGCATTTGGATAGGAGAAAAACAAGTAACTGGTGAGTCATGAAACACCTTGCAGATCCCCACCATAGACCACCTGAAGTTAGGTGGAAGACTTGTACCATTTCATATGTTCCAGACAAGACGTGATGCCAGACACAACTCTTTCAGAGTCTTATAGCTGGCACATGCCATAGTGCACTGTCTGGCCCACCCCATGGAATGCTAATTATAATTCACAAATAGGTCCACTCGCAGTATGAGCTGGTGGTCCCAATGCCATTTCCTTCCTGTTTAAAGCAATTTGTAACTCCTGCCTTACAGAGGGCCTGTAAGTGGGATTTTGCTGGAATCGGGCGTTACTACCATGGAATTGTGAGAAATAATGAGAACAAATTTGATTAAATACATTAAAACTGAAAGCCTCGGGCTTATGCAGTTCCAAATTTTATGAAATCTATACTTCACCTCAGTCAAATTGTTTAAAATGTTTAACATAGGCGCTAAAGAATGAACGTGATGTGGGGCTCAAGAGGGTGACCTGCTCCAAATTCTCTGAGTGTTGTAAAGCTAAGCCTCTTTGAGACACGATTAAGAACAGGTTGGACCCACTATTGGGGCTTGAAGATACATTCACAACAGAAATATGTGCATTGGGTTACCATGGGAACAGTTACTAGGTGCACAGAATAACAGTTAGGCCTCAATATTTATGGCAGCAAAAAGTCATTTTGAGACACTGGTTGGACTCAAAGTGCCATCTTACAAAGAACTGCATGACATACTAGTATGCTAGTACTAGTACATTTAGTATTGAGAATCAAGAAAATCACTGTCAGTGTCAATAACTGGTACCATATTTGCTAAAAGAGATGGGAAAACTTACATGCATTAATTTCTAAAGCAGAATTGATTAGTCGGTGGGGGAAAATGACTCAGATCAACTTATTAATGGCAAATGATCATTTCTGCAAGGGAAATATACTTTTTCTAGGGGTGTGGATATGGTTCACGTATCCACACTATAGTAGTTCCACTGGAATGCAGTGACTGGCTGGATATCTTTACACTAAGCTCCTCCCACCACCCAGGCAGATGTTTCCCCCGACTCTGCCATGTGACATCAGATCTTTCCTTCTGCTGGAAGAACAGGTCACCTGCTTTGCGCTACACTTGGAATTTTTTCTGTGCCATTGACAAACCCTTGTTTCTGAAGTTTTTCGAAGCTATTTAAGTTTAGTTTTGAAATTCTTTCGACTCCATCTCTGGACCAATGATGGATTGTGAGAAATCTGGATTTAAAGTCTACATTCAGTGCTGCCAGAAGATGTCAGTCACTGATCCACACAACACGTGCGCGTACTGTCTGGGCGGACAACACAGCGTGGCTGGGTTCGGCCTTTGTCTTTTCATGTTTCCGGAGTTCCTCGAGGATAGTAAGCTCTGGCTTGTGCTGGTTTGGCCTTTTGTTACAGGATCCGAAGGATCACCCTACAGGTAGTAAAAACACCTCAGCAGCAGCCGGGTCTGCAGCACAGCTTGTGGCCCCTGAGGCAGAAGCACTGGCTGCCGTGGTGGGCACCTCCTCAGGCTCGGTGCTATTCCCACAGACCAGCATCAGAGGGACCTTCATAGACCAGTTCCGTGATACGTGCGTGTCCTTCTAGACAATGGGTGAGTGCCCTGCCCACCATAGCCTTAGGTCCAAGGCGAAAACCAAGAAATATTCTCACCACCATCGCTGCTTGTGGGACAGGAAGAGATCACAGTCCTCCCAGTCTCTCAATTCCCCAAGCAGGAGGCTATTGAGCACCCCTCGGCCAAGGGGCTGGTTGGACAGGTCGAAGGATCTTCGGCTTCTCCATTGAACCATACAAGCTCGACTTCAGTCAGCCAAGCTGTCAAGATTTCTCTTGGCCTGGTCGATCCATTGTCATACAAGGCCAAGGAGTCGACCTCACAGACCCCAGTGCTGCCGGTCTTCACTCAGGAGAACATGGATCAATCAGTGACCCCAGTTGAACCTGCCAGGAACCAGTCTCCACCCGGGGTTGGGTCTTTAGCACCCTTGTTGCTTAATGTTGGTAGACACGTTATCAACGGCCAACCTCAGGAAGACTCTGCTCGCCGTTGACTGGGTGGTCACTCAAGGTCATGATCAAGGCATTTATGCTCTTAGTCCTGCTCGACCGGGAGGTGCCGCCATCAGCACTCCTTGTTCTCTTCATCTTCGAGTGAGGAGAGGCAGTGATGGAAGATGCTCTGGTGCTGAGGAGTTCCTCTGGCAGCAGTGGGCCATCATGGGGCAGGGCTCTACCACAAGGACCTCCGGTCCCCTGGCAGCCACCAGTGGTTGCTCTGCTGGTTCAGGTTCAGCAGAAGCTCCCTGCAGCTGCCTCACCACTGATTACGGTGGAGACACCATCCTGACAGCTGCTAGTCGGCAGTCTGACCAAGGAGGCTGGTCATTTGGCTTCTGGCTTGCCAGGCCAGTTGGTTAGGATTACTCCAGGTGAGAATTCCTGGGAGGTCCATGTCGAACAGCGGCCAAGGGCCATCATTGGAAAACTTGGATCAGGAGTCCATGGCCTCCTTAGGGACTCAGCTCTTTGACTATGTCGAGGAGCCTTCCACCAACCATGGACTGGTGTCCTTCGGTGGACTGCTCTGACTTATCTCAGAGTTCATGTCAATCCCATTAGACCCAGTCCGGAAGAGGGCTAAGTACTCTTTCATGGATTTTTTGAACTGGGATGTCACCCCAGGGGTTTCCTCCCTGGTGGCTAAGGCCATCTTGGGAGCAGCCCTGGAGCACTGGCAGCATCCAGCATCCTGCCCGGTACCCTTGGCCCACATGGTCTTTCGACCATTTTGCCAGTTTATCCAAATCTCTGTTGCAGATATTGGTGTCATCTGCAAACAGACAAACCTTACCTTCCAGTCCATCTGCAATGTCCCTGATGAAGATATTGAAGAGGACTGGCCCAGGACTGATCCCTGAGGTACCCCACTTGTGACTTGCATCTCTTCTGACTGCATACCATTTACCACCACTCTCTGTTTTCTGCCCGTCAACCAGTTTGCCACCCAGTTGACCAACTTCTGACCCACCCTGACCCCGGGTGAATAATAGTTGGAAGGAATTGTTCAATCCAGTGGGCCCAGATTGACATGTATAATTTGTAGTCCATATTTAAAATGGATATTGGCTATAAGAGGCAGGAAGTTTAGGATCTCGGCCCGGTTTTGGAATTACCGAGAGGATGGCACAGGCCCATGGGGGGGAGGGATCTCCTTTCCTGAATCGCCTGAAAGGTATCTAATAATCTAGGAGCTAAGAGCCCTGAAAAGGCCTTGTACCACTCCACAGGGGACCCATCCGGGCCAGGACATTTTTTTTTTTTTTTTTTTTTTTTTTTTTTTTTGTAATTATTCTTTATCTCTCCCTGCCTGCCACTTCCGACCCTTCAGGGGGGACAAGTGGACATCCCACTGCCAGGAACCCTACCCAGACAGACAGACCCTCAAACCCCATGGAGCTGCAGTTTACCCCCCGGGCGGGAACGAGGTGGGGGCTAATGCCCCGATACTTACATTTCGTCAGTCGAGGGCTACTGGGCTGGTTCCGGCACATCGTGGGCATGGTCTCAGTCCCCCCCATCTTCCCGACTGTGGCAGGCATTTTCCATGCTTTTCTCCCTCCCCGAGCAACGAGTGGCTCCCTGACGTCAGGTGCAAACACCGACGTCCTTGCTGCTCATTGGCCACCCCTCATCTCCTGAATTGGAGCTTGCATTTCCTCAAGCCTCCACTCGGGGTCATGCAAGTGTCGGGCAACGGCCAAGTCCCTCCCCAGAGATGGCGAGCTGTCACTGGATGCTCAAGCCTGTCTCCTCCTGGCCAACCCACCGACAACCTAAGTCTGCTCCCGAACCCGGGTCACCGGCGTGGAGCGAGGTGTGGCGTCCAGCACCTCAACCCTCAGCGCCACCGGGCCGGCAGGGCCAGGACATTTTAATGTTTTCATTTGAGTCAGGGCCTCATGAAGTTATTTCATTCTGATCAGGGCCAAAAGCAAGTCCTTGTGAGTCTGAGATATTTTTGGTAATGGTAAGAAAGACAAAAAGTTCGTAATGAGATCGACTGCAAGAGGATGTTGTTTCATGTACAGCTAACCATAGTATTTTTGGAAAAGTTTTATCTCCGGGTGGTAGACGGAAATCTGCCAGTGGAGGGGCATTTGAGTTGGGTAATATGAGAAGCCACCTTATGTAAATCTTTTTATTCCTTAGAATAAGGGAAAACATTCAATTGAGCATAGCTCATTTTCAATGAAGTCCCAGTTGATAGAACTGCAAGCATCAGTTACAATATAAAAAAAATTTCTCAAAACAAGCATCAGTTACAGTGTAAAAAGGTACACAGTCATACATTATAAATAAGACAGCACATATCTATATACACAAATAGTCAAAAATTAGCAACCATCACATTGGCTACAATGAGAGGAACTACTAGACCAGCTCAGGCACCACCTATTCAAGTCAGATAAGTAAATCAATTGATGAAATCCCCTTAAATGTAAAGGGATTTTATTCCACAGAGCCGCTCCTCTGTAGGAAACAGATGACCTGCCCACATTCAAATTATATCTAACAGTTGAATATTGTATGCCCTGAGCTGACCTCTGTGACAGGGTAGAACAGGACTCTGTCCCATTTGTTTTGGAGAAAGTATTTAAATACAAGGATCTGTATTCTTTCCTTTTCTCTCTGTCTGGTTGCACAACCAAATTTTCCTGTGAGACTTCGGACTTGATCAACCTGAACAGTCTCGCAATTCTTTGCCTCCCACTGTCTCTCTGTATTCTCTTGCTTTCTGTTTTTCCTCCCTTGCATATCTAGATCTGGTAATATAAGAATATGTGAAAATCAGTATATGGAAATGAAACTGATATTAGGATCACTTTTGTTTAGAAAATTGTGTTACTGTTGAAATGTATATATTTATAATTTGAGATAACTGTAAAAAGCCAGAGGTTACTTGGGTGCAGATGCCTGAGCCTTTTGCAGTTGCTGTGGGGACCTCAGGAAGTTCTTAATGTTCTAGGAGCTCCTGAAATTTACAAAGGACAGGATGCTCGCAAAGGATGGTGGTTGAAAAAGAGTTATAAAAACAGCTAAGCTGAGCTGCAAGGGAGATGTTTTTACAAGAGATTTTATTTTGCTTCTGTATATAGTTATTCTGAACAGGTTTATTTTATTTTTTGTTACTGCAACTATAAATAAACAGTTTTGTGGAATTTTACAACTGCTCCTGGGTTTTCTCTATGCTTCCTGACCTGTGCCTCGACGACAACCCCAAGTTATCTTTCACAGTTCTAAGTGGGAATAGCTCAAGAATATAAGTGGGAAACATTTTCCCAAATTTGAAACATAAATTTGAGAAGAGGTAGATTCCTATGGACAGAAGGTTTTGGCCAATTTAGATTATTAAACAGTATACACCTGTAAGTTCTATAGGGCACCTCCAAGACAAGGCAGGCCTTTCTGTGAAACATAAGGTCCACTTTGTTCAACAGGGAGCCGGAGGCTCCACCGTACAGGAGGTCCCCATAGTCTAGGGCAGGCATTAATAACGAATTTACTACATTTGAGTGAATATCCCTAGACATATACTTTTTAAATCTATAAAGAGACCCTAGTTTCCTGTTTAATCCCACTAGCATGTTATTTATATGGAGGGACCAAGTCAGATTACAGTCTAACCAAAGACCTAAATATTTATAATGGTCTACCTCTGTTATATCAGTACCATCTAAGGTTGTAATAGCCAGATGTAAATTCTGATCTTACTTCAAGAGGGCTCTTGCAGTAGGTATTCACAAATAGGACTAAGCCGCCAGGCGCCAGGACCCCAGGGAAAACTCTCTAGCTAGCAGTCTCTGGCAGGGACGGCCCTCACGTCAGGTGACCGGCATCAGCCGATGTCAGTATAAAGGGGCGGTCCCCCATGCCCACCCTCAAAGTTCTTTCCTGCTGTCAGCTTGTATTAGTACCTCGTGGAAGAACAGCACTCGCTTATCTCACCATTTTGGATAAGTATAAGTCTTTTCGACGTTTTCTACGTTATTCTGATCATTGTGTATTACTACCTCTGCTGTGCATATAGTCCCTGCGCCATCGAATGCTATAAAACAAATGCGACTCGTGTGAATCCCAGCTCCCTCATAAGGACAGCCATTCCCTCTGCCTCTTCTGACTGGGTCCAGACCACCACGTGGAGGAGTGTGACAACAGCCAAAAATTCAGTCCTGCTACCCGGAAACGAAAGGCAGCAGTCCCTGGAGGCCCATTTACTCAAAAAGAAAATGGCATCCATGGAAAAGAAACTGAAGAAATTGAGGCAGGTGTCTACTTCTCTGGAGGGCCATCATAAAAAAAAGAGGGACAAGGAGAAACACCAGGACCGGGACACGCCATCCACAGCGGCTGCGACTTCAGCTGGAGTTGCAGCCCTCCAGGTAACTTCCCCTCCGGAGGATCATCCTTCGACGGCTGCCTTAGTGGTTTCTAAGCTGGCGTCACCCCCCCCCCCCGCCAGGCTTGCGCTCAGGCCCGACTGGAGCCTCCGGGGCAAAGGAGGCCCGCACTCCTGCTGCGGCCTCTAAACCCAGGCCTACCAGTCAGAGTGCACCCGATAAGCCGGGCATCGGTCCCACTGACGTCCGCCCGGACACGACTGATAAGTCGGTCATCAGTACCCCCAATGTCCGCCCAGTCGGCAACCCGTCGACAGGCTCCTCCTCCACGCCTGATGCCAGAGAGTCACTGCAATGCACACCCATTGCATTGTCCATTGAGGTTCCTGCGTCTCCTCCCGAGGAGCTCACTCCTTCCTCCCCGGCTGGGGTCGAGGAGTCTGGAACGCTGCCGTCGGGGTGCCCGCCCCAACACCAGACCCTCAGACGCCGGGACCCAACATCAGACAACCCGACGTCACCCTCCGGCATTCCGCTTCCTGATGATACACCGTCAAAGCCATCTGGGCTCCCGGACCTTCCAGCAGGTCCCCCCTCAGGCCCTATGCCCTCCGGGCCGATGCCTGACCCGTCCAGTCTGCCTGCAGGGCCGATGCCGGGACCTTCGACTCCGTCAGAGCCCCCGGCACCTGGATACCCAACGCCAGTATACCCGACGCCGCAGTGTCCGGCTCCTCAGTACCTGGCGCCACAGTACCCAATGCTGCACTACCCAGCGTCGCAGTACCTGGCGCCTCAGTAACCAATGCCGGGCCTCCCACCATCAGGTTGTGGGTACTCCTATCACGGGTTCCAAGGTTACCCATATCCAAACCCCCCGCCTCCTCCTCCTCCCCCTCCTCCACCTACCCTGCAGCCTCAGGAGGACCTGAGGGAGGTCTTGGCCCCCTGGTGGGCTGAAGCCAAAACACAGATCACCCAAGAGAGCGAGAAACATCTACTGACACCGGTCCTGACGCTGGACCCCTGCGTCGGTGAGAAAAGACTCCCTTACCTCTGCCTGATACCAGAGCTGAACCTTCTGGTTCTCAGGCCAGGGAGGACACGCTTCTCCGGGGAACCCCCAGAGAGGGCATTCCTCCTCCTCCTAGGAGGGATTCTTCTTCTTCTCCTCCTTCATCTGAGTCTTCAGAGTCCGATCTGGACTCCAGATGCTCTGACCTAGAGGACGAGCCCCGTACTCCAGATAGACCCAGGCTGCAAGGTTCTCCTAAGTTTCCTCTGGAAGACCCTTCTTTTCTGGAGCTGCTAAAGAAAATCCAGGCTGCCTGTGAGTGGCAATCAGTGAAGCCAGATCCCCAGTGAAACAAGCTTGCGGCCCATCTGGACCTTCTGGAGACTTCTCCTACCGTGATTCCATCCTAGATAGAACCTCACGTGGATCTTGTTTCCACCATTTGGAAAAAAAACCTTCCTCGTTAGCACCCCTTCCTCGGAAGGCAGGCAGGCTGTATCAGGCTTCTAAAGGGGAAGGACTTCCTCAGCCTTCTCCCAATGGCTGACTCTGTAGTGATTAGTGCCGCACACGACCGATCAGCCAACCTAAACACCTAAGCTCATCCCCTCCTGACAAGGAGTCCCATCTTCTGGACCAGTACGGGAAGAAGATTTTCGCTTCTTCCACCCTGGGCATGAGGGCCCTCAACTACAGTGGCCACATGAGGGATTACCGGAAGGCGACCCTTTGTCAGTTAGAATCAAAACTGGACTCCCTCCCAGATTCCCAGACCAAGCAGGAACTGGAAGAGCTTGTCCGCTCTGCGGCATTTGGCCTGTAGACACCTGCTGTGTGCTACATACGATGCGGTGGACACAGCAGGCAGGAGCTCGGCCTTCGCCGTATCTTTGCAGCATCATGCCTGGCTCCGGGTGTCAGGTCTGGCCCCTGAAGTGCAGTTGGCCATTCATGACGCTCCCTTCAGAGGGTCTGTACTGTTCAGTGGTGATGTCAAGGACATCACCACCAAGCTGCAGGAGAAGGGTTTGGCATTGAAGTCTATTCAGACAATGTACAAACCCTCACCAGGGCAGAAACGGTCTTTTTGGTGCCCCAGCCGCCAAAAGAACAAACATACGCAACCCAGACGTCCCAACAAACGTAAAGCCACATCAGCCGCCGAAGCTCCCCCCAGCAAGAAAGCTCCTGGAGCCTCGGCCGCTACCCTGTCCTCCGCCTCCTGACTCCCTGCCTCACCCAATGCCTCTGTCCAGTCCAGAGGAACCGGTAGGGGGGAGATTCTCCTCCCATCTACTGGGTTGGGAGAGGATAACGGCAGATGCCTGGGTGCTCCTGCTGATTTCAGCAGGACACTCAATAGATTTATTCAAAAAAACCCTCGCAGACCCCCTCCTCCCACATCATACTCCCACACCCACCTGCAGTTGGTACTGGAAGAAATCCACTCTCTTCTACTGAAAGAGGCAATAGTCCATGTTCCCTCACATCTCCAGGGGGACAGGCTACTACTCTCACTTCTTCCTAGTACCAAAGAAAACTGGGGACCTGAGGCCCATCCTCAACCTCAGCGCTCTGAATCAGTTTGTGGAGTACAAACAGTTCCGGATGCTCTCCCTCCTGAGCCTTCTCCCCATGCTTCGGCCGGGCCTGTGGCTATGCGCCCTGGATATGCAGGATGTGTACCTCCATTTGCCACTCCCACCGCAAGTACCTCCGCTTTTGTTTTCAGGGGTCCCACTACCAGTTCAGGGCCCTCCCATTTGGTCTATCCTCGGCACCCCGAGTATTTACCAAATGCCTAGTGGTGGTATGGCTTTTCTGCATCAAGAGGGTCCAAATCTTTCCCTGTTTTGATGATTGGCTTCTGGCAGCCCCATCCAGGGAGGAACTCTTGGGCTCCCTTTCCCTCACCCTCCAAGTTTTCTCCGACCTGGGGGATTACTATCAACCTTGCCAAGTCCCATCTGATCCCTTGTCTATGGCTGCAGTTCATAGGGGCAGTGCTGGACACGACCCTGGGCAAAGACTTTTGGCCCCCAGACAGAGCCGAGACACTGTCAAACCAAGCTCGTCTCTTATCGGGGTTCAGAAGGGTCAGAGCCAGGAAGGTCTTCTGTCTTCTCAGCCTGATGGCGGCCACCATCCGTACCGTCCCACTGGCTCTTCTCCACATGAGGATCACTCAGTGGACCCTACGAACTCAATGTGATCAGTCTCAGGATGACCTGGATCATGAGATCCTAGTGTCAGACCCAATGACAAGGGACCTGCAGTGGTGGACGGTCACAGAACACCTCAGTCAGGGAACCCCATTCTGTTCCACCACCCACCCAGACCCTGATGACAGATGCGCCAGGGACAGGCTGGGGTGCCCATCTCGGGTCTCACTGGACTCAGGGCAGCTGGTCTCAGTTCAAACAAAGACTTCACATAAACGTTCTCGAGCTAAGGGCAGTCCTCTATGCTCTCCATGCTCTTCTCCCATTTGTTTTTTCCTGGTCACCTCCTAGTACAATCAAACAACATGTGTGTTGTCTGGTACCTCAGCAAACAAGGGGGAACCCATTCCTATCCCCTCTGCAGGGAAGCAATGAGAGTCTGGTACTGGGTGTCCCAGCACAGCCTCCATCTGACGGCTGTCCACGTGCCCGGGATAGAGGACACTCGCGGACGCTTTAAGCCACTTGACAGCCAAGTCTCACGAGTGGGAACTCGACCAGGTTGTGCTAGATGACGTCTTCCAGCTCTGGGGGACTCGTCAAATAGACCTCTTCGCCTCCCCCGACTATGCAAAACTTCCCATCTTCTGCTCACTTGCTCGAGGGCGAGACTTTTTTGTCGGGACGCGCTGTCTCTGTGCTGGAAGGACAAATTCATTTACGCATTCCCTACGATTCCTCTGATCCTGAGAGTGCTTAACAAGCTAAGGTTAGCAGGAGCACAAATGATCCTCATCACTCCTTTTTGGCCGAGGCAAGTCTGGTTCTCTCTTTTGCAACAGTTTTCAGAGGAACTTCCTCTACCACTGTCGCAGCACCTACTGACCCAGGAGCAGGGGACCCTGGTCCATCCAGGCATCAAGTCTCTTCACCTTCACACGTGGCTCCTTCAGATGTAGCTAAGGCTCATTTCGGAGTTTCCCCGGCAGTAGCAGACATCCTGGTGGAGGCCAGAAAGCCTTCCACCAGGTCCACCTATGCCATGAAGTGGAAACACTTCACTCTTTGGGCTGGATCCAAGGATTTGGAACCTTTTTCCTGCTCAGCTAATAAGGTATTAGACTACCTGAGACATCTCTACAACTTGGGCCTCAGCTACTCTTCTGTGAAGGTCCATATGGCAGCCATTTCGGCCTACCATATCCCCTTCGGAGACAAGACTTTTGCACAACTAGAAGTCTCCAAGACTTTCTTGAAAGGGGTCCTTCATTTAAGGCCCCCAATTCACAATCCTACTCCCCCTTGGGACTTGAACTTTATCTTGGAAAAGATCACACTGCCTCCCTTCGAACCGATTGCGGAGACAGAGTTAAAGTTTCTTTCTGGAAGACACTTTCCTCGGTGGCCATACATGCTTGGAGGATTTTCGAGCTGCAACCCTAATGTGTAAAATACATACCTGATATATAATGCAATAGGTATGGGTGGATAAACAGTTAAATAAATTAATTTATTCTCACTGGTGTTAAATGAACGGTGGTTCTGAGATTTATTTAACACCCTAACGTCAATCAACCACTGTTCATTTAACACCCTGCCATCAATCATCCCCCTACTGCCAGCACTAGTTACACTTACCCTTACTTTCAGTGTGTCTCTCAGTCAACCCCCCACCCTGAGCCCAGCACTACTTCTCACCTTACAGCTCCACAAGCTCTCACCAACCACCACACTGTCAGCAAGAGTCGCCAGGCTCTAGCTCAGTGATGAACAACAACAACAACAACAACAAACAAGCATTTGTCAATGCCGAATGTTGCTTGCTTGTATGTGCTGTTTAGGTATTTGGAAGTGATAGATCTTACTTCGAGATACAGCTCTTGCAGCAGGTTACACCATTAGGACTGAAGCCATCAGGTGCCAGGACCCCACGGAAATTTTCTAGCTAGCAGTCTTCAGCGGGGACCGCCTCCGACGTCGGTCCCGCCCCCGATGTCAGGCGTAGTACATAAGGAGGCGGTCCCCCCACAATCCCTAGTTCTTTTCCCGCCATCGACATCACAAGCATCGGCCTCTCGGTCACTTTCTAGCGCGCGACGATTAGGAACTACGACGTTCATTTTCTTCTCATATCGAAATTGCATTCATCTGGTGTCCTCTCCAAACACCTCTCTGGAAGGTCACCCATCAAAGTGTGCCTGCGGCAAACAGATCCCCTTCAAGGATCCTCACTCTGCCTGTGTGCATTGCCCAGGCCCGATCTCACACGACATCAAGGCCTGCTCCTTCTGCCAGGGCTTCAACAGTCGCACCAGGATCCGCCGCCAGAAGGCCCTTGAGGCGTTTCTCTTGGAGGGGAAACTCAAGGCCATGGATAGGGATCCTTCCTCTAGGGGGGAGTCGTCAGGGAAGACCCATTGGCACCGGGAGAAACACTGGGAGAAGGAAAGGCCCAGATCCCCATTGAGGGCCATGGACTCCTGCAGCTCCGGCTCGAGGTCAGACCGCTCTCCCTCCAGGGCCCAGTCTCAGCCTCCCCCGGTTCAGGTCAGATCCTCCAGCGGTTCCTTCTCCCTGCAGCCTATCAAGACTTCCAGGCCTTCGGCTTCATCCAGTCCTTCTAAGGCCTCGTCCAAGTCTGGGGAGTGCCACAAGTCTTCCTCCCGTCGTCCGGACTCCGACACCAGGTCAGTGTCCCAGCCGCCGCGTGGGTCGGACCCAGTCCAGCTCAAGACTAAGGAGCTGACATCCCTGAAACGGATGTCGGACCCGACGTCGGCCAAACACCATAGGCACTCCCAGGAGCCGGCTACAATGAGACACCCGTCACCGGCTAGGCGTTCGCCCCCAAGGGCGTCGGTCAGGGGACCGACGTCAGCTATCCCAGAGGGGAGGACCGCACCACCATCTCCTACCGACGTCGGTCGGAAGGCATCATCGGAGGAGGATACCACTCAGCCCGAGGACCAGGCGGGCAACTCTGGAACAGTCGAGCTCCCACGGGAACCCTCCCCAGAGCGGGAGACCCCCGGGGACCCGAAGTCCGCCCCGCGACAGGCCACCGGTACCCGGCCCGTCGTCGGGCCTGAATCTGGCAGAGGTGAAGGAGCTCTTCACCTTCTGGTGGGACACCATCAGAAAGGATGTGGTCGCCACGCACCCTCCTCCCGCTCCGGCTACTCCTTCAACGCCTGCGCCCCCTCTGCCATCCAGGGGGTCCGTAGGATGGTCGCCGACCCCCAAGGGAGCCAACACCTCCTCCTAGGGCAGATCATCGGATAGGAGAAGACCTCCTCGAGATCCACTTCGGGGTCCTCCAGCCCCAAGAGACCCAGGCGACGCCGGTATACCTCGTCCGTGGAGGACTCCAGATCTGACACCTCAGGGCGCTCCAGATCTCCTTCTCCCATCAGCGTCCCCTCCCCAGACCCACGCGACCTTCCCAGGTCCCCTCCGGATGATCTCCCGTTCGCTGAGATCATGAGGCATATCCAGGAGAACATGGGGTGGGATGCCGAAGAACTAGACCCCAAGAGACAACGTCTTGCCCGCTACCTTCGGCAGAAAGACCCAAAGCCTGTGGTAGTCCCACCCTTGGTGGACACCTTCACGGACGTCACCATGGCTGCATGGAAGCATCCGCATTCGACCCCGGCAGTGCTGAAGAAGGCTGACCGCCTGTACAAGGCCCCGAGGGAGGACCAGTACCTGGCGAGCCATCCTCTGGCCGATTCCCTGGTCATCACGGCCTCACATGACCGGTCTCAGAGACCTCAACACTTGAGCACACAGCCTCCGGACCTGGAATCCAAGCAGTTGGATGTCCTGGGTAGGCACACGTACGCAGCCGCGACTTGCGCCATTAGGTCTTTAAATTACCTCACCCACATGGTTCAATTCCAGAATGCATTGTGGCAACAGGGACAGGACCTGGTTGAGAAGATGCCTGATGGTGGTCAAAAGGAGGAGCTTTTAAATCTCCTCCCTATGGGTTCGGACGTGGGGACCCAGGTGCTCAGAACCGCATACGATTCTGCAGACTCTTCGGCCAGAGTTGCAGCCTCAGGCGTGTGTCTCCGGAGACACCCTTGGCTCCGTGTCTCCGGTTTTACCCCAGATGTCCAGAAGAATATCATGGACGCCTGCATTATGGTGAAGTCCTGTTTGGTGAAGCCTCGTAGAAGGTGATCACCAAACTTCAGGACATCAGGGAAGGCAGTTAGATCTGTTCAGGCTATGTACAGATCTCGACTTAGTTCCTTTTCAGAGAACCAGAGTCGTTTTGTGGCCGAACACAAAAGCAACAACCGCGTTCCGGCCAGCAGCAAAGGGGTTCCTTTACCCGAAAAGCCCAGGTTAAGTCATCCTCAGGCAGAGGCCACCGAGTTGCAAAGCCGGCCCAACCTGCGGAATCTAACGCTGCCACAGCATGACTCCTTCCCGGCCCCCGCCCCACCTCAGGATCAATGGGAAATGAAGGTCGGGGGTCGCATCGCATGTCACCTGCCAGGGTGGCGGTCGATCACCACCGACAGGTGGGTGCTGCAATTGGTCGAAAAAGGACACTATATACAGTAGAATTCGTAGGCAGCCCACCTACAAGGCCTCCTCTGCTTTCCCGCTACTCGGGTCAGCATGCCCTGCTTATACAGCAGGAAGTGCTCGGGCTTCTGGAGAAGGAAGCCTTGGAGCACGTTCCAGAGAACCAGAGAGGGTTAGGCTATTATTTGCACTTCTTCCTGGTTCCAAAGAAAACGGGACCTCCGTCCAATTCTGGACTTCAGCGACCTCAATCTATCGGTCATCTACAAATGCTTCCGCATGGTGACCCTTCCGGGTCTAATACCGATGCTAAAGCGGGACGCCTTTTTGGCATCGTTAGACATGCAGGATGCCTACCTGCACATCCCAATTGCTCAAGCGCACAGGAGGTTCCTGCGTTTCGAGTTTCAGAGCCGTCATTATCAGTTCCCAGCGCTCCCTTTCGGACTGTCATTGGCACCTCGCGTCTTCACGAAGTGCATGGCAGTTGTAGCGGCATCTCGAAGGAGACAAGGCTACTACGTGTTCCCGTACCTGGATGACTGGCTTCTCATGGCTCCCTCCAGGGAAGCACTGATGACGGCCATTCACAGTACCCAGGTCCTTTTTCAGTCACTGGGTATTCTCATCAACCACGAGAAGTCTCTCCTGGTACCGTCCCAGAAACTGCAGTTTATAGGAGCAGTTCTGGACATCGTCAAGGGAAAAGCTTTTCTTCCCGCGGACAGAGCGGAACACATTCGATCCCTCATAAGGGACCTGTCGGTGAAGAGGACCGTTCCGGCCAGACTGGTTCTTCGCCTGCTCGGACACATGACTGCGGCCATTGTAACAGTCCCGATGGCAAGGCTCCACATGCGGGTAACCCAGTGGATGCTAAGAGTGCAGTGGGACCAAAGGCAAGACCATCTGCAGCAGCCAGTTCGAATCACGAATGCTGCGATTCGAGATTGGCAATGGTGGCTAGATCTGGGGAACCTCTCCGCGGGGGTTCCCTTCGCAGCGCCATCTCCGACTGTGACTCTCTCCACAGACGCCTCAGGGCTTGGGTGGGGAGCACACCTGGACAGGGTGAGGTCCCAGGGCACATGGACAGTCCAGGAATCTCATCTCCACATCAATATTTTGGAGATGATGGCGGTACTTTATGCCCTGCAAGCCTTCCAGTCGGAGATTCCACTGGGTACTCTCCTGTTGCAAACAGACAATACTGCGGTGATGTATTACCTCAACAAACAAGGAGGCACTCACTCCTACCCCCCTTTGCAGGGAGGCCATGAGAGTGTGGGAGTGGGTAGTACAGCACGGCGCAAATCTTATTGCAGTACACGTCCCCGGAGTGGACAATACCGTCGCAGACAGCCTGAGTCGTTCTCAGGCCAGAGTCCACGAGTGGGAACTTCTACAAAAGGTGGCAGAGGATCTGTTCCACAGATGGGGCACTCCAGAGTTAGATCTTTTCGCGTCCCCATCCAACACAAAACTGCCCAGTTTCTGCTCGTTAGATCCAGGGCCTGATGTTTTCTGGTGAGACGCGTTGTCCCTCTCCTGGGCGGGCAGATTCCTCTATGCCTTCCCTCCTTTCCCATTGATCCAGAGAGTTCTTTTAAAACTTCGCAGGGAGCAGGCGACGCTCATTTTGATAGTGCCCTTCTGGCCCAGACAAATTTGGCTCCCGCTTCTGCATCAGCTATCCCGGGAACCTCCACTTCCTTTGCCAATCAGCTCCCCATCTGCTGTCTCAGGAGGAGGGTTCATTAGTCCATCCGGACTTATGTGCATTGAACCTGCACGCTTGGCTCCTAGAGACATAGCCATGATGCGACACAGGGTCTCGCAAGAGGTGACGGATGTACTCTCTGCCGCCAGAAAACCAGCAACACACACAACGTATGCTGTGAAATGGCGTAGATTTTGCTTGTGGGCTCAAGCGTGCAGTTTCTCGCCATTAGAATGTCCCGAAAAGCTGGTTCTGGATTACCTGCTTTCACTCTTTCAGTCTAGACTGGCTTACTCCTCGATTAAGGTGCATCTTTGCGCAATTTCGGCTTACCATGCCCCCATAGGCCATCAGATGGTGGCTCAATTGGACACTACTCATGCCTTTTTAAAGGGAGTCCTCCACCTTAGGCCGCCTAACAAGGACCCGGTCCCCCCTTGGGACTTGCCCTTTGTCCTGGAGCAGCTTACGCTGCCACCTTTTGAACCAGCCGTGGATTGCGAGCTACGTTTTCTGTCGTGGAAAACGTTTTTAGTTGCAGTTACTTTGGCAAGAAGGATTTCCAAGCTGCATGCACTTATGTGCAAAGAGCCTTATTTAATTTTCCATCAGGATAGGGTATCCCTGAGGACAAACCCAAAGTTCCTGCCTAAGGTGGTCTCAGCCCTCACCCTTAATCAGGATATCGACTTACCAGTATACTTTCCCAAGTACACCAACCGAGGAGAAGCATTGCTTCACACCCTTGATGTACACAGGTGCATCAGATATTATCTGACCAGAACCAAACAATATCGAAATTCGGATCAACTGTTTTTCTCCTTTGCTGAGAGAATTAAAGGAGCTCCTGTTTCTAAACAGTCTCTCTCACGTTGGCTCATCCAGTGTATCTCTTTCTGTTATGACAAGCGCAACAAACCCTTACCAGGTGTGGTCAAGGGTCACTCCACGAGAGGAGTAGCCACTTCCTTTGGGCCGCTAAGGAATGTCTCCACCTCAGCCATTTGCGCTGCGGCCACCTGGAGCTCGGTGCATACCTTTATTAGACATTACAGTTTGGACATCGTGTCGAGGCGAAGAGCAGGTTTCGGCCTAGCCGTCCTTCAGGGACTTCTATCTTAGGCTCAAGTAAGGTTGTGATCCCTACCTTTCCTCCTCCCTGTGGCATAAGATTACCGCTATTGCTTGGGAATCAGTCCTAATGGTGTAACCTGCTGCAAGAGCTGTATCTTGACGTAAGATAGTACAGTTATGTAAGAACTTACCATAACAGTAGATCTTCGAGAACAGCTCTTGCAGCAGGTACCTTCCCGCCCACCATCCCCCTTCTAGTGGAGGTAGGTCATAGCCAAACATCCATCTTACGGGATGGGATATTCTGTTTTTTAGTCTTGGCCTTCTGATGACAGATCCTCGGTCTCCTCTTCTGATGTTATCCAGCAGCCGGGAGTCTCCAGTGGGAGAACTGAGGATTGTGGGGGGACCGCCTCCTTATGTACTCGCTGACGTCGGGGCAGGACCGGCGTTGACGGTCCCGCTGAAGACTGCTAGCTAGAAAATTTCCGTGGGGTCCTGGTGCCTGACGGCTTCAGTCCTAATGGTGTAACCTGCTGCGAGAGCTGTTCTCGAAGATCTACTGTTATGGTAAGTTCTTACGTAACTGTACTTTCCATGCCTTCCTCCCAAGACATGCACTGTATCTTTCCGTTGAGTATTCACAGAAGAGTGGGAGGGGCAAGGGCCACAGCAGTACAGCAGTTACCAAAGGGGTGAAGAGGTGGACAATAGTCCATTCAAAGGCAAAAGAGTCCTGCAGAAGCTCACTAAATTGAAGGTGGACAAAGCGATGGAACCAGATGGCATACACCCAAGGATATTAAGATATCTGCGAAGGGAGATAGCAGTACCTCTGGCAGCCATGTTCACTGAGTCATTCAACACGAGTGAATTGGAGGAGGGCACATGTGGTCCCTCTACACGAGTCCGGCAGCAGGGAGGAGGAGGGGAACAATAGGCCGTTCAGCCTTACCTGAGTAGTGGGGAAGATCATGGAGACATTGCTTAAAGAAAGGACAGTGGGGCATCTAGAAGCCATCGGAGTCCAGGACCATAGACAGCATGGATTCACAGTGGGTACATCATGTCAGACAAATCTGGTTGATTTCTTTGACTGGGTGACAAAGGAAGTAAATCAGGGTGGGGCAGTGGACAACGCATACCTTGATTTCAGCAAAGCCTTTGACACCATCCCACATAGGAGGCTGATAAACTAGCTGGGTAGGCTGGGCATGGGGGTAAACTGGGTTAGAAACTGGCTAACAGGCAGGAGGCAGAGAGAGGTGGTAAATGGAGTGCAGTCTAGGGAGAGGGAGTGACCAGTGGGGTGCTGCAGGGATCAGTCCTGGGGCCAGTCCTGTTCAACGTCTTCATTAGTAACATTGCAGAACGGCTGAAGGGAATTTTTTCACCAAATTTTCAACATAGCCATTTTAAGACCTCTGCTCATGAACAGTGTCACTGTGATTTTCTTAATCTGTCCCAAACATTGATTGCGCACACCGACTGCGCCATTGTGCGCTACATGCACGGAAACACATTTTGGGCGACATGTGAAAAATGACAGCTGTACTGCTCATAAGGAGGTGTGGTAAAATGGCAATGTTGAAAATCTGGAGTGCAAATATTATAATTATGAAATCACTAGCGCATGAGGAACTGGCGCACGCATCGTCATGAAACAACAGTCATTTTTAGAATTTTTCACCAAATTTTCAACATAGCCATTTTAAGACCTCTGCTCATGAACAGTCTCATGTGATTTTCTTAATGTGTCCCATACATTGAGTTTGCACACGACTGCTCATTGTGCACTACATGCATGGAAACACATTTTTAGGCGAGATGTGAGAAATGACAGCCTGTACTGCTCATAAGGAGGTGTGGTAAAATGGCAATGTGGAAAATCTGGAGTGAAAATATTGAAAATTCGTGAACTTACGAGCGTGTGTAGGAACAGCGCAACGCATGCTCGTAAAACAGTCATTTGGGGGAATTTTTTTCACCAAATGTTTAACATAGCCATTTTAACATGACTGCTAATGAACAGTGTCACTGTGATTTTCTTAATCTGTCTCGAACATTGATTTCGCACTCCGCCTGCGCCATTGTGCGCTACATGCGCAGAAACACATTTTGGGTGAGGTGTGAGAAATGACAGCTGTACCATTCATAAGGAGGTGTGGTAAAATGGCAATGTTGAAAATCTGGAGTGAACATATTGAAAATTTACAGAATTACAAGTATGCGTCAGAACAACTGGCATGCTCAGAAACAGTTCGAGTTTTTTGGGATGTCACCAACATAGGGTTTTTGGGCCCACCATGAACTACACTGTCGTTTCATAAATTGGTCCGAAAGGTGGTTCCACGCAGTGACCGCAAAATCATCTTTTGGGGCTGATTAACGCCATGACAGTGACAGAATTCTATGAGGTGGGGTCCGAAAAACCCACGTGGAAAATTTGGTGAAAAAATTCCACAAAATGCCTGAGATATGCAGTAAAGTTGAAAAAACCCTATTTATTCCATTATACAGCTTACCGGCATTTCCTCAGTTCGCGGTCGGCTTTGAAGAGTGCAGACGTGTTCCCGGTCAACCGAACATCATCGCGCCGGACTCTGGAGGTAAGTATGGGGTGAGGTGGGGGTGTGGGGAGGTAGATGCATAGAGGGTGGCCGTGGGTGGGGGGAGGTGGGGTCAGGACAGTCTGCGAGGGAAGGTTTTTTTCTTTTAGATGTTTTTTTTTTTTTTTTTTTTACTTGGACGACGCTGGACTTGGACCACGCTGGGGTGGGCTCCCAGCGTGACAGCTGGAAGGCTGTTTGGGGGTGGGGCAGTGGAGCCGGCAGGGATTGGGCACCCCGTCGGCCCATGGGACCTGTTGCCACGCTGGGGTGGGCTCCCAGCATGGCACCCAATAGTCTCGGGAACAGTAGAGCCAGCGGGGATTAGGCACCCCGTCGGCCATACAGGCTGTTGCCATGCTGGGGTGAGCTCCAGCGTGGCACCTGAAACTCTGTTGGGGGGAGGCGCGGCACAGCCGACAGGGATTGGGCACCACCATCAGCTATACAGTGTGTGCGTGGGGGGGAGCACGCAGTATGCGTGCGTGCGTGTGTGTTTGGGGGGGCAGCGCGCATGAGCACGCGATCTTATCGCTGCTCACTGAAGCGTAGCTCTCCCTTTCAACTGTACGGCCACTGCATTTTCAACTGCTGTCACAGACAGCTGCAGCGTTGATTGGAGAACTGCGGCCGTGCCTGCAAACACACTGACTGAATTGGAAGAGGGCTGCCACACCTCCGAAAACTTGGACGATGGCACTATGTTTCTTGCACATGTGTGCAAACAACATAAAAAAACACTCCAACGGAAGGGGCACAAAATACATCTCCCTTCTTCATTGCTGCTCACTGGTCTTGTCACAACAGCTCAGCTCCCCGACCCCAACATGAAAAACCACCAGTCACTCTGATTTCCCGTAGCACAACAACTCTTCCACCAAACTTTGAACAAACCAAAAAAACAGTTTCTTTTTTTCCCCTTTTTTTGCCAGCATCTTTTAGACACGCATTGACATACTGTGGGACAACTTTTGTGTTGTGAGACAGTGCTCATAGTGTGGGATTCTGCATTTCTTTTAATAATACTTGGGTGCTTCTGTGAGAAACATGGGCATGGAGCTACTGTAGGAAAGGTAGCCATAGCAACAACAGGAAGGGAGGGATTCAGTAGTTCTACCTGTGCCACAAAGAATTAGAACTAATAAACTGTGTATAAAACCGATTTTGTGCACATTGATTAGTAGAAGGAGAGAAACCCTTACTACAAGAGGATTGCATACCATATATTTTAGCCGCATTTTTATATATTTTACTTTGTGTAGAGGCACAGGCGGGCTGTAACCCTGAGTAGACACTTCCGGGGCACATAGTATTTTAAGACTCGCTCTCTTGATGTAAATAAGAGGCGAGTGTATAATCGCCACATGTTGATATGCACACCGAGACAAGCATGTCGGTACGTGTCTGCAGGAGCTACAGGAGTAGCAGGCCATAAGAGCATTCAGAATTAGAATACAGGTCTCATAGAAACTGGGTAAGAAAGGAAAGGAATGGGAAAGAGGAAATTGTTTAACCAGGAAAGGCACACTAAGCCAAAGCTTGTTTCCAGGTGCAACCTGGGAGCACAAGGAAGTTAAGTGACTTGCTCAGGGTCACACAGTGTGCAACAAGTGGGAGCTGTGGGATTCAAACCCCCAGTCTCCAGGTTTGCAGTTCAGAGCCTTAAACCACTGCGCTATACTGTCTCTGGGTTAGACTACCATTACAGGGTCTTTTTAAGGCAGGCAACATCACAAAACAAAGAAAGGAAAATATACAAGGCATAAATAACTGGTCTAACTAAATAAAGTGCTCTATAGTGCATTGAAGATGCGTACTATATGCTACTAACTGCTGAATCAACCAGTAAACAAGCTCCAAATCTACAATTCATTACACTGAATAAAGGAGACATATCTCACTTTAGTATAGGTTGGGCTACATACTTTCACATTGTACATCATGGATAATACTATAGTAGCCATAACAAGCATTTGTCAGTGCCAAATGTTTGCTTGCTGGCATTGGCATTGGTAGTGTAGGAGTTAGAGAGATGCATAATAGGAATGGCAGTGAAGTATTGAACTGAAGACAATACCACCACCACCCTGCAGAGACTGACAGGCATTGGGGTGTGCCTTTGGGTCATCAGGCATAATGGCCACGCCATTTCACCATACCCTACCCTGCAGACACCAAGTGTCATGGTGTGCCTTGGGGTCTTTGGCCCTTATACTCACCCCATTTCATAAGGAAATATGGTGAGAAGGGTGCAGTATAGGAGAATGGGGTGAACTTTGGGGCCAAAGAGTCCAAGGCACACCTCGATGCCTGTAACTGGCTGCAGGGTGTGGGTGGAATGGCATGAGTATTACAGGCGACAATCCCAAGTCACACCCCTGATGCCTGCCAGTCTCTACAGAGTGGGGCGTCATGGCCGGAAACCCTAACGCCCCAGGCGTTTGTTGGTATTTTCACTCCAATTTTTCAACATGGGTTTTTTGTGACCCCCACCTCATGAACAGTGGCAACATCAGTTTGTTAGCCAAAAGCTGATTTTGCACAGTGACTACGCCATTTGGCACCACAGGGGCGAAAACACATTTCGAACAGGATGTGAAAAATGACAGCTGTACTGTTCATGAGGAGGTGTAAAAATTGGCAATGTTGAAAATCTGGAGTGAAAATATAAAAAAATGGTGGTCACGAGCGTGCATAAAAACTGCGCAACGCACATCCGTAATGTAATTAGTTTGGGGATTGTTTACAGCAGATTGTCAACAGAGGCATTTTGAGACCTCCACTCATGAACAGTGTCACTGTGATTTTCTTAATGTGTCCCGAACACTGATTTCCCACAGCGACTATGCAGTTCTAGCCGGAAGTGCGAAACACATTTCGCCAGGGTGTGAAAAATGACACTTTACTGTTCATAAGAAGGTGTGGAAAAATGCCAGTGTAGAAAATCTGGACTGAAAATATTACAAATTCGTGAACTTACGAGGGTGCATGGAAACTGCGCAATGCACGCTCATAACACAGTCATTTTATGGACTTTTGTCACCAAATTTTCAACATAGCCTGTTTAAGACCTCTGCTCATGAACAGTGTCACTGTAATTTTCTTAATCTGTCCCGAACATTGATTTCGCACACCAACCGCGCCATTGTGCGCTACATGCACGAAAACACATTTTGGGCAAGATAAGAAAAATGACAGCGTGTACTGCTCATAAGGAGGTGTGGTAAAATGGCAATGTTGAAAATCTGGAGTGAAAATATAAAATTTGGAGTTACGAAAGGCATGTAGGAACTGCACAACGCACTGAAAGAAATCATTTTTGGGAATTTTTCACCAAATTTTCAACATAGGGTTTTGGGGGGCCTACCTACTGTTGTTTCATTACTCTGTCCCAAAAGGTGGTTCCATGCAGTGACCGCGAAATCACCTTTCAGGACTGAATAACAAAAAGACAGTGACTGAGTTCATGAGGTGGGGCCCCAAGAACCCCATGTTGAAAATTTGGTGAAAAGATTCCCCAAAATGGCAGAGATACGCACCAAAGTTGAAAAAAAACATTTATGCCATTATACAGCTTACCGGCATTTCTTCAGTTCGCAGTCGGCTTTGAAGAGTGCAGACGGTTCTGTCCACGAGATTGTCGCGCTGGGCTCCGGAGGTAAGTATGGGGGTGGAGGGGTTGTGGGGAGGGATGCCAGGTGGGGTATGGGTTGGGGAAGGGGGCAGACTGTCAACGAGGGACCTTTTTTTTTTTTTACAGGTGTCTTTTTTTTTCCTTTTAGAAGATGACATGGAACTTTTGCCATGTTGGGAGGGCTCCCAGCATGGCAGCTGGAAGTTTATTTTTTGGGGGTACAGTGGGGCCGACAGGTTGGTGCCCCGTTGGCCTACACAGATGTTTGCCATGTTGGGGGCATGCCCAGCTGGCAACTGTGTCTTTTTTTTGGGAGTGGAGCCGACGGGGAAATGGGCACCCCTGGCCTTACATGTGGACTTTTGCCACTCTGGGGTGGGCTCCCAGCATGGCACCTGGAAATCTGTTTTGGGGGGCAGCAGAGCCGACGGGGGATTGAGCACCCCGTCGGCTGTACGGGGGGAGGCGCATGAGCATGCTAGGGTTGGCTCCCAGCATGCAACGTAGGTGTTCGGGGGGACGAACTGTCTATGACAGTTCAGATGCAGTTACCACTGCTGACTGTGTCGGTGTTTTCCTCAGAACTGTACGCCACTGCATCTGAATGGCTGTCATAGACAGCTCAGACATTCATTGTCGCGGTGCAGCCGTGCCTGCAAAAGGGAGCAGGGCATTGGAAGTGGGGGAGGCACACCTATGAAAACTCGTATGGTGGCACTATATTTCTTGCACATGCGTGCAAGCAAACATAAAATGGAAACCTGGGAATTCAATGCTGTCAGTGTGACAAATTTGTAATTGTAGCATGCAAAGACTTTGGTCCATTTACGCGTACACAATGTAAGGAACTCAGAGAGTTAAAATCAGAAATATGTGGACTAGAACTAGAAATAAAAAAAGTAAAAAGTAAAACAGAAAAAGCCAGTCTATCAAAGGAAGGCGATATAGAACCGACAGAATCAGCAAGTGAAAGTATAGGTAAATAATTAAGAGACAGTGAAGACAACAATAAATGGTGTCATGTAAACAGCAGTGAAGATCATAAGAAAAAAAGGAAAGATAAGAGAGAAAGAGAATTTACCCTAGAGTTACAAAATCAATATGCTGCATTACTAAACTTGATGGACAGTATGGAAGAACAGGCAACTATGGTAATGGATCAGGAAGTGACTAAAGACAGTAATAACGAGCAAACTTCAGATGCAAATAAAGAGAGCACAAACAATGTTCCAAGACAAGTCTTTTTTTTTAGGGGATTTAAAGAGCAAATATACTGACCGTCATACAAGAAAGGGAGATAAAGAACATATTGCAAGTTGCAGCTTCTCCGGTGCCACTATCAAGGACATAGGGGACATGATACCAAATATATTAAAACCTGCAGGGGAAAAGCCTTTAGTACTAATACATGCTGGAAAAAATAACTTAAAATACAACATATAAATGATATAATGAAAGAATATGAACAAATATATCAGGATATAAAAAACAGAGGTGGCGAGATTATTATATCAGAAAGTCTGCCTGTTCAGCGTGCTACATATAGTTGGACAGCAAGGATAAAGGCAATAAATAACAATTTGAGGAAATGGTGCCTAAAAGAAAATATCAGGTGCATAAAAACGTGGAAAATATTTGTTGGGAGATATGACCTTTTTGGTTTTGATGGCTTGCACCTCAGCAGAAAGGGCAGCAAGGTATTGGCTGACACTCTCTGTCAAGAAATATTACAAGTTAATTTAAACTAAAGAAACTGGGGAGAGGGATCACTGATTCTAAATCACATTTCAAAAAATCAGACTATGCTGAACAAATGTGTAATAACACCTACTGCACAAAAGAGAAACAGGAAGGAAATAAAACCGGTAAAACTGAGATCAAGGTACTGATAGCTAATGCATTGATCGGGAGAAGGGCGGGGTAAATGGAGAAAATGACAAAGGCAGTAGGGACAGGGATGGGACAAAAAGGGGTAAGGCCATCAAGAAATGGAGGGTAATGAGTCCCAATGCCCATAGTCTGGGCAACAAGCTCCCTGAACTGGTGGCCTTGATGGAAGAGGGATGCCTGGATATCGTAGCAGTCACAGAAACATGGTACACAGAGAACCATTACTGGATGTTAACATACCAGGGTACACAACCTACAGGAGAGACAGGGAGGGCAGAAAAGGGGGAGGAGTAGCTCTCTATGTAAGGGAAGGGATAAAAGCAACAGAACAAAAGAGTAAACAGGGAGGAGAGGAGGCACTGTGGGTCACTTTAGAGACTGGAAATGGCACCACAATTTGCATAGGGGTTGTATACAGACCCCCATGTCAGGGAGAGGGAATAGACAAGGATATGATAGAAGGCATCCTTAGGATGGCAGAGAAAGGGGAGATACTGTTGATGGGGGACCTGAATATGTCAGATGTTAACTGGAGCACCATTGCCACAGTCACATCCAAGAGCAGGGCCATTCTCAATGCCCTACGGGGGCATGCCTCAGACAGCTAGTTTTGGAACCCACTCATGAGGGAGCAATCTTAGACCTCGTACTCTCAAATGGGGACAGTGAGAGGATCTCAGATCTAGAAGTGGGTAGCCATCTGGGAACAAGTGACCACCAAACAGTGTGGTTCACGATAAACCCAGCTACAGAGTCAAGCCATACAAAAGTGAGGGTACTGGACTTCAGGAGGGCTGACTTTGGCAAGATGGGAGAGTGCATTAGAAAAGCACTAGCAAACAGGCTAAAAGGAGGGGTGGAGCAACAATGGGGAAACATCAAAACTGCCATCACAGAGGCAACAAGCCTTTGTGTGAAGCAAATAAACAAATCAAAATGAAAGAAAAAGCCACTATGGTTCTCAAAAGAGGTGGCGGGGAAGGTTAGGGAGAAAAAGACAGCATTTAGGAAGTATAAGGAAACACAGAAGGAGCAGGAATTGTACCAGTTAAGGCAGAAGGAAGCAGGGAGAGAAGTCAGAATAGCAAAGGCCCAAACTGAAGAAAAGATAGCCAACTCGGTTAAGAAGGGGGATAAAACATTTTATATGTACATCAGCGAGCGTAGAAAGACAAAGGGAGGGATAGTGAGGCTGAATAGAAAGGACGGTGTGTGGGCAGAGAGGGACAGTGAAAAAGCAGGGATACTGAACGAATACTTGTGATCAGTATTTTACAAAAGAGGAGGAGGGGGAGGTGCTTAATCCAATTAACAGAAGCACTCTGGATGGGGGGGGGGGGTCGATTCCAGTCCTTTCACTGAAGGTGGATAAAGCAATGGGGCCTGACGGAATTCACCCCAGAATTCTAAAAGAATTAAGGGGAGAACTAGTAACACCACTGACTATCCTTTTTAACAACTCATGGGAGGATGGTGTGGTACCTGACGACTGCAGGAAGGCGGATGTGATTCCCCTTCACAAAAGTGGGAGCAAGACAGAGGCAGGAAACTACAGACCTGTCAGTTTGACCTCTGTGGTAGGGAAAGTGATGGAATCACATCTGAAAGAAAGAATTGTTGAGTACCTAGATGCCAGTGGGGCACAGGACCCAAGGCAGCATGGGTTCACAGCGGGAAGGTCATAGCAGATGAATCTAATTGATTTCTTTGACTGGGTGACCAAAGTAGTAGACCAGGGAGGGGCTGTGGACATGGCTTACCTCAACTTTAACAAGGCATTTGACACAGTCCCACCCAAAAGATTAATAATCAAATTAACCAGTCTGGGAGTGGGTCCCAGGGTGGTAGCCTGGGTAAAATATTGGCTGGACAACAGGACACAGACGGTAATTGTAAATGGAGTCCACTCTGAAGAAAGCAGGGTTACTAGTGGGGTACAGCAGGGTTCAGTACTGGGTCCAGTCCTTTTTAATGTCTTTATAAGTGACATTGCAGAGGGACTGGAAGGAAAAGTATGCCTCTTTGCAGATGACACAAAGATCTGCAACAGGGTTGATACACAAGGAGGCGTGGAAAGGATGAGAAAGGACTTGGCAAGTTGGAGGAATGGTCAGAAGTATGGCAGCCTGGATTCAATGCAAAGAAGTGCAAAATAATGCACCTGGGAAACAGAAACCCAGGGGAAGAGTACACAATGGGGGGAGGTAGTAATAACAACAAAAATGGAAAGGGACCTGGGGGTAATCATATCAGATGACTTTAAGGTTGGCAAGCAATGGGAGAAGGAAGTAGGGAGGGCTGGGGGGATAGTGGGATGTATAGGGAGAGGCATCAGCAGCAGGAAACAGGAAGTTGTTATCCCTCTGTACAGACAGTTGGTGAGACCCCATCTGGAGTACTGCGTCCAGTTCTGGAGACCCCATCTCCGCAGGGACGTAGACAGGATGGAGGCAGTCCAGAGGAGGGCAACTAAAATGGTGCAGGGCCTACAAGAGAAGTCATACGAGGAGAGACTAAAGGAGCTTAATATGTATACCCTTGAGGAAAGGAGGGAAAGGGGGGACACGACAGAAACGTTTAAGTACCTCAGTGGAATCAACAAAGTCCAAGAGGGTAGCATCTTTCAGAAAAACAGATGTGCAAGAACAAGGGGACACAATTTGAAGATAGAGGGGGACGGCTCAGGGGCAATGTGAGGAAGTATTTTTCACAGAGAGGGTGGTGAACGCATGGAACAGCCTTCCTGAGGAGGCTGTGGGGTCTAAAACTGTGGGAGAATTCAAGAATGCATGGGACAGGCATAAGGCAATTCTTGTGGGGGGGGGGCAGGAGGAAATAGGTTGTTGGTTAACTAGGATCTGCAGCTTATCCTGTAGGTAGGGAAATGGGCAGACTAGGTGGGCCAAGCCATTCACTGCCATCAAAGTCTGTGTTTCTATGCAAGAAGCTTAGTAAATAAGATGAAATAACTATATCTACTGTTAAAAATGGAAGACATAGGAATTTGTGCAATATCTGTGACAGTGTGGCAGGATAAAGATTAGGGTCAAAATATTCCCGGTTATACCACATTTAATGTAAATTGTATCTATAAGAGAGGCGGGGGTTGCCCTCTCTAGTAAGGATACCATTAACACACAAAACAAACAGAATTAGATAAAGGAGCAAATGTTGAACAGGTTTGGGTTAAGATACTGCAATCAGGAAATAAAAAAATCACTCTAGGAGCTTGCTATAGGGCACCCACTTTTGAGGGCTGATGATAACACAGAGTTGCTTGATGTTATTAATAGAATCGAATTAAGTGGTAGAACCCTAATAATGGGTGATTTTTAACTTACCCAATATCAACGGTTACAGTCCATCCAGAACAGCTGATTTTGAGACTAGGTTAAAAGATATTCTAATTACAAATAATCTAAAGCAATGTGTACAGCGAAATACGAGAGGGGAAAGTACGTTGGACCTTGTTTTTGGTAACATGGATGATGACATCAGTACATGCATAGTCAGAGAACCACTGAGTTCAAGTGACCATAATAAGGAATAACTAAAAGTAGATGTTTAAACAGGGCCAATTTCCAGGAAATGAGAATTGTTTTTACAAAACTGGAACTGGAAAACTGAATTATCAAATCTAGATGTACACAAAACATGGGAAAACATTTAAAGTACTCTGGAACACTGTATAGAAATGTTTATACCACTAAGGATTAAATATAACCAAAGTGGAATAATTCCTTCATGGTTTAACAGTAAAATTAAAAAGACTATAAGAAGGAGAAAAAAAGCCTATATGAAATACAAAAAAAATCCTACACCTTATAAATGTAACATATTTAAGGAAAAAGAGAAGGACTGTAAGACCTCTATTAAAAGGGCAAAGCAAAATGAGGAGGTAAACATTGTAAAAAAAGCCAAAAACAACAAAAAGGCATTTTTTTCTGTTATATAAATAATCAAAGAAGTACAATGCACAAAATTACTAGCTTAATGAATGACATACAATTTATTAATAAGGATGTTTTGATAATAGTGGAGATATAGTAGAACTTAGTATCATTTGTGTGTTGATTTATGCTATTTTATATTAAATTAGTAATTGAGTTTCATTATATATATGTGTGTATATATACACACACATATATTGAACATTGTTGGTTTCAAGCAATTCTGTTGTCTAGTGTGATGTTTATCTGCATATACAGTGGCGTGAAAAAGTATTTGCCCCCTTCCTGATTTTCTCTATTATTGCATATTTGTCACACTGGATGTTTTCAGGTCTTTAGAGAAAATGTAATATTAGATAAAGGGAACCTGAGTGAACAAATAACACTTGTTTTTTTTTTTAATTTCACTGATTTAATGAAAAAAAGTTAACCAACACCAACTGGCACTGTGTGAAAAAGTAATTGCCCCCTTACACTTAATAACTGGTTATGCCACATTTAGCTGCAATGACTGCAACCAAACACTTCCTATAATTCAATATCAGTCTTTCACATCGCTGTGGAGGAATTTTAACCCACTCTTCCTCGCAGAACTGCTTTAATTCAGTAACATTTGGTAGGTTTTCGAGCATGAACTGCTCGTTCAGGTCCTGCCACAGCATCTCTATTGGGTTTAAGTCTGGACTTTGACTAGGCCACTCCAAAACTTTAATTTTACTTCTTTTAGCCATTCTGATGTGGACTTGCTTTTGTGTTTTGGATCATTGTCTTGCTACATGACCTAACTACGCTTCAGCTTCAGCTGAGACGGAAGAATGACTGGACATTCTCCTTAAGAATTTTCTGGTACAGAGCAGAATTCATGGTTCCTTTAATTATGGCAAGTCATCCAGGTCCATAGGCAGCAAAGCATCCCCACACCATCACACTACCACCACCCTGTTTGACTGTTGGTATGGTGTTCTTACTGTGGAATGCTGTGTTTGCTTTACACGAGACATTATGGGATCTATGTTGTCCAAAAAGTTCCACTTTGGACTCATCTGTCCATAGAACATTTTCCCAAAAGGCTTGTGGATCATCCAGGTGCTTCTTGGCAAATGAGAGACGAGCATTTATGTTCTTCTTGGTTAGCAGTGGTTTCCGCCTTGCTACTCTCACATGAAGCCCATTTTTGCCCAGTCTCTTTCTGATTGTGGAGTCATGAACACTGACCTTAGCTGAGGCAAGAGTAGCCTGCAGTTCTTTGGATGTTGTTTTAGGATCCTTTGAGACTTCTTGGATGATTTTACACTGCGCCCTTGGAGTAATTTTGGCAAGCCGCCCACTCCTGGGAAGGTTCACTACTGTTCCAAGTGTTCTCCATTTGGAGATTATGGCTCTCACTGTGGTTCGATGGAGTCCCAGAGCCTTAGAAATAGCTTTGTAACCCTTTCCAGACTGATAGAGGGCAACAAATTTTTTTCTGATCTTTTCAGGAACTTCCTTTGATCATGGCATAATGTGCTTGTTGAATCTTTGTGCTGGCAACGTGACTCTGATGGTAAGGGCCAAAATAAGTGAGGTTTATATTGAGCAGGGCTGGCTGTAATCAAGCCTGGCTGTGTTCAATCAGCTGACTCTAATTATCCCTTTAATTGGGTTGATTTAACTAGGGGGCAATTACTTTTTCACACAGTGCCAGTTGGTGTTGGTTAACTTTTTTCATTAAATAAATGAAATAAGTAAAAAAAAAAAGTGTTATTTGTTCACTCAGGTTCCCTTTATCTAATATTATATTTTGTCTAAAGACCTGAAAACATCCAGTGTGACAAATATGCAATAATAGAGAAAATCAGGAAGGGGGCAAATACTTTTTCACGCCACTGTATGTTAGTAATGAGGTTGTTCTGTACTTCTTTATTCAAAATAAAAATTTCATTGACAAAAAAAGAAAAAGATAAAAAACTAATCACAGATGAGCAGGTTATAGTGGATGCATTCAGCAGTCACTTTCTGAGTATAAATCAACATAACGATAAGTTCAAAAGTAACATAGAACTATCTGTAAGTGAAAATAGAGAAGCTATCGCTATAGAGTCTCATAATATTATAGATAAGCTAAAACAACTAGAATTTAACAAATCTCCAGGACCCGCCAGTTTGCATCCATGGTTGTTGAGGGAGATGGCGGAGGAAGTGGCTGGACCACTGACTAATTTATGTAATTGATTGTTAGAGGAAGGGGATGTTCCAAAAGATTGGAGAACCACAAACATGATACCATTATTTAAGAAGGGAGCTAGAAGCGACATAAAAAAAAAAATACAGACCTATTAGTTTGACTTGTATTATAAGTAAAATATTAGAGGATCACATAAAAGGGTTACTTGAAAAACATGTAGGTGAAACTGATCAAATCGATATGACACAAAATGGATTCGTATCTAAAAGATCTTGTCAGATGAACCTCATAAAATGTTTTGACCGTGTTGGTAAGGCTTTGGATGAGTGACTGTCAGTTGACGTAGTATATTTGGATTTTTCCAAGGCCTTTGACCTTGTACCACGTAAGGAATTAATAGACAGATTAAAGGAAATAAGTGTTGACCGAAAAATTGTTAGATGGATTGCATTATGGTTAACGAATACAGAACAGCGTGTATGCATTAGAGGATTTGCATCTAAGTAGGGTGATGTTACAAGTGGAGTCCCGCAGGGGTCAGTGTGTTGGGTCCGACTCTGTTTAATGTTTTTATATCATCACTTCAAGTGTCAGAGAGATCATGGATGTGTAGATTTGCAGATGATAGTAAGATTGGGGCAATAATAAATAATGCTAAGGATATGGATATCACCCATGGTAAATTGCATCAAATTGGACAATGTACATTGGAACATAGGATGGCTTTCAATATCGATAAATGCAGTGTGATGCACTTTGGGAAAATAAATGGTTGTCATACATACTATTTAAGTGGAAAAGAGTTAGAAACAGTTGATAATGAAAAAGTCTTGGTGTTCTATTTAATAAAGACTTTTCATTTCACCATCATGTTACAGATGTAACTAAGAAAGCAAATAGAATGTTGAATTGCATACTCAGGAATATCCATAGCAGAAGCAGTACACTTCTAATGCCATTGTATGTTTCAGTGGTTCAACCGTTAACGGAGTATTGTACTAAGTTTTAGAGCCCGTAACATAAGGGAGATATTAAACGTTTGGAGGGTGTACAAAGAAGGGCAACCAGAGAAATATATATATACTTCAGCACCTAAATTATGAGCATAGATTACAAGAGATGGGAATGTTTACTTTGGAGTATAGAAGGTTGAGAGGAGATCTATGTCTGATATACTCGGCATTCAAAAACAGGGATCTTTGGAAATGTTTAGGGCTGGGAATGAGGCTGTGTAATAGAATAAATAGGGGGCATAATTACCAACTTAGAGGCAAAACATAAAAAACAAACAAAAGAGGAGCCGGCCCGGTGGCGCTGAGGGTTGAGGCGCTGTACGCCACACCTTGTACCATGCCAGCTACCCGTGTTCAGGAACAAGCACGGCTGTCGGGGGTCGGCAGGGGAGGGAGAGGACTGAGCATCCAGAGGACTGCTCTCCTCTCCCGGGGAGGGAGGACTGGCACTCCTGCCGAATGACTACTCCAAGGTGGAGGCCAGAGGGTAGTGCGAATCAGAGGGGCCAGATGCAGGAAGGATGCTGTGGGACTTCTGTGGATGCGTGCATGCCTCTACTTGCACATGTCCTGCGTGTGTGCCCTAGTGACGAGGACGTGAGAAAAAGAGGAAAAACACCTCCGGCTGCAAGATGACGCACTCAACCTCCGTGAGAGGCCCGCACCCGACTATCAGGCAGGGGTGGCACATTCCAGTGATACCGGGTGACGGGGCTGAGGGGTCAGTCAGAAGGGGGCAGCCAGGGGCAGAAGGAGGATAAAGTGTCTATAAAGCCCCCCCCCCCAAAAAAAAGAGGGGAGGTGGATAAATCAAAGGGTGATGACTCACTGGAATGATTTGCCAGAGGATGTGGTAAATAGTGAAACCATGGATACTTTTAAAAAGAGAGTAGATCATTACATGAGAAGTATTTAAATCCGTTGAAAAATGGCGAGTCTTCTTGGCAAAAGCTATAGACTCGAAACTGTCCTATGAGTCCTATGTTTCCCTCAGCGTATTCCCACCATCACGGCAACGAGTCAGCCGCACTCGCGTTCGGTCATAAAACCCACTCCCTCTCGTGGCTCATAAATTAATAGTAAGCTCACCGCAAAACTCACATTCTCTTCCCAGGTCCTCGGCACCACTACGCAGAATGGAAAACCAGGCACCGAAAGCGGGATCAACCAAATGCCTTTCATCATATATGAATAAAATCAAAAACAATAATAAAGCCACTTCTGCCTTCACATAATAGTAACGGACGCCTGTTAGAAGTAATGCAGGCTTGCTCTCTCGCTTGGTCCGTGTTACACGACAGGCAGAAGCAACCACATTAAAAAAAAGATTTTAATTACAATAAAAAAAAAATGAACACAGGAAAAAAAGGCAAACAAAAATATCACCACAGTGGCTCTCTACCTCTCACTAAGCGAGAAGCAGAGCCGCCATGTTTTCAAAACTCTCCAGCCCTCCCACACAGTAAGAAACAGCCAATGAAAACCTCGTCCTTACTTGGGACATCAGCTCCACGGCAACCGTGCCAGCTACCGTAGAAACCTGCCCAATCTTGAGCAGAAATACAAAAAATAATCCCAATAACTTTCTCAAAATTAATACTTAAACTGTAATAAAAACAAATCAAAAAGCATCCCAAAGACTCCATTCCTATTGCATAAATTGGATATGCAACGGAACACTTGTGGAATACATATTTTATGTGCACTCGAGCAGTTTGACCACGGACACCTCACTTGTGACTTACAGTACTCATGAGGTTATCCAAGGTCAGACTGCTGTTGTGCACATAAATCATGTATTCCACTCATTTCCATTTTATATCCCCTATATATCCTGCACTAATTAAACAATTACAACTGTATACCTGAATTAAACAGTTACAGCTATATACCTACACCAATTAAAGCTATGTACCTAATCAAATGATTAATGGGACAATACTGATAACACAGCTAGCACATCTTTAGGAAGCTAGCCAAACCAGTTAACAAGCTGCAAAAGATCCTGGAAAAAGAGACACAACCCCCAACCCAGAAATCTTCCAAACTCCTATCTGTACTACTACACACAATTCCTCCTTGCTGCAAGAGACCTTCAGGTGCCATAACGTGATTGCAAATGCGCTCTACAGCAATAACCATTCTAACATATTATATTCAGTAAACAATGGGTAAGAGTGGAACACTCAGTATACCCATCTTGGGAAGATTGGGCAAAGCCACTCGCCCTTCGGGTTCATGGCTTTATAGCCCTAATTAGCCCCCTCAATGTATCTACATCCTAGTAAACCACCCTTACCCGTAATTTATATGTGTGTGTGTATATATATATACATGTATATATGAAGATGCATATACTATACATGTGTTTGTGTGTTACTGCCCACCTATATATACTGTACATGTGTTGTGTGTTATTGCCTACCTGTTTATACAAGTGTCTGTGTGTTTTCAGGTTTCCAATTTACAGAGGAAGCTGGCAGACCTAGAGACCGAGTTTCAGGTTCATGAGAAGGACCTTTTAGACCAACTAGAGGAGAGTCGTGGCAACGAGAAGAAATATCATGACAACATCCGTAACCTGGAGCTCAAACTGCAGCATGCCAATGGGGAAGTTGAGGAGATGAAGCTGCAGCTCAGTGCAATGGAAGGGCGCATGCAAGGCCTGGAATCAGAGCTAGCCAAGACTGAAGGCACTAAGAGAGACCTGGAGTACAAGCTGAGCAGCCTCTACTCAACTCTACGTCGCACCCTGGGGATCAGTCGCTCAGGGCGAGCACCGAGCCTTAGACTCCGTGAACGCAGCCCTTCCCCTCGAAGACCGCTCTCCCCAACAAAAGGTGATGCTCTGCTCAAAGAGAAGGGGTGGAATGATTTCTAGCACTAATGGAATTCTTATTCCTTGTACAGTCAAGGGATATTCTTGGTTTTCTGCCCACTCCCTGGAGTACACCGCTGTCATAGACATCAGAACATGCACCCACACTCGGTGTGTGCATTGACGACAAAAGCATCTTCTGCCTTCCAGAATGGTCCCAACTGCACCACCTCCTTTGCGGTGCACCTCTTTTTGTCGACACCCCGACAACGAAACAGGAAAAAAGACCATTCCGGCGACATTTGCGGTAATGGTCCTTTTTCTGTGTTTTGCTTTCCCCCAGTGTTCTGCCCCCTCCCCGGACCAACTCTGACCTGGAGTTGGAATCCTAAGGTCAGGGTGTGGGGGCACAGAAAACACCACCCGGCAAGGCGGCACAATGCCTGCGTCGGTATTGTACCGGCACTGTGGGGGAGGTCGGTATTGTCGCTGTCGACCAAACTTGGTGCTTCCCCTCCTTTGTTTACCCAGGAAGTGGTATCTCAAGGGGCACCTGTTACCCACTGTTCCTGGAGGAAGGGAGCACCCCATTTTATCCTCATCCTTCCTCCCTTAACAACCTTAAAGAGCTACTAATGCTTCAAAGAAAACTTTAAAAAGCATAATAATTAGGTTAAATTATGCCTGCATTCCATTTATAGTGTATATGTTTCTCCGTCTCATTATTTATTACTAAGGAAATTTGCATGAATATATTATCTTGAACGCTTAGAGTTTCTTTAGAGTCTGTCTGCCTTTATCCCTGCTTCATGTCATAATCCTCTGTTGTGACGTCACAATCTGTTGCCATGGAAGTAACTGTGATATCACAAGCAGTGCTCAGTGACTTCAAGTAGGGAGAAAGCAGCAGGCATAGACAAACTTCAGGAGCCAAGATCCTGTTTGTGTACAGATGACCTCAGCAATGAATAATGGGGAGGAGGAATACAGCACTAATGGGAAATACAAGCTGGACTGTGTCTGAATATTAGGTTTTGTTAAAGTTCTCCTGAACATGTCACCAGCTCTTTAACTCTTCCATTGCACTGACTGGTCTGTATTTAAACCCCATTTATAATCTAGTAGTTTGTATAAACATGCATATTAATTATGTGCTGATGACATGTTACTATTTCAAATAAGTACATCTCTATTTTGTTGTTGTTGTGAGAAGATTTATTTTGATTTTACATTTTAGCACAACCAAGTTCTGGAGAGGTCTTGTTATTTACAAATGGTTTTGTCAGTGGCCAGCAGTAATCTAGTGTGCTACCATGCCAGTGACCTGATCTCAAGAGCAAGTCCAAGTGCTGCCAGGAGAAGGTGGCCTTGACCGTGAGCATCACCAATGGGATCACTTCTCTGACCTGAGGAGGTTGTGAACTACGCCTGCGACATCAGTGATTACTGTGGTGGCGCAAGGGAGGTGCAGCTTTGTCCTCAAGGAACACCCCATGTGGGTGTGGCCATAGTGAGGCACTATGCAGTGCCATGGAGAGGAAAAGTTTAAAGTGAGAAAAGGAGAGTAAAGCCCCCCCCCCCCAGTGATGAATCAGTGACAATTCCCCCACCCGACTCTCATGCCCCATGTCTTCAGTCAGTAATGGGGCTGGAGGTCCTGTTGGAGGGCTGGCTTTGCCTGATTCAAATTCCTTTTGTACTCATTTATGACGAGTATTTTTTATTTTTTTTAATTTTGCTTCTTTTTCCTGCCTGCGGCCGCTAGAGCATCTGCCCAGTAACGGACCCTTGTGTTTCCACTTCCATATCGGCCTCAGCTCCCCCGACATCCCCGGCTTACCCCTCCAAGGGCGGGGTTGCAGCACAGGGCCTATGCCGCAATTGTGGGACTGGATCGGGGAGCCGGCCTGGAAGCTAATCAAAGCCAAGGGCAGGCTTCATCCGTGGCAGCTGCAAGCATGATTTTATATTGCTGCTGGGGTGAGGACATGCAATGATGTCCTCGTCCTTCGCCCTCTCAGATTAGGCGCGGTGCTTGCGATTCCCCGGCCTCCACCAGGAGTCATACATTCGCGGACACTCTCGGCCCCGGAGAAGGAGAGCAGCCCTGAGGGCACTCGATCCTTCTCCCCAGCTGGCCCTCCGGCTTCCCAGGTCTATTCCTGAACCCGAGTCGCTAGTGTCGCAAGTGGAAATCCAACCGCTGTGCCGGCGAGCCAGACTATTTATGAAGAGTGTTGTTCTAGGATCACGGATTCAGTTCACTATCCACACATAGGCAGTCTTCCTGGAGACAGTTGAGTCATCAGAAAGTCTACAGGCTAAGCTGCTCCCACCACCCTGGTGGTATATCCTCCAGCTCCGCCTAGTGACTTCAGATCTTTCTTTCTGCTGGAAGGGACAGGTCTCCTCCTCCTTCACAGCTCTGCATCCGTAGTAGGATTTCAAGTTTGGAAGTACAATTTTGTTGGCAAATTTCAACCAATTAAAGTTGGTTTTCAGTTTCACAGTTTCTTCTGCATCTTCCAACTTCACTCCGTTGATTGATTATGATGAAAAGGCAGAAACCAGACTGCAAATCCTGTGTTTAGTGGAGGCAGAACATGTCAGTCATTTATCCGCACGACATGTGTCTGTTGCTAAGACGCACAGCATAGCAACGACAGTTGTTCCAAATGCCATGTCATACTGCCAGTGTTCATCGAGGAACAGAAAGTCAGGCTGGCTCTAGGTAGTTCACAGGATCACAAATCAGCCTCAGTGGCTACGGGCTCCACTGCTCAGTTAGTTGTCCTCAAAGAAGTAGCAGCGATTGGGTCTCGGTGCTGTTCTCAGAAGGGGCCAGCATTAAAGGGCTCTTGGAAGAGATGTGTATGGCCCTTCAGACCTTCAAGTTGAACCCTTCTCACCCCAGCAAGAAGCACATTCACCACAAGTCCTGGGATTGGGAAGGATCAGGCTCTTCCCACTCCTTCGACTCCCTGATTGCTTGACTTTGGTTGAGCTTCCTCAGGTGGAGGGCCAGGTCAAGGTTCCTTCAGTAACCCTGACAGACCTTTCAACCTTGACTCTGGTCAAGCAAGTGGTCAAGCTTTTTCTCAATCTGGTTGACCAGTTTTGGGATGAGGTCAATGAGAAGTCGATCTCCCAGACCCTGGTGCTCCCTCTCCTCACCCAGGAGGATGAGGACCGGTCGGTACTCCTGGCCAAGTTGTCTTGGGAGCTCCACCACTGGCAGTCATGCATCCTAAACCAAATTTGGTCATGCTGCCCAAGCAGGTTGTCTTTTTTGAGCCCTCCAGATGATACCATTTGATATAGGTCCTCTGCCCAATGATCGAGGTTGAGGCATCGCTTGCGTTCTCACTTGAATGGGAGGCATCGCTCTCAAAGCTCTACGACCTTCTTATCTTTAAATGAATAGAAGCATCAACAGAATATGCATCGATACTATGAGAAGCTCATTTGGCAGCAGTGGACCACTGCAGGTGGGGGAAGAGTCTCTGCTCCTGGGGCCGATGGTCCCCTGGTCACTCCCGTGTCGGACCACCAGACTCAGCAGACCATGCCATCTGCATTTCCTCCACTTCAGCAAGAGCCATCTCCAACACAGCCATGGTTTGGTACTCCTACCAAGGAGTCCCGCCCTGGCTTGCCAGGCTGACTGGGTGTGAAGATCACCCAGAAAGAAAGTCCTCAAGTGGCCCATGGTGGGAAGAGGTCAAAAGTCCTTTTCAAAGAATCTTTGGACTTGGAAGGCGAGTTGTCAGTGGCCTCAACCAGCACTGAACAGTCTGACCAGGAATCCTTAGAGGATCAATCCACAGTGGTATCCAGTGATAAGGGCGCTCGCTATTGAGCACACACAAAAAGGGCGACTCGGTAACGGCACCTTATCGGATGGCTACTGGATGGGGTGGGCAACTGCAGGTATAGCGACATCCTGTTGCTATATAGCTATACACACACTACTACACGCGCAGGGGGGTGAGCACTGCAGAATGGAAGGGAGGGTTTGTGTGACATTGTGGCGACGGGCTGCCAAGCTGCCTTGTGGTGTGGTGGGTGGGTCGCAGGCTTCAGCTACGAGGATGCTGGGTTTGGGTCTGGGTGTGCATGCATTTTGTTGCGCCTGGCCTGAATTTTTTATTATTGTTGCACCCCAACATGCACCCCGAGTTGAGAATCCTTTAGCAGTGGGGTGTGAGAGCATGCCCCCATAAATGTAAAAATGTAAGTCCCTGGCATCCTTTTGCCATGCGCCGGGGTATACATCAGCGAAACTGATTTTCGCTAATGTACATTCGCTGTAACAGCGGTCGCCTTTGTGCAATTGCCGTTATCACATAGAACCATCTGCAGCATTCATGCCCACATCTTTTGCAGCCTTTCTCCAGCTTATTTCAGAGTCAATGAATGTGCCCTTGGAGCCAGTACAAAAAGGTGCTAAATACCCATTCACTGATATCCTTGATAGGGGTAATTTCCTGTGGGTCACCTTCTCTTTGGCTGAGGCCATTTTTGTCACCTACCCTGGAGGTTTTGCAGTATCCAGCATCCTGCCTGGCACCATCGACCTGGATGGTCTGCACATATGTGGTACCTTTAGGCACCTTTTCAGGTTTTTCTGACCACCACTCAGCAGAGGGCCTGGTTTTGAATTTGGTCTTTCACAAGTCCAAAGGCATAGGTGACATGGACAATCCTCCTGACAAGGAGTCCAAGACGATTGGCTGTGCAGCCAAAAGGGTGTACACAGCCCCTTCCCTGGGTCTCCAACAGCCCAGCTACTCTGTCATGATGGGTAATTTTGGTCATTCCCTTTTTGGGATCATTGGATTTCTCCTCCTTATGCTCTTCACTGATAGGCAGCAGGCAGCCCAGATGCTCAGACCAGTTGCTGGTAAACACCAGCTACAGATGACCTTGGACATGTGTGATTCTTGTGCCTGTGCCATGGCTACAGTCGGCCATATGCATCACACTATAGGGTCTGGTGGAGGCTGTCCATGTTCACTATAGTACACTGTAGTGTAGCATGAGAGAGGTTCTGCACTTCTGAGGTGCCGTCTTTCGGATGAGATTAAACCGAGGTCCCATCTGCCTGGATTGGTGGTAGTTCAGGTGGATGTTAAAGATCCCATGGCACTTATCGAAAATAGTAGGGGAATTTCTCCGGTGTCCTGGCCAAATTTCCCTCATTCACTAAAAATACCACCAACAGCTTAATCTGGTTCAAATTCAGTTGCTTACCATCTGTATCCCCCCTCCCCCCCCCCGGTCACCCCGAAAGGGACTTCTAGACCCAGTGGGCTTACCGGGTCAACAAAATTCAACAAAACTATGGACACTCGGCACAAACTGGCAGATGTCCCATTCCTCTTTGACCATGGGGTGGAAAGATATTCACTCACATTGAGAAGTGCCACCCTTGATTCTATGGCTTTGTCTCAGAAGGATCCAAAACCCTTGACAGCAATCACAGCAGGGGCAGTGCCAGCACTGGCATCTGAAGCCTAATTTTGGAAGCCAGGGGAAAAATGGTGTGCCTAGGTGAAGGTGTCTCCGAGACCCCCATCTGCTAGAGCCTCCTCCAGTGCTGCTAAGTGATGGATTGCAGGGTGCCATTTCTCCTACCATCCAGTCCCTGTCTTAGCTTCTTGTTGGGGGCCGATTGTGCCACTTCTTTCCACAGTGGTTCCCCATTACCTTGGACAGGTGGGTTCTTAAAGTGGTGGGTAAGGGGTTGCCTCTGGACTTCAAGGCTCTCCCACCTTACTGATTCTGAGCTCCTTGGGAGTCCAGGGCACCAGGGGACATGTTGTTTGTACCAAGAGCTGATATAGCTTAACTCCTAGAACCCAGGGACATAGTTCGTGTACCAGGCACCTTGGCCACTCAGAGATGTGTGCCCAGGTGCTTCCTGGTTCCAAAACAGAGGGAGGGATGGTGTCATACTGGACTTGCATGATCTGAACAAGTTCATGTGGAAGTGCAGGTTCTTGATGGTCATACTGAATCAGATCATGACATCCTTAGAGTAGGGGATGTGGTTTTGCTCCCTATCCCACTCTATCCATCCCATCACTGGTACCTTCAGATCTGACTTCGAGGGGGAGCTCTTGCAGCAGGTAATACCATTAGGACTAACGCTGCCAGGCATTAGGACCCCATGGAAAATCTTGTAGCTAGCAGTCTGTAGCAGGGGACCACCCCTGACAGCGGCTCTACCCGACGTCAGACGTGGTATAAAGGGGGCAGTCCCCCGGCGCCACCTCAGTTCTTTTCCCGCCATCGACCCGCTTAGTTCGGCTCCATGGACGCCTTTCAACACAGTCGACTGCTTTTTCTAATACTTCTAAATGTTCAGTTTTGTCCTTCGATGATTCTTCTCTCCTTGCATGTCGTTGCCTTCTCCACCACGGTGCAAGTCTAAGTGTGCGTGTGGGAAACAGATTCCGGTGAAAGACGGCTACGCAGCCTGCCTCATCTGCCTAGGCCCCTACCACTGGCCTACTGACTGCCCGCATTGCCAAAAGTTCAACCAGAAGACTAGGACCAGGAGAGCCAACGCCCTGAAAGCCTTTCTCCTGGAACAGAAGGTGGCAGCCATGCAGCGGACTTCGGAGCGCAGCTCTTCCTCTCCCACCAAGGACTCCCCACCCAGAGATAAGTCATCGGAAGGGAAACACCACCACAGGGAGAAGGATAGAGCCAGGTCTGAGTCCCGCCCCAAGTTGCCTTCTTCTTCAACTTCTAGCTGGAGGTCAGGCTTGGTCTTGACTCATGCAACCGAGTCCTCGCTGAAATTGAAGCCAGCTCCCACCTGTTCTAAGGGCAAACACAGGGAGCCATCTTCTTCCGGGCATTCACCCGCTTATCCTTCCCTGGCCCACCGACCCCAAAAATCCTCTTCTGGGTCGACCCAGGAAGGCCATCCGCGTGCCAGGAAGTCCAAAGACGCAGGCAAATCAGGCGGTTCATCAGAGAAGTGCAAGCGCCCTGATGATTCTGATGGGCATCAGGACACTGTCTGCCACTGGACACGTCCTCCGGCTAAGGTGTGCCCCTCCATTCTGGACAGGCGCCCACCAAGTCAGTCATCCTCTCCAGCATCCTGCACCCCGACGCCTGATACAAGGCGGTCACCGGCAGAGGATCGGACACCCGCCTCTTCCTCTGAGGGCCGGTCGCCCGAGGGGCCCCCTCCTACTCTGGACGCTGGGTCCCTTGGGGATGCAGATACCCAGCAGCCAAACAAGGATAAGCAGGGCTGCCCAGACCAGGCGTCAGAGCCACAGGAACTGCAGATGCCAGGTCCAGTGAACCAGACACCCGCCCCAGCGGTCATCCCCATGGTGGACATCGGCTTGCTCTTTACATCCTGGTGGAACACAGTCAAGGAGGACCTCTTGTACAGATCCCCGTCCCAACTCTGACACCTCCACCAATGGGACCCCCTCCAACCCCGACCAATCTGGCTGGAGAGAAGGTACCCCACCCTGACCTGAAAGGCAAATGCAGGAGGAGACGTTCTCACCCAGTTCCATCCTCCAGTGGATGCCCGTCCTCTCCAGAAGATGGGGATGCAAATATATCCTCACCGGACTCCTCGGATGAAGAGGAATTTGGCCCACCCTCTCCAGGCCCCAGGGACTCTCCAAGGTCACCCCCGGACTACCCTTCTTTTCTGGACATCATGGGTTACATTCAGTCCATTATGAATGAACTGTACCCAGAGCACAGACGTCTGGCAAAATTTCTAGGGTCCAACGAACTGAGATCCCTGGTCATCCCGCCTCTTGTAGAGCTGTTCCAGGATGTCACCAGGATCACATGGCACAAACCCTCATCCACTTCTGCTGTCCTGAAGAAAGCAGACAGGCTATGTAAGTCCCCCAAGGCCGAGATGTTTTGAGGGGAGCACCCAAGAGCCAATTTACTGGTGCTCACAGCTGCTGTTGGCCGTGGTAGCCAACCTAAGCACCTCATCTCCCAACCACCGGATCCAGAGTCCCAAAAATTGAACAGCTGGGGCAGAAAAGTTTATGCTTCACAACAGGCTCTATTCATTCGCTGAATTTCCTGGCCCATGTGGTGATGTACCAACAGTCATTATGGGAGAAAACAATGGAACTCGTGAAGATCCTGACAGACTCGGACACTAAGGAGGAAGTCCTGGCCTACGCCCAGCCCGGACTGGAAGTAGACAAGCATGTCCTAAGATGTTAAATTGACTCGGTGGACAGGGCTTCCCGGGCAGCTGCTACGGGAATATGTCTGTGGAGGCATTCTTGGCTCAGGCTCACAGGGTTCCATCCAGATCTCCAAGAATCCATACTGGATGCACCTTTTCAAGGCCTTGTACTGTTTGGCCAGGAAGTGGAATCCCTGGTCAAGGAATTACAGGAGTCTGTCAAAGCTGTAGCAGTTGTACATCACATGTACAAATTGGAGCCTCAAGGCCTCTGCTGTCGTCCCTTTCATAGAGGCCAGGGACAAGGGGGCAAACAACTCCAGGGAAAAGGATTTAGGAGGCACGGTCACCCTGCCCGTCAAGGTGCCCCAGACCACAAGCAGCCCAGTGCTCACAGGGCCCCAACCCCTCCACAGCTTGACTTGCTGCATCTCTCTCAGGAGACACAGGGCAAGAAAGTAGGAGGGGCATTCTCCCTTTACCTTGCAGAATGGTCCAGCATAACCTCGGACAAATGGATGCTAGAAACCATTTTCAGAGGCTATGCAATAGAGTTTCACAGCATTCCTCCAGACAATCCCCCTCGCCCCATCCACTGTCCACCAGCCCATGCCATGCCAAGCTTCTGGCAGACAAAATTCAGCTGCTGCTCAAGAAAAAAGCCATCCAGCCAGTGCTACAGGCCCAAATGGGCACAGATTTCTACTCCCATTTCTTTCTAGTCCCGAAGAAAATGGGAGACTTTCGCCCCATTCTGGATCTCAGCCAGCTCAATCTCTCAGTCAAATACCAGATATTCTGGACGGTAACACTGGCAAGCTTGCTTCCCATTATCCATCAAGGGGATTGGTTATATTCCCTAGATATGCAGGACGCCTGCATGCATATCAAGGTCCTGCGTTCCCACAGGAGATTTCTCCAGTTTCAATTCAGGGACCAGCATTACCAATTCCGAGTTCTGCCCTTCGGCCTTTCATTGGCATCCAGGGTTTTTACCAAATGCCTGGCAGTAGGGCAGTGACCATCCGAAGGAAAGGTCACTTCATCTACCCCTACCTGGATGACCGGCCCATTTCAGCCCAGTCAGCAAGCCAGTTGAGAGTCACCCTGGAGGAAACGGAAAACCTCTTTATCTCCCTGGGCATCACTATAAATTGGCCGAAGTCACAACCCTGGCTCTCCCAGAGGTTACAGTACATAGGGGCCATCTTGGACACTGTTCAGAAGAAAGCCTTTTTGCCTTCAAACAAGGCAGATCGCTTGATGGACCTGGTGCGCAGAGTCCAAGCAGCACCTTCCATCCTGGCGAGAGTCATCCTTCAGCTTCTGGGCCACATGGCTATGGCCATCGCTACGGTCCCCCTCGCCAGATTACACGAGGATTCTGCAGTGGCACCTCAAGGTCCAGTGGGACCAGGCAGTGGATGACTTGGATCAGCCAGTCCGAATCTCAGCGGCTATCCGTCACTCCCTCGAGTGGTGGCTCTGCCTCCCACATCTGAAGGGAGGGGTCTCCTTTCAGAGACTGCCCTCACCACACACTCTAATGATGGAGGCCTCATTGTCAGGATGAGGGGCTCACCAAGGGAACACAGGACCGGGGGGCCAGGTCCCCCACAGAGCACTCTCTACACATCAACGTTCTGGAAATGAGAGCTGTTCTGTAGGCCCTGATGGTGTTTCGAGATCAAGTCTCCCCAGGTACTCTCTTGGTGCAGTCAGACAACACTCCGCTTGTCTTCTACATCAGCAAGCAAGGGGGCACTCAATCATACCCCCTTTGTAGGGAGGTCATGAGAGTGTGGGACTGGGCAGTGGAACATCTTCCGGATCTCACGGCTGTGCACCTGCCAGGGAGCCAGAACGTTCTCGCCAACAGTCTCAGTCACTGTCATTCTCTGAACCATGAGTGGGAATTGCTCCAGGAAGTCACAGACGACCTCCTTGGTCACTGGGGTCATCCAGAACTGGACCTTTTTGCGTCCCCGTGCAACGCCAAACTGCCAGATTTCTGCTCACTTGATCCAGGGCCTGGTGTTTTCTGACAAGATGCATTGTCCCTCTCCTGGACAGGGAGGTTTCTGTATGCCTTCCCTCTCATTCAGAGAGTCCTGCTCAAACTGCAGTCAGAGGAAGCCAGAATGATTCTGATGGCCCCTCTTTGGCCCTGGCAAATTTGGTACCCTCTACTACAGCAACTGACCTCGGAACCTCCCATGCAGTTGCCACTCTCCACCCACTTGCTCTCTCAAGAATAGGGTACATTAGTCCATCCTGGTCCACAGTCTCTTCACCTGCACGCCTGGCTCCTGCAGTCTTAGCAGAAAAAAAATTAGGGGTGTCAAGCAGGGTGGCAGAAGTCCTGGTAGCAGTGAGGACACCCTCCACTAGGGCAACTTAAGCCATGAAGTGGAAGCTTTTTTGCCTCTAGGCAATGACTTGTACCCTAGATCACCTGGATTGTCTGGTCAAGCATGTGCTGGATTATCTTCTCCACCTCTTGGACCTGGGTTTAAACTATTCGTCCATCAAGGTACATATGTGTGCGGTCTCAGCGTACCATGCACCATATGGAGAGAGGACTCTGGCACAGCTCAACTTGTGTAAGACCTTCCTTCAAGGGGTTCTTCACATCAGACCTCCCAGGATGGACCCAGTCCCACCATGGGATTTGCTTTTCATTCTCAAGAAGCTCACCCTGCCTCCCTTTGAACCAGCAGAGACCTGCGAGCTACGTTTTCTTTCATGGAAAGCATTATTTTTATTTGCTATTACTCCCACTCGAAGGGTTTCTGAGCTTCAGGCCCTTATGTGTAAGGAGCCTTATCTTGTTTTCCACAGGGACAGGGGGACTATGCGTACGAATCCTAAGTTTCTGCCGAAGGTGGTGTCTACATTGACTCTGAGCCAAGACATCAACCTTCCGGTTTATTATCCAGAGTTCTCTAATCAAGGCGAGGCCTTGTTTATTTATTTATTTGTAAAATCAGTTTACAACCTTTGAGCCAGAGGCTCGTTTCCAAAGGTACTTCGTCACATAAAGACATACATTACGTTTTTGGTTACATAGCGTAGGTTTGCAAAACAGTAGGCGTTCAACAGAGGCGCCACGTCACACTGTGGTCAGACAAATACATTTGGGTTACAGGGTACATGTAAGTTGAGAACAGGTGTTACACAAGTTGGTATCAATAGTGAACAATCTAGTAGGTAAACACTGAAACAGCTGGTACTGGGCAGGTTAAACAATGTTGCATACTCTGGATGTACATAGAATCCTTAGTTATTACATCCACAGAACAGCAGGACACCACTCTGTTGGATCGGTTTGCCACATGGAAGAACAGAAGACTGAGGCTGTTCTGTGCCCACCCCTCTCAGTCTGAGACACTGCAATGGGATGCATTCTTGAAGCCACGGACCCTGGGCCTTCTGTACACTTATATCCCTTCCCATTGGTTCATAAGGTCATGATGAAAGCCCAGCAGCACAAGGCACAGATCCTTGTAGCACTGGGCTGGACAATATAATTCTGGTAACCAGATCTCCTCAGTCTCAGCAGGAGGTGTCTATGGAGGTTGCCTCTCCATTTTTAACCTGCTGACCAGACAACAAGGGATGGTCCTACACCTGCATCTCTCAGCCCATTTACTGAGGAGCTAGAGTTCCAGGCTTTGGGCTTCTCAGAAGACATTCTCCATATGGTGGAGGCATCCTGAAAGGTGTCAACTCACAAATGCTATGCATTGAAGTGGAAGAGATTCTCACTGTAGTGCAAGGGAAGGAGCTTGATACCCTTGCCCGCCCAGTTGCGTGTATTCTCAACAACTTCTGGTCTCTGCCATGATCAGGACTGTGAGCCACGACCCTGAAGGAGGTGCACCTGGCAGCCATATCTGCATACCTGGAGCTGCCTGGTATGCTGACTGTGGTGCAGGAGAAAGTGTAAGTGTGAAATGTCACACTTGTCATAAAAGACTGACTTCTTGGTGGCCATTATGTCAGCACAAAGGATTAGTGAGCTCCAGGCACTCTCAGTGTAGTCTTCCCTGTTTGGTCTTCCATAAGGACAAAATGGTCCTTCCCCCCCAGCATGAAATTTCTTCTGAAGGTTGTGTCAAGGTTTCTTCTGAATCAGCTGATTAACTTTTTGGTATATTTCTCAAACCCGACCTCGGACGCCAATTGCAGGCTACAAGAAATATGCAGCAGGAGTTCATGAAGAGGCTGTCCGGCTGTTTGTCGGTTACACTGAAGCTGCTCCAGGCAGATTGGCAGCTAAGTGGACAGTTGCCAGGTGGCTCACATCCTGCATCAACCTGTGCTACAGGTCAGCTGGTAGGAAGTTGCCCAAGGGGCTTAGGGCTTATTCCACCAGACATACTGCTGCCTTGGTGGTCTGGTAACAGGGATTTTCCCATTGCAGAGACATGCAGGGCTGTAACCTGGGCAGAAGTGCATGCCTTCATATCCCATTGCAGCATTGTTGTACTGAGTCATTGGGATGCTTTTGGGGCCTCAGTCCGCCATTCTCACTATGCTATGGAAGGGTGCACGCTTTGCACCCTCTTCCCAGAAGACTGCTAAGAATCTGCCTGTGTGTGGCTAGTGAACTGACTCCACAGTCGTAGAAAAGAACAGTTACGTAAGAATTTACCATAACAGTAGATCTTCGAGGGGATCTCAGTCATCAGGTCCCACCGTTGGAACTTCACCATCAGTGAATGGGGAATCTATATGGAAGATTTTCAGCAGTACGGCTGGGTCTGCCCACGCTGACGTCATCCATAAATGTCACCAACCCTATGTAGGCGTGAGCGGTCCCGCTCCCGCCTCAGTTCTTCCCACAGAGACTAACTGAGCATTCTCACAGAGACTAACTGAGCACACCCATGCCATGGGGGACCGAGGAGAGAAAGGTGTGCCCAGGCCAAATAAAAGGCTGGATACACCAGATAACCAGTTCTGAGATAATCCAAAAAGAAGGGGGATGGTGGGAGGGAAAGCAGACCTGAATAACTGAGATCCCCTCAAAGATCTACTGTTACAGTAAGTTCTTACATAACTGTTCTGTCTTCTTCGTAGTGTCTCAGTCATCAGTTCACACCATAGGAACGAGTCCCAAGCAGTTACAAGTTCAAGGAAACAGTCTGGGAGGAAGGCCAAATGACATGCAGGAGAAGACGCCCTGCAGCATAGCCCTGCTGAAACCTGCACGGGCCTTAGAGTCAATGTCCAGACTGTAGTGCTTGGGAAAGTAATGATGATACTACAGGTGGCACCAGCACAAATGTCAGCGGGTGAGACCCTTTTAAAACAGGCCACAATGATAGCCATGCCCCTTGTGGAAAGGTGTGTCACCACCTCTGGCGACTCTTTGTCATGTTGGTTGAAGCAAAAGGCAGTACAAGGTGCAGACCATTTGCACGAACATTGAGATGAAAACTGAGTGCCCCCTCTACCTGGGGCGAGAGTAACGAAGAGCTGTTTTGACTTTCTGTGCTTTATAGTATAAAGCAGATAATACTGCAAAAAAATTCTGTGCACACCTAGCATATTGAGCAATGCTTAGGAAAATAAACTGGAAGGTGGATGGATTGGGTCTGAGCAGGCCAAACACCACCATAGGAAGAAACTTAGCGTTAGTGCGCAAAAGTCACCACGTCTTTGTGGAGAATCAAAGAGGCTGTGCACAAAGACCCTGAAGTTCCGAGAACCCCTGAGCAGTGGACAGAGACAGGGTTGGTTGCTCCCAAAGCAACAATCAGATCCCAAGCTGAAACAGAAGAACAGATTGGGGCTTCGGACGCAGGATGTCCCTGAGGTGGGTATGGACACCAGCACCTGAGCCATAGTGCGGTCACCCGCTGGCTCATGAAAGGCTGATATAGCTGAGAGGGACACCTTGACAGTAATGTACTGGAGACTGGAGCCCGAAAGGGACAGTAGGTAGTCCAGAACCCAGTGCACTAGACAGGAAAAGGGGTCCAGTTGAAGCTTGGCCAACCAGAGAGCAAACTGCAATCACTTCGTGGCATAAGTGGTCCTAGTGGAAGTCTTCTGAGCTGCAATGAGGATGCCTGATGCCCTGTGTGACATGCCCAGCCAGGTGATGACCATATCTTCAGGAGCCAAGCATGCAGACACAGGACTTGAGATTGGGATAGACCAGGGTCCCAGGATCCTGTGCCAGCAAGTCCCTGCAGAGAAGTGGAGCGACCAGGGCAATCCCACGCCAGCTGTTGCAGCAGTAGAAACCATATTTGCCGTGGCCCGAATAGGGGTACCAGAATCATGTAGGGCCCCTCCATGCGGGGCTTGGGTAGCACCCTCTGAGATGGAGGAAAGGCATAAAGAAACCTCCCGTTCTAGGAGAGGGACATCTCTTGCCAGAAAATTCCAGGCCCTGGATCTAGAGAGCAGAGACCAGACAGTTTTACATTGAGTGGGGGATACAAAAAAGGTCCACCTCTGGACCACCCCATCTGGTGAAGAGACGTTCACAACAGAAGAGAAGAGTCCCACTCATGCATGCTGGACATAGCCCTGCATAGGCTGTCAGTCAGAATGAGTTGCATGGTGGGAATGTAGTCCTTGCGGAGGATGGGACTGTGGTCTGTGGCCTGGTACCAAATCCTCATGACTTCCCTGCATAGAGGATACAAGTGAGTCCCCATGCTGGCTGATGTAATTGACAGTGCTAAGACTGTCCATCCGGAACAACAGCTATCCTTGGAGAAGATGGTTCTGAAAAGCCTGCATGGCATGTGGAACGGCCTGCCTCTCCAGGATGTTGCTAAGACTAGGGGTTTCCATCTGGTACCCAGAACCCTGCATCCAGGAGGGACCCAGATCCCAAAGTGGACCCCTCTGAAAGTGTCGAAAGGGGGCCATCCTCCCTTGGAACACCTTGTGGACTGGGGAGGAGACCAGCACTAGACTTTCCAAATCGTCCATGTGCAGGAGCAGCAAAGAAGCCAAGGGGCAATACCTTTGGTGGATAAAGCTCCCACTGAAAGAAAAACTGCAAAAACCTTCTGTGCAGTGGAAAGACAGAGATATGCAGGGCAGTGTCCCACATATCCAGGGAGCATAGCCAGGCACCCTGCTTGAGGAGGGACAGCAAGCCCTGCAGGATAACCATACAAAGCGTTTTCATACCGGATGTACCAGGTGAGGTCTTTGAAATCCAGTATGCCCGCAGATCCCCATCCAGGGGGTAAGAGGGGGGTTCTGGGGGAGGGGTTTCTAGGGGTGTTCCTACAAGCTCCAGAGCGTGACCCCTCTCTATACTCTGTAGGATCCAGGCATCTGAAGAGATGGTTCTCCAAGAATTCAAATGGAGGGAGAACTGACCTCCGTCCACCACCTTTTTGTCAAAGACCAGAAGAGGGAGGGTCCCACCAAGAGCTAAGCGGAGGTGGGACCAGTTGCAGGGGCTGGCCTGACACTCCAAGGGTACTTGACTGCGGAACCTGAGGAGGAGGAGGTAGCAGGCAAGGCTGAAGAGGCTCTCCAGCTACTCTGGGGCCGGGAGGTTGTCCCAAATGTAGGGGACCTTACGAAAAGAAGGGCGGTGTTTTCTCTGAGGTTGAGTGTGATAGAGCAAAAAGACAGATATAATAGCCCTGTCTGATGCCTGCAGCCCATTAGAGGGCTTAAGATAAGGTGAAATGCTTGGCTTTCATCCACTGTGGTGAATTACAAAGCTGTCCTGATGATTTACTTTCTGTCTGAAATAAAAAACAACTGAAGCAGTTACAGGACTTTGTGTTTTGGTCTGTTGGAGTGCAAGTCCTTTTTTGCAATGTTGTGAGTACTGGATTAGCCATCCTAGGCTGCACCCTGGGTTTACTGACGCACACTACTGTTTTTTGGATACCAGTGTGATGCCTGCAGCAGGCTAATGATGTTCTGAACATCTGATCCAATAAGTTGGAGCTGTTAAAAGGGGTATTGAGCACCTTCTAGTGGATATCAGCCAGAATGCCGCATACCGCCACCCGGGGTGCCCCTGAAGGCAAAGACCTGAGGCAGCAGCCCTGGCACTTGCATCAGAGATGCAACAAAGTGCCCTGAGGAGGTGTTTGCTATAAACCTTTGCACTCTGCAAGCACCTGAGGACCTCACATTTGAGGGTAAAGAGGAAGGGCTGGGGCAGCAGCCTTGCCCTTCTGACAAACAGTCCCTTGTTACTCCACCGAGTGGGAAATGGGTAATACCCAGCCCAAGGTGGAAAAAGTAGAAACCCTGTTGTCCCTCCAAGGTCAAGCCTGCAGGATTCCTTGTTGCGGTGGGAGGGAACTGAGGTGCCCGGGCACCATAGACCGCCCCTGCGCAACCTAGAATACCAGTGCCTACGACATTGGCTGAGTCACCCAGGGCATGTCAACCCCATCGATGGGCCTTGAGAACTCTCTTTGATAGCCCAAATAGCCTGAAGCCTGGGGCCTGCAGGAGCATCAGGCCACAATGGGAGGGTTGTCTTTGATGATCTAGTTGTTGATGGAGTAGGCACCATTAAGGTCGTTGATGATAGAAGACATCATCAACTGCAGAGGGGTATGGCGGCACTAGCACGATGACCCTGTCAAAGGGTCTTGAGAGCCCAGGGCCTGGAGAAGCATCAGGCTGCAATGGAAGGGCTGTCGTCAATGAGCTAGTTGTCGACGGAGCAGGCACCATGAAGGTCAACGATGGTAAAAAATGTTGTTGATGACAGAGGGGTAAATGGCACAGGGCACAGTGACCCCATCGACAGGTTTTGAGAGCCCAAAAAACTCAAAGGAAAAGCAACAGGCTGCAGTGGGAGGGCTGTCGTTGATGAGTTAGTCGTCGACAGAGCGGGCACTAAAGAGGTCGACGATGGTAGAAGGCGTCGGTGGCAGAGAGGTCGACGGCACAGGGCACGATGATTCCAGTGATGGGCTTGATAGCCCAGAGAGCCTGAAGCCTGGGCCCGGAGAAGCAACAGGCCATGATGGGAGGGCATCGCGACAACCCAGTCGCTGATGGAGCAGGTGCCAAAAGTTGATGACGTAGAAGTTTACTGCTGATGGCAGAGGGGGCTTACAGCACAGGCACAGCGACTCCTGAGATGAGCTTGAGAGCCCAAAGAGCCTGAAGCCTGGGGTCTGAGAAAATCAGGTTGCTATGGGACGGCTGTCACCGACGAGCCAGTTATCGATGGAGCAGAGGCCGACAACCCAAGAGTCGGAGACCAGTCACCCAATAGGTGGGTGACAACGCTGCTGCTATGGGTCTAATAAGGGCAAAGACTTGGACCACAACCCTTGACAAGGTCAAAGCCATTGACGAGGAACCACCTGAAGAAGGAGGAGCCATCAGAGCCGAGAACACTGCGGGAAGCGATCTCGAGAGGCTGAGACCTGACACCAGATGAAGCAGGTTACAGCGCTGTCGGTGTGGGCCTGGTAAGAGCAAAGACTTGGACAGTGATCCTCGACAAGGCCAGAGCCATCGACGAGGAGCGCCTGAAGAAGATGGAGCCATCAGGAATTTGAATGCAGGGGGAAGTGGTCCCGGTAACGGGGTCTCTGGGACTAATCCCCGAGGGCTGGTCCCGCGCCTTGGAGGCCTGCTAGCTCGGAAAAATAGCTGAGGGGGGACCCAGAGGGCCTCACCCAAAAACGCTCCATTAGGAATCTTCTTCTTCTTTTTCGTAGAGCCTTCTTCTGCATTGGAGGGCAGGAAGAGTAAACTTGATGCAGAAAGACTAACAGTCTGAGAGCAGCCCAGGACTGCCAGCACAGAGAAAAAAATCATCTGTGGAGGAAGTCGTCCATCCGCCGTGGGAGCAATGGAGGAGAGAAAGAGAAAAAACTCTCGCTAGAGGAATCTCTACCAGAAGGAGATTCTAAAACAAAACTAGATAAAAAGGGTGCAAAACTGCATTGGAGCTTCCGCGGAGATCCATGCAGACGAGTCATCGGTGGGAAAGAACTGAGGAGGGAGCAGGCTTGCTCACGCCTGTATAGGTTTGGTGATGTCAGTGGATGACGTCGGCATTGGCGGCCCCAGTTGAACTGCTGAAAATCCTCCTTGTGGATCTGGCTTCACCAGCGGTGAAGTTCCTACAGTGTGACCTGATGACTGAGATACCCCCGAAGAAGATTAAGGGTCACTCCCCTGTAAACATAGTTCTAGTAGTGGTATTCATTTCACATCCACACAACCCACCCGACATCCTCTTATGAGTGGCTTCCTGCTTCCAGAGCGGACATCATGGGGCAGAGCCAGAGAATGTACCACCTGGGTGGCGGGAGGAGCTTAGCTTGTAGACATTCTTACGACTCAGCTGTCTCTAGGGAGTCTGCCAAGCTGTGGATGTTAACTGAGCACCATTACTAGAACTACGTTTACAGGTGAGTAACTCATATTTGTGCTCTAACCAAATGGTTTTCTCCACAGCACCCACATATTAACAGTTTATTCCACAGATATGCAAACCCCCTCAGAAGTTTCATTTTTCAGATGTGCTCTCTGCACTGCTGTATGCTTCATACATGGCTGCCTCATACCATCAGATGTCCCCCCCACCACCACCATGTAGTCATCGGATTGTTCCAGAGTTTTCCAAACTTGATTATTTTCTTAAGCACAAGGAAGTGTGGGGGGGGGTGCAAGGGGAGTGTACTGTAAAACACCCTTCCCAAGGAGGATGGGACTTGGCACACGGTGTAAGCCTGGCTTCAAGCGATGGCTGGGGGAAGGCATTCAGTAGCCATCACAACAGGGACAAGGGGGATTGGTGGCCACTGATGTCCTGCACACTGAAGTGTGTGTAGGGTCATCTTGGGCAGCACTGCACATCCACTCCCCTAGGAGAGAAAAGAGAGAAAGCGCAGTCCCCAGTTCAGTCAGCCATCTTCAGCCATCCACAGGCCTCACACCCCATGAGCAGCCTGGTCACACAGTCATAGCATGATTTTAATTCCTAGCAGAAAGCTGGGGTGGTGGGGCTGTGGTGCTGGTGGCATTTGGCCACTCTACGGACAGGGGCGGGGGGGGTGATACAAATTAACTGCAAATAACAAAAAAAAATGATGATACAAGACAAGATGTGGCATTTATTAGACTTGGGCTGGCAAAATCTGCTTCCATTGAGTTCTGTGTAACATATTCAGAACCCATGGAAGGTTTAGGTTTAATTATTAATTGATTGATTTATGAAGGGCACCCTTTTGAGGTTCACAGGGCACAAAAAAGTATCACAAACTAGTCGAACAACATAGACTGAAATATTCTTATCAACAAGAGTGGCTCTAAGAATATGTTAACAGCAGGTGCCTTAGTTTAAACCTCTAATTTTCCATAAGTGCAACAAACCTCACCTCAATGTCAGAAAGCAGCCGCAAAAGCCAGTAAGATACTGGGGTGCATAACAAGGGGAATAACATCTAGGAGTGAAGAGGTGATCCTGCCACTCTATAGGGCACTGGTGAGGCCTCACTTGGAGTACTGTTTGCAGTTTTAGCGACCCTTTTTAAAAAGGGACATCAGACTGTTGGAGGGGATTCAGAGGAGAGAAACGAAAATGCTCAGTGGGATGAGGGAAAAGCCCTATGAGGATAGGTTAAGATCACTCAATATGTATTCACTGGAGGATAGAAGGAACAAGGGAGATATTTATTTAGAAGTTTTACCAGGAAGGCACACTGAGCAGAGTACTACTCTATTCCAAGTGCGTCCTGGGGAAAGGGGGCATGGGGGAGCAACAAAGAGTAATGCAATTACATAACACATAAAGGCATGGATATACAGAATTAAATGGCTTATGCAGCCAGTATAGTGTTATGCTTGTGCAACTGTGTTAGTTTGGTTTTGACCGTTCACACTCTCTATTCCAGAGGAATTACCACCCTGCAGGGGTACCAAAGTCAAGGAACCCTTGAAGAGGGTTCCACCCCTATAGGTGCTGCGGAACGATTACCGTGGCTAACGGTACCTTAGGAAGGATCCCAAAAAGAAATGTAGTACAAAGCATATAGGCAAGCAGGAGCTGTGACGTAGTAGTAGAATAAAGCATCAGGCAGCTTGATAATGTAATGAGATGCTCAGGTTTGCATGGCATGATTCAGTGTTTGCGCTGAGAATGAGGGGACCTTCTGAGGAGAGAGAGAATGGCAGGGACACCATCTGTCTTCATCCAACAGCGGAACCTACCTAAAGAAACTAGGGAACACTACTATGCTAACTAACAGTTATGACCTGAGGCATGGAGAAGAGGAAAAAAAAAACTATGAGGAGGAAATCTCGCTGGCCCGGTGGCACTGAGGGTTGAGGTGCTGGACGCCACACCTCACGCCACGTCGGTGACCCAGGTTTGGGTGCAAGCCTGGGTTGTCAGGGGTCGGCAGGAGGGGGAAGAGCTTGAACATCCGAAGGACTGCTCTCTCTTCCCAGGGAGGGCTTGGGAGAATGCTCGCTGAGGGAGTGACCTCTGGTGGTGGCTGGAGGTAGCTGAACATAGTGGCGTGGAGTTTGCCTGGGGGTGGAGCCACGGCAGTATGTTGCCCTACCGGCTGGGCTCTACAGGGGTTCTAAAAATACAAATACCCTCTTCCCACTGATAGGCGAAGGTGCCTCCCACCCACAGTCCACACTCCCAGAGATGGTCTTGGCTCTCCGCTACCCCCCCTCCCCGGCCCAGAGCTCAATACTGTAGAAACAGTGCCCTGGGTGGGGGCGACCCTTCCCTAGAGGGCAGACCTGGGAGATGTGCTGGGCCGAGGGGAGGTAGAGACCGAGGACCTGGAAGGATGCCAGAGAGAGAGAGAGAGTTTGGTGGGGCTAGGAGGAGCAAAAATATAGTTTGAAAAAAAAATGAGGAGGAAATCTCTGGGCATCCAAGGCATAGGTTGCCTTCCCTCCAGGCTTGGGATATTTTATTTAGTGATGGCTGTGCTGCTGCAATTTGGAAACCCAATTAAAGGTAGGTGAAAAACATTCCAATTTGGAGGAAAGCTCTCACTCAATCTCTCTAGCGGGAATGCCATGGAAGGTTGCGAGAGTGCTCTGCAACATCGGGGGGCAACCAAGGTGGGAGGAGGAGAGCAACGACTGCTGAGGCACTCACCTGGCTTACTCACCCTAAATACAAACCAGGTGAACCAGAGGCAGTCGTAGGGAGAATGCGGTGAAGGTGCCTTGCTAGGGAAACCAGTAAAGCCAATGGATAACCGTTATAGTGGAACCATTAGAGCCAAAGGAGATTGGAGTAACCACCCTTCACAGCTAGTCTTAAATTCTACACCAGGAGCTGCTGTCACATCAGCGAACAGCTAAAGCCAAGCCCGGAGTGAGAACATTCCCAGCTATGGGCCAGGTGAGAAGGACCCTGCCCCAAGTTGGGCACGCTCAAGATGCAGACTTAAAATACAGAGCAAGGCTGTCAGCTGCATGGAACCCTGCACCAGAATAGTATGGCTGGCATGCCCCAGAAACTGATAAGGAGCTGAAAAACTGGTGAGCAGCTGAAAGTGCACCGGGTGTACAGGGACCTTATGAGCGTTAAGTACTCAGACCTTGCAAAGGTCAGATGCAGTAGTGAGCGTAGCAGACATCCCAGAGGCTGAAGCCGAGGGGATGGCGGTAGATATGAAGCAATGATTGCGTAAGCAAGAGTGGACTTGCACGTAGGTCAGTAAGTAGTAGTAATAATCAGACCTGCACGTAGGTCTGCAAAATGTAGTAGCAAAGGAGCAGCTCTGTGAACAGTGGGGCAAGCCAGCCAGGCATTTAAAAAGCCAATAAAGGTGATAAATACTCTGACGATTTTTCGGTGGTGGAGACAGGATTTAGAACAGAAATAATTAGCCATACGGGGCCATGACTCCCTCAAACACCTCCAAGTCCCCGCCATAGGAAAAACAAGAAAGTGATGGAATGGCTGAGACCCACATGCTGGTATTGAAACTAATTTACAACATCAGTAGTAGCTTTAGCTGACCTCAGAGTATAACAGGGTGTACAAACATAGAAGCAGCATCTGTATTGAGTACACTGAGTTGTAAACTGCAATAAACTTAAAATAAAGGGAGGTACAATGCTCTGAAAGCAGCTGTCACCAGGCTGTGCAGTGAAACTGCAGCAATGAGGTAAGTAGAATGAGTTGAGAGAGAGCATGATAGAGCTGCATAGCTAGGGTTCCGAGAGAGACTGAATCAGGTGAAAACAATTCAGTATGGAACATGGAGAGCAGCTATTGTTGAGCTGAAACCCACAGATAATGTTTGCAGTTGCATGGCAAGTAATTTGACAGTTGTGAGTAACTGAAAGCAAATAGTATGAGCTCTGGAGTAGCAGTATGCTAGGAGCTTAGAAACAAAGCCCCCAAAAAGACAAAACCAAAACACACAAACACGGAAAACAGGGAACAAAGGCCCAAAACAAAAAACAAAGACACACAAAAAGCACAGAAAGCAAGGAGCAAGGACAGAAAGAAGCTCACAGCCAGAGGCAAAATACAAACCAGAAGCAGGAAAACAAACACCGAAGTCCAGCAGAGACAAACAGAAACAGCAAGACGGGAGGGGGAGGAGAGTAGGCCCCAGCCAGCTCAGTGGACAGACCGACAGAGCTCCAGCAGGCAAAGAAAAAGTGCTTCAGAAGGAGGCTGACAGGAACTGCTTATATAACTCAGGAAGTGGGAGGGACTGGCCGCTTGTCTATTGAACTACAGGTCCAGCCTTCCAATTAGTACAGAAATTCAAATAGTGCAATTTAAAATGAAAATAGAGGCAAGATGATTTGGGCAAAAGTAGGTTAAGAAAAAACATATTGAAATGCATACATGACTTACACAGCAATTTGTGAGGGTAGTTATGTGACCAGAAAGGGGAAAGGCTGGGGAGTGAATCAATCCTATCCGCAAACACATGTTAAGGAGAAATGGGCATTGATGAAGGAGCTAAGGAGTTGGGAGGGGGACGTGTGTCAGATGCCAGCGGAGAGGGAGTTCCATAATTTAGGCATGCGGTAATGGAAAGCTGTTTGGCCAATCGAGGAGGACATGCATGGAACAGCCAGGAGGAGAGCGTCAGTATTTCTGAGGGAGTAAGACGTGGGGGCAGGAGTATCTAAAATGGAGGCGAGAGGGGGGGTAGAGTCAGGGACCAGTATTTGACCATGAACTTAGCACAATGGGACTGGTGGCGGTCATGGAGTGAGGGAAGATTAAGTGATTGGTAAAGCTCGCAGTGGTGGGTGGCAGTCGGGCAATCAAGGGCGAATCTGCAGAAAGAGTGAAAAAGAGGGTCCAATCTGGCTAGGGTGGACTTGGGAGCAGCACCATAGACTATGTCACCATAGTCGAAGATAGGGAGGATCATTTTCTGTACCAGTTTGTGGCGGGCAGGCCGCGGGATGCATCCACGGCTACAATAGAGGGCGCCCAGATTCGGATGGAGCTTTTTGTGGATGGCATCGATATGTACAAAAAAATCCATGTGCTGATCAAGCCAGACCTCGAGATATCTGAAGGAGGAGCAAGCCTCCAGTGTGGTCCCATTCAGGGTGTGGAAAGAGGGGGTGGAGGGGAGCCGAGAAAGCCTCTGTCTCGTGCCAGAGGTCATGGAGATGGTCTTCTTGGCATTCAGAGAAAGTTGATTAGTGCAAAACCAAAGCTGAACATCATTGAAGTCTTGCTGTAACCTGGTTGCTACCACAGCAGTCAAGGGGCCTGAAGCATACAGAACTGTATCGTCTGCATAAATGTGGATGGAGGAGTGGGGGCAGGTGGTTGGCAGATCATTTAGGAAGATGGAGAAAAGGAGCGGCCCAAGGACAGACCCTTGGGGGACGCCAGAGTTGACTGGGAGGGAAGAGGAGGTGAAGCATCCAGTTTTCACAGATTGGGAGCAAACCACCAGGTAGGAGTGGAACTGATTGGTGGCCGGGGTGGAGAGACCTGCAAGGGGGAGTTTGGCAAGGAGGAGAGCATGGGAGACAGTGTCGAAAGACTTTGCCAGGTCTACGAAAATAGCGGAGGTGATGTGGCCCTTGTCCATGCCATCAAGGATGGAGACTTTGAGGAGTAAGAGTGAAGTGGCAGTGGAGTGATCCTTCCTGAAGCCAGACTGGTAGGGGGAAAAAAGGAGGAGGAGTTGAGAAAGAGGGAGAGTTGAGCGAGTTTGTATTTCCAGGCAGTACTGGCTTCATCATATGTTCGTATTTTCAGGCAGTAGTGCTTTTCAGAACCTTGGGGCAAAGATATGACTGAGACCTTCAAATACTTAATGGGCATTAATAGGGTTAGTCATGATGGCCTGTTTAAATTCAAAAGGGAAGGGATCACAAGAGGGCATTGCATGAAGTTGGAGGGAGGGAGGTTTAGAAAGGAAATGAGGAGGCATTTTATCACAAAGAGTGGTGACAGCATGGAATGCTGTACCTGAAGAACTGGTTGTTGAAACATCAATTGGGGAATTTAAGGGGGGTGGGACAGAATAATCAGAATGGGGAAGGGGATGAAAAGGGTAAAGCAGTTGGAGCACTTAGTCGGGAGGGAGAGAAGGGGGGTAGGGGTGGGCCACATGGAAAAATATAAAGCAGTTGGAGCAGTTAGAGGGAAGGGGAGGAGGGGTTGGAGGGGCAGCATTAGTGCCCAGCACTGAGAGCTTCACATTTGAGCAGACACGATAGATCGCTAGGCCTTTATCTGCTGGCTTCATCGTATGTTTGTATTTTCAGGCAGTAGTGCTTTTCAGAACCTTGGGGCAGAGATTAAAAAGGTAGGCATCCTATTTGCATACACAAGGCACTGCCAAGGCCTACATAGTCCTTCAGCAGCAGAACCTAAGTTACTAGTAGGGACATAAGGAGTCAGCAAATCAGAAATTTATAGATGGCCCCCGACAATGAATGGTCTTGTATGTTAGCTGTTGAGGCTGGCTCAGTTTGAGAACTTGCAGGCAACCAGTTTGACTTGCAAAGCACCGGGAAAATGTGGTCGTAGCATTCTGAACCAGCTGTAGTCATTCAAAGAGTCCAGGGGGGAGGCTTGCATTAAACACGTTATGGTAGTCCAGTTGTCAGACCAAGGGGACATGGGCCAGTATCTCAAGGGAGGAATGGGAAGGGAGAAAGGCTGCAGTCCTGCAATGTTACATTCTGTGGAAATCAGAGGTATTTGAATAACCCCTGAGCCTTTATGGATATCCCATTTTGGAGTGGGTAATAACAGATAATGAGAACACCATTCTGGAGTAACCAGGATTCTTATTTCTGGAGCATAAAATATATCTGTCTGATCTGACAGAAGTGACCCAGATAATGGATACATTTGGCTGGATAGTTCTAGATAATCTGGAAAATGTATGAGGATAATGACCAGGGTTTATCATTATTCAGTCTGAACAAGAAATCTGTGCCTGTAATTGCCATCATCTGTGCAGATAATGAACTCTGGATATGGATCCAGAAATGAAATATCCTGAAATTTTGGGTCAGAGCCAGTATAACCTAGATAAGGTTAACTGCTGGTTAACCAAGGTATCCACCTGAGCGTGCACAGAGCGTATCGGTGCTATACAAACGTCTCCATTTTTGTCATTTTCATGGATAAGAATCCATGTTCTTTGGAATTTTGCCTGCAAAATGTGAAATAATGCATCTTGGAATTCTGCAGAACACAGATTGTATTCCTTGGAAATGCTAACTGATTTGGCCAATGGAAGTTTTAATTTCACACGTCTCTAATATGTATTAGTAAGGGAGGGAGGTAGGGAGTTGGGGGTCAGGTTTAGTACAGAGGAAGAAAGCATGAGAGAGAAGGTTAAACACAGGATGGGTGTGACTTGCTCAAGGTTGATCAGTGAGTACGTGGTGCTGGTGGGGAGTTCATACATAGCTTTCCAGGTTTACACTTCAGCACTGTATGTCCCCTAAACCCAGTACCCACCTGGAATGAGCTGCTTGCAACTCAGCGTGTGTTCTCTCCTGGATACAAATGATTTCAATTACGAAATGAATGGTCAAATCCTTAATCTGGTTAGCTGAGAACACATTCAGACAGGATGATATCTCAGTAATCTCAGTACATATTCCCAGTGTAACAAAAGCAGTGCAAACATTGTATCAACAAACAGTTCTTGTCATAAATTAACAAGCAGGTCATGTCATCTGTCAACAAAAAATGATAAAATATTTAACCTTTTATGTTTTTTCATAATTCAAAAATGGACCTGTTTCATAATCCCAGTAATACTGTCCAAGGTGTGCGCTATCATGGGATGTCATCCCTTCTCAGAGGGTTGAAGTCACTTGGCCTATGGTCTCGTGCCTCACAACCTACCTGCGGTGAGACAATATGAAGTTGCACACATTGTCATGTGTTGCTGCTCAAATGAATACCTGTTCTGCTGTGTTGTGTTCACAAAACAGTAGTAGCTGAAGCTGTCAAGTTCATCTGCAGAGCGCTGGATAAGGGCATAACTAATTATTTTTTAATGTGCATTTTCCCCTTTTTCACCCCACAGGCTTTGATAACACATTCACAACCACCACAGATGGCTATGGCAGCCTGATCCCCAGAACAGGCTCCCCGGACAGGAGCCAATCCAGGTCTCCCTACCGCTCGCCATCGCCCTCCCGCAGTGAGCAGGCTGTCTATGACATGGATCCAGAGGACGCGCGAGCTGCCCTGAGGGACTTTGTGCAGGAGCTGCGGGATGCTCAGAGGGACAGGGTAAGACACATCCTGCTGAGAACATAGAGATACTGCAAAGCACTGTCCTGTTAAGTTCACTTTCTCTCTCTTCAGCATCAGCCAGTATCCTCTGCAGAAGTTATGAAGCGAAATGGAACACAATTTTGAAAATGCAAACTTGTAATAGTGCTTAAAGCCACAGTACTTCTTAGCAAAAAGATTTCATCACATAGTTTTTGGGAAAAATATATTCTAAGATCATGGATATAGTTCACTTATTCACATGATGGCAGTTCCACCAAGAGTGCTGATTCGTTGGAAAGTCTTTAAGATAAGCTCCTCCCACCACCCAGGCAGTATATCCTCCTGTTCTGCCCATGGCTTCAGATCTTCCTTTCAGCTGAATGAGTTCGGTCTCATTCTCGCAGCTCTGGGCTTTGTAGAGCCTAAAGTGTGCCATTGGCAAACTTAGTTGTTTTTTTCCTCCCAACAAATTGATAGATCGCTGTATTCCTCGGTTCTCTTCCAGCCTCTGTGATGGAAGATGTAACACAAAGAAGCGAAGCTAGCTCCCAGCTTCAAGCAGTGCATCATGCGCCAACAGAAGATGTTGCAGACGAATCCACGGGTGTCGTGCCTCTGCTGCCTCAGCATGGCACACGATGTCACGGCTTGTGGCTTGTGCCAGACGATGCTCCCTTCCTCCCTGGAGGATTGCAAGGCACAGCTTCTTCTCAGATGGCTGGATAATTGAGATCCTAAATTGCAGCCTAAGGGTTGTAAGGTCGCCTCTGCAGTTGTGGATTCCGCTGTTTAACTCATGGCCATGGAAGAAGCGGCAACAAGGGCTACAGCAGGCACCTCATCAGCCTCAGCACTGTTTACAGCTGGGGATAGCTTCAGCGCATCCTTCACTGGTGAGTTCAGGAAGATGTGTCAGGTCCTCCAGACCTTCGGGGAGGAAACCTGACCACCATGGTAAGAAGCACAAAAAGCACTGCTGTCAGTCATGGGACCGAGAGAGCTCACACTCCTCCCATTCCCTTGACTCCTTGACCACTCAGTGCTTGTTGAGCGTCCAACTTCAGTTGAGCCAAAATTGGTCAAGGACCAGGTCACTAGCACCACAGTTACCCTGTCTGGCTTGTCAACCTTGACACTGGCTTACCAGTAGGTCGATGAGGAGTCTATCTCCAAGACATGGCGAGGACATGGATTAGTCAGTGTCCCTGGCCACTGCCAGTCTAGAACAGCCTCCACTAGAGGTTGTAACACCAAAGCCGGAGCACATTATCTATACCGCACCCCCCGGTGGGGCAGCTTCTCCTAAACATCGGCCCCCAGGTCGGTGGTTGAGGTTGAGCCGCTCTTTGCGATCTCGGTCCCACTCAACTGGGAGGCAGGGCCATCAACTATCTTGATTCTCCTCTCTTCGGATGAGGAGAGACTCTGCCAGTGCATGCTGTACCGCTAAGAGGAACTCCTCTGGTAGCAGTGGGCTTTGGCAGGGCAGGACAGGGCACTATTCTAACCCTTGTGGCCAACTGGCAGATACTAGTCAAGCCCATGCCAATCCGCACAAAGCATTTGTTGCTGACACCAGTCTCTCCACCCCTGCTGGTGGAACTGCCTCCAATGCAGCCTTTGCAGGGAGCTTTAGCCAAGGACTCCCATGCTGCGAACAGCTTGCCAGGCTGACTCTCGGTGGAAATCACCCAGTCAGATGACTCTAGGGTGGTTCATGATGGCAAATGGTTGAGGGCTATTTTTAATGTGTCTTCAGATGACTCAGATGGTCCCTCCTTACAGTCGTCGAGGATACATACCTTTGACCGTGAATCAGGTGAGGAGTTGACCTCTGATCATGGGCCAGTGTCAGTTGGGGCTGTACTGCAACTTATGCTTGAGTCCATGAATGTCCCTCTGGAGCCTATTCGGAAAAGGGTGAGGTACCCTTTCACAGACATCCTGGATAGGGATGAATCCTTGGGGTTTATCTTTTCCATGGCCGAGGCCATTTTGGGACCAGCCCTGGAGCTCTGGCAGCATCCAGCATCCTGCCTTTCACTCAGCTGTACAGTCTGCAGTTATATGCTCCTTACCGACTGTCCTGGTTCTTGGACCACCCCTCAGCCGAGAGTCTGGTCTCGGACTTGGTCTTCTGGAAATCTGGAAACACTGGGGACATGGACAAGCCCCAGCCTCTCCCAACAAGGAGTCGAAGAAGCTTGAATATGTGGCCTAGAAGGTCTGTGCCACTTTCTTATTCATTCTCTATCAAGTGAGCTACACCTTGATGATGGCCCACTTTGGTCACTTCCTGCTGGGAGGGATGTATAATGTCCTCCCTCACCTCCCTGCTGACAAGTAGTTGCCCATCAAAGTGATCAGAGACCAGAGTCAAGCACTGGCTAAACACCAGCTTCAGATGGCCTTGGACATGTGCGACTCCTGTGCCAATGGCGTGGTAGCGTCCATTACGGTGTGTCATAGGGCCTGGTTGAGGCTCTGCACCTTTACAGCGGACACTCAGCACAAGCTGGCTGATGTCCCTTTCTTGGGCACCAACCTCTTTGGCCAATGGGTGGATGGTCATCTCATTTGGATTGAAAAGCCCAGTGCCACCCTGGACTCTGTGGCTTCATCCCAGAAGGACCTGAAGGCCCAAAAACCTAAAAAGAAGGCCTTTCAGTTTCAGTCCTATCAGCCACAGCAGCCTCTGCAGCAGGGGCAATACCAAGTCTGGTGCCCTAAGGCCAAGATTTCTGTCCTGGGGCCCAAGAGAAGTGGGGTAGGGGAAGTGGTACCCCCTCCAAAGGTAGGGGAAGTGGTGCCCCTCTGGCCCCTGCAGCTGGTGCCCCCCACAGCTCAGGTGTGTCTACCTCCCCCTGTCCAGTCCCTGAGCCAGCTCCCTGTGGGAAGTTGACTTAACCACTTCTAGTCACTCTGGTCTGTCATTACTGTGGTTAAGTGGGCTCTTGAGGTGGTAGGCAGAGGGCTGCCTCTTGATTTCGAGGCTCTCTCACCTTACCAATCCCACACTCCAAGGGCATCCTCGGTGTCGCAGGACACATTATCCACCCTCATGGGGGATGTTGCTCAGCTCCTTGTGAAAGGAGCTATAGCCTGTGTGCCAGATGCCCTGGCATGTTAGTGGTAAGTATCCAGGTACTTCCTGGCCCCAAAACAGACAGGGGGCTGGTGTCCCATATTGGATCTATACGATCTCAACCGGTTCATCAGGAAGAGCAAGTTCCAGATGGTCACTCTGAACCAGATTATGCCATCCCTGGAGCAGGGCATATATTTCTGCTCCCTGGACCTCCAGGATACCTTCATCCACATCCCATTCCATCCATCCCACTGGCAGTACCTGTGATTCCACGCAGAAGGGGTTCGCCATCACTTCCAGGTAATGCCATTCGGCTCTCATCCTTGCCCAGGATCTTCACCATGTGCATGGCAGTGGTGGCAGCCTTCCTGTGGTGCAAGGGTGTCAGGGTTTACCCATACCTGGATAACTTTTTTGATTGCTGGGCCATACAAGGAGACCATGGAGCAGTCCAGGGATCTGGCCCTTCAGACCTGCAGAGACTTGGGCCTCTAGATCAACCTGGCCAAGACTGAACTGATCCTTTTGCAGGTGATTCAGTTCATCAGGCAGAGCTAGACCTCCTATGGACCAAGGCCTGCCTCCCTGTGGACTGGGCAGTGGACCTTACCTCCTTTTCCTGATAATTTCAGGTTGGGTGCTCGCGCCCTGCCTGGGACATCCTGCAGCTCCTGGGGTACATGGCATCCTGCACCAGCATGAACCTGTGGGCCTGCTGATTGATGCAACACCTGCAGTGGGAGTTGGGCCGTCAGTAGTCCGAGCACTTAGGACACTTGGACCAGCCAGTCACAGTGACCCAGCTGATGTGGGATGCCATCCAGTGGTGGCTGATCCCTGAACATCTAGAGGAAGGAGTCATGTTTGTCCACCCAGAATCGACAATCTCTCTCATGATGGATGTGTCTCTGGTGGAGTGAGGAGCACACCTGGGAGACCACAGGGCCCATGGGTTCTGGTCACCCAGGGAGTCCTGTCACCACATCAACCTGCTGAAGTTCCATGCAGTGCTGCTAGTTCTGAAGGAATTTGCTCCTGTGGTCAGGGGTTAGGTCACTCAAGTTCAGATGGAGAACACCACGACCATGTTCTACTTGAACTGGCAGAGCAGCATGCACTCGCTTCCCTTGTATCAGGAGGCCTTCCACACCTGAACCCTTGTGCGCAACCTGGGTGGAAATCTCCAGCTTATACATGTCACCAGAGCAGATGTTCTCAGATGTGCGGGCGAGACATTGCACGGGTGGTCACTGCATCAGGAAGTGGTGAACCACCTGTTCTCCCTGTGGGGCACCCCCTCTGGTGGACCTATTTGCCTCCTGGGATAGTGCAGAACCAAGACTGTTTTGTGCTCGCCGCCCACGGATCGGGACAATGGTGGGGGATGCCTTTGTGAGGACCTGGACCCAGGCCTCATGTATACCTTTTTTCCTTTTCCCCTGATCTATAAGGTGTTGGTCAAGGCCTGGAAGGACAAAGCGTGGATGATGCTGATAGCTCTGGACTAGCCATAGCAGTTCTAGTATCGGATCTCTTCAGCCTTGCCAGCAGGCTTTTGTGGCAGTTGTCTTTTTGCCCAGATCTGCTAATCAGACAGCAGGGGAAGGTTCTGCACCTGGACCTTTAGTCCCTGCACTTCATGGCCTGTTCCTGAGTGACTGGAGTTCCAGGCTTTGGGTCTTTCAGAGAATGTACTCCATGTTACGGAGGCCTGCCAAAAAAGAGTCGACTTGCTAGTGCTATGCCTTTTAATGAAAAAGCTTTTCCATTTGGTGTCAGAGCAAGGAGCCAGATGCACTTGCCTGTCCTATGGCTAATATCCTTAAGTACCTCTGGTCCTTTTTCCAACTGGGGCTGTGAGCAACAGCCCTAATGGTGCACCTGGCAGCCATCTCTGTGTACCGCGCGCAGACTGGTATGTCAGTGATGGCCCAGGAGAAGGTTGATGGGTGCTTTTTTAAAGGCCTGGATCACATGTCCCCTTTGGTGCATGAACCACCTCCACCTTGGGACTTATTGCTGGTTCTTGCTGTGCTCATGAGCAAACCTTTTCAGCCAGTGTACAGGTGTGAAATGTCACACCTGTCATGGAAGATGGCCTTCTTGGTGGCTATCACATCAGCCAGGATTAGTGAGCTCCAGATGCTTTCAGTGGCATCTCCATATCTGGTCTTCCACAGGGACAAGGTAGTCCGCCCTTACCTGAAGTTATTCTCAAAAGCTGTATCGAGTCCACCTTATCCAGGTGATGATGAACTCTCTGGTATATTTTATGAACTCATCTTTGGAGGCTGATCACAGACTTCATACTGTGGATCTGCAGTGGCCGCTCTCCTACTATGTAGAGCGCATGGCTGGAGTTTGGGGTGAGACTTGCCAGCTGTTTGTCACATATGCTGAGGCTACGCTTAGCTGATTGGCAAGTGGATTACATCCTGCATCAACCTCTGCTGTAGATTGGCTGGTAGGGAGTCTCCTGTAGGGCTTAGGGCTCATTCCACCAGACATACCATTGCCTTGGTGGTTGTTTCCAGGGACATCCCTATCCAGGAGATCTGCAGGGCTGCCACCTGGAAGTCAGCACACACCTTAATTTTCCATTACATCACTGATCTGGGGTCTTGTCAGGATGCTGCATATGGGACCTTGGTTCTCCAATCTCTGTTAGCCAAGTGGGGTGCACATCTTGTCCCCCCCTCCCGGAGAACTGCTAGAAGTCTGCTATCATTTGGATAAGTGATTTATATCCATGCCCCTAGAAAAATAGGTTACTCACCAGTAATCGTAAATCTTTCTTCAAGGGTATCTCTTGCTGCAGGCTATCACCTGTAGGACTCAACCATTAGCACTAAGACCACATGGAAACCTTTCTAGCTAGCAGTGTACCAGAGGGGGGCTGCCCACCTCCAACATCAGCGTCTGATATCAGTCTATCCTATATAAGGCAGGCAGCCCCCAAGCCCTCCCCAATTCTTTCCCTGTCAACCAGTGCATGTCAGACCACAGACTCCACTGCAGATACAGTCAATCGCCAGTTTTCCCATGTTTTAAAACCTTGCTTTCTTTTTTTCTTTTAGTCAGGTAAACATTGAAAGTTTTGTGGTGTCTGCTCCTTCTTTTATGTCTTCTCAGCCTTCAACTTCCGAACGCTCCGCTAAGTGCGTCTGTGGCAAACAGATCCTGGATAAGGATGTCCATTCTGCTTGCCTCTTCTGTCTAGGCCCTAACAACGAGGTTCAGGCCTGTGAGGCCTTTCAGAAGCTTAATCCAGACACCAGAAAATGATGCAAGACTACCCTCAAGAGCCACATCCTCAAGCAGAAGGTCGCCCAGATGGAAATGGAGCTGCAGGCCTGGAGCTCCTCTGCTTCCTCAGCCCAGTCATCGGGCTCTTCCTCCTCCAAGTCAAAGGATAAATTATCAGGGAAGCACAAACACCAGGAGAAAGACCGGGACCATCCCCGGTCTTCTTCCAGCTCATGGTTGCTGCTTAAGGCCCCTCCGTTGACTGCTTCAGGGTCTTCCTCCCTCGGGGGGGGGGGGTCAACGTCCTTGGCCCAGCACACCCTTTCTCCCTTAGGGCTGCTGGTGGCCCAGCCACCTACCTGGATCTCTCTGAATTGGCGGCAGCTCCTTAGGGCAGGGTACATGTGATCTTACTTCAAGTAAGAGCTCCTGCAGCAGGCTACACCATAAGGACTGTGCCGTCAGGCATTAGGTCTCCATGGAAAACTTCTAGCCAGCACTACCCAGCTGGGGCCGCCCCTTACGTCGTTCCACCCACTGAAGCCACCAGATGTATAAAGGGGGCGGTGACCCAGCCCCACGAGTTCTTTTCCCGCCGTCGATCCGTGCGCTTCAGCTCCATCGGACGCCTTGTTGCATCTGTCGATCACCATTTTACTTCAGTCAAAAGTAACCATTTTTTCCTTTTATTTTTTTAAGTATAGTATCAAGTAAATGTTAGTTTATGTCATCTCCGTCTTCTTCAACATTGCATTGGAAATCTTAGTGTCCATGCGGGTGGTGGATTCCTGCCAAAGATTGTCACTTGCAGTGCCTCTTTTTGTCTAGGGCCTACCCACGATGTCAAAGCCTGCTTAAACTGCAGCAAGTTCAATCAACAGACCCAGACCCGCCATCCCAGCACTCTTCAGGCCTACATTATGGAGCAGCAGCTTGCCACTCTTCAACGCCTATCGAAGGCCAGCTCCTCAGCCTCCCAGTCGCCAACTTCCCAAAAGGAGAAACACTCAAGAGGGAAGCACTATCAGCGGGACAAGGAGCACAGTAGGTCGGAGTCCAGATCTATGTCTCCTTGTAAGGAGAAGCCTTCCAGTTCGCGCTTTGGAGAGAGAACGGACTCAGCCCCTCCGTCAGGCCTAACTTCGTCCAGCTTGACGTTGACGAAGGCTGTCGCCCTTGCATTCTCAATGGGCGGCAGCTCTTCGGGGCAAGGACCCTCGGGTCCATCACTCAGCCTTAGGCCCTTTCACCAATCCTCGGGGCCCAAGAGGGGAACTGCAGCTGACAAGGTTACAGCATCTTCGTCCTCCTCCTCCAGCCAGTCGTCGGCATTGGATGACAGATACGGATGCCGGGAACATTCCCGCTCTAGGGAATGGTCTCCAAGGGACAAGTCCTCAGCAGCTAAGGAAAAGACCCCGACACATGTCCTGGACGAATAGTCTTCCAACAAACGGAAGGACCAGAGGCAGATGCCTCAAAGTAAGACGTCAAGCACCCAGACGTCCTCTATGACCACTAAGAGTTGGACGCCTCTGGAGCAGCCGCCTCAGAAGCCAACATCAGCTGAGACCATACAGTAGCCTGACGATAGGCCATCTGACGTCAGGGGACTTGATGACAGGCGATCAAACTACAGACCGTGCTACTCCACCGAGTCCTCATGTACCCCATGAGGAGACTCCAGGACTGAGCTAATCTATCACCACTCTCACGGAACCCAGCGACATGCCACCCCAGGTGCCGATGGTTCCCCTGGCAGACATGGGAAAACTCTTTACTTCCTGGTGGAACACGGTAAAAGGAGATTCATTAAAGGAGGATGACCTCCCTCCTCCACTGCCTCCAGAACCCCCTACACCATTTCCGGATAAAGTACCAGTCCCAGATTCCCAGCCACAGTCTCCACACACGTCCAGGAGTCCGACTCCAAAACAGTCAGACTCCAAACATGCCAGGCATAGGGGCAGATGTCACCACTTCTCCTCCAGGTCTTCCTCGGACGACAGGAGCAGACATTGGCGCGGGCATAAACGCTCATGGTTAGCATCTTCTGACTCTTCCAGAAGCAGCCCTCACTCCTCAGTTTCCTCTTCCAGAGGTTATTCTCCCGAGCCAGAAGGCCCCCGTAATTGACCCAGGTCCCCCCAAGATGACCCAACGTTTATGGATGTGATGCATCACATCCAATTCCTAAATCAATGGGACACTGAGGAATTGGACCCAGAGAGGAAAAGGCTTCATATGTTTTTGGGAATTAGTGACCCGAGACCTTTGGTCATCCCCCTCTGGTCCCTTCCTTTCAGTACTTAACCAGGTTGGCTTGGGACCATCCTTCCTTTTTTTTGGACATTCCTAAGAAGGTAGATAGACTATATAAAGCTCCTAAAGCAGAGCCCTTCTTGGGAGAAAATCCAAGAGCAGACTCTATGGTCCTGACTGCAGCTCACGGCAGGACAAAGCAACATATGAACTCTCAACCTCCTGACAAAGAATCTAAGAAATTAGACCAGTTCGGTAGGAGGGTCTATGCACCTTCCACTTGCTCCATTCGGTCCCTAAATATTTTGGCCCATATGGTGCAATATCAGGTCACTATGGAAGAAAGCCATTGAGTTGTCCCAAAAGCAGCCTGATAATGCTGCACATACTGAACTTTTAGACATACTCCAGTCTGGCCTGGACATAGGAAAACACGAATTAAGGACATCCTATGATGCGGCAGAAACAGCAGCCAGAGCTGCGGCAGCTGGGGTGTGTCTCTGTCGCCACTCCTGGCTGAGAGTTTCCGGTTTTCGGCAAGATCTCCAGGATTCTATCCTCAATGCCCATTCCACGGGTCTGTCCTCTTTGGATAGGAGGTACAAAAGATAACAGAACTGCAAGACTTAGGCAAAGCAGTCCAGTCAGTTCACCACATGTACCAGGCAGACCCTCGGCAACCTAGGCGCAAGCCATTTTGGCACCAAGATGCCAACCAGCAGGAAAAAACAACAGCCCTGAGGTCCTTTCAAACGTAAGACACCTTCACAACAAGCAGGGAATAGTGGACTCAGGAATACAAAATCTTCCCAACCTTCCCTGCCCACCCCAGGCACACATGCATGACTTCCTGCCAGCCCCCTCCTCCAGTGGAGTTGATGGGGGAAGCAGTAGGTTGTCGGTTCTCCTTCTACCTAGATGGGTGGATCAAAATAACAATAGACACATGGGTGAAGGACATATTGAAAAGGGTTATATGCTGAAGTTTACAGAATTTCCTCCGGACCAACCTTCAGCCGTCTCTCAATACCCTCCCACCCACATAGCCCTCACAAGACAAGAAATACAGACCTTGCTCTCAAAAAGAGCGATAGAGCGTGTTCCACACTCCCAACTGGGGACCAGGTATTACTCCCATTTCTTCTTTGTTCCCAAGAAGACGGAGGACTTAAGACCCATTTTGGACCTGAGTTTCCTGAATCAGTACATCGAATGCAAAAGGTTCAGAATGGTAATCTTACCAGGGCCCATACCTATGCTGCGCCAAGGGGATTGGCTATGCTCTACGGATATGCAAGATGCATACTTGCACATACCGATGTTTCCAGCTCACAAGAGGCGTCTTCGGTTCACCTTTCAAGGGAACCATTACCACTTCCAGGCTTTGCCTTTTGGTCTCTCCTCATCCCTGAGGGTGTTCACCAAATGCTTAGCAGTAGTGGCAGCTGCTTTTCGCAGACAGGACCATTTTGTCTTCTCTTACCTGGAAGATTGGCTCCTAACTGCCCACCAGGTCACAGTTAGTCCACACCCTCTTGGACACTTTTCAAATGTTTCAGTAGCTGGCGATAACAATCAGTCTCCCAAAGCCCTGTCTCTGGCCCTGCCGGCATCTGCAGTACATAGGGGTCGTCCTGGATACCCAACAGGGAGTGGCCTTTCTCCCACCAGACAGAGCCACTCGACTGAGAGACGAGGTCTCCAGAGTAGCTACAGTCAGTACAGTCCCAGCAAGATCCATGTTACAGCTCCTAGGACATACGGTGGTGGCCATATCCATGGTACCGTTAGCACGCTTGCATGTGAGAGTTCCTCAATGGAACTTAAGGGTGCAGTGGGACCAGATGTCCAACAGTCTCAAACACCCAATAAGTGTCGACCTGTCCAGCAAACACTGTCATGATGGCTGACTTCACCCAAACTGGATTTAGGAGTTCCATTCCAAACAGACTCACCGAGCCAGATCCTCAACAGGGATACATCAGGTCTAGGATGGGGAGCTCATTTTCAGAATCACCGTACTCAGGGCACATGGCCAGACGTGGAAGTATCCCTGCACATCAACATCTTAGAGATGAGGGCGATTCTGTACGCTATGCAGGCCTTTCAGACTCACCTTTCCCAGGGTCCCCTGCTTATCCAGACCAACAACATGTCTGTGGTCTTTTATATAAACAAGCGGGGAGGTTTGCACTCCTACCCTCTGTGCAGAGAAACCATGAGAGTGTGGTACTGTGCCCTAGAACAGGGACTCACACTGACAGCGGTCCATGTTCCAGGAGTCCAAAACATCCTGGCAGACAATCTCAACCACTCGTGATCCAGAAACCATGAGTGGGAGGTGCTTCAAGAAGTGGTGGGTAACCTATTTGAAAGATGAGGACGTCCAGAGCTGGACCTCTTCGCGTCCCCATGTAGTGCAAAACTGCCCAATTTTTGCTCGCTAGATCCCGGGCATGGTGTTTTCTAGTGAGATGCACTGTCCCTCTGCTGGACAAGGAGGTTCCTACATGCTTTCCCCCCTCTTTCCCCTTCTACAGAGGGTATTACTCAAACTACAGACGGATCGTGCCACAGTGATCCTGGTAGCTCCTCTCTGGCTGCGTCAGATATGGTTCCCTCTTTTGCAACAATTAGCAGTGGAACCTCCTTTTCAGCCATCAGTTTTACCCAGATTGCTATTTCAAGACATGGGAACATTAGTCCAGCCGGACCTTCGGTTCCTACACCTTCATGCATGACTCCTGCAGACTTAGCCGTTTCCAGGCATGGGGCTTCACAAAGGGTGGCAGAAGTCTTAGTAGAAGCAAGAAAACCTACAAGGGCCACATTTGCCATGAAATGAAAATGTTTCTGTATCTGAGCAGCTGCCCATTCCCTGGACTCACTGTCTTGCTCTGTGAAATCAGTCCTGGAATATCTCATTGCTTTCAGAAGCGGGGCTGAGATACTCTTCCATAAAGGTGCATCTCTGTGCCATTTCTGCTTATCATGCACCTGTGTAGGGTAGGAATATTGCCCAACTGGACCTTGGCCGAACATTCCATCAGGGCATGCTTCACATGAAGCCTCCCATTAGGGATCCTGTTCCCCCATGGGACCTACTTTTTGTTCTAGAGAAATTGACATTATCTCCCTTCGAACCCACCGTGGATTGCGACCTATGTTTTCTCTCTTGGAAAAGGTTATTTTTAGTTGACATTGTGACATAGACAGCCAGTTCTGAGTGTTGTATAATATTTTTTTTTAATATAAAATGTATTAATGTCTCTGCGGAAAAATCAAATGCTCTAGGAATTACCTCACTCATCTCCCCCATTTCAGCTGACAGATGCAGGCCAAGAGAAATGCTGACAGCATGTATCACACACACTCAGTTATTAGAGACAATGTGTTACATGGAAGACTTTAATCAAGGATCCCGTTTCTCTGAATTAATTACAGAGATGTTCAAGTTAACTTTGTTAAGAGGGAAATCATAAAAAAGGTTTATGACGTTGAAGAAAAAACACAGGTTATTACACAGAGGTGAGAGGTTGTAAATGCTCATATGACGCCTGTGTGAGGAGGATGCACCATGAATCAAAAGAGGTGTCATTGAAATTTGAGTTATGCTAAGGTTGCAGAATTAATACTTTGAAATTACATCCTGTGGTTGTATAGAAATATATATTTTTTAGATATTTTGATAGGGAGGAGCTAGATGACCTCATGCAAAAGAGGTGGGCAAAACCAGCTTTTAAAGATTATTCTGTTTCACTACAGACAGACTTTTATCTGACACTGACCAAGAAAACATCTGAGCAGTGGAAACAGGTATTTAGAAAGCTAGACAAATCTAAATATTGTAGTAGGAATTTGCACTGTTTAAACCTTGTTTCTTTTTAAAAGAGTTGTATGTCTTTTGATATAAGAGTTCTGTATTTTGTGTTTCACATATTTTTTAACTATTTTAGTGAAATTCTTTTTAGAACTTACTTGGTCTGTCTTTGACTTCTTTTTATTTTGTAAGAAAACTACATGGTTATTGCAGACACTAAACATAAGCTTGAATGGTGGTACCAAAGTGGAGAGAAGCATTTTAAATCTGAGGTCTTTATTAAAGTTTTAAAGGGTTCATCTTTGTACACCTGGTTAGGTGCCTGTAGGCAAAGATATCTGGCCCCTCGAAGACAGATATATCTGAGAGTGTGCATTGGGTATGCAGACAAGAGGTTAACAGTTTGAATACCTCCAGAACTGGAGACCAAAGATTGATCCGAACTCACAAAAACAGACAAGAGGGTTACCTTGTCTGTTACACTGTTCACAAGACTGCGCTCAGAGGTTGGCACTTTGGGAGTAGAGGGCCTGACCTGCTGAGTGGGTTTGTGACAGCCATCACTTCAGCTCATAGGGTTTCTGAGCTGCTAGCCTTGATGTGTGAAGAATCTTATTTAATTTTTTACAGGGACAGGGTGTCTCTGCGCACTAATCCTAAGTTTCTTCCAAAGGTGGTGTCTGAGTTAACCTTGAATCAAGACATCTCCCTTGCAGTTTACTACCCTGAGTATTAGAATAAAGAGGAGGCCCTTCTTCACACTCTAGATGTACATAGATCCTTCGGTATTATTTGAGCCGTACAAAACTGACCCAGCAATCGGATCAGTTGTTTGTGTCCTTTGCCCTCAGGGTTCTGGGGAAACCAGTTGCAAGGCAAACCACGTCTAAATGGTTAACCAGTTGCATTACTTTCATCTACAACAAGTATGAAAAACCCTTACCGGGACAGGTTAAGGGAAATTCCACAAGGGGGAGGGGTGCATTCTTTGCAGTCATGAAAAATGTTTCAACGGCAGACATATGTGCTGCCGCAACACGGAATTCTGTGCATACTTTTGTTAAGCACTGCACCCTGGATATTGCTTCCAGAAAGAGAGCAGGATTCGGCCTCGCTGTGCTCCAAGGTCTAATTTCATGAATACCAAAAATCCAATATGTAAGAGGTTTATATTCTTGCCTCCCTTCTTCTTTTTTCCTTTGGGGACACTGCGTGGGACTCAGTCCTTATGGTGTAGCCTGCTACAGGAGCTCTTACTCGAAGTAAGATAGTACAGTTACTTAAGAACTTATCATAACAGTAGATCTTCGAGAAGAGCTCCTACAGCAGGAGGTATTTCCCTCCCTCCATCCCCCTATTATGTTTCTCCCTTTGGGATTCGCCTCGGCACCTGCCTCAGAGCTCTCCTGGTAAGTAACCTTTGGGTCTCTGGTGGGTGAACTGAGGTGGGGCTGGGGACCACCCCCTTTATACAGCTGGTGATGTTGGTGGGCGGACCGATGTAAGGGTCGGGCCCTGCTGGGTACTGCTGACTAGAAGTTTTCCGTGGAGTCCTAGTGCCTGGCGGCATAGTCCTTATGGTGTAGCCTGCTGCAAGAGCTCCTGTCAAAGATCTACTGCTACGGTAAGTTCCTATGTAACTGTACTTTCCTGCCCCAGAACCTCTGCTTTTCCAGCCCTTGTTTTTGGTGGGCTGTTCGGCAGGAGGCTCAGCTGGAGTTCCTCCAGTCGACATGGGTGCTGCTGGTGCCAGTTCTTGCCCTGCTGCCACATCACCCATGCCCCCAATGCCAGCCTCAGTCACTGGGACCTCCGTCGGGCCTGCCTCTCAGTCACAGGGGCAGGCTTTGCTGGGTACTGGCATCTCCACGAGACCAGTTTCCCCCAACCATTGCCAGCAGAGCCCTCTTCTCCGGCGCCAGTCTCGTCTCACCAGACACCAATGCATTCCGCCTCAGCATCACCCTGGCTGATGCCCGCTGGGCTGGCTCCTACACTCCCACAATCCCTGGGTCTGGGCCTGCCCTGCACCCAATGCCAGCGGGGCCTTTCGCCCACTCTCCCTCTGCCTACACCTGCGGGACCCATGCCTGACCTACTGCTACTGCAGACTGGTGGACCGACACCTGCGCCACTACCCATGCCCACTGGGCCACAGCCTGGGTATCCAGCTTCCAACACCCGGGGGTCTGGCGCCAGCCTACCTATATCCAGCTCCCAGAGGACTGGCGCTGGCCTGCCCATATCCTGTGCCGGTCAGACCACAGCCACTTTACAGCTACCCAGTGCCTGGGGGCCTGGCTCTGGCACCCATGGATTACCATGCGCTGATATTGGCACTTTGGGCATTCATGCAGTCACAGGCCGCTCATCGGGCCTGCCCCAGTCATCCCATCCCCAGGGGCTTCCTAGGGGCACTGCTTCATCTGCCCCTGCTCGTCCAGGACCTACCGCTCCTCCTATACACAGATGCTGGTACCCCTGTTTGCTTGGTTGACCCTCAACCTGGTGACAGTGGGGCTGAGGACTCTGATGATGAAGCCAGTTCCGAATCCTCCTTCCTGGAAGGGGTCTCCTCAAGGGATGAAGGTGAACCCAATAGTGTACCCAAGTCTCCACCGGACAACCCCACCTTTATGGATATAATCAGACATATCCAGTCCACAATGGGGTGGGAGACTGAGGAGCAGGACCTGGAGTCACTGCCTGGCAATTTAACTTTGACAGTGCGGTGCTTCCCGTTTGGTGGTCCCCCCAACGGTTGAGTCATATGATGACGTTACCAGGGCCACATGGCTTTACCCTCACACTATCCCTACAGTCCCTAAAAAGGCACACAGACTATACCATCCTCTAGCTGGTAAGTCCTTTTTCAGGGCACACCCTAAGGCCGACTTGGTGGTCATCAGCGTGGCACACGAATGCACCAAGCGTCCGAAGCACCTTAGTACCCTTCCTCCAGACAGAGATTCAAGGTAGCTGGACCAGGTGTGCAAGCGTGTCTTCGCATTGGCCACCCTTGCTATCAGGGCCCTTAATTACCTGGGTTACATGATGCAATACCAGAATTTGTTGAGGGACCAGGCTAGGGAGGCGGTCGTGGTGATGCCAGATAACCCCTCCATACAGCAGACTCTTCAAACCCTGAAGATGGAATCCGACATCGGTACTCACGTCCTCTGGGTGGCATATGATGTACTGGATGCCTCTGGATGGGAGGCGGCAGCAGGCATTGATCTGCGGCCCCCCGCCTGGCTTAGGGTCTCAGACTTCAGCCCTGATGTCAAGTCCAGTATTCTGGATTCTCTGTTCCAGAGTTCTAAGCTATTTGGTTGCAACGTCCAGGACATTATCTCCAAGCTCCAAAACTCAGGAAGAGCCTTGAAGTTGATCCACTGTATGTACCACACCCAGCCAGAATCAGGTCATAGGTCCCCATTTACATCGCCCCTCCCAAGACCCAGGGCAAGCATAAGCCAGGTAATCCCTACCTTTACGCTCCCCGGCCCCTCCCCTGGCCACCAGAGGTGCATTCACAGCCCAATTAGGGGCTGCCCCCCACCTCCTGACTCCTTACTGGCCCCCCCCCACAGGGCTTCTGGAGGTGGCGGTAGGGGGTCAGTTCTCTCTTCACCTAGACTGGTAGAGGGCCATCACTATGGACAACTGGGTGCTTCAGCTCATAGAGCACAGACACACTCTAAATCCACCAAGGGTATCTGCATATCGACCAAGCCACGTTCCTCTTGCCCTTGATGTTCAGGGTATGACGTAACAGCTTAATCTGGTTCAATCTCAGTTGGCATTCATCTGTATTCCCCTCTCCCACGATAAGGCTGAAAACAGGCAGAATTGTCTAGTCCTCCTTTCCCAGCCAACAAAAGATAAATAAAAAAATAAATCTCATATGGGCCAAAATTCAAGCCCTGCTGTAAAAGAAAGCCATAGAGCCCATCTCGCCCTTCCTCCCCACAAGGTTAGGGGTACTACTCCCATTTACTAGGTTTACTAGTTATTTTTTTTATGGAAAAAAAGGAGGCAGAGGCCCATCTTGATTGTTCCCTCACATGTGGGCTGATATAGGTAAGAGTGATTTAATTTAAACCAATTATCAAGGTGGTTCTTAAAGGTATTGACATTTGTAATCTACTAATTCCTGAGGTAGTAGATTCCATAGTCTAGATGAATGTATTGTTATATAATTATTTAACTTGTTTGAATTTGCTTTCTTGAGAATAATCTGCTTGTTATGTGACCTAAGTGTTCTCTTATTTGAGCAGATGGAAAGATTGCACTCAGCTAACAATGACGGAGATTGTAATACTTTGTAAATAAACAGAATGTCACCCCTGCAATGTCTAGTTTGGAGGTTGTGGAGGCCAGTCACCTCTAACCTCTCAGTGTATGTCTTGTTGGTCAGACCGGAGACCATCTTTGTAACTCTGCGCTGGACCCACTCCAGTAAAGCTATATCACTTGCTAGGTAGGGGTTCCAGAAGGGAGATCTGTAATCTAAATGAGGCCTAATTTGTGATCTGTACAAGGGAATCAGACACTGTTTGGTTCTTGTAACAAATGAGCGTTTGATTTGGCTCAGCAATGAGTGTGCTAAATTGGTGACTTTTAAACAGCAATCGCGTGAAGAGAGTTTATTATTAACGAGAATTCCCAAGTCTCTTTCTGCTGTTGATGATTTTAACGGGATATTGTTTATTTTGTATATATTCTTTTGGTTTGTTCTACCAAAATGGAGAACACATTATTTGTCAATATTAAATACCATGGAATTTGAAGTTACCCACTGTATAACAGACAGCAAATAGGAAATTAGACTTTTTAGATTAGTCACTGTGTCCACATAACCACCAAATTTAGAGCCATCCGTAAACTTAGAAAGTCAATTTTGGGATGAAATTATCATGTCACTGATGTATAAATTGTACAATATAGGTCCCAAGACAGAGCCATGGGGAAGTCCACTAGTAACTAGACATTGGTTTGAGATTGCGTTATTAAAATTTACCTTTTGCATTGTATTGGACAACCAGTTCTTTATCCACTTTGTGAGACAGGATGAAAACCCAAATGATTCCAATTTGTAAACCAGCCTATTTTGTGGTACTTTATTGAACGCCTTACTGAAATCCAAGAGTATGACATCGGATGGGATATTATTGTCTAAACCTGTGTTTATGTTGTAAAAAAACTACTAGATTAGTAGTACGAGTACCCAGTTTTGAACCCATGCTGGGAGTTGTCAATCAAATTAAGTTCCCCTATTTCCTTCTCAATTAGTAGTTTGATAATCTTCTCCACGATCTTACAGGTAACAGATGTAAGGCTTATTGGACGATAATCTTGAACATTAGCTTCATTGCCTTTTCTGTGAATGGGTGTAACTGTTGCTGTTAGCCAATCGAGGGGAATTTGTCCAGTTTCAAGAGATTTATTAAAAACTATTTTAAGTGGGACTACAATTGCCTCAGCTGTTTCTAGTGAAAATCTTGGTGTGATGTTGTCTGGACCTGGGCTGGATGTTTTTTTTTTCTGGTATGTAAGGCAGTCAGAATAATTTGTTCTGAAATATTGTAGTATGTGGATTTTGTGGGCTGATCCTGGGAACTTAGGGTTGGAGTATCTTTTGGAGAAAACACAGAGGCAAAATATGAATTAAATATATTTGCGGGGCTGGATATTCAAAAGGGTTGCGCCTGCGCAAGTCCGAAATTGCGCCATTCTGCCATATTCAGCAGGAGGCAGTTGCGCCCACCCAAGGCAAGCTGAGCAACAGCGCAATGCAAATTAATGCATGCTGAACTGGAGGGGGAGGAACCATGCATAAGCTGCACAACCCGATATTCAGCGGGCTGTGCAGAATGTCTCAGGCTAACCCCCAACCTGCGCCTGCACAACTTTGAGCCAAAAAAGGAGGTAAGTCGAGGGCCATCCACAGGTGAGCTGCCACATTGCAGGGCGCAACACAGCAGCTGCCACCTGTGGCTGGCCTCAACCTACTCCTATTGCCCCCCTGCAGCCCAATCGTGGGCATAGTAACCCCCTCCCCAACTGGCCTGGTTGTGGGCAAGCGTAAAATCCCCCTCCCCGACTGGCCCGATGCGTGGGCGCCAGGTTAAAATAACCCCCACTAGCCCGATCGCGGGCATAAGTTTAAATAACCCCCACTCAGCCCGATCAAGGGCATAATTGTAAAAATACCCCCACCAGCCCGATCGCGGGCAGCACAAGTCAACCCCCAGGACTACCTCCCTAGTGGTCCAGTGGACCACTAAAGCCCGATCGCGAGCTGCAAAAGTTGCAAACAATTTCCCCCAAGAATATATCCCTGGTGATCCAGTGGACCACTAAGCCCGATCGCGGGCTGCAAAATGTTGCAACACCCCCAAGAATATATCCCTGGTGATCTAGTGGACGCTAAGCCCGATCGCGGGCTACAAAATGTTACACACCCCGAAGAACATATCCTTGATGGTCCAGTGGACCACTAAGCCCGATCATGAGCTGCAAAATGTTTACACACCCCAAGAACATATCCCTGGTGATCCAGTGGACGCTAAGCCCGATCGCGTCTGCAAATGTTGCAACACCTCCCCCAAGAACATGTCCCTGGTGATCTAGTGGCTCCCCACCCCACCCACCTACGAAGCCCCACCACCCCGCCCCCACCATCAAAATGGGTGGGCGGCATCTTCACCTGCCCCGCCGCCCGCCGATTGACGTGTCGGAGCAGACGCTTATTGGTGGCAGGAGCCATCGGCGCGTAGTCTCAAGAGCAGTCCAGATATGTGAATGATTCGCATATCTGACTGACTGCGCATTAGTACAGTGGGCTGCCGCCCATTGGCCTTGGCTCTGCACCAATGGGCGGTAGCTTCACCGGCAGTCAGTCGGGCGGCGGCAGAGGCAAGTGGGTGGATGCTGCCTCCCGCCGCTGACGGGGAGCGTGGTGGCTCGTGGGGGTGGGTTGGTGGGCTACCAGATCACCAGGGATATGTTCTTGGGGTGTTGTTACATTTTGCAAGCCTGCCGATCGGGCTTAGCGGTCTACTGGACCACCAGGATATGTCCTTGGGGGTGGGGTTTGATTTTGTGCTGCCCGCGGATCGGGCTGGTGGGGGGGTATTTGCCAATTATGCCTGCTAGTGGGGGTTATTTAATCTATGCCTGCGATTGGGCTAGTGGGGGTTATTTAACCTTATGCCCGCAATCGGGCCAGTCGGGGATTTTATGCTTTGCCCGCGATTGGGCCAGTCGGGGGTGGGGGGATTTACACTGTTGCTCGCGATTGGGCTGCAGGGGGCGTGTCCCGCAGCTGCTGTGCCTGGCAGGCACCAGGCGCAAGTCCTCGGGGATTGGTGCACCTGCATGCTAATGGCATGCAAATGGGGCCATAAATAGATGCAAATGGCCCCCTGTGCCTTGCATGAATTATGGCCCCATTTGCATGTCACCTTTTGAATATGGGAAATTTGCACATGGCGCAATGGTACTTGCGCCACCGCAACCTGAATGCTCCACTCTGACCACTTGCGGTGGCGCAAGTTCCACTGCACCATGCACAGTGGCTGTGGCCGGGGGGTGATATTCAAAGGAGTTGCTCAATAGCGCAACCCTTTGAATATCTCCTTGCCATACCGCAGAATTAGTTTTGTGTGAGCGGCAAGGGCTTGCGCCACAAAATAGTGCAGTTTGAATATCCAGCCCGCGATGTCTAGATCTGAGCTAACAGTGGTATTATTGTGGACAATAGGTCCAATCTTCCTGGTGTTACTCTTCTTACTGTTCAGGTAAGAATATAGAGTTTTGTGAGAATCCTTGGTGTGAGCTATTTTAAATTCTAATGACATTTTAGTATGTTTTATGGTGTGCTTTAGTAGGTGTAGTGTAGATCTGTATTTTAAATAATTAGTTTCCTTGTTTTGTAATTTCTTGTTTTTAAGTTTGTAAAATAGTCTCATTTTTTTTTTGATTAAGGATTGAATTTTTATATTAAACCATCTTGGTATCCTCCCCTTTGTATTGTATTTTTTAACTAGTGGGACCCATGCCTTCTCAAGTTGATGAATTAAGGTTTTTAAGAAGGTCCAAGCATTGTTTACTGAAAGGTGTTGCATAAGAGTTTCCCACGGTTTAGTTAGCAGTACTTTGTTTATATTTTTGAAGTTTGTTTTATCATAATTTCTAAAAGTAGCATGTTTCTATACACAAGAATGCTCAGTCTGCAGGGAAAAAAGGATGGCTGAATGATCACTGGTGCCAAGTGGTGCCCATATACATATATATATATATATATATATCAGAGATAGAGTTTTTAACATTGGATATAACAAGATCTGGGGTATTAGAACCTCTGGTAGGGGAAGTAATAAATTGCAAGAGGCCATGCTCGGAGAGACAGGATAGAAATAGTTTATCCTGGCTGGTGCCGTCGTTTAAAGATGTCCAGCCTACGCTACGGAAATTAAAATCACCCAGTATAATAGGTTCCCCTTTATCAGAAAAATTGGAGATATCGTTTAATAGGGTTGAGACATAATTGGGATCAAGTGAGGGGGGCCTATAACATGTGCCCAGGGATATCTGTGATTGTCCCTTGAATTGAACAGAAACCCAGATACTTTCTGTTGTAGTGGAATATTGGATTTCATGGGATTTGATGTCGTCGCAAATTGAATTTCATCCAAGTACCCAAGAAAACAGCGGACTTTTGCCCCACCCTGAACCTCAGCAATCTCAACTTGTACATGGAGTACGAATGCTTCAGGATGGTCACCTTGCAGGGTTTACTGTCTCTGCTCCACCAGGGGGACTGGCCATGTTCTTTGGATATGCAGGACACTTATCTGCACATCAGTTTTTGCAGTCCACAAGCATTTCCTCGGTTTTCATTTCATGGGGAGCACTACCAGTTTTGGGCTCTGCCGTTAGGCCTTTCCTTGGCCCCGAGGGTGTTTACCAAGTGCCTGGCGGTGACTGCAGTCTTGGAGAGGCAGGGTTTTTATGTTTTTCCATATCTGGATGACTGGCTCCTGGCGGCCCTGTCTAGGGACCATCTCTTGCAAACTCTGGAAGGTACTTGCAGCCTGTTTCAGACCCTGGGCATTACCATCAATCTTCCCAAGTCCTTCCTTACCCCCTGCCAGCGCTTCCTTTACATAGGGGCTGTCCTGGACACAGCTCAGGGCAAGGCCTTTTTGCCTCCATACAGGGCGGGGTGACATATGGCCCAGGCCCACCTTCTGCTGTACAGCCGCCATGTTCAGGTAAGGGAATTTCTCAGGCTTCTGGGTCTTATGGCTGTAGCCATTGCAATGGTTCCCTTGGCCAGACTACATATGAGGATCCCTCAGTGGACCCTTGGGTACAGTGAGACCAGTGTGCAGACTCCATGGATCAGCTGGTATCAGGCCCTGTCAAGAAAGTCCTTCTGTGGTGGCTGGAGCCCAGCAACCTGTTTTGGGGAGTGGCTTTCGCTGCCCCTCAGCAGATTCTCAAGACCGACGCCTTGAGCCTCAGTTGGGGTGCCAACATAGGGTCTCACCAGACCAGGGGACTTGGACCAAGATCAAGCAGGATCTCCACATCAACATCCTGGGGATGTGGGCAGTCCTGTATGCCCTTCAGGCCTTCCAGACTCAGCTCCCCCCGGATCTGCTCTTGGTTCTAATGGACAATGTGTGCATTGTTTATTATATAAACAAGTGGGGGGGGGACCTCATTCCTACCCCCTGTGCAGGGAATCAGTGAGGGTCTGATACAGGGCCATCGAGCACAGCCTACAGCTGTTCCCAGTGTCTAGAACGTCCTGGCAGACACTGTAAGCCACTCACAGTCCAGGGCTCACGAGTGAGAACTTCTGACCTCGGTGGTAGACGACCTCTTTGACAGATGGCGTCAGCCTGAATTAGACCTTTTTGCATCCCCACTGAACACAGAACTGCCACATTTCTGCTCGCTAGATCCAAGGCCTGGAGTTTTCTGGTGAGACGCATTGTCCCTCTCCTGGACAAGGAGGTTTCTGTATGCTTTCCTTCCCTTCCTACTCCTTCAGCAGGTTTTAATCAAACTCCAGATGGAAGGGGCATTGATGATCTTCATTGCCGTCTTTGTGGCTTGTCAGATCTAGTTTTCCCTGCTGCAACAGGCAGTGGAACCTCCACTCCCCCTGCCTTTATGCACTGGTTTGCTCTCCAAGGACCAGGACACCCTAGTCAATCCGGACCTCAGGTCACTTCATCTCCACGCATGGCCCCTGAAGACATAGTCATAGGCAGATTTGGGGTTTCCCCCTGAGTGGTCGACGTGTTGGTGGCAGCCAGGAAGCCCTCCACCCGGGCCACTTTTTCCATGAACTGGAAGCGCTTTGCTCTATGGGCTGCTTTGCACCAGTTAGATCCCTTCACCTGCCCAGTGGATTATGTCCTGGAGGATATCCTGGCCCTCTTGGATTTGGGTTTAAGGTGCTCTTCTATTAAGATACATCGTTCTGCCATCGCTGCATACCATGTACCTGTGGATGGGCACACACCAGCTCGATGTGTCCCACGTTTTTCTGTGAGGAATTCTGCACTTGAAATCCCCAATTCGGGACCCTGTCCCATCTTCGGACCTTAATTTTTGTTATAAAAGCTTATGTTGCCTCCCTTTGAATGGGCTGCATCTTGTGAGCTGCGCTTTCTGTCGTGGAAAGCGTTGTATTTGGTTGCCATTACTTCTGCTCGATGGGTTTCAGAGCTTCAAGCCCTCACGTGTAAGGAGCCTTATTTAGTTTTCCACATAGGGTGTCTTTGCATACCAATCCTAAGTTTCGCCCTAAGGTGGTGTCATAGTTTACTTTGAATCAGTCCATCCACCTACCTGTTTATTTTCATTCCTATCAGAGGGAGGCATTGCTCCACATACCTTGGATGTACATAGAATTCTTAGATACTACACACACCGGACTAAGGACTCTCGTAAGTCCAGCCAGTTGTTTCGCTTGCTTCTGGGAGAGAGGGCTCCCTAGTTTCCAAGTTTCCGAACAGTGTTTGTCTAAGTGGTTAGCAAATTGCAGTTTACTGCTACCAGAAGTATGGTAAGGAACTTCCTGGTGCTGTCAAGGCATGACTGCATCAGTAGCTTGTTTTTGAAAATGTGTCTGCTGCTGATATTACTGCTGCAGTCACCTGGAGTACTGTTCACACTTTTACCAAGCACTACAGTCTGGACGTCACCTGTAGAAGATGTGCCACTTTTGGCCTCACAGTTCTCCAAGGCCTTCTCTCTTAGGCTGTCATCTTTGCCTGCCACCCTTCCATCCTGCCTGCCTATGCCACAAGAACTGCTTGGGACTCAGTCCTATGGGTGATGGCCTGCCTCAAGAGATACTTTCAAAGTAAGATAGTGTAGTTACATTAGAACTCACTGTAACAGTTGATCTTCGAGAGGATCTCTTGTAGGGCCCTGCTTTTCTCTCCCTCCTTCCCGTTTTCTTTTCCTGTGTTTCACTCCCCTTCCACCAGGAAGTGCCTTCTACTTTTTTCTCTACCACAGGGTTACCTCGGCATTCTCCTTGGTTCCCCCCTTCTGGAATACTGCTTCTGGTCTCTGTCGGGAGCACTGAGGAGGGCTTGGGGGCCGCCTACCTTATACAGGATAGGTTGACATCAGACACTGACGTTGGAGGGGGGCAGCCCCCTCTGGTACACTGCTAGCTAGAAAAGTTCCCATGTGGTCCTAGCGCCTGATAGCTGAGTCCTACTGGTGATGGCCTGCTGCAATAGATCCTCTCAAAGATCTAATGTTATGTTAAGTTCTTACGTAACTGTACTTTCTAGGAGTGGTATATAGTTCACATTCACACCACTTACCCACCCTCCCCTGGCAAGTGGCACGTAGATCCCTGCGTGGCACACAGATCCCTGCTTCCAACATGCAAGATCTGACGTCACGGGATGAAGCTGGAGGATATACTGCCCGGGTGGTGGAAGGAACTTATTTTAAAGACATTGCGATGAATCAGCACGTCTGGTGGAACTGCCAATGTGTGGATGTGAACCATATACCACTCTCAGAACTACGGTTACAGGTGAATAGCCTATTTTTTTCTGACATCCTTAGCTTCATCTTCATTTTATTTTTCATTTTCTCAAATATTTTTAAAACAGCTTGTATAACTAATTTTGTAATTAATGATGCAGGTAATTAAAGATGGCTGCTGCACACAGTTTTTAAAAATCTCTTCCATTGAGGCTACCTGTTGACTGTGCACACTAGATTCATACTGTAGATGTGTTAGGATGGTGCTACCACATGTTTCTGATGGTAAGCAGCACAACACCACACCACAATATTATATTTTTTCATGGGAAGCATAGCGAAGAAGCAGGAACTTTCAAAAGCTTCAAAATCCTGTCCAGCCCAGTGGAGTCTCGGTTGCACTTCCACCCACCATGCCAGCAACCCAGGTTTGAGAATGGTCATTCGAGTGGCTGGCAGGGTGAGGGAGGATCAAGTGCCCAGTGGCAGCTCTCCTTCCTTGGGGAGGGGGGACACCAGTTTCCACTAGAAGGGACTGCCACGTGACAGAGGCTGGGTGGTAACACAGCAGGAGTGCAAGCAAGCAAGGGGCAGAACTGGAACATAACATGCTGGTGCACACCTCCAGTGCGGCAGCCCAGGGGAGAAACAAACTTGAGGAAAATGGATGCTGGATCGCTCCTAGCCTGCATCCCCCCACCCGGCAGGTTCTTACATGACAGACGTGGCTGGTCACCCACCCAACAGGTTCTTCGTAATGGTAGATAAACATTAAGTGTGTGACAAGGTCGATGACTGGGCTGGGGGATTTGCCATTGGACAGAACTGAGGGGAAAAAATTGAAGATTGGTAAAAAGAAACCTTCAAAATCTCATAGCTTCTTAAAAAATGACAGAAAATAAAAAGAAAAATGGGTTTATCGATGTTTTTACCAGAAAAACATTATTGCTGAAAAAATATCTATGTGTGACTAACATATACTGCTGCTTTAAACGGAATCTGTACCCTATACCCTAACTTTAGATAATTAGCTCCCTTACCACCCGATATAGCCAGCAATCAGAGCGGTCATGGCCCTGTGTTTAAAACTGAAACATTACCTTACCCCATGCTCTTTTTAGCTGAAGACACCATTCTGCTAGCTAGTGTAGGTGTCTTTCAGAAGAAAATGCAGAGTTTATACCATGCTGATTTTTTTTTTGCCATAACTATTCTATAATTGGTTTCCCAGGCTGTCTGTGTTTAAATAGGTGTTTGAGCACACGCTCACTGTGTACAATGTGAAGAGGCATGGTGGTATGGTTCTTATACCATAGACAAGTATCAGGAGTCAGGATAGGATATTTCTAATTCTAGACTTTTACCAGACATAGAAACCGGTGCCAGGTATGTGGCTGGGTAGTGGTGGAGCGGTGGACAGTTGTAAGTACCTATGACTGTACACTGTAGCTGTGTGCTGGAGCCATTGACTTTCTCTCTGGCTGTTAGATATTCATGCTCTTACAAGATAGTGAGGCATGGATGTCATTAATAGAGATGGAGTTTGGTGTCTGTGTGACAGTAGTTCATCAAGATGGCGTGGTGGAGCTGGCCCAGTGGCGCTGAGGGTTGAGGCGCTGGACGCCACACCTCGAGCTACGCCGGCGACTCGAGTTCGGGAGTGAGCTCAGATGCTGGTGGGTCGACAGGGATGGGTTGAGGATGGAGTGCCCTAGTGGTGCTCTCCTCCCCAGGAGAACGGGTTGGGTTGGCTCGGCATGCCTGCGACCCCTGGTGGAAACCAGGGGATGTTGCAGCAAGCCAGGCAGCACGAGATCAGTGTGGCTGATGCCGGCAGGGTTGCCGTGCACCAGAGCGTCGTAGCGTGCCCGCGCGGGGGTGGAGGAACCAGCGCAGAACAAGGTAAAGACCGGCTCGTGGGACAGGCGACGGCACCTGTCCCCCATGCCCTCCGCCGGGTTCTCCTCGGCTGGTCTTCCAGTTCCTCCCCCCGGGCTCACCTGCAGCCGGAGTCTGACTTACAAGAGAGAGCCCAAAGAGGCTAGGGCTACCCTCCCTGGGTGAGTGAGAGGGTGTTGGCTTGCGGGGGGGGGGGAAGAGGCACAGACTAAAGGATCCTCAGGTGGGCAGGATAAAGGACTGGATGCCCGAGAGAAGGTCCCACGAGACATGACCGGAGCGAAATAGATAAAAAAAAAAAAAAAAAGATGGCATGGTGGTTCAGGGAATTGGGGGGCATATAAAAGCTTTAAAAAAATAGTATTTTACTGTACTGGTTACTCCAGCCTTTACTGACGGAGGGCTAGATCGGGCAGTAAGGATGCAAATTATTTAACATTAGAGAATAGGGTATAGATTCATTTTAAAACAGCATTGCCAGTTAAAGGGGAACAGTCACCACCAAGGGGCCCTGCACTCAAGTGTGGGTCTGGTTCCAACATGCACTTTGCTTGCAAAAACATTTTGGTTTACTTAGTTTTTACTGTATTATAGTAGATTGTATCAGACTAATTTTGCTTAGTTCTAGGCTGACATCTTCTGTTACTACAAATTCCTGAATCCCCTGCAGCTGACTTCAGAGCAGTAGGCAGCTGTGAGAGATTCAGTAGCCTGCAGTGCATGTTAGAGTTTATGTAAGCTCTGATCTTTTGTTTGCTGGTCCCACTGTCCTCCCTGGGCTATGCAGTCACAGAGAACTGTGTGACGCTCTGCCATCTGTTTATGGTTATATGTATGATATTTGTAATATAAATATATGGTATATGATTATCTGCCTAGGACAAGCAGCCAGTGTGAGAGACTTGACCTTTGACCTTGAAGGTGTCAGTGAGGATGTCATGAAACTGACCAGTGAAACCTAATTTAGTGCCTTCCTCCAGAGGGACAGTTTATTACCTCTGTAACGTGCTCCTGCTTTTGAAATCGGTTCCCGTGCATGCATTTATTGACATAACAGGAAGGGAAAATTTGGCTGCTTCCTCTTGGTTTTCTCACCTAGATTGGGACTACTGACAGGAAGTGGGTTTATGAGCCATCAGAGGAACCTGTTTGCAAAGACTGTCACATATTATATTTTATTGGTAACTACTGATTCCAGCCAGCAGAAGAACAATATCCTTTTTGGATATCCCTTCTCAGATTACAGATTTATCACAGAACTAACAGCGACCTCATGGGTGACATCACCAGGAGGTAGAGAAAACTGACTTTTGAATATTGCTTGCAAGAGAGGTTTGTGCAGAAGGACTCTCTGAAAATTAAGGACACACTTAGTCTGTGGATTGGTAACTAGGCACTTTAGAATTTAATTCAGCAAGAACTTTTAAGTATTTGGGGTACGCGCACTTGTGTTCTGTAACTTCAGTTTATTTTATGTGACTGTGAGTTATTGATATAATTGTTCTGTATTTGATATTTTCCCTATTTCACCATTTTTAGTAAACAATATTTTCCTTGAAATACTGCCTGTGGCGTCTCAGTTTTCTTTTGCATGTGAATGCTAAACACTTGTTTAATTCTGACAGCTGTTAAGGGCTTGAATGTGTTACTAAGCTTGCTAAAGGTAAGAATACACCTAGGTCTCTTATTGCGTTGTAAGGGTACATTTTGGAAACCTGGCTGGGTGCCCCTAGATGAAGGATTGTACTGCATCCCCCGAAGAGGGTACATATCTGAGCTTGTTAACTGGGTATGCTGACATAAGGTTCACATTTTGACCCCCAGGACTCGAGGCTAGTAGGTGATTCAGACCCAAAACAGACAGGAGGGTTACCCTGTTTGTCACCTGTTCATACTTGTCGCACTTCGAGGTTGGCACTGTGGGAACAGAGGGCCTGACCTGCGGAGCGCGTTTGTGACAGATTTGGTTGGCAGTGGTGCGATTTAAAAAGTATTTGGTAACACAAGCATTAACAGTTCAGTGTGTCAGATTAATACTGTGCAGCTCACATGCAAAATAAGGCAGTGATTTTTAAAAAGTAAACAGAACTATATCGTTGTGCTTACAGTCTAAGTTCCCTACCTGTTTTTTTTTTTTTTTCTCGAATGCAAGTTAGTATAGCCATAGTTAGGGAAGAAAATGGCTTCCAACTACAGCGGGTACACTGCAGACTACCTAAGGCAGTTGTGCCAGGAGAGAGGAGTCCAGCATAAGGGGAGAGCCAACAAGCAGAACCTCGTGGAGCTTCTGGTGGCAGCCGATGCCAAGAGCCTCAAGTCACAGTCTGTGACTGAAAAGGACCGAACCTTGGGTATGGAGGGGCCAGGGTCCAGTGCAGTGTCCAGATCCAGTGAGGAGGACAGCATGGCCAGTGCAAGCCAAGGGCCATAGCAGCAGGGGAAGGTCATCAACGTTCTGGAGCCAGAAGAGATCAGGCTGTGGATGGAGTTAAGGAGAATGGAGCTGGAGTTTGAACAGAAAAGGTTCACTCAGCAGTAAAGAGAGCATTAATAGAGGACACTGGAGATGGAAAGAGAGGAAAGAGAGTGACAGCTTCAGTGAGAGCTGGAGCAAGAGGAGCAAGAAGCTAAGTGAGAGGCCAAGCGAGAAGAGCGTGAGTGCCAGAGGCAACATGAACTGAAGAAGCTACGAGTACAAACACCAGCACCAGAGCAGGTAAGTGGCCTAGGATTAACTGGGACTCCAGGACTGGGTTACAAATTAAATTCCAAATTGATAGCTGAATTTAAAGAGGGGGAAGATATGGATGCCTTTTTAAATTCCTTTGAAAAAGTATGTATTCAGGCAAATATTCGTAGAGGGTCCTGGAGCTTCCAGCTATCCCTGCTACTTACTGGAAAAGCTCGGGATGCATTGGGTCAAATGGACAATGAGGAAAGTAATGATTACAGTAAACTTAAAGCTGCACTTTTAAAAATTATGAGCTAACAGCAGAGGCATACGGAGCTAAATTCCGTAAGCTCAGGGGAAGCCCTGACTTGAGCTACGAGGAGCTAGCCACTAAACAACATCAGTTTTTAAAACGTTGGTGGGAAGGAATTGAAGCAAACACTGTAGAGAAAATTGAAAATGCTATATTGTTAGAGCAGTTTTTTGGGGCATGTCCAGCAGAGCTGAAAACCTGGCTGGAGGACCAAGATCCAAAAACAGCGCAAGAGGCTGCTGAACTCTCGGACCGTTATGCCAGGAGCAGACCTGCTCTGAGAGTGAATGTGGTGGGCGTGGCAGTGCAGAAAGGGAAAGGCACACCTTCAGGGCAGCTAAAACCCTCCCTGCCTCCACCGAAACCAGGTAGCCCCAGGTTACAAAGAAAAGAGTTACCTGAAAAAATAAATGAATGTTGGGTTTGCAAAGAAACAGGACATATTGCAAGGCAGTGTTCCAAAAGGACAAGCAGTGCACAAAGTGGTGCTAGGAAAGAAGTGGGTTATCTGTGTATCCCTGAAAGCATGCCAGTTAACATGAGGGAACACATACACCCAGTCACTGTGAATGGTGTACAGACACATGGGTTGAGGGGCACGGGTGCATCCCTGACTTTAGTAAAAGGGGATTTAGTAGAGCCTGGCCAGCTTATACACAGTCAGTTTGTGACTATATGGGGATTTACTGGGGAGGACAAAACATTGCCACTCACTAGTGTCCTCTTGGACTGGGGTGAGATGGGGAGACTGTGCAAAAGGTTCCTGTAGTCGAGACTTTGGCTGCCGATGTAATTATTGGCAACTATCTCAAAGAGGGGGATGGTGTGTGCAGTTACCCGCAGCCAAGTGGCAAAGGAAAATTGTGGTTCCCTGGACCCCATAGAAGCCCCTGTGGAAACCACTGGGAGGCTGGTTCCCCAGCCTGTGTCTCCTGATTTCGAGACTAATGAAAGGGGTGTAAAAATTCCCCAGGTAGCAGTTAACAGAACAGCTATAGAGGGTTACTCTGAGGAGGAAGGTGTGACCCAGAGTCAGAGGGTATGGGATGGCAGTGACCAAGAATGCCCTGACGCTAGAGATAGGGACCCTAGTTTAGACACTAAAGGGGTGCTGTCCTATGCCTTGGGAATATGCAAGGAGTTTGCAGCAGCTCAGAAAAGTGACCCTAGTCTAGAGAAGCTGAGGGCTTGGGCAGACTCTGATGGAGCACAGGGAGGTGACGGGAAGCATAAAGTTTATTAGGACAATGGACTGCTGTATACGCAGGATGCTAAGACGGAGGGGTGATCAGCAGGCAACTTGTCATTCCCCAGGGGTACTGTGAGCAGTTGCTCAAGATTGCACACGATATTCCCATGTCTGGTCATCAGGGAATCGTGCACGCTACGCAGCGATTGGCCCAAAATTTCTATTGGCCCAACTTCACCCAGCAGGTGAAGGAGTGTTGCAGGTCTTGTCACCGGTGCCGAGAAATAGGGAAGGCGGGTAAGAAAACTCAAGCTGCCCTTATTCCTTTGCCCATAGTGGAGGAGCCATTCCAGAGGGTGGGAATGGACATTCTAGGATCGTGGATATATTGTTCATCCACACTTATTGGCAAAGTCCCTTTCCCTTTAAATCAAGCAGAAAATCTTCAAGCCGGCTCCTCTCACCCACCCGGGTGGTATAACTCTTGGCTCCACCCCATGACACCAGATCTTCCTTTCTACTAGAAGATTCAGGTTGCCTCCTTCGTGCTCTCGCATTTTGTAGGCCCTGGCTTCAAAACCTTTGGTTATTCTGAAAATTTGCCTTGTACGCGTTAACGATTGCGATTGTTTTTCCTCGATCATGGAAGACAAGTCTTCCCCTGGATTTTGCAGATGTTCATGTAGCCAGAAGATGTCGTGCACTGACCCACATGCCATGTGCGTTTATTGTTCGGATGTCGGCCATGACACTACGGTGTGTGAGTTTTGCCACACGTTCCAACCTCACGTCCTTGATGACCGTCTCATACACCTTAAGCTGTGGAGGCCCAAAAAACGGAACCCACCGATGAAATCCAAGGAGGCCCAGTGGGTGGTTTCCATGGCTGCGGGACCCGCCAAGCAATTGGAGTGCTGGCAAGCCTTCGAGGAGGAAGCGGCTTGTGCCGCGGAATCTTCCTCGTGGAGCTTTTTCATTCTGTTCAATTTCAATCTGGGATCCACCTTCTTGGGTTCCTTCCGAGAGTTGTGCCACTCTCTCCTGACTAAGGGTGAGAGTCCTGCGGGCACGCACTCCTCTCGGTCTTGTAAGCGGGAGAAGGACCCATCCTGGGACCATCTTCGTCTCGACGGAGACACTCATGAGATCGGGAGAGATCTCAGTCCCAGGAATCGACCATTTTTACTGCGGTTGAAATCGCCTCTCCGGCCACTGGCTTCTGGGCCTTGCCGTCTGGCCAGTCGACAGAAGAGTCGATCGACGACGTTGAGATAATTCTCGACCCAATCGACCCCTTGTTGCCGACTCCAGTCGACGACTCCCTCTCTTGGACTCCGGTCCTTGCTTTCCCCAATGAGGAGACCTAGCCTGCTGGGAATCCTACCGAGGAAGTGGTCCCTGACCCTGGGAAGTCACCGGTCCCACTGGTGTCTCCCGAGTGACCGAGTTGGCCCGTCTGATCTCAGTTGAGGTCTCGGACCCCCTCAACCGAAAGGCTGTGGAAGGGCCATAAGTGCTCTAAAAAGAGGTGACACCATTGATCATCCTCATCCTCCTCGGATAAGGAGAGGCTCTGGCGGAAACTCCGGTGCTACGAGGACCTCATGTGGCAACAGCTGAATTTGTCTGGGCACAAGCCTACCCTGGCTTCTACCCTGGTCATTACTTGGCTTTCACCTCCCTGGCTGAAGCCGACTTCTGTGGAGCCGATTAAGTCAGTTCTTCCACCCGTGGAGCCGGCGAAACCTCTGGTTTGGCCTAAACCAGTCTCTCCACTGATTTTGGTGGAACCACCGCCCAAGCAGCCTGTGGGAGGGGCTCCTTCTGAGGAAGCTAAATTGGACACCAGGCTTCCCCAACGTCTCTCGGTCACTGTCACCCCTGGCGAGTCGAAGGTGATGTGGGCAGTTGACCGCTGTATCTAGATACCTCAGATTCGGATGAAACCGGTCCCCATTCTCATCCAGGGGATGATGAATCGACTGGCGGGGTAGAGACAGAGGAAGGTCCTTCGTCCTTTCAGGGCATTCTTCACCTCATCTCTCAGTCCACAGGGATGCCCCTGCAACCTATCCAGAAAAAGGTGGAGTACCCTGTCACTGGCTGGTCACCTTCAGCGTATTGAGCAGTCCAGTGCCACCTTGGACGCTACTTCTGCTAAAGGTCCTTCGAGTAAGAAGAAGCCTTTTCGGCACTCTTCCCCTGTGGCACAGCATCCTCTTTTCAAGGAGGGCAGAAACAGCAGCAGCAGGTTCAAGCTTGGCGCCCCTGGCCCAAGCCCAGGCCCATAAAGGAGGCTGAGGTTCAGGTCCTGGATCCTCCTCCTCCAAGCCTGCTCAGTGACGGGGCGGAGGCTGCCACGCCCTCTCCCATCACGTCAGCTCTGGGTCCTCCCATGGGGGGCCGGCTCCGCCACTTCCTTTCTGCCTTGTCTGCTATCACTATGGACAGGTGGGTTTCAGAGGTGGTCAGTCAGGGACTGCCTCTGCAATTCGAGCAGTACCTTCCAAGTTGAGCCCACACCCTTGGGAGGAAAGAGTATCCGTCCATACTCAGTCGACTCTCCGAGACTACATCGCTCAGCTCCTCCTCAGGGAGGCAGTAGCTCCAGTGGTGGATTCTCCAGCAGACCCAGGCTTTGTCTCCAGATACTTTCTGGTGCCCAAGCGCTTGCGGGGGCTGGTGCCCCATTCTAGATTTGCAAGACCTGAATCAGTATCTCAGGTCGCGGACCTTTCGGATGGTCATGCTGTCCCAGATCATACTATCCTTGGAGCGAAACATGTGGTTTTGTTCACTGGATCTGCAGGACGCGTTCTTTCACGTCCCAATCCATCCATCTCATTGGCGGTTCCTCCGCTTCAGAGCCGTAGGGACCCTATACACATTCTGAGCCATGCCGTTCAGCCTGTCATCAGCCCCACGGGTCTTCACCAAATGCATCACAGTGGTGGTATCTCATCTCGGGTATCGGGCGGTCAGAATTTACCCCTGCCTCAGCAGTTTGCTCTTAGCAGGTCTCACCCAGCAGGAGGATGTAGAGGTCCAGGGACCTGGCCCTCCAGACCTGCTCCCAACTCTGCCTCTTGATCATCAAGGCCAAGTCGGAAATCGTGCCTTCCAAGGTGATGTGCTTCATCGGGGAAGAGTTCGACTCTCGTCAAGCCAGAGCTTGGCTCCTGGTGGACAAGGCGGAGGTTCTCACCTCCCTTTGCCCAGTCATGTCTGGTTGGGCAATTGTGCCCTGCCCGGGACTTTCTGCGCCTTCTGGATTACATGGTGGCATGTGTGACACTTGGACAGCTGGTTCTGATTACTCTATGATTTTTGTAAAATAAAAATGTAGTGTGATTGTCTGTCATGAGAATTGCTGTGCTCCTGGATGACCCCCCAGGTTTCACTTCAAAGGGCAGTATGTGTTAAACAGCAGATCTCTGTAATACAATTAACTTCTCAGTTTGCTTTGAAAGCTAGGAAGTGGAATATCCATTTTATGATGTCCTCAGGAAACCCAGTTAAATTGCACCTGGTGTCAGAAAACACGTTACACCTCAGTGAGATCTGAAAGTTAGTCATAAAAAGATCGTTGATGTCTTTGTGAAAGCAGGAAACTGCTCTTAGATGAAAGAAGATACTGGAAAGTCATGGACTTGATTGGGAACTCGTGGGGAAATGAGTTTTTGCTCAAGTCACCTATTTAATTTACCTTCTGAAGTATATGACATCCCAGTTGTATAATTTTTAATAAACAGAGGAGGAGCTGGGTGACATCATGGAGAAGGCAGGTCCAAGGCAGTTTATTTAATTATGCTGTGACTGACCTTTAGACACATTCTTGTTTGGGCTCTCTTAAAAACAACATCTATTTCACGCACTGTTAGAAGGTATACATTAGAGAGACAAGTCTAAGTGTACTGTGGTAGGAATTTGCACTTTTAAACCTTATTCTTTTAAAAGATTGTATGTTTTGCGATATATTGTTCTGTATTTACATTTTACATATTTTTTTATCTATTTTAAGTAAAATCTCTTATTTTAAGAGACCACTTGGTGTGCCTTTGAAATTCTTTATTTGACAAGTGAAGCATATTTGGTTAAATCTGACACTGTGCATAAGCTTACAGGTAATACCAAACTGGGAAAAGGTAAGAGCTGGAAGTACAGCCTAGAGGTTAGAGGAACAAGGTGTGAACAAGCTTGATACATCCAGCAGACCAGACCTGGGTTTGATTCTCACAACCTCCACTTGCATACTGTGTGACTCTGAGCAAGTCACTTAACCGCCCAGTGCTCCCAGGTCGCCCCTGAAAACAGGCACTTGTGCCTAGTGGGCCTTACCCGGTTACCAAAGACTAAAAAAAAAAAAAAAAAGTTTATTCTGAGGTCTTTCATAGAGTTTTTAAGGGTTCATTTTGTACACCTGGTTAGGTGCCCATAGGCGAAAGATATCTGCCCCCCCCCCCGCCGAAGAGCAGAATTATCTGAGCCTGTACATTGGGTACACTAGCAAGAGGTTCACAGTTTGAATCCCTCCAGAACTTGAGACCAAAGGTTAATTTAAACCCATAAAACAGACAGGAGGGTTACCCTGTTCTGTTCATCTTCACAATACTGCGCTTGGAGGTTGGCACTGTGGGAGCAGAGGGCCTGACCTACTGAGTGAGGTTGTGACAGCCCAGTGGACTCAGCGCCATGGTCATTTCGACCAGCTGATCACTGTAACCCAGAAGATGTGGGATGCTCTCCAATGGTGGACTGCTCCAGACCAGTTGCAGGAAGGGATCCCATTTGTCCACCCAGAGCCGACGGTAGTCCTGATGACCGATGCCTCTCTCATGGGCTGGGGAGTCCACATGGGGGACAAAAGTGCCCATGGGTTCTGGACCCCTGAGGAATCCCGATACCACATCAACCTGTTGGAGCACAGAACAGTCTGACTGGCGCTGTCAGCTTTCACTCCTCAGTTCCGGGGTCAAGTGGTTCGAGTCCAGACGGAAAATACCACGACCATGTACTACCTAAACAAACACTGTGGCACACACTCCCGTCTGCTTTGCAGGGAGGTGCTCCACATTGGGACCCTCATCAGCCATCTGGAGGCAGATCTCCTAGCCATCCATGTGGCAGGAGCCTCAAACCATCTGGTGGATGCTCTCAGCCGCTTAGGCAAGACATCCCACAAGTGGTCTCTCCATCCAGAGGTAGCTTACAGCTTGTTGTCCCACTGGGGCAAACCGATGGTGGACCTGTTTGCCTCCAGGGAAAACACCAAGCTGAGGCTGTTTTATGCCCCCCCCCAGCAGGGCTCGCTGCAGGGGGATGCCTTCTCGAGGCCATGGACCCCAGGTCTCTTCTACAGCTTCCCTTTATTTCCCTTGATCCACAGGGTGCTCCTCAAGGTGAGGAGGGACAAGGCAAAGGTGATTCTGGTAGCCCCAGACCGGCCATGCCAGTTCTGATATCCAGATCTCCTCAGCCTCAGCTGCAGGCCCCCAGAGTGGCTTCCAGCAGACCTGGACCTGGTCACTGTCAGTCAGGGGAAGGTATACCATCTGGACCTTCAATCCCTGCACCTTGCAGCCTGGTTCCTGAGCAGCTACACTTCCAGGCTTTGAGTCTTTCCGAGGATGTCCTTACTGTGGTGGAGGCATCCAGAAAGGAATAGACCAGGAAATGTTATGCCTTCAAATGGAAAAGATTTTCCATTTGGTGTCAGGGCAAGGCCCTGGACCCTCTGTCCTCTCCAGTGGCTAACATTCTTGACTACCTTTGGTCTCTCTCTCTCCAAAGGGGGTCTTCGGTCATCGACCCTTAGGGTGCACCTGGTAGCCATCTCTGCTTATCAGACGTGGGCCGGTCAGCCGACGTTGGTGCAGGAGACTGGTCAGGTGCTTTTTTTTTTTAATCACAACATGCTTTTTCTGCGCCTGCTACTGCACCTATCGGCAGGGGCATCCAGCCACTGACCCTGCCCACGGGGAGAGCAGCAGGCTCACTCGCATGATGGGGGGATCCGGCACGGCCATGTCCGATCCGCTGGAGTGCTCCCCCATCCCTATCAGCCGGACTGGCACCACACCCCCCAGCGCGATTCCACGACAGTCCTCCCCGGAAGGCAGGGCGCAGCCATCAAGCCGCTTGGTCTCGCCCAGCCTTTTTCCTTTTTCTCCCAATGGGAGCATGGATGTGCAATGACGTCCAAGCACCAACGTGTGGACACCCGCCGTGCCCCCAGCCCTCCAGGCACCCACGCATCTGCAGTCTCGCTGGGTGTCCCCAGGGGCCGCCAGAGTGCAGTGTGGATCCCACCCTTTCCCTAGGACTGGGAGAGCAGTCGTCGGATGCTCAATCCCAGTCCTCCCCTGCCGACACCCGATGACCTGGGCTCGTTCCCGAACCCAGGACGCCGGCGTAGAGCAAGGTGTGGTGTCTAGCACCTCAACCCTCAGCGCCACTGGGCTGGCACATCGGGTGCTTTTTTGAAGGCCTAGATCACATATCCCCTCCGGTGTGTGAATCTCCACCTCTGTGGGATCTACTGCTGGTACTGGCAAAGCTCATGTGCAAGCTATTCGAACCAATGCACAAATGTGCGTTGTCATACTTGTCGTGGAAGACAGCCTTCCTGGTGGCTGTCATGTCTGCCAGAAGGACAAGGGAGCCCCAGGTGCTTTCAGTGGACTCCCCTTATCTGGTCTTCCACAGGGACAAGGTTGTCCTATGCCCCCACCCGAAATTCCTTCTGAAGGTGGTGTCAGGGTTTCACCTTAACCAGGTGTTATATCTGCCAGTATACTACCTGAATTACACCTTGGAGGCTGAATACAGGCTCCATACCTTGGACCTGAGACGAGCCCTCTCCTGTTACAAGGAGAGGAGGGTGGAAATTCGGGCAGAGGCTCGCCTGCTGTTTGTCACCTACGCTGAAGCCGCTTCTGGCAGATCTGCAGCAAAGCAGACTATTGCAAGGTGGATTACATCTTGCATAAGTCTGTGCTATGAGTTGGCAAGCAAGGAGCCTCCCAGAGGGATAAGAGCTCATTCTACCCGCCATACCGCTACATTGGTGGCTGCTTCCAGGGACATCCCTGCCCAGGAAATCTGCCAGGCTGCTACCTGGAAGTCAGCAAACACCTTCATTTCCAATTACCACATCAACTTTGAGTCACACCAGGATGCTGGTTTGGGGGCCTCAGTTCTCCAATCTCTGTTTCTCAAGTAGGAGGTGTACGCCTTGCCTCCCTCCTCCCAGAGAACTGCTAGGAGTCTGCCAATAAGTGTGGATGAACAACATATCCACAATCCTAGAAAAACAGGTTACTCACCTGTAACAGTACTTCTAGGAGTGGTATATGTTGTTCATCCTCACAAACCCACCTGACCTCCCCAGCTATGGACGCACAAACCCGGCTTCCAGCGGCCTAAGATCTGGCGTCATGGGGCAGAGCTGAGGGTTATACCACCCGGGTGGGTGGGAGGAGCCAGTCTGAAGACTTAAAGCGATCCTTAAAAGGAAAGGGGACATGCCAACAAGTGTAAATGAACAACATATACCACTCCTAGAACTACTGTTACAGGTGAGTAACCTGTTTTCTAGGGACATGGATATGTTGTTCATCCACACTGTCTGGCAGGTATCCTTGCCGCTTTAAATCTTGCCGGAAGGTCTTCAAGCTAGCTCCTCCCATCCACACAGGTGAACTCTCGGCTCCCTATGGCAGCGCCAGATCTTCCTTGCAACAGGAAGCTCAGGTTCCCTCACTTAATACTCAGCGTATAAGACTGGTTCCTAATTCTTTGGTTTCCAATTTAAAAGTTTTGCTTAAAGACTTGGTCTTCTATCCCTACATGACTCACGATGGACAAATCGACTCGATTTCCAGCGGTGCCACTTATGAACAAAGATACTAGACGGATCCAATCACGTGTATGTATTTTGAGCCTAGAGCATACAGAACTTGAGGCCTAATACTATGCAAAACCCTCGTCACCAACCGTGCTGGTTTCCTGGGGCGAAATGTTACCACTAGTTAAGTCAAAGAGGCCGATCCCGGTTTCTCGTGACAAAACGGATCAGCTAGGCAGATGATCGCCCTCGAGAGAAGCAGGCGCGGCCATCTTCCTCACACCGACTTATTCCACCACAGGTTCCTCCAGCTTCTTTAAAAGGGCTTTGTCTGTCCCTCTCCACTGAGGGAGGGACCAGCGTCTGCTGGATCTTCTTCTTCTAGAGTCCAAGAAGAAAGACAGGGTAAGTCTCGTCAGGCTCTTGGGACAGGAAGGATCCCTTTCCCAGTTGATGCACCCAGACTTGAGTCCGATCATTGGCTCCGACCACTGCTCTCCACAGTGTCCCGTCAGGTCAGTTGGCCGGACTCCCGTCGGCAGCAGTCGAGATCTTTCTCGACCCGTTGGACGGGTTGTCGACAGTGAGCCAATCCTCTCCCGGTTCCCCGGTGGGAGTTGAGGATCCCATGGGCTTACCAGTGCCTCCGGTTCGGCCCTTGGGTGTTCCCTCCCGAGCCGAGGGAGGGCAGTTCCACCCATCCCGTCTCCTGCACCATCCTCGGAAAAGCCGAGGTTCTCAGTCTCGGACTTCTTCACGGTCAACCAATCCACGCCATCACAGGCCGGTCTCGGTCTCGGCACCCGCAGTAAGCGGTGCCGCCGCTAATCCTCTTCCTCCTCCTCGGATGAGGAGGCACAGCATAAGTTAAATCGTGTCCTGAGGACCTCAGTGGCAACAGCTCCTTTTGACCGGGGAATAAGCAGCGCCGTTGCCTTCCCGGCCATTAAGTGGCTGTCACGGGCGACGAAACAACCACGTTTTACCGAGGCCTGTTGTCAGGCCAGTTATTTGGCGAAACCAGCTGCTCCACGATTCGGTGGAACCTCCGCCTCCACAGCGCGGTTTGGGGCTCCGACCAAATTCTCGGTCAGCTCAGGGTCTGCCACATAGACTGTCGGTCACCCTCACTCCCGATCGCCTCCGGCAGGCTGGAGGGTGGCTCAGGCCAGGCAGCTGCTGCGGACTCTTCCGAGAATCCGGCGGCGATTCCTCCTTCTCCAGCGAGTGGACTTGGAGTCCTCTGGAGGTCAGTACAGGCGACGCCCGCCGTCCTTCCTGGGGTTGCTCAGACTCATCTCGGAATCACCGGGATGCAGCTTGAGCCGATATCAGCCGGGCCAAAGTATCCCTCCCGCGGAGATATTGGACCGAGGGATTCTCGGAGGCCTTCCTGGTGGCTGAGGCCATTATGGGCCCGGCCTTGGGCTCTGGCAGCGTCCTGCTTCCTGTCCTCGCCTTGGCCAGGATGGCCAGAAGTATCACGGTCCCTACGGTTCCTGTCCGGTTCTCGTAACATCCCTTGGCGGTTAGTTACCGACAGCGTTTTCCGCGCCCGGCAGCAGGGGCGTGGACAAACCTCCGACAAGGAGTCAAAAATTGGACTATGCGGACGAAAATCTCCTTTCTCCTCCTGGCACTTCATCAGGCCAGCTCGGCCGTACTGATGGCACATTTTTCTCACGCCCTGTTGGGCTCCTGGACCAGTGGTCCCTCATCTCCCGGCTGACCTGCAGACCACGGTCAAGCAGGTGCGGGACCAGGGCGAGTGACCAAGCAGCAACTTCAGACTGCTTTGGACATCGGTGATTCATCGCCAGGTCAGAGCGGCTGCAGTGGCTTTGCGCTGTCGGGCATGCTGAGGATATCCACCTTCACAGTATACCCAGCACAAATTAGCGGATGTCCTTCTTGAGGACCGACCTCCTTCGACCCCCTGGGTGGAAGGCCACCTCCAGGATCGAAAAGTCCAATGCCACCTTGGACTCGGTATCATCCGCTCAGAGGGACAAGGGCAGCAGACCTCAACCCAAGCCTTTTCGTCCGTCCTGGCCCCGGCCACCTGCCCAGCAACACCAGGGCCAGCAGGCTCGCGCGTGGCGTCCCAAACCCAAGCCTGCGGCTTCCTCCTCAGGAAGCAGGAGGTAAAAGCCCAGGCGGTCCCTCGGCCGGTCCCTCCTCCAAGCCTGCACAGTGGCGGATTGAGGGTGTTGCCCCAACCTCGTCACCTCACCCAGGTTCCCCGTGAGGGCGGCTCCAGTACTTCCTTTCCGCCTGGTCTGCTATTACCACAGACAGGTGGGTGTTGAGAGTGGTAGTGAAAGGGCCTGCCTCTGGAGTTCGAGCAGGCCCCCACCTTCAGCGACGTCACACCTCGGGGGGCCTCGGGGTCCGAAGCCTCACTGTCAGCTCGCCGAGCCGACATCGCTCTCCTCCTCGAGAAGGAGGTGATAAGAGAGGTGGTGGACCCTCCCTCAAACCCGGGGTTCGTGTCCAGGTACTTCCTGGTTCCGAAACGGACGGGGGGCTGGCGCCCCATTCTCGACCTACACGACCTGAACAAGTTCCTAAGGTCTCGAACCTTCAGGATGGTCACTCTGGCTCAGATAATCCCATCCTTGGAACACGGCGTGGTTCTGCTCTCTGACCTCCAGGATGCATTCTTTCATGTCCCTATCCTCGTCCGTCCCATCAAGGTTCCTTCGCTTCCGGCGGAAGATTCCCTTTCGAGTTCCAAGCCATGCTCTTGACTTATCTCCAGCTCCCAGGGTCTTCACAAATGCATGGCAGTGGTGACAGCATTCTCTGAGCGCCGAGGGTCCGGTTTACCCTCACCTGGACGTGATTGGCTGATAGCAGCCCCTCCAGACAGGAGGTGGAGCGGTCAGAGACCTGGCCTCCGGTTTGCTCTCAGGTCGGCCTCCTCATCAACGAGGCCAAGTCAGACTCAGAGCGAAGCAGGTGATTCTTTTCATCGGGGCAGAGCTCGACTCTCTTGAGCCAGAACATGGCTCCCGCGGACACAGGCCGAGGTTCTTTCCTCCTTGCCCAATCAATTTCTGTTGGGCAATTGCACCCTGCCCGGGACTTCCCTGCCTCCTGGGTCTCATGGCGGCCTGTACCAAGCGTGGTCTGTTGGGCCCGCTGGAACATGCACCCTTCAGTGGGGCTGGCCAGCCAGTGGTCACAATGCTGCGATCCATTGGACCAGCTAGTGGCCACGTGACCCAGGGGATGTGGAACTCTCCAGTGGTGGACCGTTCAGTTCTCATCTGCAGGAGGGCATCCGGTTACGTCTGCCTCGAGCCGGCGGTCTCTCTAACAACGATGCCTCTCTGATGGGTTGGGGTGCCCATCTGGGGAACACCAAGTGCCACGGCCTCTGGTCCCGGAGAGTCCCGATACACATCTACCTGCTGGAGCTCCGGCGGTCCACCTAGCTCTCACCGCCTTTGCTCCGTTTCTTGAGGTCAAGTGGTCCAGGTCAGGCGGACAGTACCACGACCATGACTATCTAAACCGCCAGGGCGGGACGCACTTCATGCTCCTGTGCAAGGAAGCTCTCCGCATCTGGTCCCTCGTGCGCAGCCTGGAGGCGGATCTCCTAGCCATTCATGTGGCAGGAGTCTCCAACACCCTGGCCGATGCCCTAAGCCGGATAGGGGCTGCCTCCCACGAGTGGTCTCTCCTGCCGGAGGTAGTACGAGATCTATTCTCCCATTGGGACACACCTCAGGTGGATGTTTGCCTCCAGGGAGAATGCGAAGTTGAGGCCGTTCCATGCCGGCCCCCCTCAGCAGGGCTGTCTGCAGGGGGATGCCTTCTCGAGGCCGTGGACCCCGGGCCTCTTCGTCTTTCACCCGTTCCCCTTATTACACAAGGTGCTGCTCAAAACAAGGAGGGACAAGGCGCAGGTGATTCTGATAGCCCCAGACTGGCCCCGCCAGTTCTGGTACCCAGATCTCCTCAGCCTCAGCTCCAGGCTTCCGAGGCAGCTTCCAGCTCACCCGGACCTGCTCTCAGTCAATCAGGGGAAGGTATTCCATCCGGACCTTCAATCCCTGCACCTGACGGCTTGGTTTCTGCAGGCTAGAGTTCAGGCCTTGGTCTTTCGGCGAGGTCCTCAACGTAGTTGAGGCGTCCCATAAGAGTCGACCAGAAATAGCTATGCCTTCAAATGGAAAAGGTTTTCCATTTGGTGTCAGGGCAAGAGCCTGGACCCTTCCTCCTGTTCCCTGGTGAGCATATTGGACTACCTGTGGTCCCATTCTCAGCAAGAGCTTAGGTCGACGACCCTTAAGGTGCACCTGGCAGCCATCTCTGCTTACCGGGCGCGGGCCGGGAAGCAGTCTGTGGCACAGGAGAAGGTGGTCTGGTGCTTTTTCAAAGGTCTTGATCACATTTCCCCTCCGGTGCAGGAACCTCCACCTCCGTGGGATCTACTGCTGGTACTGGCAAAGCTCATGGACAAGCCATTCAAACCAATGCCAAGTGTCTCTCTCACCTGTCGTGGAGGCCGCCTTCTTGGTGGCTATCCGTCAGCCAGAAGGATGGGAGGCTCCAGGCGCTTCCGCCAGAGTCTCGCACACCTGGTCTTCCACAGGGACAAGTTGTCCTGCCCCACACGAAATTCCTTCCGAGTGATGTGGTGCACCTTAACCAGGTGCTGACTCTGCCCGGTGTACTACCCCAATCACTGCCCGGAGGCCGAATATAGGCTCCATGCTGGACCCTAAGGCTGCGCTTACTATAAGGGCGCACGGCTGAAATTCGGGGAGAGGTTCGCCAGCCTGTTTGTCACCACGCTGAAGCCGCATCTGGCAGACCTGCAGCCAAGGACGATAGGCAGGTGGGTCACCTCCTGCATAGATCTCTGCTATAAGTTGGCGAGCATGGAGCCTCCCAGAGGATAAGCTCATTCTACCCGCCATACTGCTGCATCGGTGGCTGCTTCCAGGACATCCTATCCAGGAAATCTGCAGGGCTGCTACCTGGAAGTCAGCACACACCTTCATCACCCATTACCACATATTGCGAGTCACGCCCGGGATGCTGGTTTTGGGGCCTCGGTTCCCCAGTCTCTCTTTCCCAAGTAAGTATCGGAGGGGTGTGTGTCTTGCCTCCCTCCTCCCGGAGAACTGCTAGGAGTCTGCCAGACAGTGTGGATGAACAACATATCCATGTCCCTAAATACAGGTTACTCACCTGTAACAGGAGTTCTAGGGTGGTATATGTTGTCCCTACATTTCTACATTTCCCGGCTTTGACGCACTACCTGAGCTTCCAGAGGGCCAGATCTGGCGTCATGGTGCGGAGCCGAGAGTTTTACCACCCGGGTGGGTGGGAGGAGCCAACTTGAAGACCTTCCGGCAAGATTTAAAGCGGCAAGGATACCTGCCAGACAGTGTGGATGAACAACATATACCATTCCTAGAACTCCTGTTACAGGTGAGTAACCTGTATTTTCCTCCCATCCAACAAACACGGCTGTCATCCAGCCCAGTGATCAAGGAGTGATCTAGTGTCTGAAGGTGCACTATAGAAAACTAATCGTTTCTAGAGTGCTGGTTGACATTGATCACACAGAAGAAGTGTTTGCTGACTTAGTCAAGGGGCTGACAGTCCTTGATGTAATCCATATGATTCACTCTGCATGGGATGCAGTTCCCCACTCACAACAGAACATTGTTTTCAAAAGGCTGAGGTGCTTCTGAGAGATGCCACACAACCTGAATCTGAACCTGCTCTTGAGCTGCCCTGTGGTAAGCCATGATCAGAGTCCCTGTCATATCTTGGCATAGATGCAGCAGAACCAGCAACAGGTGAAATCAATACTGCGGACATCTGCAACTCAGTGTTAGGAGCAGACACTCAAGATGAAGAGGAATGTGAAGTGGAACTACCACCACAGATTAGAGAAATGTGGGCTATAATAAAGCGCATAAGAAGGTATGCTAAACAGAGGGAAACAAACAATTTCAGCTGGTTCTGTTAATTTCAAAGGCACATTGAGAAACTATCTTGTGTCTCTGCATGCCAGACTCTAATGAGAGTTCACTGAGCCCACGAAGAACAAAGGTTAGACCTGCTGGTTCACTGACATTTTAACTTATTTAATTTTGCACCAATAAATAAAGATCATTAAATCTTTTTTATTGTATTAATAAAACTTTTATACAACTACCAAAACACAAAGTGTCTGTATTGAAAACTGTGATCATTTGAACTTGTTTCAGATAGTGTCATAGTGTTGTACCACTATACTGCTATAAGAAGTTTGAAAAAAGTCAATCCCGGGGGGGGGGGCACTGATGAGCAGCCAGCAGTAAAGACGTGGATTCCCGCAGCTCCCAAACCTGCCAAAGATAAAATATTGAATTTAACAGCATCCGTGTGTAAAATAATACTAAGTGACAAAGAAGTGAAGGTGAATTTATGATGGAAGAATACCTGCTTCCAACCTCGGGGAAAGGCCAGCGTTCAGCCTCCAAAGGCCAAGGGAAACGGGCAGCAGCAAAACCCCCTGAGGCCATGGATCCGATCTTGCTGTCGGCGACCAAAATGGTGGTCTTAGGCCGCGAGGTATCTGAGCTAGTCATGGAGGCTCTGGAAAGGAAATGGAACATATTAGAACATAAAATAGACACTCGCCTGCAGAATATGATGGAACAGATGGCAGTGCAAGCAAGCAGAGTTATGGAAGCAGAGGAATGCATCTCTAAAATAGAAGATGAAATGGATCCTTTGGTCACTCAAGTCACTAAGCTGGAGAAAGAGCTTGCGGGAGCTGACCGAACAACATGACTATCAAGAAAATTATGCCCGGTGTTTAAATCTACAACTCAGGGGGCTCCCAGAAGGGAAAGAGGTTCCAGACATATTATCTTTCTATGCAGAAAAGCTACCGAGTCTGTTGGGCATGAAGCTTAAAAAAGGGAAGCTGAAGTTGGAATGCGCTCACAGAGCGGTGGTGGCATGACCGCCGGCGGGACAACCCCCGAGGCATATAATTTTTAGATTCCACAGCTACCAGGACCAGGAGGAGATGTTGCGTGCCTACCGGAGCATGAAAAAATTGAAGTACGAGGGAGAGAGGCTTTATTTACTCCAGGATTATTTGAACAGAATTTTAAAAAAAGAAGAGCCTTCAACCCTATGCTGGCACAACTAAGAGATCTTAAAGTGGACTGCTTCATGCTCTTTCTTGCAATCCTCAAGATCAAATATGAGGGTGCTACATTTTCGTTTTGGGAGCCGGAGAGAGCTGCTGCATTTGTGGATGACCTAAAGAAAAAGGCAGATTGAAAATTGTGGCTGAAAGAAGTTGTATAAAGAGTGCTTGTTATGGCTACTGAGGTTGCCTGAACCCTAAATAGTTTGATATGCTGACTGGGACTTGAGTAATAACAGTTTTACTTTTTGGAGCATTAGCGAGTGAGTTTGTTGGCCCCCCTTTCTTGTGTTTCCCTGGAGCGGCTGCCGGAATTGGATGGGATTAAGTCGAGGAGGCATGTGGTGTGCTGAGGAGGGAATATTTGGTGTGTGAGAGGGTGGCCGAGCGCACAATTGAGTGGAAGGAGTGTTGCAGTAGAAGATGGACTGAATTATGGTGGGAAATTTACCCGACGATGAACTCAATACTACTTGAAGCACCCAGACTGGATTTCTGAGAACAGTGCATCATCGATGACTGATAAGTGGGGGTCTGGGGGGTGGACTGCTGCTGCGTACGTTTTCTGGGCAGTGTCGGTGCCCCTGGGGCCTCTGCAACCTTTGAAAGATTTCCTTTAATCTGGCGTGCAGGGAGAATAGCTGGCCTGCCTGTTGGTTTAAATTTCCGCATAACAGGAAGGTCGAGGTAGCTGCTTCGGGGGGAGAGTTATTACTATGTGTCATAGGACTTCTTTAAATTTTTTTTTTTATATACTTTCTTTTTCTCCCTCCTGGTTTCCTACCCTCTTGATCCTACTCCTTCGGGCCTCTCAATGCTCTTAGCCGTCCCTAGATCTGCCCCTAGAGTGCCTCCTCTCCTTCCCTGCACAGTGGGGTCTGTCTGGTATGGTGGTCTGAGCGGAGAGGCCATCATCCAGGACCGCGAGGGTGATTTTTCCCCTTGTTTGTTGGTCCCATCCTCTGGGGACGCCGGCGCTTGGGACTAAGTCCCGAGAGGTAACGTGCTGACGCACGTCTAGCCTCTCATGCGCCGTGCGACGTCCCCCCTCCCCGACCCCTAAGTTGGAGTCACCCGTCCCTCCAGGGATTGGTGCTTCCACCGACTCTCTACGGGAATGACGGACTCTTGCACGTCCCGGGTATCCCACCCCTGAGGGAGGAGAGCATCCATGGGGATGCTCGATCCTCCCTCCCCCTGCCAGCCCCGGCTCCCGAGTCCATTACGAACCCGGGTGCATGGCGTGGCGTGGTGTGACATCCAGCGCCTCAACCCTCCAGCCACGGGCGTGGGACTCTTTAAATGTTAATGTTTTAGGGTGTTGATTAACTAGCAATTTGGGGAGAGCTTATTTCTTAAAGGATAGATGGATGTTGTGTAAAAATTAGTTAATCAGGGATGGGGGGGGGACTGGAACATACGTAATACATGACACAGGGCCATTCTTGGAGTTGAACGGCAAGGTGGCGGTTAGAATATAGGTACTGTAAATATCTTAAGGGGACTTATCTGTTGGTTGGAATTGGGGGATGGGGAGGGAGAGTTATGTTTGAAAAAGGGTATGTTGCATTTGTGTTTTTTGTTTGTTTGCAGAACTGGAAATGTCTCTCGTCTTTATTAATAGTAAACAGTGTAATACTACTGTATGTCTCAATAACCACTGACAAGCTGGAAAAGTGGGGAATTTTATTTAGTGTGAGAGCAAAAGGGGAGGTGAAGGGAAAGGTATTTTGGCTACATGGTTAAGCCCAAGACACTGGGGATCATCTCATGGAATGTGAAGGGGATTTCATCGCTGATTTAAGCGAACTGGCATACCGACAGCCCTGCACCGCCGGGCACTCAGGTGGCCTTATTACAAGAAACACACCTGACCATCCAAGAGCATCAGAAACTGGTGAGAGGCTGGGTGGGTAAGTGCTATGCATCACCTTATAATTCACACAAGAGAGAGGTTGCGGTATTGATAGGCAAGACACTCCCACTCACCTGTACGAGGGTGGTTACAGACAAAGGGGAGGGGAGATATGTCTTTGTAGAGGGGTTGCTTTTTGGTGAAAAGATAACTTTTGGAAGTGTTTACGCCCCTTCGTTTTTCAACCCGGCCTTTTACCAGGAGGTTCTGGATGTTCTAATAAGAGAACAATTTGAAGGTCTAATCATGGGAGGGGACTTTAATGCAGCTATGCAAGGGGACTTAGACCACTCAGAAGGGAAGAGAAGATATAGAGGCAGGCTGAAACACTGGCAGGAGGGAATTCTGGACTTAGATATGATTGATGTTGGAGAACCTTACACCCAGCAGAAAGGGGTTTACCTTTTACTCAAACCCACATAAAATATGGATTAGGATAGATTACATCTACATGCCCCGGTCTTGGTTAGGTAGAGTACAAAAGGTAGAGCATAGTCCCATTCTGCTCTCGGACCATGCTATGGCCCAGATGGTCTTTGAGGTAAATGAACGGAAAGAGGGTCCTCTACCCTGGAAGTTCCCAAGGTACTTGTTGGGTAAGAAAGAATTTATAGAATATCTTGAGCAGCAGTGGCAGTTTTATAAGGAAAGCAATGAGGAGTCGGTGGAATCCCTGGGAGTAGTTTGGGAAGCAGGTAAAGCCTTTATAAGGGGAGCCATTATTAGGTTTGTTGCTCAGTATAAAAAAGGAAAAGAAACCACTCGAGTGGAGTTAGAGGGCAGGGTGAAAATGCTGGAGAGGGCAGTAGTGGAAAGAACAACAAAGGAGAGGGTGCAAAGTTTGAAGGCTGCAAGGGAGGTACTTAACGCTTTCCTCCTGGGAGAGGCGAGAATGGCAGGGATGTTCACCAGAAGTCATTTGTTTGAATGGGGGAACAGATCTGGCTCATTAATGGTCCAGCTAATAAAGGGAAGGAGATTATATACACACATAGCAGAAGTTAGAGATAAGGAAGGGAAGCTATTGAGGGATAAAACCTTAATAAGGAACAGATTTGAACAATTCTATCAACAGCTCTATCAAGCAGAGTGTGAGGTACAGGGGACATAGCAAAACAATTTTTGAATCAACAACAGAAGCAACTGGGGGGGCACACTTGGAAATTAGGCAAGCAATACAAATATCTGAGGCAGGGGAAAGCCAATGGGCCGGATGGGTTTCTCGTAGAATTTTATAAGACATTGCAGAGACATGTGGTGGAGCCCCTGTATCAGGTGTTTACCGAGGTTAGAGGAGGGGGAGACCTCCCAGTCTCATTCAGGGAAGCAGTCATTTGTTTGATTCCAAAGTCAGGGAGGGATGGGCAGGAGTGTACTTCATATTGACCGATCTCCCTATTGAATTGTGATGCCAAGATCTTGGCTAAGGTATTGGCCAGGAGGCTGGACCAGCTCCTTCCTGGATTGGTTCACCCGGACCAAACAGGCTTTTTCTCAGGGAGAAGCTCATATCATAACATGAGAAAACTACTTAATGTAGTATGGAGAGCCTCCCACGGCCAAAAGAATATTGCGGTTTTAACAATGGATTCCGAGAAGGCATTTGACCGTATAGAGTGGGAATATTTGTTCGAGGTTCTCCAGATGTATGGGTTGGGAGAGGGATGTATAGGTTGGGTAAAAAGTATGTACAGAGCCCCAGATGCAAGAGTACTAGTGAACGGAAACCTAACAAAAAAAATTTACCCTTCATAGGGGTACTAGAGAGGGCTGCCCCCTCTCGCTGCTTTTATTTGCGCTGGCTATAGAGCCCTTAGCGGTTACAGTTAGAAATTTAGTGGAAATTAAGGGAGTGATAGGGAGATCGGGTAGAGATCATAAGGTTACATTATACGCAGATAATATATTATTATATGTTCAGGACCCTGCTAGATCCGTTCCCCCATTACTAGAAGTGATGAGGAAGTTTGCAGCGTTTTCTGGGTATAAAATAAACATTCACAAATCAGAAATGATGTTGTGGGGAGAAACCGAAAGAGAATTTGAGGACACACGGCTTGGGGTCTTAAAAAGGAAAAAATGGAATTTACTTATTTGGGGATTCAAATTGCCATGAATTGAGTCAATTATATAAGTTAAACTACAGCCCAATGGTACAAAATATAGAAGAAGAAATGAGAAGGTGGAGGGATTTGCCTATCTCATGGTTAGGCTGCATAAACCTTATAAAAATGAATACCTTGCCTTGGATCTTATATTTGATGCAAATGTTGCCGATGGGGCTAAATAGGAAAGACGTGAGAAGGGTAGATAAAGCCTTCTCAGGATTTTTATGGAAAGGGAAGCGACCAAGAGTGAGTCTCCATAGGCTGCAGGCAGATGGGGACAAAGGAGGTCTAAACCTACCTGACCAAAGAAACTGTGCTTTAGCCATGCATTCTAGATTTATAGGAGATTGGGTAATTAGGCCACCAAATGCAGGATGGTTAGACCTAGAGGAAGGGGAGGGAGTGGTGAGGGTCTCGGCATACTTAAGAAGAGGAGGGAGGAAAGCATATAGTAGGCAGGCGAACCCGAACCCATTAGTGGTATCAGTATTAGAAGGTTGGGAACAGTTGCTGAGATAGTTTGGTGTGAAACCAAGGGAAGAGACATTGCTGCTTCCACTCAGGGGAAACCCAGGATTTGTGGTGAGGCTGGACAATAAAGGTGTTCTTCTCTGGGAGGGAAGGGGTGTAAAATGTGTAAAAGACTTGTGGAGGAAAGGGCAGTTAATATTGGGAGAGGAGCTTGGGGAGCACTTGGCAGAAGTTGAATGGAAGACTCCCATAGAGCAGGTAGAGCTCATGGTGCTTAGTACCCGGGTGGGATCGGAGGGAGTACTAGGAAGGGTGGCAAGAATGGGACGGCAATATTTACCCACCTTTACCAGCAAAACCAGGAGATTATGGAACAGAGACTTAAGAAGGGAGATACCAGATCAGGGATGGGATCTACTACTACAACTACAAAAAAGGACTACTAGTTTGTAGTAAGTATCAGGAATCACAAGTTTATACACAGGCTTTATTCCCCCCCAAGTATGGTTCATAGGTTCCGCCCTGAGATCTCCCCTCTCTGTGGGAGGTGTAAGATGGAGGAGGGTACGTACATACACTGTTTTTGGGAGTGCCCGACCCTAAAACAGTTCTGGGATGGTATGGCCAGTGAAGTTGGTAGAGTGTGGGCAAGGCAGATGGAACGGAACCCAGTGGTCTTGTTGTTTGGGGTGGATGATTCAGAGGAAGAGGACTGGAGACCCCTTCCTAGATGGGTGAGGATTCTGGTTATCCTGGCCAGACACTGCATATTAAATACATGGGTCTCAAATGAGATTCTTACTATTCAACAAAGGAAAAATCTTTGTCTGCAGGTTCTGGGCCTGGAAAGGTTACACTATGTGACTAAAAACAGGGAGAACCAGTTCTGGACGTTATGGGGAACATTCATGTCCTTGTTGACCCCAGGAGAGATGGATATATTGAGAAAAGGTTGCGAGGATAAAATGGAATGGCCGAGTAATTGAGGGGATGGGGGGATGATGTAAGTGAAGAACCATGGAAGGTGAGAAGCCACCCTGGGACAGATAAGGTGGAGGACATTTAATATGAGAGACAAGCTTTTTTTTCAATTTATTAACAGTCTGCACAGTTAATAAGTCTATGTCATTATTATTATGTTTTCTAGTTTTTGTCCCTTAAGTGTGATCCTTGGATGAGTGTTATATTCTTCTTAGGGATTAGGAGGGGGGATGGGGATAATTTAGTAAGCTTTCATAAACAGGGGGATGTTGGGGGATATATGTATATGTTGGATTAATTATGTTATTGTCCTTTATTGTACATGTCTAATTTTGTATTTGTATATTTGTGGAAAACTTAGTAAACATATTATGGAAAAAAAAAAGTGAATTCCTGTTATATGCCATTTCGGATATATGCACAAAATTAGGTTGTCCCAACCACAGGCGTAATAACCAAATTGACTGTAGTTGGAAGGAGGTCTGTCTTAATGCCAGGAGTCTGGGTAATAAAATCATTTAGCTCCAGTCATTTGTTGCAGACACTGAGGTGAACTTCGTAGCCATCACAGAAATTTGGGCCACAGAAAATAAAGACTGGGACTTGTCAGTCCCAGATTACAGACTGTTTAGACAGGATAGAAGGAAAGGTGAGGGGGGGGCATACCCCTGTATGTCAGGGAGGGCATAGAGGCTGTGTTGGATGGACACATCAGAGGAAGCAAAGGGGAAACAGAATCGCTGTGGGTTCACCTCATGGCTCTCTCAGGCAAGAGAATACAGGTGGGGGTGATCTGTAGATCACCAGGACAAGTGGAAGAGAGAGACAGGGAACTCGGGGAAGAGCTGGCAAGAGGACTGAAGGAGAGTGGGAAGTGGTTTTAGTGGCTGATCTGAACCTGTTGGATATCAGCTGGGACATTCCAACAGAGAGGTGCAGCAGAATGTAGGCCCTGTTGGATACATTGTAGGACTACCTGCTAGTGCAGCCAGTTAAGGAACCCACTAGACAGGTGCCCATTCTCGAATTGGTGCTCAAGAACTCTGAGGTGGTGAGTGGAGTGAGAGTAGGTGAGCCTCTGCAGTCCAGCAACCATAACTCCATTTGGTTTAGGTTGGCCCTTGGGACCAGAATGCCCCTATTAAAAACTGAAGTCCTAGATTTCAGAAAAGCAGACTTCAGCTGGATGAGGGAACTCGTCCAAGACAAACTGACCGGGGTGGACAGCTTTGGAGGTGTAGAGGAAAGATGGGGAGCAGTTAAGTGGACCATTCTCGAGGCAACAAAGTCATGCATGAGAACCATTACAGAACGAAACAAATATGGCTCTCAGAAAGGGTCAGAGAAGCAGTGAGGGCCAATAAAAAGGCTTTCACCAGGTACAAGGAAAAGCAGGCAGAGGAGGAATGGGAAGAGTACCAAATAAAAACTAAGGAAGGAAAAAGGATGGTCAGGGAGGCAGACACAGAGTTTCATATTGCTGAGGGGGTCAAGAGTTGGTAAAAACAATTCTTCAGCTATATTAAGGAATAAAGGAGACAATGTGTGGGGATATTGTTAGGCTACCGGGGGGGGGGGGGATCCTAGAGGAAGATGAACAGAACAAAGTGCATTGTCCTTAATGATTACTTCTGCTGTGTCTTCACAAGGAACACAGAGGGCTGCTGTCTGAAAGTAGCATCAAGGCAAATGTCAGGAGCATTCCTGAAATGAAGCATCCACAGTTTTCCAGAGAAAGGGTCCAGACGGGGCTTGAAGCCCTAAGGATAGATAATTAGAGGGCCCCAGGGCCGGATGGGATGCCCCCAGGGGTGCTTAAAGAATTGGCTGTGAACCCCTAGTAGGGCTATTCAGTAACTCAGGTCAGACAACAGTAGTTCTGTAAGATTGAAGGGTAGTGGACATAGTCCTGCTACATGGGGGGAGGGGGGCAAGAAGAAAATGTGAATTCTAGAAACATGGATATGGTGCACTATACACACTCTGGTAGTCTTCCTTTCCCTTTAAATCTGCTGGAACGTCTTCAAGCTAAGCTTCTCCCACCTACCCGGGGGGGGGGGTATAATCCTTGGCCCTGTCCCGTGACGTCAGATCTTCCTTTCCACTGGAAGAGTCAGGTCTCCTCCTCCTTTGCAGCTTCATGCACAGTGTAGACCTATTCTATGTGCGCCATTGGCAAACATGTTTTCTGACTCCTTGTGTGTACTTCTCGGCATTGTCTCCTCACTGACACAGCTATGGACTGTGAAGAAACCAAGTCAGGTCCTGGATTTTAACGTTGCATTTGGTGCAACCAGAAGATGTCGAGGATGGACCACATGCTTCGTGCATTTACTGCCTTGGGGCAGAGCACGATGTTGCTGCCTGTGGCCTATGCAAAACCTGAGAACCACTATGCGTGTCTTCTTCTCGCTGGCCACTGGAATGGGACCCCCAGTTCACTCAGAGGATGCTTGTAAGGCTGTCTCCACCGCAGTGGGCTCAGTGGCCCAGTTCTTAGTAGTGGAAGAGGCAGAGGACCAAGGTGTGGTTGGAGCCTTCTCGGCATCAGCACTGCTCCCAGCTGGGGCCAATGTTGGGACATTATTCTCCAGGATGTTCAGAGACATGTGTAAATCCCTTCAAACCTTCAGGGAGGTCCTTTCCACCAGAGCAGCAAAAAGAAAGCAAAGAAATCCCATCATTGGTCATGGGACTGCGAATGAGCTGGTAACCATAGGCCAGTCAGCCTGACATCGGTGGTGGGGAAGTTAATGGAATCACTGCTGAAGGTAAGAATTGTGGAATATCTTGAATCCAGTTGATTACAAGACCCGAGGCAGCATGGATTCATGGGGGGATTCATGTCAAAAGAATCTGATAAGATTTCTTTCACTAGGTGACCAAGGAATTAGATCAGGGTGCAGTGCTGGACGTGGCCTACCTAGATTTAAGTAAAGCTTTTGACACCATTCCACATAGGAGACTTGTAAGGAAGCTGGGCAGCTTAGGGGTGGGTTCAAAGGTGGTAAACTGAGTAAGAAATTGGTTAGGGGATGGGCAGCAGAGGGTGATGGAAAACAGAGTTCACATCAGGAAAGAAAGGGTGACCAGCAGGGTGCCTCAGGATCAGTACTGGGACCGGGCTTCCTTACTGCCTTGATAAGTGACATTGTGGAGGAGCTGGAGGGAAGGTCTGTTTCTTTGCTGATTACACTAAAATCTAAAATAGGGTGAACACTCCGGGGGTGGGGTTGAAAGAACTAATCAGAGACCTGAGAAAGCTCGAGGAGTGGTCAGGGGTATGGCAGATGGGTTTCAGTGCAAAAAAGTGAAGAATCATGCATTTAGGGCACAGAAACCCGGGGCAGGGTACAAAATGAGAGGAGAGGTAGTGATGACCACCAAACAGGAAACAGACCTGGAGGTAATCATATCTGATGACCTAAACATAGCCAGGCAGTGCAACAAGGCAATTGGGAGAGCTAGTGGGATGATGAGGTGAGTGGGAAGGGGTATCATCAGCAGAAAGAGAGGGGTGGTATTGCCTCTGTATAGGTCACTGGTGAGACCCCACCTAGAGTACTGGTGGTTCTCTCAACTGCTCAGCGGTGTCGTTGAGGCATAGGTCAGGAAGCATAGGAAAACAAGGAGCAGTTATAAAATTCGCAAGTAGCATTTTATTATTATCAGTAACAGTGAAATAAAAATTGTTCATTGTAGCTGTTTACAAAGGCAGTACAGAAAGAGAAAACAAAGTCCTTCGTCTGATGGTATCTCTTTTTTTTTTGTGTATAATATTTTTATTTGCTTTTTCTTCAAAACAGCAAACACACAAAACATTCAACAAACTGATTTAACACCAGACCATTACACTTCATTTCTAAAACTTATGACATCAGTTATAAATGTAACCCCAACCCCTGCCTTTTTGCCAAAACGACAGGTGGCATGCTGTTGGTGCTGGCAGCAATACCTGGTAGGGACCTGGGTTCAGGGAGGATGAGGTTACTCGGCACAAGGGGAACTAGGTTTGGCCACTCTGCACAGGGGCACCCAAGTAAATCCGAACACAGCAATAACTAATGTCCAGAACCAGGAATGGGATTTTTCAGTGTGGCTTTTATTCACAACTAGCTGAACACAACAAAGCATAGATGGACCCCCATGGGGCTACGTTTACTGATAATGCAGATTAGAGACTACAAGGTGGTCCACTGGAAGAATGAACCATTTCTACTGTTTTCAGGCTCTGGACCCACTAGGCACACAGCCTGGACTTGCACGCGCTTTGGGTACACAGCCCAACTGGCCCGGCTTCCCTGCCGGCCACTTGACTGACGGCCCATTTGAAGAATGAACCCATTTTACTTGTTGTGGCTCCCCACACCACTTAGAGTCTGTGACTCCTAAAGAGATTTTCCCATTTGCGACCCACGTCTGGGTACTTCCCTCATCACTGGCCAAGCGATGAGGCAAGTAGCAATCAAGCAGCAGAAACTGTGAGGTGACCTGGTTACTAAAGATGGGGTGTTCCCACCTCCAGCTCCCACAGCCCATACCCGGCCATTTCTCTGGACAAACTGAAACTTCGAAATATAGATTAAACGGTGGATGAACTGTCGCACCCCCTCTACAATATTACTTGAATTTACACAGCACTTTAGCTTTTGACACTACTCCATTTGTTTGTCCTAGTACTATAGGCCTCCCAAATAGTAGATCAAATTCCAGATTTCTTCACATTTCCCAGGCTGAAGAAACACATTTTTAGCCCTCTCATATTAGAGCAAACACTCACCCTTTTGTTGCAGGTGCCCCACAGGCGAAGTACAACTCTTTCCACTTTTCAAGCACAAACTGAGACTGTAATAGGCAGCTTTCTTTCTTCTGCAGAAATTTAGGGGATTGCCCCTGGAATCTACATGGGGCTACTTTACTCCCCGGAGGGAGCACTGAGGCCTGGACAGCGTCTCCACACTGAACACTGGACTCACTCCTTCTCCTCAGAAGGTAAACAAAAGACTCCCTTCCTGCTCGAGGGTAAGCAGGAGACTCCCTTCCTGCTTGAAGGCACACAGTAGACTGCTTTGAAAACTCCCAACGTTATATCTCACTCCCTCTGCTGCAGATTCCAATGTAGCTTATGCAGCTGCGACAGTTCTATTGGTGATGTCATCTCTCAGTCTCAGCTGAGACTGAGAACAGAGTGAGACAGTGTGAAAGCCATTTAACTGGAGTTTCACAAGCTGCCTGCCCTGCCTACCACTAGGTCTTACTGGGATTCTAGTAACCCCGGGTAATAAGGGGTTACATAAACATGTAAACACATGAATAAATTAGCTATACTAGCTTAACTTAAATAAGGTTATGTTAAGTTAAATTATATTAAATTAAATGACATTAAAGTATATGGTGCAACCAATTAATCATTTTCATATGCTTCTTTCCTTTTTCACATATCTCCTAATCCATTCCCATTTCTCCTCTCCCTTTTTCCTTTCCCAGGCATATCTCTCTATCCATATATCATTCCTTTTCACTGCCATGGTCTCCTCTTCTCCTGTGTCCATTTTCTTAACTTATAATGCTTTCCCTTAGGATACAACTCTCTTCCACCGACAGAGATGCTAGGAGCAGGGCCCAACTTCTGGTAAACCCTTCTTCACTCCCCCACCTTTTATAAGTCAGTCTCTCCAACCCCAAAGCCTGTAGCACCATCCTCCACCAAACCTGCACAGTTGGAGTGGTCTGCGAGACCACGTATTTTGAATCCCATGCCGAGCCAGTACATATAGGAGCCTTATCCATCTAGATAATAGTACCCACTCCTCTTCCTCTCCCACCTCCACCCCAAATAAGCAGTGCAAGGGGTCCAGTGGCAATTCTCTACCCGCATGCCTCCCTACCTCACTGACCACCTCCTTCCAGTATTTCTGCAGCACTGGGCATGCCCAGAAACAGTGTGTATATGTTCCCCTCTCCTTCCCACACCTTCCACACAACGGTGACACCTCCGGGTGTGCTTTATACATAATCACCAGTGGGTGATACAGTCTGTGGATGAATGTAAAATATGCCTCCTTGTACCTATTACAGACCGTGATCCCTGAATGCATAGGGAGCAGCAGCATATTCCAGTTCTTTTCTGTAATGCTTCTACCTAAGTCCCTTTCCCACAGCCATTTGGTTTTCATGGTCCTGTCTGGCAGTACTTGATCTTACTTCGAGAAACAGCTCTTGCAGCAGGTTACACCATTAGAACTGAAGCTGGCAGGCGCCAGAACCCCATGGAAATTTTCTAGCTAGCAGTATCCAGCAGGGACCGCCCCCGACGTCGGCCCCGCCCGGACATCAGGCATCATACAAAAGGGGGCGGTCCCCCAGAATCCCCAGTTTTTTTCCCGCCATTGACTCACCAGCATCAGCCTCACGGTCCTGCTCCAGTGAACGACGACCGGAACTTCCAGCTTTACTCTAAATGTCGGCATCTCCTACTCCTTCCTCAGAAGGACACCCCTCCAAGTGTGCCTGCGGCAAACAGATACCTTTTAAGGATCTGTACTCATCCTGTTTGCGGTGCCCTAGGCCCAGAACATGACACCAAGGCCTGCCCCTTTTGTCAGCGGTTCAACAGTCGCACCAGGATCCGCCACCAGAAGGCACTTCAAGGGTTCCTCTTGGAAGAACAATTAAAACTTGAGAAAGACCCTGCCTCCAGAGATAAGTCCACCTCTAAGACCCATAAGCACCGGGACAAGCACCAGGAGAAGACCAAGTCCAGATCCCTGAACCGGGCCTCGGACTTGCATACTAGCTCCGGCTCTACGCGTTCAGACCACTCTCCCTTCAGGGCTTGCTCTCAGCCTCCTTCCATGAAGGTTAGGACTTCTGGCAGCTCTTCGGCTTCCTTACATCCCATTAAGACTTCCAGGACCTCGGACCCTTCGCCAACGCCCTCCCGGGCTTCCATGAAGTCTATTGACCATCACCGGTCCAAGTCCTCTACCAAAGTCACCCATTCTTCCTTGGATAAACGCCGGGAGCCCGACACCAGATCTGCATCCCAGCCTCCTAGGGGACCAGACCCCCCTCCCAGGAAGACCAAGGACCTGACGTCTCTTAGGCAGACGACTGGCACAAAATGGGCTGCCGATCCGTCACCAGTTAAGCGCCTGTCGGAGCAGATGTCAGGCAAACACCCGACGTCGGCCTAATGTTCTAAGGAGCCGACGGCTGCCTCTTCATTACCGGTGGACACCGGTCACCAGGAGTCTACGAAGGAAGATATAACATTGCCTGATGACCAGGCAGGTGACAACTAGGATGCCGGGCTTCCGCAGGAGCCCTCGCCTGACCCGGTGATGCCCAGGAACCCGACGTCCAATACCGGCAACAGGCCATCCTCGACGCCAGGACCATCGTCAGGTATGAATATTCAGGAGGTTAAAGACCTCTTCAGTTTTTGGTGGGACACAATCAAGAGGGACGTGGTTCCAGTAAAAACTCCTCCGCCTCCTCCACCACAGGGGCCAGTAGGAAGACCACCGACCCCCAAGGAGCCTACCCTGCCTCCTAGGGGCAGGTCCAAAGAAAGGAGAAGGCTCCCTTCAAGATCTCCCTCAGGGTCTCCCAGTGTCAAGCAACCCAGACGTCGACGGTCCACTCCACAGGGGGATGACTTTAGACCTGACACCTCAGATACCTCCAGGTCTCCTTCTCCGATCAGCATCCCATCGCCTGACCCACGAGACCTCCCCAGGTCACCTCCAGATGATCCATCTTTCTCCAAAATCATGAGGCACATCAAGGAGAACATGGGATGGGAAACGGAAGATTTAGACCCCGAACGACAGCGCCTAGCCCGTTATCTTTGGCAGAAGGACCCTAAGCCTGTGGTGGTCCCACCCTTGGTGGACACCTTTGCGGACATCACCAAGGCAGCGTGGAAATGTCCAAACTCCAACACCATGGTGCAGAAGAAGACTGATCGCCTGTACAGGGTCCCTGTAGAGGGCCCGTACTTAGCACATCAACCCCTGGCTGATTCCTTGGTCATTACAGCCTCCCATGATAGGCCTCAACGACCACAACATTTGAGTACACAACCTCCGGACCAGGAGTCTAAGCAATTGGACTCACTGCGTAGGCGCATGTATGTGGCTGCTACATGCTCCATTAGGTCACTGAACTATCTGACACACAAGACCTAGTTAAAATACTTCTGGATGGCGAACAGAAGGAGGAGCTTCTCAACCTCCTCTGCACTGGGTCAGACGTGGGGATGCAGGTTTGAGAGCTGCCTATGACTCGGACTCCACAGCAAGGGGAGCAGCCTCAGGCGTCTGTCTCTGGAGACATTCATGGCTTTGTGTCTCCGGATTTACCTCGGACGTCCAGAAAAACATCCTGGATGTTCCCTATAACGGTGAAGTCCTATTTGTTGAAGTCTCCAAAAAGGTGATCACCAAATTACAGGATGCCGGGAAGGCAGTAAGGACTGTATAGGCCATGTACAGACCCAAATCTAGTTCCTTTTGTAGGAACCAGAACAGTTTTCATGGCCGACAACAACGACAGCAGTCATGTTCTGGCCAGCAGCAAAGGGGCACCTTTCACTGTAAGTTTTACCCAGGCCTAGGTCAGAGATATACCAAACCGGCCCAGCCTGTGGGGGTGTAATGCCACCACAGCATGACTCCTTCCCGTCCCCCGCCCCTCCTCTGGATCAACAGGCAGAAAAGGTCGGGGGTTGCATCGCTCGCCACTTATCAGGATGGCAGTCGATAACCGCCGACCGGTGGGTCCTTCAACTGGTCAAGAGCGGACACTTTATAGAATTCCTCGACCATCCACTGTCAAGACCTCCCCTGCTTTCCGTTATTCGGGTCTGCATGCACTGCTTATACAGCAGGAAGTGCTCATACTTCTAAGAAAGGAGGCTATAGAGCACGTACTGAGGAGCCAGAGAGGTGCAGGTTATTATTCCCACTTCTTTCTAGTTCCCAAAAATACAGGGGACCTCCGTCCGATTCAGGATCTCAGCGATCTCAACACTTCAATCCTTTACAAACGCTTCCTTATGGTGACCCTTCCCGGTTTGATACCCATGCTCAAGCAGGGCACCTTCCTAGCATCTTTGGACATGCAGGGTCCCTACCTGCACGTACCCATAGCTCGAGCGCACAGGAAGTTCTTGTACTTTGAAATTCTTGGTTGCCATTATCAGTTACGAGCGCTCCCCTTTAGACTGTCCTCGGCACCTTGGGTATTTACGAAGTGCATGGCAGTCGTAGCGGCGACTCTAAGGAGACAAGGCCACTACATGTTCCCATAACTGGACAACTGGCTCCTTATGGCCCCCCCTCGGGAGGCTCTGATGTCCGCAATCCACTGCACTCAGTCCTTGTTCGGGGCGTTGGGCATCATCATCAATCAGGAGAAGTCACACCTGGTTCTGTCACAGAATCTTCAGTTCATAGCTGTAGTTCTGGACACCGTCCAGGGGAGAGCTTTTCTGCACCAGGACAGAGCGGAACACATCAGATCCCTCATCAGGGACATCTTGGCAAAGAAGACAGTCCCTGCCAGACTGGTCCTTTGCCTGCTTAGACACATGGCTGTGGCCATTGCGACAGTCCCTCTAGCCTGTCTCCACATGCGGGTGACCCAGTAGTTGTTACGGGTACAATGGGATCAGAAGCAAAACCATTTGAAGCTTCCAGTTCGGATCACGAATGCCATCATTCGGGATTAGCAATGGTGGCTAGATTCAAAGCACCTGTCAGTGGGGGTCCCCTTCACTGCACTGTCTCCATTTGTGACACTCTCCACGGATGCCTCAAGGTTCGGTTGGGGAGCACACCTCGACGGGGTCAGGTCTCAGGGCTCATGGACACTTCAGGAAGCTCATCTCCACATAAATATTTTGGAAATGAGAGCAGTTATTTATGCCTTGCAGGCCTTCCAGCCGGAGATCCCACCGGGTACTCTGCTGTTACAAACAGACAATACCGCGGTGATGCATTACCTCAACAAAGAAGGAGGCACCCATTCCTACCCACTTTGCATGGAGGCCATGAGGGTGTGGGATTGGGTTCTGCAACACGGTGCAAACCTCATTGCTGTTCATGTCCCAGGAGTGGACAACGTCATCACAGAAAGTCTGAGTCGCTCTCAGGCCAGAGTCCATGAGTGGGAACTACTCCAGGAGGTGGTAGAGGATCTGTTTCACAGATGGGGCACACCAGAGTTAGACCTTTTCGCATCCCCATCCAACGCAAAACTGCTCAATTTCTGCACGCTAGATCCAGGGCCTGGTGTTTTCTGGTGAGACGCGTTGTCCCTCTCCTGGAGGGGCAGATTCCTCTATACATTTCTTCCCTTCCTGTTGATCCAGAGGGTCCTTTTGAAACTCTGCAGAGAGTAGGCAACACTGATACTAATCATGCCCTTTTGGCCCAAACAGATTTGGTTCCCTCTGCTACACCAGCTGTCCCAGGAACCTCTGGTGCTTCTGCCAATAAGCTGTCACTTATTGTCCCAGGAGGCAGGTTCTTTGGTCCATCTGGAACTTTGCTCTCTGTACTTGCACGCCTGGCTCCTAGAGACATAGCCATCATGCGGTTTGGGGTCTCACAAGATGTAGCATATGTTCTAGCGGCTGCTAGAAAACTGGCCACTCATGCCACATACGCTAAGACATGGTGCAGATTTTGCCTCTGGGCTCAAGCACAAGGGCTTTCCCCAATGGATTTTCTGGAAAGGTTGGTTCTAGACTGCCTTCTGTCTCTTTTCCAGGCAGGCTTGGCCTACTCCTCTATTAAAGTACACCTCTGTGCCATTTCAGCCTATCATACACCCATAGGCCTACAGCCCATAGCTCAGTTGGACACCGCACAAGCCTTCCTGAGAGGCATTCTCCACTTTAGATCTCCGATTAAGGATCCTATTCCTCCATGGTATTTACCCTTTGTCCTGGAGCAGCTCACGCTGCCACCTTTTGAACCAGCCGCGGATTGCGAGCTACGTCTCCTGACATGGAAGACGTTATTTTTAATAGCTGTTAATTCAGCCAGAAAGATTTCTGGGCTTCATGCACTTATGTGCAAAGAACCTTATTTGTTTTTTCACCAGGACAGGGTGTCCCTGAGGACAAGTCCAGAGTTTCTACCTAAGGTGGTCTCAGCTTTCACTCTCAATCAGGATATCGACCTGCCAGTGTATTTTCCTTAATACTCGAACAGAGGAGAGGCCCTTCTGCACTCTCTAGATGTGCATAGGTGTCTAAGATACTACCTGACCAGAACCAGGCACCACCGTAAATCTGATCAGCTTTTTGTCTCCTTCGCCCATAGGATGATGGGAGCTCCGGTTTCTAAACAATCGCTGCCCAGGTGGCTGATCCATTGTATCACGTTCTGTTACTAGAAACGTAACAAACCCCTACCGGGCTCGGTTAAGGGACATTCCACAATGGGGTGGCTACCTCCTTTGCAGCTATGAAAAATGTATCCACTTCAGCCATCTGCGCAGCAGCTACTTGGAGCACCATGTACACCTTTATCAGGCATTATAGCCTGGATGTTGCATCACAGCGAAGAGCTGGTTTTGATCTAGCAGTCCTTCAGGGACTCCTATCCTAGGCTTCAGTCCAACTTGTGATCCCTACCTAGCCTCCTCCCACCTGCGAGGGATTTCCAGTATTGCTTGTGAATCAGTCCTAATGGTGTAACCTGCTACAAGAGCTGCTTCTTGAAGTAAGATAGTACAGTTACGTAAGAATTTACCGTAACAGTAGATCTTCGAGAACAGCTCTTGCAGCAGGTAGTTTCCCTCCCACCATCCCCTCTGGAGGTAGAGTTGTTCCTTTATCTCTTTACCTAGGATTAGGTGTTTCTAACACCACTCTGAATACCTTTTTGATGGCGGATCCTCAATCTCCACTTCCGATGTCATCTAGTGGCCGGGAGTCTCCGGCGGGAGAACTGGGGATTCTGTGGGATTGCCCCTTTTTGTATGATGCCTGACATCGGGGCCGGGGGCAGTTCCCACTGGATACTGCTAGCTAGAAAATTTCCATGGGGTCCTGGCGCCTGCTGGCTTCAGTCCTAATGGTGTAACCTGCTACAAGAGCCGCTCTTGAAGGTCTACTGTTACGGTAAGTTTTTACATAACTGTACTTTCCCCCCTCTTCACTGCCTGTCCAATGAACCCTTTCTCCTTGTTCTGAGCTTGACAAATCATTTCTTCCACTGGGTCCATCTCATATAATCCCTTATTCTCTTTTCTCAGACTTCCCATAAATGCCCTTATTTGCAGATACCCGAACCTCTCTTGCCCACTCCCCCCACCACCTCCTGCAATGCTTGCAAAGAGCAAATTTGTCCCCACACTAGTAAGTGTCCCATACTCCATATTCCCTTTTGTCCCCACCTTCAAAAACCTTTATCTTCTAATCTGATAGTATCTCTAATTCCAAGTTTCAGTCTCTTTAGCAAAAATACTGCTGCTCTTTTTATAACAGGTCTTTGCCTGGCAATTAACTTCTTCATCCTGAGCTCGTTAAGGAGATATCCTGTGTCTCACAAAATGTATCAGAGTTCTTGTCAGTTTCTTTACAGAGCAGGCTTGCAAACAGAGCAGTGTCCCAAGCTGGCTTCCTGCTGACAGCTCTGCAAAAGAGTTTGCAAACAAGCATGAGAGGAGCTCAAACTGCATCGCAGGTTAACCCCGCTAAATTCCAAATAGCTTTTTGCAGTCATTTCAACAGTAACTATATACATGTCAAGCCAATGGATCCCAGTATCACATAAAGATTTGCATACAGTATATTTTTATAACCGCAGATATGCAAGGGGAAAGAAAAGACAGAAGCAGCAAGTGAAGGTAGAGAGATAGCGAGAGATGGAGAATCATGAGACCATCAGAGTGATCAGTTCCTATGTCTCACAAGAACATTTGATTTCACAACCAGACAGACAGAAGACAGAAAAGGAGAGTCTAGAACAGATCCTTGTTTTTAAACTCTTTCTGAATAACAAATGGTACGGGGAGAAGACAGAACAGATCCTTGCATTTAAACTCTTTCTGAATAACAAATGGGACAGGGCCTTATTCAGCCCTGTCACATACCCCTCTCTTTAAGAGGGAACCTGTTCTAAAAAAATAGGTTTCCAAAACTTTCTATTAATTTTCTTCTAACGTTTGCTTATAACCTTTACAGTTCAGTACATATGCAGTGCAGCAAACAGATAAATTTAAACTCACTCATTTTGTTTTGTCAACCTTCGGAATTCTCAATTCCTGATCCATATCTTGACAGAAAATCAGCATTGGCATTCTCTTTCCCATATTTGTGCATCACTTTCAATTTAAATGGCTGTACTGCCAGGTACCATCATTTGATTCTGGAATTGTTATCCTTCATTTGATTAAGCCACCAGAGAGGACTGTGATCTGTTATAAAGGCAAAGGCAAGGCAAAATTTATTTAAAAGACGCCCAATCCCTGAGGCTCTGGGCGCCGTACAATCAATTAAAACAAGCATTTTAACATAATAAATATAAAAATAGACATATAAATACAAATGATTTCAAAACTAAATAATTAAATATAAATCTATATCAAAACCATAAATTAAGCTAAATTAAATGCCTTAGAAATGAAAAAGGCCTTTAATTGAGCCTTAAAAACATCCACCGATGAAGCCTCTCTGACCATAGTTGGTAAGGAGTTCCACAGAAAAGGGTCCGCGGCACTAAATGCCCTATCACCGGCTGATTTCAACCTAGTTCTGGGAATGGTCAGGAGGCATTCATTTGAGGAGCGAAGAGGGCGCATGGAGAGAGAGCAGGTGACAGAAGATCGATAAGTACAAAGTCAGCTCCTAACAAATAAAACTTAAGGGACTCCATGGCTCATTGTGCCGCAAGGCATTCCTTTTCAATGGTGGAGTACCTCTACTCTCTGTTGTGCAACTTCCTACTGATATATAGAATGGGATGTTCCTTTCCATCTATACGCTGACTCAAGACTGCACCTAGGCCAACATCTGATGCATCTGTCTGTCTGTAACAAAACATTTGTCTTAGAGTCTGGGCTTCTTAAAACAGGGGCTAAACATAATGCAGTCTTGATGGCCTGAAAAGCTTCATCACACTCTGGGATCCATTACACATTATTCGGGAACTGTTTCTTCGTGAGTTCAGTGAGGGGAGTAGCTAGCTACCTGGGCAAAGTTGGGAACTAATTTCTGATAATAACCAGTCAGCCCTAAAAATGACCTGACATCTTTCTTTGTTTTAGGGATATGACTGTTAGCTACAGCTTCTATCTTAGAAATCTCTGGCTTTACTTCTCCATTTCCCAAAACATAACCAAAATATCTCATTTCCTGCATGCCCAGTGCACATTTGGTAGGGTATTTAGTTGCTTGCTGAACCAGTGAACCACCAAATAATCCATATTTAACTGTACCTGAATACATTTGATGTCAGAACTGTATTCTGTAGTGTTTTCTTTCTGTGCACAACATTCCCTAGTATTCTTTTCATGAAATCAGTAATTTGGAGATTTGTTTGTGTAACAGCATGGATTCTGAACTTTGAACACCAGCTGTTGACCCATCAGAACAGTTCTGTGTTCTGAATTCATGCCGTGGTAGAGACAAAACACCAAAGACTAAACTCCAAATTACTGATTCCATGAAGAGAACTGTACTGAATGGTGTTCACAGAAAGAAAACACCCCAAAATAGTCGTTCTTATCAGCTTTTATTCATGCACAGTTAAAATGGATTATTTGGAGAAACTGTTTGAATGTTATTTCTAAAAACAAGAATATAACAAACAGCTTCAAATTCACACAGATTTCATATGCCCGTCACTGCTGGTACATTAGTCCTTGCTACGCATTGTGGGAGTAAGGGAAATGAGCACCGTCATGTAATTTCATTCAGTCCCATTACAACTAATGGCCGTAACTGTGACCCCATTGTTTGTATCTACATTACAACGTTATCTATAGGCACCAGCGCTGGGTGACGGTCTTTCAGACTACATCTGCAAGAATTCAAAAATCCAACAAGTGCCTGAAATTTTACAACTAAATCACCATTTTTGAGGGAACTATGAAGATCCAGCCTTGTGTTTTGTTGCTGTCAGTTTGGCTCATCTTGTCAAACACACACCCCCCTCCATCATTCTTTTCAAGCTCTGTCACAGAAATCTATTTCTATAATTATAATCTTTTAATGCAGTGTTAAATGCATGCACAGCTCAATCATGGTAGTACTATTAAGATACTGTACTTGCAGCAGTCGTTATAAAATGAATGGTTAATGACAAAGGCGTACACCAATCAGTATAGCAAATACAGTGGTAGTAGGGTAACTAATTATTCATTTAAATTTAACACTTAAATCTTCTGCTGGCACTGGTACCCAGGACAGAACACGCAGACAAGAACAGGAAGTCTGTTTAAGTGCAATAGTTGGTTTTCCTTGAAAGATAATTAAGTGGTTGTGCCTCTAAACCTTATGGAAATCAGTTGCAAGTACACCAAAACCTGCTCCGGCTACCACTGCTGATGGAGAGAAATGTTTAGCTCTTTGTAAATGATGTATTACTGAAGAAATACAACATCACACATACCCTAGTATGGCCAAAGTTATTCCTCTTCAGAAAGGGGGAGATCTGTCTTCTCCTGGTAACTATCGTCCCATCTCCCCCACCCATCTCTAAACTGCAAGAGAAAGAGGTCCATGCCAGACTCCTTGATTTCTTCTTATCCGCTAACTTCCTATCACCTTTTTGGTCTGGCTTCCAGAAGCACCATTAAACAATCTCCTCCCTGTTGCGTGTCACTGATGCCATCTTCTCTGGGATGGACCAGGGGCTCATTACCACAGAAATTTTTGTTGATCTGGCCAAAGCCTTTGACTTTGTGCACCACCCACTTCTCCTGGACAAGCTGAAAAATTCTGACCTCTCTGCCCCCGCAGTTGCTTGGTTTAATCTTACCCAACCGGCCATCTACAATTGGTACAGGTTGGTGGTTCCCTGTCACTTCCCCTTCCTATCCCGTCTGGGGTTCCACAGGGTGCCATCTTTGGACCCCTCCTTTTTTCAGCCTTCCTTGATGACCTCCCCTCTGCCTGTGTCAATTCACATATACACATGTATGCAAATAACACAGTCATCTTCACTTGTGGTCCTTCCTCTGCAGCTGTGGAAAACCTGCTCCAGCAGGACTTCACCAATATCCTCCACTGGTTCCATTCTGACTAACTTAGAGTTAACACTAAAGAGACAGTCTCCATGACCTTTGGTACCAGTTAGAAACTAGCCAGTCTCACTACCCCCCCCCCCCCCATCTTCACCACCCTGGATGGCACCTCACTTTAAGTATCTGGGAGTGAGGCTTGACAGTAAGCTTGACTTCTCAGCCCACATTGATGCCATCTGTGCTGAGCTCCATCCCAAGCTTGGTGCCCTCTATCGTTACAAGGACTGCCCATCTTCACATGTCCGCAAGAAGCCGATTACAAAAATGGTGCTCCTGGTCTTTGACTATGCGGATGTAGTCTATGGCTCTCCCCTCCACGTCCCTCACCAGACTGGATACCCTCCTCAACTCCTTCTGCTGTTTTGCATCTAGCTGTCCTCGCACACATCATTGCTCGATTTACTCCTCCCTTTCCATCCTCCCTCTGCCATCTCGCCAGCAGGCCCATTGCACTACGCTCATCTCCAAATACTGGCAAGGTTCAAAATTGGCACCCATCCACCCACCCTCCAAATGCGGGTGGGATTTCAGGTTGGGCAGGTAAAACTGTCATAGTTAAGCGCCCACTGGGCTCATTCCCTGAGCTAGAACTGTATAGCTTGATAGCTGCAGATCTGAGCATTGCCGCTAGGGTGGGTGTGCCGAAAATTGCCAAAGTGAGCTCCAGATGCTCATGAAGAACAAGACCACCAGAAAACGCAAGAGGAGGAGTTGCACATGAGGAGAAGCCAGAGGGAGCACACATGCTGAGTAAGCATCGAGCAGGGAAGATGGATCTTGTCAGTGCCATAGTGAGCCTTGGATCGGGGGTCCGTCGAACACCATGATCGTGGGGAGTCCAGGCTGAGAGGGGGGAGTGAGTCGTGATCCAGAAGGAGCCCAGAAAAAGCTGATAAGAAGGCCTGCCTGCCAGTAAGAGTGCTGCGAACAAACTGATGGGGGAAGTTATGGTGCTGGCTGCTGCCTGCGACAGTCACTTGAAGTCAGTCTGTGTGTGAGATGCCGCTGCTGTTGGCCCCGAAGCAAGCCGGCTAGGACCCTGTACCTCCAGATCTTACTTCGAGAAACAGCTCTTGCAGCAGGTTACACCATTAGGACTAAAGCCAGCAGGCAGCAGGACCTCACTTGAAAACTTCTAGCTTAGTTATACAGCGGGGACCATCTCGACGGCCGTCCCACCCCGGCATTACATACATCATAAAAGGGGCGGTCCCCAGCATCCTCAGTTCTTTTCCTGCTGTCGACTCACAAGCATCGGCTCCACGGACGCCTTCAGCTCTCGAACGATGCCATCACTTAAGTAGTTCTACTTTTAATCTATTTGTTCTTGAAAAAGTTCATTTTTCTTTCTTTCTTTCACATGTCGTCTTCCCCAATGTCTTCTGTTGAAAGGCACTCCTCCAAGTGCACATGTGGCAAACAGATTCCCTTTAAGGATCTACACACAGCCTGTGTCAGGTGCCTAGACCTAAAACACGACACCAAGGCCTGTTCTATTTGCCAGAACTTTTAACAGCCGCACGAGGATCCACAGACAGAAAGTTTTGGACACCTTCCTTTTGGAAAAAAGATTAACAGCCATACAGAAAAGTTCCTCCTCACAGGAAGAGTCATCCCATAGATTGGGGAAACACAAGGAAAAATGGAGGGAGGAGACAGAGCGCTCCCTATCCATGCGGACGTTCTTCTTCAGGGTGAGCTCAGACTCTGCCCACTCTTTTTTTTTTTAACTTTATCTTTATTGCTTTAGGAATAAAACAATACATAGATTTCCTCAGACAAGGCATTTAGAGATATACATTTCCATTACATCTGATATACATTTATCTTCCCTTGTAATCTTTAACAGCAGCAAATGAGAGTTGCCAAAAGTGTCCACGATTAAAGTCCCATGGTGCTGTCTCCATAGCAGTGGAATGTCCAATTTAGGTAGTAGCATCAGGAAAATAAACAAACTGCAATCCTAAAGGATTGCTATTTATCCTGATGAGCGTGGAATATACAAAGATGATATGCTTCATAGAAATTGCACCACATTAAAAATACATGAAAAGAAACCCCCTCATATTTCTTAGCTAAACCAGATAATAGTAGAAAGAAGCTTAACAATATCTCCCTTTACTATCAGAGGATCCTTTATCTAACTGAGCACAAAGGACTATACTCATCCCACTTTCCCTCTCATCATGAAAAGTTATAATTAGGTCCACTATATTCCCACCACATAAAAAGAAAAAATGTCCCATAATTGGTAGATTCACAATCAGTGTAAATTAGTGGACTGCCATATGCGTGAGAGTCAAACATAGCCAGAAATTAAATGTCCCTCCATTATTGTTAAGGGAGGAACTAATACCCAAAAGCCCTTAATGCTCTAACAATAATATAGAGTAAGATACAGTAAAATCTCCAACTTTAGTGAAACAAATTCAGTCATTGTCCGAATCCTCTTCCTCTATCACTCCGTCTGTTTTTGTTGAGAACTCCTTCTCGATTTTCTCCATCCAATGCCTGGCATCCTTGTAATCATTGAACTGCCAACTCCCCGTAGATTATCTGCAGGCGTGCTCTGTAAAAGAAAAGAGTGCACAATTCTCAGGACCCAAAGGCTCTGTCTAATACCATCAAACTGTTTACGACGAGCTCTTGTTTGCTATGAAAGGTCTGGGAAACTTTTTATATCATGCCCTTCAATATCGATCAGGTAGACCGATCTAGCCGCTGTAAGTAGTTGGTCTCGAATCTCCACTCCCATCGTGTGCACTAACACCATGTGTGGTTGGTCTGTAGCTGTAGGTCTCACCCGAGGGTTAACTCTATATGCTCTTCTGAGATTGCCCCAATTAAAATTCTCCGAGATCAGAATAGTGTCCTTCATCCAAGCAGTCAGAAAGGGCAGAAGATTAGCACCCTCGACCCCCTCTGGGACTCCAACTAATCTCAGATTGCCAGCACGAGTCTCGTTCTCTAGGGCCTCTAGCTAACCCCGTAATTGCGTGTTCTCTTTAGTTAGGGAGGAGACAGCTGCCTGTGTGGAGATGGAGCATTTATCTGCTTCAGCAACAGTCCCAATAAGTTCTTTTATGGCAAAATCGTGCATCTCTAATTTTGATAGAGTGCGCTCCATTTTACTATCCATAGATTTTACTGTCGCTGAAATTTGCTGCCACGGAGGAGCTTGTGAGGCGTCTACTGCCAGTCCTACCTCGTAGGTTGCTGTTTCTTCTCGGGCCTGCCCCTGTTTAGCTTCGACTGTTTTAGATGCTCCAGCACCCACTGGTCTTGTTTTTCCCATGTCTTGTAATGGCTTGTTAGAAAGCTGAGGAGTTCCAGAATACGATTTTAAGCTTTTTGTTCATTCTTTTTGAATTTAAAATAATAAAATAGAGTTATTTTCATGTTATAAGGTAGAGCTGATCTAGAAGACGTCCTGCTGGGAGATTGGCTCTCTAGCGCCCCCAGACTCTGCCCACTCTAACAGATCTCCAACCCAGTCAAAGACCCAGCCTTCGCTGGCCAAAGTCCAGACGTTGGGTGGTGCAGGTGTTGCATCCACCCTCCAGCCTCTAAAGGTTCAGCCCAAGGAATCTTCGCACAGCCGGCCCTCAGGCTCTTCAGGCTGATCTGCATCTACAGATCGCCCGACCAGGGCATGCTCCAAGTCGGCCACCAACTCAGGCCCCGACTCCCTGGACTGGTGCTGGGACACCGACCCCTGGAGGTCAATCTCCCAACCCCCTAGGGGAAACCCTGGGACTTCTCTAAAATGGTCCATAAAGACAAGAAGCAGCCAAGGTCTCCCTCCCAGACCCATTCATGCTCTCCCAGTCTGTGCAAGCCTAAGAAACACCATAGGAGACCAGACTCCTCGTCATCAGACGAGTCTCACTATTGCTGTTCGGATTCATCCAGGCCGGCCTCTCCCTTTAGTGTCCCTTCACCAGACCCACGGGACCTGCCAAGGTCACCTCCTAATGACCCGACATTTATGGATATCATGCAGCATATCCAAGACAACGTGGGTTGGGACACAGAAGACTTAGATCCTGAGAGATGCCACCCGGCTAGGTACCCGAGACAAAAAGACCCCAAACCAGTGGTGGTCCCACCATTAGTGGACACCTTCCAAGACATGACAAAAGCTGCTTGAAAACATCCCTTCTCCTCTTCTGCAGTACCTCTGAAGTGCAGTACCTAAGAAAGTGGACCGCCTGTATAGGGCCCCTCTAGAGGGCCCCTACCTAGGGGAGCAACCAGTGGCAGATTGTGTGGTCATAATGGCCACTCATGACAGGTCTCAAAGACCACAGCATCTAAGTACCCAGCCCCCAGACTGAGAGTCAAAGCAACACGACTCCATGGGGAGAAAGATATACTCAGCAATGACGTGTTCCATCCGGCCACTTAATTTTCTGACCCTCATGGTGCAATTTCAAAATACCCTGTGGAAACAAGGTCAAGACTTGATAAAAGACATGCCAGAGGGAGGCAAGAAAGAGGAGCTAATAAAACTCCTTCAAACAGGCTCTGACATGGGAACACAGGTACTTAGAGTGGCGTATGATTCAGCAGATTCAGCGGCAAGAAGTGCAGCGTCAAGAGTGTGCCTCAAACGGCACTCCTGGCTGAGGGTCTCTGGCTTTATGCCTCACGTCCAGAAGGGTATCTTGGATGTTCCATTCAAGGGCTCGGTTCTCTTTGGAGAGGAGTCTGAGAAAATTATCACAAAACTGCAGGAGGCCGGAAAGGTGATCAGATCTGTACAGGCCATGTACAGACCCAAACAAAAGCCATTTCAGAGGCAACAAAACCGATTAAAGGGCAGACAGGGTCAGCAGCCACAATTCGGAAATCAGCAGAAAAGCGGCTTTAATCAGAAAGGCCAACCTCGTCCTACAGGACGTCAAGGGGCCAGGAATTCAAAAACACCTCAGGCAACCCTCCTCTCCCCATCCACAGTCTGACTCACTGCAGACCCCTCCTCCCCCTTTGGTTCAAAGGGAAGAGAAGGTCGGGGTCGCTTCGCAAATCACCTACCAGAATGGCAACAAATCACTTCAGATCAATGGGTGCTTCCATTCATTCAAAGAGGGCACTCTATCAGATTCACAGGGCAACCACCATCCAGACCACCACTGCGTTCTCAGTAGTTGAGTCAGCATGCCACACCAATCCGAGAAGAGATAGCTTCCCTTCTCAAGAAAGAAGCCATAGAAAAGGTCCCATGGATCCAGAAAGAGAGCGAAAGGGTATTATTCCCATTCTTTCTGGTAGCAAAAAACACAGGAGACCTACATCCAATCCTAGATCTGAGCGATCTCAACAAATTTGTGGCATATAAATGCGTCCAGATGGTCATCTTACCAGGCTTGATTCCGATGCTACCCCCAGATGCTTGGCTCGCACCATTGGACATGCAAGATGCCTATCTCTACATTCCAATTGCGAAACATCATTGGAGGTTACAATTCAAATTCCAGGGTCACCTCTACCAGTTCCGAGCCCTATCTTTCAGCCTTTCAGCGGCTCCAAGGGGATTCACCAAGTGCCTGGCAGTGGCACTCAGGAGAAAAGGCAACTATGTCTTCCCCAGTTTGGACAACTGGCTCCTGACGACTTCATCCCAGAGACAGGTAAATCTCGCTCTACGAGACACCTATTCAATATTCAACTCCCTAGGAGTCACGATCAACATAGCAAAATCGACCCTTACACCTTACCAAAGGCTCCAGTTCATTGGCGCAATACTGGACACCAACAAGGGAAGGGCCTTTCTACCAGATGACAGGGCAGAGCATCTACAAAGCCTGATACAATGCATCAAAGACAGATCACAGCGAGGACCATGTTGTGCCTTCTGGGGCATATGGCTCTGCCATAGCCACGGTTCCCCTTTCACGTCTCCACATGAGAACCATTCAGTGGACACTCATGGTCTAGTGGGACCAACACCAAGACGACCTGGACCAGTTAGTCTCGGTCCCCAACTCTATTCTCTGAGTCTTACAATGGTGGCTGGTTCCAGAACACCTCTCAGTAGGAGTTCCTTTCCTGTCTCCTACACATTCTGTGATCCTGACCATGGACGCATCGGGATCAGGTTGGAGCACCTGCTTGGGTGACAAGACGACTCAGGAACTCTGATCAGGGGCCGAAGGAGCCCTTCACATAAATGTCCTCGAGATGAGGGCAGTTCTTTACACCCTTCAAGCCTTACAAACAGATATAACCTCAGGGTACTTACTTATCCAAACCAACAACATGTCAATAGTGTTCTACATCAACAAGCAGGGAGGCATTCACTCCTACCAACTCTGTCAAGAGGCTATGAGAGTGTGGTACTGGGCAATAGAGCACAACATCACACTGTCTGCAGTGCATGTTCCCTGATTACAGAACACACTGGCGGATCTGTTAAGCAGCTCTCGATCCAGCACACACGAATGGGAGCTCCGGCAACTGGTAGCGGAAATGCATTTCACAAAATGGGGAACACCAGCTTTGGATCTGTTCATCTCCCCATACAACGCAAAACTGCCCAGTTTCTGCTCGCTAGATCCAGGGCCTGGTATTTTCTGGCGAGACATGTTGTCCCTCTCCTAGACAGGCAGGTTCCTCTATGCTTTCCCTTTGATCCAGAGGGTCCTGCTCAAACTGCAGGACGATGGAGCAGTCATGATTCTGGTGGCCCCATATTGGCCCAGACAGATATGGTTCCCTCTTTTTCAAGGGCTAGTGAGTGAACCACCACTTCCTCTTCCATTCAGCTTGCACTTACTGTCACAAGACAATAGATCTCTGATTCACCCGAACCTCAGATCCTTGGATCTGCAAGCCTGGCTCCTAAGAACCTAGCAATGTCTTGCCACAGAGTATTGGACAGTGTGGCAAATGTCCTAGTGGCAGTGAGGAAGCCTTCTACTTGTGCCACGTATGCCATGAGGTGGCTCAAGTTCTGCCTTTAGTCATCGGCCCAGGACTTAGACCTTCTAACTTGCTCAGTGAAATCAGTTTTAGAGTACCTCCTTTCCTTGTCACAAGCAGGGCTGGGTTACCTTTCAGTAAGGGTGCATCTTTCTGCCATATCTGCATACCATGCACCATTCTGGGACAAATCCTTAGCCCAATCAGATTTGTCTCGAACCTTTTTGCGTGGCAGTCTTCATTTAAAACCACCCATTAGAGATCTGATCCCTCCTTAGGACCTTCTCTTTATTCTAGAACAGCTTACACAGCCTCTCTTTGAACCAGCTACAGATTGCGAGCTATGCCTTCTCTTTTGGAAGGTGTTATTTTAGTTGCAGTTATTTCTGACAGAAGAATTTCAGCACTCCAAGCGCTTATGTGCAAAGAGCCTTATTTGATTTTCCACAAGGATAGGGTGTCCTTAAGAACCAATCCTAAGTTTCTTCCCAAGGTAGTGTCAGAATTAATCCTTAACCAGGATATAGACTTGCTGGTCTACTACCCAAGGTATACCAATAGAGCAGAGTCTCTCCTGCTCACATTGGATGTGCACAGATTCTCAGGTTCTACCTGACCAGGACCAGACCGCACCAACAGTCTGACCAGTTGTTCTTGTCCTTTGCCCACCGGATATTAGGGGCGTCAAAACAGACACTTGCAAAATGGTTCGTGAACTGCATTGTGTTCTGCTACCAGAAGCGAAACAAACCCTTACGAGGACCGGTAAAGGGCCATTCTCCAGAGGGGGTGGCTACCGCTTTTGCTACCCTGAAAAATGTTTCAGCTCCTACTATTTGTACAGCTGCTACTTGGAGTACAGTGCACACATTCATCAGACACTACAGTCTGGACAGTGCCTCTAGGCACAGAGCGGGCTTTAGCCTCGCAGTTCTGCAGGGGCTTATTTCATAAGGGGTTCCCTTCACCCTTCTCCTTTCCGCCTCCCAAATTTAGGGGTAATACTTGTCACTGCTTGGGACTCAGTCCTAATGGTGTAACCTGCTGCAAGAGCTGTTTCTCGAAGTAAGATAATACAGTTACATAAGAACTTACCATAACAGTAGATCTTTGAGAACAGCTCTTGCAGCAAGTACTTTCCCACCCACCTTCCCCTAAGGAGGTCAGCTATTTTAGCAAAAAGAGTTATAATTTCTATTGGTCTTCCTCTGGAAGTGGATCCTCAGTCTCCCCATCAGAATCATATCGCTATGCCGGGAGTCTCCAGCGGAGAACTGAGGGATGCTGTGGGACCGTCCCTTTTATGCTGTATGTGATGCCGGGGGCAGTGCCGACGTCGGAGGTAGTCCCCCGCTGTATGTACCAAGCTAGGAGTTTTCTGTGGGGTCCTGCTGCCTGCTGGCTTCAGTCCTAATGGTGTAACCTGCTGCAAGAGCTGTTCTCGAAGATGTGCTGTTACGGTAAGTTCTTGTATAACTGCAGTTTTCGGTGACTTACCACAAACGGGTGGGTGAGTGGGGAGCAAGAAAAAACGGGGGACCAGGCAAGTACAAATGCAGGGGAGCAAGCATAAACAGGGGTGGGGGGAGCAAGCACACTGTGACTGAGAGCCTAAAATAATTATAAACCACAGAGAACTTGCATTTATTTAGCTTTTGTTAACCAGGCAAGTACACTAGACAAAACATGTGCCTATTTTCAGGTACGACCCGGGACAGTACAGGAATATGAGTTCAATACAGAGGACAACATGATACAAGTAAGGCAGTTAGAGTCAGGAGAGGCATAACATGTTCAGTAAGTTAACACGGTTACACACATGACACAGTCAAATATAAAATATATATAGAGTCACCAAGCCTATGTACAGTGCATTATATACAAATATATACAGTTCAGGACCTCTAGTAGAATCACAGCCAAAGCAAATGTCTGAACAAGAGCATGGAAACATTTTATACAAGGCTACACCCAAGCAGGCAGGCTACCTTAGCAGGCTCAGTGCCATTGTTCAGGAGTCCAGTGCAGGGGTCCAGAGGTGATCATGGAGGTTTGAGACAGTCACACGCTGAGGAGAGCTTCAAGTGTTTCCACAGGGAGGTTTGACGGCATGCGTGGGAGGGGGAGCAGCGGACCTGGACAGGAAAAGAGTTCCATAATCTGGGGGTACACAAGGCGAAATCTCTATCCCCCATTTGAGTACGAGTAGCAGGAACCTTAAGAACAGCAAGGCCCAGAAAGGGGGTGTCAGTGCTTAGAACCTTGCCCGTGAAACAGTTTTGATATTCCTCCCCAGGCAGTGCAAGTTATACAGTATGCCCTGTGGATTTTTTAATACGTAACAGTAATTTGTGCTGTGGTTGATTTAGGCACTGGAGTTTCAATTCTGCATTTAGCTATTTTTCTTATACCAATGCCACATCTTACTGGTGCTGTTGTGATGTGCATGATCCATTTTGGATCTGTAATAAAGCATTTAAATTAAAAAAAAAAGTTTTCCACAACAGAAATTAAGGGTAACTTGCACTTGCATATCATGTTAGCTGATAACACAACATTTATTTCAACAAGGCCAAAAAAATCTTTAAAATGCAGACAGTTGACAGTGCAAAAGAGGACTTACCAGGGCTCCCAGAGCTACAGATCTCCCAGATCTACAGGGATTCAGGCATACACTTGCATTGGTTATGCAGGAGAGCAGTTCTGATTCCTGAAAATATTGTTTACAGGAAAATACAGGAACATTGGTTTGGATTTACAGGAAAAATGCCTAATCAGTCTCAGAGCACTACTAAGCACAGTTCTGAAAGGGTTTCACAATTTGCACTGCTTATATTAACCACAAGCCTCCCATTACATTTTGTAATAATGTTAGAATCTGCAATAAAACTTGTTTTTTTGGGGGAAAAAAACATATTTCTCGTCATTTTTGTGCTGGGCTGGTGAAAATCTTGTTGGGCCGGTGGATTTTTCCTATCTTTAACCCTGCGGGCGAGTAGCTGAAAAAGTTGGTTTCAGCCCCTGATTGGTTCAACACCCTTCCCTCCTACCTCACCTCACTTCTATCCTGAATCCCCCCCCCCCCCCACCTCCTGTTCTCTCAGCTCTAGGGACCATTGCATTTTGTCATTCCTCGCCCATGCTCCTCTGCCGGACAATCTGAATTCTCCTACAGGCTTCCTTCTCTCTGGAGCAAACTCCTCTCCTCCCTTCGTCTCGCCCCATCCTTTAACTCCTTCAGACGCCTGCAAAAACTGCAACCCTCCCCCAACTTGCTCCTGCTACCCTTCTTATGGTTACCCTTAAAGCCTTGGTTTTAACCCATGCAAGTTTTTGGTCATGATTGTAAGCCCTGCTAAAGTTCACAGTACTTTGTTTAATCGTGATACGTACAAATTCTCGTTATTCTGTTATTTTAACATATTGCTCATCTGTTGGTCCAGATGTTGTTTTGTTGTTGTCTACTGCTGTTTTGCTTCATCCACCCTTCCCTGGGTTGCACCTGGAAACGAGCCTTGGCTCAGTGTGCCTTTCCCGGTTACCAAATTTTAAATCAATCAATCGCATCAATTGATGAATATGCTTATCACATGACAGATGATTTCTGGTTTAAAGAGGCCAGGAAATCATTTACACTTGGCAGCTGTTTATCATTTTCTGATTTTCAGAGATGATATTCATACGCCAAGTGATGCATATGTAACTGCACCTGAACAAACAGTGAAGAAACAAACTAGATTTTACATTGTCCTTTTTTTAAGGGCAACATTATGTTACAGTTCTCTTCATGGAACCAATGATCTGGAGTTTTAACTATGTCACAGTTTGTGTTCAGAAATCTGAGCATGGTCCTGACTGGGCAACAGCTCATGCTTAGCATTCTGTACACAAACTGTGACATAGTAAAAACTCCAAATTATTGGTTCTTGAAGAGGATAGTACAGAATGTTGTCCATAAAAAGAAAACAGTTAAAAAATTTCACATCAGTGTTTATTCAGGTACAGATAAACATGGATCATTTGAAGGTCTGTATTTAATTTCTGTAAACAGGAACTGGAGCTAGTTAGCATGCATTTCCTGTCCCCTTTAAGCAGGAGTGCATGTTGCCAAACCAAGGTGGCCTACCTAGATTCTAGCAAGGCATTCAACACAGTCTCACAAAATGATTAATGTACAAGTTAGTCAGCCTTGGAGTGGGTCCCAAGGTGGTAGCCTGGATAAAAAACTGGCTGGACAACAGGACACAAAGGATAATAGTAAACGGAGTCCACAGTAAAGAAAGGAGGGTAACTAGCGGGGTACCGCAGGGTTCGGTACTGGGACCGGTCCTCTTTAATATCTTTATAAGTGACATTGGAGAGCACCTGGAAGGAAAGGTATGCCTCTTTGCAGATGACACAAAGGTCTACAACAGGGTTGATACACAAGGTGGGGAGGAAAGAATGAAAAGGGACTTGGCAAGGTTGGAGGAATGGTCAAATACATGGCAGCTCAGATTCAATGCAAAGAAGTGCAAGATAATGCATCTGGGAAACAAAAACCCAGGGGAAGAGTACACAATGGTGAGTGAGTTAATAACAACAACAAAAATCGAAAGAGACCTAGGAGTAATTATATCAGATGACCTAAAGGTGGGCAAACAATGTGAGAAGGCAGTAAGGAGGGCTGGGGGAATATTGGGATGCATAGGGAGAGGCATCAACAGTAGAAAACAGGGAGTTGTTATCCCTTTCTACAGACAGTGAGACCCCATCTGGAGTACTGTATGCAATTCTGGAGACCCCATCTCTGCAAAGACATAGACAGAGTGGAGGCTGTTCAGAGGAGGGCAACCAAAATGGTGCAAGGTCTGCACCAGAAGACATACGAGGAGAGACTAAAGCAGCTTAATATGTATACCCTTGAGGAAAGGAGGGAGAGGGGGGACATGATAGACACTTTCAAGTATATCAAGGGAATTAACAAGGTACAAGAGGGTAGTATCTTTAAGAAGAGATGTGCAAGAACAAGGGGGCACAATTTGAAGATAGAGGGGAGACGGCTCAGAGATAATGTTAGAAAGTATTTTTTCACACAGAGAGTTGTGGATGCATGGAACAGCCTACCTGAGGAGGTTGTGGAGTCAGAAACAGTGGGAGAATTCAAGAATGCATGGGGCAGGCATAAGGCAATTCTAGTGGGGGGCAGGAGGAAGTAAGCTGTTGATTAACTAGAATCTGCAGCTAATCCATCAGGTAGGAAAATGGGCAGACTGGGTGGGCCAAGCGGTCCTTATCTGCCTTCAAATTCTATGTTTCAAATGGCCTCTAACACACGGGTCAGATATTGAAAACAGAAGACACAGACAAGTGTTTTGTCCTTTTCAGGACTCATTAGTGTTTATTGTCTGTATCTTAAGCCAGGCTAAAATGAACCTGCCTTTATGATGGCCTTATGGGTTTGGGTTATGGTGAGCCCCAAAACAGAAGCGTAATCTAAAATGACAGAACTTCAGCACAAAAGCACTGAGGCCGGGGTTACCTGGGAAGGGCAGTGGCAACAAAGCCAGGTTTCAAAGAAATACAAAATCACGCATACACAGTAATGCAAAGCATCATGGGATGCATATGCAAAGCAACATAAAATCATTTTAGACTGCTTCTGCTTTATGCAGGAAAGCTTTGTGCCAAGCCCCCCCCCACACACACACACACCAAAATGTGCTGCAAAGGTTGAAAACAGAAGACAGACACATATTTCATCATTCTCAGGACTCTTCAGTGTGCCTCACTGTATTTAGGACTCATTAGTGTGCCTCACTGTATTACTGGCTATTTTGATAATTGGGGAAATACAGTAGATATGGAGCTTCCCTCCCACTGAGTTCCATTTCATGGTAGATTTTTCTTTGTTTCTGTAAGTTTGGTTATCTTTGTTTGTGTAACTCGCCTGCAAACTAGGTGTTGCAGTTAAATGGTGCTGTTTCAGTGAGAACATTTCAAATAAATCAAATAGCAGTGCTGATAAGGTTTTGTGTGTGTTCATTTTTTATTTTCTTTAGGATGAAGCAGAGGTCCATGTGGCGAGCCTGGCACGCCAGTTTACAGAGTTGGAGGCAGACAGAGATAGGGCCAACACCCGCATTCAGCAGCTGCAGAGAGCATTGTCTGACACAGAGGAAGGTAAGTCTGTAGCCCTTCCCCTACAGTGATCACATTCTAAATGGGGTTATAGGTTAACAAAAGCAGCATCCAGAACTATACAGAATAGGAATTTAAAAGAGGGCATCAAACCACCAACAACACAATAAAAAAAAATTGTGGTCAGCAGAACACAATTAAAGAACATTTCCAACTGAAAATGTAAACTTAAAACCACTTTGTTCTTTATTACAATGGGAATTTGTCTGAAAATGGGATTTTTGTCCCTTAGAGTTCATCTGCTCCTCATACTTTTCCCCTAGCTGGGCTCCTAGTCCCTGACATCAGACTTCATGATCTGTTGCCATAGAAAAGATTGTGATGTTACAAGATGAGCATTTTGACCTTAGGAAACAGTCATCAGAATTATATTTATTAGGCTTTCCTTCCCCATCTGACCAGCCCCCATTCCCCAGTTATCCCAACCCTGTCACCCCGGCATCCTCCAGGGCTTTCCTGTCTGTGTCTGCCCCCAGGGTTTGTCCCCACCTGCCCCAGCATCATTGGTGGGGTTCCCCAGCCCCCACTCTTGAACAGGATCTGGTTCATTAGGCTGACCTTGGATAGCGGGGTGTGGGGCCTTCGGGTGACCAGTGTCTTCCTGCTAGTCATGAGTTTCCATGTTTATCTCTGTGGGAGGTGTGGACATGCCATGCCATTATGGTGCACATCATTGTCATTGAAGCACAGGTCAGGAAGCATAGAAAAAACCAGGAGCAGTTGTAGAATTCGCAAAAAGTGTTTATTAGTACTAGCAGTAACAAAAAAAAAATTATTCGGAATAACTATTTACAAAGGCAGAATAAACAGAGAAGATCCATCTGAGTTTTCCTTCAATCTCTGTATGTCTCAAAACACTGCAGCTCTCTCTTATAAGTCTTTGCAACCCCCATCTTACTAAGCATCCTGTTTTTTCTAAAATGTTCTTGTAAATTTCAGCAGGTGCAGCAAGAACGCAGTGTCACAGAACTGAGGCCCCTTCTCCACAACTTCTGCAAAAGGGCTTACAAACTGCTCCCAGGTTAACCCCTTGAGTTTCCAATAGCTTTTTGCAATCGTCTCAAACTATAATTATATACATTTCAACAGTAACACTATATAATTTCTAAACAAAAGGATCCCAATATCAGTTACATTTCCACACAGTGATCTGCGTATATTTTTATACCAGCAGATATGCAAGGGAGCGAAAGACAGAAACAGCAAGGTAAGACTGAGAGACAGTGAGAGGCAAAGAATTGTGAGACTGTCGGGGTGATCAAATCCTAGGTCTCACAGGAAAATTTGTTGCACAACCAGACAGACAAGAGACAGGAAAGGAAAGAACAGGACAAATCCCTGCATTCAAACTCTCCATAACAACTGGGACAGGGTCCTATTTAGCCCTGTCACATACACCCCCCTCCTGAAGAGGGAACCTATTTTACAAAAAAAAAAAAAAGGTTTCCAAAACTTTACCATCATTAGTTTCTAACTTTCAGTGAAATTAAGCACATAAAGTGTTTCTTTTCTATAACAGTACAGCAAACAGTAACATTTAAACTGACACATTTGTTTTTCAACCTTCAGAACCCTCAATTCCTGATTCATATCTTGACAGAAAATCAGCATTGCTATTCTCTTTACCAGATTTGTGTATCACCTTGAATTTAAATGGCTGTAATGCCAGGTACCACCTTGTGATTCTGCAATTTTTATCTTTCATTTGGTAAAGACAACAAAGAGGATCGTGATCTGTTATATGTTCAGAGTCAGTTCCTAGTAAATAAAACTTAAGGGACTTCATGGCCCACTTTGCTGCTAAACATTCCTTTTCAATGGTGGATTACTTTTTCTCTCTGTCATGCAACTTCCTACTTATGTACAGAATAGGATGTTCTGTCCCGTCTATATTTTGACTCAGAACTGCACCTAGGCCTACCTCTAATTCATCTATTTGTAACAAAAATGGTTTCTCAAAGTCTGGACTTCTTAAAACAGGCTGAACATAATGCAGCCTTAATGGCTTGAAAAGCTTCATCACACTTTGTGCCTATTTCACAATATTTGGGTACCATTTTTTTGTGAGTTCAGTGAGGGGAGTAGCTAACTCAGCAAAGTTGGGAACAAATCTCCGATAATAACCAGCCAGCCCTAAAAATGACCTGACATGTTTCTTTGTTTTAGGTACAGGGCTATTAGCTACAGCTTCTATTTTAGAAATTTTTGGCTTAACTTCTCCATTGCCCAACACATAGCCCAAATATCTGGTTTCCTGCATGCCCAGTGCTTGTTTGATAGGATTAATAGTCAGGCCTGCCTTTTTGATAGCTTGGATAACTGCTCATAGGTGTTCCAGGTGGCTCTTCCAGTCTGGACTGTACATCACAACATCATCCAGGTATGCAGTACATTAACCAGTGTGAGGTGATAAAATTACATCCATGTACCGCTGGAATGTAACTGTTGCATCATGTAACCCAAATGGCATGGTGGTGAACTGATAGAGTCCAACAGGAGTGGCAAATGCAGTTTTGTCTCTGGTGAGATGGAGGGTACTGATATACTTTGCACTCTCCATTCTGTCCACCAGATCATGTATTCTGGGCATGGGATAACTCAAATTCTGACACTTAAGTTTCCGAAAATCATGGCAGATTCTAACACCTCCTTCTTTTTTGTTTACAGTTACCATTGGAGATGACCAAGCACTCCTCGACTCTTTTATGATACCCAATTCTTTCATTATTTGTGTTTCCTGAACCACGTCAGCTGTTAACCACCCTGGTAACCTGTATGTCTTTTGACTAATAGGGCGAGTATTCCTTGTCACTATTACGTGCTCAACCTTTTGCTCAGCCTGGTACTGTGGTAAAAGTACTGTTAAATGTCTTCAGCAGGTTACGAATTTCTGCGGTTTTTTCGGGGGTTAAGGAAACATTCCCCTTTACAGCATCAGCAGTTACAGTTTGTTCCAGTCTATTATAAGCTACATCAATATCTTCTGTATCAGTTTCTGGTAAAACCAGCATAACAGATGTTGGTGTTTTTTTCAACCCATTTCTTGAGGAGGTTAGCACTGTATATCTTAGTAGGATGTTTCCCGTCAGGGGTCTCAGTCTCGTATTTAACTGTGCCAGTACGTCTAAGCACTCTATAAGGCCCTTGCCACTTCATTAACAGTTTATTTTCTGTTGTGGGTAACTAAACCTTTTCACCTGGCTCAAAACCTTTTTCTTTTACCCCATGGTCATAATATACCTTCTGCCGGTTTTGGGCCTCTTCCTGATTAATATGGGCAATTTCAACATATTTTGCCAGTTTCTTTCTTAGTGCACACATATAAGACATTATAGATTGTTTCTGACTGGGGTTATCTTCCCACGTTTCTTTTATCACATCCAGTGGCCCTCTTGGCTGCCTACCATACAGCATTTCACATGCTGAAAACCCTGTTGATGCCTGTAGCACTTCTCTGTAAGCAAGAAGTAGGTAAGGCAAGTATTGGTCCCAATCTTTCCCTTTCCCTTTTACAAACCTTTTTAACATGCATTTTAGGGTTTGGTTAAAATGCTCATTAAGACTGTCTGTCTGAGGGTGATGGGGGAGGTTCTTAATGGCAGTGATACGTAGTAGTCTGTACACCTTCTTAAGTAATGCAGCACCAAAATTACTACCCTGATCAGTAATAATTTCTTTAGGTATGCCCACTCTGCTGAACCTTTTTGCAAGCTCTCTGCTACCTTTGAAGCTGTGACAGTATGCATTGGAACTGTTTCTGGGTATTGAGTAGTAGAGTCGCATACTACCAGGATAAATCTATTACCCTTTTTACTTTTGTCTAAAGGACCAACCACATCCATTGCAATTCTCTCAAAAGGCACATCTATTAAGGGTAGGGGCACCTTGTCTTTCCTAGTGACTGGAGATACTTTCTGACACTCAGCACATGAATTACAATAGGTAGCAACATCTTCATGAATTCCAGGCCAGTAAAATCTGTACAGTAATCTGGCAAGAGTGCAGTCCCTCCCTGAGTGACCAGCCATAGGACTATCATGTGCTATCTGTAACAACTCTGTTCTATATTTCTGTGTTATAATCAATTGTTCTGTCTGTTCCTGTGTCTGAGGTTTAACCCAAACTCTGTACAGTAACCCATTAAATTTTTGAAACAATAGTTCACCCTGTTGCTTTTTTTTTTTTGGTGGCTGCCGGCTGCCCAAGATCCGCCCGGTCACGGACCCTTGCTCCCAACTCCAGATCGGGTGCGCCCATACCTTGAGATCCCCTGGCTTACCCCCCAGGGCAGGGCTGTGGAACCAAACCCTCTCAAACGACTCTGCGGTCAACGAGGTTAGGGCAAGGCAGGGCCACCCTGGAGGCTGATAGGAGCCAAGGGCTGGCACCATGAAGGCGGCCGGCAGCTCTGCATTTCTTTATTTTACCCACTGAGGAGCCAGACGTGCACTGACGTCAGCGCACTAACGTGCAGACGTCCGCCAGCTCCTCCCTCATGTAGATGCCCGGTCCTTGCCGAACACCCAGCCTCTGCTGGGTGTCACTGCAGCGCAGCGCATATCCCTCACCCACCCTGCAGGAAGGACAGCTGTCACAGGACGCTCAATCCTTCCTTCCCCCGCCTGCCCCCGGCTGCCCGAGTCCATTCCCGAACCCTGGTCACCAGCATGGTGCGAGGTGTTGCGTCCAGCGCCTCAACCCTCAGCGCCACCAGGCCAGTGGTTCACCCTGTTGTGGTTTCACCCCCAGCTGCTTAAAATAACTCTGGAGAGAAACATCTTTAGCTTGCTCTGAAACAAAATCTCAATCGGTTATCAGTTTAGCTTCAGCATTTTCATATTTTAACCCTTGATGTCCATCAGTCTTTTGTTGCCACTGTTGTTTCAGATGTCTTCTTTCTTTCCTGGACTTCAAGATCTTGGAGTCGTTCTCAAACAAGTCCAAATCAATGTCATTGAAAGGAAAAGTGTCCCCACCATTTGAGATTTTCTTTGCCTCAGCTCTTGTTACCACTGCTGCTGAAACTGCAAGGTTCAGTTCCTCTGAGATTAACTCAGTAAATCCTGAACAGTCATTTCCAATAATCACAGGTAGAGGTAACTTAGGTACTACCCCCACTTTCATTTGGTGCGACACACCCTTAATGGTCAGTCACTTGGGTGGTGGGATAGTATCGAGTGTCCCCGTGGATGCAGATGACACCAGTGCCTGGTCCTTTTGCACAGTGTTTTCCCAGCACTTCCACATGCACTAGGGTCTGTCTGCTTCCCAAATCTATGAGTCCCTTTACAGTCTTATTCCCCACCTTCACATCTGTTCAGTACTTGCCCCAATTTGCGAAGGACAAATCTGCTCCAGTGCCACTCTCCTTACTGCGGCAGTTTCTTGCAATATGACCTGGCTTGTTACAATTATAACAAAGTCTTTGGGGGCAGATTTGTTAGGTAAGGTAGGAAAAGACAGAAACAGCAAGGTAAGACTAAGATACCGTGAGAGGCAAAGAACTGCGAGACTGTCGGGGTAATCAAATCCTAGGTCTCACAGGAAAATTTGGTTGCACAACCAGACAGACAAGCGACAAGAAAGAACAGAACAGATTCCTGCATTCAAACTCTCCATAACAACTGGGACAGGGATATCTGTTTCATCAGGCCACACCTATGGAACTTAGCTGTCAGGCACTAGGATCCCATGGAGGCATTTCCACAGCAGTGTACTAGGGGCCGCCCATATCAGAAGTTACGTGCCAACATCACCAATACTATATATACATGGGCGGCCCCACTCCCTCCTCAGTTCTTTTCCTACCATTGGCCTGTTCGCACAAACTCTGTGGAAGCTTTGTCACTCAGTCAACCACCAAAAATGTTCTTACCTTTTTATTTAACTTTCTTTTATTTTCCTTTTGTCACAAGTACTTGTGCCTCAGCTTCTTTCCATCACTGTGGTCGTGGGACTGGGTTTCTTTAGACGAAGACCTCGGAGTGTATTTTCTGTTGTCTCAGGCCTAGCCTCCTTGTTCCCTGCTGGTTGGTCCTGCCTGGAGTTCTTCATACCCTTCCTGGCAGCATTGCTAGTTTTTCTGCAGAAGCCTCTGACGGGGCTCCCTGCCGCCTTCCTGCCAGCTTTCTCCTGTGGATTGCTGGTTTTCTGGGCCTGAGACAGGTCTTTGGGGATTACTGTGGTAAGTACTGGGACCATCCCATGGTTCACTTCCCCCAGGAGCACTCCGTTTCCTGCTGTTTCTTCTCTTCTCTAGGAGCTAGATGACAATGGCTCTGGTCTCATTGTCCCTTTACTCCTTTCAGGCACCTTATGACAGCAGTCTCCATCATGGCGATCTATGACTGGAGGCAGGTCTGTTGGCCCCCAGGCCATCAGCTTTGTCCCACCTCTGCAGCCTACAGCTCTCCTAGGCCTTTCTGGTGTTGGTTTGCTCGGACCTGCCTTGCGGTGACGGCCCGCTGTTGGAGGTGGACGTTATTCCCCCACCGTTGTTGTTGTTTTTTTTTATTATTTTATTGTTTTTTTCTTTATAAACGTAGAGTACAGCATAAAATATTATGAAACTGTCAACGCATAGGCATGGAATACATCAGAATAGGTATTTTTATTTTATTATTTTATTGTTTTTTTCTTTATAAACATAGAGTACAGCATAACATATTATGAAACTGTCAACACATAGGCATTGAATACATCAGAATAGGTATTCTCATACAGCATAACAACTCATTACAAAGTATGACCTGAAATATCCCAATCAAAAACACAGTAAGAATACATTTAGTACAGTACAGTTACGTAAGAACTTGCCGTAACAGTAGAGCTTTGAGAACAGCTCTTGCAGCAGGTTACACCATTAGGACTGAAGCCGGCAGGTGCCAGGACCCCAGGAAAAATTCTAACCAGTAGTATCCAGCGGGGACACCCCAACGCCGGCCCTCCTTCATGTCAGGCATCACATAAAAGAGGGCGGTCCTCCAGCATCCCCAGTTTTTCCGCCAGAGACTCCCGGCCCAAGAATGACATCTGAAGGGGAGACTGAGGATCTGCTTCCAAAGGAAGGTTTGCAGAAGGCGTCGAAGACGCTGTAGCCTAGAAACTAGGTCAGAAGACTCAACTTCCAGAGGGGAAGGTGGGAGGGAAACTACCTGCTGCAAGAGCTGTTCTCGAAGATCTACTGTTATGGTAAGTTCTTACGTAACTGTACTATCTTACTTCGAGAAACAGCTCTTGCAGCAGGTTACACCATTAGGACTGATTCCCAAGCAGTAAGGGACCAAGTTGATATCGGGTGGAGGATAGGAGGAATGCTCCAAGCTTCAGGACAAAAGTCCCTGAAGGACCGCCAGGCCGAAACCAGCTCTGCGCCTAAAGGCAATATCCAAACTGTAGTGCCTGATGAATGTGTGTGTAGTGCTTCAGGTCGCTGCTGCACAGATGGCTTGAATTGGAGACGTTTTTAAGCGCAGCGAAGGAGGTAGCCACCCCCCTAGTAGAATGACCCTTCACTGGTCCCAGTAAGGGTTTATTGCACTTCTGATAACAAAATATAATGCACTTTACCAGCTGTCTAGAAAGCGACTGTTTAGAAACAGGAGCACCCATCATCCTCTGTGCGTAGGAAACAAAGAGCTGGTCCGATGTACGATGGGCTTTGGTTCTGGTCAGATAATATCTGAGACACCTATGCACATCCAAAGTGTGCAACAGGGCTTCCCCCCTGTTACCGTGATTTGGGTAATACACTGGTAGGTCTATATCTTGGTTGAGTGTGACAGCCGAGACCACCTTGGGAAGGAACTTAGGATTTGTTCTTAAGGTCACCCTGTCCTTGTGAAAAAGCAAATAAGGATCCTTGCACATGAGTGCATGAAGCTCAGGAACTCTTCTGGCAGAAGTAACAGCAACTAAAAGGACCGTCTTCCAAGCGAGGAGACGCAGCTCACAATCCACGGCTGGTTCAGAAGGAGGCAGCGTAAGCTGCTCTAGAACAAAAGGAAGATCCCAAGGTGGAACTGGGTCTTTGATGGGAGGTCTCAAGTGCAGGATGTTGCCCAAAAAGGCGCGAGAAGCCTCTAGTTGAGATAGAGACCTGTGACCTATCGGAGAAGGGTACACTGAAATAGCGCATAGATGGACCTTAATGGAGGAATAGGCAAATCCTGCCTCATAGAGAGGGAGGAGGTAGTCTAAACAGACCTTACAGAACACTCCAGTGGGGTCAATGCTCGAGCCTGAGCCCAAATACAAAATCTACGACACTTCATGGCATAAGTAGTGAAGTAGAGGGTTTTCTGGCTGCCACCAGAACGTCCGCAACTTCCTGAGAGACCCCGTATCTCAGGACTGCTATGTCCTTAGGAGCCAGACATGCAGGTTCAGAGACCGAAGATCCGGATGGACCAAGGAGCACGTCTCCTGGGATAGAAGGTGAGAGCAAAAATGGCAGAGGCACCGGAGGTTCCTGGGCCAGCTGATGTAAGAGAGGGAACCAAATCTGCCTGGGCCAGAAGGGTGCTACTAGAATAAGGCATGCTTGCTCTTGATGGAGCTTCAAAAGAACCCTCTGGATCAAAGGAAAGGGCGGGAAAGCATAGAGGAACCTGCCCATCCAAGAGAGGGACAACACGTCTCACCAGAAAACACCAGGCCCTTGATCTAGTGAGCAGAAATTGGGCAGTTTTGCATTGAATGGGGACGTGAAGAGGTCTAATTCTGGTGTCCCCCCATCTGTGGAACAGGTCCTCTGTGACTTCCTGAAGCAGTTCCTATTCGTGGACCCTGGCCTGTGATTGGCTTAGACTGTCTGCGATAGTGTTGTCCACATCTGGAACATGTACTGCAATAATGTGTGCGCTGTGTTGCAATACCCAATTCCAAACCCTCTGAGCCTTCCTGCAAAGGGGGTAGGAATGAGTGCCTCCTTGTTTGTTGAGATAATACATCACTGCGGTATTGTCTGTTTGAACCAGAAGATTATCCGGCAGAATCTCCGTCTGGAATGCCTGTAGAGCATATAAAATGGCTGTCATCTCCAGAATATTTATGTGAAGATGGGACTCCAGAGACATCCGGGAGCCTTGAGTCCTGACCCTGTTGAGGTGAGCTCCCCATCCGGACCCCGAGGCATCTCTGGAGAGAGTCACTGAAGGAGGTGGCGCAGTGAAGGGGGCTTCCATCGAGAGGTGGTCTGGGACAAGCCACCAATGCTAGTCTTGGATGACTGCATTCGTGATCTGGACTGGATGCTGCAGATGATCCTGCTTTTGGTCCCATTGTGCTCTCAGCATCCATTGGGTAACCCGCATATGGAGTCGAGCTAGGGGAACCGCCGCAATGGCAGCTGCCATGTGTCTGAGCAGGCGAAGGACAGTGCGGGCTGGTACCATCTTCTTTTCCTTTATGTCCCTTATGAGGGATCTGATGCATTCCACCCTGTCCTGGGGAAGGAATGCCCTTCCCTGAATTGTGTCCAGAACCGCTCCTGTAAAGTGCAAGATCTTTCTTCGAGAAACAGCTCCTGCAGCAGGTTACACCATTAGGACTGAAGCTGGCAGGCGCCAGGACCCCACGGAAATTTTCTAGCTAGCAGTATTCAGTGGGGACCGCCCCCAACGTTGGCCCCGCCCCCGACATCAGGCATCATATAAAAGGGGGCGGTCCTCCAGAATCCCCAGTTCTTTTCCCACCATCAACTCTCCAGCATCGGCCTCACGGTCCCACCCTAGCGTATGACGACTAGAACTTTAAGTCTTCCACTAAATGTCGGCATTTCCAACTCCTTCTTCAGAAGGACATCCTTCCATGTGTGCCTGTGGCAAACAGATCCCTTTCAAGGATCTCCATTCATCCTACCTGTGGTGCTTAGGCCCGGAACACGACACCAAGGCCTGCTGCTTTTGCCAGGGGTTCAACATTCGCACCAGGATCCGCCACCAGAAGGCACTTCAGGGGTTCCTCTTGGAGGAGAAGTTAAAAAGCATGGATAAAAACCCTGCCTCTAGAGGTGAGTCTACCTCTAAGGCCCATAAGCACCAGGACAAGCATCTGGAAAAAGCCAGGTCCAGATCCCCTAACTGGGCCTCGGACTTGCGCACCAGCTCAGGCTCCATGCGCTTAGACCGCTGTCCCTCCAGGGCTCGCTCTCAGCCCCCTGCAGTAAAGGTCAAGTCTTCTGGCAGCACTTCGGCTTCTCTGCATCCCATCAAGACTTCCAGGCCTTCGGCTTCCTCAACACCCTCCCAGGCCTCCTCGAAGTCTTCAGACTGTCACCAGTCCAAGTCCTCTTCAAAACAAGCTTCCTCAGACAGACGCTGACACTCTGACACCAGATCGGCCTCCCAGCCTCCTAGGGGTCCAGATCCCCCTCTCAGGAAGACTAAGGACCTGACGTCCCTAAAACGGACGACGGACCCGAAGCGGGCTTCCGACCCTTCATCAGTCAAATGCCTGTCGGACCAGATGTCGGCTAAGCACCCAACGTCAGTGAGATATTCGCTGGAGCCGAAAACTGCCTCCCCGTCACTGGGGAACACCGGTCACCGGGATTCTACAGAGAGGACTGGCATTGTCTGACCAGGCAGGCGACAATGAGGACATGGGCTAGAAGCCATCACCAAACCCGACACCCTCGGTTTAGCGCCAGATACCGCGATAGACCAGTGAGCCAGGTCCATCATCCGTATGAATATTCGAGGTCAGATCTCTTTACTTTTGGTGGGACACACAAGAAGGATGTATCCAGTCAAGCCTCCTTCCTACTCCTTCACCTCCTACCCCTCCTCCACCGTGAGGGGCCAGCAGAAAGACCACTACCCTCAGCACACTCCACCTCCTAGGGGAAGTTCTAAAGAATGGAGAGGGCCCCTTCAAAATCTCCTCAGTTTCTCCCAGTTCTGGGCGACCCAGACGATGGTCCACCCCAGAGGATGATTCTAGACCTGACACCTCAGGTGCCTCAGGTCTCCTTCTCCAATCAGCATCGCATCACCTAACCCACATGACCTGTCCAGATCACTCGGATGGTTCTCCTTTTCGAAATCATGAGGCACATCCAGGAGAACATGGATGGGATTTGATGATCTGGCCCGAGACAGCGCTATTGTTACCTGACAGAAGGACCCTAAACCTGTGGTGGTATACCCTTGGTGGACACCAGCCATGAATGTCTCAAGGCTGTGTGAGGTGTCACCTCCACCCCACGGTGCGAAGACAGCTGACACGCCCATGGGCTCAGGCAGAGAACCAGTGCGTGCAACAACTCCTGGTGATTCCCTAGTCATTCTGACCTCCCATGATAAGTCCCACCGGCTAGCATCTGGTACAGCTGCCGATCCAGAAATCAAGGTTGATGTCTGGGAGGCGCATGTATGCGCTGTTACATGCTCCAGCAGTCCCTGAACTGTCCTTTCTTGATTCAGTTTCAGAGCGCCTGTGGGAATAGGGTCAGGCCTAGTTGACAAACTACTGGATGGCGAGCAGAAGATGGAGCTGTGAACCTCCTCCGCACAGGCTGGTGGGACCCAAATGTTAAGAGCCGGCATGATTCTGCTGACCCAGCCGCCAGGGTGGCTTGTCGTTATCTCCGGAGCCTCTGGTTCGTGTCTCCGGTTTTACCGATGTACAGAAGAGTATCCTGGATGTCCTTATAACGGAGGTCCTGTTTGGTGACCCTCTAAAGGTCCTCACCAAGCAGGACCTCAGGAAGGCAGTAAGGTTGTACAGGCCATGTATAGATCAAATCTGTCTTCATGGAACTGAACTGCTGCCGGCAACAATGACTGCAGCCATGTTCGGCCAGCAGCAAAGGGCACCTTCCACCATAAGGCCTGCCAAGTCTCCCCATGCCAAGGTCAATGTATGCCAAACTGGCCCAGCCTGGGGTGGCAATGCCGCCACAGCATGACTCCTTCTCTTTATCCTCCTCTGGATCAATGGGCAAAAAGGTCGGGCATTCGTCCTTCACTTTCAGGTGGCAGTCGACACATGACTGTTGGTTCTTCCAATGGTCAAAGAGGTCACTGTGTAGAATTCCTCGACCACCCACCATCAAGACCTCCTGCTCCGTTATTCAGGTCAGCATGCACTGCTCATGCAGCAGGGGTGCTCGTGCTTGGAAAGGCAGCCATAGACACGTGTTTGGAACCAGAGTTGCAGGTTACTGTACCACTTCTTTCTGGTTCCTAAAAGACAGGGACCTCTGTCCAATACTGGATCTCAGCGATCTCAGTACTTGGTTCTCTACAAGCGCTTTCCGTGTGACCTTCCCAGTTTGATACCCATGCTCACAGGACCTTTCCTGGCTCCTTGGACATGGGATGCCTATACACATACCCATTGCTTGTTAACACAGGAGGTTCTGCTTCAAATTTCTAGTTCGCCATTATCAGTTCCAGCCCTCCCTTTCGGTTGTCATCGGCACCGTTGTTACAAAGTGCATGGCAGTCGTGGCGGCTCTAAGGGAATAAAGGCCCTCGTGTTCCGGTACCTGGATGACTGGCTCCTCATGGCACCCCTCTCGGAGCTCTGATGTCCGTAGTTCACTGCAGTCAGTTGTGTTCGGTTGATGGCATCATTATCAGTCGGAGAGTCACCTGGTTCGTTACGAATCTGCAATTCATAGAGCAGTTCTGACACTGTCAGGAGGCTTTTCTGCCCCAGGACTGGTGAAACACATCAGATCCCTCATCACGACATCTTGACAAAGACTGTCCCAGACTGGTCCTTTCTTAGGGACACATGGCTGTGGCCATTGAAACAGTCCTGTTGGCCTGCTCCACATGCGGACTCGGTGGATGTTACCGGTTCAGTGGGATCAGAAGCAAGACCATTGCAGCTTCCAATTCAGATCTGATGCGTAATCCGTATTGGTAATGTGGTGTTTAAGAACTTATTGCCGGGGGTCCCCTTCATTGCGCCATTTCTGATTGTGCCGCCTCACGGATGCCTCTTTGGTTGGAGCACACTGACGGGGTCAGGTCAGGGCTCATGGACACCCAGGATCTCATCTCCATAAATATCTTGGAAATGAGGCAGTTCTTATGCCTGCATGCCTTCCAGTCCGGATCCCACCGGTACCTCTTGTTGCAACAGACAATACTCGGGTGTATTACCTCAGCAAACAGGAGGCTATTCTCTGGGCTTGGGAGGCCATGAGGGTGTGGGATTGGTCCACAACACGGCGCAAACTCGTTGTTTTCATGTCCCAGAGTGGACACGTTATTGCAGACAGCCTGAGCCTCTTGGGTCAGGGTCTGAATGTGACTACTCCAGGAGGGAGAGATCTGTTTTACGGATGGGGCACACCAGAGTTAGATCTTTTCGTGTCCCCATCCAACGCAAAACTGCTCAATTTCTGCTCTCGATCCAGGGCCTGGTGTTTTCTGGCAAGGCTGGTGTCCCCTCTTGGACGGGCAGATCCTCTATGCTCTTCCTCCTTCCTGTTGATCAGAGGGTCCTTGAAACTCCCAGAGAGCAGGCTTCATCAGCTTTTATCGCGCCTTTTGGCCCAGACAATTTGGTTCTCCTCTGCTACCAGCTATCCCAGGAACTCTGTGCCCTGCCAATCAGTTCTCACTTATTGTCCCAGGAGGCAGGTTCTGGTCCATCCGGACCTTTCTCCCTGAATCTGCTGGCCAGCTCCTAGCTATATCAAGAGGTACAGGGTCTGAAGGATAGCAGATATTCAGTGGCTAGAAATCAGCCCCACATGCCACATACGGTGTGAATGGTGAATTTTGCCTCTGGCTCAAGCGAGGTCTTTCCCGGCGGATTGTCTGGAAAGGTCGGTCCTTGACTACCTCCTGTCTCTCTTCCAGGCAGGCTTGGCCACCTCTCTTAGTACCTTTTGTGCCATCTCAGCTATCATAACTATGGCTGACATCCCATAACTCAGCTGGACTGTACGAGCCTTCCTGAAGGGTGTTCTCCACCGACCTCCAATCAAGGATCCTATTCCCTTGGGATTTTCCTTTGTCCTGGTGCAGCTCACGCTGCCACCTTTTTAACCAGCTGCAGGTTGCGAGCTTATCTCCTAACATGGAAGGCGTTGTTTTGGTTGCCGTTATTGCCGGAAGGTTCTGAACTTCACGCACTGGTGCAAAGAACCTTATTTGTTTTTTCACCAGGACAGGTGTCCTAAGGACAAATCCAAGTTTCTACTCTGGGTGGTCTCATCTCACCCCAATCAGGATGTCCTTGCAGTGTATTTTCCCAAGTATTCAATAGAGAGGTCCTGTTGCACTCTAGATGCAGGTGTCTAATGCTACCTGGCCAGAACCAGGCACCACCGTAAATCTGATCAGCTGTCTCCTCGCCCAGGATGATGGAGCTGTTTAAACAATTGCTGTCCAGGCTCATCCATATCACATTCTGTTACCAGAAGCGAATAAACCTTACGGGCTCGGTTAAGAGACATTCCAAGGGGGTGTTTACCTCCTTTGTGGTTTTGAAGAACGTGTCCACTTCAGCTATCTGCACAGCAGTTACTTGGAAAACCGCACACCTTGTCAGGCATTATATCCTGACGTTGTATCACGGCTAGGTTGTTTTGGTCTGATCCTTCGAGACTCCATCTAGGTTGGTCCAACACGCAGTCTTACCTAGCTCCCTCCCACCTGCGAGGGATTTCAGTATTGCTTGACAGTCCTAATGGTGTAACCTGCTGCAGAGCTGTTTCTTTGTAGTAGTACAGTTATATAGATCTACTGTAACAGTAGATCTTGAGAACAGCTCTTGCAGCAGATGGTTTCCTCCTGCATCCCCTCTGGGAGTAGAGTTGTTCCATATTTTATCTAGGATTAGGTGTTTCTAACACTGCCTGAATACCTTTTTAATGGTGGATCCTCAGTCTCCTGTTCTGATGTGTCATCTGGCGGCCAGGAGTCTCCAGCGGGAGAACTGGGACTCTGGGACCACCCTTTTATGTGATGCCTGGCGGTCTGGGCGGGGCCGGCGTTGGGGGCGATCCCTGCTGAATACTGCTAGCTAGAAAATTTCCGTGGGGTCCTGGCGCCTGCTGGCTTCAGTCCTAATGGTGTAACTTGCTGCAAGAGCTGTTCTCGAAGATCTACTGTTACGGTAAGTTCTTACGTAACTGTACTTTCTGAGACGGAACAAGGCACGAATTCTCCTGATTGATGGTGATGCCCAGCGATAGGAAGAGGGAACAGGTAACCTGTATTGCGGACATCGGGGCCTTCCATGAGGGTGCCATGAGGAGCCAGTCGTCTAGGTACTCTCTGAGAGCTGCGGCCATGACTGCCATACACTTCATGAACACCTGAGGTGCTGAAGACAGTCCAAAGGGGAGGGTTTGGAACTGGTAGTGGTGTCCCAGAAACTTGAAGTGCAGAAATCTGCGGTGTGCTTGAGCGATCGGGAGATGTAGGTAAGCATCCTGCATATCCAGCGACACCAGCCATGCGCCCTCTTTGAGCATGGGAATGAGACCCGGCAGGGTCACCATGCGGAAATGCTTGTACAGCACAAAGTTGTTGAGATCACTAAGATCCAAAATCGAGCACAAATCCCCTGATTTCTTTGGAACCAGGAAGAAGTGGGAATAGTAACCGTTTCCTCTCTGGTTCAGTGGAACATGTTCTATGGCCTCCTTGTGTAGGAGGGCCAAGATCTCTTGCTGAATAAGCAGAGCATGCTGACCCGAGTAACGGGAGAGCAGGGGAGGTCTGGATGGCAGGTGATCGAGGAACTCTATAGAGTGACCTTATTTGACCAACTGCAACACCCACCGGTTGGAGGTGATCCTCTGCCATCCTGAAAGTTGATGAGAGATGCGACCCCCCGACCTTCTCGACTCTTTGATCCAGAGGAGGGGCGGGGGCCAGGAAGGAGTCATGCTGTGGTGGTGTTGGCTCCCACAGGCTGGACTGCTGATACTTGAACCCCTGGCCCGAGGGAACCTAACCCAATTCTCATGGCCAAAATTGCCCTGGGTCGCTGGCCGGAACGTGGCTGTTGCCTTTGTTGGCGGCCGCGAAAATGATTCTGGTTCCTACGAAAGGAACCAGATTTTGGTTTGTACATGGGTTGTACAGTCCTGACTGCCTTCCCAGCGTCCTGCAATTTGGTGATGGCCTTCTTGGACTCCTCACCAGAGAGGACTGCTCCATTATAAGGGACGTCCAGGAGATTCTGCTGGACGTCCGGGGTAAATCCGGAGACCCTCAGCCATGAGTGTCTCTGGAGACAAACGCCTATGGCTGCTCCTCTGGCTGCCGAGTCCGTTGAGTCGTAAGTGGCTCGGAGAACCTGGGTCCCCACATCAGACTCAGTTTGGAGGAGGTTTAGCAGCTCCTCCTTCTTTTCGCCATCCGGTAGATCTTTAAGAAGGTCTTGGCCCTGATCCCAGAGGGCATTCTGAAATTGCACCATGTGCATCAGATAGTTCAAAGACCTAATAGAGCATGTAGCAGCCGCATACACGCATCTTCCCATGGAATCTAATTGCTTAGATTCCTGGTCCGGAAGCTAGGTGCTCAAATGTTGAGGCTGCTGGGACCTGTCATGAGATGCAATAATGACCAGGGAGTCGGCCATGGGTTGTTGCGCCAAATACTGTTCCTCCATAGGAGCCCTGTAAAGGCGGTCAGCTTTCTTTGGAACAGCCGGTGTGGAATGCGGACAATTCCAAGCTGCCTTGGTGATGTCTGTAAAGGTGTCCACCAACGGTGGGACCACCACAGGCTTCGAGTCTTTCTGCCTGAGGTAACGGGCAAGGCATTGTTTCTCGCGGTCTACCTCTTCAGTCTCCCATCCCATATTGTCCTGGATGTGCCTCATGATTTCTGAAAAGGAGGGATCATCCAGAGGTGACCTTGGAAGGTCTGGTGGGTCTGGTGATGGGGGACTGAAAGGAGATGGAGACCTGGAGATGTCGGATGTATAGAGTTCGGAGTCATCTCCCGATGATCGGTGTCTGCTCCTGGGTCGCTTCGGGCTCAGGGACCCTGAGGGAGAGTGTGATGGGCATTTCCTGTCTCTTGATCGGCCCCGAGGAGGCAGAGTTGGCTCCTTGAGGGTCGGGGGTCTGTCACCTTTGTCGCCCGTAGGAGAAGGCGGAGGTGGTGGAGGCGGCTGAGGCTTAGGAGGAACCACGTCCTTCTTGATGGTTTCCCACCTGAAGGTGAACAAATCCTTCACCTCCTGCATGTTCATACCTGGCGACGGACCCGGCGTCGGTGTGGGCCTGTCGTCAGGTTTGGGCGTCGGGTCCCAGGGAAGAACTGGGTCCGGCTCCCTGGGCAAGCCGGTGTCCTCCATGTCACCCATCTGGTCATCTGGCGGCGTGGTAGACTTTTCGCCTGAGGACCCCTGAAGTCCAGTGTCCACCGGCGTCTGTGTAGTAGTCGGTGGTTTGTCGGGTGCTGGGTCGGACACCTTCTTGGACTCCATCTTCCGCTTAAGGGATGTCAGTTTGGAAGTCTTCCTTTCAGGTGCTTTAGGAGGTTGGGAGACGGACCTGAATTCAGTGTCCCAGCATCAATGAGACGCACCTCGCGATTTGGAGGAAGACTTTTTGTGCCTGTCCGAAGGAGCAGGTTTAGAGGTATCCGACACCCGAGAGGTCTTGAGCGGGTGCAGGGAGACGGAGGAGCCCCCTGAAGACCTTACCTTTACCGGGGGAGGCTGGGAGTGAGCCTGGGAAGGAGATCTATCAGACCAGGCAGAGCTGGAGCTGGTCCTGGATTCTGAGGCCCTGCTTGGGGATTTCTCCCTGTCCGAGTCCCGATGCTTGTCCCGGTGCTTCAAACAACATGAAGTCTTGCTATATTATGACAGTAGCAGTTTGTCCCACCACTAGAACTGCTCCGGAGGTGAAATGGTTAATACCATTCCAAAATAGAACTTTGAGCACGAGCTCTAAGAAGCAGCTCTATCTGTGTAATTTCAAACCTGAACTGTCAGATTCTTTACTCCGCCTCAGTGAACAGTCGCCCGCGGAGATTTCTACTGCTCGTTCATTTCTCGGTTTAAATAGTGTTTTTCGGTTGATTCAACCGAATAGTTTTATTTTAACTCGCAAAACCGTTCGGTTCAAGCTCTGTCTGTGGTAATCGTAAGTAAATTAAAGGTTTTGTCTGTGTGAACTTGTAAATTTCACCGTTCGGTTTTGAACCGATCAGCTGGGTTTAAAACTTATTTACTTTAAAGTTTAACATTTTAGAGTGCGGTTCCCGGTTCTTATCGGTTCTAAAAAAAACGGATTTTATTGTGGTTTTCCAATACCCGTGACACGGTTAGGAACCGATAAGGGTGTCTTGCCTGGCACTACCATTTAAAGGGCAAGTTTTTCTGGTTAGGCTGGCATTATGTCTGAGAAACCCAAAAGAAAAACCGGCCCACTGGGTTTTCAACACTGTGATGTTTGTGGAAGTCTTTGCCAAGGCTGACCCACACACCACATGTATTCTATTGTCTGGGTTTGACCACCTCCAGTCAGACTGCCAGATATGTAAATTTCCCTGCAGCCACCCCTGGAAAGAGATTGGGCAGGCTCAGGAGCGAGAATCAAAAGTCCGCTGACCGGATGGCCAGCCCGGTTGGTGCCAACCAACCGAGGAGTGCCCTCTTACCAGTGGCGAGACTTCCTCGGCAAAAGAAAAGCTGGTTCTGAGGAACCAATTCCAGTGAAGAAAAACAAGAAAGTCAGCAGGTTTGGGTCCAAAACCCTTCTCCAACTGCTGCAGAGATAGCAAAACCATACAAATTGTCCAGTCACTGTCTCAGGTTCCGTCCGAACCGCCACTATCTGGCAAAGGTCGGTTCATCCGGTTCCAGTGGTTCAGAATATGATGTTGAGGAATTTTATGAACCAGAGGAGGGGAGGTGATTATGAACAGTATGAATGTGGCTGGGAAGGTCTGGTGTGCCCATTGAACGGACATTTCCCTCAGACAGACCTCTAGAATCTCCCTATGCTATCTGAGTCCCCATCTCATTTTATGTTTTACAAAAAGTTGTTGAAACCCTCCAGCTTCCCTGGAAGAAGCTGTGGATGAGCAAGAGGAGCCTGATTTTGTAGAAATGATGGATATTCCAGAGTCTAGAGATTGTCTATTCCTTTGCATAAGTCTTTTAGGAAGCAAACAATAAAAATTTTAAAAGCTCTAATTCTGTGCCTCCTGTAGATAAAAGATGGACAGAAGGTACATTGTCAGGTCCTGATACAGAATTCCTTTCTCAGCAATGCAGTCATGTTGGAGTAGTTCAGGCTGCAGCCTGTGTAAAAGCTAATATCCCTGGTTTCACATCCTCCTGACAAGGATTCCAGGAAGATTGATGCCATGGCGAGAAAAAACAGTATATGGCAGCCTCTCTGGGACTCAGGCAAGCAAATTATATGGCTTATGTAGCTAGGTATCAGAAATCTAGATGGGATACTGTTATGGAATTAGCAGCAAACCCATGGCCAGCTGGCTAGCGTAACTAGAACAGGTGGCTGCTGATGGCATTGAGGCTTCTAAGGTACAGTTTCATGCTGCGGTGGATGTTAATGATGTTTCCTCTAGGGTCATGGGCCACATCTGTAGCTTTTCATAGGTTGGCCTGGCTCAGGTGTACTAGTCTGTCACAGGATACCCAGACTAAGGCTATGGATTTTCCTTGTAGGGAAATTCTCTGTTTGGGGAGCAGACAGAGAATTACATGAAAAAGATGGATGAATATAGGACTACTTACAAAGTGCCCAAGCTAAGGAGCTGCGAAGCCAGTCCTCAGAGGCATACCCCAGGGGGGGTGAGGCCTTTTCACAGGCCTTTACCAGACTCCAGGCCTCCTCCGCCTATGCTCAGAGGCTTCTTCAGAGGCAGAGGCAGACGAGGGGTGGGCAGGCCTGCTCCCACCCTCAGCCTAAAGCGCTGCTAAGCAGGCACCCTGATGGGGTGCCCAGGGCTCACTCTCCTTTACTGGGGGGGCAGGCTGGCTTACTTCCAGTCAGAACTGGGCTTCTTTAACCTCAGACAAGTGGGTTCTGGAAGTAGTGCCAGGGTCTGGTTCTCAGCTTCAAAGTTTCCCAAGTTGAGAACCAGACTTCTTCTACCTGTAAGTGTTTCAGAGACCTTTGCTCTGGAAGCAGAGGTCTCAACCCTGTTGGCTCTCAGAGCAGTGGAAAGGGTTCCTCCCCTGCACCAGGGCAGGGGTCTGTATTCAGATACTTCCTTACCCCAAAAAAGACAGGAGAATGGCAGCCCATATTAGACCTCAGATATCTGAACAAGCATCTTTTGAAACCAAAGTTCAAAATGGTAACTCTGGCAATGATTTTACCCTCCCTAAGGCCAGGGGACTGGCTAGCCTCCCTGGACCTCAAGGATGCCTATTTCCACGTCCTAATCAGAAGCTCCCATCGAAAGTACCTCAGATTCAAACTACCTTCAGGTCATTACCAGTTCAGAGCAATGCCCTTCGGCCTTACCTCTGCCCCAAGGGTATTCACAAAGTGTCTAGCAGTGGCAGTGGCTCACTTAAGGAGGCAAAGGATTGCTGTTTTTCCCTATCTAGACGATTGGCTCATTGTAGGCCAGTCCCAGAACAGGTAAAATCTCACCTGCAAGTTACCCAGCAGCTTCTGCCTCCTGGGCTTTCTGCTAAATCTACTAAAGTCGGTTCTGGAACCAGTCCAGGTACTCACCTTTATAGGGGCAGAGTTGGACACAAAGCTAGCCAGAGCTTTTCTTCCCTAGAAAAGGGTGACGATTTAGTGACTCTGGCCTCCTCCTTCACCCTGCAGGTCTCTCGACCAGCAAGACACTTTCTGCAGCTCCTGGGACACATGGCTCCATCCACAGCTGTTGTGCAGGGAGCCAGATTTCAGATGAGAGACATTCAGTTTCACTTGAGAACCTATTGGTCTCAGAGAAGAGAACCCCTTTCCAAGTTGGTCCCAGTGACTCGAACCTTGATCCAGGCCCTCCAGTGGTGGCAGGATCAGAGCAATTTAAGATTGGGGGTCCCCTTCATTCCCCCTGGTCACAATTTGACTCTCACTACAGATGCTTCCCTTCTGGGTTGGGGAGCCCACATGGGCGACCTTTCCACTCAGGGAGTGTGGTCCCCCCGGGAATCTCTGCTCCACATCAATGTGCTGGAACTCAGAGCTGTCTTTTTAGCTCTTCAAGCATTTTCTGCATCTGTCCACAACAAGGTGATACAAGTCAGAACAGACAACACCACAACAATGTGGTACATCAACAAACAGGGGGGCACTCGGTCTTCGGCCTTGTGCACCGAGGCAATGAAGTTGTGGTCTCTGGCCTGTTCCCGAACACTTCCCTCATAGCAGTTCATCTTCCAGGGAAGGACAATGTCCTAGCGGATGCTCTCAGCAGGATTTCCCAGGGCCATCACGAATGGTCCCTGGATCTTCAAGTGCTGGGGATAGTCTTTGCCAGATGGGGCACCCTCAGATAGATCTTTTGCAGCCCCAGACAATCACAGACTTCCTCTGTTCTGTTGCAGGCCTCCAGTGTTGGGCTCAGTCCCCTGGATGCCCTTCTCCTGGATTGGGAGGGAAGTTTTTTATGCTTTCCTCCTTCCTCTCCTATTCAAAGTATTATCAAAATCAGATCTCAGCCTTGTGGGTGATTCTGATTGCCCGGATTGGGCCAGGCAGCCCTGGTACCCACTCCTTCTGTCACTGACAATCCATCTTCCCTTTGCCTCCCAGGATTCACAACCTGTTAACTTGTGCCCAGGGAAGGGTTTGGTATCCGGACCTCAATCCTCAACCTCAAGACCTGGCTCTTGAGGAGTTAGAGTTTGCTGATTTACACCTCTCTCAAGGTGTTCTTGAAATCCTAAAGGCTTCCAGAAAGCCTTCCACTAGGGCTACTTATAGTTCTAAATGGAAAAGGTTTTCCATTTGGTGTGCTGGGAAAAATATTTCCCCAGAATCTGCTGATTTGCCCATTGTATTAGATTACATGGTCCATCTTAATTCCTTGGGTCTCAGACCAGCTACCCTGAGAGTCCATTTGGCAGCTGTATCTGCTTTTTGTGTCAGCAGGAAAGTCATCCCCTCTTTCCACTCACCCTGTGTTTTCTAAGTTTTTAAGGATTACTCCATACTAATCCACCCTTATGGAACCGCCCTGCCTGGGACCTTAATGTTTGTATTGCCCAGTTAATGCAACCCCTTTTGAACCTCTGTTTTCTGCAGAGCTTAAGTATCTAACTTGGAAAACTGTTTTCTGGTGTTATCACTTCTGCTAGACGATAAGTGAGTTGCAAGCCTTGTCAGTGGAAACTGACTTTATTTCTTTTACAGGGATAAGGTAGTCCTTAGGACTAATAGGAAGTTTTTACCTAAGGTGGTTTCAGATTTCCATCTTAACCAATCTATCTCCCTTCCAGTATTTTTCACTGATCACTCCTCTTCTGGTGAGAGGAGGTTGCACAGCCTGGATGTTAAGAGAGCTCTTTGTTACTATATAGAGCGTACCAAAGGTCACAGGTTTGAATCCCTCCAACTTTTCCTTACCTATGGTGAAGTTGGGAAAGGCAAACCTGCCACTAAGAGATCAATTGCCAGGTGGATTGTCTCTTGTATCCAATTTTGTTATCAGAAACTGGGCAGAGATCCCCCCTCTGGCTTGAGGGCTCATTCTACAAGGGGTACAGCTGCGTCTCTAGCTGCTGCCAGAGACATCCCTATATTAGAGATATGCCAGGCTGCTACTTGGAAAACGGTACACACTTTTACCAAGCATTACTCCCTAGATGTCCAGGCCAGGAGAGATGCTCGGTTTGGCACAGCTGTTCTTCAGAGCTTATTCCCTAATTAGGTTCTGCCCTCCTCCATGGAGGTACTGTGTGTAGTCTGCTACTGTCATAATATAGCAAGACTTCATGTTGTTTGAAGAAAAATTACTCACCTTAGTAATGTTGTTTCTTCTAATGAGTCTTGCTATATTATGACCTCCCCGCCCAGCCTGCCCTCTCTAGAACTTCTACTTGGGTGGGTGCGGGTAACTTAGTGTGGGCACTATTTATGTCCTTTTAGCATTTTCCCTTTTGGGAGTTTGGGGTGTGTGTTTTATTATACTGTTGTTTTATTCTCATGTTGTTAGAATTGTGTTAGTAGTTCTGGTCCCCTGACTTGAGTCTTGGGTGTTGGGACCAGCAATGGTTGTTAATATTTAGGTAGCCATTTGGCTAGTGTAGGTTACAGCTTCACACAGACTTTAGTGAGTTTTTGCTCGTAAAGATCTGACAGTTCAGGTTTGAAATTACACAGATAGAGCTGCTTCTTAGAGCTTATGCTCAAAGTTCTATTTTGGAATGGTATTAACCATTTCACCTCCGGAGCAGTTCTAGTGGTGGGACAAACTGCTACTGTCATAATATAGCAAGACTCCATTAGAAGAAACAACATTACTAAGGTGAGTAATTTTTTCTTCTCAGATATATGAGAAGATTCCCCTTTGGAGGAAGGTCTTTTCTCCATCTTTTTTAATTTCTCCTCGAGGAGGAATCCCTGAAGGGCCTTTTGGCAGCAGATCCAGGTCCTGCTATTAAACTGTTGGCAAATTGAGCAGACCTGGGTGTCATGCTCCAGTCCCAGACACCTGACACAAGCAGAATGATAGTCTGCAAAGGGTATCTGCTTGCTGCAGGCACACTTAGAGGGACGTCTGTCGGGAGAAGGAGTAGAAGAAGCAGACATGGAGTAAAGTTTTACTTAAATTGAAGATTTCAGGCGTCATAAGAGTAGAGCAGGCTTCTGTGAGGCCGATGCTGGTGAGTCGACGGCAGGAGAATTGAGGATGCTGGGGGACCGCCCCCTTTTATGTGATGCCTGACGTCAGAGAGGGGCCGACATTGCAGGCAGTCCCCCGCTGGATACTGCTTGCTAGAATTTTTGCGTGGGGTCCTGGCGTCTGCCGGCTTCAGTCCTAATGGTGTAACCTGCTGCAAGAGCTGTTCTCAAAGATCTACTGTTACGGTAAGTTCTTACGTAACTGCACTTTCCTCCTGAAGGTTGTGTCGACATTTCACCTTAACTTGGTGATCAACCTCCCAGTGTACTTCACCACTACAACCTCAGAAGACAAGCACAGGCTCCATACTCTGGACCTGAGGCAAGTGCTCGCTTACTATAAGGAGCACACAGCTGGAGTTTGGGGTGAGGTTCACCAGCTATTTGTCACCTACGCTGAGGCCGCACCTGGAAGACTGGCAGCTAAGCAGATGACTGGCAGGTGGATTATCTCCTGCATCAACCTCTGCTATAGGTTGACTGGTAGGGAGCCTCCCATAGGGCTAAGGGCTCATTTCACCAGACATACCGCTGCCTCAGTGGCTCCTTCCAGGGACATCCCTACTCAGGAGCTCTGCAGGTCTACTACCTGAAGGTCAGCACACACCTTCATTTCCCACTACCACATTGACCTTGAGTTATGCTGGGATGCTGGTTTAGGGACCTCGGTTCTCCAATCCCTGTTTACCAGATTGGGGTGGGCACCTTGCCCACTCCTCCAGAGAACTGCTAGGAGTCTACCAGAGTGTGGATAATGCACCTTATCCATGCCCCTAGAAATGAGGGTTACTCACCTGTAACCATAGTTCTAGGAGTGGTATATGGTGTACATCCACACAACCCACCTGACCTCCCCTGCCAAGTGGTACATAGAGCCCTGCTTCCAGTGTGCAAGATCTGATGTTACAGGGTGATGCCAAGGAGTATACCATCTGGGTGGGTGGGAAGAGCTTAGCTTGAAGACGTTCTGACTTGCCTTAAAGGGAAAGGAAGACTGCCAGAGTGTGGATGGGCACCATATACCACTCTAAGAAAGCTATGGTTACATGTGAGTAACCCTCATTTTCTTTACTTGGACAGCACTTATGCTTATCAATCCTAGGTTAATAGGGCTGGTGCGCTAACTTTGAATGAGATTGGGGAAGGGGAGGGAGACAAATACATTTCTTATGATGCCAGGTATAAAAAGTGATGTGTGTGTAACAGAGTGAGCGGCATGCTTTATAGTTGCAGCCGTGCTGTAGGTGTATGCTGTGCATTAAATCTGCTGTCTGTTGAAGGAGGCTTGTTTGGACTGGGCAGGAACATGGGATCAGATGAGTGGAATTTGTACCACTTCAGAGGTGACTGGGTTTTAACTGTGTTTGTTTCCTCCCATGTTCTTTCTGTTTCCGGCCCCCTAAATTTAGGCAAGCGTGGGGTGGACAGTCGACTGAGCAGCATGCAGACCGCTCTGATGCTGCAGGAGGAGACCATCCGGCATGGAGAGAGGGAACGCAAAACGCTGGCAGAACAAGTGACCACTCTGGAACGCAGCCTGCAGGCAGCTGAAGGGGAAAAAAAGTCTCTTCAGGTTTGTGTTGTGTGGATGAAAGCAAGAGAAAGAATATGAGAGAAGGAAACTTTAGTGGATTAGCTGCAAAAATAGTTCTCTTTACTGCAAGAAGTGCAATTTTTGTTTTTCTTTGCTGGAAGTTCTACATGGTTTATAAGCTCTGTCATTCTGGTTTAAATCACAGTTACATATTGACTCCCTCTAGACTGTTTATTAAACCCCGGACCCCCTCAGTTTCCCTTCTGTTTCTTGATCAAAAGAGCTGGAAAGTGGAAAGATTAAGCATTTATTTTACCCAATTTAATTTTTTTTTTTAATTTAAAAATTTGTAACCCCTAGATGGCGCTATCCCAGGGGCTACTACCCCTGCCTGATTTGCCACTAACAGGTTGAGGGGCCTGGATCTAATGGCGGGTGCCTCCACCCAGAGGTCAGGGTTTGCAATAGTTAAACTAACTTGGTCACAGCCCTCTGGGACACTGCAACCCCCCTTTCTTCCCACTAGTGGCCACACAATATATCAGAATTACCTTCACAGTATACACTTACCCCCAGGTCTGGTTCCGCACTGGGACCTCCTGTGAAATGAGATACAGTGCAACAATCACAGTACAATACTTTAACATAGACAAATACCCTCAGGCAGTAGAACTTTGCTGAAACAAGCAGCTCTGATTTATTTAGGGGGATATAACAAGGACAGGGGGAAATCAGGTTAATTAGCTTATCACTCTAATAATCTACCTATGGCTCTGTGCACAGGCCTATCCCTATCAGTTACTGTCCCTGGGTACCCAAGCCCTAGTGGCTAGTCCAAACCGTGGCAGCTGGTAGGGGCCCTTTCACACAGAGAAAAGGAGAATTAAACAGTCAGCAGTACAGTAATTCCATTTGGATTTAATGTGGCAATTCAACAGGGAGCGACCCTGAATTAGTACTCACGACCTCCAAATAAGATAGGGTCCTTCAATGTCAGCAGGGCTCACTTGAGGTACACAAACCTCTTCACACATCCATATAAAAGAAAGCACTATACCAGGCAGGCTGCATCTGTATCCCGATCGCAATTACTGCACAATACCCGGGAGAACACACAGCAGATTCAGTTCCTGACAGACCGAGTGCAATTTTCAGCAATTCCTCCAGTCTTCTACAGGGTGAGCCTGGTTTCTACTCTTCAGAGATCCTTTGATTCTTTTCACAGGACGGATTCAGTCCTAACAAGCTGTTACACAAGCTGCAGACCGGAACTCTGGGCCTTACACACGTTTTTTGACTAAAACTGCACACTGAAAAAGCACAGGGCTCCTTCCTTCTTCACTGCCAAAGCTCAACTGAAACTCCAACCGACAAAATCAGGCACTTCCTTTGAGTTCCTCCCAGTTCTTGACTGGATTGGCTGTCACTCACAATAGACTGCTGCTGTTGGTCCAAAAAGGCACTGAAGTCTCAACTACATCTCCCAGAGTCACTGCCCATACAATCCTCTTGTGGCTGGCTCAGATTATGAGTCCAAGTTCTGATTCGTCCAAGGCACCATTTTAGAGCTAGCTTACCCCACACTGATTGGTCCAGTTCAGCAGTTCAAAACTAGAATGGGGAACTAGCAGACACAGTTCTGACTGCAAAGAAAGCAGGTTAGACAAACTGTAATTTCATTATTACTCTAAATAATTTCTGGCAAACAGTTACATCTTTCAGATAGGTTCCTTTGCACTCTAGTGACTGCAAAAATGAAGTGAATTGCAGCAGCTTGAGTGGTACTCAATCAAAGAAACACACAGTCCCCCATACAAACTAATTATGTCTGCAAGCAGACAGCTCTTAAAGAGACAGTACCAGAGGTTCTAAAAACACTCACTGATAAATGGCTTAAATGCCAAACACCATTCAGGCTTGGAGCATTCAAGCAAGCTCCTGGAAGTCTTTTGGGAACCCCCATTTGCAGGGGGGTTACAAATTGTTTAATAATTTCTAATAACGTGGATTCAGTTCACTATCTACACCCTGGCCATTCTGCTGGAGACAGTTGAGTCATCAGAAGTCTGCATGCTAAGCTTCTTCCACCACCTGGCTGGTATTTTCTTCGGCTCTACACTATGACGTTATGATCTTTCTTTCTACTAGAAAGGACAGGTTTCCTCTTTTGTTTCTCTGCTGTGTTAAGCAGTCTAGTATTTTCAACACTTTTTTTCAGGAGAATCTTCAACTGTTTCAGTCTGCATTCAGCATCAATAGTCGCTCCAAAATCTTCCAGTTGTGCTTTGCATTTGCAGTCGACAATGGAGAGCAAGAAACCAATTTTTAAATTCTGCATTCAGTGCAGGCAGAAAAAATATCAGCTACAGATCTGCACAACACATGCTTATGCTGCCTGGGGGATCAACCCAATGTCGAGGGATGCACTTTTTGCCAGGCCATGCTGTTCACACCCATCAAAGACCAGAAGGTTTGCCTGGCCCTTGGTAGGCCGAAAAACTGCAAAAAGGCCTTGGTGGTGGCCGGGGAGCTGCACAGCTTGAAGGCATACAAAAAGAGGCAGTGGCAGCTGCATTGAGCTCTTTGTCAGTTTTGTTGCTGCTCCCAGCTGGGGCCAGTGGCAGATGGTCCTTCTCTTGGGTCTTTAGGGAAATGTGTCTGATCTTCCAGACCTTCAGGGAGAACCCTTTTCACCAGGGCAGAAAACACAAGAAGAGCTGTCACATGTTGTGGGATCAGGAAAGATCATGCTCTTTCTGCTGCTTCGACTCTCTTGACTGCTCAGCCTTGGTCCAGGGGATGGTCAAGAGCTCCACGGTAACCCCTTTGGGCCTGTTGACCTTGACTACAGTCGAGAAGGCAGTCGAGATATTGTCAACCTTTTGTTAGAGGAGATCGATGAGGTGTCAATCTCTCAGACAGCAGGGCTCCCTGTCCTCATCCAAGAGGATGAGCCCCAGTCAGTACCCCTGGCTGAGTTAACTAGGGAGTGGCCTGCACTGGCAGTCATGCCTCTGAAACTGATTGTGGTTACTCTGCCAAAGCAGGTGGTGTATACAAACCATCTGGAGAACACCCATCGACGTCAGCCCTCGGATTGAGTTTGAGACACCATTTGTGCTCTTGACTATGAGGCATTGCCATTGATGCTGTGAGGAACTCCTCTGGCAACACAGGATAATTGCTGGGAAGGGTAGGGCTCTGCCCACTGTTCCTTCGGCCTCATTACCTTTGCCGGTCATTCCCTTACTCATATTGAATGCTACTCAGCAGTCTCTAGTGTCCATTTCTCTGCCTCTTCAGGTGGAGCCACCTCCACTGTAGCCTCTTTTTGGGACCCTAACCAATAAATCATACTCAGTGGCTGGCTTGCAAAGCTGTCAGTGAGTGGAGATGAGGATACGAAGGTTGTCCATGGTGGAAAATGGACAAGGGCCATCTTTGAGGAATCCTTTAACTCCAAAGATGAATTATCGATGGCCTCCACTAGAACTCATACTTTTGACTGGGAATCGGTTGGAGAGTTGACAACTGACTATGGGCTGGTGGCATTTGGAGCTTTGGTCCAATTTATGTCCATAAAAATTCCCTTAGAGCATGTTGAGAAATGGGGTAAGTACCCATTTACTGACATATCCTTGGGGTTGCGTTTCCCATGGCTGAGACCATCTTGAGACTGGCCCTGGAGTTTTGGCAGAATCCAGCATCCTGCCTGGCACCCTCTTCCCACATGGTCTGCAAATACATGGTCCCAACAGGCTTCCTTTCTGTGTTTTCTGACCACTCCTGTGCTGATGACTTGTCTTTGGACTCCATCTTCTTTACATCAGGAAGTCAATAGGATCCGGACAAGCCTCCAGACAAGGAGACCAAGAAGACTACCCATGTAGCTAAAAAGGTCAGGCCATCTACACTGTCATGATGGAAAACTTTGTCCATTCCCTGTTTGCGGTGTGTGGGTAACTCCTTACCTGTCTTCCAGCCGATAAACAGCTTCCAGTTAAGATGATCAGAGACCAGGGTGAATCGCTGACTAAACACCAGCTCTAGATGGTTTTGGAAATTGGTGACTCCTGTGCCAGTGCCAGGGCAGTGGCTGTTGCCATGCGTCGGTGGGTCAGACTGAGGCTTTTCACCTTCTCGGTGGTTACTGAGCATAAGCTGGCCAATGTCCCCTTGTTGGGCATTGACTTCTGTGGCCCTGGAGAGGAAGAGTATTTCATGTGAATTGAAGTTGGTGCCACCCTTGATTCAAAAGGCTTCATCCTAGAAGGACCAAAAGGCTGAAAAGCCTAAGAAAAAGTCTTTTTAGTTCCAGTCTTTTCTACCACAACAACTTCAGCAGCCCCAGTAAAGGCAGTTTCAGCGCTGGTGTCCTAAGTGCAAATTTAGCAGCCATGGGCAAAAAAGTGGTGTGTAGAGGTGCTGGTGGTGACTCCACGTCCCCAGGGGCCAGAGCCTCTTTCAAATGCTGTGCATTGACGGGTTGTGGAGTGTCATGCCCCTCCCATCCAGTCCCTGTCCCAGCTCCCGGTCAGGAGTCAGTTGCACCACTGCTTGCTATACTGGTCTGCCATTACCTCCAGCAAGTGGGTTCTGGAAGTGTTGGGCAAAGGGTTGCCTCTGCATTTCAGGTCTGTCCTACCCTACTGACTCTGAGAGCTCCTTGGAAGTCCAGAGTGTGGAAGGACATGTCTGTGCTACGAGCCGGCATTGCTCAGCTCCAAGAGTATGGAGTGATAGCCTTTGTTCCAGATGCCCTGGGAACTCAGGGATATGTGGCCAGGTCCTTACTGGTTCTGAAACAGATGGGACCATGGTGCCTCAAACTGAATCTGCACTGTCTGAATCAGTTCATGTAGAGGTACATCATTCCATCTCTGAAACAGGGCATGTAGGTCTGCTCCTTGAACCTCCAGGACATGTTCTTCAACATCCCAGTTCGTCCCATTGCCAGTACCTTTGTTCTGTGCAGAGGGAATCCTGTACCAGTTACAGGTCATGCCTTCAGCCTCTCGTTTGCACCCAGCGTCTTCACCAAGTGCATGGCAGTGGTGGTGGCCTTTCTGTGGCACAAGGGCATCAGGGTGCATCCCTACATGGATGACTAGCTGATAGCTGGGCCATCCAAAGAAGCTGTTGAGAAGGTCAGGGATCTGACCCTCCAGAGCTGTCATGACTTGGTCCTTCTAGTCAACACAGCCAAGTCAGAGCTGGCCCCCTCGCAGGTGATCAAGTTCATCAGGACAGAACTAGACTCCCTGTTGGCCAATGTCTGCCTCCTTTTGGGTCAGGCATCGGATCTTACCCATTTGCTCGATCATTTCAAGTTGAGCTCTTGCGCCCTGCCTAAGACTTCCTGAAGCTGCTGGGATACATGGTGTCCTCCACCAGCATGATCCACTGGGCTTACTGCAGAAGCCCCACCTGGAGCTAGGCTGGCAGTTGTCCCAGCACCTAGGTCACCTGGACCAGCCAATCATAGTGACCCAGATGATGTGGAATGCCATCTAGCGGTGGATGGACTCACAAGATCTAGAGGAGGGAATCCCATCTGTTCGCCCAGAACTGTCTGTCATGCTCACGACAGGCACATCTTTGGTGGAGTGTGGAACATTTCCAGGAGACCACAGGACCCACCGGTATTGGTTAGCCTGGGAATCTCAGCACCACATCAGCCTGCTAGAGCTCCGTGCAGTGTGTCTTGCTCTGAAGGAATTTGCTCCATTGATTCGGGGTGAGGTCATTCGGGTCCAGAGGGACAACATGACCATCATGTTTTACCTGAACAGACAGGGCAGGATGCACTTCTTTCCCTTGTGGCAGGAGGCTCTCCTCACCTGGACACTCGAGCACAGCCTATGTGTTTATCTTCTGACAATCCATTTTGCAGGAGTGAACAGTCTGCTAACTGATGCTCTTAGCTGGGTGGGAGAGATGTTGCATGAGTGGTTCCTATATCAGCAGGTGGTACATCACCTGTACTCCCAGTGGGGAACCCCTCTGGTGGATCTGTTTGCCTCTTGGGAGGATACCAAACTGAGACTGTGTTGTGCTCACCCCAACCCCCCACAGTCCAGAACACTGTTGGAGGATGCCTCGTGTATGCCTTCCTTCTTTTCCCCTTGATCCAGAAGATGGTGTCCAGGGCCCAGAAGGATAAGGCATGGATGATCCTGATAGCTCCAAATTGGCCAAGTCAGTTCTGGTACCTGAATCGCCTCAACAGCAGGCTTCCATGGCAACTGCCTCTTCATCTGAACCTTCATCTGAATGAATACTTTTGCTCAGTATTCACAAAAGAAGAAGAGGAGGAGTTACCTAAACCAAACAGTAGAAGTACTCTGGGTAGTGGGGTTGATGCCAGTCCATTTACAGAAGAAAGAGTCCTGAAAGAACTCCTAAAACTCAAGGTGGACAAAGCAATGGGGCCTGACGGGATTCATCCTAGAATCCTAAAAGAGCTAAGGGAGGGCCTAGTGACACCACTAACCACACTTTTTAGCAAATCATGGGAAGATGGGTTGGTACCCGAGAACTGGAGGAGGGCAAATGTGATTCCCCTTCACAAAAGTGGGAGCAAGGCAGAAGCAGGAAACTACAGACCTGTTAGTTTGACCTCAGTGGTGGGGAAAATGATGGGAATCACTTCTGAAGGAAAGAATTGTTCAGTACCTAGAGGCCAGAGGGGCACAGGACCCAAAGCAGCATGGATTCACAGCAGGAAGGTCATGTCAGATGAATCTAATCGATTTCTTTGACTGGGTGACCAAAGTAATAGACCAGGGAGGGCTGTGGATATGGCCTACCTAGACTTTTAGCAAGGCATTTGACACAGTCCCACACAAAAGATTAATAATCTGCTAGCCAGCCTGGGAGTGGGTCCCAGGATGGTAGCCTGGTAGCAAACTGGCTGCACAACAGGACACAGAAGGTAATAGTGAATGGAACACATTCTGAAGAAAGCGGGTTACTAGTGGAGTACCTCAGGGCTCAGTATTGGGTCCAGTCCTCTTTAACGCTTTATAGGTGACATTGCAGAGGGTCTGAAGGAAAGTATGCCTCTTGCAGATGACACAAAAATCTGTAACAGAGTTGATACACAAGGGGGGGTAGAAAGGATGAGAAGGGACTTGGCAAGGTTGGAGGAATGGTCAGACATATGGCAACTTAGATTCAATGCAAAGAAGTGCAAAGTAATGCACCTGGGAAATAAAAATCCAGGAGAAGAGTACACAATAGCAGGGGAGGTACTAAAGGCAACAATAATGGAAAGGGATCTGGGTGTAGTCATATCAGATGAGCTAAAGGTGGGTAAGCAATGTGAGAAGTCAGTCAGGAGAGCCAGGGGGATACTGGGATGCATAGGGAGGGTTATCACAAGTAGAAAAAGGGAAGTGGTTATTCCTCTATACAGACAGTTGGTGAGACCCCATCTGGAGTACTGCGTGCAGTTGTGGAGACCTCATCTATGCAAGGACATAGACAGGATGGAAGCAGTCCAGAAGAGGGCAACTAAAATGGTGCAGGGTCTACATCAGAAACCATATGAAGAAAGACTGAGAGAGCTTACTATGTATACCCTTGATGAAAGGAGGGACGGGGGGACATGATAGAAACTTTTAAGTACCTCAAGGGAATCAACAAAGTCCAGGAGGGTAGCATCTTTCAGAAAAAGAGATGTGTAAGAACAAGGGGGCACAATTTAAAGTTAGAGGGGGACGGCTCAGGGGTAATGTGAGGAAATTCTTTTTCACAGAGAGAGTGGTGGACGCATGGAACCGCCTTTCTGGAGAGGTTGTGGGGTCTAAAACAGTGGGGGAATTCAAACATGCATGGGACAGACATAAGGCAATTATAATGGGGGGGTTGCAGGAAGTAGGCTGTTGGTTAACCAAAATCTGCAGCTTATCCAATAGGTAGGGAAATGGGCAGACTGGGTGGGCCAAGTGGTCCTTGTCTGCCATCAAAGTCTATGTTTCTATGTTTCTACCTGCTGACCAGACAACAGGGGATGGTCCTGCACCCAGACCTTCAGTCCCTACACCTCACAGCCCTGGTTTCTGAGTGGCTACAGTTCCAGACTTTGGGCCTTTCAGAAGCTGTGCTACACACTGTGGAGGGCCTCTCATAAGGAGTTGACTCACCAGTGCTACACCTTTAAATGGAAAAGACTTTACATTTGGTGTCAGGGCAAGGAGCTTGATCCCCTGCCTGCACTGTGGCTAGTATTCTTGAGTATCTTTGGTACCTCTCTTAGTTGGGACTGTGAGCGATGTCCCTCAAGGTACACCTGGCAGCCATCTCTGCATACTGGGCATGGGTTGGTATGTAGATGGTAGCCCAGGAGAAGATTGTTAGGCATTGTCCCCTCCGGTGCATGAGCCACCACCACCACCATGGTACCTACTGCTGATGCTGGTTGTGCTCATGGGCAAGCCACTTGTGACTATGCACAGGTGTGAGATGTCGCACCTTTTGTGAAAGATGGCCTTCTTGGTGGCCATCATATCAGCTAGAAGGATCAGTGAGTTCCAGGCACTCTTGGTGGAGTCTCCATATCTGGTGTTCTACAAGGACAAGTTTGTCCTTCATCCCACCTGAAGTTTCTCCCAAAGGTAGTATCAGAGTTCACCATAATTAGGTGTTTAACCTTCCAATATACTTTACAAATCCATCATCGGAGGCCGATCACAGGCTTCGTACGCTGGACTTGCAGAGGGTGCTTATAAGGAGCGCACAGCTATAGTTCAGGGTGAGGCTCACCAACTGTTTATTATATACAGTATGCTGAAGCCACTCCTGGCAGACAGGCAACAAGATGGATGATTGGCAGGTGGATAACATCCTGCATCAGCCTCTGCTATAGGTTGCCTGGTAGAGAGTGTACCTTTATGCTTAGGGCTCGTTCCATCAGACATACCGCTGCCTCAGTGGCTGCTTGCAGGGATATTCCTATCCAGGAGATCTGCAGGGCTGCCACCTGGAAGTCAGAACATACCTTTTCTCATTACAGCATTGACCTTCCGTCTCATCAGGATGCAGCTTTTGGGATCTTGGTTCTCCAATCCCTGTTCTCCACACAGGGGTGCACGCCTTGCCTCCTCCTCTCAGGGAATTATCATGAGTCTGCTAATGTGTAGATAGTGAACTGTATCCACACCCCTATAAAGATAGGTTCTAGGGACGTGGATATGGTGCATTATCCACACTTCTGGCAGTGTTCCTTTACCCTTTAGATCCTGCCAGAACATCTTCAAGCTGGCTTCTCCCACCCACACGGGTGGTAACTCCCCTAGCACTGAACCGTGATGCCAGATCTTCCTTTCCGTAGGAAGAAGGTTCCCTCCTTATTGTTCTCGCGCTGAGAAGGCCCTTTTTTTTATATTAAAAATTTGACTTACATCTTTTTGTCTTCGAGCTACTCCTTCACCTCATCTGTGATGGATGATGCAAAGTCGGCACCGGATTTCAAGAAATGTGCCTGTGGACCCACACACCATGTGTGTCTACTGCTTGGGCCATGAGTATTATCCCCAGGCTTGTGGCCTATGTCACACCTTGCATCTTTCTACCTTGGAAGACTGGTGTGCACGACTTCTTCTAGGATGCCCAAATGAACGGGATTCTTCCATGAAATCTAAGAATGCCCGTCAGGCAGTCTCCGCAGCTGCAGGGTCTGCAGAACAGCTTTCGGAATTCAAGGAAGCAGCATCTCAGGCTGCGGTGCAAGCTTCCTCACCTTTGGCCTTTTTACCGCTCTCTTTGGGTGCCTGTTTTTCAGGGGTGTTCAAAGACCTGTGCCAGGCCTTTCCCACTCTTGGGCAGGGACCCCCTTCGGGCACTAAACCCCAAAAGAAAGAGGCTAAGAAAAAGTCTCGGCATCGATCATGGGATCTTGAGCACTCTTGGGCCTCAGATTCCTGCGTTTCCACAGAGGTTTTGACTACAATCGATCCTTCAACCCAGGACGCTGGCTCCATCGTCTTCCAGTCGGGTCAGTTGGTCAAGACACAGGTCAACCTTCCTGCTGAGGTCCTTCTCGAACTGGTCGACCATTTGGTGCTAAATGAGGCCAATATGTCTCTCTCGGACTCCAGTCCTGCCTTTGACTTCTCAAAGACGGATGGACCAGTCCGCTGATCTGCTGCCTCTTCCTCAATATCCTGTGGACCCAGAGGAGCCTCGGCTTTTGCCGGCTCCCTCTGAGACCTGCCGTCAGTGGCTCCAACAGTCACAGTCCCGATCCCGCAGTCCTGGGTCAAGCAGCCGCTCATCAGTATCAAAGTTTGCATTCTTGACACTTGGGCAAGTGGCACCGCTATTATTCTTCCTGTTCTTGCTCCTCCTCGGATGAGGAGACGCTCCACCGCAAGATGCGTCAGTGCAATGAAGAAGTTATGTGGCATCAGCTCATGTTCTCTGGGGTGAAGCTGATCCTGACCTTTACCCCGGCTATAACATGGTTCTCACCGCAGAGGCCTCTACCTTCCCCAACCTGGCAGCCGCCGGCTCTGCCAGAACCAGCTCGGCCTCCCCTGACTTCTCCACCTATCTTAGTGGAGCCACTGCTGAAACAGTCGAAGTTTGGCCCTCCTCCTAAGAATGCCCTCTTGCCATTGGGGCTTCCGTATTGGCTGTCGGTCACCATCACATCTGACAGACCTTGCAGGGTCTGCGGGGATTCAGGTACTCAACCTTTATTCGACGAATCCTGAGTCTGAGTGCTTCTCCTTGCACTCCCACCCAGTGAATGTGGAGTCGGCAGAGGATTTGTCGACAGAGCAGGTTCCCACCTCCTTCATGGGGCTCCTCCATCTTATCTCAGAGTCCATGGGTCTTCCTATGGAGCCTGTCCAGAATCGGGCTAGATACCCGCTCACTGAGATTCTGGACTGGGTTGACTCCTCTGGGGAAGCCTTCTCAGTTGTAGAGACCATTCTTGGTCCTGCTCTGGAGCTCTGGCAGCATCCAGCCTCTTGGCCTGCGCCTTCGGCCCAGATGGCCTGTAAGTACGCTGTCCCTACCAATTCCCTGTCAAGTTTTACTGAGCACCTCTCAGCCGAAGGTCTAGTGGCCAACTCGGTGATTCAGCGCATGGGCAATGACGTGAACATGGACAAGCCTCCCAGCAAGGAGTCCAAGAAATTGTACCACATGTCCAAGAACGTTTATGCCGCCTCATCTCTCAGCCTTCTGCAGGCGAGTTTGGCTCTTCTTATGCCCCACTTCGCCCATGCCTTTTTGGGCACACTTGATGAGGTGCTTCCTCATCCCCCAGCTGACATGCAGACTACGGTCAAGCAGGTCCAGGATCAGGGCCGAGTGGTTGCTAAGCAATAGCTCCAGACTGCCATGGATATCGGAGACTCTTGCGGCCAGTCCGTGGTGGCCGCAGTTGTAATGTGCTGCAGAGCTTGGCTGAGGATCTCAACCTTTATGGCGGATACCTAGCACAAACTGGCAGATGTCCCCTTCTTGGGCACTGACTTGTTTAGGCCTGGTGTTGAAGGGCACCTCATCCTTATGGAGAAGTCCAGCGTCACCTTGGACTCGGTGACCTCCCCCCAAAGGGATCCCAAGGGTTCCGTCTCAGAAAAAAAAAGCCCTTTTGGCCCCTCTCTCCCTCTGCGGCCAAACTGGCCCAGGCCCAGGCCTGGTGTCCCCGGCCAAAGTCCATTGCCTCGGTCATCCAGAAGCCAGGAGGTCGAGGTTCCGGCTGTCCCTCGGCCAGTGCTTCCTCCTCCAAGCCTGCCCAGAGATGGGATGGCAGGTGCTTCTCCCATGCCCATCCTGCCTCCCCTGGCCCTTTGCTGGGGTTCAGCTCTGCCATTTCCTTTCCACCTGGTCCACTGTCACCATGGACAAGTGGGTTCTGGAAGTGGCCTACCAGGGTCTAGTTCTGGAATTCTAGGCTTGCCCTCCCTGCCAACCAGTGCCCCATGGGAGGACATAGTGTCCATCGACATTCAGTCAGCCCTTCGAGATGACATCGCCCAGCTCCTCTTCAAGGAGGTTGTGGCTCCAGTCTTGAACCTTCCAGATCATCCAGGGTTTGTTTCCAGGTACTTCCTGGTGCCAAAATAATCGGGGGGGCTGGTGCCCTATCTTAGACCTTCATGACCTGAACAAGTTTGTCAGGCCGTGCACCTTCAGGATGGTTACTCTGTCTCAGATCATGCCATCTCTCAAGCAGAACATGTGATTTTGTTCTCTGGATCTTCAGGACGTGTTCTTCCACATCACAATCCGTCTGTCTCACCACTGGTTCCTTTGGTTCTGTGTAGTGGGGGTCCTCCATGAGTTCCAGACCATGCCATTAGGCCTGTTCTCAGCCCCAGGGACTTTACCAAATGCATAGCAGTGGTGGCAGCTTACCTGCAGTGCTGAGAGGTCCGGATTTACTCCTACCTAGATGACTGGCAAATCAGAGGTCCTTCTAAGGCGGAGGTGGAGTGGTCCATGGATCTGGCCCTCCGGACCTATGCCTCCCTTGGCCTCCTGATCAACAATGTCAGGTCAGAAGTTGTGCCCTCACAGGTGATTCACTTCATTAGGGTGGAGCTTGACTCTTACAGAGCCAGGGCTCAGCTTCCGGTGGACTGGGCGGAGGCTCTCTCCCTCTTTGCTTGATCATCTTAGGTTGGGCAATTGTGCCCTGCTCAGAATTCCTGTGCTGCCTGGGATTTATGGTGGCATGCACCAGCGTGGACCATTGGGCCCAGGGTTCATTCTAGAAAATCTTTGAAGCGGGACAACATCCCACAGGCCCCATAAAATAGGGGAAAAATTGAGAAAATCAGGGGACATGTCTCGAAATGATGGGGACAAACAGTGAATTTTAGTGTTTTTGCCTGTGTGTTGACTCATAAGTATTTAACCATCAGGGAATGTATTTCTTTTTTTCTCGTCCTGGGAGATCTATGCAGGTTATGTTAAGTCTAATGACGTGATGTCTACTCAATCAAATATAAATACCACCACTACCAGGCACCACGTATCAAATCAGCAGAGCAAGCCTGATTATATAGTAAATAGACATCAGGTCCAGACCAGCAGGGCAGGCACAACACTTGTCACTTAAATTGTAATTATTTCACATCACATCAGCAGCAAGGGCAAATTAGCACTTCAGGAAAGTATTTTTTCTAGGATCATGGATATGTTGTTCATCCACACTTATTGGCATGTCCCTTTCCCCTTTAAGAATCGTCAGAAGTCTTCAAGCTGGCTCCTCCCACCTACCCGGGTGGTATAACCCTCAGCTCCACCCCATGACACCAGATCTTCCTTTCTGCTGGAAGATTCGTGTTGCCTCCTTCGTGCTCCTGCATTTTGTAGGTCTTGGCTTCAAAAGCTTTGGTTATTCCGAAAATCCGTCTAGTTCGCATTAGCGATCGTGACTACTTATCTTAAATTATGGAAGACAAGTCTTCCCCCGGAATTTTCCAGTGTTCGTGCAGCCAGAAAATGTCACGCACCGATCCCCACACCACGTGCATGTATTGCCTGGGTGTTGACCATGACACCTCGAAGTGCGATTTTTGTCTTGCATTTCACCCTAACATCCTCGATGACCATCTTGCATGCCTGAAGTTGGGGAGGCCGGAAAAACTGAACCCTCTGGTGAAATCAAAGGAGGCTTGGTGGGTGGGTTCCGAGGCCGCGGTATCTGCCAAGCAATTGGAATGCATGCAAGCCTTCAAGGAGGAAGCGGCTTGTGCCAGGGAATCATCCTCTCGGAGCATCTTCATTCCGCTCAACCTGGGCTCCACCTTCTCAGGTTCCTTCCGAAAGTTGTGCCAGTCTCTCCTGACTAAGGAAGGGGGTCCTGCAGGCACGCAGTCCTCTCCGTCCCATAAGCGGGAAAAGGACCTGGGATCGTCTTCATCTCTGCAAAGAGGTTCTTGGGATCAGGAGAGATCTCGGTGCCAGGAACCGGCAGTCTCGACTTCAGTCGAAATTGCCTCTTCAGCCACTGGTTTCTCGGTGTCTGGCCAGTCGACCAAAGTGTTGATCGACGAGGTTGAAATAATCATTGACATGATCGACCCATTGTCGCCAACTCCAGTTGAAGATTCTGTCAATCGGACTCTAGTCCTTTCTTTCCCCAATGAGAAGACCCAGCCCACTGGGAATCCTGACGAGGAAGTGGTCCCCGTCCCTGGGAAATCACCGTTCCCGCCGGTATCTCTTGAGCAACCGAATTAGCCTGTCTAATCTCGATTGAGGTCTTGGATCCCCTCGACCGACAGGCCGAGGAAGAGCTAAAAGTGATCAAAAAAGAGGTGACGTCATCGGTCGTCCTCGTCCTCCTCGGGATGAGAAGAGGCTCCGGTGGAAATTCCATTGGCGCTACGAGGACCTCATGTGGCAACAGCTGATTTTGTCTGGGCACAAGCCAACCCTGGCCATTACTTGGCTTTCGCCTCCCAGGCTGAAGCCGACTCCATCGGAGCCAATTAAGTCGGCCACCCCGCCCATGGAACTGGCGAAATCTCCGGTTCGGCCTAAACCGGTCTCTCCACCAATCGTGGTGGAACCACCGCCCAAACAGCCTGTGGGTGGGGCTCCTTCTAAGGAAGAAAGACCAGACATCGGGCTTCCCCGGCGTTGTTCGGTCACTGTCACCCTGGAGCGCCCTCGGTGAGTCGAAGATTACCGGGGCAGTCGACTGTTGTATCCGAATTCCTTGGATTCGGATGATACCAGCCTACTTTCTCATCCCGGGGATGACGAATCGGCCGGTGGGTTAGAGACGGAGGAAGGTCCTTCTTCCTTTCAGGGCATTCTTCACCTCATCTCTGAGTCTACAGGGATGTCCCTGGAACCTATCCAGAAAAAGGTGGAGTACCCTCTCATGGACATCCTCAAGAGAGAGGATACCCCGACGGAGGCCTTTCCTGTGGCCGAGGCCATAGTTGGCCTGGCTTTAGAACGTTGGCAGCACCCTGCCTCCTGTCCAGCTCCATCTGCCTGTATGGCCCGCAAGTATGCGGTGCCCATGGGGTCCCTTACGGGGTTCACAGAGCACCCTTCAGCCGAGAGCCTGGTGACTGCCTCTGTGTTCAGGTGTACTGGCAGTTCTGCCAACACTGACTGACCTCCTGAAAAAGAATCCAAACTCTTGGATCATTTGGCTCGAAAGGTCTATGCGGCCTCATCTTTAGGTCTTCATCAGGCAAGTTCGGCCATCATCATGGCACACGTCTCCCATGCCCTCTTGGGGTCTTTGGATGAAGTCCTCCCACACCTCCTCGCGGACATGCAGACAATGGTCAAGCAGGTCTGGGATCAGGGCCCGGCTGTTGCCAAACAGCAGCTTCAGACAGCCCTGGACATTGGGGATTCTTGTGCCCGCTCGATGGCAGTCGCAGTTGCCTCTCAACGCAGGGCTTGGCTGAGACTCTCTTCTCCTCTTTTCCGGCAGATACTCAGCACAAACTAGCAGATGTGCCTTTCCTGGGCACCGATCTTTTTTATCCCTGGTGTGGCTGGTCACCTTAAGTGTATTGAGCAGTCCAATGCCACCTTGGACGCTACTTCTGCTAAAGGTTCTTTGGGCAAGAAACAGCAGAAGAAGAAGCCTTTTTGGCACTCTTACCCTGCGGCACAGCAACCCTCCTTTCAAGGAGGGCAGCAGCAACAGGCTCAAGCTTGGTGCCCTGGCCCAAGCACAGGCCCTCCCAGGCCCATAAAGCAGGGCGAGGTTCAGGTCCTGGATCCTCCTCCTCCAAGCCTGCTGAGAGATGGGGTGGGGGCTGCCACCCCCTTTCCCATCACTCCAGCTCTCGGTCCACCTGTGGGGGGCCAGCTAGAAACATAGAAACATAGACTTTGATGGCAGATAAGAACCCCTTGGCCCACCTAGTCTGCCCATTTCCTTACCTAGAGGATAAGCTGCAGATCCTATTTAAGCAACGGCCTATTTCTTCCTACCCCTCACAAAAATTGCCTTATGTCTGTCCCATGCATTCTTGAATTCTCCCACAGTTTTAGACCCCACAACCTCCTCAGGAAGGCTGTTCCATGCATCCACCACCCTCTCTGTGAAAAAATACTTCCTCACATTGCCCCTGAGCCGTCCCCCCCTCTATCTTCAAATTGTGTTCCCTTGTTCTTGCACATCTCTTTTTCTGAAAGATGCTACTCTCTTGGACTCTGTTGATTCCACTGAGGTACTTAAACGTTTCTGTCATGTCCTCCCTCTCCCTCCTTTCCTCAAGTGTATATATATTAAGCTCCTTTAGCCTCTCCTCATATGGCTTCTCTTGCAGACCCTGCACCATTTCAGTTGCCCTCTTCTGAACTGCCTCCATCCTGTCTATGTCCTTGCGGAGATGGGGTCTCCAGAACTGGACGCAGTACTCCAGATGGTGTCTCACCAAATGTCTGTACAGGGGGATAACAACTTCCTGTTTTCTGCTGGTGATGCCTCTCCCTATACATCCCAGTATCCCCCCAGCCCTCCCTACCACCTTCTCACATTGCTTGCCAACCTTAAGGTCATCTGATATGATTACCCCCAAGTCCCTTTCCATTTTTGTTGTTGTTACTACCGCCCCCAAATTGTGTAATCTTCCCCTGGGTTTTTGTTTCCCAGGTGCATTACTTTGCACTTCTTTGCATTGAATCCAAGCTGCCATACTTCTGACCATTCCTCCAACCTTGCCAAGTCCCTTCTCATCCTTTCCACGCCTCCTTGTGTATCAACCCTGTTGCAGATCTTTGTGTCATCTGGAAAGAGGCATACCTTTCTTTCCAGTCCCTCTGCAATGTCATTTATAAAGACATTAAAAAGGACTGGACCCAGTACTGAACCCTGCGGTACCCCGCTAGTAACCCCTCTTTCTTCAGAGTGGACTCCATTTACAATTACCTTCTGTGTCCTGTTGTTCAGCCAGTGTTTTACCCAGGCTACCACCCTGAGACCCACTCCCAGGCTGGTTAATTTGACTACTGATTTTTTGTGTGGGACTGTGTCAGATGCCTTGCTAAAGTCTAGGTAGGCCATGTCCACAGCCCCTCCCTGGTCTACTATTTTGGTCACCCAGTCAAAGAAATCAATTAGATTCATGTGACATGACCTTCCCACTGTGAGCCCATGCTGTCTTCACTGGCCTCTAGGTACTCAACAATTCTTTCCTTCAGAAGTGATTGCATCACTTTCCCTGCCACAGAGGTCAAACTGACAGGTCTGTAGTTTCCTGCCTCTGTCTTGCTCCCACTTTTGTGAAGGGGAATCACATCAGCCTGCTTCCAGTCCTCAGGTACCACACCATCCTCCCATGATTTGCTATAAAGGGTAGTCAGTGGTGTCTCTAGTTCTCTGCTTAATTCTTTTAGAATTCTGGGGTGAATTCCATCTGGCCCCATTGCTTTGTCTACCTTCAGTTTTAGGAGTTCTTTTAGAACCCTTTCTTCTGTGAAAGGACTGGGATTGACACCCCCTCTCCAGAGTGCTTCTGTTAGTTGGATTAGGCACCTTCCCCACTTCCTCTTTTGTGAATACTGAGCAGAAGTATTCATTCAGTATCCCTGCTTTTTCACTGTCACTCTCTGCCCACCCACCATCCATTCTATTCAGCCTCACTGTCCCTCCCTTTGTCTTTCTACGCTCCCTGATATACCTATAAAAAGTTGTATCCCCCTTCTTAACCGAGTTGGCTATCTTTTCTTCAGTTTGTGCCTTTGCTATTCTGACTACCCTCCCTGCTTCCTTCTGCCTTAACTGGTACAGTTCTCTGTCCTGCTCCTTCTGTGTTTCCTTATACTTCCTAAATGCTATCTTTTTCCTCCCTAACCTTCACTGCCACTTCTTTTGAGAACCATAGTGGCTTTTTCTTTCGTTCCGCCACTTTCTTTCCATCTGGTCTGTTATTACCACGGACAGGTGGGTTTTGGAAGTGGTCGGTCAGGTACTGCCTCTGGAATTCGTGCAGCACCTTCCAAGCTGAGCCCGCACCCCTCGGGAGGAAACAGTATCCATCCATACTCAGTCGGCTGTCTGAGATGACATTGCTCAGCTCCTCCTCACAAGGCAGTAGCTCCAGTGGCAGATTCTCTAGCAGACCCAGGCTTTGTCTCCAGGTACTTCCTGGTGCCCTAGCAGATGGGGATCTGGCGACCCATTCTAGATCTGCATGACCTGAATTAGTATCTCCGCTCACGCACCTTTTGGACGGTTGCTCTGTCCCAGATCATACCATCCTTGGAGTGAAACATGTGGTTCTGGTCACTGGATCTTTAGGATGTTTTCTTTCACGTCCCAATGCTTCCATCTCATTGGCGGTTCCTCCGCTTCAGAGCCGAAGGGACCCTATACAAGTTCCGAGCCATGCCATTCGGCCTGTCATTGGCCCCACGGGACTTCACCAAATGCATCGCAGTGGTGGCATCCCATCTCAGGTGTCAGGGGTCAGAATTTACCCCTACCTCGACAATTGGCTCTTAGCAGGTCCCACCCCACCCCAGCAGGAGGTGGAGAGGTCCAGGGACCTGGCCCTCCAGACCTACTCCCAACTCAGCCTCTTTTTTTTTTTAAACTTAGCTTTATTAGTTGTTACTTAGGACATCACATAAATCATTGTACAGCCATATACATTATCTCCCCCAGGGTTTTATTTAACTCTACAAATTGATTAGTGTTTTGCTCATAAAAGTGCTAAAACTTTGTGAAAATGCATATCTCTTGCCTCACTGTGTCTAACAAACACAGCACTACTAGAAAATCTATGTAAATACTTTATGTACAGTTAGTATCGTCCCAAGAAAAAAACTGCTAATCAATTATTTAAAACCCTCTCCCCATAGCCATTGTTTTTACAAACTGTTCTAGTTTCCCCACCTTTTTTTTCCCCTTATTCAAACTTGATTATGTAAATCCACTTCATTTCGGATACAGAGATCATATCTCTAAGTCTCACATTAGACTTTAATTGATTACATTGCTAAACAGTAGGGTTCATCTCACATAACAAGCTCTTGACCCTCAGCCTTCAATCCACTTATATAGTTGACTATGCTCTGTCCTTTTAAACATAACTGCTCAGTTAACAGCTTAGAAGGTTACTCAATATTCAATAAAAACTCTGGTTTCGAGCTTATACGTTCTGGTTAAGATTTAAATCATACTTGAATTAAAGAATACAGTTAAATCTAAACTTAAAGGCGGGCACTAAATTGCGACTATTTTCCACGGCACCAATGATTATCCTTCTGTCACTAAGACATAGTTCTCTTTTCCACTTTCCTGACACAAACTTATGTAGGGGTCAACTTTTCTTCTTTACTTGCGTTGGTACCAAGGGGACTAGATTTGAGCAAACCTTTCGCTTTGTAGCCTCAACATTGCTGTAATCCGTTCCATTGCTTCCACCTGAGTCATTCTGGACTGCCACTCTTGCACCGAAGGGGGAAGCAGAGATAACCACCTGGCAGTAATGCATTTAAGTGCCACCAGCCTTATGATTTGAGCTAGTTTCGTGGACTGCCTAGGTCCATTGATTAATGTAGGGAGTCCCAACACCAACTCCTCCTCCGAAAAGGGTATCTATCAACTCAGCCTCTTGATCAAGAAGGCAAAGTCGGACCTTGTGCCTTCTCTGGTGATGTGTTTCATCGGGGCATAGCTCGACTCGCGTCAAGCCAGAGCTCGGCTCCCAGTGGACATGGCGAAGGTTCATTCCTCCTTTACCCATTATTTCTGGTTGGGCAATTGCACCCTGCCCAGGATTTTCTGGGCCTTCTGGATTACATGGCAGCGTGCACCTCTGTGGTCCGTTGGGCCCGGTGGCACATGCGCCCCCTCCAATGGGAGCTGGCCGCCCAGTGGACTCAGCACCATGGTCATTTCGACCAGCTGATCACTGTAACCCAGAAGATGTGGGATGCTCTTCAATGGTGGACCGCCCCTGATTGGTTGCAGGAAGGGGTCACATTTGTCCGCCCAGAGCCAATGGCCGTCCTTACGACCGATGCCGCTCTCATGGGCTGGAAAGCCCACATGGGGACAAAAGGGCCCATGGGTTCTGGATCACTGTGGAGTCCTGATACCTCATCAACCTGTTGGAGCTCAGAGCAGTCAGACTGGCATTGTCAGCTTTCACTCCTCAGCTCCAGAATCAAGTGGTTCAAGACCAAACGGACAATACCACAACCATGTACTACCTCAACAAACAGGGCAGCACGCACTTCTGTCTGTTTTGCAGGGAGGCGCTCTGCATCTGAACCCTCGTCAGCCATCTGGAGGTGGATTTCCTAGTCATTCATGTGGCAGGAGCCTCAAACCATCTGGCGGATGCTCTCAGCTGCTTAGGCGAGACAACCCACGAGTGGTCTCCCCATCCAGAGGTAGCTTACAGCCTGTTCTCCCACTGGGGCAAACCAATGATGGACCTGTTTGCCTCAAGGGGAAGTGCCAAGCTGATTCTATTTCACACCGGCCCCCTCAGCAGGGCTCGCTGCAGGGGGATGCCTTCTTGAGGCCGTGGACCCCAAGACCTCTTTTACACCTTTCCTCCATTTCCCTTGATCCACAGGGTGCTCCTCAAGGTGAGGAGGGTCAAGGCGAAGGTGATTCTGGTAACCCCAGACTGGCTGTGCCAGTTCTGGTATCCAGATCTCCTCGGCCTCAGCTGCAGGCCCCCGGAGCGGCTTCCAGCATGCCCAGACCTGATCTCTCTCAATCAGGGGAAGGTATACCATCCGGACCTTCAGTTCCTGCACCTCACAGCCTGGTATTTGAGCAGCTAGAGTTCAGGTTTTGTTTTTTTCCGAGGATGTCCTCACCATGGTGGAAGCATCCAGAAAGGAATTGACCAGGAAATGTTATGCCTTCAAATGGAAAAGGTTTTCAATTTGGTGTCAGGGCAAGGGCCTGGACCCTCTGTCCTCTCCAGTGGCTAACATTCTTGACTACCTTTGGTCTCTGTCCAAAGGAGGTCTTCAGTCATTGACCTGTAGGGTGCACCTGGATGCCATCTCTGCTTACCGGACGCGGGCTGGTCAGCTGACAGTGCAGGAGACCGTGGTCGGGTGCTTTTTCAAAGGCCTGGATCACATATCCCCTCCGGTGCGTGTACCTCCACCTCTGTGGGATCTACTGCTGGTAATGGCAAAGCTCATGGGCAAGGCATTCGAACCAATGCACAAGTGTGCCTTATCACAATTGTCATGGAAGACGACCTTTCTGGTGGCTATCACGTCTGCCAGAAGGACAGGGGAGCTCCAGGCGCTTAAGGTGGATTCTCCTTATCTGGTCTTCCACAGGGACAAGGTTGTCCTATGCCCCCACCCAAAATTCCTTCTGAAGGTGGTGTCAGAGTTTCACCTTAACCAGGTGTTAATTTTGCAGGTATACTATCCTAATTACACCTCAGAGGCCGCGTACAGGCTCCATGCTTTGGACCTGAGACGTGCTCTCTCCTGTTACAAGGAGAGGATGGCGGAAATTCGGGGAGCAGTATGCCAGCTGTTTGTCACCTACTCTGAAGTCGCTTCTGGCAGACCTGCAGCAAAATGGACTATTGCAAGGTGGATTACATCTTGCATAAATCTGTGTCATGAGTTGGCGGGCATGGAGCCTCCCAGAGGGATAAGAGCTCATTCTACCCGCCATACTGCTGCATCAGTGGCTGCTTCCAGAGACATTCCTATCCAAGAAATCTGTCGGGCTGCTACCTGGAAGTCAGCAAACACCTTCATTACCCACTACCACATCGACCTTGAGTCACGCCAGGATGCTGGTTTTGGGGCCTCAGTCATCCAATCTCTATTTCCCAAGTGAGTATCAGTGAGGGTGTGTGCCTTGCCTCTCTCCTCCTGGAGAACTGCTAGGAGTCTGCCAATGAGTGTGGATGAATAACATATCCATGATCCTGGAAAAAAAGGTTACTCACCTGGAACAGTAGTTCTAGGAGTGGTATATGTTGTTCATCCACAGGGACCCACCTGACCTCCCCGGCTACAGACGCACAAACCTGGCTTCCAGTGGGCTAAGATCTGGCGTCATGGGGCGGAGCCAAGGGTTATACCACCCGGTTGTGTGGGAGGAGCCAGCTTGAAGACTTCCGGTGATTCGTAAAGGGGAAAGGGACATGCCAATAAGTGTGGATGAACAACATATACTCCTCCTAGAAAAAGCCTGTTTCTACTGCAGTTACACCACCATCGAGCAGTGGGCAACACACTTCACTTAGTGTGCTTGAAATAATTTCACATCAGGGAGAACAATTTAATTAGCTTGCCTGTCTCAGCAGGAAATCATGGACTTTAATTTTTTTTTAATTGTTTTCAGAAAAATAAGTGTTCAAGTTCTCAATTCAGAATTAGGTTGTATTTAAAGTCATAAGATAGTAGATGAGTTGGAGCAAGATTAGACAAGCCTTGCTCAGACTGACTGAGACTGCCCCTAGAAAAAAATGCCTCCCAAACAGAGAGAGGGGCTCCAGTAACCGCAGACCCCTTAAGTAAGGAATTTCTAATATGTAACTTGCTTCAAAAAATTGATCCTCAGCAGTGCTGTAGCCAGCAGTATTAACTCCCCCCCCCCCCAGTAAAGGCTATGCTATAAATCAAGTTCATCTCTGTAGTATAATCTGAGACTTAGAGATAATTTAAGATAGCACGACTCCTGACCTGACGAGACAATCAGTATGGTGACTGCATCAAGAGAAAACTGACACTGAACTGCGTTTTCGTCGACATGCACATGTGCTTATTTGATCTGTTTGTACCATGTGTTTTACAGAAACAAAGACACACGTGGTACAGTGGAGTGCTATGCAAGTTGGGTAACTGAGTGCCAGCAGCAGTAGCAGTAGAGTCCTCTAGCCACCCCCCCCTCCTCCCCTGCGGTATGGTGCCACTCAAATTTCTTAGCCCATCCTTGACCCATCTTGGCATCACCGCATTGGCCGCTGTTCTATCCATGGGCGAATCGGAAGCTGCGCCTGGCATTTCATGGGCACCAGTCACTGAGAGCTGCACAATTCACGAGTGACAAATCCCTCCTCCTGAAATCAGCTGAAGATGTTAACCTCAAGTGCCGAGTCCATTAAAGAGGCTGCCGATTTTTTCACCAGCCTACCACAGCATGCACACTGTGCTCTCTCTGTCTTCCCCCGATCCCAGAAGTAGACGAACATCTCTGAAGTGCTCTCTGAAGTTGGAGAGAGCACGGAAACAAACAGAAACTGCAGAAGTGTCCTGAAGTCGGGACTGATACTGTGGGCATTACAACGCGTCACAGAGCATGTCAGATGTCCCATTAAGCACATAAAAGTGGGGTCAGTTCAGAAAAATGCATGGCAATTCCACGATCTGGGGCTCAAAAACTAACCATGGTTGGGCCCAATGGAGAATGTGCTCTCTGCAGTGGGAGCTTGCCCGCCAATGGTCTCAGTGCAAGGGCCACTTCGACCAGCCGGTTACTGTGACCCAGTTGATGTGAGACACCCTCTAGTGGTGGTTAGTCCTGGCTCATCTGCAGGAAGGGGTCCCATTTGTCCGCCCAGAGGTGATGGTCATCCTGATGACCAATGCCTTCCTGATGGGCTGGGGAGCCCACTTGGGGACCACAGAATCCATGGGCTCTGGACCCTTGAGGAGTTCCAATGCCATATCAACCTGTTGGAACTGTGGGTGGTTCAGCTGGCACTGACAACCTTTGCTCCACATGTTCAGGGTCAGGTCATTCAGGTCCAGATGGACAACACCACGACCATGTACTACCTCAACAGACAGGGCGGGATGCAATCTCTTCCACTGTGCAGGGAAGCTCTATACATCTGGACCCTCGTGCTCCTCCTGGACACCAATCTCCTGGCCATCCATGTGGCCAGCATCTCCAACCAGCTGGCAGATGCCCTCAGCCAGGTGGGCGAGGCATCTCACATATGGCCTCTCCATCCAGATGTAGTACACAGCCTGTTCTCCCAGTGGGGCACCCCTCTGGTGGACCTGTTTGCCTCCAGGGAGAATGTCAAGCTGGGGCTGTACTGTGCCCTCCCCCCTCAGCAGGAAATGCTGCAGGGGGATACCTTCTCCAGTCCCTGGACCCCGGGCCTTCTCTGTGCCTTCCCTCCATTTCCCTTGATCCACAAGGTGTTGCTCAAGGCCAGGAGGGGCAAGGCACAGATGATCCTGGTGGCTCCAGACTGGCCCCACCAGTTTTGGTACCCCGATCTTCTCAGCCTCAGTAGCAGGCTCCTGAGGCATCTTCCTGTATGCTCAGACCTGCTGTCTTACAATCAGGGGAAGGAACTCCACCCAGACCTTCAGTCCCTGTGCCTGACAGCCTTGTTCCAGAGCGACTAGAGTTCCAGGCGCTGGGTCTCTCTGGTGATGTCCTCGCTGTGGCCAGGACATCTTAGAAGGAGTCGACCAGAAAGTGGTACACCTTCATATGTAAGAGGTTCTCCATTTCGTGCCAGGGCAAGAGGCTGGACCCTTTATCTTGCTCAGTGGCTAGCATTCTCAACTACCTTTGGTCCCTCTCTCAGTCGGGCCTTTGGCCGATGACCCTCAGGGTGCACCTGGCGGCCATCGCTGCTTATCGAACATGGGCTGGTACTCAGTCAGTGGCACAGGAGAAGGTGGTCTGGCACTTTTTCAAAGGCCTTGATCACATTTCCCCTCCAGTGCGTGAACCATCACCACCTGAGGATCTGTTGCTGGTGTTGGCAAAACTCATGAGCAAGCCATTCAAACCAATACACAGGTATGAAATGTCTCACCTGCCATGGAAGTACGCCTTCTCGGTGGCTATCGTGTCAGCCAGAAGGATCAGTGAGCTCCAGGTGCTCCCGGTGGAGTCTCCTTATTTAGTCTTCCACAGGGATAAGGTCACCCTTTGCCCAACCTGAAGTTCCTCCCGAAGGCTATGTCAGATTTCCACCTTAATTAGGTGATTAATCTCCTGGTGTACTTCACCAACCACACCTTGGAGACCGAGCACAGGCTCCATACCGTGGACCTGTGGCAAACGCTAGCCTATTATAATGAGTGTATGGCTGGGATTCGGGGAGAGGTTTGCCAGCTATTTGTCACCTACGCTGAAGCTGCACCTGGTATACTGGCAGCTAAGTGGACAGTTGGCATGTGGATTGTATCCTACAGCGACCTCTGCTATAGGTTGGCAGGTAGGGAACCTTCCATAGGCCTAAGGGCTCTTTCCACCCACCATACCGCTGCCTCGGTGGCTGCTTCTAGGGATGTCCCCATTCAGAAAATCTGCAGGGCTGCTACCTGGAAGTCAGCACACACCTTCATTCCCACTACCACATTGACCTTGAGTCACGCCAGGATGCTGATTTCGGGGCATCAGTTTTCTCAATCTCTGTTCCCTAAATAGAGGGTGAGTGCCTTACCCCTCCTCCCAGAGAACTGCTAGGAATCTGTCAGAAGTGTGGATAGTACACCATAGCCACATCCCTAGAAAAACAAGTTACTCACCTGTAAGATTAGATCTTACTTTGAGAGGGCTCTTGCAGTAGGTAATCACCTTGAGGACTGTGCCCTCTGGTGTCAGGACCACACGGAAGCTTTAGCCAGCAGTATCTGATGGGGGACCTACTCACCTGACATCATGTGACTAACGTCGGCGTGACCCTATATAGTGGGTGGTCCCCATGCCCGCCTACCAGTTCTTTCCCGCCGCTGACCTGAACAATTGGACCTTGCAGAGATTGTATGCTGCAGTTCAACTGTTTACCAGATGAGTATCAATTTCTTTACTATTAAAATTAGCATCTTGTTTTATTTTGTGCATATCATCATCTTCTGATGTTGAGCACAAGAATAAGTGTGCTTCGTGTGGAGCGCAACTTGTCTACCGCACAAGGATTCTCACTCCCTCTGCCTCTTCTGCTTAAGCCTGGAGCACAAGGTCAAGAATTGTGAGGCCTGTGCCAGCTTCAATCCGACCACATGGAAGCACCGCCAACAGGCCCTCGAGGCTCACTTGTTAAATCAACAAATGGCCACCATGGAGATAGAGCTCCAAAGGCTCTGCAGTGCTTCCATCTCCCCCACCGAGTCCAAGCACAAAAAGAAGAAGAAGCAGAAGGAGAAGCATCGGGACCAGGACTGGTCCCTCACACGTCCGAAGCCACCCTCAGGCCCTTCGGATGAGTGGTGGCCCTTTTCCTCCGGGAAGTCGGCCACCGTGGCCCAGACTGCCCCATCTCAGGAGCAGTCCTGGGGCCACCCACTGCTCACTGCTACTGGTCCTAGTGGCCGCAGGAACCTCGGCTGAGGCCTCACGCTGAGTGGAGCCGTCAAGTCACTCATCGGGCCCTCCAATGAACGCTCAGCTCAGGCACTTGGGTCAGGCCCGGAAGCTTCCGAGTCCCGCCTGGCAGCAACTGATAAGTCAAACGTTGGCCTGTCCGATGTTCGCACGATCTCGTCGGCCGATAAGTCAAACACCAGCTCTGCTGACATTTGCACAGCCGGTCTTGCATTAGGGTCCAGTGAAGGGCTTGACAACTCGCAGCTGAAGGATTTGCCTCTGCCTTCCCTGGAGGATTCTCCTCACTGGGTCTCACCCTCCCCTTGGGATGCGATTCACCCTTCCTCCCCTGCAGACGCTGGGACAGGTTTTGAGGGTCTTCTGTCAGGGGGGCTCTTGCTGGACTCACCCACGGATTCAGTGTTGGGAGCGGCTAACATCCTAGACGATACTCAGCCTACTCCCCTGCCATCAGGGGCTTCTGTGCCTCCAGAACACCCAGTGCCGGACATTACCCCTCCAGGGCCTTCCGGCTTTGGAGCCCCTCAGGGGCCTCCATCAGGGCTTTCAGCTCCACCATCAGGCCCTCCATTGGGTTTGCACCATTGGGTCCTCCATCAGGGTTTCTCCCGTCGGGCCTAACATCGGGTTACCCTCTGTTGGGCCCTCCTTCGGGGTATCCTCCGTCGGGGCCCCCCATCTGGGTTCCCACTGTCGGGTTACCTGACACCACAGGCTCCAGTGTGTAGCCCATCGGGTTACCTCCTGTCTGGGTTCCAGATGACCTGTTACCTTTTTTCAATGCACTGGGTTACTTGCAGCCGGGCTTTGCCACCAGTTACCCCCCCGGCTTACCAGCCTCCCCCGCCTCCTCAGGAACCTCCGGCAAACTTTAGATCCATCCTGCAGTCATGGTGGTTGGAGACTAAGGCCCAGCTAGTCTCAGAGTTGGGCGGCCATGAGCCCTCCAGGGAACCCACTAGGAGCCCTGACATACAGCAGCCAAGGCAGGTTCCAGTTCCTTCACTTCAGCCAATGCCAGTCCTTTCGAAGGCTCCGATGCTGGCTAGGTCTATTGATAAGCCTACGTCAGAACCCCAGAACTCCTCCAACTCACACCAGGATTCAGAATCAGACTCCTCTGAGTCGGCTAGATCTGGGTATGAGACCCCACCTATAGGGGAACTCTAGCCCAAGGAGCCCCCAGATCTCCAGAGGATCCTTCCTTTGCAGATTTGCTGAGGAAGATCGCCAAGATGTACCAATGGAAGCTGGATGACCAGAATCCCAAGAGGCAACGCCTGGCTGAGCATCTGGACATGCAAGAGACAACACCAGTCCCCCCCCCCCCACCGGCTCGAACCACATGAGGTCCTAGCATTCACAATATGGATGATGCCCTCATCCATCCCAGCGGTGGCTAAGAAAGCAGACCGCACTTATCATACACCAGAGGGGAAGGGCCATCTCAGTATGCAACCTAAAGCCGATTCGGTCATAACAGTGACTGCTCATGACTGGTAGGCCAAACCCCGACACATGAGTACCTTGCCCCCAGACAAGGAGTCTAGGCAACTGGACCAGTCTCAACGGAAGTTGTACTCTTCCTCCACTCTGTCCTTGAGGGCTCTTAATTATGTTGGGCATATGCTGGTTTAACAGAAATCTTTGTTTGCCCAGCTGGAACCGGCCATTGAGGCTTTGCCAGACTCTGAGTCAAAGTCCCTTCTAGCAGATTTTATCCATTCAACAAAGATTGCTTGTAGGCGTTCGCTTTGCATGACCCACAACGCAGTGGACTCCTCTGCAAGCGGGGTCATGATGGCCGTCAGCTTAAGGCGTTTTTCCTGGCTGAAAGTGCAGACGTGCAGTCTGCCATCCAGGATGCCCTGTTTAGGGGGTCCATACTGTTTGGTGGAGATGCCCAGGACATCATAACGGTCCTGCAGGATAAAGGCATGGCAATTGGGTCAGTGCAGGCCATGTACCAGCTGAAGTTTCAGGCCAAGAAATCCTCTCAGCATCAAGGAAAGCACAGCCAAAGCAACAGCAAGTGGACTGACGTCAGAACAATTGTCGGGCACAGCCTTCCTGTGCCACACCCCCGACCAAATGCTAGAGGGCATCGGGTGCAGCTCTCCCCAACCCTCCTTCCTTTGCATGACTCGCTATCTGCCCTCTCCCCTCCAGTTCAGGCAGGGGAGCCAGTGGGCAGAAGATCTGTCTATCATCTGCCAGGGTGGCGGGCAGTCACTACAGACTCTTGGGTCCTTCAGCTCGTCGAGACAAGCCACAGCCTGGAGTTTCTTTCAAAACCTCCAGAAAGATTGCCGACCCATTCCCATTATACGAAGGTGCACATCCTTCTTCTGAGAGAGGAAATTCAGGCTGTATTGCAAAAAAGATCAATAGAACCTGTTCCTGAGCTCCAGGAAGGAAAGGGGTTTTATTCCCACTTCTTCCTTGTCCCCAACAAGATGGGGGATTTGCGCCCTATTTTGGACGTCAGCACTCTAAACTTGTACATAGAGTACAAGAGGTTTCGGATACTGACCCTCCTGGGTCTGCTGCCCCTCCTGCACCAGGGGCAGTGGCTCTGCATTCTGGATATGCAGGACACGTACCTGCACATCCCTATATTCAAAGCCCACCGTCGCTACCTGCAGTTCTCCTTCCAGGGGGACCATTACCAGTTCAGGACTCTGCCCGTTGGTCTTTCTTCAGCACCTCATGTGTTCACCAAGTGCCTGGCAGTAGTAGTGGTGGCCCTGAGGTGCCACGGCCACTGTGTGTTCCCTTACCTCGATGACTGGCTCCTGTCAATGCTGTCGAGGGAGCAGCTGGAACTCTTCTTGTCTGCAGCCCTGAACCTGTTTAGCCAAGTTGGGATCACTGTAAACTTCCCAAAGTCCCAGCTTGCCCCTTTCCAACACCTGCAGTTCATTGGGGCAGTGTTGGATAAGGTCCAGGGTATGGCATTCCTCCCTTTGGACAGGGCAGAAACTTTGCAGAGGCAGGCTCGTATGGTGGCCTCCAACAGAAAAGTTTTGGCCCAGTCGATTCTTTGTCTGCTGGGCCTGATGGCGGCAACCATCTCCACTGTGCCTTTAGCCAAGCTTCACATGCGCATTTCACAGTGGATGCTCAGGGCCCAGTGGGACCAGAAGACTGATGACCTTGAACAGGATGGTCATAGTCTCCGATTCCATGCAGAAGGATCTTTTATGGTGGCAGGATCTTTACAACCTCACCAGGGGGGGTCCCCTTTCAGTCCCCTACTCCTGCCCAGATCCTGACAATGGATACTTCAGGAACAGGGTGTGGCGCTCATTTGGGAGACCACAGGACACAAGGTTCTTGGTCCCTGGTGGAGTCCTCTCTGCACATCAGTGTGTTAGAGATGAGCGCAGTGCTGAACGCTCTTCAAACCTTCCAGCATCTGCTTCCCCAGGGTACCCTATTAGTCCAGTCAGACAACATGTGTGTGTGGTGTGTTATCTCAACAAACAGGGAGGCACCCGGTCGTACCCCCTATGCAGGAAGGTGATGCGGATGTGGAATTGGGCTGGTCTGCATCGAATTCACCTCACAGCCATCCACATTCTGGGCATGCAAAACGTCCTAGTGGACAGTCTCGGCTGCACCAGAGTAAGGGCTCACAAATGGGAGTTAAAACAAGAGGTGGTCGACCACGTCTTCGGTTTGTGGGGTCGGGCAGAACTGGATCTGTTCGCCTCTCCATACAACACAAAACTACCCAAGTTTTGCTCGCTCACTACAGGGAATGGTGTTTTCTGGCGAGATGCACTGTCTCTTTGCAGGACAGGGAGGTTCTTGTATGCCTTCCCTCCATTTCTGGTTCTGCAGAGGGCTCTGCTCAAGCTGAGGGCAGAGGGGGCACACATGGTGCTGATCGCCCCATTTTGGCCTTGCCAAGTTTGGTTTATGCACCTTCAGCAACTAGCAGTGGAGCCCCTGGTTCCCTTACCTCTCTGCAACGACCTCCTGATCCAGGAGCGGGGCATGCTGGTCCATCTGGGACTGAAGTCCATTCACCTTCAAGACATACGAAACATATGTACGAAACATACAAAATCTGCCAGCAGATAAAGGCCTAGAGGTCTATCAAGTCTGCTCGAATGTGCAGCTAGCACCCCTTATTCTGCAGCTGCCCTTCCCTTCCACCCTTCCCCTTTTTTGACCCTCCCCCTTGTCCTGTCCCATCCCCTTTTGAAGCAGTCCACTATTCTACTGTATACCACTTGCAGGTAACGCATTCCACCCAGCCACCACCTCTCTGTAAAAAGTGTCTCCTCATCTCCCTCCTGAACCTTCCTCCTCCAGTCTCATATCATGGCCCTGGTGTCCCTCTCCTCCCCTTACTTTGAACAGCCCCACTGTACCTGTCTTGTTTATTCCTTTCATGTACTTAAAGGTTTCAATCATGTCCCCCCTGTCCCTCCTCTCCTTCAGTGAGCACATGTTCAACTCCCTCAGCCTCCTCTCATACGATAAATCCCCAGTCCCTTGATCATCTTTGTTGCCCTGCACTGCACCCCTTCCAGTAACTTAATGTCCCTCTTCAGATACAGACACCAGTACTGCACGCAGTACTCCAGATGCGGTCTAATCCACGACCTACAGTGGCAGAATCACCACCTCCTCCTCGAGGATATACCTTTGAATACAACCCAGCATTTTGCTGGCCTTTGCAGCTGCCTTCCTACATTGTGCTGAGTTGTTCATTGACCCTTTAATGAGCAACCCCCAGATCCTTCTCCTCCTCTGTCTGGGCTAGCTGCACTCCCCCAGCTGGTAACTCCTCCTGGGTTCTTCATCCCAAAATGCAGCACCTGCACCTCTTGGCATTAAAGCCCAGTTGCCAGGTGTCTGACCAGGTTTCAAGCTTTGCCAGATCATCCTGTAACCCCTGCCATCCCCTAGGTCATCCACCGCTGTCCTACCTTGGTATCATCAGCAAACAGACTGATCTTGCTCTTGATGTCCAATGATATGTCTGCAATGAATATCTCCAAACAACATTAGTCCCAACACCGAGCCCTGTGGAACACCGCTCGTCACTACCCTAGCGTGTGAGAGCTCCCCACCCACCACCACCCTCTGTTACCTTTCCTGAAGCCAGTTCCCTACCAATCTCAACAGCTTTGAACCTGCCCCTGTGCCTACTAACTTACTTCCCAGCCTTCCACGCGGCACCGAGTCGAATGTCTTACTGTCTCCTCATGGCTCAGATACTCATGGAGGCAAGAAAGCCGTCTACAAGAAACACTTGTGCCATGAAGTGGAAGCGTTTTTCCATTTGGCCCACTGTGAAGGGTTGGGATCCGTTCTCGTGTCATGTTCCATCGGTCATGGAGTATCTCCTGCACCTCTATAATTTGGGCCTAGGATATTCTTCGTTGAAGGTCCATTTGTTGGCTGTCTCTGCCTACCATAGCCTGGTGGATGGCAGGACAGTAGCACAGTTAGAAGCCTGTAAGACTTTCCTGTAGGGGATTCTGCACCTCAAGCCCCCGGTACGCAGTCCTGTGCCCCTGTGGGATCTTAATTTTATTTTTAGGAAACTTGACTCTGCCTCTTTTTAAACCAGCTGGTTCTTGCAATATATGCTATTTGTCCTGGAAAGCGCTTTTCTTAGTGGCAGTTACTTCTGCTCAAAGGATTTCAGAGCTTCAGGCCATGATTTGTAAGGAGTCTTATTTAATTTTCCAGAAAGACCGAGTGGATCTTCGGACAACCCTAAGTTTTTACCAAAAGTGGTTTCTGAGTTTACCTTGAACCAGTTGATTCCACTTCCAGTGTACTACCCTGAGTATTCAAATCTTGGAGAAAAGATTCTACATACAGTACTTTAGATGTTCGTAGAATCTTGTGTTATTACACTAACAGGACAAAGTCTGTCCAAAAAACAGATCAGCTTTTTATTTCTTTTGCACCCGAGAGAGGGTGTGGCAGATATTACTTAGAGAAACAGCTCTTGCAGCAGGTTACACCATTAGGACGGAGCCGGCAGGTGCCAGGACCCAATGGAAATTTTCTAGGTAGCAGTATTCCGTGGGGACCGCCCCCGACGTCAGTCCTGCCCCCGACGTCAGGCACAGTACATAAGGGGGCGGTCCCACAGAATCCCCAATTCTTTTCCTGCCGTCGACTCGCCAGCATCGGCCTCTCGGTCTCTACCTAGCGCACGACGACTTAGAACTTCAAGAGTTTCTACTTCACTAATATCCTCTCCAACTTCTTCATTTGAGGGTAACCTTTCAAAGTGTGCCTGTGGAAAACAGATCCCTTTCAAGGATCCTCATTCTTCCTGCGTGCGGTGCTTAGGCCCAGACCACGACACCAAGGCCTGCACCTTTTGCCAAGGGTTCAACAGCCGCACCAGGATCCACCGTCAGAAGGCACTTCAGGCTTACCTGCTAGAGGAAGAACTTAGCAGGACGGACAAAGAAAGTTCCTCCAGGGGCGATTCTTCCTCCAAGGTCCACAAACACTGGGACAAGCACCGGGAGAAGGCAAGGTCCAGATCCCCCAAACCAGGCCTCGGATTCGCGGAGCTCAGGCTCCACCTGATCGGACCGCTCTCCCTCTAGGGCTAGGTCTCAACCCCCTCCGGTTAAAGTCCAGGCTTCCAGCGGTTCTTCAACTCTTCAGCGCATCAAGACTTCCAGGCACTCGGCTTCCTCTACTCCCTCTCGGGCCTCTTCAAAGTCCTCTGAATGTCACAAGTTTTCCTGTTCCACCCAACGTCGGGACCCCGACTTCAGGTCGGTCTCCCAGCCCCCTAGGGGCCCGGATCCTCCACCCAGGAAGACGAAGGACCTGACGTCCCTCAAGCGGATGACGGACCCGCTGTCGGCCAAGCACCCGATGTTGGCCAAGCACCTGAAGTCAGCCAGACGTTCGCCGGAGCCGAGAACATCGGCCAAGCACCAGACACTGGCCAGGCGTTCACCGGACCCGAAGTCATCGGCCAAGCGACCGACGTCGGCTTCACCGGAGCTGAAGACCACCCCCCAGCCACTGGTGGACACCAGTCACAGGGACTTCATGGAGGAGGACACAGAGGATGCTGGGCTTCCGAGGGAGCCTTTGCCCACCTCGGAGACACCCGAGGACCCGACACCTGATCCCGGTGACAGACCACTGGCACCAGGCCCGTTGTCGGGCATGAATATTCAAGAAGTAAAGGAACTCTTTACTTTCTGGTGGGACACCATCCGTAAAGACGTGGTCCCAGTAAAGCCTCCTCCTCTTCATCCTCCCCCTCCTCCTACTCCTTCACCACCAACCCCCAAGGAGCAGACTCCACCTCCTAGGGGTAGATCTCAGGATCGGAGAAGGCCTCCCTCAAGATCTCCATCAGGGTCTCCCAGCCCCAAGCAATACAGACGTCGTCGGCATACTCTGTCAGGGGAGGACTCCAGATCGGATATCTCGGATTACTCCAGAGCTCCTTCTCCACTCAGCATTTCATCACCTGACCCACATGACCTTCCCAGGTCTCCTCCGGATGATCCCTCTTTCTCTGAGATCATGAGGCACATCCAGGACAACATGGGGTGGAATGCTGAAGACCTCAACCCGGAAAGGCAGTGCCTTGCCGTTATCTTCGGCAGAAAGACCCAAAGCCTGTGGTAGTGCCACCCTTGGTGGACACCTTTGCGGACGTCACCAAGGCTGTGTGGAAGCGTCTGCATTCCACTTCTGCAGTGCCGAAGAAAGCTGACTGCCTGTACAAGGCCCCGGGAGAGGACCAGTACTTGGCTCAACAACCTCTGGCAGACTCCCTGGTCATTACGGCCTCACATGACCAGTCCCAAAGACTGCAACACATGAGCACACAGCCACCGGACCAGGAATCCAAACATTTGGACGCCCTGGGGAGACGCATGTATGCGGCCGCTACATGCTCCATCAGGTCCTTGAACTACCTAACCCATATGGTACAGTTTCAGAACGCCCAGTGGGAACAGGGCCAGGACCTGGTCGATAAGCTTCTGGATGGGGATCAGAAGGTGGAGCTCCTAACCTTCTCCGCACAGGGTCTGATGTGGGTACCCAAGTATTACAAGCCACATACGATTCTGTGGACTCGTCCGAATAGAGCTGCAGCTTCAGGCGTCTGTCTCCGGTGACACTTTTGGCTCCGTGTCTCTGGCTTCACCCAGGACATACAGAAGAACATTCTTGACGTCCCCTACAACGGCGAAGTACTCTTTGGTGAACCCTCAGAGAAGGTGATCACCAAACTCCAGGATGCTGGGAAGGCAGTCAGGTCTGTACAGGCCATGTACAGACCCAGGCCCCATTCCTTTCGTAGGAACCAGAGCCGCTTTCACAGCCTGCAACAAAGGCAGCAGCCACGTTCTGGTCAGCAACAAAGGGGCACCTTTCAGTGGAAAGCCCAGGCTAAGTCGTCCCCAGGCAGAGCCCAACTCTACACTAAACCAGCCCAGCCTGCAGGGACCAGTGCTGCCACAGCATGACTCCTTCCTGGCCCCCGCCCCTCCTCTAGATCAGCGGGCACAAAAGGTTGGGGGTCGCATTGCTCGCCACTTTTCATGGTGGCAGTCGATTACCACCAACCAGTGGGTTCTCCAATTGGTCAAGAAAGGTCACTTTATAGAATTTCTCGACCACCCACTGGCAAGACCTCCACTGCTTTCCCATTACTCGGGTCAGCACGCCCTGCTCATACAGCAGGAGGTGCTCACGCTCCTGGAAAAAGAGGCGATAGAGCACGTTCCACAGATCCAGAGGGGTGCAGGATATTATTCTCACTTCTTTCTGGTTCCCAAGAAAACAGGGGACCTCTGTCCAGCACTGGACCTCAGCGACCTCAACGAGTCGGTCCTGTACAAGCGCTTCTGCATGGTGACCCTCCCAGATCTGATTCCCATGCTCAAGCAGGGCACCTTTCTAGCGTCCTTGGACATGCAAGACGCTTACCTGCATAAACCCATTGCTCAAGCGCACAGGAAGTTTCTGCGCTTCGAGTTCCAGGGCCACCATTATCAGTGCCAAGCCCTCCCTTTCGGACTGTCATCAGCACCTCGAGTATTCACGAAGTGTATGGCGGTCATAGCGGTGACTTTGAGGAGGCAAGGCCGCTATGTGTTCCCCTACCTTCACTACTGGCTTCTCATGGTGCCCTCTCAGGAGGCCTTGATGTCCGCCATTCATTATACTCAGTCTCTGTTCGAGACGCTGGGCATCATGATCAATCAAGAGAAGTCACGCTTGGTGCCGTCCCAGACTCTGCAGTTCATAGGCGCAGTTCTGGACACCGTCCAAGGGAAAGCCTTAATTCCCCCGGACAGAGTGGAACACATCAGATCCCTCATCAGGGACATTTCGGCAAAGAAGACCGTTCCTGCCAGATTGGTCCTTTGCCTGCTTGGACACATGGCTGCGGCCATTGCGACAGTCCTGTTTGCTTGTCTCCACATGCGGGTCAACCAGTGGATGTTACGGGTACAATGGGATCAAAAGTAAGACCATCTGCAGCTTCCAATCCGGATCACGAAGACTGTAATCCGGGATTGGTAATGGTGGCTAGGTCCGAAGAATCTATCGGCAGGGTTCCCCTTCATTGCAACATCTCCGATTGTGACACTCTGCACAGATGCCTCAGGGCTCGGATGGGGAGCACACCTCGATGGTGTCCGGTCTCATGGCCTGTGGACAACCCAAGAAACTCATCTCCACATAAACATCCTGGAAATGAGAGCAGTTCTTTATGCCCTGCAGGCCTTCCAGTCGGAGATTCCACTGGGTACTCTTCTGTTACAAACAAACATTTCCACGGTGATGTATTACCTCAACAAACAAGGAGGCACCCATTCCTACCCACTTTGCAGGGAGGCCATGAGGGTGTGGGATTGGGCTTTGCAACACGGCGCAAACCTCATTGCTGTTCATGTCCCAGGAGTGGACAACGTCATCGCAGACGGCCTGAGCCGCTCTCAAGCCAGAGTCCATGAGTGGGAACTACTCCAGGAGGTAGTAGAGGATCTGTTTTACAGATGGGGTACACCAGAGTTAGACCTTTTCGTGTCCCCATCCAACGCAAAACTGCCCAATTTTTGCTCGCTAGATCCAGGGCCTGGTGTTTTCTGGCAAGACGCATTGTCCCTCTCCTGGGCGGGCAGATTTCTCTATGCCTTTCCCCCCCTTTCCGTTGATCCAGAGGGTTCTTCTGAAACTTTGCAGAGAGCAAGCGACACTAATACTCATCACGCCGTTCTGGCCCTGGCAGATCTGGTTCCCTCTTCTACACCAACTATCCCGGGAATTTCCGGTGCCTCTGCCAATCAGCTCTCACTTGTTGTCTCAGGAGGAGGGCTCCTTGGTCCATCCAGACCTTTGTTCATTAAGCCTGCACGCTTGGCTCCTAGAGACATATCCATTTTGTGACACGGGGTCTCGCAAGAGGTAGCTGATGTCCTGGTGGATGCGAGAAAACCGGCCACTCATGCCACTTACACCATGAAATAGCGCAGTTTTTTCCTATGGGCTCAAGCACGGGGGGTTTCGCCTCTAGACTGTCCAGAAAAGTCGGTGTTAGACTAGTTCCTGTCTCTTTTTCAGACAGGCTTGGCCTACTCCTCGATCAAAGTACACCTCTGTGCCATATCAGCCTATCATTGTCCAATAGGCCAACGCACCATATCCCAGTTGGACACAGCACAAGCCTTCTTGAGAGGTATTCTCCACCTTAGACCTCCGATTAAGGATCCAATTCCGCCATGGGATCTACCCTTTGTCCTGGAGCAGCTCATGCTGCCACCCTTTGAACCAGCCACGGATTGCAAGCTACGTCTTCTCACTTGGAAGATGCTGTTTTTAGTTGCTGTTACTTCGGCCAAAAGAATTTCTGAACTCCATGCACTCATGTGCAAAGAGCCTTATTTGGTTTTTCACCAAGACAGGGTATCCTATGGACTAATCCCAAATTTCTGCTTAAGGTGGTCTTAGCTCTCACTCATAATCAAGACATCGATCTACCAGTGTACTTTCTCAACTATTCGAATCGAGGAGAGGCCCTGTTGCACACCCTAGATGCGCATAGGTGTCTCCGATACTACCTGACCAGAACCAAACACCACCGAAAATCAGACCAGCTTTTTGTCTCCTTCACCCACAGGATGATGGGAGCTCCTGTTTCTAAACAGTCGCTGTCCAGGTGGCTCATTCAGTGTATCACGTTCTGTTACCAGAACGTAACAAACCCTTACTGGTCGCGGTCAAGGGTCATTCCACAAGGGGGGGGGTGGCTACCTCCTTTGTGGCCCTTAAGAATGTGTCCACCTTGGCTATCTGTGCTGCAGCTACTTGGAGCTCCGTGCACACTTTCATCAGGCATTACAGCCTGGATATCACATCGAGGTGAAGAGCAGGTTTTGGTCTAGCAGTCCTTCAAGGAATTCTGTCCTAGGCTTAGGTTTTTCTTAGGATTTCTACCTTCCCTCCTCCAAATGGTGTGGGATTTCCACTATTGCTTGGGAATCAGTCCTAATGGTGTAACTTGCTGCAAGAGCTGTTTCTCGAAGTAAGACAGTACAGTTATGTAAGAACTTACCGTAACAGTAAATCTTCGAGAACAGCTCTTGCAGCAAGTACATTCCCTTCCACCATCCCCACTGGAGGTAGATTCTAGTTCCAACATCCTTCTCCTAGGATCAGGTGTCTCAGCATCTCTCTGACTGCCATTTGATGGCGGATCCTCAGTCTCCTCTTCTGATGTCATTCAACGGCCGTGAGTCTCCGGCAGGAGAACTGGGGATTCTGGGGGACCGCCCCTTATGTACTGTGCCTGACGTTGGGGTGGGACTGTCATCGGGGGCGGTCACTGCTGAACACTGCTAGCTAGAAAATTTCCGTGGGGTCCTGCCGCTTGCTGGCTTCAGTCCTAATGGTGTAACCTGCTGCAAGAGCTGTTCTCGGAGATCTACTCTTACGGTAAGTTCTTACGTAACTGTACTTTACCAAACAGTGTTTGTCCAAATGGCTGGCTAACTGCATTACTTTCTGTTACCAGAAGTATGGTAAGACCCTCCCAGGGGAGGTGAAGGGACATTCCACCAGGGGTATGGCCACCTCTGCAGCTTTTTTTCAGGAACGTATCTGCCCCTGACATCTGTGCAGAAGCTACCTGGAGTTCAGTCCACACTTTCACTAAACATTACAGTCTGGACATTGCTTCTAGGCGCAGGACAGGGTTTGGCCTTGCTGTGCTTCAAGGCTTCCTGTTTTAATTTTTTACTGTGTCTGTAGCAGATTGTTATTCCCTGCCTCCCGGGTTTCAGCATCTTCTGATTCACACTGCTTGGGACTCAGTCCTCAAGGTGATTACCTACTGCAAGAGCCCTCTCAAAGTAAGATAGTACAGTTATGTAAGAACTTACTGTGACAGTAGATCTTCAAGAGAGGCTCTTGCAGTAGGTAACCTTTTTCCCTCCCTCCATCCCCCTACTGTATTCTGCTCTTTCTTTATGAACTCATTCTGAGCTTCAGGAGCCTGTTGTCCTTTCTCCTATTTTACCTCCTTAGAGGTCTCCAGCGGGAGAACTGGAGTGCGGGCGTGGGGGCCGCGCACTATATAGGTTATGCTAACGTCAGTCACGTGACATCGGGTGGGTGGTCCCCCATCAGATACTGCTGGCTAAAGTTTCCGTGTGGTCCTGACGCCAGGGGGCGCAGTCCTCAAGATGATTACCTACTGCAAGAGCCTCTCTCTCAAAGATCTACTGTTACGGTAAGTTCTTACGTAACTGTACTTTCTAGGAGTGGTATATGGTGTACATCCACACTGACCCACCTGACCTCCACTGGCAAGTAGCAGACCGATCTTTCTTCCAGCGGGCAAGACCCGATGTCACAGGGCGGTGCTAGGGGAGTTACCATCCAGGTGGATGGGAGGAGCCAGCTTGAAGATGTCCCGGCAAGATTTAAAGGGGAAAGGAACACTGCCAGAAGTGTGGATGTACACCATATACCACTCCTAGAGCTACTGTTACAGGTGAGTAACCTGATTGTACTCTCCTCCTGTAACTGTTCTAGGAGTGGTATAGAGTTCACATTCACACCATTCACCCAGCCTCCCCTGGCAAGTGGCACATGGATCCCTGCTTCCAGCGCGTAAAGATCTGACATCATGGGGTGGAGCCAGAAAATATACCACCCAGGTGGTGGGAGGAGCTTAGCTTGAAGACATTCCGATGAATCAGCACTTGCAGTGGAACTGCCAAAGTGTAAATGTGAACTGTACACCACTCCTAGAACAACAGTTACAGGTGAGTAACCTGTCTTTGTGTCCCTTCCTTTCCTACACTGCCCCCTTCTAGAGGCTACCTCCCAGCATCATACCTGACTATGTCCAGCACTTATGCACTTCAAACCCCACTCTTGTCTGGCTTTCAACACCAGGCAAGGTTTTGGCCCTCTGTTGAGAACCACCAGGATGGGGTGGCTGGTCAGTCAGGCTGGGGTCCATGCTGCTACATGCCGGGGTCTTTTCCTGTGTTCTTTCCACCTGGCTTAAGGACGTGGCATGCTAGGGAGTCCAAGTGTATGCCCACGCAGAGCATGGCAGCACAGATTCTGGCAGGCATCCTTCTCCTGCTCAGCAGTACCTATGCTGTACTATCACTTAGCAGGATTGTGGCTGAGGTAGTAGCCCTGCCTCCCCAGAGATGGAGAACATCCTCTGGGAAACTCAGTCTTCCTCCCTCTGGCTGGCCACAGAAAACCGAGGCTTGTCCCCACAGTTGAGTGGCCAACATGACAAACGTTAGCTCCACAGCTCCACACTTGCACCCCAACTTCTATTTATTTAAAGTTTTTTTAGCTTGGTAAGAACTCAGGGACAAATATCCATTTTTGGGGGTGGGGTGGGGCCTGGAGCAAAAAGAACAGGACATACATAAAACATAAATCATACACACAATCAAGCAAAACATTTACAGTTACATATGGAAATAATGCTCAGGCATCTGTGTGTTATGAGGTTTCTTTACACACCTGAGGAGTATGATGACCCATAAACCCCAAGAGCAGAGCTCAAGAGGCTTATGAGGTCTTCACACACTGAGGGTTTGTAAAAAAAACAAAAAACCTCATAAACACACTGATGCCTGAGCATTATTTTTTATAAATGGCCCTTTATGAAAAGCTTGTTGTCCTATAGAAACATAGAATTTGACTGACGGCAGATAAGGACTGCCTGGCCCACCTAGTCTGCCCAGTTCCCTGCCTACTCTATAAACTCCAGATCCTTCTTGATCTGCAGCCTACCTCCTCCTTCCCGCCGTTAGTGATGTCTTCTGCCTGTACCATGCATTCTTGAATTTGACTACCGTTAGTTGTCCCCACAACCTCCTCAGGGAGGCTGTTCCCTGTATCTATCACCTTTTCTGCGAAAAAATACTTCCTCACAGTTCCCCTGAGTCTTCCCTCCCCCTCCAGCTTCACATTGTGACCCCTTGATCTTCCTGGACATAAGTCTCCACCACTCATTCACACTAGTGGGATTAGCACCGGAGGCACTAAGACCCATCGGGAGCAAACTTTTTGCTGGAGGGTCGTCGCGAGAGACGGCGCCGCGAGACACGGCGCCGCGAGCAGCGGCTCGAGCGGTAATGACCATCTCGGGCGACGACCTCCAACCGCCTCGTCTTTTTCCTACTGGCCGAAAGGCGCTTCAGTGACGACGCCGTCAGCTTGTTTCTGGAGTCAAACTTCAAACTAGCGCATAGTTTTCAGTTTGTTTTTTTGTAACTTTATCACGATAAGTAGTATCGCTTAATTTTATTCTATTTTCGTTAAATTTTTCTAATATTAAATTTTACTTGAAGAAGTCTCGGCCTACTGGACGGAGTCGACCATGAGCAGGTCAGGTGACGGTAGGGAGACTTCGTATGAAAGCTGTTCAGTCAGCCGGGCTGGGTCCGGTCAGCCTCCTTCTCCTCAGCGGGGTTCCGACAACGGTCAGTCCGATGCCCGGGGGGATGGGCGGTCCCCCGCCGGCATAAAATAAGCGGTCGCATTCTCGGGCACGTTCGACCTCGAGCCTTCTTGACCCACAGGTCAAAAAAGAGAAGGCATCACTCGAGGTCGCCCTCTGGTATGTCTGCGCGTCGACGCTCTGTTATCGTTGCTAGTTGCCGGTCTCCTTCCTCGGAGTCGCCAACTTCCGGTAATCGTCGTCCTCGACATCGGAGTCCCTCCCCGCCTGTAGGTAGGACTCCAGATGAGCAGTTTCATCAGTGGGCCGCTCTTATGGAGCAATGGGCTCAGAGGTTGGTTCTTCTGCCTGGCTCGGTTGCCTCGGGCCCTCGGGCCTCGGCGATCAGGTAGAGGCGGTTGCACCTTCCTAGTCGCGTGTGGCGCCTTCTTCGGTGCCAGCGACTCCGTGCTGGTGTTCCCCCTCACATGGCTGCGGCGCAGGGGCCTCACCGATGCCCTTATCTCCTGGTTTTTCCTTCTCTAGCTTTCCAGGTTCCTGGGGCTTTTCAGCGCCTTGACGAGGTCTGTTGGCTTGTCGGCGCCGTTTTAGAAGTGCCGCTGGGTCTTGGGCGCGCGGGGAGTCTGATGGCGCCGCGGTGGTCCCGTTGGATAGAAGCGGCACCATTGGCGGCGTCGTCTGCGGCGCCATTTGCAGCGCCGATCGTGGCGTCGTCCGCTGCGCCGTTCGTGTTATCGTCCGCGTATTCGCCGTCCGTGATACCGTTTGGCGTCGTCCAGCGGCGCCCGTGCGCTACGTCGTCGGCAGCGCCTCGTGCGCGTTGTCGTCCGTGGCGCCGCCGGGCGCTGCGGGCCAGCGTGCCTCTTGACGCCGTCGCGCCTCCTCGGTGCTATCTTCCAGCCCGTTTTGCCGTCTCGGTGCCGGCAGCCTTTGGGGACTCTCCTTGTTTTTCTGCTATTTCCTCCTCTCCTAATTTTCACTCCTTTCCTGTCCAAACAGTCCTTTCTGGACCATCAGGAGATGATCTTGAGCCTGACCCAGACCTTCGGTTGGGTGATGAAGTGGAGGAAACAGGATCTTTCTTTGCTACAGAGCCTGTGGTCGAGGACCTGTCCTTTAAGTCTCTGTTGAAGAACCTGGGATCCACTCTTTCTCTCCAGACTACAGACATCGATCCTGGGAAGATATTAAGACTCTAGTATCTTCATGCTTGGAGATCCCTCTGGTTTGACTCCTCCGATTCAGCCTTCCTTGAGGCGCTGTCTCAAATGGTATGGAATAATCCTGCTCTTATTCCCTCAGTGGCTAAATCCATTGATAAGAAGTATTCAGCTCCCAAGGATCGTCCCATTTGGCATCCCAAGCCTTGCGGATCTATTGTAGTCCTGGCAGAGAATGACAAGGTCGTTCTTCCTCAAGCTACTACAGCTCGACCTATTAACAAAGAGTCTCGTAAGATTGATACATTAGGTAAGAGAGTCTTTGCTGCCTCCACTCTAAGTATGCGTATTGCCAGTTATCAAGGCTATTTTTCTCAGTATGAGTATATCCTGTGGCACTCTATGAAAAGAATGGTTGAAGCTCTTCCAGATTCGGATTCCAAGTCAGAGCTTCTTCTGACCGTTATTAGAGGTATTGAGTCCAATAACCAACAGGTCAAAGCCGCCATGGACGCTTTCGACACTGCTTCTCGCTCAGCAGCCACGGGGATTTGTACTCGGCGCCATTCCTGGCTGCGTACTTCTGGCTTCACGAATGATGCTCAGCAGCAGGTGATGGCGCTGCCTTTTGATGGCTCCTTTCTTTTTGGCCCTCAGGTGGAGCAAGCCTTAGAGGCCACTCAGAAGACTAGATCGGCCATTAAGTTGGCCAGACCTCCGCCTGCCCCCTCTCGGGGGCATGTGAACAGACGTCAGTTTCATAGTCGTCAGTCCTTTCGAGGCAGAGCCAGGGGAAGCTTCCATAAAAGCCAACCTGCCCAACCTCAAAAGAAGACGCAGCAGAAAGCGCAGGGGCCTAAAGCTCCCAGCGTTACCTTATGAGTCGTTGGCCCAAGTTCCATCCACTCTGCCCGAGGTGGAACTTTCTCCTCCGGTGGGAGGTCGTCTGATGTACTTCTACAACCAGTGGAAGTCCATAACCTCGGACAAATGGGTCCTTCGGATAATTCGCGAGGGTTATTCTCTCAATTTCTTGGAAACCCCCCCGAATTGTCCTCCCAGACGACAACCCAGGTTGTCGGCCTCTCAGTCAGACCTCCTCACCGCGGAGATCCAGGGCCTTCTGAACAACAGGGCAATAGAACTGGTGCCCCGCATCTCTGGAAACAGGGTTCTACTCCCATTACTTTCTGGTTCCAAAGAAATCTGGGGATGCCCCATTCTAGACCTCAGAGTTAAACAAATTCCTCCCAGGGAGAAATTCAAGATGATTTCCTAGGTACCCTGTTACCCTTGCTGCATCAACCGACTGGCTGGCCTCTCTGGATATGCAGGATGCTTACCAGCATATCCCGTCCACCCGACCCACCGCAAGTTCCTCAGGTTTGTAGCTTTGGGTCAGCATTATCAGTTCAGAGTCCTGCCCTTTGGGCTATCCTCGGCGCCGTGAGTTTTACAAAGTGTTGTGCAGTTCTCGCTGGCGCATCTCTCAGGAAAAATCCGGACTCCGAGTGTTTCCCTACCTGGACGATTGGCTTCTAGCAAGCCCTTCCGTCAAGGGACTTTGGAAGCCGTGCAAGCGACTTCGTCTTCTCACGTCCATGGGAGTTCTGCTGAATTTGAAAAATCTCAACTGCAACCCTCCCAGAGGCTCCTTTTCATAGGGACGCTTCTAGACACCTCTTCAGCGAAGGCTTTCCTTCCAGAGGACAGAAGACTCGACATCCTTCGAATGGCCCGTTACATCAGGGAGAACCAATCGGTTACAGCTCTCTCGATGCAGCGCATGTTGGGTCTCATGGCGTCCTCGGTCTTCACTGTCCCTCTGGCCCGACTGCACATGAGAACCACCCAATGGATGCTCTCCACTCAGTGGTCCCCGACCTCTCACCCCCAGTCTTATCCCATCAAGGTGGCGGAGCCCTTCAAGGTCTCTCACCTGGTGGTCTCAAAGAGCAATCTCCTGGAAGGATTCCCTTTGCTCCCCAGATCATCAGATCTCCATCACCACAGACGCATCGCTAATGGGATGGGGAGCTCACTGTCTCTCCCTCCACACTCAAGGTGTATGGACTCAGTTTGAAACTCATCTCCACATAAATGTCCTGGAGATGAGAGCGGTCCTCTATGCAATCCGAGCTCTGAAGGATGTCCTTTGTCACAAGAACATTCTCCTTCAAACGGACAACAAAGCAGTGATGTATTACATCAACAAGCAAGGCGGTGCTCATTCTTATCCCCTTTGCAGGGAAGCAATGAGGGTGTGGGAGTGGTGCTTGGAGCACAAGTCTCTGATTCAAGCGGTTTATCTGCCAGGTATACAAAACAACCTAGCAGATCACCTCAGCAGAACGGAGGCAGACCCTCACGAGTGGTCTCTCGATCCAGCCGTAGCTCGGTCCCTGTTCAAGAGTGGGGGACTCCAGACCTGGACCTTTTTGCATCCCCACTCAACGCAAAACTGCCTCTCTTCTGCTCCAGAAATCCAGGGCCTGGCATTTTCTGTCAGGATGCGTTCAGGCTGCGGTGGACAAAACGCTTTCTTTACGCCTTTCCACGCTTCCTCTAATCCAGAGAGTACTCCTCAAGTTCGAGTCTCAGGGGACCAAGATGATTCTCATTGCTCCTTCCTGGCCTCGGCAACTATAGTTTCCTCTACTCAACAGTATGTTGGCAGCCTCTCGAGACCACTTCCTTTGCAAATCAGTCTTTTGACTCGGGTTCGTTGGTCCATCCAACCTGAAATCACTTCACCTTCATGCTTGGCTCCTGAAGAGATAGAAGTGAATCGGTTCAACGTCTCGTAGAGTCTCAGACATCCTTCTGGCTGCTCGGAAGCCAACCACCCAAAATCGCTTCCAAATGGAAGCGTTTTCTCTCTGGTGTGCAAAATCTTGGAATCCTTTTCCTGTCCTCCTAGCAGGTTCTGGAGTATCTTTTGGACCTGTCAAACTTAGGTCTTCAGTACTCCACAGTTAAAGTTCACCTTAGTGCCATCTCAGCGTTCCATGAGCCGGTTTCTTCCTTAACTCTGGCTCAGTTACCTATGGTGAAGAGATTTCTTAAGGGGATTCTCCATACCAGACCCCCTGTTAAGCATCCAGTTGCAGCCTGGGACATTAACCTGGTGCTGGACATGCTCACTCGGAAGCCTTTCGAACCCTTAGCTACCTGTGAGCTAAAATTTCTTACCTGGAAGACTGCCTTCCTGGTGGCCATTACCTCAGCCCGCAGGGTCTCTGAGATACATGCCCTGGTTACGGACCCTCCGTATACTGTATTCCATAAAGACAAGGTAGTTCTCCGTACTCATCCTAAATTTCTTCCCAAGGTTGTGTCAGAATTCCATCTAAACCAACCTCTGGTACTTCCGCTTACTTCGCTAATTTCCAAAATGAAGGGAGCGAGCTCTTCATTCCTTGGATATTAAAGAGCCTTGCGGTTCTATTTAGATAGAACCAAGGATGTTAGCAAGACTCAGCAACTGTTCGTTTCTTTCAGCGACACCGGCTGGGTCAACCTGTCGCTATTAGATGCATCTCTTCATGGTTAGTGGCATGCCTTCGTCATTGCTATTCCATGGCTCAAGTTAAATTAGAAGGTAGAGTGTCGCTCACTCTACTAGGGGCGGTCATGACATCCCTAGCGGAAATCGCAATGTTCCAATTGCAGATATATGCAAGCACCACCTGGAGCTCAGTGCATACCTTCGTTAAGCACTATGCACTGGATGTTCATGCTAGGCGACATTCCGCATTCGGCAGAACTATCCTTAATGGGCTTCTATCTTAGACGCGTGAGCTCTGGCTCTCCTGCCGCCCTTTTGGGGGATTATCAGCTTAGTACTCTCCACTAGTGTGAATGAGTGGTGGAGACTTATGTCCAGGAAGATAGGAAAGTTACGTACCTACCGTAATTCTTGATCTTCTTGGACGAGTCTCCTACTCATTCCGCTCCACCCTCCATCGAGCTCACCGCTGTATTGGTCTTCACTCCTCAATCTTTGGGCCGTGAGGACTTCTTTGCTGACCCTTCTTACACGGGTCATACGGACTATCTTATGTCCGTTTTTAATGTGGGTTTACTCTTACGTTAGTTGCGCTGCACCTCCTTGGTAAAAAAGGTACTGAGGCGGTTGGAGGGTCGTCGCCGAGATGGTCATTACCGCTCGAGCCGCTGCTCGCGGCGCCGTGTCTCGCGGCGCCGTCTCTCGCGCTGACCCTCCAGCAAAAAGTTTGCTCCCGATGGGTCTTAGTGCCTCCGGCGCTAATCCCACTAGTGTGAATGAGTGGTGGAGACTCGTCCAAGAAGATCAAGAATTACGGTAGGTACGTAATTTTCCTTTATTGCACCTCTCCTTTTCTGAAAGATGCTGCTCTGTTGAACTCTCTTGATCCCCTTGGAGGTATTTGAATGTCTCTATCATATCTCCCCTCTCCCTCCTTTCCTCCAGAGTATGCATATTGAGTTCGCTCAATCTCTCCTCGTATGGTTTCTGGTGTAGCCCCTGCACCATTTTTGTTTCCCTTCTCTGGACTGCCTCCACCCTGTCAATGTCCTTTCAGAGATGAGGGCTCCAGAACTGCATGCAGTACTCCAGATGACGCCTCACCAACTGCCTTTACAGTGGCTTCACCACCTCCTGTTTTCTACTGATACCTTCCCTGTGCATCCAGCATCCCCCGGCTTTCCTCATTGCCTTCTCACACTGTTTGGCTACTTTTAGATCGTCTGTTATGACCACCCCAGGTCCCTTTTCAGTTTGGTTGTTGTTAGTAAAAACCCCCCCCCCAAATCATGTATTCCTCCCCTGGGTTTTTTTTTCACCATGTGCATGATTTTGAACTTCCTGGCATTGAATCTGAGCTGCCACACCCTTGTCATGTTTAGTGACTATGGTAAAATGACTCCATTTTACAAGTTTCTTTTTAAGAGGACCTGACGGACTCTGTGAGAACAGAATTTCCTGTAGTGAAAGTGGCTCTCTGAGAGTAGTACTGTATTATGTGCCGAAATGATATTGTTTGTTTTCATAGGGTTTTTAATGCTGAGTTCTCCTTTCCCACACACCTGAGCTTTGACAGTGCCAAGAGAAGCTTGCACTATCACTTAATAGTTCTTGCTGAAGCATTTGCAGTGAGCACTTGTTAATGAACTCTGTTATAACTGGGTGTGATGTTACACCCAGTTATTATCACGTTTCACACCATAGAAACGTGGAATTCACTAGTAGATAAGGACCACTTGGACTACCTTGTCTGCCCATTTCTCCCTGCCTGTAGTATCACTGCAGCTCCTACTTGATCTCCATCCCATTCACCCCTCCTTCCCTTTCCCTAAGATTCCCTTATGCCTAGCCCATGCATTCTTGAACCCCACCACTGTTTTTGCCCCACCAGTTTGACTGGAAGACTGTTCCAGGAATCCACCACTCTTTCTGTGAAGAAGTACTTTCTCATATCTCTCCTGTATCCACCCCCCCCCCCAAAGCTTATCTTGCCCCCTTGTCCTGGAGCATCTTTTTTCTGAAAAATACTTCCCTCTAGTACCTTGTTTACCCCCATGAGGTATTTAAAGATCTTACTTCGAGTTAGAGCTTTTGCAGCAGGCTACACCATCAGGACTATGCTGCCAGGCACTAGGACCCCACAGAAAAATTCTAGCTAGCAGTACCCTTGACATTGGCCCACCTCAGATGTTATCCAGTGGTATAAAGGGGGCGGTCCGCAGCCACACCTCAGTTCTTTTCCTGTCATCAACCCATACATATCGGCTCCACGGATGCCTGTTGCTATCAGTCGACCGCCATTTTCACGCTAATCATGTTTTCTTATTTTCTATATTATTCTAAGTTTAATTGTGCATGTTTTCACCATCTTCGACTTCACAGCGGTAGAAATTGAAGTGTGTCTGTGGGAAACAAATCCCAGCTAAGGACGGCCATTTGGCCTGCCTTATCTGTTTAGTGCCAACGCACGATTCGGAGGACTGCCCGCATTGCTGTAGTTTCAACCACTGGACACTCATCCACCATCTGAAAGCCTTGAAGGCCCACCTGTTGGAGCAACAACTAGCCACCATGCAGAGGCCCCCTTCCAGTCACGGTTCCTCTTCTTCTTCCCACAAGGATAATGACGCAGTGGGAAGCACCACTATAAAGATAAGGATAGACCCAGATCAGATTCCCGCTCCAGATCTCCACATCGGAAGGCGCCTTCCTCGAGTCCACACTCCCATGGGAGATTGGACTCTGCCCCTCTGGCAGCCCAAGCTTCCTCTGGGCTTCCATTGATGAAGAATCCCACCCTGGTCTGGACGTCAGGCGGGGGATTTTCAGGGCAAGGACCTTCTGGCCCTCCTCTGAGTCTTAAGCCCTTCAAACATTCTTCCTGGCATAAGCCAGAGGAATCAGTCGGCACCTCTTCGGGCGATGGACATGGATCTGTCATTCACCAAGCTGGGACATCCTCCTCATCGGGCCAACAGTCGGGGTCCGATGACAGGGAGAGATGCCAGGAGCAGGATCTCCAGTCAGTAGTATGCTCCCCAAAGCACAAAACGGATTCCCTGGGGTGAAGCAGACAACACCTCCTCTGCTGGCTTCCCCAAAGCCACCATCAGGGGCTTCACCGCCGGCTAAGCCGATGCCTCCTCTGACACCAGGTCACCTGCCGCCAGACAACCTTACGCCACCAGACCAAACTACCGGCCTGGTGTCAGACACTCTGCCATCTGTGGGACTGCCGCCAGACACGCCAGAGTCCCCAGATCTGTCGACCGGGCCTAACAAGCCGTCGGGTCTGATGCCTGGTGCACCCGACATACTGCCCCCGACGCCAGACCCTTCTGAGCCCCCTATGATACCACTGACAGACATAGGGGCCCTATTTAACTCGTGGTGGAATACAGTAAAAGGGGACCTCCTGCCCAAAGAATCTCCTACCCCCTTGCCGAACCCTTCACTAGCTAGCTATCTGTTAGAGCTCCTGACACCGGTGACCTCTGTCCACTCCCTCCGTGCCTCTTCAAGGGGCCTTCTGGTTGTTCCCAGGGTATGGCTCAAGACTTTTGGGGATCATGCTTTTAGCATTTCTGGGCTGGCCCTGTGGAATGCATTACCATATGCAGTCCAGGAGGCCCCCTCGATAGAGGTTTTAAGTGAAAGTTGAAGGCACACCTTTTCAGCCTGGCATTTAATGAATTCTGAATAACAACATATTGCCTAGTCCCTATGTATGATACTTTATCAGTTTTTAGGTGTTTTATATTTTAGTTTTTTAAATTGTATGTTGTTATTTGATATTTATGCATTGTATGTTTACTCTTATTTTTCTGTGAGGTGCCCAGAGCCTCCAGGAATGGGCACCATACAAATAAAACTTGCCTTGCCTTGACCCTCGGGTTCACCACAGGGCCTATCTAGACCTCCTTCTGCACCACCCAGGAAGTCGACTCCCCCTCGGAAAGTAAATCCTTCACCGGAACATTCGGACGAAGGGTCCCCAAGGCATCACAAGTGTAGACACCACCGTTCATCCCGATCTTCCTCCCACAGCCATTGGTCCTGGCACTCCTGCACCAGGTCTCCCTCTTTGGACTCATCTGGAAGGAGTTCCTCCTCATCCTCCAGGTCTTCGGAGGGGGTTTCTTCCCCTTCCCCCATCCTGACTCCCATAGGGAATCTCCCTGGTCGCCTCCAAATGACCCTACCTTTTTGGATGTTATATGTCACATCCAATTCCTTAATCAATGGGAAACAAGAGGATTTGAACCCAGAAAGGAGGAGGCTCACCCATTTTCTGGGAATGAGTGACCCTAAGCCTTTGGTGATTCCACGATTAGTGGCACCCTTTCAGGATGTCACCAAACTAGCCTGGAGACACCGTTCCTCAGCCTCAGCCATACCGAAGAAAGCGGACAGGCTGTATAAAACCCCTACAAATTAGACCTTTTTAGGGGAACACCCTAAAGCTGACTCAGTGGTCCTAAAGGCAGCTCACAGCAGGACGCAGCAGCCTAAGCACATGAGTTCACAGCCACTGGACAAAGAATCCAAGTGGCTGGACCAATTTGGCCATAAGGTTTACTTCTCGGCCACCTGCACCATACGTTCACTCAATTTCTTGGAACGTGGTGCAATATCAGAAGTCCTTATTGCAGAAAGCCATAGAATTGGCTCAGAAACAGCCTGACTCTCCTCATAAGTCAGAGCTGTTAGACATATTGCATTCTGGCCTTGACATTCGAAAACACATCCTGAGGTCTTCCTATGACTCCGCAGACACCGCAGCTGGAGCTGTTGCAACTGGCATCTGCCTAAGGAGATACTCTTGGCTAAGAGTATCTAGTTTCTGGCAGGACCTCCAGGACGCTATCCTGGATGTTCCTTTTCAAGGGTCTGTGCCCTTCGGGCAGGATACAGAGAAGATGATCACGAACTTTCAGGACCAGGGCAAAGCAGTCCAGTCTATATATCAGATGTACAAATCTGAGCCAAACCCCACGAGATGGAAGCCTTTGCGTCACCCCGGGGGGGGGGGGAGTCAACGGTCCAAGGGGCGGCAAGCAAGAGGCCCCTTCAAACGTAAGGCTTCCTCTCAACCCACAGGTGCACAGAGACCTCAGCACACCAAGTCCTCCCAAGTTGCCTTGCCCACACCTGGACCCAAGGCCTGACTCCTTGCTCAACCCCCCCCTCCTCCAGCGAAGTCCCTGGGGGAGGTGGTAGGAGTCAGTTCTCCCTCTATCTAGAGGGGTGGACCAGCATTACATCAGACACTTTGGTCCTTCAGCTAGTAGAAAAGGAACATGCACTGGAGTTTGTCTAGTTTCCTCCAGACAATCCTCTGGTCCCCTCCTCTTACTCTCCCTCCCACACCATCCTGATTCAACAAGAAATCCAGGCCCTTTTGAGCAAGCGGGCGATAAAACCCATCCCAACGGGGAAAAGGCTTTTATTACCACTTCTTCTTGGTTCCCAAGAAGAAAGGGAATTTTTGCCCTATCCTGGACCTAAGCCTCCTGAACAACTACATAGAGTACAGGAGGATCTTACTTCGAGAAACAACTCTTGCAGCAGGTTACACCATTAGGACTGAAGCCAGCAGGCTGCAGGACCCCACGGAAAACTTTTAGCTTCCTGTACCCAGCAGGAGACTGCCCCCGACATCGGCCCAGCCCTGATGTCAGATACCTCATAAAAGGGGCAGTCCCCCAGCATCCCTCAGTTCTTTTCCCGCCATCGACTCGCAGGCATTGGTTCCATGCCATCAGCTGCTGAACAACACCAGAACTTTCTTCAATCAAGATTATATTTTTTCACATCTGCTTCCCTGACCTTTTCCGTCAAAGAACGCCCCTCCAAGTACGCGTGTGGCAAGCATATCCCATTTAAGGACCAACACTTGGCCTGCGTCCAGTGCTTAGGCCCCGATCATGATACTAAGGCCTGCACCATTTGTCAGCACTTCAACAGCTGCATGCCGATCCACCGCCAGAAGGCACTTGAGACCTTCCTTCTTGAGCAAAGATTAAAGGCGATGGAGAGAAGCTTATCCTCCTGAGGGGAATCGTCCCATGAGTCAGCCAAGCATAGAGAGAAGAGGAGGGAGAAAGACAGGGAGTGATCCCTGTCTGTCCGCACTTCGGACTCCTGGGCCAGCTCAGGGTCAGCACACTCTGATAGGTCTCCATCTCAGCCTCCACCAGCTAAGGTACAGATGACTGGTGGCTCAGGTAAATCTTCTTCACTTCAGCCCCTTAAGATCCGGCCTAAGCCTTCCTTTAGCCGACCTTCACGCTCCTTGGGCCGATCTGAGGCTTCAAATTGACCCCATAAGGCGCACTCCAAGTCGGCTGCCCGAGTAGGCCCCAACTCCCTGGACCAGCACCTGAACACTGACCAGATATCGGTCTCCCAACCTCCGTGGGGTATCCCAGATACTGTCCACCAAGTGGACCTCGGAGCTGACGTCCCTTAAACGGGTGTCAGACCCAAGCGGTCATCGGACCAGACACCCGCCGAGTGTCCTAAGGAGTCATCCCCAAGGATGGATGCTCCCCCATCCGTACCAGACGCAGGGCACTCTCAGATGACGATGGCACGGATGTTGGTACACAGCCTGTAACCGATGACCAGACATCAGGAAACAAAGAGGGAAATACCCCTCAAAACCCGAGGTCACCCAAAGATCCGTCAGCGGGCACCTCGGAACCTCAAGGACTGGACTCGGGTCTAGGGCAAATGCCCAGGAAGGACCTGATGCCGGGTCCGTCGTCAGGCCTTAGCACAGAGGAGGTTAAGGAGTTATTATTCTACTGGTGGGAGACCATTAGGAAGGATGTGGTCCCCACAAAACCTCCTGGAGAAAGCCTGCCCCCACCTAGGTCCAAAACCCTGGACAGACCTCCCCCTAAGGAAGACACTCCCCCACCTAGGGGCTAGTCCCGGGAGAAGCCTAACAAGCAGGACAAGCGGAAGCGGTCCCACTCTTACACCCCTTCCTGCTCTTCTAGCACCCACAGGCACAAGAAACCTCACAGGAGGTCAGACTCTTCTTCCTCGGAGGAGTCTCGCCCTGATACCTCCGACACTTCCAGGTCACCTTCGCCTTTCAGTGTCCCTTCACCAGACCCTCGGGATCTTCCAAGATCACCCCCCGATGATCAATCATTCATGGATATAATGAGACATATCCAGCAGAATATGGGCTGGGACACGGAGGACCTGGACCCAGAGAGGCAATGCCTAGTGAGGTATTTGAGGCTGAAAGACCCAAAACCAGTGGGGGTCCCACCGTTGGGGGACACCTTTCAGGACGCCACAAAGACCGCTTGGAAACACCCCTACTCCTCACCCGCAGTCTCCAAGAAGGTGAACCGCCTATATAGGGCTCCTGTAGAGGACCCTTACTTGGGGGAACAACCAGTGGCGGACTCCTTAGTCATCACGGCCACTCGTGATAGATCTGAAAGGCCCCAACATCTCAGCATGCAGCCCACAGACTGTGAGTCAAAACAGCTAGACTCCATGGGGAGAAAGATATATGCTGCAGCAACCTGTTTCATACGGTCACTCAACTACATAAGCCATATGATTCAATTTCAAAATACTTTGTGGGAGCAAGGTCAGGACTTCATAAAGGACATTCCTGATGGAGACAAGAAGGAGAAGCTTTTTCAAACAGGCTCCAACTTGGGGACACAAGTTCTCCGGGCTGCCTATGATTCGGCAGATTCAGCTGCAAGGGGTGCAGCAGCTGGACTCTGCCTCAGAAGGCATTCATGGCTGAGAGTCTCGGGTTTTACACCCGATGTCCAGAAGGGCATTTTAGACATTCTGTTTAATGGATCGGTCCTGTTCGGGGAGGAGTCCGAGAAGGTCATTACCAAATTGCAAGACGCTGGTAAGGCCATTAGGTCTGTACAGGCCATGTACAGACCCAAGCAGAAGCTCTTTCACAAAGGCCAAAACCTCTTCCAGAACAAGCAAGGTCAGCAACCCCGTTCTGGCCAGTAGCCCAGAGGTAACTTTAACTGGAAGGGCCAGCCCTGTTTTCCTGGAGGCCAAGGAGCCAGGAATACAAAAGCTCCCCAGCCCTCCAGGCAAAACCCCTCCACCACCTGACTCATGTCAGACCCCTGCTTCCCCTCTGGATCAAAGGGAAGAGAGGGTCAGGGGTCGTTTTGCGCACCACCTCTCAGGGTGACAAAGAATAACCTCAAATCAATGGGTGCTCCAACTCATTCAAAGAGGGCACTCTATAAAGCATCCTCCACGAAGACTGCCTCTGCACTCCCACTATTTGGGACACCACGCAGCGTTTATGCAACAAGAGATCTCTGCCCTCCTAGACAAGGAGGCCATAGAGGCGGTACTTTGGAATCAGAGAGGAAGGGGATATTATTCCCACTTCTTTCTTGTCCCAAAAAAGACGGGGTCTCTACGCCCAATCCTGGATCTCAGCAACCTCAATGGCTCGGTGGCATACAAACGCTTCGGAATGGTCACCTTGCCAGGTCTCATCCCGATGCTCAGGTCAGATGCTTGGCTAGCCTCATTAGACATGCGAGATGCCTACTTCGATCTCCCAATTGCTCCACTGCACAGGAAGTTCCTGTGGTTCGAGTTTCAGGGATGCCACTACCAGTTTTGGGCCCTCCCGTTTGGCCTCTTATCGGCCCCACGGGTGTTCACCAAATGCCTGGCGGTGGTGGCGGCAGCCCTCAGGAGACAAGGCCACTATGTCTTCCCTTATTTGGATGACTGGCACCTAACAGCCCCATCTCGGGCAGAGTTAAACAGGGCACTGCAGGACACCTATACTCTGTTCAACTCCCTGGGCATCACTATCAACAGGGCAAAGTCATCACTGATACCCTCACAAAGGCTGCAGTTCATCAGCGCGGTATTGGATACCAGCAGGGGCAGAGCCTTTCTACCAGAGGACAGAGCGGAATGCCTCCGGGCACTGATCCAGTAGATCAGTATGAGGAAGCAGGTCCCAGCACGAACCATGCTATGCCTCCTAGGGCACGTGGCGGCTGCCATTGCCACAGTTTCTCTCGCACGTCTTCACATGATCGGGACCCAGTGGACCCTCAGAGTCCAGAGCGATCAGCATCAAGACCATCTGGATCAACTCGTTTCGGTCCCCAATTCAGTCCTCACAGCCCTCAAATGGTGGTTGGTCCCAAAACACTTCTCAGTAGGGGTCCTCTTTTCACCACCTGCCCACAACCTGATCCTCACCACGGATGCATCGGGGTCTGGTTAGGGCACGCACCTGAACGACAAAAGGACACAAGGTCTGTGGTCCCCGTCTGAGGTGCATCTCCACATCAACGTCCCGAAACGAAGGCAGTTCTTTATGCACTCCAGGCATTATGACCCAAAATTCCCCCAGGACACTTATTGATTCAAACGGATAACACATCAGTGGTGTTCTACATCAACAAACAAGGAGGCACTCACTCATACCAGCTTTGCCGGGAGGCCATCAGGATATGGGACTGGGCAGTGCAACACGGCCTCACACTGTCTGCAGTACATGTTCCCGGGGTCTGCAATGGGCTGGCGGATTTCTTGAGCAGGTCTCAATCCAGCGCTCATGAATGGGAACTCCTCCAGTCAGTGGCAGAAACATTATTCGTCAGATGGGGAACACCAGATCTAGACCGCTTCGTGTCCCCATACAACGCAAAACTGCCCAATTTCTGCTCGCTAGATCCAGGGCCTGGTGTTTTCTGGTGACACGTGTTGTCCCTGTCTTGGATGGGCAGGTTTCTCTATGCCTTCCCTCCCTTCCCTTTGATCCAGACGGTCCTGCTCAAGTTGCAGGCCAAAGGGGCGAACATGATTCTGGTGGCACCATTATGGCCCAGACAGATTTGGTTTCCCCTCCTTCATCAGTTGGCATATGACTCCGATTACCCTTCCAATCAGCTCGCACTTGCTTTCCCAGGAAGGAGGGTCTCTGGTTCACCAGAACCTCAAGTCTCTAAACCTGCACGCCTGGCTCCTAAGGACGTAGCCATATTCTGACACAGATTATTGGATGAGGTGGCAGATGTCCTAGTGGCGGCAAGGAAGCCTTCAACCCGGGCGAGCTACGCCATGAAGTGGCGCAGGTTTTGCCTTTGGGCTTCTACCAAGGGCCTAGATCCCCTCCTTTGTTTGGAGAAATTTATCCTGGATTACCTCCTTTCCTTGTCAAAAACAGGGCTTGCGTAATCCTCGATAAAGGTGCACCTCTGTGCTAGTTCAGCTTAACATGCACCGATTGGATGGAAATCACTAGCACAGCTAGAGGTTTCCCATACCTTTCTGTGTGGCATCCTCCACCATAAGCCACCAGTTAAGGAACCGATCCCTCCTTGGAACCTCCTTTTTGTTTTAGAGCAACTGACATTACCTCCCTTTGAACCAGCTACAGATCGCGAGCTGCGTCTTCTCTCTTGGAAGGCGCTATTTTTAGTTGCAGTCACATCAGCTAGGAGGATTTTGGAGTTCCATGCACTGATGTGCAAAGAACCTTATTTAGTTTTTCACAAGGACAGAGTGTCCTTGAGAACAAATCCTGAGTTCGCCCCAAAGTAGTGTCAGAACTCAGCCTCAATCAGGACATAGACTTGCCAGTTTTCTTCCCCAATTATTCAAACAAAGGAGAAGCTCTCCTGCACACCCTAGATGTGCATAGAATTCTCAGATATTATCTGACCAGAACCAATCCTCACCGTCAATCCAATCAGATGTTTGTGTCCTTCACCCACAGAATGCTTGGGGCACCAGTGTGCAAACAGACACTAGTGAAGTGGTTGGTTAACTGCATCATCTTCTGTTATCAGAAGCAGAACAAACTCCTACCTGGACAGGTAAAGGGTCATTCCACCACCACAGTAGCCACTTTGTTTGCTTCACTGCGGAATGTTTCAGCCTCCGCTATTTGCACAGCGGCTACCTAGAGCACAGTGCACATATTCATCAGGCACTATAGCCTGGACATAGCTTCCAGGCGTAGGGGGGGCTTTGGGCTTGCAGTCCTGCAGGGGCTGCTTTCCTGAGAGATTTCCCTCTCTCTCTTTTTCTCACCCTTGAAGAGCCCCCTCCCAAAATAAGGAGTTTTAACCAGTACTGCTTGGAATTCAGTCCTAATGGTGTAACCTGCTGCAAGAGCTGTTTCTCGATGTAAGATAGTACAGTTACATAACAACTACCATAATAGCAGATCTTTGAGAACAGATCTTGCAGCAGATAGTTTCCCTCCCACCTTCCCCTCAGGAGACATACTTCTCTTCATTTAAATTTCAGACGAATTTACTGACATACTAACATACTAAAATGCCAGCAGAATAGGCCTAACGGTCTTTCGAGTCTGCTCGACTGGTCAGCCCCCACCCTGGGTGCTGACCTTGCTGCCCCCCTCGCCTTCTCTGGCTTCTCCCTTCCCAGTTCCGGATATTCTTGCTGCATTGGATTTTGCTTCCAGAACCCTTCCCCTGTACCTGTCCCAGCCCCTCTTGAACCCCTCCACCATCTCTGCCTCCACCAGCCCCCTAGGCAGTGCATTCCATGGCTCCACCACCCTCTCAGTGAATTAGCACCTCCTCCTTTCTCCCCTGAATCTTCCCCCCTCCAGCTTCCACCCATGCCCTCTAGTGGCCCCCCTCCTTCCTTCAAAGCACCCTGACTGTTCCTCCCCTATTTACCCTCTTCATGTACTTGAAGATCTCTATCATGTCCCCCCGGTCCCTTCTCTCTTCCAGTGTGTACATATTTAGCTCTTCGAGCCTCTCCTCATAGGTCCTGTCCCCCAAGCCCCAAATCATTTTGGTTGCCCTCCTCTGGAACCTCTCCAGGAGTTTAATGGCCTCCAAAACTGCACGCAGTACTCAAGGTGTGGCCTCACCAAGCAGTTATACAGAGGGAGCATCACTTCCCTCCTTCTGGAGGTGATCCCCCTAGCGATGCATCCCAGCATCCTGTTGGCCTTGGCTGCTGCCCTCCTACAAGTCTCCGAGTTGTTCATTTTGACATCCACCACCACCCCCAGGTCCCTCTCAGCCATCGAGACATGTAGCATTTCCCCAGGGTGTACACTTGGCCCGGGTTTCTGGCCCCCAGGTGGAGTACCTTGCATTTCCCTGCATTGAACCTCAGCTTCCACTTTCTAGACCATCTTTCCAGAGCCTCCAGGTCCCCCTGTAGGGCCACCCTCCCCTCCTCCGCATCCACCACCGCCCCAGTTTTCAGTCATCCGCAAAGAGAGCTCATCTCACTCTGATTCCTGTCCTTATGTCAGAGACGTAGGTGTTGAACAGGAGGGCCCAAGGACTGATCCCTGTGGGACCCCACTAATGACCCTCTTTGGGATGAGACTATCCTCCAACTACGACCCTCTGGGTCCGTCCTGGAGCCAATTGCCTATCCATCTGATCATCTGGTTCCCCACCCCCATTTCTCCCAGCTTATCCAACAGGCCCACATGAGGAACAGAGTCAAATGCCTTGCTGAAGTCTAGAAAGAGGACGTCCACTGGTCTACCAAGGTCCAAGGCACTCGTCACCCAGTCATAGAACTCCACAAGGTTTGTCTGACACGATTTCCCCAAAACGAATCCATGCTGTCTATCGTCCAGGTACCCTGACTTTTTCATTAGTCTTTCTCTGGAAACGGATCCTCGATCTCCCCTTCATATTTACATCGCTATGCCGGGAGTCTCTGGTGGGAGAACTGAGGGATGGTGGGGGACCTCCCCTTTTATGAGGTATCTGACGTTGGGGCAGGGCCGACATCGGGGGCGGTCCCCCACTGGGTATAGCTAGCTAGAAGTTTTCTGTGAGGTCCTGCAGCCTGCCGGCTTCAGTCCTAATGGTGTAACCTGCTGCAAGAGCTGTTCTCGAAGATCTACTGTTACGATAAGTTCTTACATAACTGTACTTTTAGGATAGTAACCTTACCGGGCTCATCCCCGGGCTTCATCAAGGGGATTGGCTCTGTTCCCTAGATATGCAGGACGCCTACCTCCATATCTTGGTGCTTCCGGCCCACAGGAGGTTTCTGAGGTTTGCCTTTCAGGGAAACCACTGTCAGTTCCAGACCTTGCCCTTCTTCCTTTCCTCTGCGCCGCATGTGTTCACAAAATGCTTTGCGGTGATGGATGCGGTTCTCTGGAGACAGGGCCACCACTTCATCTACCCCTACCTAGATGACTGGCTCCTAGCATCCTCCACCAGAGACAAGTTACTATCCACTCTATTGGACACTTTCTAGATGTTCAGGACTCTGGGAATCACCCCAAACATCCCAAAGGCGTCCCCATAGCCCAGCCAATGATTGCAATTCATCGGGGCCATTTTGGGCACTGTGCAAGGAAAGGCCTTCCTTCCACACAACAGGGCAGTGTGTCTGTGGGCACTGGCTCAGAGGACTTCCTCATCTCATTACATCTCAGCCTGGATGAGGCTTCAACTGCTGGGTCACATGGCCGCCGCCATAGTGACCGCTCCTTTGGCACGCCTCTACATGAGAGTACCCCAGTGGACTCACAGGGTGTAGCGGGATCAAAGAGCAGATGATCTCAACCAGCCCATCTGGATCTCCAGAGCAATGACTCAGACCCTTTCATGTTGGCTGACTCCTTACAACTTGGAGCTGGGAGTCTCCTTCCAGGAAGATCCCTGCAACGGATACTTACCAGAGACACGTTGGGTCTGGGTTGGGGAGCCCATTTCCGGGAGTGAAGAACCCAGGGAACATTGTTCTCATCGGAGCAAGCCCTCCATATCAACATCTTGGAGATGAGAGCAATTCTCTATGCTCTGCAGACGTGCCAGCCTTACCTTTGTCCGGGCCCCCTCCTGATTCAGACGGACAACATGTCTGTCATCTTTTACATCAACAAATAAGGTGGGACTCACTCTTACCCTCGTTGTTGGGAGGCCATGAGAGTGTGGTTCTGGGCCACCGAACAGGGTTTGTTCCTCGCCGCAGTCCATATTCCAGGAGTCCAAAACACCTTGACCAACAGTCTAAGCAGGTCTTGGTCCAGAGTTCTTGAGTGGGAGCTACTTCAGTCAGTAGCAGAGGACCTCTTCAAAAGACGGGGTCGCCCAGAGGTGGACATCTTCACGTCCCTGTACAACACCAAACTGCCCAATTTTTGCTTGCTAGATCCAGGACATGGTGTTTTCTGGCCAGACACATTGTCTCTGTGCTGGACAGGGAGTTTTCTGTATGCCTTTCCTCCTTTTCCTCTCCTCCAAAGAGTCCTGCTCAAACTTCAGGCAGAGGAGGCAGACATGATCCTGATCGATCTTTTCTGGCCTCGTCAGATTTGGTTCCCACTATTGCAGCAGCTGGCAGTGGAACCTCCGGTCCCTCTGCCCCTGACCTTGCACTTGCTGTCACAGGAGCAGGGCACCCTGCTCCATCCGGACCTCCAATCTCTACATCTGCATGCCTGGTTCCTGCAGACATAGCCATAACCCACTTCAGGGTTTCCCCTGGGGTAGCCAAGGCAGCTAGAAAACCATCCACCAGGGCACCTTATGCCATGAAATGGAAGTGCTACAGGTTATGGGCCTCTGCTCATGGCCTAGACCCTTTCACCTGCCCAGTGAATGCTGTCTTGGAATACCTTCTGTCTGTCAGATTCAAGACTCCGCTACTCCTCCATTAAGGTGCACCTTTCTGCGATATCAGCCTATCATGCACCAGTGGAGGGCAATTACATTGCCCAATTGGACCAGTCCTGCACTTTCCTGCGAGGCATGTTACATCGGGTCTGGTAAGATTGCCCGACATGGAAAAGCCGACTGCCAATTTCCCAACTCCATCAGACTGACATCGAAAATACCGACAGCACTATTTTCCCAATCTGAAGAAATCCCGACATGTTCTGCATCTGTGTCCAGCCAAAGGTTTAGCACTGAAAACACATATTCACATAAAGTGTGCCAGGAAATCTACAATATTTGTAGTGCTCTGGTATTTGGTACTTCATTATAAACCCATCAATGGTTAGATGAAATGCCATGTTGCCCTCATCCCTCCTTTAAAACACAAATTTAATAAATCTCATCGCAGGGGAAGGAGACACTAGCTGCTAACTATAGTGCACCAGCCCAAATAGGAGCATAGCCCACCACAAGAGCTCTCAAATCTCCACAAAGTCCTGCTCTGTGCCAAGTGGCCAGAATATCCCAATGGCAAATATGAGGCATCCTATCGTGAGTCAGTGCAGACTGCACTCTGAAAAATCCTGCTTTGCCCCTGCCACCCTCACCCTCAGTCTCAGTCAGATGTTCCCACAGTGGTGCCAAAAGCGTGTAATTAGTCAGTGCATAATGTTCGAGCCAGCCAGCTTAAATCGGAGCAGGACTAGGAGAGGCATCCTATATCAGAGCAGAAAACATTCCAGTGCAAAGCATGACTCAGTCCTGCTCTGGTCCACGATCCCCACCACCATTCCACTCAAATCCTGAATTGGTGCAGGTTGAAAATTTTTAACAGTAGCTGATAAATTGAGCCAGGAGGACTGCACGATTATAAGGAGCATCTCACAAGTCAGCAGTGCCTTTCTCTGGACCATGCTGGCCGCTGTGCCTAAATTAAAACAGCTGTTACCCCATCTGGAGTACTGCATGCAATTCTGGAGACCCCATCTCCGCAAAGACATAGACAGAGTGGAGGCTGTTCAGAGGAGTGCAACCAAAACGGTACAGGATCTGCACCAGAAATCATACAAGGAGAGACTAAAGCAGCTTAATATGCATACCCTTGAGGAACAGAGGGAGTGGGAGGATGTGATAGAAACTTTCAAGTATCTAAAGGGAATTAACAAAGTACAAGAGGGTAGTATCTTTCAGAAGAAGAGATGTGCTAGAACAAGGGGGGACAGCTCAGAGGTAATGTTAGAAAGTATTTTTTCACAGAGGGGGTTGTGGATGCATGGAACAGCCTTCCTGAGGAGGTTGTGGAGTCAGAAACAGTGGGAGAATTCAAGAATGCATGGGACAGGCATAAGGCAATTCTAATGGGGGGTAGGAGGAAGTCAGCTGTTGATTAAATAGAATCTGCAGCTTATCCATCAGGAAGGGAAATGGGCAGACTAGGTGGTCCAAGCGGTCCTTATCTGCCGTCAAATTCTATGTTTATGCTACAGAATATTATTTAAAAAGATAACATGCTGACATAGATGGCACTTTTCTTTGGGTCCTGCTCTGCTGGCTGCAGTGCCAAGATTGCATTTTAATAAACGTCGGGAAAACTGACTAATGGGATTACAGGTGACGGTATTTTTCTTATCGGGCAGTATGCTCAGTCGGGCAGTTGGTGATGGGCTATTTAATGTTGAGCAATTCCTTGTCGGGCAGTAGTACGGATCCCATTACATCTAAAACCTCCCATTAGGGATCCTATTCCCTCTTGGAATCTGCTATTTGTGTCAGCAAAGCTTACTTTGCCTCCCTTTGAACTGGCCACAGATTGCAAGCTTCATTTTCTGCCATGGAAAGCATTATTTTTAGTTGCAGTTATTGTACATCTGCTTGCAGGATTTCCGAGCTTCTAGCTCTGATGTGTAAAGAGCCTTATTTGGTTTTCCACAAATACAAGGGTGTCTTTGCAAACAAATCATAAGTTTCTTCCCAAAACAGTGTCTGGGTTCGCCCCTCAATCAGGACATCCACTTGCCTGTGTATTATCCATAGTATTTCAGTCAGTGGGAGGCCCTTCTACATACTCTGGACGTTCATAGGGTGCTTCATTATTACATTGATCGCACCCGGTCCATTAGAAGATCCGACCATTTGTTCATTTCCTTTGCCCCAAGATCTCTCTGGGCGCCAGTCGCGAAGCAGACACTGTCCAAGTGGCTAGTGAACTGCATGTTACAAAAGTATGACAAACCCTTACTGGGCTTGATTAAGGGTCACTCTACCATGGGGGTTACCGCTTCATTTGCATTCCTTAGCATCGTTTCTGCAGCAGATATGTGCGCTGCTGCTACTTGGAGCTCAGTACATACTTTCGTAAAGCACTACAGCCTGGGCGTTGCCTTGCGGTTGAGAGCTGGCTTTGGCCTAGTAATCCTCCAAGGACTTCTCTCTTGAATGCCCCTGCTGTTTTCAGTTCCACCTCCCGTCTGGCCTGGGTCTATTCTGTACTGCTTGGTACTCCGTGCTAATGGTGTAGCCTGCTGCAAGAGCTCCAACTCGAAGTAAGATAGTACAGTTACATAAGAACTTACCGTAATAGTAGATCTTTCGAGAAGAGCTGTTGCAGCAGGCGCTGCTTTCTTCCTTCCCACTGGTCTTTATCTTACTTTGTTTGGGAACATTCACACCTCCTCGATTCTCTATCTCTTTCTGTATGCTGGGGGTCTCCGGCAGGAGATCTGATATGTGTCGTCAAGGCACAGGTCAGGAAGCATAGGAAAACCAGGAGCAGTTGTAAAATTTGCAACAAGAGTTTTATTATTAATAACAATAAAATAAAACAAATTTAATTGTTCAGAATAACTATTTACAATGGCAGTAGAAACATAGAAAAACAGAGTCCTTCTGAGTTTTTCTTCTCAGTTTCAAATCTCAGTCTCTGTTTCTCTCTCCTTTGCAAACATTGTAGCTCTTTTTTATAAGTCTGTGCAGGAGCTTGTTAAGAAAATAGCATGCTTCTCACACAGTGTTCTTGTAAGTTTCCAGTGTTCTTGTCAGTTTCAGCAGGTGCAGCAAAAAGAACATTGTGACCCAGAACTGACCTCTTGTTTACATCTTCTGCAAAAGGCTTAAAAATTGCATCTCAGGTTAACCCCTTGAGTTCCAAATAGTTTTGCAATAATTTCAACAGCATAACTACATACAGTTTTAGCTTTGCAATCATTTCAACAGTATAACAATATATAGTTTTAAACAAAGGAATCCCAGTATCAATTACATTTCCACAAAATAATTCACATATATTTTTATACCAGCAGATATGCAAGGGGTCAGAAAAGACTGAACAACAAATGAGGGTAGAGAGATAGCGAGAGGCAGAGAATTGCAAGACTATCAGGGTGATCAAGTCCTAGGTCTCACGAGAAAATGTGGCTGCGCAACCAGACAGAGAAGAAACAGAAAAGGAGAGAATAGAACAGATCCTTGCATTTAAACTCTTTCTGCATAACAAATGGGACAGGGCCTTATTCAACCCTGTCACATAGCAAGGCATCTAACCACCGCTGCTCCTGTTGCTGCATCTCTTCTCTGCTGCTCCTGTCGCTGCATCTCTTCTCTCCTTTACTGCTCTTGTTGCTGTATCTCTTCATTTCTCTGTTTCTCCATCTCTTTTTGTTGTCTAGCCCACCATTTGAAAAAGGTAGTCAGGCTTTCAAGTTCAGTCACTGAGTGTTCTTTTTCCATAACTAGTGCTAATACAGTTTCAGTTTGGACTTCTGTCTCTGCTTGTTTGGCTGCCATTCTCCTGGTAACCACTCCTGAGCTTGCTGCTGCAGATTCTATACATTTCTTCTATACTTCCCTGGTACCAGGTCTAGTACCCATGCACAAAACTCCTGGCTTAGAGTATGCACGGCGTAAATCCCACTTAGGCTGACACCATCTGTCATCAAGGCACAGGCCCGGAAGCATAAGAAAACCAGAAGCAGTTGTAAAATTCACAAGTGTTTTATTTTTAATAACAGTAAAATAAAAAAATAAAATTGTTCATAATAACTATTTACAATGGCAGTAGAAACGGAGAAAAACAGTCCTTCTGAGTTTTTCTTCTTAATTTCCAATCTCAGTCTCTGTCTCTCTCCTTCGCAAAACATTGCAGCTCTTTTTTATAAGTCTTCAGGAGCTTGTTAAGAAAATAGCATGCTTCTCACACAGGGCCTTATTCAACCCTGTCATAAGGTGTGGCTGGGAACCGCCCCCTTTATACCATTGGATGACGGAGGCAGGCCGATGTCAGAGTGCAGTCCCTGTTGCTAGCTAGAATTTTTCTGTGGCATCCTAGTGCCTGGCAGCATAGTCCTAATAGTATAGCCTGCTGTAAGAGCTCTTCTTAAGATCTACTGTTACAGTAAGTTATTATATAACTGTACTGTCTCTATCATATCCCCCTTCTCGCTCCTCTCTTCCAGGTGTATATATTGACGTCTTTTTACTCTCTCTCATAGTGCTTCTGATGCAGACCCTGCACCATTTTAGTTTATCTCCCCTTGGGACCACTTCCTCTCTATGTCATTTCTGAGATGTGGTCTTCAGATTTGGACACAGTATTCTAGGTAGGGCCTTACCAGCGATCTGTTCAGAGACAACACTACCTCTCTCTTTCTGCTGGTGATATATCAACTGAAATCAGGTAGATAAATTTGCCCACATTTATTGTAATATAATTCGATAGTAAGTAATTTACGTAGTGAGAATTAAATATACTAACATTTTTAGCATCCAAATAAATTTGAAGAACTAGAATTCCATTCTTTTGCCATGACAGACGTGAAAGAATTTGATTCTGTTGGTTCTGATGCGGTTTGGTTTTTATGAAAGGAACAATCAATGATAATTGCTCAGAGCTTCGAGTACAGTGCAGTGGCTTAGAAACTGAGAGTAAGTTTGCCTGGGAACTAAGCACCGACCCTCTAACTATTTTCCCAGTGGTAGCTATAACTAAATATTTGAAACACTGCTCCGAGTGTAGCCATTGCAAATCACTATATAAAGAGCAGTGAGATGTCATTTTGCCAGAACCCAAGGCAAAGCGACACATGCTATTCATAAGAATAGAAACCCTTTATGCAAGATTCATTAGCCGCCATATAAATTACTAACATACTAATTGCCAGCAGATTAGGCCTTACGGTCTATCGAGTCTGCTCGAACCTCAGATCCCTAGTTGGGTGCCGAGGCCCCCCCCATTGTGTTCCAGAAACCCCATCATCCATCTCCACCTTCGGCCAGGCCATCATCTGATACATCCGCTTCTCTGTCTGTCCCATCCTCTCTTGAAGCCCTCCACAGTGGAGCTCTGAACCAGCTTGTCAGGCAGCGCATTCCAAAGGTCCACCACCCTCTCACTGAAAAACCTCCTCCTCTTCCCCCCCCCACCCTTCCACCTTCCAACTTCAAACCATGCCCTCTGGTGATACTTCCCTGCTTTAGTCTAAAGTTCCCCTCCATGTTTACCCTATTTATTCCCTTGAGGTACTTGAAGACTTCAATCATGTTCCCCGGTCTCTCCTCTCCTCCAGTGAAAACAGGCAGAGCTCCTCAAGTCTGTCCTCATAGGTCAAATCCCTTAGTCCTCGTATCATCTTAGTTTCCCTCCTCTGTACCCTCTCCAGGAGCTGTTTGTTGCTCTTTAAGTGTGGTCTCCAGTACTGTACACAGTACTCTTGGTGTGGTCTAACCAGTCCATTGTACAGCGGCAGAATCACTTCCCTGCTCCTAGAGGTGATCCCCCTTACGATGCATCCCAACATCATGTTTGCCTTGCTAGCCGCTCTCCTGTACTGCTCAGAGTTATTCATACATGCATCCACCATGACCCCTAGGTCTTTTTCCCCTGTTGAGGCCTCCAGCGCCTCCCCTCCCACGGTGTACCTGTGTTTAGGGTTTCCTTGCCCAAGATGTAACACCTTGCACTTGGTGATATTGAAATTTAGTTTCCATGTGTGAGCCCAGCTTTCCAGGGTGTCCACGTCCCCTTGCAGGGCCAACCTCCCCTCTTCCCCCTCAACTACTGCTCCCATCTTGGAGTCATCATCGAAGAGACTCATTTTACACCCTATATCCTCCCTGATGTCTGATATGTATGCATTAAACAGGATCGGACCCAGGAACGAGCCCTGCGGTACCCCACTACTGACCTCTCTAGGGTTCAAGAGCTCCCCACCGACCACTACTTTCTTGGTGCGTCCAGCTAGCCAGTTTTCAATCCATCTGACCATCGAAGGGCCTACTTCCAAGTCCCATCAGTTTCTCCACCAGACCATTTTGGGGGACAGAGTCAAATGCCTTGCTGAAGTCCAAGAATAATACATCCACGGACTTTCCCCTGTCCAGTTCTGATGTTACCCATTCGTAGAACTTCACAAGATTGGTTTGACATGATCTACCTGGCACAAACCCATGTTGCCTGACTATCCAGACCTCCCACCTCCTCCAAGTACACCCCCACTCGTTCCTTTAGTATACTCTCCATTAATTTTTCCACCACCGAAGTCAAACTGATGGGTCTATAGTTGCCTGGTACTTCCCTCGACCCCACCTTTATGGATTGGCACCACATGTGCCTCTCGCCAATCTCTAGGTACCCTCCCTGTCTCAAGCGACATGTTGAAGAGCTCTGCCAGGGGTGCAGCCAGTATGTCTGCCAGTTCCTATAGTACTCTCGGATGAATGCCATTCGGCCTAGGAGATTTATCTTTCTTTAGGGCCTTGAGGGCTAACCACTGATTATGCCCTACTGAAATTGGTAGGGCATAATCAATAAAACAGATGAGTAGCCCAAGAGCAGACAGTTTTCTAGATTCCAAAACTACAATATTTCATCTGGTAAAGTTAAGGCAAGAGAGGTTCACCCAATTAAATGCTTTTGTAAGATCAAGAAGTACTGCCAGAACAGAATCACCAGAATCTAGAGATCTATGTTCATAATTTAGTAAAGATAATAAACCAGACTGGGTCCCAAACTTAGTCCGGAAGCTGTGTTGCTAAGAAGTAAACAAATTATTGGATTCCACATAGTCAGTGACGTAATCAAAAACAACATTGTCCAGTTCCTTCAATAAGAAGGCAAAAGAGACATGGGACAGTAATTAACAACCTTAGAGGGAGGCCCCAGACTTATGTATGGGAACCACAGACACCTGCTTCCAAGTCTACACGGCACCTGTCTTGTACAAAGAGACAAATTAAACAAAGTTCTGACAGGATAAGTTAGCTCAGCCAAAGCAAGAGCAAACAAGGACATATCAATTCTGTCCATACCAGTTAAAGTCATTCGGATGAGACATTAAACCGAGGTTTCATCTGCCTGTTCTGGTGGTAGTTTAGGTGGATGTTAAAGATCTCATGGCACTTATAGAAAAGAATAGGGGAATTTCCCCAGTGCCCTGGCCAAATTTCCCTCATTCACTAAAAATACCACCAACAGCTTAATCTGGTTCAAGGTTAGTTGGCATTCATCTGTATCCCCTTCCCCCGGGTCATGCCTGAAAATAGGCAGAATTTGTCTAGCGCACTTATCCAGTCAACAAAAACTAAATAAATAAAAATATTGCACCTTCATAGGTCTCAAATACTTTAAAGTACATACTTAAAAAATATATTTTTTAAATATTTAAAAAGTAAAATACTTTCAAATATTAAATGGACTTTCCTAGCCATCCTTCCCATACAAAAAGCATTTTGCCAGAATATAACTCCTAAAAATTTTAGTGGGTTTCTTAAAAATTTGCTTGGGGGGGGGGTGTGTGTGTGCAGACTTCTCAGAAACCATATTTTAGAAGCTCTGACTCACTTTTGGCATACATGGGTAAATTGTTGGAGCAAATGATGCAAGCCCAGTCAGAGATCCTGATTGAAATGTTAGCCACTGGGTCACTGTGTGACCACAGACAACTGGGAACTCAGTGTCGAGTGCAGAAGTATGGTATGCAGATCTGAAGAAGAGCTAAATCTGCTCTGGTCTGCTGCATATCCCTCTGTTTTTAAACAGCTCAGACCAAAAACAGGTTTGGGTAGACAGTGCACTAACTAGATTATAAGGCTATGACCGTGCATTATCCTGGGGTAACCATTGTACCCAGATCATTTTTTCTGGATAATGCAGTCTGCCCCATTTATGTGGATAACTTGCACAACTATGATCCTAAATGTGATAGATTTCCTCCATCCGCCTGAACCAAAATACTGCGAATTATGTTTAAAATTAGCAGTCTTGCTGAAGTGATTTTCTACTAACCTGCAAAAAATTACAGTTGGTTTCTATTTACAGTATATTTATTATTAAAGAGCAGTTGAGGCCTCTGGGAAAACTTTAAAAGGCATAATATTTAGACACAATTCAGCTTGTATTTTATGTCTTCTGTAGATTTCCCCTCCCCATAAGGAAATCTGCATGGACAGAGGATCTTTATCTGCTCCTATAGCTCACTCCCTACTTCAGGTCAAAATCCTTGGTTGTGACATCACTGTTGCCATGCAAATAACTGTGATGTAACAAGTAGAATATTATGAGATTAGGTGGGCAGTACACAAGCAATGGGAGTGGATAAACTGTCAAGGAAGAAAGATCCTGTTATTTTGCATATATGAACAGATGACATAGCCAGCAGAAGAAGGCCTTCAAACCCCAGGAATCCCTCACTTAAGTTTAACAACAGCAGTAATTCCCCTGGAATGAGCAGCCCTGCAGCTTTTAGAATTTAAGCAAATTATAGAAATTTCCCTTGCACTCCAAAATCAGATTTATTTCTCCGCCCGAGAGAGCTGTCACCCTGAAGTCTTCCCTTCACTTTTGGCCAGTTTACGGTTTAAATTTCCTATATGTTATAGTGTTTAAGTAGTTTAGTTAACATTCAATGTTCTACTTCAGTTAGAGTGTTATGTATATTATTTTACTATTCTAGGGGTGTGGATATGGTTCACACACTCAGGTAGTTCCACTGGAATACGATGGTTGCTCAGATGTGTTTAAGCCAAGCTCCTCCCACCACTCAGGCAGTTATATCCCCTAACTCTGACCTGTGACGTCAGATCTTTCTTTCTGCTAGAAGAACAGGTCACCTCCTTTGCCCTTTGCTTATCATTTTCTTTGCACCACAGGCGAACTGTTACTTTAGAAGTTTTTGAAGCTACATTTTTTTTTTTTTTTGGCGGTTCTTTCAACTTCATCTCTGGACCAGTGATGGATTGGAAGAAACCGGAGTTCAAATTTTGCTTTTGGTGCCGCCAGAAGATGTCGGTCACTGATCCGCACAACACATGCATGTACTGCCCTAGGTGGGCAACACTATGTGGCCGGGGTGCGACCTTTGCCTTTCAGTGCTTCCTGAGTCCCTTGAGGACAGGACACTCTGGCTCATGCCTGGTCAGCCTTTGGAATGGGAATCGAAGGATCACTTTAAGGGTAGCAAACAGGCCTCAGTGGCTGCCGGATCTGCAGCATAGCTTATGGCCACTGAGGCAGAAGCAGCAGCGGTGGGCATCTCCTTGACCTCGGTGCTGTTCCCACCTGGAACCAGTATCACAGGGACCTTCACAGACCAGTTCCGTGATATGTGCAGGTCCCTCAAGATCATGGGAGAGAGCCCTGCCCACCATGGCTCTCGTTCCAGGACCAAAAACCAAGAAATCTTCTCACCACCATCGCCAGTCATGGGACAGGGAGAGATCGCGGTCCTCCTGGTCACTCATTTTGCCTGACTGCTCAGCGGATGTTGAGCGCCCCTCAGCTGAGAGGCAGGTCTGGCCAGTTGAAAGGTCCTCCTACCTGCCACTGAAGCAAACAACCTCAACTTCAGTCAACCAACCTGTCGTTATTTTTCTCAACCTGGTCAATCCATTGTCAGACGAGGCCAAGAAATCTGCCTTACAGACTCTGGTGCTGCCGGTCCTCACCCAGGAGGACGTGGATTGATTGGTGACCCCGGTCAACCCTGATCGGGACAAGCCTCCAATCAAGGTTGGGTCTTTGATGCCCGTGTTGCTGAATGTGGGCCTGCATGTTGTTTACAGTCAACATCGTGAAAACCCTGCTTGCTGTTGACTGGGTAGTTAGCAGCCGAGGTTGCAGTCAAGCCGTGCTATTGATCCTGCATGGCCAGGAGGCACTGCCATCGACCCTGCTCATTCTCCTCATCCTCAGGTGAGGAGAGGCACCAGCGGACAATGCGTCGGTACTACGAGGAGTTCCTCTGGCAGCAGTGGGGCTTTGTGGGGTAGGGGTAGGGCTCTACCCCAATGATCTGTGGTCCCCTGGCAGCTTCCAGTGGTTCCCCCAACAGCTGAGGTTCCATAGGTGCTTCCCACACTTGCTTCTTCGCTGATCATAGTGGAGCCACCACCCCGACAACCACCAGTCGATGCTTCAACTAAGGAAGCTGGCCATTCAGCTTCCAGTTCACCAGACCAGTTGTGAGGATTACTACTGGGGACAGGTCTTGGGAGGTCCGTGGTGAAATACTGCTGAGGGCTGTCTTAGAGGAGTCATCGGATGACTCGGACTAAGAATCCATGGCCTCCTCTGGGGCTCTGCTCTTTGACTGTGGCTTGGTCAAGGAGCCTTCCACCAGCCAAGGGTTTGTCTGCTTTGGTGTGCTGCTCCACCTGATTGTGGAGTCCACATCCATCCCATTGGAGCCAGTCCAGAAAAGGACAAAGTGCCCTCGTACAGGCTTTTTGGACTAGTATGAATCCCCAGGGGTTGCCTTCCTGGTGGCTGAGGTCATCTTGGGACTGGCCCTGGAGCTTTGGCAGCATCCAGCATCCTGCCCAGCACCCTCACCCCACATGGTCCTCAAGTACACAGTCCCTATGGACTCCCTTTTTGGATTTTCCTACCACCCTTCAGCTGAAGGTCTGGCTACAGATTTGGTGTTTGTAAATCAGGACAGCAGGGGAACATGGACAAGCCTCTGGACAAGGAGTCTCGTAAGATTGACCATGCCACAATAAAATGTATGCTGCGGTTACCGAGTCTCCAGCAGGCTAGCTGTGCTGTCATAATGGGAAATTATAGCATTCCATGATGGGAATGTTCGATATCCTCCTCTACCTCCATTCAGAACAGCAGGTGGCAGTGGAGCTCATCAGAGACCATTGTTAATTGCTGTCCAAACACCAGCTCCAGACAGCCTTAGGCATAGTGACTCTTAAGCCCATGCAGTGGCCATGGCTGTCTCCATGCATTGCAGAGCTTGGCTGTGCTTCTCCACCTTCATGGGGGACACCTAACAGAGGCTGATGGATGTTTCCTTTCTGGGCACTGAACTCTTTGGCCCTGGAGTGGAAGCGCATCTACAAGGATCAAGAAGTCCAGTGCCATCACAGAAGGATCCGAAGCAGAAGCCTAAGAAGCCAGCCTTTCGGTACATGTCCTTCCAGTCATAGCCTCCCCTGAGGCAGCCTCAGCAGGAGCAGTACAGGCCTAGTGTCCTAAGAAGTTGAGGGATCAAGGTCCAAAAAAGGGTGGGGCAGGGGTACTGGTGTTCCTCCAGCAGCAGCTGCTGATGGTCCCACAAAAGCTACTCAGTGATGGGTTGGGGGTTGTCATCCATCCACCTGTCCTGTCCCTGACTGCTATCCCTGTCAGAGGCCGACTGCATCTCTCCTTGCCATGCTGGTCCACTATCACAGCAGACAAGTGGGTGTTGGATATAGTGGGCAGAGGACTGTCTCTCGATTTTGAGGCTGTCCCACCCTACCATCTCCACACGCCTTCAGAGTCTGTGGTGTCTCAGGACATGCTGTCTGTCTTCAAGGGAGGACATTGCTCAGCTTCTTGTGAAAGGAGCTATAGCCCATGTCCCTGACACCCTGACCAGTCAAGGTTACATGTTCAGGTACTTTCTGGTCCAGAAATGGATGGGGAGCTGGCACTCCATACTGGATCTTCATGAGTTCAACCAGTATGGGTGGAAGCGCAAGGTCAGGATGGTCACTCTGAGGCAGATTATACCATCCCTGGAGCAGAACATGTGGTTTTGCTCCCTGGACCTCCAGAATGCATTATTTCACATTCCTGTGTGTAGGTCCCACCACCAGTGCCTCTGGTTCTGAGTGGAAGGGGTACTGTACCAGCTCCAGGTCATGCCGCTCCACCGTTCCTCAGCTCCAAGAGTCTTCAGCAAGTGCATGGCAGTGGTGACACCCCACCTGTCGTACCTAGGAGTCAGAGTGTAACCCTACCTGGATGACCGGCCAATAGCTGGTTCATCCTGAGATGCCATGGTGAGATCCACATACCTGGCACTCCAGATCTGCCAAGATTTGAACCTGTTGGGCAACCTGGATAAGTTCAGATTGGTACCGAAGCAGGTCATAAGTTCATCTTGGCAGAACGAAAAATCTTTCTTTGAGATACAGCTCATGCATCAGGTTACACCATTAGGACTGAAGCCATCAGGTGACAGGACCCCACGGAAAACTTCTAGCTAGCTACATATAGCAGGGAACCGCCCCCTGACGGCCCCACCCCTGACGTTCCTTACATCATAAAAAGGGCGGTCTCCCAGCATCCTTCAGTTCTTTTCCCGCTGTTGACTCACAAGCATCGGCTCCACGAACGCTTTCAGCAACTGATCAATGCCATCACTTAGGTGGTACTTTTATTATTTTTGACAAGTTCGCTAATTTTTCCAATTATCTCTTTCTGTATGTCATCTTCCCCAGTGTCCTCTGTAAAAAAGCACTCATCCAAGTGTGCCTGCAACAAACAGATTCCGTTTAAGGACAGCCATGTGGCCTGTATGCCGTGCCTGGGCCCAGAGCATGACACAAAGGCCTGTCCTATTTGTCAGAATTTCAACAGCAGAATGTGGATCTGCCACCAAAAAGTATTGGAGACTTTCCTTCTTGAATAAAAATTAGCAGCAATGCAGAAGAGTACCTCCTCAAGGGAAGGCTCCTCCCATAAGTCAGGGAAACACAAGGAAAAAAGGAGGGAAAGGGAGAAAGAGCACTCCCCACCCAAGTCCCGTACATCTGACTCCAGGGGGAGCTTGGACTAGGCCAGCTGCTCAACCAGATCTCCATCTCGGTCTAAGGCCCAAAAACCTCCAGCCAAGGTCCAGACATCAGGTGGCTCCGGTTTGGGAACCACTCTCCAGCCCCTGAAGATCCAGACCCAGGTTCACTCCACCAGCTGGTCTTCGGGCACTGCAAGTCGGTCTTCCTCTACAGACTGCCCAGTCAAAGCACCCTCCAAGTCAGCCTCAGCTATGGGCTCCGACTCCCTGGACTGGTGCCGGGGCTCCAACCAGTCAGGGTAGGCCTCTCAAGCACCCAGAAGCCTTGCATCCTTGGGGACGTCGGCTAAATGGACCACAGACCAGACATCCATTAAGAGGACCATGGATCCTAAACAGACCTCAGACCATACGTCCATTAAGAGGTCCCCGGACCAACTGCCACCGGCCGAGGTCACCATCCAATGGGACGACAACACCCCCACCATACCAGAGGTCGGTACGTCCCGACAGGTGTACAACAAACATACCGACACCAGGGTCGGATGTCTGAGCAATGACCCAATGTCGGTCGGTCTAGAGGATGCAGACCTTATACATGAACCGACAACACCCGAAGACCAGATGACTGGTACTTCGGATCACAGACTGAACTACACAGGAAATGATCAGATGTTTCAGCCGGTGACGGGCCAGACCTCGGGTCTGCGGATCTCTGAGGTTAAAGATTTATTCGCTTATTGGTGGGAGACAATCTGGAAGGATGTAGTCCTCACTAAGGCGCCTCTGGCAAACCTGCCTCCACCACGGGCTTCTAGCCCTCCGCATAAGGAGAAAAGCCCCGTCAGTCCTTCTCCTAAGAAAAAAAGCCCTACCCCACATAAAGGGTGTTCTAAAGAAAGGAAGCGGTTGAGGTCTCCTTCCAAGACCCCGTGCTGCTTACCAAGTGTGCACAAGAAAAAGAAGCACCATAGGAGGTCAGATTCCTCCTCAGAAGAAGAATCATATTCTTCATCAGACTCTTCTTCCAGCTCCGGCTCCCCCTTTTGCATTCCTTCCCCAGATCCAAAGGATTTGCCAAGGTCTCCCCCAGATGACCCTACTTTCATGGCTATAATGCAACATATCCCAGACAATATGGGATGGGACACAGAGGATTTGGATCCAGAACAATGCCATCTCGCAAAATATCTGCACCAAAAGGATCCCAAACCAGTGGTGGTCCCACCATTGGTTGATACATTCCAGGACGTGACCAAGGCTGCTTGGAAGCACCCTTATACCTTTTCTACAGTCCCCAAAAAGGCTGACCGCCTATACAGGGCCCCACTGGAAGACCTTCATCTGGGAGAACAACACATGGCAGATTCAATGGTCATCATCACCACCACACGACAGGTCCCAAAGGCCAAAGCACTTGAACACTCAGCCTCCGGACCAAGAATTGAAACAGCTTTATTTCTTGGGAAGGAAAATGTACGTATCTGCTACATGTTCTGTCCACTCACTGAATTTTTTAAACCACATGGTCCAATTTCAGAATGCCCTGTGGGAGCAAGGGTTGGACATGGTCAGGTACCTACCAGATGGAGACCAAAAAGAAGAGCTGGTCAAGCTCTTGCAGACAGGTTCTGACGTGGGCACATAGGTACTTAGAGCAGCCTATGATTTTGTGAATTCCACGCCAGAAGTGCAGCAGCAAGTGTATGCCTTAGAAGATACTCCTGGCAGAGGGTCTCAGGCTTCACACCAGATGTCCAGACAGGTATCCTAGACGTTCCCTTTAAGGGTTCTGTCCTTTTTGGAGAGGATTCCAAATGGATCATAACAAAACTACAAGACGCTGGCAAAGTGGCCCGTTCCGTACAGGCAACGTACAAACCGAAATCATTTCGGAGACAACAGCACTGTTTTCATTGAAAACAGGGGCAGCAGTCTAGGTTTGGACAGCAGCAGAGAGGTGACTTTGCCCACAAAGGCCGCTCTTGAGCAGCAGGAGGCGCAGGAGTGAGGAATGTGAAACCCTCCCATGCAAACCTCCCTTCCCCCTCCACAGCCTGACTTGCCGCAGAGCCCTCCTCTCCCACCTGCTCAGGTGGAAGAGGCAGTCGGGGGTCACTTCTCAAAGCATCTAGAAGGGTGGCAGCGAATTATTCCGACCAGTGGGTTCTTCAGTTGGTTCAAAGAGGCCACTCTGTCGAGTTCACCAAGCAACCACTGTCCTGGCCACCCCTTCTTTCACAGTATTCCAACCAACACACTACACTGATACAAGAGGAGATCCAGGCCCTTCTAGCAAAAGAGGCCATAGAACAGGTCCCATGGATTCAAAAAGGGAAAGGGTACTGTTCCCATTTTTTCCTAGTACCCCAAAAGACAGGGGACTTACGCCCCATCCTGGACCTCAGCGATTTCAACACCTTGGTGGTGTACAAACACTTCAGGATGGTCGCCTTGCCAGGATTGATCCCGATGCTACACCCGAATGCTTGGCTCGCATTGCTGGACATGCAAGATGCCTGTCTCCACATTCTGATTGCAAAATACCACAGGAGGTTTCTGCGGTTTGAATTCTGGGGACAACATTACCAATTCCAGGCACTGCCTTTTGGTCTGTCATCGGCACCAAGAGTCTCCACCAGATGCCTGGCTGTGGAAGCCATGGCCCTCAGGAGGATGAGCCATTATGTTTTCCCTTATCTGGATGACTGGCTTCTCACGACCTCATCCAGGATGGGGCTAAACCAGACACTACAAGACACCTTTTCGATATTCGATGCAGTGGGTGTCACTGTCAACCTGCCAAAATCGGTTCTCACGCCATGCCAAAAGCTGCAGCTCATTGGCACAGTCCTGGACACGACCAGAGGAAAGGCCTTCTTGTCAGAGGACAGGGCAGATCACCTAAGAGGTCTAACCAGACATATCCTGGGGCAGAAATAGGTCACAGCATGGACCATGCTGAATCTTTTATGCCACATGGCAGCTGCCATAGCCACAGTTCCCCTGTTATGTCTCCAGCTGAGAACCATTCAGTGGACGCTCCGAATCCAGTGGAACCAATGCCAGGACGACCTCGATCAGCTGGTGTCGGTCCCCACTTCAATTCACTGAGTGCTCCAATGGTGGCTAGTCCAAGAGCATCTCGCCGCAGGAGTCTCCTTCTTATCAAACACGCCTTCACAGATCTTGACTATAGATGTGTCAGGATCGGGTTGGGGTGCCCATCTTGGTGACAAAAGGACACAGGGATTATGGCCCGGCACAGAAGGAGCCCTTCACATAAATGTCCTAGAGATGAGGGTAGTCCTCTACATCCTACAGGCTTTGCAGACAGACCTACTCCCAGGACATCTACTGATTCAAACAGACAATATGTCAGTAGTGTTCTACATCAACAAGCAAGCAAGGAGGCACCCATTCATACCAACTCTGTCGGGAGGCGATGAGAGTATGGTATTGGGCAATAGAACACAGTATCACTCTGTCTGCAGTTCATGTTCCAAGGCTACAGAACACGCTGGCGGATCTGCTCAGCCAGATCCGGTGCACACGAATGGGAACTTCTGCAACAAGTAGCAGAAACTCTGTTCTCAATTTGGGGAACCTCAGAACTAGATCTCTTCGCCTCCCCATACAACGCAAAACTGCCCAATTTCTGCTCGCTAGATCCAGGGCCTGGTGTTTTCTGGCAAGATGCATTGTCCCTCTCCTGGACAGGCAGATTCCTTTATGCCTTTCCCCCCTTCCCACTGATTCAGAGAGTTCTACTCAAACTGCAAGCGGAAGGAGTAGACATGATTCTGGTGGCACCATATTGACACAGACAAATGTGGTTTCCTTTACACCAACATCTAGCAAGCGATCCACATTTCCTCTACCTCTCAGCTCGCACTTACTGCTGCAGGAAAATGGATCGCTGGTCTACCTGAACTTGCACACCTGGCTCCTGAGGACTTAGCTATTTCTGACCATGGAGTCTCAGACAGAGTGGCTAATATCCTCATGGCAGCGAGGAAACCCTCTACTAGAGCCACATATGCAATGAAATGGCGCAGGTTTACCCTTTGGTCCTCAGCCCATGACCTGAGCCCCTTAACTTTCCTGGTGAACTTGATAATAGAGTACATTCTTTCCCTGTCAGATGCAGGGCTAAATTACTCCTCAATGAAGGGGCATCTTTCAGCATTATCTGCATACCATGCACCTTTTGGAGACAAATCTTTGGCCCAACTGGACCTGTCACGCACCTTTCTGCGTGGCATCTTCCACCTGAAACCACCCATTAGGGACCAGATCCCTCCTTGGGATGTTCTTTTCATTTTGGAACAGCTCACACTACCCCCTTTTGAACCAGCTGCGGATTGCGAGCTACGCCGTCCCTCTTGGAAGACATTATTTTTAGTTGCAGTTACTTCTGCCAGAAGGATTTCAGAGCTCCAGGCACTTATGTGCAAAGAGCCGTACTTGTTTTTTCATAAGGACAGAGTGTCCTTAAGAACTAATCCTAAGTTTTTACTTAGGGTAGTGTCAGAGCTTACTCTCAACCAAGAGATTAACCTTCCTGTTTATTACCCAGAATATTCCAACAGAGGAGAGGCTCTCCTGCACACCTTATATGTACACAGAATACTCAGATACTATCTGACTAGAACCAAACAGAACAGAAAGTCAGATCAGTTGTTTGTTTCATTTGCCACCAGGATGTTAGGGGCACCTGTGTCCAAACAGACACTTTCAAAATGGATGGTAAACTGCATTGTTTTATGTTATCAGAAGCAGAACAGTCCTCACCAGGACAGGTAAAGGTTCATTCCACCAGGGGGATAGCAGCCTTATTCACCTCCCTGAGGAATGTTTTGGCTTCAGACATCTGTGCAGCAGCTGCTTGGGAGTACTGTGCACACATTCATCAGACACTACAGTCTGGACATTACCTCCAGGCGCAGAGCTGGCTTTGGCCTTGCTGTCTTGCAGGAGCTTCTTTTATGAGGGGTTCCTTTTCACCCTTCTCCAGTCCTCCTCCCATTTTTAGGGGCTACCGCACACTGCTTGGAACTCAGTCCTAGTGGTGTAACCTGCTGCAAGAGCTGTATCTCAAAGTAAGATAGTTCAGTTTCATAAGAATTTACCGTAACAGTAGATCTTTGAAAACAGCTCTTGCAGCAGGTACTTTCCTACCCACCTTCCTCTGAGGAGGTCATCTATAGTTGCATTGACAACATTTATTGGTCTTCACTTGGAAGCGAATCCTCAGTCTCCCTTCAGAATCAATATCACTGTGCTGGAGTCTCCGGCAAGAGAACTGAGGGATGCTGGAGGACCGCTCATTTTATGATGTAAGGGATGTCGGGGTGGGGCTGTCAGGAGGCAGTCCCCCGCTATATGTAGCTAGCTAGAAGTTTTGTGTGGGGTCCTGCCACCTGATGGCTTCAGTCCTGATGGTGTAACCTGCTGCAAGAGCTGTTCTTGAAGATCTACTGTTACAGTAAGTTCTTATGTAACTGTACTTTCCTGCAGGCCAAGGCCTGGCTTCCGGTAGACCAGGCACAGGCTGTTACCTAATTTGCCCTTTCAGTTCAGGTTGGGCTCATCTGCCCAGCCCTGGATTTCCTATGGCTGCTGGCTTACATGGCATCTTGCCCCAGTGTGGTCCACTGGGCCTGCTGGTGGATGTGCCACCTTCAGTGGGAGCTGGGCCATCAGTGGTCCCAGCGCCTAGGCCACTTGGACCAGCCAGTCACAATCACCCAGCCGATGCAGGACACCATCCAGTGGTGGCTGGTCCCAGAAAATTTGGACGAAGGAATCCTGTTTGTCTGCCCAGACCCGACCATCACACTGACGAGAGATGCATCTCTGATAGGGTGGGGAGCACACCTGGGAGACCACACAGCCCAGGGTTCTCGTCATCCAGGGAGTCCTATCATGACATAAACCTGCTGGAGCTCTGTGCAGTGCTCTTGGCTCTGACAGAATTTGCTCCGCTAGTCAGGGGTCAGGATGTTCAAGTCCAGACCGACAATATCATGACCATGTCTTTTCTGAACAGACAATGCAGTAGACTTTCCCTTCCCTTGAATCAGGAGGCACTCTGCATCTGGACCCTCATGTGCAGCCTGGGTACTGATGTTCTAGCGATTCATGTCACGGTGTAAAATAGTCAGCTCGCAAACGCTCTCAGCCGGTTGGGAGCGACATTGCATGAGTGGTCTCTGAATCGGGAGGTGGTGAACCACCTGCTTTCCCTGTGGGGCTCACCATCAGTGGACCTGTTTGTCTCCTGGGAGAACACCAAACTGAGGCTGTTTTCTACAGTCCAGGACACTGATGAGGGTTGCCTTCGTGAGGCCGTGGACCCTGGGCCTCACGTATGCCTTTCCGCCCTTCCCCTTGATCTACAGGGTACTGCTCAAGGTCAGGAAAGCCAAGGCACTGATGATCCTAATAGCTACAGACTGGGCAAGGCAGTTCTGGTACCCAGATCTCTTCAGACCCAGCAGCTGGTATCCACAGTGACTGCCTCTCTGCCAGATCTGCTGACCAGATTTTGTGAGATGGTCCTGCACCAGACCTTCAGTCCCTGCACCTCATAGCCTGGTTTCTGAGCGGCTAGAGTTGCAGACCATGGGTCTTTCTGAGGATGTCCTCCAACTCATGGAAGCTTCCAGAAAGTAGTTGACTCGTAGATGCTATGTTTTAAAATGGGAGAGATTTTCCATTTGGTGCCAGGGCCAGGAGCTTGATCCCCTTTCCTACCCTGTGGCTAGCATTCTGCACTGCTTCTAGTCCCTTTCCCAGCTGGGACTGTGAGTGACAACACTTAATGTGCACATGGCAGCCATCTCTGCTTATCGGGTCTGGGCTAGTATGCCGACACTGTCCCAGAAGAAGGTGGTCCTGTGCTTTTTCAGTGGCTTTGATCACTTGTCCCCTCAGGTGTGTGATCCACCTCCACTGTGGGACCTACTGCTGGTCCTGGCTATACTCATGGGCAATATTAATCTTAGAATCCAGCACTACCCTCCACCAAACAAGGCCACAGACACATAATAAATGTCTTGAATAAATGCAGTTTAATAATATAGCAGTCAAAAACAAATAATGCAAACCTCAATCATGCTCATAGCACAGGCTAGCAGTAGCTTCTTCTCCTCCTCCTGTAGAGGCTACTACGAAACCGGTAGAGGTCGGTGGGGCTCTGCCTAGATCTCCCAGCCTGTGCTGTCAGCATTATTGAGGTTTGCATCATTTGTTTTGACTGCTATATTATTAAACTGCATTTATTCAAGACATTTATTATGTGTCTGTGGCCTTGTTTGGTGGTGGGTAGTGCTGGATTCTGAGATTAATACAGTGTGTTGTTCCTGGAGCACACCCTGCTGTGGGGCGGCTGCTTACAGAGTGCTATACTCATGGGCAAGCCATTGGAGCCGATGCACAGGTGTGAATTATCAGACCTGTCATGGAAGACAACCTTCCTGGTGGCCACTATGGCTGCTAGAAGGATTGTGGAGCTGTAGGCACTCTCAGTGGGCCCTCCCTATTTAGTCTTCCAAAGGGGCAAAGTCGTCATTCACCCCAACCCGATGTTCTTCCCGATATTGGTATCAGAGTTTAACCTTAACCAGGTGATTAGCTTACTGGTATACTTTACCAACTCCTCTTTGGAGGCCGGCTGCAGGCTCCATACCCTGGACCTGTAAAGAACGCTTTCCTATTGTGTTGAGCGTACTGCTGGAATTCGGGGACAGGCTCACCAGCTGTTTGTCACCTGTGCTGAAGCTGTGCCCGGCAGACCAGCAGCAAAGCAGAGAATCGCAAGGTGGATCACATCTGGCATCGACTTCTGCTGTAGGATGGCTAGTTGGGGGCCTCCCATTGGGATTACAACTCATTCCACCAGACATGCCACTTCCTCAGTGACTGCCTCCAGGGATCAAGGACTGCTACCTAGTGGTCAGCACACAACTTAATTTCCCACTACTGCATCGACCTCGAGTCATGCTGAGATGCATGTTTTAGGTCTTCAGTACTTCAGTCTTTGTTCCCCAAGTAGGGTGTGCTCCTTGCCTCCCTCCTCCTGGAGAACTGCAAGGAGTCTGCCAGAGTGTGGATAAGTGAACCATATCCATGCCCTAGAAAAATAGGTTACTCACCTGTAACTGTAGATCTCACTTCCAGATAGAGCTCTTGCAGCAGACACTAACCATCAGGACTATGCCACCAGGCAGTAGAACCTCACGGAAAAAATTCTCACTAGTAGTCCAAGACAGGGAACCGACCCCTTATGTCGGCCCTGCCCCCCCCGACGTTGTCATTGGTATAAAGGGGTGGTCCCCTGGCACCACCTCAGTTTTTCTCCTGCCGTCAACCCGTGCATCTCGGCTCCACAGACACCTCCTGCTAACAGTCAACTGCCATTTTTTGCATTTCACGCAGTTACCATTTTTTTCAAGTTAATCGACTTCGTCGTGTGTGTCTACCCAGCCAACTTCATCTACAGAGCGGTGGAAACTGAACTGCACATGCAGCAAGCAAATCCTGGCAAAAGACAGCCATTTGGCCTGTCTTCTGTGCCTGGTCCTCGACCAAAAGACAGATGCCTGCCCACATTGCCTCAGCTTCAACAGGAGGACTTGCATCCATCAACTGAAGACCTTCAAAGCCTTCCTTCTAGAACATCAAGTGGCCACCATGTAGAAGACCCATTCGGGGCACAGCTCATCATCTTCTTCAGCCAGGAACACCTCCCCTAGAGAGAAGAAATCTAGCAAGAAACACCATCACCGAGACAAGGACAGGTCCAGGTCAGAATCCCAATTCTGGTCTCCGTACAAGGCTTCCAAGAATTCCACCTCTGGTGAGAGATTGGACTCAGCCCTTCTGGTTTCCCTTGCTCTTCCCGGGTTACCATTGATGAAGCATCCCACCTCTACCCAGATATCTGGCGAGGGGTCTTCCAGGCTAGGGCCTTCTAAGGCCTCCACTTCCTGGCTGTCAGGTCCCACAAGCACTTGAATGGGTCTCAACCAGAAGGATCTGCCCACACTTCATCAGGCAGCAGGTCAGAGCCTGCCATCCGCAAGGCTGTTCCCTCAGGGTCATCGAACAAGACAACAGGGTCTGACGACGCCAAGAGACATCAGGTATATGAGTGACAGAGGAATCCACGCTCACCTTCTAAACCGTTGTCAGCCGGGGCTCTGGACCGACAACAGACCACAACACCCTCTAACTCCACCTCTATATAGCCGGACCAGACGACATCCTCTAAGCCGTCGCCTGACCCGCAGGGATCTAAAAAGTCTTCATCCATGGAGTGGACAACAGAGGACCTGACATCAGGCTGTACGGAGTCCAAAGACATGGTGCCACACACTCCGTTGCCACCTCCCCCTTGGGAACCTGACGACCTGATGTCAGCGCACCCGATGCTGGAGGACGAGACACCGTCAGACCTGACGCACAAGGCAGCGACACCATCAGGCCTGATGACGGGGGGCACTTAACTGAAGGGCCTGACACCAGGCCCCTCGGTCGCTCCCTACCCTGACGCCAGACCCACTGACAACCTCCATGGTACCTCTGGCTGAGGTCAGTGCTCTGTTTACCAGTTGGTGGAATACTGTCAAAGCAGGGGCTGAAAAATCCCCAAGTCCAAGGTCCGGGATGCTCCAAAAGCAAAGCAGGACTTTCACTTTTCAGTCTATGTAAGTCCGATGGACTTACTGAGCAAAGCTACCTGTTTAAGTGTATGTGCAACTTGTGTGTATTATTTTTTTTATTTTATTTTTTTTAGGCAGCCTGTCTGACTTCTTTCCCCCTGCCGCCTGGAGCTGCTACGTGTTTTGCTTGTTTTTTATTTTCTTAGCGAGTACACTCCCAAGTTAACAGTCTCCCGGCAGAGATCTAGAAAAGAAAGACGCTTCCTGTCTCTTTGACGATTAGCACACGCTGCGTGCATTACGTGTAGCGCGCGGGGGTCTGCCAGGCTGTTAACTTCGTGAAAGAAATGCAAGCACCCAGCTCTCGAAAGTGTGCACTACGGTCTGGACTTCGTGCTGCAGAATCAGAAACTCCAGTGCAGCCAGCAGTGTAATGTGGATCACATGGTGAGTAATCCCTTTAGAAACATTCACCAGGTGATACCTGTTCAGCCACTGCACACGTTCTTTCTGGGTTTGGCGCTCTGACTCTCATTCATACCCTTACTAATGGGAGAAGGGCATGTTGAGAGCTGCGCTAGAAAAACCGTGTGCAAACTTGACTCGATCATTTTAACAATGGCTGTATAACGCATTTAAGCAGGTATGCAAATGTTAGGGGACTAAAATAGTTAGGGGGACACACTCAAAATGGGGGGGCAGACAGTAGTGCTACCGCTCCTGACTCAAGTTCAATGTGAGTTCTGGGGGCTGGGGTGGGGGAGAGATTCAGCATTCCATAGGACCTCTTCTCCTTAATGGGTGATTTAGATTAAAAAAAGCAGGATTTAGGTATTAACAGTGGTGTGCTTAAAAGAAATGGGAGACTAAGGCTTCTGAGTTTAAAAAAAAAAATTACATGCTTAAAACAGCAGTGCAAGGATTGTATTGGAGTGGACCCAGAAACCCTGTGTGTTCTCCCACTGCTGCAGCTATTTTAATATAAAAAGGACTTACAACTAGCCAGGGATAGTAATACTTAAGGGGGGGTTCACTGATCCCTGCTGGACAGGACTGTGAAACTGAATTTAGAGCCAAGCATGTCTATTTTGAATCCAGACTGTGAGCTGCAAATTATTTGGCTTACAGAGGGGTACCTGTTGCATCCTGTGTGACATGAGAAAAAAGTGATCTGCTTTGGTAAAAAATGTAGGCGAAAAAAATGTGACTTATCAATGCCTGCCACGTACTTATGGACTGAAAGTAACATAGGTCCTGGACTTACAGCCTCCCAAAAAATTTTTCAACCCCTGCAAAGGGGATCTGTTGCCCAGACCACCGGAGCCGAACCCCACACCAGCTCCGCCTAGGCAACCTACCCCCCTCCTCGCAGAATGCCTTCGCCACCATTGACACCAGCCCGCCTGACCCCAGGTGGCACAGGATAGGGCCCCACTACCGACGGAGGCACAGTCGCCACCCGTCATCCGATCCTCCTGTAGATGCTGGAGTCGCTCTAGCGGACGCCGGTCCACATCTTCAGAGGAGTCCAGCAGAGATTCCTCCTCTTATGGCTTTTTAGAGGACGACTTGTCTCTTCCATCTTCTGATCCGAGGAAGGATTTCTCAAGGTCTCCTCTGGACGATCCCACTTCCCTAGATGTGATGAGGCACACAATTCCTTAACCAGTGAGAAACAGAGGATTTAGACCCCAAGATAAACCATCTGGCGAAATTCTTAGGGGGGCCAGTGACCCAAAACCTCTGGTCATCCCACCATTAGTGGACCCCTTCCAGGATGTTACAAAACTAGCTTGGAAGCACCCTTTCACAACCCCAGCAGTCCCTAAGAAAGCTGATCGCTTATATAGGACCCCTATGGAAAAACCACATTTGAGCGATCGACCGAAAGCAGACTGTATGGTTCTTACAGCTGCACATAGAAGGACTCAGCAGCCAAAGCATACGAGCTCCCAACCACCAGATAAGGAGTCTAAAAAGATGGACCAATTCGGCCGTAAGGTCTACTCATTGACCACTTGTATGGTCCAGTCACTAAATTTTCTGGCACATCTCGTTTGCAGAGAGAGGCCATGAGAATCTGATACTGGGCAGAGGAGCACAGTCAGGAACTAATAGCGGTTCATGTTCCAGGAGTACAAAACACCTTGGTCAACAGCCTAAGCTACTCTTGGTCTCAGGCTCATGAGTGGAAGCTACTACAGGACATAGTAGATGACTTATTCGAAAGAAGGGACTTCCAGAACTCTACCTCTTTGCGTCCCAGCTCAATGCTAAACTGCCCAGTTTCTGCTCCCTAGATCCAGGGCCTGGTGTTTTATAGCGAGACACGTTGTCCCTCTTTTGAACAGGGAGGTTTCTTTATGCCTTCCCTCCTCCCTTCCCACTACTTCAACAGGTACTGCTGAAGCTGCAAGCGGAATGAGCAGGCATGATTCTGATAGCACCATTCTGGCCTTGGCAGATTTGATTCCCATTGCTCCAGCAATTGGCACTAGAACCTCTGCTTCCTCTACCCCTGTCATCTCACTTGCTTTCCCAGGAGCAGGGTACTCTTGTACACCTGAATCTCAAGTTTCTGCACCTGCATGCATGGCTCCTGCAGACCTAGTCATGGACTGGTACGGGGTGTCAGCAAGGGTAGCAGATGTCCTGGTGGCCATGAGAAAACCCTCAACCAGGGCCACCTATGTCATGAAATGGAAGCGCTTCTGCCTATGGGCTTCTGCTCTTCATCTGGACCCGTTCACCTGTCAGGTGCATTTGGTCCTGGAGTATCTTCTTTCCTCGTCTGATTCTGGTCTTAGCTACTCATCCATAAAGATACACTTTTCTGCAGTATCAGCTTATCATGTACCAGTGGGACGGCAGGACCCTGGAGCAAATGGATCTGTCCCGCACCTTCCTGCAAGGTATGATGCATATTAAGCCCTCATTCAGGATCCTATTTCCCCATGGGATCTTTTATTTCTGTTAGCGAAACTTACTTTGCCTCCCTTTGAACCAGCTGCAAGTTGCGAGCTATGCTTCCTGTCTTGGAAAGCATTATTTTTAGTTGCCATTATTTCAGCCCGGAGGAGTTCTGAGCTTTAGGCTCTGATGTGTAAAGAGCCCCATTTGATTTTCCACAGGGACAGCGTATCCCTGCGCACTAATCCTAAGTTTCTCCCAAAGGTGGTGTCCGAGTTCACCCTTAACCAGGACATTCATCTCCCAGTTTATTACCCTGAGTACTCGAACAGAAGGGACGCCTTGTTGCATACTCTGGTTGTTCACAGAGCTCTTTACTTTTATGTAGACCGTACCTGGTCTTCAAGAAAATCTGATTAATTATTTGTATCTTTCACCCCGCTGATGTTAGGGGCTCCTGTGACCAAGCAGACCTTGTCTAAATGGTCCCACTTTGGGCTTCTTAAAAGGTGGTAACCCTATGGTCAATTGCATTGTGTTTTGCCATCAGAAATATGACAAACCTTTACCATGCTCAGTTAAAGGTCATTTCACTGGGGTCGTAGCAACTTCATTTGCATCCTTCCGAAATGTATGTGCAGCACATCTCTGTGCTGCTGCCACCTGGATTTCAGTCCATATATTCTTTAAATATTACAGTTTGGATATGCTTCCAGAAGGAGGGCAGGGTTTGGCCTTGCTGTCCTCCAAGGACTGCTCTCTTAAGAGCTTCTGAAGGTTTCCATAACCACCGGCCAACTGACCTGGATTCTATCTTTGTACTGCTTGGGACTCAGTCCTGATGGTTACTGCCTGCTGCAAAAGCTCTATCTCGAAGTGAGATAGTACAGTTACATAAGAACTTACCTTAACAGTAGATCTTCGAGAAGAGCTCTTGCAGCAGGCATGGTTTCCCTCCCTCCTTCCCCCTAGTTATGTTTCCTTTTTCTTCTCCCTATTGGGATGTTTGAACCTCCTTGGTTCCCCATCCCTTATACAAGCCAGGTCTCCGGTGGGCAAACTGAGGTGGTGCCGGGGACCACCCTTTTATACCATTAGTGATGTTGGGGGGTGGGGCCTGCTAGCTAGAATTGTTTCCCTGGGTCCTAGTGCCTGGCGGCATAGTCCTGATGGTTACTGCCTGCTGCAAGAGTGCTTCTCGAACGTCTGCTGTTACGGTAAGTTCTTACGTTACTGTACTTTCTAGGAGTGGTATATGGTTCACATCCACTCAACCCATCTGGCCTCCCCTGGCAAGTGGCACCTGATCCTGCTTCCAGTGTGTGAGATCTGATGTCACGGAGCGGAGTCAGGGGATATAACCTTAGCTTAAAGACATCTGGCCAATCATCACATTCCAGTGAAACTGCCAGAATGTGGGATTTTGGTCTCGTTTTAAAAAAGTGTTTTGCTCTCCTCTCGGTGGTCGGTTTTTGGTGCTACATGGCAACAGCAGTTAATAAAGGGCTGCTCTATTGGATTCACTTCATTTTCCACTCGCAGTGTCCAAAAATGACACTTCGGGACTGCGCTTGTGGTAGACACGCGGTCTCATCTTGCGTATCCTTCCGGTTGGTGGGGGAGTTTAAGTCGGGTCATGCGAGCAACACATAATTCAAAATTCAGGTAAACTACTTATATTCTTGACGTTTTACATACATAAGGGCATACTGGGGCAATCTGTGATATGAGTGTGCCAAGAGACACACTGCTGACATATAGTGCAAGATAGATGAGCAAAGCTGACAGTGCCCCTTTAAAAAGCCTGTTGTATGTTTATTGGACTTACTGCTTTTTCAGTTTAATTTTTTGGGAATTGGAAACAATTTTCAGGAGTCTTCAGTGTTTGACATGACTGACACACCCAAAAAGAAGACGGGACCTGCAGGCTTTAAAAACTGCAGTTTGTTTTCTGTCCTTGGCAAAGGTAGATTGCCATAAACTGTGTTTAACAGTGCCTAGGTCCAATCCACAATTTCTCCAGTTGTGATCTCTGTAAAAAAAAAAAATTGTCTTAAAACACAAAAGAAAAGAGCTACAAAAAATTGTAAGTCCTTATGGCTTCTCAGTCTGCCTCAACGTCACCAAAGGGCTGAGGTGAGGGTCTAGCCCCTCAGAGGAAGCAGCAGTCAGTGTCAAAGGGGACAAAAAAGAAAGATAACGCTGCTAAAAGATGGTTCGGATCTCAGAGTCTTTGAAAGGGGGAACCCTGTATCCACAAAAAGTAAAAGAGCCTCTGGGCAGACACCAGAAAACTTGATGCTGTCCCTCCTCCTGAAGAAGGAAGGGAGCTGCCAGTGGACACAATACAAATACTGTCAGTAGAGGACTAAACATTCGCAAAAGAGTTTTATTATTAATAACAGTAAAATAAAAAAATAAAATTGTTTAGAATAACTATTTACAATAGCAATAGAAAAACAGCCCTTCTGAGTTTTTCTTCTCAATTTCCAATCTCAGTCTCTCATTCTCTGTTTCTCTTTTACAAAACATTGCAGCTCTTTTTTTATGAGTCTTTGCAACCCCGACTCGTTAACAGACATCCTCGTTTCCTAAAGTGTTTTGTCAGTTTCTTGCAGGTGCAGCAAAAAGAACATAATGACCCAGAACTGGCCTCTTGTTTACATCTCTGCAAAAGGCTTAAAAACTGCATTTCAGGTTAACCCCTTGAGTTCCAAATAGCTTTTTGCAATCATTTCAACAGTATAACTACATACATTTTCAAACAAAAGGATCCCAGTATCAGTTACATTTCCACATAAAGAGTCACATACATTTTTATAATTGCAGATATGCAAGGGGGAAGAAAAGACAGAAACAGCAAGGGGAGGCAGAGAATTGTGAAACCGTCGTCGTGATCAGTTCCTAGGTCTCACAAGAAAATTGGGTTACGCAGTTAGACAGAGAAGAGACAGAAAAGGAGACAATAGAACAGATCCTTGCATTTAAACTCTTTCTCTATAACAACTGAGATAGGGCCATAGTCAGCCCTATCACTAGCACACGACAAAGGCAGCTGCATGGCAATTTCTGCAGGCGTTCCAAGCCATAGAGAATTTCACAGTTATAGCTCCCCCCCCCGACTCTGGTTCCATTCCCCATGCCTGTGGAGGAGGAAGTTAAAATGTACTACAAGGAGAGGAGGCAGAAGCAGTAGGACCAGATGGTCCTCCTGAGCTGGAATTTGGCTCTCCTTCTAGGCCTTCAGAGGATTATACCTCACACTGTACCTTTGTAAGGCATATGGTAAATATACTCAGCATCTCCTCCCATGAGACTGAGGAAGATGAGGCAAACTATAGATATGATGGGCTTAGAAGCTATAAAAAGAATTATGCTGTCCATTCACAAATCCCTCTGAAAAGCCACTTTCAGAGTCATGTCCGCACCCACCTCAGCTGCTGGAATTGACAAGAAAATTGTAAAACAAATCAAGTGGACAAACAGAGTGCTGAGTACCTGTACTCCCTCCCTGATCATGAGAGAGTGATCTAGACTGTCGCCTGTGATAAGGCAAAAGTGCCTCTTTCATCACAGCCTCCTGAAAAAAGATTCCAGGAAACTGGATAGTATGGGCAAAAAGGCTCACACATCAGTTTCCCTGCTTCTGAGGGAAGCAGCTTATTCAGCTTACACAGCCCAATACCAGAGGGCCTAATGGAATTACATACTGGCACTGAGCGAAAAAGCTACTGGTGACTTAGCAGAGAAAATGGCTGACACAGCAAGATCAGCCACAGATGTCACAAAATATCAGTTCCATATGTCAGTGGACACAAATGATACCATATCTAGGGTTATGGCCCATGCAGTGTCATTAAGAAGATTTGCCTGGCTTAGAACTACAAACCTATCCCAGGACACTCAAACAAAAGCAATGGGTTTTCCCTCTGAGGGAAATTGACTGTTTGGTAATAAAACAGAGGCTTACATGAAGAGGTTGATAAGTACAAAACCTGTACAAGGGCAACACTGAGAAAGAAAAGGCCTCCACTTTCTATAGGCCTTATGGAAGGGAAGTTTAGCTGTAGGGGATACTACGCTTGTGCCTGTATGTCCTATGACCTCCACAAATGGGCTACTATGGGGTAGGGGTAAAAGGGGTATTAGGCATGCATCTGCAGCACCAGCCCCCAAACCCCAGCCAAAACTGAACTCCTGACAAGTCTGCCCTGGTCTTCCATCAATTGCCAGTGGGAGGAGGACTGGCTCACTACTCCAGCACTGGACAGAAATCACCACATACAAGTGGGTCCTAGAAGTAGTGAATTGAGGTTTGTCACTGCAGTTCAGAAAATTTCCAAAACTGCAGAACCCAAATGTTTTTCAACTTCCCACCACTGCAGAAAAACTCCTGTTGGAAGTGGAGGTAAAGAAACTGTTGCAAGCAAATGCAGTGGAAAAGATACCTGCTACACAATGGGGCAAGGGGTTTTATTCCAGATATATCCTGATCCACAAGACAAATGGGGAGTGGTGACCCTTTTGACAGCTGAGATATCCGAACAAACATTTAAAGAAATAAATATTTATGATGGTAACGCTGGGTTCAGAGATTAGAACTCTGCAAATAGGAGTCTGGCTAGAGTCACTGGTATCAAGGATGCCTATTTTCACATACCAGTCAGGCCAAGTCACAGAAAATTCCTCAGGTTCAGGTTAGGAACTGCCAGCACCAGTTCACAGCCCTTCCCTTCCGCTTCACCTCAGCCCCAAGAGTATTCACTAAGTGCCTAGCTGTGGTGGCAGCACATTTGAGAATGAAAGGGATGGTGTTTTTTCCATACCTGAACGACTGGCTGACCTCCGGAAAATCACAGCAGGAAGCAAAGTCCTCTATACTGCTGACACAAAGCACTTTGGAGGACCTGGGCTTCCTCATAAACCTTCAAAAGTCCCAAACAGAGCCAGTTCAAATCCTGGGGCTCAATTTTCAAAGCCCCATTGGAGCAACAGAAAGTGCACTGAAGGACCACTTGCAGAAAACTCTGGTGCACCAGGGACCCTGCGATGGATTTTGGTAGAATCTGGGTCCTGGCACCAAAGTCTTCAAAGATGCCACAAGCAGTCCTGTGAGGCAAAAGGACAGACCATGGCAAGGGATTGACAAGAGGTTTCTGTCTTCCCTGTTAGATTGACAGGGCGGCCCCTGGTGTTGACAACTAAGCAGTGAGTGGACTGTGTGCTTCTGGGGAAGGGTATGCTGGCAGTGACAGGTGGCAGATGGCGGATTGCTGTGGCACAGATTGTGACAGGGTTGAATGAAGCTCTCCCCCATTTGTTAGGCAGAAAGAGTTTAAACGCAAGGGTCTGTTCTATCCTCTCCTTTTCTGTCTCTTGTCTGTAAGGTTGCGAACCAAATTTTCTTGTGAGACCTAGAAACTGATCACACTGACGGTTTTGCAATTCTCTGCCTCTTGCTATTTCTGTCTTTACTTCCCCCTTGCATATCTGCAGTTATAAAAATATATGTGAATCTTTATGTGGAAATGTCACTGATACTGGGATCCCTTTGTTTAAAAATATGTATAGTTAAGTTGTTCTGTTGAAATGATTGCAAAACGCTATTTGGAACTCAAGGGGTTAACCTGAGATGCAGTTTGTAAGCCTTTTGCAGAGCTGTAAACAAGAGGTTAGTTCTGTGTCACTGTGTTGTTTTTTTTTGCTGCACCTGCATCGAAACTTATAAGAGCATTCTAGCTCCAAACTGGGCCAGGCAGACCTGGTACTCCATGCTCCTGTCCCTCTCCAGTAAGCCTCCTATTAATCTGCCCCTGAGATACAGTCTGCTGACAGTGTCCCAGGGCAGGATAACATTCCCAAGTCTGAGAACTCAGTGCCTTAGAACATGATTCTTGAAGAGCTGGAGTTCTCTGGGCTAAGTCTTTCTGAAAAAGTAATTGAGGTGCTGAAAGTTTCCAGAAAACCTGCAACAAGGAAAACTTATGCTTCAAAATGGAAAAGATTTTCCTTCTGGTGTACCTAGACAGATAAACCCTATCCAGGCAGGTCTCTCTACAGTCCTGGACTACCTATTCCATCTTCAGGCCTTGGGCCTAACACCTCAAACCTTAAAGGTTCTTTAGCAGCAGTGTCGGCTTATATATCAGCTGGCAAAGACAGGTCAGTGGCCTCACAACCCATTTTCAGCAAGTGTTTCAAAGGCCTTAATCACTTGTACCAGTAAAGGAGCCTGTCTGTCCCTGGGATTTGAAATTGTATATTGCCCAGGTGATAAGAGGCTCCCTTCAAGCTCATGGCAACTGCTGCACTAAAGTATGTCACCTAGAAAGCGGTATCTATTTTGAGAATATCTCTTTCATCAAGCCACACCTTTGGAACTACATCAGCGCTAGGACCACACAGAAACTTTTGCAGACAGTCAGCCAGGGCCATCCACGATGACGTCAGATGTTAGTGTATACATAAATGTGGGTAGCCCCTCCCTTCCTCAGTTCTTTTCCTGCCATTGATCAGACTCATCTGACCCGCGGAAACGTCGCTGCTCATAGCCACCATTTACTTCTTTCTACGTATTTGAGTAATCAGTTTTAGAAGTGATTTTTGGTGGCCTGTATGTCATTGAAAGAACCCTCTAAGCTCTTCAGGTACTGTGAGTATGGAGAGAAAATCTACACAGGAGACTCCCACAGCATCTATGTCTGCTGCTTGGTTTTGCCAATGACGAGAAAGCTTGAGAGATTTTCTGGTGGCTCAATTCCACAACCAGGCGATGTAGAAAGGGGGCTTTGGAGAAATGTTTGCTCCAAAAGACTGCAGCTAGGATGGAGAAGCAGCTCCAAGAAAAATCCACATCGCTGGCCCCCACGACCCATTAGTGGTCGTTGAAGTCCTGGGAGAAATCTTCAGGGAGTCATAAACACAAGCACCGGGACAAGGACAAGACCTCCCCTACCAGATCCAGGTCGCCCTTGCGGACTACAGGTATGACCTCTGCTGTGAAATCGTCCACTCCGGTGGCGATGCTGACTGACCCCCCCCCCCGACTGTCAACCAGACACCAAGGTTGGGGCTTTGCTTTGCATAGGCGGCACTACTGGGCCTATTATGGCTGGTATATTGCCATCATCGATGGGGACTCGGCCTCCACCATTTACCACTCCAGTCAAACCCACCAACCAAAGAAGCGCTGACGTTGAGGCAGTCCCTATCACCTTTTGAGATATGATAAGGTGTCTACTGACTGGCTTCCCTGTTCCAGGGGACAAATTGTTGGGGACTTTGATAACTGCCCTATCAACGCCATAAGGTACTCCCTTGCCACATAGACCTCCTCAGCCACAGCCAGCATCACTGACACTGTCCTTCCCTCCTGGCAGTGTTACAGTTGACGACAAGTATGAGTACAATCCTGATCTTATTATTCAGGAAGATGAGAGGGAGGAGGAGGAAGAGTATGCTGAGAGCCACTATGAACATGGCACCGGCTCCACAGTCTCCTCCTGTAGCGAGGAATCTGTAGTGAAAACGCCTAAATCACCTCCAGAGAATCCCTCCTTGTAACCCTAGGAATCACACAGTATGATTAAACTAATGCATTCAGCCTTCAGTGTTGAACTAACTGTTCCAGAGAGAATGGAATTTATGCAAATGATGGAACTTTTAATTGGTTCTTGCCAATTGCAAACTGCTGCCCCTAGTAACTGCTGCACTCTGAAATGTTTCAGATTCATTACTCCGCCTGCCAGTTCAGACGCTTCGGAGAGCTCTTCTCAATTTACTTGTTTTAATTTGATTTTCAATAAGTAACATTCAAATACCATTTATTTCTTATTGCTGCCCCTTTCAGGTTAGTTAGCGATTTGGGTTTTATTTCGGTTCCGTGGAATTGTGGGGAACCGCTGTTTAATAGTTTTTTTAAGTACTTATATTTATTTAACATTCCGGTTCCTACTGGGATCCGTAACGTTAGTGAGTTTAATTTAAATTTTATTTAGCCATGGTTCCTTTTTTATGTCAGGAATCGGGTGGCTTTTGGTTCCCATATTAACTAGGGAACCGATCGTTTGTATTTTATATACTTATATCTTTTCGGTTCCCACACTAGCTGGGGAACCGATCGCTTGTTTTATTTGTATTTATATTTCAGTCGGTTCAGGAACCGACCATTTTGTTTTGATTTAAGCTTTTTTGGTTTCTGACATCCATGTCAGAAGTACCTAAAACTAATAAAAAGACAGCTGATGAGGCACCTACTGTACTTCTTCCTCTAAAAAAGATAGGCCTAAAGAGTCAGCCTGGGTGGGCATTTCTTTCATGGGTGTCGTGTACCACGTGACCTCTTGGATTAACCAATCACCCTGCCCCAGGGGGGTGCACAGCTCTGGCACCTCTCTGGGGTTTAACAGAATAGGGATACTGCTGCCCTCTAGGCTTCTGTTATAGAATTAACCTCTTGGCACACCCTCTGTCCAGTCACCACAATTCCCTTTCTCCAGCATACTGTATGTACAGGCTCTGACCCAGCCTGGGATTTGAACCTGGGGTTGCTGAGGTTGGCCTTTCTTGTAGTCAGCGGCTCTCACCTCTAGGCCATACTATCATAAATTTAGCAGAAGGCAGGATGTATTTGGACTCACGCTCCACCCCTCCGTGTTCTGTAGAGTTTGTGACAGAGTGAGTAGGGACATCTGCTGGAGGGGGTGTGAACTACAGTGGTTATACAGCTGTTATTATATGGGGAAGGGTCTGAGTCATAGGGGTAGGGCCCTGGGACGAGCAGCACTTCTTGCTATTGTTAGTTTAAGTCTAGGGACAGGGTGTAGTATCTGGAGACTGTAGGTGTTTGTAAGTAGTAAAAGGTGGGGAGGGAGAGAAAGAGGAACAGCCAGGAACTCCATAGGAGAAGATGAGGTGGGACTGGGCTAGCAGAGAAGTTAAGGAGGGAAGGGTTAGGGAGGGGTGGGGCTGGGGCAGGTACAGTTCCAATGAGGACAGTCAGATGCAATAGTTGTGGCTCAGCGATACATATGGACACCCTGTGGAGGTCAGGGGCATGCCCAGTTTGTGTGAGAGTCTGCAACTGGAAAAAGAAATCTGGAATCTGAAGAGGAGATGGAGAGACTGGCCGGGGCAAGTCATGGAGTGGAGTGACACAGCTTTGGATCTGCATATCATAAGGGAGAGGATGAAAGGTCAAGGGTGAGGCACGATGGGGGGGGGACAAAGGGGGATGGAAACAGCCCAGCTGGTATGAAGCTCAATGGAGGGCAGGAGGAGGGGATGAAGAAAGACAGGGGGAAAACAGGGGATGGCAGGAGGTGGCAATGAACAGAAGGGGGGAAGTACAGAGATGCTCCTGAAAAGGGAGAAACAGCAGTCAGAAACAGTAGGACCCAGATGGGAAATGAGAGTGAAACTGTAAACAGGGTTTTCATAACAGATAGGTATACACCACTACAAACTGTTAGAGACTCAGTAGGCCAGGGGAAGACTGCATTAACAGTCAAGGGAGGGGCAGGGAGGAGGAGGTGTGAGGGGACCAGCAGTGATCCAAGTGGGAAGTTAGAGAATGGGAGCGATGGGTTGGGGAGAGAGGGGGAGGTAGAGGGAGGGTCAAGCAAGATTCCGATGGGGTTAATGGAATAAATCTGGAAGTCCGTGAGGTTACTCTCGAGCTGTTCCACGACCACCTTGTCATGAACCTTCCCTAAAAGGGGGAGGTTCGAGATAGGCCGGTAATTTGCCAAGGCGTCAGGGTCCAGAGATGTTTTTTTCAGCAGGGGCTTCACCAAAACCTGTTTAAGGGTCTCTGAGAAGGCGCCCGCTGCAAGGGAACGTCTAACAATCTCAGCAAAAACCGGACACAGGCCCCCCGATGTAACTAACAAGTAATCGCGTTGGGCCCAGGTCAAGGCCACAGAATGTTGGTTTAAACCCTGAGATCACCCCCACAGACCTCTACCGTTGTCACCAGTCGGAACTCTCCCCAGGGCAGCTGAGTACATCTGCCCACCCAAGGTCCACCATTGTTGGAGAATGGTATTCCGCTTGGAGAAATTCCAACCCTAACAGAGGACACTCTATTTGAGAAGAACCGAGCGAACTCCTCACACTTGTGAGCTGAAAAAGCTCTAACAGGTTCCAGACAGGCACAATGTAATAGCCTGTCTACAACCCAAAACAGCTGAGCCAGTCGATTGTTCCCAGCTGCAATCATCCTAGACATAAAAGCTGCCTTTTTTTGGGTGATTGCAGTCTGATACTCATTGTAATGAGCAGTCAGAACCAGCCTGTCCTCCTGGGACCTGGTCTTCCTCCCATGTCTCTCTAACCCCGGCCCCCGGTTTTAAGCATCCTCAGCTCACCATCAAACCAAGGCGAACCGAGGCGCAAAACCAGCTTGCATACACGGATTGGTGCTAGACGATCCAGGGCCTCCACAACAGCCCTATTATAGGCTGTCACAGCATTCCCCAGACCATCAGTGCAAGCCTCCAACACAGACGAAATGTTCAGTTCCACCATCAGTCCCTCTGGTTGTAACCGTTTCAAAGGGTAAAACTGAACCATTTCCACAGGGGAAGGGACATTCAGGGGGGCTCTGAAACTGAACCTGATGGTGCAATGATCCGACCAAATGACCGGATCAATCTTGATTGTGTCAGTTTCCTGTTCTTCTCCCTTCTGTCCTCTACGACTAGAAAATGAGGTCTTTTGAATTTTAATCTGTGACCTGTTGTTAGTTAATTATTCTGTACACTGTATAGATTACTGTGGTAAGACTACAGCGCAGTAATGAACCTGCTGTTATAGTGATTACAGTGCTATTTTGAACTATTTTTCCTTGAACTGTTTTACTCTCTCTCTCTCTCTCTCTCTCTCTTTCCTTTCTCACCTGTTACTATAGTTAACTGACTGCAGTTTGCTATCTGCTCACCTCGTTCCTCTCTCTCTCTCTCCCCCTTTGAACCTATACTTATTTTTTTTTATTTTATCTAGTATCTTCTCTGTCCGACCCCCCTCTCTCCCCTTTAAAATTTATACTTATTTTCCCTTTCCTTTTTTCAAGAACTTCTCTCTCTGATTCCCCCTCTCTGCCCCTTCTGCCTCACACTGTCTCCACACCACTACCCAGTCTTGATTCTGGGGCCCTCCCAACAATTTAACCTAGTGCCGTCACTTATTTGCATTCTGCTGCTATACTGTTGTCTCCTGTTCCCTGTCTGCTCCACATCCACCAATAAATCGCTCTTTATACTGACTATTTTTCTTCCCTCTCCTTTCTTCCAGTAGGAGGCCCCTGACCGGGCGCTTCCACCTTCCAGTCCCGGGGCCGCAGCAGTGGTTAAGCTGCCGCCTGCCTCTCACCAGCTCGTTGGCCAGATTGCAAGATATGCTTCCCAGGAACTCCGGAGCAGCTTTCGGCTCCGCTTCAACTGCGGCACCTCCTGTGGATCTGTGATTGGCCAATTCTCCTTGGCCTGGCTTCCCGATTGGCTGGTGCCATAAGCCCATACTGGAATCTAGCTTGAACTCCTATTCTTCTCCCTTTTCTCCTCTATTACTAGAAAGTGCAATCTTCTGAATTTTCTCCCACCCGCCCTCGACACTCTTTAAATACTTTCTCAAGGTTGGATCCTCCACTCCCACTTTTCTTTTGCCCATTGGTGCTTCTGCTGGCTGCCTTCCAGTCCTCAAGGGGCGGTCCCCTGCTAAGGATCTCTCTAGCTAACCTTTCCTCTCCTTCCCCTATACTTTCTGAACAGATAGTCTGTGACTACGAAGAGATTTAGCATTTTGAGGTGCTCCTTACTCTAACCTGCTCAACCCAAAAAAACTCAGCAGTGTAGGAGATCACAGGAGCCATTATCATTGATCAGATCTGCGTGGTCCTGCCACTGTTTAGGTCTTTCTGAGCAAGTGCAGAAGAGCTCTAACCACTTTGAAGCAGTAGGACTTCCTTGCTTCTTTGTTGGCCTACCTTGCACAAGTCTTTCCTTGCTGTACATTACTTCTTTTTTTCTTTGTTAAAATACTCTTAATAGGGCAATCGTTGTCTCTTGCTACAAAACACCCCCCACCACCACCCCTCTCAACATTTACTATAACCCTTCTCTCTGTGGAAGTTCAAGTCATGCCTCCCTTATTTGGTAATTAAAGGTGCAGCATCACGACACTCCTCCTAATTAAGGCTTCCCTATTCCTGGTACTGGCTCTACCGCCTTCCTCGTTTCTTGGCCACAATGTACATGTACCTGACAATAATGCCACCCTGTCTCAGCTTGAATGGAGCCCCCTGTCTGTTCCTGTGGATGTGACCGCTGGTCCTTGAGTTAAGCATAACGTGCCGCTGTGGTTTACACCTGTGAAGAATTGTACTTACCCTCTCCACTCACCTCAACTGAACATATACATTCTTACAGGCAATACTGGAAAAAACAGAGGGACTTCACTCATCCCCTCACAGGCCTTGAAACATCTAAAATGGCAAGCAATTAGGATGGCTTGGCTGCTATTACTGTTGTCTGGTAATGTGCATCCCAACCCTGGCCCTGGTACAAGATCATCCATGCCTGTAATGAAGAGTGGGGTCCTATAAATTGCTTCCATCACTATGTGCAGTCTCCTGGCTAAATACGACTCTCTTCAGGCATGGGTTGCTCAACACAAACCAGATGTCCTCTCTGTAGTTGAGACCTGGCTCACCCGCAGAGTCCCTGACCTGGCTATCCAGCTGGATGGTTACACCATATTTAGGCAGGATAGCTCTGGTAAACGTGGCGGAGGTTGTGTCATTTACATTAGGGACACCCTTCAAGGATATGCCTTTGCGCCTCCTACCATGAACTGAAAAACACAAATGCTTGCGGTCAAACTGCAACTAAGTACTTGCAGTAAATGCCTCATAATAGTCTCTGTGTACATACCGCCAAAAGAGCAGGCCACAGGGTGTAAATCAACATTAGATTTCCTTACCGAGCTCAGCCTCAACACAGAAGTACTTATGCTTGGGGATTTTAACTTAAATTGGTTATCCCCTGAGGCTGCACCCTACAAAGATGCCATCTCTGCTATCAACTTGACCCAACTTTTGGAGACCCCAACCCGGGTGAACTACTGAACCGGAACTAGTACACTGATAGACTGGTTAATAACCAACCGACCTAAAAGAATAGCCAGCACAGCTGTGCTTCCAGATGTCATTAGTGACCACTCCTCTATACTCTGCACTTGGTCGAATAAATCTCCAAGAATTCCCCCCAAAACAATTACCTCCAGGGTACTAAAAAAAGGACACCTTGACTCGTTTAAAGCACCCTTCAAATCAGCCGGCCCGGTAGCACTGAGGGTTGAGGATCTGGACACCACACCTCGCACCACACCAGCAACCCGGGTTCGGGAATGGACTCGGGTTGCCAGGGGTCGGAGGGGGGGAGGAGGATTGAGCATCCCAACGGATGCGCTCCTCCTCCTCCAGGGTGGGATCCTGGGGTGTCTCACTTTTCAGCGCACCTGGCAGCGATGGAAACACCCGGGCACTGGTGCATAGGTGGCTCTTGAGAGTCAGGGAAGGGAGGACGTTGCGGCCATTTTCGGCGACGTGCGACAGCACCCCGTACGACTATATGTCAGTCCTGCATGCATACATGCCGACGTCCTCAGAGGGTAGGAGGGGCTAAGGGGACAAAAACGGAAAATCCCCCCTTCAGGCCAAGATGACGACTGATCCACCTCAGGATCGCCGACCCACAGGACAGACCTCGTTGTGCAGGCACTCCAAGGAGTAGGAGAAGGTAGGAGGGATATAGAAGCACGCCTGGCACTCTAGGGGCAGATTCTGTGGGAGGGACCTGTAGGGCTGATCAATGGTTTGAAGGAGTGGGTCGAGGGGGCAGTAAGGTGGAATAAAAAAAGAAAGTGTAAAAAAAAAAAAAAAGGCACACCTCAAACAACTAGACTGGTCAGCTATCTATGCTGCAGAAGATGTTGACACTGCAGTTAAGGGCTTTGTCAACAAATTCAATGCATCCTGCAATATATTTGCCCCTTACAAGAAAAGGAAACTAAAGGGGACTAGCAAGTCCGGGATCTCCCTGTTGCTCATTGAACAAACGAAGGAAAGAGATCACTTGTGGCAGAAGGCAAAAAGTTTGGGGTCCCCTATAGACATACAAAATTATAAAACTGCCCAAAATAAGTGCACCTGGTCTACACGAAAAGCTAAAAGTCTTCACTTCAGAGTTGAGCTAAACAACAACTAGGGTGACAGCCGTAAATTCTGGGACAAAATAAAGGCCCGGATATTCAGACTGCGCCAGGCTGTGGCGCAAGCCTGAGCACAGCACAGCGCAACATGGCTGCGCAGGGGCTTTGACAGGGTGCTATTCAATGGAGCTGCGCCATGGCACAGCATCGCTGAATATCACGCCCTGGCCACCCGCAGTGCTCATGACGCAGTGGCACTGCACCAGCGCAAGTGGCCAGATTGGAGCAGGGGGATGCGCTAGCGCAAGTTCCGTTGCACTAGGTGCGACAACCACGATATTCAAAAGTGCACATGCAAATGGAGCCATAATGCATGCAAGGCACAAATGGGGCCATTTGCATGTCATTATGGTCCCATTTGCATGCAGGTGCGCTGATCCCCGGCGACTTGTGCCTGGCGCCCTCCCAGGCTGCAGCCGTCAGGGACTGACACCCCCTGCACATCGCAGAACAGTGCCCCACTGCCCGATTGTGGGCATATGTAGAATATATTAAACGTCCAATATCCCTGGTGGTCCAGTGGACCGCTCACAGCCTGATCACGGGCGTCAGTAGAAAATAATGCCACTCCAAAACAACCCTGGTGGACTAGCGGTACCCCCTCCCACCCACCACTGAGCCCGCGCTCCTCCCGGTCAGCGTGGCGGCAGCTCCCCACCTACCCGCCCTGCTGACTGACACTGTACGGTAGGGCTATACACCCACTGGTCCACAGCGTGAGCCAATGGGCGTGCAGCCCATACCGTACTACGCAGTCCAGATGACTCCACCTCCTAGGGGTAGATCCAAGGACCGGAGAAGGCCTCCCTCAAGATCTCCATCAGGGTCTCCCAGCCCCAAGCGACTCAGATGTCGTCAGTACACTCCGTCAGGGGAGGACTCCAGATCAGATACCTCGGAATATTCCAGATCTCCTTCTCCACTCAGCATTCCATCGCCTGACCCACATGACCTACCCAGGTCTCCTCCGGATGATCCTTCTTTCTTCGAGATCATGAGGCACATCCAGGACAACATGGGATGGGATGCTGAAGACCTCGACCCCAAAAGAGAGCGCCTTGCTCGTTATTTTCGGCAGAAAGACCCAAAGACTGTGGTAGTGCCACCCTTGGTGGACACCTTCGCGGACGTCACCAAGGATGCGTGGAAGCATCCACACTCCACTCCCACTGTGCCGAAGAAAGCTGACCACCTGTACAAGGCCCGGAAAGAGGACCAGTACTTGTCTCAATAACCTCTGGCAGACTCCCTGGTCATTACGGCCTCGCATGACCGGTCCCAAAGACTGCAGCACGTGAGCACACAGCCACCGGACCAGGAGTCCAAACAGTTGGATGCCCTGGGGAGGCGCATGTATGCGGCTGCTACATGCTCCATCAGGTCCCTGAACTACCTGTCTCACATGGTACAGTTTCAGAACGCCCTGTGGGAACAGGGCCAGGACCTGATCAGTAAACTTCCAGATGGCGAGCAGAAGACGGAGCTTCTAACCCTTCTCCGCAGAGGGTCTGATGTGGGTACCCAAATGCTACGAGCTGCATACGATTCTGCGGACTCGTCCACCAGAGCTGCAGCTTCAGGCATCTGTCTCCGGAGACACTCTTGGCTCCGTGTCTCCGGTTTTACCTTGGACGTACAGAAGAACATTCTTGACGTCCCTTACAACGGCGAAGTACTTTTTGGTGAACCCTTGGAGAAGGTTATCACCAAACTCCAGGACGCTGGGAAGGCAGACAGGTCTGTACAGGCCAAGTACAGATCCAGGCCTGGTTCCTTTCGTAGGAACCAGAGTCGTTTTCACGGCTGACAACAAAGGCAGCAGCCACATTCTGGCCAGCAACAAAGGGGCACTTTTCAACGTAAAGCCCAGGCTAAGTCATCCCCAGGCAGAGGCCAGCGCTACGATAAACCAGCGCAGCCTGCAGGGACCAGTGCTGCCACAGCATGACTTCTTCCTGGCCCCGGCCCCTCCTCTGGATCAATGGGCACAAAAGGTCAGGGGTTCGCATCGCTCGCGACTTTTTAGAGTGGCAGTCGATTACTGCCGACCGGTGGGTTCTCCAATTGGTCAAGAAAGGCCACTTTATAGAATTCCTCGACCACCCACCGGCAAGACCTCTCCGCTTTCCCGTTACTCAGGTCAGCACGCCCTGCTCATACAGCAGGAGGTGCTCACGCTTCTCGGAAAAGAAGCTATAGAGCATGTACCACGGAACCAGAGAGGTGCAGGTTATTATTCTCACTTCTTTCTGGTTCCCAAGAAACCAGGGGACCTCAGTCCAATACTGGACCTCAGCGACCTTAACGAGTCGGTCCTGTACAAACGCTTCTGCATGGTGACCCTCCCAGATCGGATTCCCACGCTCAAGCAGGGTGCTTTTCTAGCGTCCTTGGACATGCAGGATGCTTTCCTGCATATACCCATCGCTCAAGCGCACAGGAAGTTTTTGCGCTTCAAGTTTCATACGAACATACAAACATACGAAATTTGCCAGCAGAAAAAGGCCTAGAGGTCTATCAAGTCTGCTTGAATGTGCAGCTAGCACCCCTTATTCTGCAGCTGCCCCTCCCTTCCACCCTTCCCCTTCATTAACCCTCCCCCTTGTCCTGTCCCATCCTCGTTTGAAGCAGTCCACTGTTCTACTACATACCACTTCAGGAGGTAACGCATTCCACCCAGCCACCACCCTCTCTGTAAAAGAGTGTCTCCTCATCTCCCTCCTGAACCTTCCTCGCTCCAGTCTCACATCATGGCCTCTGGTGGCCCTCCCCTCCCTTACTTTGAACAGCCCCTCTGTACCCGTCTTGTTTATTCCTTTCATGTATTTAAAGGTTTCAATCATGTCACCCCGTCTCTCCTCTCCTCCAGTGAGTACACGTTCAACTCCTTCAACCTCCTCTCGTATGATATGTCCCCCAGCCCCTTGATCATCTTTGTCGCTCTGCGCTGCACCCCTTCCAGTAACTTAATGTCCCTCTTCAGATACAGACGCCAGTACTGCATGCAGTACTCCAGGTGTGGTCTAACTAATGACCTATACAGTGGCAGAATCACCTCCTCCCTCCTCGAGGATATACCTTGCAATACAACCCAGCATTTTGTTGGCCTTTCAGCTGCCTTCCCACATTGTGCCGAGTTGTTCATTGACCCTGTAATGAGCACACCCAGATCCTTCTCCTCCTCTGTCTGGGCTAGCTGCACTCCCATAGCTGGTAACTCCTCCTTGGGTTCTTCATCCCAAAATGCAGCACCTTGCACTTTTTGGCATTAAAGCCCAGTTGCCAGGTGTCTGACCAGGTTTCAAGCTTTGCCAGATCATCCTGCAACCCCTGCCATCCCCTTAGGTCATCCACCACTGCGCCTACCTTGGTATCATCAGCAAACAGACTGATCTTGCTCTTGATGTCCCATGATATGTTTGCAATGAATATCCCAAACAACACTGGTCCCAACACCGAGCCCTGTGGAACACCACTCGTCACTGCCCTTGGGTGTGAGAGCACCCCACCCACCACCACCCTCTGTTGCCTTCCCTGCAGCCAGTTTCCTACCCATCTCACCAGCTTTGCACCCGCCTGTGCCTACTAACTTCCTTCCCAGCCTTCCATGTGGCACTGAGTCGAATGCCTTACTGAAGTCCAGATATAGGACATCCACTACATGGCCCCTGTCCAGTTGCCTAGTTACCCAGTCATAGAACTCGACCAGGTTGGTTTGGCAGGATCTGCCACGTATGAAGCCATGCTGTCTGCTGTCCTGTAGTCCTTTGGCCTCTAGGAGGGCCACCAGCCTCTCCTTCAAGATGGTCTCCATTAGCTTACCCATGATGGATGTGAGGCTCACTGGTCTGTAGTTTCCCGGTTCATCCTTGGGGCCACTCTTGTGGAGGGGCACCACATGAGCCATCCTCCAGTCCTGAGGTACACACCCCGAATGTAGAGAGGCATTAAATAGGTCTGCCAAAGGTCCTGCAAGGACCTCTGCCAGCTCCTTCAGTACCCTGGGGTGGATGCTATCTGGGCCTGGTGCCTTGTCCACCCTCAGTGCCTTCAAACCCTCTCGAACTCTGCTCTCTATGATTTCCCCATCTGTCACCACTTCCCACCCTGCTTCTGCCATTTCTCCCACCTTGGGTGTCCTCCCTCTTCGCTTTAGTAAATACTGAGCAGAAGTACTCATTTAGTGCTTCCGCCTTATCGCACCCTGCTTCCACCCAACCCCCCTCCTTCCTAATGCTTACTATGTGGTCCTTACAGCTCCTTTTCTCCCTGATGTACTTAAAGAAGTCTTTCTCCCCCTTCTTAATGCCTTGTGCCAGCCTGAGTTCCGTAGATGCTTTGGCTCCCTTACTACCCTTGTCACCTCCTTCGATTCTGTCAAGTACTCCTCCTGTCCTCCCCCTCCCTGTTTCTTGTACTTCCTAAAGGCAGCTCTTTTCCTCCTTACCTTTCCATGACCTCCTTGCTCAACCAGATCGGTTTCTTAGCCCTAGCCTTCTTGCTCTGGGCTTTGCAGTAGTTTTGGTTGCCTCCACTATCCCCTGCTTTATGAGCTCCCACCTCTGGTTAGTGTCCACACTAGATTGAATTCTGGCCAGGTACCCTTTTCACTTCCCCATCCTCCCAAAGTCGGCCCTCCTGAAGTCCAGCACTATTGTGCCAGATTCCATTCCTTCCTTGCCCATATCCAGTGTGAGCCATACTGAGTGGTGGTCACTCCCTGACAGCGGTTCCTCCACTATAAGTTCTCTCACAAAGTCCCCATTTGCCAGCACAAGGTCAAGGGTATTCCTAACCTGGTTGGTTCACTGACCATTTGCAGCAGGAAGCTGTCCTGGAAGGCATCCAGCAGTACCTGCTCCCTTCTGTTCCTGGTTGTTGGGGTGCTCCAGTCCACTCCTGGCATGTTGAAGTCTCCCACAATCACCACACTACCCTTTTCGCAGGTCCTCCTGATCTGTCCCGCTAGTTCCGTGTCTAACTCCTCCGTCTGAGATGGTGGCCTGTACACCACTCCCATTCTAAGAATCCTATTCTTGGAATCCTGGATTTGCATCCAAAGTGACTCCGTACTACCCTTCTCCCTTCCTCCCTTACACACTTCAGTCCTTCCTTCACATATAGTGCCACCCCTCCTTTCCCAATCACCCTGTCCCTACGAAATAACCTGTACCCTGGTACAGACAGGTCCCAGTCATTGTATTGGGTGGCCCATGTTTCCGTGATGGCTGCAATGTCCACCTCTCCCTCTGCCATGAGAACCTGTAACTCTGCAGTTTTCCTCCCAAGGCTCCTAGCATTAAGGGTAACCACCTTCCACCCTTTCCCCCTCCATCCTGCCCTCCTTTCCTAGCATCACCAACAGTACTTGCCATTTGTCCTTTGTCACTGTTATGGGGGTTAAGCTCATATGATTTCCCAACCTGTGGTCTCTGCATATCTCCTCCCCAACTGCCACCCCCCACTCCTAGTTTAAATTCCCAACTTCCTCTATGTACTCCTCCATCCTCTGTTTCAACACTTTCTTTCCCTCCTCACTCAAGTGTAGTCTGTCCTTGGCATAGAGACTACTGTCCTCCCAGGTCCCTCCCACCCCCCAACAGCCCATACCCTTTAGCACAACACCAGGTTCTTAGCCATCCATTAAATTCCTCTATTCTCAGCTTCCTTGTTGTGCTTGCCTTTGGCACGGAAGTATCTCTGAAAAGTTACTGATCTTCCTGCTCCTCACATAATTGTGCTAGTTCCTCAAACCTCCTCTGGACTGTATCTACTGTCTTGTCAGCCAGGTCGTTTGTCCCAAGATGTATAATTAAATGAGGCTTGTCCTACCCCTTCTAGCATATTTCAGAACAGACTGTCCCACCCTTTCCACTGTCATTCCTGGCATGGCCTCCACCCAAATGCGACTATGCCTCTCCCTTGCTACCCACCTAACTCCTCTTAGTATTGAGTCCCCAGCACTAGATTCCGCCCTCTTACTCCTGCTTGCTTTGATTCATCTCCCTCTCTCATTTCCAGCTCCTCTTCTTCCTCCTGCACATTATTTCCCCCTTTTACCCCTGTTGCAATTCTCCCAGCAGAACTTCCTCCCGCTCCAGTTTGGTCCAGGCACTTATCAATTACTCCTCTAATTTCATCATTTCCCTCCTCCACCTTCTTCCTCTCTAGCAGTGCACAACTATTTCCTGAAGGCCCTCCACAAATGCCCTCTCTCTCTCTTCATAGTAACCTGTTCTCTCCTTTCCACTCCATGACTTTTGCCACTTCTTCGCCTCCCCTCACAAGTCCCTATCTCCTCCTTCCATTTGTCTTTTGTCTCCTGACCTGGTTTCCCAGCAATTGTTCTTCCTGGCCTGGGCCCCTTTGTCTCTGCTCCCTTCTTCTGACCCTCTCCTCACCACTGTTGGCTTATCGCCTCCTCCTCATCTCCCCTTCTTCCTCTCCAGTATTGGGCTAAACCCACCCCAATCTGCCTTGCCTGTCTTAGTTCCTCCTGCAGACCCTCAATCTCCTTTCTAAGTTTTTCTATGTGGTTGCACACTAAACATTCTCCCACACTCCAGGCAATTTTAGAAAGATTGGTGCACGCAGTTGTTGCAGCCTACCACCCTATCCATTGCTGTTGCCACCAGCGACCCCCACCCTTCCAGATGCAGGATACCAAACACTCCCCAAGTCTCCTCTCCTCCTCTATCAGTGCAAAACATTTTCTTTGTTTCCTTACCTCCTTTGTTGCACACGTTTAGATATATTGAGCAACTGCTTTTATATTCCTATCCTTCCTATCCACACTCAAAACAGGCTTTAAGTAGCCATTGCACAACCTTCTTCAAACTCCTACTCCTTCTTTCCCAATGCAATATCAATGCGAAGAAGTAATAATGAAAGCTCCTAGATTTGCATTTACTTCCTTCCACTGAGAGAGCAGTCACCTCTTCACTTGCTGCTGTTCCTTTCCTGGTATGCCCTCCTACTCAACACCCTTACTATACCCAGTGTTTAGCTCCTAAATTGAAACCAAACAGCAGCAACTCTGTGATGTAATCCCAAGGTCAGAGCAGCAGTCCACTCTCTGTAAAGAGAATCCTGAATTGAAACCAAACAGCAGCAGCTGTGTGATGTAATCCCAAGGTCAGGCAGCAGTCCACTCTCTGTAAAGAGAATCCTGAATTAAAACCAAACAGCAGCAGCTCTGTGATGTAATCCCAAGGTCAGAGCAGCAGTCCACTCTCTGTAGAAGAGTCCTGAATTGAAACCAAACAGCAGCAGCTCTGTGATGTAATCCCAAGGTCAGAGCAGCAGTCCACTCTCTGTAAAGAAAATCCTGAATTGAAACCAAACAGCAGCAGCTCTGTGATGTAATCCCAAGGTCAGAGCAGCAGTCCATTCTCTGTAAAGAGAATCCTGAATTGAAACCAAACAGCAGCAGCTCTGTGATGTAATCCCAAGGTCAGAGCAGCAGTCCACTCTCTGTAAAGAGAATCCTGAATTGAAACCAAACAGCAGCAGCTCTGTGATGTAATCCCAAGGTCAGAGCAGCAGTCCATTCTCTGTAAGAGAATCCTGAATTGAAACCAAACAGCAGCAGCTCTGTGATGCAATCCCAAGGTCAAACAGTCCACTCTGTAAAGAGAATCCTGAATTGAAACCAAACAGCAGCAGCTCTGTGATGTAATCCCAAGGTCAGAGCAGCAGCCCACTCTCTGTAAAGAGAATCCTAAATTGAAACCAAACAGCAGCAGCTCTGTAATGTAATCCCAAGGTCAGAGCAGCAGCCCACTCTCTGTAAAGAGAATCCTGAATTTCAGGGTCACCATTATCAGTTCCGAGCCCTTCCCTTCGGACTGTCATCGGCACCTCGGGTATTCATGAAGTGCATGGCGGTCGTAGCAGCGACTCTGAGGAGACAAGGCCACTACGTGTTCCCCCACCTGGATGACTGGCTTCTCATGGCACCCTCTCGGGAAGCCCTGATGTCCGCCATTCATTGTACTCAGTCTCTGTTCGAGACGCTGGGCATCATTATCAATCAAGAGAAGTCACGCCTGGTTCCGTTTCAGATTCTGCAGTTCATAGGCGCAGTTCTGGACACCGTCCAGGGGAAAGCTTTTCTGCCCCAGGACAGAGCGGAACACATCAGATCCCTTAACAGGGACATTTTGGCGAAGAAGACTGTTCCTGCCAGACTGGTCGTTTGCCTGCTCGGACACATGGCTGCGGGCATTGCAACAGTCCTACTAGCCCATCTCCACATGCGGGTGACCCAGTGGATGTTACGGGTCCAATGGGATCAAAAGCAAGACCATCTGCAGCTCCCAATCTGGATCACGAAGGCCGTAATCCGGGATTGGCAATGGTGGCTAGATTCGAAGAATCTATCGGCAGGAGTCCCCTTCATTGCACCGTCACCAATTGTGACACTCTCCACAGACGCCTCAGGGCTCGGATGGGGAGCACACCTCGACGGTGTCCGGTCTCAGGGCCTGTGGACAGCACAAGAGACTCATCTCCACATAAATATCCTGGAAATGAGAGCAGTTCTTTACGCCCTGCAGGTCTTCCAGTCGGAGATTCTGCCGGGTGCTCTTTTGTTACAAACAGACAATTCCGCGGTGATGTATTACCTCAACAAACAAGGAAGCACCCATTCCTACCCACTTTGCAGGGAGGCCAAGAGGGTGTGGGATTGCATTTTACAGCACGGCGCAAACCTCATTGCTGTTCATGTCCCAGGAGTGGACAACATCATTGCAGACAGCCTGAGCCGCTCTCAGGCCAGAGTCCTCGAGTGGGAACTACTTCAGGAGGTAGTAGAGGATCTGTTTCGCAGATGGGGTACACCAGAGTTAGACATTTTTGCGTCCCCATCCAATGCAAAACTGCCCAATTTTTGCTCGCTAGATCCAGGGCCTGGTGTTTTCTGGTGAGACGTGTTGTCCCTCTCCTGGGTGAGCAGATCCCTCTATGCCTTTCCCCCCTTTCCGTTGATCTAGAGGGTCCTTCTGAAACTTCACAGAGAGCAAGCGATGCTGATACTTATCGCACCGTTTTGGCCCAGGCAGATCTGGTTCCCTTTACTACATCAGCTGTCTCGGGAACCTCCAGTGCCTCTGCCAATCAGCTCCCACTTGCTGTTTCAGGAGGCGGGTTCATTGGTCCATCCGGACCTTCGTTCACTGAACGTGCACGCATGGCTCCTAGAGACATAGCCATGATGCGATACGGGGTCTCGCAAGAGGTAGCAGCCGTTCTTGCTGCTACTAGGAAACCGGCTACTCATGCTGCTTACGCCATGAAATGGCACAGATTTTGTCTATAGGTTCAAGCATGCGTTTTTTTGCCTATGGATTGTCCAGAAAGGTTGGTCTTGGGACTACCTCCTGTCCCTTTTTCAGACAGGCTTGGCCTACTCCTTCGATTAAAGTACACCTCTGTGCCATCTCAGCCTATCACACTCCTATAGGCCAATGCACCATATCTCAGTTGGACACGGCACAAGCCTTCCTGAGAGGTGTTCTCCACCTTAGCCTCATTTAATTATACATCTTGGGACAAACGACGTGGCTGACAAGACAGTAGATACAGTCCAGAGGAGGTTTGAGGAACTAGCACAATTATGTGAGGGGGCAGGAAGATCAGTAACTTTTTCAGAGATACTTCCGGTGCCAAAGGCAAGCACAACAAGAAAGCTGAGAATAGAGAAATTTAACAGATGGCTAAGAACCTGGTCTTGTGCTAAAGGGTATGGGCTGTTGGGGAGGTGGGGAGGGATCTGGGAGGACAGTAGTCTCTCTGCCAAGGACAGACTACACTTGAGTGAGGAGGGAAAGAGAAAGTGTTGAAACAGAGGATGGAGGAGTACATAGAGGAAGTTTGGAATTTAAACTAGGAGTGGGGGGTGGCAGTTGGGGAAGAGATATGCAGAGACCACAGGCTGGGAAACCATATGAGCTTACCCCCCATAACAGTGACAAAGGACAAATGGCAAGTACTGTTGGTGATGCTAGGAAAGGAGGGCAGGATGGGAGGGGGGAAAGGGTGGAAGGTGGTTACCCTTAATGCTAGGAGCCTTGGGAGGAAAACTGCAGAGTTACAGGTTCTCATGGCAGAGGAGAGGTGGACATTGCAGTCATCCCAGAAACATGGGCCACCCAATATAATGACTGGGACCTGTCTGTACCGGGTACAGATTATTTCGAGGACAGAGTGATTGGGAAAGGGGGTGGCACTATATGTGAAGGAAGGACTGAAGTGTGTAAGGGAGGAAGGGGAGGAGGGTAGTAATGAGTCACTTTGATGCAAATCCAGGATTCCAAGAATAGGATTCTTAGAATGGGAGTGGTGTATAGGCCACCATCTCAGACGGAGGAGTTAGACAGGGAACTAGCGGGACAGATCAGGAGGACCTGCGAGAAGGGTAGTGTGGTGATTGTGGGGGACTTCAACATGCCAGGAGTGGACTGGAGCACCCCAACAACCAGGAACAGAAAGGAGCTGGTACTGTTGGATGCCTTCCAGGACAGCTTCCTGCTGCAAATGGTCAGTGAACCAACCAGGTTAGAAAATACCCTTGACCTTGTGCTGGCAAATGGGGACTTTGTGAGAGAACTTACAGTGGAGGAACCGCTGTCAGGGAGTGACCACCGCTCAGTATGGCTCACATTGGATATGGGCAAGGAAGGAGTGGAATCTGGCACAAGAGTGCTGGACTTCAGGAGGGCCAACTTTGGGAGGATGGGGGAAGTGGTAAAAGGGTACCTGGCCAGAATTCAATCTATTATGGACACTAACCAGAGGTGGGAGCTCATAAAGCTGGGGATAGTGGAGGCAACCAAAACTTGCTACAAAGCCCAGAGCAAGAAGGCTAGGGCTAAGAAACCGATCTGGTTGAGCAAGGAGGTCATGGAAAAGGTAAGGAGAAAAAGAGCTGCCTTTAGGAAGTACAAGAAAACAGGGAGGGGAGGACAGGGAGGAGTACTTGACAGAATAGAAGGAGGTGACAAGGGCAGTAAGGAGCAAAGCATCTACGGAACTCAGGCTGGCACAAGGCATTAAGAAAGGGAGAAGGACTTCTTTAAGTACATCAGGAGAAAAGAGCTATAAAGACCACATAGTAAGGAATAGGAAGGAGGGTTGGGTTGGAAGCAGAGGTGCGATAAGGCGAAGCACTAAATGAGTACTTCTGCTCAGTATTTACTAAAGAGAAGAGGGGGTGACACCCAAGGTGGGAGAAATGGCAGAAGTAGGGGGGAAATGGTGACAGATGGGGAAATCATGGAGAGCAAAGTTCAAGAGGGTTTGAAGGCACTGAGGGTGGACAAGGCACCAGGCCCAGATGGCATCCACCCCAGGGTACTGAAGGAGCTGGCAGAGGTCCTTGCAGGACCTTTGGCAGACCTATTTAATGCCTCACTACATTCAGGGTGTGTACCTCAGGACTGGAGGATGGCTCATGTGGTGCCCTTCCACAAGAGTGGTCCCAAGGGTGAACCGGGAAACTACAGACCAGTGAGCCTCACATCCATCGTGGGTAAGCTAATGGAGACTATCCTGCAGGAGAGGCTGGTGGCCCTCCTAGAGGCCAAAGGACTACAGGACAGCAGACAGCATGGCTTCATACGTGACAGATCCTGCCAAACCAACCTGGTCGAGTTCTATGACTGGGTAACTAGGCAACTGGACAGGGGCCATGCAGTGGATGTCCTGTATCTGGACTTCAGTAAGGCATTCGACTCAGTGCCACATGGAAGGCTGGGAAGGAAGTTAGTAGGCACAGGGGGTGCAAAGCTGGTGAGATGGGTAGGAAACTGGCTGCAGGGAAGGCAACAGAGGGTGGTGGTGGGTGGGGAGCTCTCACACCCAAGGGCAGTGACAAGCGGTGTTCCACAGGGCTCAGTGTTGGGACCAGTGTTGTTTGGGATATTCATTGCAGACATATCATGGGACATCAAGAGCAAGATCAGTCTGTTTGCTTATGATACCAAGGTAGGCGCGGTGGTGGATGACCTAGGGGATGGCAGGGTTGCAGGATGTTCTGGCAAAGCTTGAAACCTGGTCAGGACACCTGGCAACTGGGCTTTAATGCCAAAAGTGCAAGGTGCTGCATTTTGGGATGAAGAACCCAGGAGGAGTTACCAGCTAGGGAGTGCAGCTAGCCCAGACAGAGGAGGAGAAGGATCTGGGTGTGCTCATTACAGGGTCAATGAACAACTCGGCACAATGTAGGAAGGCAGCTGCAAAGGCCAACAAAATGCTGGGTTATATTGCAAGGGGTATATCCTCGAGGAGGGAGGAGGTGATTCTGCCACTGTATAGGTCATTAGTTAGACCACACCTGTAGTACTGCATGCAGTACTGGCGTCCGTATCTGAATAGGGACATTAAGTTACTGGAGGGGGTGCAGCGCAGAGCGACAAAGATGATCAAGGGGCTGGGGGACATATCATACGAGAGGAGGTTGAAGGAGTTGAACGTGTACTCACTGGAGGAGAGGAGAGACGGGGTGACATGATTGAAACCTTTAAATACATGAAAGGAATAAACAAGACGGGTACAGAGGGGCTGTTCAAAGTAAGGGAGGGGAGGGCCACCAGAGGCCATGATATGAGACTGGAGCGAGGAAGGTTCAGGAGGGAGATGAGGAGACACTTTTTTACAGAGAGGGTGGTGGCTGGGTGTAATCGTTACCTGCTGAGTGGTATGCAGTAGAACAGTGGACTGCTTCAAACGAGGATGGGACAGGACAGGGGAGGGTTAATGAAGGAAGGGTGGAAGGGAGGGGCAGCTGCAGAATAAGGGGTGCTAGCTGCACATTCGCGCAGACTTGATAGACCTCTTGGCCTTTATCTGCTGGCAAATTTCGTATGTTCGTAATTAAGGATCCGATTCCGCCATGGGATTTACCCTTTGTCCTGGAGCAGCTTACGCTGCCACCCTTTGAACCAGCTACGGATTGCAAGCTACGTCTTCTTACATGGAAGACATTGTTTTTAGTTGCTTTACCTAGGCCAGAAGAATTTCTGAACTTCATGCACTTATGTGCAAAGAACCTTATTTGGTTTTTCACCAAGACAGGGAATCCCTACAGACTAATCCTAAGTTTCTGCCTAAGGTGGTCTTAGCTCTCACCCTTGATCAGGACATCGATCTACCAGTGTACTTCCCCGAGTATTCTAATTGAGGAGAGGCCCTGTTGCACACTTTAGATATGCATAGGTGTCTTCGATACTACCTGACCAGAACCAAACACCACCGAAAATCGGACCAGCTTTTTGTCTCCTTTGCCCACATGATGATGGCTGCGCCTGTTTCCAAACAGTGGCTGTCCAGGTGGCTCATTCAATGTATCACGTCCTGTTACCAGAAGAGCAACAAACCCTTACCGGGAGAGTTAAGGGTCATTCCACAAGGGGTGTGGCTACCTCCTTTGCGGCCCTAAAGAATGTGTCCACCTCGGCCATCTGTGCTGCAGCTACTTGGAGCACCGTGCACACTTTCATCAGGCATTATAGCCTGGATGTTGCATCGAGGCGAAGAGCAGGTTTTGGTCTAGCAGTCCTTCAAGGACTTCTGTCCTAGGTTTAGGTTCTATTAAGGATTTCTACCTTCCCTCCTCCCAATGGTGTGTGATTTCCATTATTGCTTGGGGACCAGTCCTAATGGTGTAACCTGCTGCAAAAGCTGTTTCTCGAAGTAAGATAATACAGTTACGTAAGAACTTACCGTAACAGTAGATCTTCGAGAACAGCTCTTGCAGCAGGTACTTTCCCTCCCACCATCCCCGCTGGAGGTAGATTCTAGTTCCAATATCCTTTTCCTAGGATCAGGGATTTTCAGCATCACTCTGATTGCCATTTGATGGCGGATCCTCAGTCTCCTCTTCTGATGTCATCCAGCGGCCGGGAGTCTCTGGCGGGAGAACTGGGGATTCTGGGGGACCGCCTCCTTATGTACTATGCCTGACGTTGGGGGCAGGACCGACATCAGAGGCGGTCCCCGCTGAATACGGCTATCTAGAAAATTTCCGTGGGGTCCTGGCACCTGCCGGCTTCAGTCCTAATGGTGTAACCTGCTGCAAGAGCTGTTCTCGAAGATCTACTGTTACGGTAAGTTCTTACGTAACAGTACTTTTCTAAATAACCTCCCTAAGGCATGTCACGACAATGTCCTATTGTATGCTGATGGTGCTGTGCTATTCTCTTGTCATACCAACCCTGAAGCTCTGGAGAAACAAATGCAGGCAAATTTCTCTGAAGTGGAGTCCTGGTTCATTAACTCCAAGCTCCTACTAAATTACAGAAAGACTAAGACGATGCTGTTCGCCTCTACTCAGAACAGACATAGGTCTTATCATCTTAAAATTCTTGCAACCACAGTGATGTGCTAGAGATGGTCGATAGCTTCAAATACCTTGGGGTCACTCTTGACAGCTCCCTCTCATTTACACAGCACATTGACCAAGTAGCCAAGGCTGATAACTCACGCATTGGCCAACTGTACAAACACGGATACTGCCTTACTGATGATGCCCTCAAGCTCATACTTACTAGCTCTGTCCTATCAGTCATTGACTATGGGCTAGTAGTCTATGGGGCAGGCACTAACATGGCTCTAAAGAGAATCAAATCAGCCTTAAACAAGCCTGTAGGCTTATACTGGATGTACATTAATTAACCCACACCTGTGAGCTCTAAGCCAAGTCAGGATGGCTTAATCTGTAAAATAGGGTCCAGTACCAGGTCTGCCTGCCTGAAAAGAAGACCACCCTAGGCCTTATACTGCCAGGGATACAGAACCTCCTTCACTGCCCACTCACCCCAGGCTAACTGGAGGTACTTACAGTAAAATGTCTCCTCCCCTGCCCTCTGTACCATCCCCCTACCAGTTTTAGACTATGGCCTCTTGTAGTCCCTTCCCCCTTCAATTTGATCAGACCCTCCATTTTAACCCTAGTGATCCCCTTCAGATATTTGAAGGCCTCTATCATATCTTCCCTATCCCTTCTGTCCTCCAGAGAGCACATGTTCAGCTCTCCAAATCTGTCCTCATATGACATTTCCCCAGACCATGGTTCATCTTTGTCGTTCTTCTCTGAACTCTCTCTAACACAACGATGTCTTTCTTTAAGCGAGGATGCCAGAACTGCGCACAATATTCCAGGTGTGGCCTCACCAGCGAATTGTTCTGGGGAAGTATAACCTCCCTCCTCCTGGATGTTTTCCCCCTAGCTATACACCCAAGCACTTTATTTGCTTTTGCAGCTGCTCTCCAGCACTGCTCTGAGTTATTCAATTTGGCATCGGTCATCACCCCCAGATCCTTTTCTGTCATGGAGACATTCAGCCGTTCTCCCCCCAAATGGTAGCTATACCCAGTATTCCTAACATCCAGATGCAGAACACTACACTTATGTGCATTAAACTCTAACTGCCACATGTGTGCCCAATTTTCAAGCCTCACCAAGTCTTCCTGGAGTGCCCTTCTTCCATCCTCGCTGTCCACCTCAGCTCCCAGTTTGGAATCATCAGTGAACAGACTCATTCTACTCCTAACTCCCTCCCCAATGTTCGCAATGAACACATTGAAAAGGATAGGGCCCAACACTGAACCTTGTGGGACCCCACTAATGTCCCTTCTGTGACTCAAGGCTTCACCCCCTACCACCACCCTCTGCTGTCTGTTGTTAAGCCAGTTTGCAACCTACCCCGCCAGTTTTTCTCCCACCCCCCCAGGTTCCTCAATTTCCATATCAGCCTTCCATGTGGGACTGAATCAAAAGCCTTGCTGAAGTCCAGGTATAGAACATCAACAGGCTTTCCCCCATCCACCCAGTCGCAGAATTCAGCTAGGTTGGCTTGTCACAACCTCCCGCATGCAAACCTGAGTTGGTTTTCATCTTGAAAACCATATGTCTCCAGGAACTCCACCATCCTTTCTTTTAAGATGTCCTCCATCATTTTCCCCACTATGGATGTCAGGCTGACCGGTCTGTAGTTCCCCGGTTCATCCCGAGGTCCACTGTTGTGGAGAGGCATGACGTGTGGCATCCTCCAGTCCAGAGGAAAACATCCTGATTGGAGGGAGGAATTGAATAGATCCGTCATTGGAGCTGCTAGGACATCCTCCAGTTCCTTCAGAACCCTGGGTTGAATGCCATCTGGGTCTGGGGCATTGTCCATCCTCAAGGACTTGAGAGCCTCCCTCACCCTCCCCATCTGGACCTCACCATCTGTGAGTGCCCCCCCATGACCCCTAACCTGCCCCTACCTGTGGAAGCGGCCCATCCCTTTCCCTAGTAAAGACTGAGCTGAAATATCATTTAGCACTTCAGCCTGCTCTACCACCCCCTCTACCCATCCCCACTCCTTCTTCAGCTTGGTTATCTGCACCCACCCTTCCTTTGTTCCCTAACATATCTATAGAATTCTTTCTCCCCCTTTCTGATTACTTGTGCTAACCTAAGCTTTTTTTTAGCCTTGGCAGCTCTTACCCTCCTGCTGACTTCCCTGGAGATCCTGTGACATTCCTCACTGTCTGCCTCACTACGAGAGCACTTGTACCTTCTAAAGGCCATCCTTCTGCTTCTCATTCTCTCCTGCACTTCCCTTATCTACCAGCAAGATTTCCTAGCCCTAACCATCTTATGGTGGGCTCTTGCACAGGTTTTCGTGGCTTCCAGGATGCCCAGCTTCATAATTTCCCACTGCCTCTCCGTGCACATCCCTGGTCTGATTTTCCCTATATGTTCCCTGAGGATATCAGCCATCTCCCTGAAGTTTGCCCTCCTAAACTCCACTACTGTGGTCTTTGTTTGATTCCACTCCTTCCCCAGGTCTAAGGTGAACCATACCGTAGAGTATTGCCTTCAGTCAAAGGGTGTTCCACCACCAGGTTCTTAACCTGGTCTCCATCTGCTAGTACCAAGTCCAGGATGTTTCCCTCTCTAGTTGGCTCCCCTACCAGCTGAGTCAAAAATTCATCCTGGAGGGCTTCAAACACCCTTTGCTTCCTAGCAGATGTAGACGCCATGGTGTTCCAGTCTGCTTCTGGCATGTTAAAATCACCCAATATCACATTCCTACCCCACTACAGTGTTTTTTCAAGTTGTCAACCAGTTTGCTGTCCATGTCCTCCGATTGCATGAGAGGCCGGTAGACGACCCCTAGATTGACCCGCCTTCACTTGATATCTTGTAATGTGGCCCAAACCACCTCCACATTCCCTTCACCCTCCTCCCTGCTGCACACTATCTCTTCTCTAACGAACAATGCCACCCCGCCACCCTTTCCCGCTGTCCTATCCCTAAGTGTGGTGTACCCTGGTAACTTCATGTCCCAGTCATGGTACTGGGTGGCCCAAGTCTCTGTGACTGCTGCCACATCCACCTCCCCCTTCCACCAGCAATGCCTGCAGCTCCAGCATCTTGTTCCCCAGGCTCTGTGCATTAATCAGAACCACTTTCCAACTCTTCCAACAATTTTCCCCTATCCTCCCTACCCCCTTACCCCTGGCCCAGTTTGAATCAAACTTCACTTCCGCTACTCCTCCAGATGGGGGGAAAGCCTATGCCCTCCTGTGCTATGCATTTGCCTGCTACTATCAAGCCCCCCCCCCGTCTAGTTTAAATCCCACCTAGCACTTATATAATCCCCCAGCTTGTTCTTAAGGACCTCCTTCCCCTCCTTACTCAAATGTAGTCTAATCCTAGCAAATAGATCTTTATTATCCCATGTACATCCCCATTCACCCACCAATCCATATAGCCAGATACCATTCCCACTGCCAATTGCTGAATTCACAAATTCTTTACTTTCTTTCCAAAGTTCCCTTTGGCATAGGCAGGACTTCCAAGAACAAGATAGTGCTCACCTCTGCTACACATAATCTTGCCAACTCCCTGTACCTGGCTTGCACGTCCTTCACACTATTCTCCACCAAATTATTAGTGCCAATGTGAGCCACAATGTGGGCCACCCCCATGCTTTCTTACTAAACAATGCACTAGGTACCCAGTCCTCCACCATATATACCCCTCTCCACCATTCCCATGATTATCACTCTTCCTGCCTTCATTTAGTCTCACACCCCTCACAAGATCCCCTTTCCTCCCCTCCATTTTCTTCCTTCCCACTCACATATTAATGCACTCCACTAGCCCCCTCTTTATGTTATTTATGTTATTGATTACTGAACTCACACCATCATTTGTTATTGCTTACTCAGTGATCATGTCATGTGTTGCTGCTTACTCATCTCTCACCTTGTCAGTGTTACTGCTTACTCAACTTCCACTTTGTCGTGTTACTGCTTACTCAGCTCCCATCTTGTCATGTGTTACTGCTTACTCAACTCCCACCTTGTCATGTGTTACTGCTTACTCAACTCCCACCTTATCATGTTATTGCTTCCTCTACTCCCACTTTGTCATGTGTTACTGCTTACTCAACTCCCACTTTGTCATGTGTTATTGCTTCTTCATCTCCCACTCAGTTATGTGTTATTAATTACTCAACTCACACCTTGTTGTGTGTTGTTGCTTACTCAGCTCAGATCCTGTCATGTGTTACTGCTTACTCAGCTTGCCCCATCATGTGTTATTCCTTACTCAACGCACTACCTGTCATATAGAAACATAGAAGTTGACAGCAGATAAGGACCTCAAAGCCCACCCAGTCTGACCATATGTTATTGCTTACTCGGTTCACAGCCTGTTGTGTGTGTTACTGCTTACTCAGTTCTCACCCTATCATGTGTTATTGCTTTCTCAACTCATACTCTCTCATGCTATTCTGTACTCAGCTCCCACCCTATCATGTTTTTGATTGCTCAACTCACACCCTGTAATATATTATTGCTTAATTAACTCACACCCTGTTATGTTATTCCATACTCAACTCTCACCCTTATCATGTAGTATAACTTACTCAACCCACTTCTTTATGTGTTATTGCTTACTCAACTCACACCCTGTCATGTGGTATAACTTACTCAACTCACACCATCATGCGTTATCCCTTACTCAGCGTACACCCTGTCAAGTGGTATTCCTTACTCAGCTCTCACCGTCATGTGTTATTGCCTATTCAGCTCACACCGTAATGTATTATTGCTTATTCAGCTCACACCGTCATGCGTTATTCTCTTCTCAACTCACACCCTGTCATGTGTTATTTCTTACTCCACTCATACTGTCATGTGTTATTACTTACTCATTCACACCCTGTCATGTGTTAACTGCTTACTCAATACACACCCTGTCATGAGTTAGCTGCTTACACAATGCATACAATGTCATGTGTTAACTGCTTACTCAGCACACACCCTGTCATATAACTGCTTACTCAGCGCATATCCTGTCATGTGTTAACTGCATACTCAGTGCACACCATCATGTGTTAACTGCTTACTCAATACACACCGTCATGTGTTAACTGCTTACACAGTGCACACCCTGCCATGTGTTTTTCTTACTCAGTTTATGCCCTAATGTATTATTACTTACTCATCTCATACCATCATGTGTTATTCCTTACTTAACTTATACCTTGTCATATGTTATTGCTTATTTAATTCATACCTTGCCATGTGTTATTCCTTACGCAATGCACACCCTGTCATATGCTATTGTGCACTTAATGCATTAAATAAAAAAAAAATGTGTAATATTGCTGGACTCCTTGGTCCACTGTGGCTGAGTAACCTTGTGGAGATGACTTTCTACAGTTCATGTACAAAAGCAATACATCAGTTTCTCAGAACTGGCGAAGTCACTCGTGACTAAGGTATAGGGTGAAGGAAATGGAGGTGGGTGCGTAGAACACTTACAGATGTTGCTCAGCATGAAAAGTTAGGGAGCCCCTACCCTTGCCCACTCCACGCCAGTGCCTGATGTTCACAACAATATATCTAGGGTTATCACAGTGTGATGTTATCCAGGTATAATAATCATGAAGAATGGCACTGTGGTCACCATTAATATCTGGGTAATACAGCAGTCACTATCGGGGGATGCTGATTGGCAGGCAGTGAAAATTGGGTTTAACTGAGAGAGCCCTTGGACACTCTGTATCGGGGTAGCCAGTGGTCTGGGAGACCCCCCCCCCCAAAAAAAAAGACACAGGACAGCGTGAAGCAAAAGACTTTGGGAAGACACGTTATTAATTTTTAAAGCTCTAACAAATGAGGACCTGAGATTTAATCTAAATATTGAATTTCTAAATATTAATAGATTAACAAGGGGTTGTAAACATCAGCTGAGAGGCAAGTATTGTAGGACAGAAAGAAGAAGTCGATGGTTCTCTCAGAGAGTGGTGGGACACTGGAATGGTTTACCCTCAGTGGTAGTAGACTGTGATACCATCAACAGTTTTAAGTTACATCTGCATAAACACCTAAGAGATATGAGCATTGGTGTTTATTCCCACTGAAAAACAGTGGATGAGCTTGAAGGATAATGTGCCTCCTCTTTTCTGAATGTTCCTATAAAGCAAAACATGGGTATTGCAGTGTGGAAAATTCCACATGGAATCAATACTGGATTCCAGTATACCTCTTTGACTAATAAGATATGGATGTATAAGGCAAAATAGCATGCTCTGAAGACTAGGGACTGAGCTGTTCAAAACATGATTAAACCAGGGTCAGTTCTGGTGGCCAGGTGATGAGACCCAGGTTAGAGTCCAAGTCAGGACCAGCAGGGGCTGTTCAATATCCCTAAAGGATACACATTGCCTTGGAGGTCAGTCTGTTTGGTGCTTCTAGTAGTCTGGAGTGGAAAACGATTAGGACAGCTCTCCCCCCAAGTTTCTTTTCCATTGCTCTGTTGGGGGCCAAATGTGGGGCCATGAAGGTAGCCCTGACTCCCCCCATGTGGTGACATTGCATGCAAGAGCTATCCTTAGGTGCAGCTCCCCAGTTGTCCTCAGTTTTGATTATCTTCTCCACTCAACCCAGTCACCTGGAGGGAGTCCCTCTGCAGTGAGCAAGACATGGGGCTTCATAGAGAGGGTGCCAGCCACAGACAAGGGTTACCCACCTGCAGTAGGTACAGGTGGGCAAGAAGGGGGTGCCACTGAGGGAGGTGTGTGGATCAGGATCCAGGGTGGGGGAGTGGACATATAAATTAGAAAAAACCTGATTGACCCATACAACAAATGTATGCCCATTGCAGGAAAAGATAAACCAGTTGAAAGCCAGTGAGTCCAGGCTGGAGACAGACAAACGAAAGATGAAGGAGATTCTTGAGGCAGCAGAAGGCCGAGCCACCAAGCTGGAACTGACTCGTCGCTCGTTAGAGGGAGAGCTTCAGCGTGTCCAGCTGAGTCTGAGTGACCGTGAGGCCGAAATCCAAGCCCTGCAAGACCGTGTTCATATGTTGCAGTTACAGGTCAGTGACGGGGACAGCAAGGCAGCCTCTCTTCAGCTGACGGTGGACCGCTTGACCATGGCTTTGGCAAAGACAGAAGAAGAGGAGAGCCAGCTGAAGGACAAGGTCCAGAGCTTGTCTGCAACAATATCAGACACAACCAGTGGCGCCGCCACCCTACAGGAGCATGTGTCCCAACTGCAGAAGGCGCTGACGGCCAGCGAGCAGGACAAACGGGTATTACAGGTACGGTGCTGGGGAAGGGGTGCCTGAGTGAATGGGTAACTGCAGTGCACCAAGGAATGCTGGGAACTGTTGCAGCCTAACTTCCACCCAGCCCCAACCTGGTACTTCATGTTAGGTTGCGCTTAGTTACTGTGGCTTGTTCCATGGCTGCACTTAATCAAAGGGATAGATTGGCTGGGGGCGGGGTAGCATAAGAGGAAACTCAGGCACCTGAAGAATGTGTGTGAGGGGGATGCACTGGTGGTGGAAGTGGGTTGAGAAGATAGAAGGGTAGTTTGGGTCTCTGAATTTGCATTTGGGGATCTATGATGATTTTGAAGTTGGGGGAATACTACTGTCCCAGGTGAGGGACTAGCCCCCCCCAAAAGGGCCCCCTCCCATGACTGGCTGTTAGGGTACTTTTACCTCTTTTGTGTGGGTGAGGAGGGGACATAATTAATACAAGTGAGTGCTGAACTCAAACACAGTTTCTGAATGCCCTGAATGTTAATGATAACAGGATTTAGGCTGAGCGCCTAACATTACCCATATTCAGTGTTTTACTAGTGATTCTGTACCCCTTCCACAAAAAGTCTCTCACAGGCCTTGAGGAATATCATAATAGCTGGTGGTCAGGACTAGTCCCACAGCCACCAATCCTGTCCTTGCACACCTAAACACTTGCCCAGCCTAAGCATTCCCTAGCTCACTGACATCACACCCTACAAACACCGATCCACATTCCTGAACATTTCTTGCAGAATTCCCCTCCTTAACCCAGTATCCCAAGCCCCAAACTTTACATTTTATTTGGAAAAGTCACTCTCCATGCATAGTCTTCCCGCTCACCACGCCACCCATGTTCCTTTATTGGCTGGGAAGTAACCCAGAGTAGCCCGACCAAGAGGTAAGTAAAGAAGTAAAATGTATTTGTTTAGCACCCCATCCTGGAGGTTCTGGGCACTGTACAGGTAGGTAGGAATTAAGACAACATACATCAATACAAAAGCATGAAACAAAACGACAATAGTAAAACAATTTATACCTAAATAAATACTGAATAAATAACAGTGCAGCAGTTACTAATTCTAAACTATAAGCAAGCCACAAACGCTATGTTAAAAAAATGCACCTTCAGCCCCCGCTTAAAAACCTCCACCGATGGGGCCTCCCTGAAGGATCTTGGTAGCGTGTTCCACAATACTGGGCCCATCACCTCAAGTGCATGTTCTCCAGAGGACTTCAGGTGGGCCCTGGGAACTGCTAGGAGGTCCTCGGTAGAGGCGCGGAGCGAGCACACGGGACGGACAGGATTCAGGAGGTCACTCGAGTAATCAGGTGCCCTCCTCAGTGGGATTCTGGCTCCATACAATGAGAAACAGCAGTGGGCAGAGTGAGCTGACACTGTTAGTTTTGATGCCATTGACCATTTCAGCTTTCTCACCAATCCACCCACAGGGCAAACCAACACTGTTCGTTTTGATGTTACTGACTGTGCCAATTCTCTCCACCCAACCACTGATCTCTGTAAGTCTCACTGTGAGATGATGGTGGTGGGGATTGTGGGCCCCAAGACCATTTTTATTTTGTTAGAACTTAGCAGAACCTTTCAGAATGTGAATAAAGGTTCAGTTTCAGAACACTGGTACTGGTTCTGGAAGATTCTGAACTGATGTGAACCTGTCTCCCCACTTCCATTTCATAGCACCAGGTGGGTGCAAAGGGCACATTTGAAGTCGAGGGCTTTCCTGGGAAGGGTCCTACTGAGTCAGTGACACACAGAACATACTTTGATTGTGTGTGGGTGGGTTGCAGGGGTTTTTGTGGATGAATAGCACTAGAAGAAGCCCGAGTGGGTATGGGAGAGTAATCCTTGATATGCCAGGTAATGCTAATATGTTTTTTATTGAATTTATTTAAAGATTTTGGTGCACAGGATGGCTCACTGTGCCAGAGGCTCATTTCCAGGTGTGAACCAAGGGAGGAGAGTCAGGGAAAGCACAAGAATAAGCAAGCATTATGAATATTACACACCAGGTGTCTTTGTTCATGAGTGTGTAGCATTCCATATAGGTACACAAGGTGCAAAACATGCTGCAGGACTGTGTTTAGCATTATAGATCATGGGAGCACTGCACACCAATCAGAGTGGTTCTTTTCCCTACAAATGAGACACTATTGTAATGTTAAGCATGTCTCACATGCAGGCCCCTGGAATTGGACATGTTTGGGGGACGTTTTTCGCATTTTTAATAAATTATTGAATGCCCTCGCTCAATTTTATATTAATATGACTGTTGAGACCTCTGTTATAGCTATAAGAATGGTCTCCTCTGCAGGGATGGCGTTCAGTCCTGAAGCACCCCATGGCAAACTTCGTATTGGTGCCTCGACCCAGGTCCTCCCCCTTTTTTTTGTTTTAATATCTTTTATTTAGGTAAAGCTCATACTTTAAGTCAATGTTACAGACAGTAGGCAGTTCCTTTCCCAGCTTCCGAGAAGGCCGCCCTATCATTTCATTCCATTACAGTCTTAGTACAAGTTAACCACTGTCTGTTCTTTCCTTACTTATGTATCGACCACTTTTTATGCTAACATACCCACAATCTATTTACACCACTTATTTCATTATCATAATACCTGTATTGTACTTATTATAAAGCAGTACCTAATGTAACGGGATAACCATCTACTAGTTATGTACATACAATTTTGATATAAATATATGTTTTACACTTCTGCTTAGGAAAGCAGGCAAAGCAGCAAAGCATCATGGAACATAGGATTTGAACAAAGAGAAAAGAAGGATCTGCCCTATCCTTGATCTAGTGGGTAAACTAATTAAGAGCTTCCTTTTGACACCAGGTTGTAAAACAACCACTGCTTTGAACCTAGGAAACCTGTTATAAAATATTGCATTTTACGACCTATCAGGAGGAAAGCAAATTCTGACAGAGACCTGTGAAAATCCTCATAGCTAAGAAAAGTGCTTTGCAGGATGTTGTTCTGAGAGATCAACGGGATATTCTGTCCTGTCATTATTCATGCTTTGTGGCTCACTAATTAAAAAGTATGTATATATATTTTTTAATTGGGATGTTCAGCAGTGTGCAGATGCCTGTGACTAATTCAGTATGCAGGAATGAAAGTGACCTCACAGCCAGCATCACCACAGAGCTGTGACCTCACAAGCTGGGTGGGACCCTCCCTCCCACCCCCACCCCCGATATTCTCAAGTTGCTGAGGTAACATTGCATACTTGTGTTTGGACGTTCAACAAACACTTGTGTTCTGACTCTTAGAAACACTTCTACCAAAATTAGGTAATTTCAGCACCACTATTTACTGGCTGAAACTGGGGTAGAATCAGTTACTCAGTAAAAAGGCGTTTGGTTTTGTAATTTCTATTTCTTTTTTTGACTGTACCGTTAATGGTATATGTTCCGTGTTTTGTATTTTATTTACTATTTTTAATTCTAGTAAACTCTGTTTTCCTTGAAATCCTGCCTGAGCCATTTTTTTCATTTTGAGTGTGAATGCTGGGACAGTGTTGATAATTCTGACAGAACTGTTAAAGTGCTTATAGTGTATCACTATATGCAGCAAGGTAAGAAATACCTAGGTCTCAAATGAGTCAGAAGGGGGGATGGTGAACCAGGTTGTGTGCCTGCTGGGTTAAGTATTGCACTGCTTTCCCCGAAAAGAGGGTGTGATATTTGGACCTGTTACCTGGGCATGCTAGCGAAAAAGGGTTCATATTTGACCCCAGGACTCGAAACTGGTAGTTGCTCGGACCCAAAACTGACAGGAGGGTTACCCTGTTTGTCTCCTGTTCACATATTGCACTTCGAGGTTGGGTACTGTGGGAGCAGAGGGCCTGACCCCCGGAGTGCGTTTGTGACAGATCTGGTTGGCAGTGGTGCAATCTAAAAGATTTGGTTTGCAGTGCTGCAGTCAAAAAGATTTGTTTGGCTACTGTGAAATTATTTAGTAACATGAGCATCAACAGTCCAGTGTGTCGGACTGATAAACTGTAACAGTTCACACACAAAACAAGGCAGTGATTTAAAAAAAAAAGAAAATAAATATATAATTTTGGTTACAGTCAAAGTTCCCTACCTGTTTTATTTTTCCTTTTTGGGTGCAAACCAGTGTAGCCGTAGATTAGGGAAAAAGATGGCTTTCACCTGCAGCGAGTACACTGCAGAATACCTGAGGCAGTTGTGCCAGGAGAGAGGAGTCTGTTGTGAGGGGCAAAACAAACAGCACCTCATGGAGTCTCTTGTGGCAGCCCATGTACAAGCGACTGCCCAAGACCTCGAGTCACAGTTGGTGACTGGAAGGGACCAGACCTTGGGTTTGGAGGGGCAGGGGTCCACCGCAGTGTCCAGTCCCAGGAAGGAGGACAGCGGGACCAGTGGGAACCAAGAACCACAGCAGCAGGGGAAGGTCACCACCATGCTGGAGCAAGAAGGGATCAGGCTGCAGACAGAATTGAGGAGAAGGGAGCTGGAATTTGAGCAGAAAAGGTTTGAAGCCCAGCAACAGAGAGAGTTTGAACAGAGGAAGATGGAGATGAGAGAGAGAGAGGAGAAGCAAGAGCAGCGAGAAGCCGAGCGAGAGGAGAGAGAGAGAGAGAGCGTCAGAGGAAATTTGAACTGGAGAAGCTACAACTCCAAAGACCAGCGCCAGAGCAGGTAAGTGGCATGAATGAACCTGGACCTCCAGGACTGGGTTACAAATTAAATTCTAAATTGATAGCTGAATTTAAAAATGGGGAAGATATGGATGCATTTTTAAATTCATTTGAAAAAGTATGCATTCAGGCAAACATTCCCAGAGAGTCCTGGAGCTTCCAGCTATCCCCGCTGCTTACCGGTAAAGCTCATGATACATTGGGTCAAATGGACAATCAGGACAGTAATGATTATGGCAAACTTAAAGCTGCATTGTTAAAAAAGTATGACTTGACAGCTGAAGGGTACAGAGTTAAGTTCCATAAGCTCAGGAGAAGCCGTGACATGAGCTACGAGGAGCTAGCCACAAAACAACTTCAGTTTTTGAAATGTTGGTGGGAGGGGATAAAAGCAGACTCTGTAGGGAAAATTGAGGATGTTGTACTTTTGAAGCAGTTCTTTTGGGCTTGCCCAGCAGAGCCAAAAACCTGGCTAGAGGACTGACGTCCAAAAACCATGCAGGAGGCTGCTGAGCTCTCGGACCCCTATGCCAGGTGCAGGCCTGCTCTACAAGGGAGTGGGGCGGGTGTGACAGCACAGAAAGGGAAAAGCTCGCCTTCAGGGCAGCTAAAACCTTCACTGCCTCCCCAGAAAGTGCACAGCCCCAGGTTCAAAGAATGGATTTGCCTGATAAAAAAAATGATTGTTGGTTTTTCAAATAACCTAGGCATATTGCAAGACAGTGTCCTAAAAAGGCAGAGAGTGCACAAAGTGGTGCTGGGAAAGAGGTGTTTTTTTTTTGTGTATCCCGGAAAGCATGCCAGTAAACTTGAGGGAGCACATACACCAAGTTACTATGAATGAGGTGCAAACCCATGGGTTAAGGGACACGAGGGTGTCCCTTACTTTGGTAAAAGGGGATTTGGTTGAGCCTGAACAGGTTATACCTAATCAATTTGTTACAATACAGGGATTCACTGGGGAGGAAAAAACTCTGCCACTTGCTAGTGTTCTCCTGGACTGAGTGAGACAGTAGAGACTGTGCAAAAAGATGCAGTGGCAGAAAATCTTGCCCTGGATGTGATTATAGGGAACAATCTCCAAAAAGGGGTGGTGTGTGCAGTTACCCACAGTCAGACGGAAAAGGCAAATTGTGGTTCCCTGGACCCCTTAGAGGCCCCTGTGGAAAACACTGGGAGGCTGGTTCCCCAGCCTGTGTCTCCTGATATGGAGAATAGTGAAAGTGGGATAGAAATTCCCCAGGTAGCAGTTAACAAAACAGCTACAGATGGTTACTCTGAGGAGGGAGGGGTAACCAGTGGTCAGAGGGCTAGGGATGGCAGTGACCCTCAATGCCCTGACTTTAGAGCTAGGGACCCTAGTTTAGGAACTGAAGGGGACCTGTCCCATGCCTTGGGAATGTGTAAAGATTTTACAGCTGCTCAGAAAAATGACCCTAGTTTAGAAAGGCTGAGGGCTTGGGCAGAATCTGACGGGACACAGGGAGGTGACGGGAGACATAGAGTATATTGTGAGAATGGACTGCTGCATACGCAGGATGTAAGGACAGAAAGAGGGGTGATGGGCAGGCAGCTTGTCATTCCCCAGGGGTACTGTGAGCGATTGCTCAAGATTGCTCATGATATCCCCATGTCTGGACATCTGGGAATTGCGTGCACTGTGCAGCGATTGGCCCAGAATTTCTACTGGCCCAACTTCACCCAACAGGTGAATGAACATTGCAGGTCTTGTCACCGGTGCCAAGAAATAGGGAAGGCAGGTAGTAAAACCTAGGCTGCCCTAATTCCCTTGCCCATAGGAGGCAGTATAGCACAGTGGTTTAAGGCTCTGAGCTGCAAATCTGGTGACATCCAGCAGACCAGACCTGGGTTTGAATCCCACAGCTTCCACTTGCATACTGTGTGACCCTGAGCAAGTCACTTAACTTTCCTGTGCTCCCAGGTCGCTCCTGTAAAAAAGTGTTCAGCTTAGTGTGCTACTGGTTAAACAACTAAAATAAAAAAAAATAAAAATAGTAGAGGAGCCATTCCAGAGGGTAGAAATGGATATTGTGGGCCCTTTGAATACCCCCAGCTCCTCTGGGAAGAGGTTTATCCTAACAGTGGTGGATTATGCCACCTGGTACCCAGAGGCAGTCACTTTATCCTCACTGAGGACAGACAAAGTGGCGGATGACTTGCTAGTGATTTTCTCCCATGTCGGGTTTCTGCAGGAGGTTGTCACCGACTGAGGGGGGTTTCTTCAAGTCGGACCTGATGAAGTGTTTGTAGGAGAAGTGTGGGGTGGTTCAGAGACGCACGACACCTTATCACCCGCAAGCCAATGGGCTTGTGGAAAGGTTTAATGGTACCCTTAAATCGATGCTCCAAGCATTTGCTGAACAGCATGGGAGGGACTGGGAGAAATACCTTCCCCACCTGTTGTTCACACACAGGGAGGTGCCACAAGAGTCAACAGGGTTTTCCCTCTTCTACCTCTTATATGGACGCAGGGTGCGTGGGCCCCTAGACTTGATCCGGGAGGACTGGGAAGGCAAGCATGCCACCCAGGGGAGCTCCCATAGTGGATTATGTTCTTAAGTTTAGGGAAAAGCTGAAGGAGTTTATGGGAACTGCCCAGAGCAACCTGGCAGCTGCCCAGCAAAAGCAAAAGGTATGTTATGACCACAGAGCTAGAGCTTGCTCGTACTCTGTGGGTCAGGAGGTCATGGTCCTAATCCCAGTCTGAAGGGACAAGCTGCAGGCCAAGTGGTCAGGATCATACAAAGTACTCACACAGGTGAATGATGTAAATTACATTGTAGAACTACCTGACAGGAGACATAACCAAAGGATATACCATGTCAGCATGATGAATCCATATGCAAATAGGGCTGACATGGTCTTTGCAGTGTGTAGTCCTGGGGAGGGGATGGACAAGGAAGACCCCCTTCTGGACTTGCTGGAAGAAAGCAAGCGGGAGTTCTCTTTGGTGGCAATCAGATTGTCACCCCAGTTGACCCTGGACCAGATCCAGGAAGTAAGGGAGGTTTTAGCAGACTTTGCCCCATTGGTTAATGCAAAGCCTGGACTAACCCCCTAAGCGACGCATGATGTAGAGACAGGGACGCAAGCGCCCATACGGCAGACAGCATATCTGGTGTCAGAGGCCATCCAAAAGGACATTAGGAGGGAGGTGGAGGAAATGCTGGATTTAGGGGTAATCCAGACATCCCACAGCCCCTGGGCTTCACCCATAGTCCTCGTTCCCAAACCAGATGGCTCTACTTATTTTTGTGTGGACTGTCGTGGACTCAGCGCAGTCATGAAGTCAGACGCCCACCCAATGCCACAGATGGATGAACTACTGGACAAGTTGGGAGGGGCGACATACCTTACCACTACTGACCTAACAAAAGGCTATTGGCAGGTGGAGTTAATTGTCAGAGCTAGGGAGAGGTCAGCCTTCATGACTCCGATAGGGTTATTTGAGTTTAAGGTAATGCCTTTAAGAATGAAGAACATCCCTGACACCTTCCAAAGGTTGGTAAATCAAATGTTACATGGTACTGAATAGAACGCCGTGGTGTACCTGGATGATATTGTAATCTTCATTGTCAGCTAGAAGGAATACCTGTCCCACCTTAACGAAGTGTTGGGCAGGATACAGAGGGCCAGGCTCACTGTAAAAGCTGAAAAGTGCCAGGTGGCCATAGCTGAGGTGACATACCTAGGGCATGTAGTAGGGTGGGGACAGCTCCATCCTAATCGAGCAGAGATTGAGGCAATTGAGGTGTGGCCCAGATCTGAAACACAAAAGCAGGTTCTGAGTTTTCTAGGGACCGCAGGGTACTATAGAACATTTGTATCAAACTACAGTGCCCTGGCAGCTCCCCTATCTGGCCTGCTAAAGAAAAGAATGCCTAAAAAGGTAAAATGAGAACCAGCCTGTGAACGAGCCTTTACACGGCTAAAGGAGGCACTGTGCAGTGCTCCTGTATTAGTCAGTCCAGACTACAGTAAACCATTTGTAGTCCAGACAGATGCCTCAGATGTGGGTATTGGGGCAATACTTAGCCAGACTTCTAACCAAGGGAAAGATCATCCAATAGTGTACCTCAGTAAGAAATTACTTCCCAGGGAGCAGACTTATTCTACAGTGGAGAAAGAATGCCTTGCATTGGTGTGGGCACTAAAGAAATTAGAGCCATACCTATACCAGTGGCACTTTGAGGTGCAAACGGATCATAACCCCTGGTTTGGCTGGCACAAATGGGTAAAACAAGCGGTAGGCTTTTAGGATTTTAAGGAGGCAGTATAGTGCAGTGGTTTAAGGCTCTGAGCTGCAAATCTGGTGACATCCAGCAGACCAGACCTGGGTTTGAATCCCACAGCTTCCACTTGCATACTGTGTGACTTGAGCGAGTCACTTAACTTCCCTGTGCTCCCAGGTTGCACCTGTAAAAAAGCTTTCAGCTTAGTGTGTCTCACCTGGTTAAAAAAAAAAAAAAAAAAAAAAGCCTTGTCTTGCAGGGTTACTGACAGGGCAGGGGCAGCAAACCCAGATGGGTTATCCTGACAGAGCAGTGAACTGAGTTTGGGGAACTCATCCCATGCCTAGGAATAGATTCCCCCAGGTTCAGTCTAGGAGGGAGGAATGTAACGGGATAACCATCTACTAGTTATGTACATACAAATTTGATATAAATATATGTTTTAGACTTCTGCTAAGGAAAACAGGCCAAGCAGCAAAGCATCATGGAACATGGATTTAAACAGAGAGAGAGAAAAGAAGGATCTGCCCTATCCTTGACCTAGTGGATAAACTAATCAAGAGCTTCCTTTTGACACCAGGTTGTAAAACAACCACTGCTTTGAACCTAGGAAACCTGTTATAAAATATTGCATTTTACAACCTATCAGGAAGAAAGCAAATTCTGACAGAGACCTGTGAAAATCCTCGCAGCTAAGAAAGGTGCTTTGCAGGATGTTGTTCTGAGAGATCAAAGGGGTATTCTGTCCTGTCATTATTCATGCTTTGTGGCTCAATAATTAAAAAGTATATATATATTTTTAATTGGAATGTTTAGCAGTGTGCAGATGCCTGTGACTAATTCAGTATGCAGGAATGAGAGTGACCTCACAGCCCGCATCACCACAGAGCTGACCTCACAAGCTGGGTGGGACCTTCCCTCCCCACCCTCCCTCCCCCACCCCGATATTGTCAAGTTGCTGAGGAACATTGTCTACTTGTGTTTGGGCTTTCAACAGACACTTGTGTTCTGGACTCTTAAGAAGCACTTCTACCAAAATTAGGTAATTTCAGCACCACTATTTACCAGCTGAAACTGGGATAGGATCAGTTACTCAGTAAAAAGACATTTGGTTTTGTAATTTCCATTTTTTTTTGACTGTACCATTGACGTTATATGTTCCGTGTTTTGTTTTGTATTTTATTTACTATTTTTAATTCTAGTAAACTCTGTTTTCCTTGAAATCTTGCCTGAGCCGTTTTTTTCATTTTGAGTGTGAATGCTGGGACAGTGTTGATAATTCTGACAGAACTGTTAAAGTGCTTATAGTGTGTCACTATATGCAGCAAGGTAAGAAAATACCTAGGTCTCAACTGAGTCAGAAGAGGGATTGTGAACCAGGTTGCGTGCCTGCTGGGTTAAGTATTGCACTGCTTTCCCCGAAGAGGGTGTGATATTTGGACCTGTTACTTGTTCGTGCTTGCGAAAAAGGGTTCATATTTGACCCCAGGACTCGAGACTGGTAGTTGCTCGGACCCAAAACGGACAGGAGGGTTACCCTATATGTCTCCTGTTCAAATATTGCACTTCGAGGTTGGGCACTGTGAGAGCAGAGTGCCTGACCCCCAGAGTGCGTTTGTGACACCTTATTCCAGTGAGGTTGTGTGCTTGAGACATTTCCCTGAGGATTCTCCTCTGACCGTTTTCTTCACTCCAGCTGTCCCCACCAGGTGGTAGGCATTCCACTCTTCCCCTGGGATACCCTTTGACTTCGAATCCCTAGATATACCATTTTAACACTTCCTCTGTTATCCCTGCAGATATATCTCTTTCTCTGCTTTGATTTTTGTGCCACTTACAGTGAAGCCCGCCAGGATGAAGTGCAGTGTGACAGGTTTACTGCATGACAAAAGGGATTGACTCCCATTTGAAATTGCATTGTTTGCTGCAGTAACTCTACTGCAGAATTCTGCAGAGTTGGGCTTCATCCTGGTAGGCTTCAGTGTACCTGTGAGCCTCCTCAGAGATTCCACCTCCTCATGTCCTCTCCTCAGCTCACAGGTTATTGTTCCAACCCTTCTCTGCAGATCCATGGTATACTACTGCTTGCTTTTTATTATTTCTAGGAAAGAACAGATCCCCCTGGGCATTCAGGTTACTCCTTGTCTCAATGCCATTGCATCTCCTATAGGCAGTGAATTTATATATGTAGCTCATTTAGTCATGAATAACTCCTCCTTACCGTATCTTTGGTATGTCAGCCTTTCCAATGCTAGGTTATTTATCACCAGGGTTTTCCATTGCCCCACTGATGGCCTAACATGTGATACCCATGTATTTTGAACACATTGTCTCGCCATAGTCAGTAAAACCCTTACTGTTCCAGGGTACGCTTCCCCCATTCCTCCTGTTCTGAGACTTCCATCCCAAACATAAGGGAGACCAAAGTGTCTGCCACCAGTATCTGCATGGCTCTTGATACTGCCTGAGCTATCTCTGTTCAGAAGGGCCTCAGCTCCCCACACTCCCAAAAGTAATGGATGTATGTACCACTTACTGCATTACATCTACCACACATTGGTGAGACCGTATGGTGAAACTTGTGGACCACCACAGGTGGGCAGTGTAACCTGTGCAGGAATTTGAACTGAGATTCCTTAAATTTTTGCACGTCAGTAGCCCCATATGAGACTGGAGGACTAGAGTCCATTTCTCCTCCACAATCTGGATACCCAGATCACTCTTCCCACAATCCCTTGACCTTTAAGGATCTATCCAGAAATACATCTCTATCCTGCTTTACTGCACATGCAATGAGGCCTTTGGGGTTCACCCACGTGGTCCATACTAGTTCCTCCAGTGACTCCAACCTCTGGGTTTGTTCATTCTGCCCACTTCTAGCTGTACTAAAGGCCCTGATCTGAAAATACTGGTACCTATGTGTGGCTGGGATGCCATACCTCTCCCTCAGCTCCTCCAAGGTTCTTACCCCCCCCATAAGTCTCATTGGCAGCGTACTCCTCCCTGTTCCCACAGCTCAATCCCTCCTCCTTCTAGTCCTGGCAAATAAGCTGTATTCCCCACCACTGGTACAAGTCCGGTGACCTTTTTCTCCTCTCTCCTTCTCTTCGTAGCCTGTTCCCAAGCCTCCAGTGTCCATTCGACCAGGGGGTTTCTGTTCTGCAGCCTGTGGTAAGCTCTCTTACCTCCTGAATCCAGGTATGCCGTCAGATGTGTCTGCTTTCCTTCACCCTCTAAATCCACCCTGCTCGCTTCCACCCCTCGATGTACCCAATCTTGAATATATCTATTCTGCATAGCTAATGCATACCCTTTCAAATCTGGGAAGTTAAAGTCCCCCTTTCTGTCTTATCCTTTAACCTCAGTAAACTCATCCTGGGCCTCTTATTCTGCCAGGTGAACCTGCCAAATGATTTATCTATGTCTTTATAGTCTTTGTTGGTCAATCCAGTTGGTAGCATCTGCATTAGGTACAGAATCTGGGTAGCACATTCATTTTAAGGAAGTTGATACGTCCCTGCCATGAAATTGGAAGTGCCCTCCATATCTGCTTTAAGTGTTTGTAACATGGGTCCATAGTTAATCCAGTATAGGCCCACCAGATCCTTACCCACCTTAATCCCCAAATGTGTGAAGTTATGCTTAACAACCTTAAACTCCCAAGTGTTGCTACCCCCTCCTCCCCATGAGCCCGCTATCCTAAACATTTCTGACTTAGATAGGTTGAGCTTATATTTTGAGAACCCTGCAAACTTCTGCACTACCTCCAGTAAGGCTGGGATAGTAGTGTCTTGGTGTGTGATGAACAGCAACAGATAATCCACATAAAGGGCCAGTTTGTGGTGCATTTCTGACACCCCCCCATACGCCCTGTATTCTAACATCTTCCCAGATGCAGATAGCTAATGGCTCAATAGCCAAGGCAAAGAGCAGAGGGGACAAAGGGCACCACTGTTGTGTTCCCCTATGCAATTCAAACATTTCCGACCGTCCCTCATTAACCAAAACCTGAGGCTTTGGTTTCCTATAAAACCTTTTGACCATGTCGATGTAGCTGTCCCCCAGTTCAAAATTCTTTGACACTTCAAAAAGGTAGGGCCATTCTATGTGGTCAGAAGCCTTTTCGGCATCCATGGCTGGTTCCCCCATTGGATTACATTGAGGAGCCTTCTCATATTGTGATAGGACTGATGGCCCTGTATGAACCCCGTTTGGTCTGCGTGGACCAACTGGGGTAAAATCAACTCTTAATCTCCTGGCTAATACCTTCGCAAAAATTTTGATATCACAGTTCCGAAGTGATATGGGGTGGTAGGACCCACACTCCTCTTAGTTCTTACCAGGCTTGAGAAGCACGCAGATCATTGCCTGCAGACAAGTTGCTGGCAGTCCATCCTCCTCCTCCCCTGCCTTCTCCAACATACCTGCCATGGCTCCCACCAAGTCATTCCTGAGTTCCTTGTAGTATTCCATGACGAACCCATCAGGTCCTCTTGATTTCCCATTCTTCACTGATGCCAAAGCCCTTCCTATCTCCCCTGCTGTAACCTTTTCTCCTAACCTCTCCCTTTGCTCTTCCGAGATTTCTGGGAATCTTATTCTCCCTAAAAACTGTGTCATCTGGAGTGCTGAACTCCCACAGTCCGACTTATATAGATTTTCATAGAAAGCAGCAAAGGCCTCCCTTATTTTCTCACTCTGCATGTGTAGGTGTCCTCTCCCATCTCTCACCCCAGTTACTGCCATCGTTCCCCTGCTGCCCTGTGCCAGGCATGCTAGTATAGCCCCAGGTTTGTTCCCCCACTCGTACAGCCGTTGCCTTGCATAAAATAAGGATGTGCTAGCCTCCCCTGTTAACAATAAATTAAGAGCCCCTCTAAGCGCCAGCATTTCCGCCCCTGAGCTGATCTATGGGCTGGGCAATCATTCTCATTTCGGTATCCTTCAATTGTTGCTCCAAGGTCTGTCTAAGCTTCCTCTGCTTTTTGTACCTGTTCACATAACCTGTGACTGCCCCTGCATATATGTCTTCCCTGCCTCCCAGTACACCACATTTGTAGGCACAATAGCCTCGTTTGCCTCCTTGTATTGTCCCCATTGTTGTTTCAGAAATTCCCTAAATTTTAACGATGTCATAAGATACGTGGGAAAAAGTCAGCCAGGCATGGTCATGCCCACTTCCCGGGGAACCTGCTCATCACCACCATGGCATGATCTGATATGTGGATAGGCCCGTGAGCCACATCCTGCACCCCTCTGTATCCCTCTCTTGTGACATATATGTAGTCCAGCCTGGACCATGTACCATGCGGGTTGAAGTAGAAAGTATATTCCCAATCCAGAGGGTTGGCCGCCCTCCATACATTAACTATGTCCAAATCCACCACCCCTTGTTTCCATTATCTGACTGCCCTCTCGTGTCTACCTGTTTTCTCCGAATGGTCCAGGCTGGGCTCCATCATACAATTCAGGTCCCTTCCTAAAGATAAGTTGGGAAACTGTTCATAGACCATCACATCCAATAATTCTTTGTAGAATTGAGCATCAAATACTGAGAAGGCATATATGCTAGCATATGTTATCGGTTCTTGTTCCACTTTTCCTTGTACAAAAATACACCTGCCACCCTCCAGATCTGCCACCACCCTTTCCACCACTATAGGGTAGTTTTTATGAAACAGCACCACCACCCCTCATTTGTGGGAGGTATAGGCTGCAGCATGGCATGCCCCAACCCAGCCTTCCACCAGTTTCTTGTGTTCTTCCGCACTCAGGTGGGTCTCTTGTAGCAATGCTACCCGAGTCTGTCGGTTCTTTAAAGCTTGAAGCACTTTTTTCCATTTGATGGGGTTATTAAAGCCACGTATATTCCAGGAGATAACTACCATGTCATTATTCATTAACAAACCTGTAGTTCTCCCTGGCTCCCTACCCGGTTCGTGTCCTTCACGCTCCCTCACACACCACATCAAGTCTATATCGGTGCACTTTCACAGTTATGTTTCTGCTTACAGTTATACCCCCCAAATCCAACACAACTGCAACAGGCAGGTTTTCAAACCCACACAGCAAAACAAACATTAACATAACTTTGAACATTATTTTCCATGCATATTATTAATCCACATTCTCTTACCCTCTCACTTTGTTCAACATTATCCTCCTGTCCCATGTCCCTTTCTGGGCTCAGAGAATAGAATATTTTCCACCCCCTTCCTTATTCCCTCATTTAACTAGATTTGAGTACAGGTTCATCTGCTCCCCCCATCCCATGATATGCTCATCTTGAGCCTATAAGTGGTTCATACCCGTTAACCCTCCTTGCTGCCAATGAATTGTCCCCAAGCACCCTATTGCCCCTCCTATCCCCTTAGACCCTGAAGTCCAATCCTTCCCTGTCCCTTCTTTAAATCTCTGGGCCCCTCAGACGGAGCCCTTATTTACCGCCACACCACTGTCTTATTGGAGCCAGTTCCGATCACCTACTCCTCGAGCATCAGTCAAGGCTATCCATCTATGCTCCTTGGTCCGTGGCTGTTGCCTGTAAGAAAAAGATTTTGAAAACCATTTACAGCTTTAAACTGACTTCTTTGGCATTGAATCATTGCTTTCCTGTCCTTTTCTATAAGACCCAGGTCATGCATGACCCATGCCTACACCTCTCCCTTCATGTGCCCTTCATCTTCCAGCTTCCTTCTGCAGCTATCTCAGTGCTCTACCTTCCCTCAGGCTCCTCCACTTTATATCCCTTCCCCTCATGTTTCCCTGTTGACAGCAGATTCATGATGGTTCCTTTTTAGTTACCCCCACCCGTTCTCCTGGCCTTCATGGAAGACTTCCCCATCCTTTTATTACCCCAGAACCCCATTGGGAGTTCTGCCTACCTCAGTTTCCGCTTGAACCTAGGTATGGGTCCCTCTGCCACCCATCCGCCCGCTCCATCTCTCCTGATCACATTTGGAAATAATCAGCAGGGCAATGTGGTGAAAATAATGCTCACCTAACACATGTAATGCATGACTGCCCTAAATTGATCCCGATCGTTCAAGCCCTACAGCAGGAGCTCCAAACAATTTTTGGAATGCACTTCCAGCTCTCCCCAAAACTCTTTATTCTCCTGATTTTCCCTGATGACCTTAAGGATCAGAACACCCGCTACCTTTTAGCCATCCTCCTCTCAGCAGGGAAAAAAGCCATAACTAAACTATGGCTGACCCCTGACCCTCCCACTCTCGTAGACTGGTGGTCTGTAACAAAACAAATTTACTATATGGAAAAGATAACATACAGACTGAATAATCGGGAAGAAGAGTTCAACTTAAGGTGGAATAGATGGCTTTTATATTATGCATCTAAAGATACAGCATTCGTTCCATAGGTAAGTGACCTTCTCCTATCCCCATCAATACTCATCCCACTGCTCTCCTTCCAGTCTGTTCCCCCTCCCCCTCTTCTACCTTTTTCCCAACCCCGCAAATGCACTACTTAAAATAAAGTATCAGCCTCTCTAGGTTCCCCTTTTCTAACCCCCCCCCCCCACCACACTTACGGCATATTCATCGATAGTAGCAAATAAATCACCTAGCAGTCCCATTACTGCACTATACCTACTTACCTCTACATTAGCTACTCGAGCTAAAGCCTAAACAACTCTAGGGGCTGACTCTATTTTATACCTAGAGGGTATGGATTCTGCTTCATTTAGGTACAGGGCTGTAATAACCTTAACTGTTTTTATACTGCATAAATTATTAATTTCTGTGTTCCCTAATCTGTTAAATGGCATGATTTGATTTGTATCTATCTCCTTATTGTATCTATTTGTAGACACAACCGAATTAAATGTGTTGTAAATGTTTGTAATTTTAGAAAATTGAATAAAAAGCAAAATAACAAAAAAGAAATAATCAGCAGGGACTACTCCCTTGAGTGTGTGACCCTTTCAGCCTTTTCCGTAAGCAAATTCACCCCGAAAATCAGAAACCCACAAGCCACACACTCTTCCCATACTTGGACTCTGCAGATGCATAACCAAAAGAGCTCATGTCCACAAGTATTTCTGGGCCTCATCTCGGCCTGCCATGATACTCCTGCATTCCAGTCGGGGTTCCAGATATACACTCAGGCCTTCTGCCTCTTTGAACCCTCCATATTCGCTAGCTGCGTGGCTAAGGCACCAGGTGATGATCACAGGGTGGACCCCCCCCCCCAAAACGAAAATGAAGGACTGCTCCAGTTCGGCTTTGTGCAGTAATCCAAGCCCACCTTTAAACCTCATGAGCATTTAAGTTCAGCAGGAGCCTTGAAATTGCCCCTCTTCTTCCACCCACAGAGATACACATCATCCATCAGGCCACGTCCGTGCCCCCATATATCTCCAATTACTTTCGAGCGTCCAGGCAAGAACCCTCTCCCCTTTAAATAAATCCAGTTGAAGGCACGGTGGGGTGTTTCACTCTCAGTTGATGCTTGATAGTTCGTTAGATCCATAGCCCCCGTGAGCATCTTCTACCTCTACCCAACATGAGGTAGGCCATTGTGCACAGTGTCTCCAGTCATCGAATTAAAATCCCGCCTTATTTTGTTCACATTTCCTGGCAGAGTGCTAATGTCACTTATCTGAATTCGTCGAAGTTTCCGGTGTTGGCCCACGTCTTTGGTTACCTTCCAGGTCCTTCACAAACTGCTGCACCCTCTCCACCTCTTGGAACATGAAGGTTGCTCCCTCCCTACCCACTTTCATGATGGCTGGATACAGAAACTGTAACTCCACCTTGTTTGCTCTCAGGGCATCCAGGACCAGATTGAACATTCTCCTTCTTCGTTGTAAAAGCTGAGAAAAGTCCTGGTGAAGAAACAACCGGGCCCCTTGGTATGTTACCTCCTTCTGTCTTTTAAAAGCGAACCAAATGGCTTGCCGGTCCCCGAAAATATGCAGTCGGAAGATGATCTGTCGCAGTGGTTCCCCGGCCGTAAGGTTTGGCACCAAGGCCCTGTGCGTCCTTTCAGTTTTGAATTTTCCACCTTTCTGCTCCAGCCCTTGTATCCTTGGGAGCACCATGCCACAAAATTCTTCTTGTGAGTTCCCCTCTTTGCCCTCAGGAAAGCCATGTATTCAGAGGTTGTTCTGGCGCTGGTAATTCTGATAGCCCATCTGCTCTCGGAGCTCTCCCAACTCTTTCCTAAGGTCCTGCACCATTTCTTTTTTTTTTTTTAACTTTATTTTAATTTTTTCCGTATACCATTATAGTATATATGAAACATATAGTGAACAGTCTACATAGACATTAACACCATTGAGAACACAATAGATCCCCTACTATTCAGGATTTAAATATTGCATCCACTATATTGTGATACAGCTTGTGAGGGTCCCAACTTATTACTGTCACTAAAAAATCCTAAATATGCCTTGGGGAGCTGCCCATGAGCTACATGGCTAGCTTACCATTGTAGGATTGTCCATCAGTGTCCAGCCTTATAAAAGGAAACAAGCCCCAACAGGGACTTAGGTTGCCATGATAATACCTTAACGTAATAATACAAATTCTAAAACTTTAAACATTAAGCAGCAGAATCAATAGACATTCACTATAGTACATTTTTAAATCTAAAATGAGAATTTCTCATCCCAAAAGCCACCTACATATCTGAGATCTTATCCCTTCCTCATTTTATTTAACCTTTTAGTAAAGCCCTCAAGAAGGCCACATATTCAGAGGTTTAAACCCAGATTAAGTACTCCAAACTTGAAAGTATTACATGGGTAGTATGATAAGTCTCAACCCCAGATAAAATAAACATTGCAATAAACTTAAAATAGCCCATTTGAGTTTAGCCCCAAACCATTCCAAGTAGGCAAAGAGAATTAGAGATTATTTAAAGTCACTTAGGTGAAAAGCTGAAAGTCTGTTTAACATAGAACGAGGCAAAATGGATCAGACAAAGCACAGAGTCACTTATCTGGAAAGTCCAGAGGGAAACACAGCCAGCTTGTTAACCAGGCCTCCCGTTCTGGTATCTCCATTGGAATCACCGGATTCAGCAGCTTCTTCATGATGTCTGGCGGCAGCAGCCCAACGTGTGGCCCATTTTCCTGCATCAATCAGGTCAGAGAACAGAAAAACCTTTCCTTGATGTGTAATGTGGAGCCTTGCTGGAAAAATCATGGAGTGCGCAATCCCTGCATCTCTTAGAGTCCTTCTCACCCCATTGAAACGTTTACGCCTCTGGCAAGTAGAGTAGCTGATGTCAGGAAAAAAAGTAAATGTGCTGTGCCTCCTGCATGATCAGGCTCGTCTTCCGAGCATATCTGAGGATCCGATCTCGTGAGCCCACCCCGGAAGTAACGATCATCAGTGTCTTGGGTTCATCTGTATTCTGGGAGAGACCCTTAGGATTTATACTGTAGGTGTTCTGTATATTCCATACAATGTCATCCCCCTCTGGAACCAGTTTTTCCGTTAGCCACTCATGTAGATATATAATAGGATGATCTCCCTTGCTGCCTTCTAGAAGGGATAAAATCCGCACATTCCCAGAGCGGGCCTGATTTTCTAAGGCCTCTAGGCATGCATGCAGATGTTGGTTTTCCTTCACCACGAGGGCGTTTGTAGTCATATTAGAATCCGTTTGCCGTTGGGTATCGTGAAGCTCTTTTTTAAGGCCATGCACGGTTGTTTCCACTACTAAAACCCGACTGTTAAAGTCGTCCAACTTCTGACTGAGGGTGGAGACCGAAGCAATCAGATTTTGAAGCTTATGCCCCAAAGAAGCAATAGTTTCTTGTGATCCGGTTTCTGCATTGGCCTGCAGTGTAGATTGCGATCGCGAGGCCCCACCTGATCCCTTGCTTCTATCCACTCCGGCTTGCAGCTTTTCTTTTTTTGGATTGTCCATTTTGGTATATCAAAGTAGCCCGATCTACTGATAACACCAAAATTAACTTTACTCGATGTTAAATAGTATTTTTGGGGGGCTAAATAGAGGAGATTTAACAGGAGCTTAATAATCTGCTGCTTCTCTGCTTGGGCTCCACAGCGCTCCCCTGGTCCTGCACCATTTCATGAAGTTATTCTGTCCAGTCCTCCAGGCTGGAAATGCAGGCTTCAGCTTCTGAAATTTTTGCTGCTTGACCGGTGAATTGCTCTGAGAGTTCCGATATTTTAGTTGTTATTATATCCAATTTTGGGGAAATAGCTGCGAGTATCTGGGCCGTCAGGGTCTGCCCCACCACTTCCATTTCAGGCGCAGAGAGCGTGATGATATTTGGGCCCTCTGTCACATTGGAAGCTGCAGCTTTTTTTGCTGATTTATGAGGCATTACATGAAGATTTCCCAATATTTGATACGAGATATTCGTCCATTGTGCCTTTCTGCACCTGCTGCTGTCAATTGAATTATTCAGTTTCCAATTTTAGAACCACTTTTCCGTACTTAAATGTCCCGTGGAGACAGAGCTGAAAAGAGACATTGCTGATCCTTAGCTGCTCATTAGCGCCCCTTCCCAGTCCTCCCCTTTTGGCGGGTTCTGAAACATGGATTTATTGATTCGGCACCACCCTCACAACTGTCACCCCAGGTGGCTTCCTAGTTTTGACTCTCCTTAAGGTGCATTCTTGAGGTGCTAGTGTCTCACCTTGAGGTCTGCCTACATACTCGAAGGATGTGCATCAGAGTGGTCTCAATGGCCCGAGTAACGTGCAACGAAGATGTCTTCTGGGGGCCACCAAATGCATAGGTTAGAACAAGTCCAGGCAATAGGGTTTGGAATTTGGGTAAATCACATGTAACAGAATTCATTAACTACTTCACTCATCCCTGAATGCCATCACAAACATGGCTACTGCCTTTACTCACTGCAAACCTTCAACAAGGCCCTAAAAAGTAAAACCCTTCATTTTAAAACATATAGCAATGATCAGGACTCAAACTGGGGGTTGCTGGTATGGCATATAGGCACTTTTATAAATAATGCTTTTTCCAGCCCCCATATAGCCAAATCAGACTTTCAAGTCCAGTTGGAGCAAACCTCCACTTTTGCCACTAACTTTACTCCTGCTCATGATACTCTCCTTACATACAGAAACAAAGAAATGAAATACTACTATGAGTACCAGCTTGCCAGGGAAATCTCTACTGCCTACCCTGTCACAGGTAAAATTATGGCGAAGTTCGATATGAGGCCTTCTGGTATGGGTGAGTGTGTACCTCCCAATTCTAGAATTGAGTAGAATCTCAAATTGTATACCATGGCATCTACACATTCTGGGTGAATATAACTTAAGGAGTGTTAAAGGGGCTATCTTCTCTTATTGCTCAAATAACCAGCTAAGTGGTGGACAAGGATAGCAGCTTCAGGGGTGGGGGAGGGTGGGGCTTTGCTCAGGACTTCTTGAGCTCCAGCAGTCAGTAAGGGCCAGGTTTTCAAATATGGTAGGGCAAAAGGGGTGAACCCCTCCATTTTTTTTGACAAAACTTCTAATGGTGCAGAGACAATACTACAGCAACAGACACAGAAATCCAAGTGTACATGTTGTTATTCTCCTTTAAAGAGCTAGTGTACTGCGTAAATCTAACATTAGTTTTTTTTTTTCAGATCAGTCAACTATTACCTTTTATGTCTGAGGTAATTTTTCTTTTCCCTCTGGCTAATTGTAAGATTTGTCTACCTGATGTTAGTAGGTGGGATGTATGGAGCAGCACTGCCTGGCTGCTGACTTGTCTAGCTCTACTCCTTCCATTACATCATCATCATTGTGTCCTAACTGACTGTGACATTACAGCTGCTCAGGAAGAGCCACTCAGTAGCTACCAGATCACTCACCTGTGATGTCACAGGAGGTCACAGTGCTGATGATGTCATTGGAGGACTAGAACTAGATACGTCAACTACCAGGCAGAGTGTTATTCCACACAGCCAGCATAATACTATCACATAGATAACTTTCTAATGAGCAAAAGGAAAAAGGAAAAAATACTTCACAAAAAAAGTTAAACTAACTAATCCTTAAAAATAGGTAACATTTTTCTGTCTACTATTTTTGGTTCTACTAGCACTTTAAATCATGGAATTCTTAATATCATTATTCAGATCAAAAATATTTTGAAGTTGCCGTCCCGGTGGTGCGGAGGGCTGAGGCGCTGGACGCCACACCTCATGCCATGCCAGTGACCCGGATTCGGGAACGGACTTGGGTCGCTCGGGGGGCAGCGGGGGAGGTAAGGATTGAGCATCATAGCTCTCCTTCCTCGGGGTGGGGGGGGTCTGTGCTGTGAATGGCACAGCTAGGGGGCTTGTCTGTGCCCAAGGTGCTTGGTTGCCTCCGCAAGGTGGAGACAGCTGCTGCTCCCATTGCATGGTGCGTGGGCACAAAGGTAAAAGGAGAAAAATCCCGGCAGGATGACATGTAGACTCCCATGAGCACCGTTCCCAGGCAGGCATAAAGGTAAGCCCTGTAATTCCGGGGACGGAGCTGGGGGGTCGGGCAGAAGGGGGCTGTCGGGGTGGGGGGCTAGAAACGGCAGCTGTGATAAAAATATATATATTTTGAAGTTGCAGTAACATTCTGGCCATGAATTTTTTAAATTGTTACTGTTGCTCCCAGGACTTTAGACATTTTTGCCATGTCCTACCCCTTCTTGTTCTGAAAATGTATCAAAAGACACTTACATCCCAAACCATAATACAGCAAACTCTGAGCAGGTAAACATCGCTGTAAATGTTTACAACAGCGTGAACACCACTATCCTCCATCCCCATATACATAAGCATAAAAGCCAAAGCAGATAAATTCACTGTAAATTACAAATTGTTTACATTATACAACTGACTTCTGGTTATTACAAATTACAGTTTCAATATATAAAAAAAACTTTAATACCAATGAGAGGCAAAATCCATAGCTGTGCCAAGCAGGAAAGAAAGTTGCAGTTTTGAAAAAATAATCTGAAAACTCTGACATGAAAATCTAAATATATTTACACAATGTCCATTTTTAAAGCCTTCATTAAAGCAGAAGTATTTGTTAGTTGCCATACAGTTTTATTTTTTCCAACAAACATTTTTCTTTCTGGCAAAAAATATCCTGTTCTAGGATCGTGGATATGTTGTTCTTCCACACTTGTTGGCATATCCTTTCCCTTTAAGATTCTTGCCAGAAGGTCTAAAAGCTGGCTCCTCCCACCCACCCAGGTGGTATATGCCTCGGCTCTGCCCCTTGACGTCAGATCTTCCTTTCCGCTGGAAGATTCAGGTTCCCTCCTTATCACTCATGTGTTACTGTGGGCCCTGGCGCTTAAATCTATGGATTTACCCAAGCTCTGACTCGTTAGAGTTTCTCCCAATCGCTTCGCGATCTCGACCATGATGGAGGACAAGTCTTCACCGGTTTCTGCCGCTGCCCATGTAGAAAAAAGATGTCTCGCACTGACCCACATGCCTCATGCATTTATTGCTTGGCTATTGGTCATGACTCCCAGGCATGCAAAATTTGTCACGCTTTTCATGCAAAGGTCTTGGACGATCATCTCACACGACTGCAACTGGGCAGACCGGAAAAAATAGAATCCACTGGTCAAATCCAAGAAAGCCCGTTGGGGCGGTCTCCGCGGCTGTGGGGTCCACCAAGTAGCTTGAACAGATGAAAACCTTCAAAGAGGAGGCAGCTCAGGCTGTGGATCGGTCCTCTTCCATGTCCATCTTTGTCCTGCTCAATCTGGGCTCCACCTTCTCAGGCTCCTTTCAGGAGTTGTGCCAGTTCCTGCCTACCAAGGGAGGGGGACCTTCAGGCACACACGTCTCTCAGTTCTGTAAGAAGGACAAGGAGCCTAAGGAATCTTCATCTTGCCAATGACGCTCATGGAACTGTGAGAGATCTTGATCCCAGGAATCTGCTGCTTTGACTTCGGTCGAGGTTGCAGCCTTGGCTGCTGGCTTCATGGTATCCCTGTCAGGCTAGCCGGCTAAGATGCAGGACGATGATCCGGTTGAGATTATCCTCGACCCCATCGACCCATCGTCGTTCAGTGAGGCCGACAACTCCATATTCAGGATCCCTGTCCTGCCGGCCACCGAGGAGAAGACCCAGCTCACTGGTAATCCCCCCCGTGGCCCAGATTACTGACCAGGAAGAGCCGCGGTTCTCTCCGGCACCTTCTGAATGAATTCGATGGTCCAAGTCGAGGTCTCTGACACCTTCGACCGACAGGCAGAAGAAGGCGCATAAGCACTCTAAGAAGCAGTGCTGCCGCCACTCTTCATCATCTTCCTCAGATAAGGAGAGGCTTCGACGGAAACTCCGTCAATGCTACGAGGATTTAATGTGGCAACAGCTGATTTTGTCCAGCCAGAAGTCGAATCCGGCTTCTACCCCGGCCATTACTTGGCTGTCACCCTCAAGGCCAGTGCCTACTCCTTAGGAGCCGTTTCTCACCGTTCCTCCACCTGCGGAGTCAGTCAAGCATTCCAGCTCAACCAAAACTGGTCTGTCCACCGATTGTGGTGGAGCTGCCACCGAGGCAGCCTCCTTTGGGGGCTCCTTCTAAGGAGTCTCGGCCCATTCTGGGCCCACCATGTAGGCTGTCCATCACCCTCATGCTTGACAGTCCCAGGCGGGTACAGGGCGACTCTGATGGCTGGCCAATTTATCCGGACTCTTCGGAGTCCAAAGACTCTGACCTGCATTCTTGCCCTTTGGACGAGGAGTCCATTGGTACTCTTTCTACTGAGGAAGGCCCTTCTTCCTTCATGGGCATCCTCTGCCTCATCTCTGAATCCACGGGGATGCCCTTAGAACCTGTTCAGAAATGGGCCGAATACCCCCTCACTGATATTCTCAAATGAGGGGATTCACCAACGGAGGCCTTCCCAGTGGCTGAGGCCATTGTCGGCCCAGCTTTGGAGATGTGGCAGCACCCTGCCTCCTACCCCACACCTTCAGCCCGCATGGCCCACAAGTATGCGGTGCCCATTGGGCCCCTTTTGGGATTCACAGAACATCCCTCGGCCGAGAAACTGGTGACTGGGTCTGTTTTCAGGTGCTTAGGTAATATGGGAGGCACCAGTAGACCTCCAGACAAAGATTCAAAAAAGTTGGACCATTCGGGCCGGAAAGTGTGTGCCACCTCTTCGCTGGACCTCCATCAGGCAAGCTCAGCCATCATCATGGCACACTTTTTTCATACCCTATTGGTCTCTCTCGAGGTTCTACCTCACCTCCCCTCAGACCTCCAGACCACGGTCAAGCAGGTCGCGACCAGGGTAACAGCAGCTCTAGATGGCCTTGGACCGCAGAGATTCCTGTGCCTGTTCGGTGGTGGCCATGGTTGCCATGCACCACAAGGCTTGGTTGCGGGTCTCCACCTTCATGGCGGACACCCAGCACAAACTGATGGATGTCTCTTTCCTGGGTACCGACCTTTTCGGCTCAGGTGTGGACGGTCACCTCCAACGCATCAAAAAGTCCAGTGCCACCTTGGACTCTGTGACTTCTGCTCAGAAGGAATCCCAGGGTTCCAAAAAGCAGAAGAAGAAGCCTTTTTGGAATTCTGCCCATGCGGCCAAGCAGCCCCATTTGCAGTTGGGGCAGCATTAGCAGCAGGCTCAACCTTGGCGCCCTTGGCCCTAGTCTGTGCCCCCGGCAGCCTCTAAACTCGGAGGACTTGCTTCAGGTGTTCCCCAAGCTGGAGCCTCCTCCTCCAAGCCTGCCCAGTGACAGGATGGGGGTGACCACCCCCACACCCGTCACACCAGCTCTGGGTCCTCCTGTGAGGGGCCGGCTCTGCCACTTCCTTTCTGCCTGGTCCGCTGTTACAATGGACAGGTGGGTTTTAGAAGTGGTAGGCCAGGGACTGCCTCTGGAATTCGAACAGTACCCACCAAGTCGAGCCTGCACCCCATGTGAGGAAATGGTGTCTGTACACACTCAGTGGACTCTTGGAGAAGACATCGCCCAAGTCCTCTGCAAGGAGGTGATGGCCAGAGTCGCGGACCCCCTGTCAACCCAGGGTTCTTTTCCAGGTACTTCCTGGTCCCAAAACAGATGGGAGGCTGGTGCCCCATTCTAGATCTGCATGACGTGAACCAATTTCTCAGGTCCTGCACATTCAGGATGGTAACACTGTCGCAGATCATACCATCTCTTGAGCAAAAAATGTGGTCTTGCTCTGTGGATCTCCAGGACACTTCTTTCACATCCTGATCCGTCCATCTCACCAGAGGTTTGTTTGCTTTCAGGCAGAGGGAGCCCTCTAGGAGTTCCAAGCCATGTTGTTTGGCCTGTCATCGGCCCCCAGGGTCTTCACCAAATGCATTGCAGTGGTGGCGGCCCATCTTCGGCATCGAGGGGTCTGGTGTACCCCATCTCAATAATTGGGTCATAGCGGGTTCCTCCAGACAAGAGGTGGAGAGGTCCAGGAACCTGGCCCTCCAGACCTGCATCGATCTTGGTCTCCTGGTCAATGAGACCAAGTCAGAACTCATACCTTCGCAGGTGATCTGCTTCATTGAGGCAGATCTCGATTCTTGTGGAGTCAGAGTCAGGCTCCTGACGGACAGGGCAGAGGTTCTCTCCTCCTTTGCCCAGTCATTTCTGGTTGGGCACTTGCGCCCTGCCCAGGACTTCCTGCGACTTCTAGGGTACATGGAGGCCTGCACCGCCGTGGTCCGATGGGCCTGGTGGCATATGTGCCCCCTTCAATGGGAGCTGGCCAGTCTGTGGACTCAGAACCATGGTCATTTCGATCAGCTGGTCACAGTGACCCAGAAGATGTGGGACTCTCTCCAATGATGGACTGTCCTAGCACATTTGTAGGAAGGGATCCTGTTTGTCCATCCCGAGCTGATGGTCATCCTCACAACCGATGCCTCTCTCGTGGGCTGGGGTGCCCATATGGGGAATCCTGATGTCATATCAACCTGCTGGAGCTCAGAGCAGTCAGATGGGCACTGTCAGCATTCACTCTGCTCCTTCGGGATCAAGTGGTGCAAGTCCAGATGGACAGTACCACGACCATTTACTGTCTCAACAAGCAGGGCGGCACGCACTCCCAGCCTCTGTGCAGGGAAGTGCTTCGCACCTGGACCCTCATGTGCTGACTAAAGGCAGCTCTCCTAGCCATCCATGTGACAGGAGCCTCGAACCAACTGGCAGACACTCTTAGTTGTGTGGGCGAGATGTCCCACGAGTGGTCTCTCCATCCAGAGGTAGTACACAGCCTCTTCTCTCACTGGGACAAACCTCAGGAGGATCTGTTCACCTCCAAGGAGAATGCGAAGCTGAGGCTGTTTCATGCTCACACCGCTCAGAAAGGCTCATTGCAGGGGGATGCCTTCTCTAGGCTGTGGACACCAGGCCTCTTCTGTGCCTTCCCTCCTCTTCCTTTGGTTCACAAGGTGATCCTCAAGGTCAGAAGGGACCAGGCGCAGGTGATCTTGGTAGCCCCAGACTGGCCTCTCCAGTTCTGGTATCCAGATCTCCTTAGCCTCAGCTCCAGACCCCTGAGGCGCCTTCCAGTATGCCCGGACCTGATATCAGTCAATCAGGGGAAGATATTCCATCCAGACCTTCAATCCCTGCACCTGACAGCCTGGTCCTGAGCGGCTAGAGTTCCAGGCTTTTTTTTTCTCTGAGGATGTACTCAAAGTCGTGGAAGCATCTAGAAAGGAGTCAGCCAGGAGGTGCTATGCCTTCAAGTGGAAAAGGTTTTCCATTTGGTGTCAGGGCAAGAGTTTGGACCCTTTGTCCAGTCCAGTGGCTAGTATCCTCGACTACCTTTGGTCTCTGTCCAAAGGGGGTCTTCGGTCTACAACCCCCTTAAGGTGCACCTAGCAGCCATCTCTGCTTACCGGGTGCAGACCAGTCAGCAGACAGTGGCACAGGAGAAGGTGATCTGGCGCTTCTTTAAAAGCCTCAACCATATTTCCCCTCTGGTGCATGAACCTCCACCACTGTGGGATCTACTGCTGGTACTGGAAAAGCTCATGGGCAAGCCATTCGAACTGATGCACAGGTGTGAGATGTTGCATCTGTCGTGGAAGACCACCTTTTTGGTGGCTATCATGCCAGCCAGAAGGAGTGGGGAGCTACAGGTGCTCTCTGTTGAGTCTCCTTACCTGGCCTTCCACAGGGACAAGGTTGTCCTGTGCCCCCACCCGAAATTCTTTCCGAAGGTGGTGTCAGAGTTTCACCATGACCAGGTGTTGACTGTGCTGGTGTACTACCCCAGTTACACCTCAGAGGCCGAGTACAGGCTCCATACTTTGGACTTGAGATGAGTGCTCTCTTATTATAAGGAGCAGACTGCTGAAGTTTGGGGAGAGGTTCGCCAGCTGTTTGTCACCTACACTGAAGCCGCACCTGGCAAACCTGCAGCCAAGCGGACGATTGGCAGATGGATTACATCATGCATGGATCTCTAATAGGTTAGCGGGCAAGGAGCTTTCTGTAGGGATAAGAGCTCACTCCATCCACTATACTGCTGCATCGGTGGCTACTTCTAGGGACATCCCAATTAGGGAAATCTGCAGGGCTGCTACCTGGAAGTCAGCAAACGCCTTCATCACCCACTACCACATCGACCTAGTCATGCCTGGATGCTGGTTTTGGGGCCTCAGTTCTCCAATCTCTGTTCCCCAAGTAAGTAGTGAGGCCGTGTGCGGCTTGCCTCCTTCCTCCCGGAGAACTGCTAGGAGTCTGCCAACAAGTGTGGATAGAACAACATATCCATGATCCTAGAAAAACACGTTACTCACCTGTAACGATAGTTCTAGGAGTGATATATGTTCATCCACATGGACCCACCCAACCTCCCTGGCTTCGACGTACAACCTAAGCTTCCAGCAGGCAAGATCTGGCATCAAGGGGCGGAACTGAGGCATATACCACCCGGGTGGGTGGGAGAAGCCAGCTTTTAGACCTTCCGGTAAGAATCTTAAAGGGAAAGGACATGCCAACAAGTGTGGATGAACAACATATACAACTCCTAGAACTACTGTTACAGGTGAGTAACCTGTTTTTATGCACCCATTTTTCTTTTTGTTATGTTCACTGTGCACACTAGCGCAAGTCAAACATTTTGCTATGTACAGGGTTTTGAGAGGTGTGTCATGGTGGTCCAATGCAGGAGACTCTGTAAGGGGCTTGACCAATAATCAGCAAGCCTCATCATGACACTGTTCAGGTATGAAAGTGCGTGGACTTCAAAACAATGTGCCAGCAGACACATTCATAAATCAGCTCTTTCAGCACAGCTGATCTAACATACTAACATACTAAAATGCCAGCAGAATAGGCCTAACGGTCTTTCGTGTCTGCTCGTTTGGTCAGCCCCCACCCTGGATGCTGACCTTGCTGCCCTCCTCGCCTTCTCTGGCTTCTCCCTTCCTAGTTCTGGATATTCTTGCTGCATTGGATTTTGCTTCCAGAACCCTTCCCCTGTACCTGTCCCACCCCTCTTGACCCCTCCACTGTCTCTGCCTCCACCAGCCCCTAGGCAGCGCATTCCATGGCTCCACCACCCTCTCAGTGAAGTAGCACCTCCTCCTTTCTCCCTGAATCTTCCCCTCCAGCTTCCACCCATGCCCTCTAGTGGCCCCTCCTCCTTCCTTGAAGCACCCTGACTGTTCCTCCCTATTTAGCCTCTTCATGTACCCGAAGACCTCTATCATGTCCCCCCGGTCCCTTCTCTCTTCCAGTGTGTACATATTTAGCTCTTCGAGCCTCTCCTCATAGGTCCTGTCCCCCAAGCCCCAAATCATTTTGGTTGCCCTCCATTGGACCCTCTCCAGGAGGTTAATGTCCCTCTTTAAGTGTGGCCTCCAAAACTGCACGCAGTACTCAAGGTGCGGCCTCACCAAGCAGTTATACAGAGGGAGTATCACTTTCCTCCTTCTGGAGGTGATCCCCCTAGCGATGCATCCCAGCATCCTGTTGGCCTTGGCTGCTGCCCTCCTACAAGTCTCAGAGTTGTTCATCTTGACATCCACCACCACCCCCAGGTCCCTCAGCCGTCGAGACTTGTAGCATTCCCCCCCCCCCAGGGTGTACACTTGGCCCGGGTTTCTGGCCCCCAGGTGGAGTACCTTGCATTTCCTGCATTGAACCTCAGCTTCCACTTTCTAGACCATCTTTCCAGAGCCTCCAGGTCCCCTGAAGGGCCACCTCCCTCCTCCCATCCACCACCGCCCCCCAGTTTAGAGTCATCATAAAGAGACTCATCTCACTCCTGATTCCTATCCTTATGTCAGAGATGTAGGCATTGAACAGAAGGGGCCCAAGGACTGATCCCTGTGGGACCCCACTAATGACCCTCCTTGGGGATGAGACTATCCCGCCAACTACGACCCTCTGGGTCCGGTCCTGGAGCCAATTGCCTATCCATCCGATCATCTGGTTCCCCACCCCCATTTCTCCCAGCTTATCCAACAGGCCCACGTGAGGAACAGAGTCAAATGCCTTGCTGAAGTCTAGAAAGAGGGCGTCCACTGGTCTACCCAGGTCCAGGCACTTCGTCACCCAGTCATAGAACTCCACCAGATTTGTCTGACATGTTTCCCTGGATGAATCCATGCTGTCTATCATCCAGGCACCCTGACTTATCCAGGTCCCCCTAGCCTCTCCTTGACAATGCCCTCCATCACCTTGCCCACCACCGATGTCAGGCTGACAGGCCTGTAGTTCCCTGCCTCCCTTGATCCCCCCTTGTGGACGGGCATTATATCCGCCACCTTCAGTCCTGGGGCACCACCCTGTCCTCAGAGAGGTGGTGAAAAGCTCCGCCAGGGGTTTCGCCAGGACATCCGCAAGTTCCTTCAGCACTCTGGGATGTAATTTATCCGGCCCCGGTGCTTTCTCCGTCTTAAGGGAGCTGAGGGCTTCCCTCACTCTCTCTGCTGTGATTTCCACTTCCGGTACCTCTTCTACCTGCTTAGCCCTCCCCCCTCCTGCCAGTGATGCCTCCCCCTCTCCCCAGATCCGCCGATCGGTAAGGGTCCCCCCCCCCTCAGTATCTCTGTCTCCTCCCATGTATGATGCAGCACCCCCATTTTCCTTGGTGAAAACTAGAGGTGAAGTATTCATTTAGTACCTCAGCCTGCTCCCGGTGTCTTGTGCCCATCTCCCCTGATTTAATCCTGCTAATCTTCCCTTCACCCTTCATTTTCCTCAGTGTATCTAAAGAACCCCTTGTTCCCACTCCTAATTTCCTGGCCGAGGTTCTGCTCCTTCCTTGCCTTAGCCGCCCTCACCACCCTAGTGGCCCTTCTAGCCATCAGCTCGTACTCCTCTCGATCCTTTCCTCCTTGAGCACTTGGATTGCTTATAGGCTGCCTTCTTTCCCCGCACCACCTCCTGGACCTCCCTGGTCCACCAGCAGGGTTTTTGGGCCCTACCGCATTTTCGTCTTACTCATGCACAGGTGCTGGTAGCATCCTGCACCCCCCTCCTGATGCTGTACTGGTTACCATCAGAAACATGTCCTAGCACTATCTGAACACATCCATAGTGTGAATCTAGTATGCACGTTTAACAGGTAACCTCAACATAAGAGATTTTTAAAAATTGCGAGTGGCGACCACCTTTAATGGCACGGGTCATTGATTACAAAATAAGCTAACAAAGCTATTTAAAAAATTTTTGACAAAGCTAAAAATTCATCAGAGGATGAATCGAAGCATGTCAGAAACACATTTTTGCTGAAAAACTATACGAGAAAATTTTTTGCATACTTAAGAAATACTGCTGCTCTTAAAATGTGATTCTGCTCTAGTCTCTCTTGGGACAGGGTCCTATTCTACCCTACAGCGCAGAAAGGAGTCTACTCAGCAGTAATGCAGTGGCATGGCACTGCATTTGCATCGTAGGATGGTGTCGTACCACAGCATGCATAATCTTACTTCGAGAAACAGCTCTTACAGCAGGTTACACCATTAGGATTGAAGCCGGCAGGCACCAGGACTCCACGGAAATTTTCTAGTTAGCAGTATTCAGCAGGGACTGCCCCCGATGTCGGTCCCACCCCCGACGTCAGGCATAGTACATAAGGAGGTGGTCCCCCAGAATCCCCAGTTCTTTTCTCTTCGTCAACTCGCCAGCATCGGCCTCATGGTCCTACTGTAGCGCATGATGACTAAGAACTTCTCTCAATAGTTTTACTACACTGATGTCAGCATCTCCAACCCCTTCTTCTGAGGGACACCCTTCCAAGTGTGCCTGGGGCAAACAGATCCCCTTCAAGGATCCTCATTCATCATGCTTGCGGTGCTTAGGCCCAGACCACAACACCAAGGCCTGCTCCTTCTGTCAGGGGTTCAACAGCCGCACCAGGATCCGCCATCAGAAGGCACTTCACGGGTACCTTTTGGAAGAAAAACTTAGCAGAATGGATAAAGAACCTTCCTCCAGAGGTGAATCTTCATCGAAGCCCACAAACACCGGGAGAAGGCAAGGTCCAGATCCCCTAACTGGGCCTCGGACTCGCGTAGCTCAGGTTCCACACGCTCTGACCGCTCTCCCTCCAGGGCTCATTCTCAGCCCCCTCCGGTCAAGGTTAAGGCTACAGGTGGTTCTTTGGCTTCGCTTCACCCCATAAAGACTTCCAGGCCTTCGGCTTCCTTCACTCCCTCCTGGGCCTCTTCTAAGTCTTCTCACCGTCACAAGTTTTCCTCTTCTGTCTGACGTCGGGACCCCGACTCCAGATCGGTCTCCCAGCCTCCCAGGGGTCCGGATCCCACCCAGGAAGACAAAGACCTGGCGTCCCTAGAGCAGGCAGCGGACCCGGTCGGCCAAGCTTCATGCCTGACCAGGCATTCACGGGCCGAGGACGTCAGGCAAACACCAGACATCGGCCAGGCGTTCGCCGAACCCGAAGACATCGGCCAAGCGACTGACATCGCCTCACACTCGCTGGAGCCAAAAACTGCCCCCCAGTCACCGGTGGACACCGGTTGCAGGGACTCCATGGAGGAGGACCCGACATTGCCTGAGTACCAGGCAGGCGACACAGAGGAAGCCGGGCTTCCAAGGGAACCTTCGCCCACCCCGGAGACACCTGCGGACCCTACGCTCGACCCCGGTGACAGACCACTAGCGCCAGGCCCGTCATCAGGCATGAACATTCAAGACATCAAGGATCTCTTCACTTTCTGGTGGGACACAATCTGGAAAGATGTAATCCCTGTAAAACTTCCTCCTCCTCCTCCTACTCCCCCTTCTCCACCACAGGGGCCAGCAGGACGACCACCAACCCCTAAGGAGCATACTCCACTTCCTGGGGTAGATCTAAGGATCAGAGAAGGCCTCCCTCAAGATCTTCCTCAGGGTCTCCCAGCCCCAAGCGACCCAGACGTCGTCGATACACTCCGTCAGGGGAGGACTCTAGATTGGATACCTCTGAAATCTCCAGATCTCCTTCTCCACTAAGCATCCCATCGCCTGACCCACAAGACCTACCCAGATCACCTCCGGATGATCCCTCCTTCTCTGAGATTATGAGGTACATCCAGGAGAACATGGGATGGGATTCTGAAGATCTCGACCCCAAGAGACAGCGCCTTGCCTGTTACCTTCGACAGAAAGATCCTAAGCCTGTGGTACTACCACCCTTGGTGGACACTTTCGTGGACGTCACCAAGGCTGCGTGGAAGCGTCTGCACTCCACCCCCACTTTGCAGAAGAAAGCTGACCGCCTGTACAAGGCTTCGAAAGAGGACCAGTACTTGGCACAACAACCTCTGGCTGACTCCCTGGTCATTATGGCCTCTCATGACCGGTCCCAACGACCACAGCATATGAGCACACAGCCACCGGACCAGGAATCCAAACAGTTGGATGCCCTGGGGAGGCGCATGTATGCGGCTGCTACATGCTTCATCAGGTCCCTGAACTACCTATCTCATATGGTTCAGTTTCAGAATGTCCTGTGGGAACAGGGCCAGGACCTTGTTGACAAATTACCAGATGGCGATCAGAAGGCGGAGCTCCTAAACCTCCTCCGCACAGGGTCTGATGTGGGAACCCAAGTGCTACGAGCCACATATGATTCTGCAGACTCATCTGCCAGAGCTGCAGCATCGGGCATCTGTCTCCGGAGACACTCCTGGCTCCGTGTCTCCGGCTCTACCCTGGACGTACAAAAGAACATTCTTGACGTCCCATACAATGGCGAAGTCCTATTTGGTGAACACTTGGAGAAGGTTATCACCAAGCTCCAGGACGCCGGGAAGGCAGTTAGATCCGTACAAGTCATGTACAGATCAAGGCCTGGTTCCTTTCATAGAAACCAGAACCGCTTTCACAGCCGGCAACAATGGCAGCAGCCACGTTCCAGCCAGCAACAAAGGGGTACTTTCCATCATAAAGCCCAGGCTAAGTCTTCCCCAGGCAGAGGCCAGTGTTACACCAAACCGGCCCAGCCTGCAGGAACCAGTGCTGCCACAGCATGACTCCTTCCCAGCCCCCACGCCCCTCCTTTGGATCAACGGGCACAAATGGCCAGGGGTCACATCGCTCGCCATTTTTCAGGGTGGCAGTCGATTACCGCCAACCGGGGGTTCTATAAATGGTCAAGAAAGGTTACTTCATCGAATTTCTCGACCACCCACCATCAAGACCTCCCCTGCCTTCCCATTATTCGGGTCAGCACGCCTTGCTCATACAGCAGGAGGTGCTTGCGCTTCTCAGAAAAGAAGCTATAGAGCAAGTACCACAGAACCAAAGAGGTGCAGGTTATTATTCTCACTTCTTTCTGGTTCCCAAGAAGACAGGGGACCTCTGTCCGATACTGGATCTCAGCGACCTCAGTGCTTCGTTCCTCTACAAACGCTTCTGCATGGTGACCCTTCCAGGTCTGATCCCCATGCTCAAGCAGGGTGTCTTCCTAGCGTCCTTGGACATGCAGGATGCTTACCTGCACATACCCATCGCTCAAGCGCACAGGAAGTTTTTGCGCTTCGAGTTTCAAGGTCACCATTATCAGTTCCTGCTCTCCCCTTCGGACTGCGCACTGCACCCGGGTATCACGGAGTGCATGGCGGTCATAGCGGCGACTCTGAGGAGACAAGGCCACTATGTGTTCCCTACCTGGATGACTGGCTTCTCATGGTGCCCTCTCGGGAGGCCCTGATGTCCGTCATTCATCGTACTCAGTCTCTGTTCAAGACGTTGGGCATCATTATCAATCAGGAGAAGTCGCGCCTGGTTCCATCACAGATTCTGCAGTTCATATGCGCAGTTCTGGATGCTGTCCAGGAGAAAGCTTTTCTACCCCCGGACCGAACGGAACACATCAGATCCCTCATCAGGGACTTTTTGGCAAAGAGGACTGTCCCAGCCAGACAGGTCCTTTGCCTGCTCGGGCATATGGCTGCGGCCATTGCAACAGTCCCGCTAGCCCTTCTCCACATGCGGGTGACCCAGTGGATGTTACAGGCTCAATGGGATCAGAAGCAAGACCATCTGCAGCTTCCAATTCGGATCATGAATGCCGTAATCCGGGATTTGCAATGGTGGCTAGATTCAAAGAACCTATTGGCGGGGTTCCCCTTCATTGCGCCATCTCCGATTGTGACGCTCTCCACAGATGCCTCAGGGCTCGGGTGGGGAGCACACCTCAATGGTGTCCATTCTCAGGACCTGTGGACAGCCCGAGAAGCTCATCTTCACATAAATATCCTGTTAATGAGAACAGTTCTTTACGCCCTGCAGGCTTTCCAGTCGGAGATCCCACCGGGTACTCTTCTGTTACAAACAGACAATTCCACGGTGATGTACTAACTCAACAAACAGGGAGGCACCCATTCCTACCCACTTTGCAGGGAGGCCATGAGGGTGTGGGATTGGGTTCTACAACACGACGCAAACCTCACTGCTGCTCATGTCCTGGGGTGGACAACGTCATCGCAGACAACCTGAGTCGCTCTCAGGCCAGAGTTCACGAGTGGGAACTACTCCAGGAGGTAGTAGAGGATCTGTTTCGCAGATGGGGTACACCAGAGTTAGACCTTTACACGTCCCCATACAACGCAAAACTTCCCAAATTTTGCTCGCTAGATCCAGGGCCTGGTGTTTTCTGGCAAGACGCATTGTCCCTCTCCTGGGCGGGTAGTTTCCTTTATGCCTTACCCCCCCTTCCCGTTGATCCAGAGGGTCCTTGGAAACTGCAGAGAGCAGCGAGACTGATACTTATCACGCCGTTTTGGCCCAGGCAGATCTGGTTCCCTCTACTACATCAGCTGTCCCGGGAACCTTCAGTGCCTCTGCCAGTCAGCTCTCACTTACTGTCTCAGGAGGCGGGCTCCTTTGTCCATTCAGACCTTTGTTCGCTGAACCTGCACGCCTGGCTTCTAGAGACATAGCCATTATGCGATACGGGGTCTCTCAAGAGGTAGCAGACATTCTAGCGGCAGCTAGAAAACTGGCCACTCATGCTACTTTCGCCATGAAATGGCGCAGATTTTGCCTCTGGGCTCAGGCACAGGGGTTTTGGCCAATGGATTGTCCAGAAAGGTCAGTCCTGGACTACCTCCTGTCTCTTTTTCAGACAGGCTTGGCCTACTGCTTGATAAAAGTGCACCTTTGTGCCATCTCAGCCTATCACACTCCTATAGGCCAACGTCCCATATCTCAGTTGGACATGGCACGAGCCTTCCTGAGAGGTGTTCTCCACCTTAGACCTCCGATTAAGAATCCTGTTCCACCATGGGATTTACCTTTTGTCCTGGAGCAGCTTACGCTGCCACCTTTTAAACCAGCCGCGGATTGCGAGCTACATCTCCTTACATGGAAGACGTTGTTTTTAGTTGTTGTTACTTCGGCCAGAAGAATTTCGGAACTTCATGCACTGATGTGCAAAGAACCTTATTTGTTTTTTCACCAGGACAGGGTATCCCTTCGGACTAATACGAAGTTTCTGCCTAAGGTGGTCTCAGCTCTCACTCTTAATCAGGACATCGATCTACCAGTGTATTTTTCTAAATATACTAATCGAGGAGAAGCCCTGTTGCACACTTTAGATGTGCATAGGTGTCTTCAAAACTACCTGACCAGAACCAAACATCACCAAAAATCTGACCAGGTTTTTGTCTCCTTCGCCCACAGGATGATGGGAGCTCCCGTTTCCAAACAATCGCTGTCCAGCTGGCTCATACATTGTATCACGTTCTGTTACCAGAAGCGTAACAAACCCTTACCGGGCTCGGTTAAGGCTCATTCCACAAGGGGGGTGGCTGCCTCCTTTGCGGCCTTAAAGAACGTGTCCACCTCAGTCATCTGTGCAGCAGCTACTTGGAGCACTGTGCACACCTTCATCAGGCATTATAGCCTGGACATTGCATCGAGGCGAAGAGCAGGTTTTGGTCTAACAGTCCTTCAAGGACTCCTGTCCTAGGCTTCGGTTCTACTAGTGATTTCTACCTTCCCTCCTCCCAATGGTGAGGGTTTCCAGTATTGCTTGGGAATCAGTCCTAATGGTGTAACCTGCTGCAAGAGCTGTTTCTTGAAGTAAGATAGTACAGTTACATAAGAACTTACCGTAACAGTAGATCTTCGAGAACAGCTCTTGCAGCAGGTACCTCCCCCCCCACTCCATCCCCGCTGGAGGTAGAATTTGTTCCGATATCCTTCTCCTAGGATCAGGTGGTCTCAACACCACTCTGATTGTCACTTGATGGCGGATCCTCAGTCTCCTTTTCTGATGTCATCCAGCAGCCGGGAGTCTCCGGCGGGAGAACTGGGGATTTTGGGGGACCACCTCCTTATGTACTATGCCTGACGTCGGGGGCGGTCCCTGCTGAATACTGCTAGCTAGAAAATTTCTGTGGGGTCCTGTCGCCTGCCAGCTCCAGTCCTAATGGTGTAACCTGCTGCAAGAGCTGTTCTCAAAGATCTACTGTTACGGTAAATTCTTACGTAACTGTACTTTACCTGTAACTGGAACCTGCTGCTGCACAGAAAATCCAAAGGGCCGTAGTTTGCCAGCGATCCTCTGGTTTAAAGCCCAAAGGTAATGCATTACATGTTTATAAAACCTGATAGGGCCATGGTTCTGCTGCCCCACCCACAAATTCTGCTACCATTACCATTTGGTCAGAGGAGTATAGAAATCAAGCCCTTGAAAAGTACGCTGGTTCTTTATAGCAGCAGAGACACTGCAAAGAGTTGACCAGACTGGATTCCCTCAAAAAACATCTTTTTCCTACATGTCTAGAGTCAAGTTTAATGTCAAATTTTTCTTTGACAGTTTCTTCCAGTACAGTCACACTGGATCAGATGTCTCAAGTATCAGATTGGCTTCTCCCCCACCTCAAAGTGGTAAAATACTTAAAATTCCAACTCTGCATATGGATTAGTGAGCGACAACACACAAAGAGTCCCTACTCCTCGTCTCAGAGATGTTAATTTCCCGTCGCTCAAGTCCTTACTTCAAAAGTTGTACACAGCCAGTGAATACACTTTAGAGAGAAGTCGTTAATAGGGTGATGGAGTGGCACACTTTTAGCCTTATCTGAGCTCTGGCCTAATTCTTAAAGGGAAAAAACATAAACATGCCAGCGCACTTCCAACCTTCCTTCTGTCTCTTAGACAAGGGGCAGATTTTCATTCTTTTACAAGTAAACCATTTGTCAATGACAACTCCTGTTGTTTAAATACCTTGATAAGTCACATGTGCCTGTATACTGCCTTTTCTTACACTGTCTGTATTTTACCTTCTGAAGGTACTTACTTGTTCTTCCCAAACCCCTTTCCTTGGGCCACACCTGGAAATAAGCTTTGGCTCAGTAAGTGTTTCCCAGATACCAATCAATTTTCAATAAATACATACATACATAAATAAATACATACATACATATATACATACATACATAAATATATGCATACATACATATATACATAAATATATACATACATATATACATATATAAATAAACATACATACATATATACATAAATATATACGTACATGCATAAATATATATATATATACATAAATATATACATACATATATACGTAAATACATAAATATATACATACGTATACACATACATAAATATATACATACATATATACGTAAATACATAAATATATACATACGTATACACATACATAAATACATACATACATATATAAATATATACATAAATAAATACTACATACATACATAAATATATACATACATAAATACATGCATACATAAATATATACGTACATACATATATACATAAATACATAAATATATACGTACATAAATACATAGACATAAATATATACATAAATACATACATAAATATATACATACATAAATACATACATACATATATACATACATAAATACATACATATATACATATATAAACATATACATACATATATACATGTATATACATAAATACATACATATATACATACATAAATACATATATACATGTATATATACATATATATATATATATATATATATACATACATAAATACATACATACATAAAGCAGTCAGGGCTTACAGTTTCTTATTCATGCGTGCCGTTCTGACCCAATTTTTAAACAAGTGGATTGTAGAAACAGATGGGGTGGGTTTCCCCAATTGAAACAGTAGGCCAGTGGTTGTGCTCAAATATAAACCTGCTATCTCTGGTACTTAGTCATTTGATGTTAGCCTGCTCGTGCCACAGGCCACACAAGCAGCTAGTGGCTGTTATGAGGCTGTGCGTGTATGTCTAAGTATTGTCTGTCGCTTTTTTGTACTGTGTGTTTTTGTTGGAAACTTAATAAAAAGATTACACACGAAAAAAAAAAAAGAACAAGTGCGATTCTTGCGGAACGCAGCTGCCACACAAGGATTCTCACTCCCTTTGTCTCTTCTGCTTGAGCCCAGAACACAAGACCGAGGACGGTGAGGCCTGCCTGAGCTTCAACCACGCCACACGGAAGCCCCACCAGCAGGCCGTTGACGCTCACCTGCTCAAAAAGAAGATGGCCACGATGGAAAAAGAGCTGCAGAAGTTGAAGAGTGCTTCATCCTCTCCTACAGACTCCCACAATCATAAGAAGAAGAGGGACAAAGAGAAGCACCAGGACCAGGATAGGTCTCCCTCTCACCCATGGCTGCCCTCAGGGCCCCTCTGGTGACCAGCGGCCCTCTTCCTCTGGGAAGACTGCTGCATCTCCACGTTTGCCCCACTTTTCCAGGAGCAACCCTTGGTTCCCCGTCGCCACTGGTCACGGTGGCTGTGGACTACTCGGCTGAGACCTCCGCCTCTCTTAGACCCATTTCTACTGTGGGGTCTAAGCAGTCAGCCGGGGCCGATAAGTTGCTTGTCAGACCCCTCAATGAATCCCCAACCTGGGCTGATAAGTCGGGCACCAGGACTCTGGTTTATGCCCGGCCAAGGTTGATAAGTTTGCTGTTGGACCCTCCAGTGACCGCCCGGTTAACACGCTCACGTCGGGTTCTGGTGTGGGACCCAGTGATGTCCAGCTGGATGAGAGCCAGCTGCCAGTCTTAATGTAACCTTCACCGATTGGGCCTCCCCACCCGGTACTCCCTCCTCTCCCTTCGTGGAGCTTCTTCCGCCCTCCCCAGATCAGCGGGAGGCAGGGGACAGGGATTGTCCGTCAGGTGACATTGTTGCTGGGTCACCTCTGGACTTCATGCCGGACCTCCCAGGCAACTTTCTGGACCCTCCCAACTGGTTCTTCTAGCGGGACCGTCAGTGCCATCACCGGGTTTGCCACCCCTTGGTTCTGCACCTGACCCTGCTCTTCTGGGTCCTTCTGGGCCGAGTTCCAGGCCCCCTCAGGGTCTCCTGTCGGGTCCCATGGCACCACCTTCGGGCCTCCGTCAGGCTACTTCCTGCCTGGTTAACCTGCACCACATTATGCACTGGGTTACCTTCCATCAAGCTACCCGACATCAGGCTTTCCAATGCTGGGGTATGCGCCTACCTACTCCTTGCCGGGTTACCTGATGCACGGATACCATACATTATGGTACCCAATGCCGGGGTTCTCTTCTGGGTTTCAGCCTGTCTATCAGCCCCCTCCACCTTCTCAGTGGATTTCCGGGCCATCCTCCAGTCCTGGTGGTCAGAGACCAAGTCACAGCTTGTCCCGGAGCTGGACAGCCAGTGCCCTGCGAGAGCTTCCTCCTCGATTCACCTGGATCAGACTCCCAGGCCCATCCCTCCACTGGACCTGGACCAGTCTATGTCAGGCCTGACAATGGGTTCTTCGACTGGACCGACAATGGACAGTCTCCCTCCTAGGTCTCAGGAGGTTTCTCATCCCGATGTCAGGTCTTCAGAATTCTTGGATTCGGAATCCGAATCCAGGTCCTTCTCTTCTGTTTCGAGTTTTGAGACTCCCCCTCCCGAGGAGCCCAAGGAGTCCCCTAAATCACCTCCGGATGACCCTTTGTTCGCAGACCTCCTGAAAGAGATAGCAGAGGTCTACGAGTGGAAGACTGATGCACAGGATCCCAAGAGTCAGAGACTAGCTGAGCACCTGGATATACAGGAGACAGCATCTGTCCTTACGCCCCCGTGGTTAGAGCTGCATGAAGATTTGGCTTCTACTACTTGGATGATGCCTTCCTCCATCCCCTGCAGTGGCAAAAAAGGCTGACAGGACATACAGTACACCAGAGGGTAGGGATCACCTCAGTGTCCACCCAAAGGCACTAAAAAAATATCTGGTCTCGAATCCTCATCTTATGAGTTTAGGTTGGATACATTGAAACTAATGCCTCTTACTATCAGACGTATTAGAGATGACCTTCTCCTCCTATATGACATTAGTCATGACCCCTATATCATGACTGAGTTAGGATTTTCTTTTAAGTCATCAATACATAATACTAGAGGTCATGTCCTCCAGTTAACTGGTAAATCTTTTAAACACAATAATTGTTAAGTTTTTCTTTTCTGTAAGAACTATTGGGCCTTGGAATAGACTTCCATCTGATGTAGTAACAAGTAATACTAAAGAGATTTTTAAACATCGTCTTGACACGCTAATTATGTCTGGGTATGACTTAACATTCTACTCTATGGCCTAGCATAGGAGCATTATGGGCTTTGGCCTACTAGCTCTTTCTTCTAACCTTAGTATGAAGGCAGACTCAGTGGTCATTATGGTGGCTCATGACAGGTCAACCAAGCTGAGACACATGAGCACCTCCCCTACTGACAAGGAGTCGAGGCAGCTGGACCAGTTTGGGAGGAAATTCTATTCTTCCTCCACAGTGGCCACGCACACCCTAAATTACGTGGCGTAAATGCTAGTATACCATAAGTCTCTGTTTAGTCAACTGGGGCCCATCACTTGACACCATGCCAAGTCTGTCCTGGTGGACACTATCAGGTCTGCTAAAGTCACCTGTTGCCACTCACTAAGGGCGACATATGATGCAGTGGACTCCTCGGCCAGGGGCACCGCTACGGCAGTTTGTCTCAGGAGATATTCCTGGCTAAGGGTGTCAGGCTTGGCACCTGATGTCCAGGCTGCAATTCAGGAGCGATACCCAGGACATAATCACCAGCCTTCAGGACAAGAGCAAGGCCTTACGGTCGGTCCATACTATATATCATCCCAGATTTAAAGGCCAAACAGCCATTTCATCGCCAGACCAAGCGGCAGATGAAACAGCAGCAGACAGCCAAATGTCAGACCAAACATCGGGCACCTTCAGCCGCAGCCACCCCTCCGGCCACAGCTCAGAGAGCCTCTGAGGTGGCTCTTCCCAAGCCTCCCTCTGCCTCTTGACTTGTGGCTCCCCCCTGCTTCCGTCGGGGGAGTCAGTGGGCGGAAGATTTGCCGGTCACTTACTGGGGTGGGAGGCAGTCACCACAGATTTGTGGGTCCTTCAGCTGGTGAGTCAAGGTCACATACTGGAACTTCTGGAGAGACCCCCAAACAAGCCTCCGGGGGAGATCTCACTATCCAGAGGTGCACATCCTCCTCTTAAGGGAGGAAATCGAGGCTCTTCAGCAAAAAGACACCATAGAGCCCATTCCAGCAAACCAGGTAGGAAAGGGGTACTACTCCCATTTTTTCCTGGTTCCAAAGAAGACGGGAGATCTGCGTCCAGTTCTGAACTACAGCACTCTAAACCTGTATATAGAGTACAAATGGTTCCGGATGCTGACTCTCCCAGGTCTGATGCCCCTCCTGCACAAGGGACAGTGGCTCTGTGCCCTGGACATGCAGGATGCCTACCTGCATATCCCGTTTTTTCTGGAACATTGCCGCTACCTCAGTTTCTGCTTTCAGAGGGAGCATTATCAGTTCAAGGCTCTCCCCTTTGGCCTGTCCTCGACTCCTCCGTTTTTTACCAAGTCCCGTGCAATAGTGGCAGCGGCCCTGAGATGCCAGGGCCACTATGTGTTCCCCTACCTTGACGACTGGCTTCTATCAACTCCGTCGAGGGAGTGGCTGGAACTTTCCCTTTCCGCTACCCTGGACTTTTTTGTGCAAGTGGGGATTATGGTCAGCTATCCCAAGTCCCAACTTGCCCCTTCCCAGCGTCACCAGTTTACTGGAGCAGTGCTGGATATGGCCCAGGCTATGGTTTTCCTCCCTCAGGATAGGGTGGAAACCTTACAGAAGCAAGCTCGCCTGATAGCCTCCAGCAGGTGGGTTTCGGCCAGGTTGGTTCTCCGTCTCCTTGGCCTTATGGCAGCGGCCATCCCTATTGTTCCTCTGGCCAGGCTTCACATGCGTATTTTGCAGTGGCTGCTCAGAGTGCAGTGGGATCAGAGATTGGACGACCTGGACCACATGGTCATGGTCTACAGTTCGATGCAATGGGATCTCCTGTCATGGCAGGATCACAGCAACCTTACCAAGGAGGCCCCTTTCTAATCCCCTCCCCCCATGCAGACCCTGACTACAGATGCTTCAGGGATGGGCTAGGGGCTCATCTGGAGACCCACAGGACTCAAGGGCTGTGGTCTTAGTTGGAACTCTTCTTGTACATAAACGTGTTGGAGATGAGTAGTGTTGTATGCTCTTCAGGCTTTCCAGCACTTACCCTGCCATGGCCCACTATTAGTCCGGTTGGACAATATGTGTGTGTAGTCTGGTACCTCAACAAGCAAGGGGGCACGTGCTCGTATCCCTTTTGCAGGGAGGCTATGCGGGTGTGGAATTGGGCAGTTCTGCATCGAATACACCTCACAGCGGTCCATGTTCCGGGTGTGCAAAATATCCTAGCGGACAGTCTCAGCTGCACCAGAGTAAACGCCCATGAATGGGAGCGCAAGCAAGCAGTGGACGAACACATATTCAACCTATGGGGTCATCCAGACCTGAATCTGTTCGCCTCCCCATTCAACACAAAACTACCCAGGTTTTGCTTGCTTGCTCCCGGGTATGGTGCTTTCTGGTGAGATGCGCTATATCTTTGCTGGACTGGGAGGTTTTTGTACACCTTCCCTCCCTCCCTTTCCAGTTCTGCAGAGGGGACTGCTCAAGCTTCAAGTGGAGAGGGCTTACGTGATTCTGATTGCACCATACTGGCCTCACCAGATATGGTTTCTGCTTCTTTAGCAGCTTGCAGTGGAGCCTCCGGTTCCACTGCCTCTCTGCCACAATCTCCTTATTCAGGAGAAGGGCATGCTCGTCCACCCAGAGCTGAAGTCATTTCACCTTCATGTGTGGCACCGTCTGACATAATTGCCTCTATGGAGTCTCCTCCAGAGTGGCTCACATCCTTGTCAGAGGCTAGAAAATCTTCCACGAGGATGACTTATGGTATGAGGTGGAAGTGTTTCTCCATTTAGGCCACCTCAAAGGGTTGAGACCCTTTCTCATGTCCTGTTCCTCAGGTCATGGAGTACTTGCTGCATCCCTCTCTGACCTGGGCTTCAGCTACTCTTCACTGAAGGTTCACCTGTCTGCTATCTCTGCCTACCACACCTTGGTGGAGGGCAAAGCTGTGGCTCAGTCGGAGGTCTCCAAAACTTTTCTGAAAGGGATCCTCCACCTGAAATCTCCAGTGCGCAATCCCACACACCCTTGGGATCTGATTTTTATTTTAGAGAAACTTTCCCTGCCTCCTTTTAAACTGGCTGGTAGTTGCGATATGCGCTATTTGTATTGGAAAGCACTCTTTTTTAGTTGCAGTTACTTCTGCTTGAAGGACTTCCAAGCTTCAGGCCTTGATGTGTAAGGAGCCTTATTTGATTTTCGACAGAGACCGGGTGGCTCTGCGTACCAATCCTCAGTTTTTACCAAAAGTGGTTTCTGAGTTCACGTTGAATCTGTCTATTCAACTACCAGTGTTTTACCCTAAGTATTCCAACCAGGAGGAGGCAGTTCTTACCGTAACAGTAGATCTTCGAGATCTTCAAGAGAGGCTTTTGCAATAAGTAACCTTTTTCCCTCCCTCCTTCCCCCAACTTCTGCTGCTCTTCCTCTATGAGCTTATTTTGGCTCCAGGAGCCTCTTTTCCATTCTCCTGTCTCTCCCTTTCAGAGGTCTCTGGTGAGAGAACTGGAAGGCGGTGTGGGGACCACTCATTATATAGTGTAACGCTGATGTCGGTTATGTGCCATCAGGTGGATGGCCCCCCATTAGACACTGCTAGCTAAAGTTTCTGTGTGGTCCTGACGCCAGGGGCCGGGGGTGTAGTCCTCCAGGTTATTACCTACTGCTAGAGCCTCTCTTGAAGATTTACTGTTATGGTAAGTTCTTACATAACTGTACTATCTGATGGCAGATAAGGACCGCTTGGCCCATCCAGTCGGCCCGTTTCTCCCTACCTACACTATTACCACAGACTGCCCAATCCGCAGCTTTTTCTCCTCCCCCTTTCTTTCCACTATGATTCCCTTGTGCTTATCCTATGCATTCTTGAGCCCCACCACCATTTTCACCCCCACCACCTCTGCTGGAAGGCTGCTCCAGAAATCCACCACCCTTTCTGTGAAGAAGTAGTTCCTCGCATCTCTCGTGCATCAACTCCCCTCCAGCTTCATATCATGTCCCTTTATTCTTGAGCACCTTTTCTTCTGAAAAATACTTCCCTCCTGAACCTTATTTACACCCCGTGAGATATTTAATGGTCTCTATCATGTCCCCCCTACCTATCATATTCCCCCTCTTTTCCAGGGTGCAGATGTTTAGGTCCTTTAGTTTCTTCTCATAGGGCTTTTGATGCAGACCCTGCATCATTTTAGTTGCCCTCCTCTGGACCGCTTCCACTCTGTCTATGTCCTTCTAGAGATGTGGTTTCAAGAACTGGACACAGAATTCTAGGTGGGATCTTTCCAGCGATCTATACAGAGGCAACCCCACCTTCCTCTTTCTGCTGTGATACCCCTCCCCTATGTACCCCAGCATCCCACTAGTCCTCCCAACCGCCTTGTCACACTGCCTGGACACATTTAAGCATCTGATATGATTACCCCCAAGTGTCTTACCTGCTTGGTGGTCGTCAATACCACTCCACCCATTTTGTACTCCACCTCTGGGTTTCTGTGTCGTATGTGCATTCGTTTGCAATTTTTCACATAGAAATGCAGCTGCCATACCCAGGACCACTCTTCAGGTTTTCTCCTCTCTACTTATCCTTTCCATCCCCCAGGAGTGTCTACCCTGTTGCAGATTTTGGTGTCATCGGCAAAGAGGCAGAACTTCCCTTCTAGCTTCTCTGCAATGTCATTTATAAAGATATTAAAGAGAACTGGTCCCAGCACGGATTCCTGAAGTACCCCATTGGTCACCCTTCCTTCCTCTGGGTGAACTCCATTTACCAACACCCTCTGTCACCTATCTCCTAACCAATTTGTTATCCAAATTACCATCTTTGGACCCACTCCTAAGCTACCCAGCTTACTTACTAGTCTCCTGTGTGTAAACTTGGAATCTCTGTCCCCCCCCAGTCCTGTGGCCTTAGACCATTCTCTGTCACAGGTCACACAGGCAGTTAGAGGCTGTGCTGAGACTTGAACCGGCGATATCTGGCCCCTAGACCTTAAGCCACTCTTTGCCACTGCTCACACAGTAAACCAGTGACAGCACTGAGATTGTTCTAAGATTTAAACCTGCGATCTCTAGCCTCTAGACCTTAGGCCTGAGGCCACTCTTTGCCACAGGTCACCCAGTAAGCCTATGGCTGTGATAACACTAAATCCTGGGTTCTCTGATACCCAGACCTTTGGCCTTTTGACACTCCTTGCTTCAAGTCACAAAGTCGGCACAGCAGCAGAGCTACTGCTTGTGGCACCAGTAACCTGGGTTTGGAAATAAGTCAGGGTTATTGGAGTCCAGCCAGGGGTGGGGGAGTGGGGGAAGGAGAATCATGCATCCCACAATCCGGGAAGGGAGGGTCACTGTCTCCACTACAGTGCTGCCATTTGTGTGATCATAAGTGGTAGTGCAGCAGAGGCATGGTGGGAGGTGGGATCTGCCAGGTTAACAGCAGGTATACAAACATGCATGGCCCTGCCTTGAGCCACTAGCATGTCGATGTCCCGGGGCCGAGGAGAAAACTGAAGGAAAATTGCCCCCAGCAGCAGCAGATGACAGTCGTCAGTATATCCAGGCTCTGCACTGCCTCCCGCCATGCCACCTGACTTAACAAAAAAGACTCAGGCGTTGCCTTCCCCCTCACACCCACCTGGGGTGTAGAGCCACAGCTGTATGGCAGTGGCAGTTGCATTTAGGAGTGACTGGGGTCTAGCACCAGGTTTTTTTTCTGATGGAGAGCTGCACGGTAGGAGCATGACTAATAAGTAGAAAAAAAAAAATCATTTACGCCCCAGTATACCTGCACATGTGAATCTGTCACAAAAATGTGCAGTGGCAGCAGGTAAGGCCAGTCAAGTGCTGTGCTACAGTAAAAGGGGCATGACATGTCACGAAAATGAAGCAATGCTGCTTCAGTATAGGGCACTGGAAAGGCCATAGTTGGGAGTAATGTGTACAGTTCTGGGCGAGTGAAGTGATTACAGTGTGTTCCTTTACAGGGCACAGGAAAGGCCATATTTGGGAGTAGTATGTGTAATTCTTTTTTTTTTTTTGGGTTACTCTTTTTGCCATTCACTCTGTGGATGGGGGGTGTTACCTATGGCCCCCACCCAGTCCAGTTGGTCTCGCAGCTCCCTTGCCTGCTCCAAGTCCCGGTGCTCTACCCCTTCCTCTGGTCCGCACTACGGCCGCATCATGGCGGGTATGTACCCCACCACCACAGAAGCCGAGGGTGAGGATCCAGGAAGAGCAACCCAGAGTCAGAGCAGTGAGGTGCTGTCTGACCTCCATCATACAGCACGTCGAGGAATTATTTTATTAGTATGTTCCCTGGTTCCCCTCGGTCCGGGTATGCAGTGGCGCCAACTACGCCGCGGTGCGTGCTCCCATGCACCGTGCATCAGATGCCACCTGCGCCGACCCTCCGTTTGAGCCGCCACATGCCACAACCCCCAGCCACTGCCAGGAGTCGACACATCCGTGGCTTCCCTATCCCCTCCTCCCCAGAGAAGGAGAGCAGTTACTAGGATGCTCAATCCTTCTCCCTCCTGGCCGACCCCCGACGACCCAGGTGTGTTCCCGAACCCGGGTCGCCGGTATGGTGTGAGGTGTGGTGTCCAGCGCCTCAACCTTCAGTGCCACTGGGCCAGCTAGAGTATGTGTAATTCTGGTTGAGTGAAGCGATTCTGCCCTTCTATAGGGCTCTGGAAAGATTGCATTTAGGAGCAGTGTGTGCAGTTCTGGTCTAGTGAAGTGATTCTGCCCCTTCATAAGGCGTGGAAAGACCTCATTTGGGGGCAGTATGTGCAGCTCTGGTTGAGTGAAGTGATTCTGCTCCTTTATAGGGTCCTGAAAAAACTGCACTTGGAGTACTGCATGTAATTCTGGTCGGCGCAGTATAAAAAGGATATTTCAATAAACAGCAGCTAAAATGATTAACCAGCTGAAGATGTTCAGCTCTGGGGAATGTTTGGACAGGCTAGGTGTGTTTTCCCTGGAAAAAGAAGTATAAGAGAAGATATTGTTTCAGTTTTGAAAGTTTTACAAGGATTGGCAAAGGTGGATTGGAGAAACTTTTCAACTTGTTCAGGTCAGTAGAATAAGAGGAAAGAACACCACTGACACACAGTAGCCATGTAACCCCATGCGGTTATTGCATCACCTCTCTTGGCTGTTCTTTCATAATTAAATGAGAATACGCAGCACCGAGAGCCCCATACTCAAGTAAGGAGCTGGTCACAGTGTGCACTTTCTGTGCAAAAACATTTTGTTTTACCTTCTGTTTATTGTAGCAGTAGATTATATAAAATTCATTTTGCTTAGTTCTAGGCTAACATCTTCTATAACTACAGATCCCAGAATCCCCTGCAGGTGGCATCAGAGCAGTAGACAGCAGTGGGAGATTCAGTAGCCCGTAGTGCATGTTAGAGCTTTTATAATCTCAGATGTTTTCCGGTTCTGCTTTTCTCCAGGGGCTAAGTACAGTGCTGTGTGGCTGTACGTAGCCCTGGGAGGACGGTGGGACCAGCAAACAGAAGATCAGTACCTGTATAAACTCTAACATACACTGCAGGCTATTGAATCTTCTCACCGGTGCCTACTGATGGATGTCAGCTGCAGGGGATACTGGGATTTGTAGATCTTACTCCGAGAAGGCTCTTGCAGTAGGTAATCACCTTGAGGACTTTGCCCCCGGTGTCAGGACCACATGGAAACATTAGCTAGCAGTGTCTGGTGGGGGACCGCCCATCTGATGTCACATGACCAACATCAGCATGACATTATATAGTTGGCGATCCCCATGCCCGCCTTCCAGTTCTTTCCTGCCGTTGACCTGCACACATCAGACCTTGTGGAGCTCGTTGCTTCAGTCGACTGCCGTTCTTTGGATGAGTATCCTTTAACTTAGAATAAGAAATTCTTATTTTTCACCAGTGCTTAATTATTTCTCCTTCATTTTCCACTCAGGAGTTTTTTCTCCGACCACTCTCATGGTGCCATTTGGCTGTCCTTCTGCCTTGGATCCTCAGCCCTTCCGTGGATCTCTCAGACTGCTCCTTTCTCCCAAGCCTGGTAAACTGGTCTTCTGCTCCCCAAATGGGCTACATGGATAGGGAGCAGCACCCATGGTGGACCTCACTGTCTTGGTCAAGGAGAGTTTGGGGAGTCCTCAAATAGAAGGATCTTCGGGACTGGGATTGGTCTCCTTAGCATCCATGACGCCTCTTGGGGGTCGTGGGTGCAGAGAAACTGCCCTCCTGCCGGGGGGGGGGTCACCTCTCAGGCTCTGTCCGATCCTCTTCCGGGGGATTGGCCTTGGCCCCCTGCTTGAGTCAGTCTGGGATTACGTGGATGTCTCTGGGCCACCAGGGACTCTCACCACTCTAGGATCCTGCTCCTTTTGTGGGCCCTATACCTGTGGCGAGGCTGGTAAGTCGCTCGCTGACCCTGCCGGTGGGCGCTCAGCTCCTGCTGGTAAGTCGCTCACCGGCTCTTCCGGCAACACCCAGCGCTTGCTGATGAGTCGCTCACCTGTTTTCAAGGTGACCGCCCAGCCTCAGCTGATAAGTCACTTGTCGGCTGCTCCAGCGAGCGCCCAGCTTCAGCCTTTGAGTCACTCGTCGGTCCCTCTGACAACCACCCAACATTGGCTCATAAGTCACTCGCCGACTCTGCCAGCGAGCGTGCAGTCCTGGCTGGTATGTCGTTCGCTGACTCCTCTGACGAATGCCCAGCTTTAGCAGGAGGCTCGCCTACTACCTCTTCCAGCTCCCCTCCCTGCTTTTGCCATTAAGTCGCTTGCAGGTCCTGCTGACGAGCACCTGGCACAAGTGGCTGAATCTCTGGCTGGCCCCAACGTTGTCTGCCTGATCCCCTCTGGTGGTCCGCTTCCTGGCCACTTTAGCAGGCGCTGTGCCCAGGAGGGTGGATCTCCTGGCAACTGCTTAATGTCGGCTGCCATGCTGGGCACCAGTGCGGACAATGAACCCGATATAGGCCGGACTCCCCTGTCGGGGTTTTCTACTTTACCCCAGATGTCAGGGGCTCTTCACGGCAGATGACCCCTTCTACCAGAGTTCTGGCTTCTTATTAAGACCTGCGGGGGCTTCAGCCTCTTTAGGGGCCCGGGTCAGGGTTTCAGGCTCTGACATCGGAACTGTCGTTAGGCCTTCCGACGCATGGTAGTCCCACATCAAACCACCTTCTGTTGAGTCCATGCCGGCGGAGCCCCCAACGTTCCTTTCGTTGGTGGGCCTGTCACAAGGGATTCCCTCCCTTTCGATTGTCTTGGTCCCAGGGGCCCAGCGCCTAGGGTCTCCGATGTCAGGACACCTTTTGTCGGGATCTTCGGCGTCGCCTTACCCAACCAGAGATTCAGACCCTCCACCTTCCCCATTGCTGGAAGGTTGGTCACCTTTGTTCCAGTTTTGGTGGAACTAGACCGGTGGACTGTTCGGTCTGGGGGATTTTCAGGATCACGCCCAGCACCTAAGTGTCTGGCCTCTTCCTCAGATGCCTGCCCCAGCAGAGTGGGCTGGTACTATCTGCCTGGAGTTAGGGTGGCCCTCTTGCATAGCTAGGGGGCACTGGTCCCCAGGGTGATCTTGGCAGACTTCTCATCTGTTTGCCAGGTTTACTAGCCCTCTGTTTAGAGGGCTTGAGTACAGGGCCTCTTCTGCCAGGGGTACTGTGACTGCTTTAGGGCTCTGGGGGATTCCTGGCCTGGGGCACCACAGAGTTTGGAAGAGATGGTTATGGGATTCATCCATCAGGTGGCACAGATTCTGCGCCACCCCTGGATCCTTTGTGTGGTTTTCCTCACGGGCCTCAGGGTTCTCTTCTGTTGGGTGCCCCTGCTCCAGGTCCCTTGGGAGCAGGCACAGGAGCACCCCTCAGCCCCCCCTTCAGGCTCTCCAGTCTCTAGTGTCTGGACTTTCATCGGGCTACTCCCCCCCAACAGGGTATCCGACATCGGCCCCTCCCTCTAACCCGGGCTACCCGCCATTGGGCTTCCCCATGCCAGATTACGGAGCCCCTTCCCCATGCCAGATTACGGAGCCCCTTATCCTCAGGGATACCTGACGTCGCTCTATCTGATGCCGGGTTCCCCGAAGCACAGGCCCCTTGTTGGGTACCCGTTTCCTCCACCTGTTCAGCCTCAGGCAGATGTCTGGGCAATCCTGCAGTCCTGGTGGTCTGGGGCATAGGCCCAGATTGTTCCTGAGTTGGATACCCGCTGCCCCCCCTCCCCTTGGAGGTACTCCAAGGACTGGCGGTTCAGCCTCACGGGTCTCCTTCCATGCCAGTTCCATGCCTCCTGTCTCTTGGCCCTTTGAAGGCACCGCTGTTGGCTCGGGTGGACAGTGGAGCCTCCCCTGATGTTGGGGAGTCTTCCTGGCTGGATGGCCGGTCTTCTGACCCAGTCAGTCAGACAACAACATACTCTGGGGCTTCAGGAAAAGCCTTCAGACAGGCCTCCAGTAGGGCCCCTCTACCCAAAGGCGCACACTCCTCTACTAACAGAGGAGATTCAGACTCTTTTGCAGAAATGGGCAACAGACTCAGTTCCATATGACCAGGTGGGGACAGGGTACTTTTCTTCCTGGTTCCAAGAAAACGGGAGATCTGCATCCCATTTTGGCCCTCCAAGACCTGAATCTGTACGCAAGGTCAAACAGTTCCAGATGCTGATTCTCTCAGACCTGCTGCCCCGCCTGCACAGGGAATAGTGGCTCTGCGCTCTGGGTATTCAGAATGCCTCCCTGCATATCTTGCCTTTTCAAGCCCATCGCCACTACCTCTTGTTTCACCTTTCAGGGGGAGCATTACCAGTCCAGGGCCCCCCCCTTTCCTTCAGCCTGTCTGCGGCACTAGCCTGTCTGCGGCACCTCGGAGGTTAACCATGTGCCTGGTGGTAGTGGCGGTGGCTCTGAGACATCAGGGTCACTATGTGATCTCACTTCGAGGGGGAGCTCTTGCAGCAGGTAATACCATTAGGACTAAGGCCACCAGGCGTTGGGACCCCATGAAAAAAATTACCTTCTTGATCTATGGCGAGGACTGCCTCCGGTCAACTCTGCCCAGCGTCAGATGTGGTATAAAGGGGCGGTCCCCCGGTGCCATCTCAGTTCTTTTCCCGCCGTCGACGCACTTACATCGGATCCACAGACGTCTCAGTGTCGCAGTCAACTGCCTTTTTTGTGCCTTCATGCAGTTAGCTAAATTGTTTGTTTTTTTGACAGGAATTGCATGACTTCTTCACCTACTACTTGATGGAAGTCGAAGTGTTTGTGTGTGAAGCAGATCCCGGCCAGAAGTGGCCACTTAGCCTGCTTGATCTGCCTAGGCCCAGACCACCGGCCCGACAATTGCCCACACTGCCAAAAATTCAGTAATCAGACCAGAATTCGATGGGCAAACTCGCTAAAAGCTTATCTTCTGGAAAAACAAGTGGCGGCCATGCAGAAGTCCCACTCAGGGTGTAGTTCTTCTTCATCGTCTTGGGAGTCTCCCCCCAAGGAGAAAAAGTTGGGAGGGAAACACCATCATTGGGAGAAAGAAAGGGCCAGGTCAGAATCTCGCCCCAAATCTCCCCAGAAAGCTTCTGCTTCTTCTACCTCCAGAGGGAGGTCAGAATTGGTCCCCCTAGGTGCCACCGCTGTTACAGGGACTACTTCAAAGAAGGCACCCTCCTCATCATACCTTGAAAAAGGTAAGGAGTCTTCTTCCACAGGGCATTCGTCCGCCCATGTTCCCTTGGCCCACCGACCCCACAAGTCTTCTCACAGGTTGACCCAAGAGGGACAGGTGTCTGCCTCAAGCAACTCCTCGGATGCTATCCGGAAACACAGTGGTTTGTCTGACAAACTTAAAAAGCAGGACAACTCCACCAGACGCCAGGAGGTCGTCAGGCACTGGATGCCTCCCCCTCCTAACAAGGAAATGTCTGACTCAGACTGCAGACAGACCTCTGGTCTGTCCGACTGTGCCTCAGATCACGACCAGATGCCCCCAGTCAAAAAGTGACCATTGGCCCCGAAAGACCCGGCAACTAAGGACAAGCCACCCAGAGATACAAGGCCTTCTCCGCCCAATAAGCCAGATGCCAGGCCAGAAGATGAGTCTGCCTCAGGGATTGAGCAGGACCCATTGCCAGAGACACCTACTAAAGAGGTGCCTACAGACCAGGTGCCAGCCGCTAAAGGTCCACAAGGCCCGACGCCCAGTCTGTCGAACCCAACGCCCCAACCCCCGGTTGTCCCCTTGGCAGACATCGAGGCATTGTTCACCTCATGGTCAAACACTGTAAAAGAAGACCTGCTCCATAGACCCAGGGACCCATCCCCGGTAAGACCACTAACCAGGGACCCTTCTCCCAAGCTGCCTCCTCCAACAAAGGACTGACAGCCACCTGAGGATGAAGACCAGCAGCCGTCAGGTCCCAGGGGCAGAAAACTACACCCATCGGGTGTGGCATCGTCCAGCAGACGCCCGCTGTCCTCCGGCGATGATGCTGGAGACTCCTCCTCGGAATATACATCGGAAGAAGAGCTGCCTATCTCTTCTCCTGGGCCTAAGAATTCCCCTCAATCCCCCACTAGATGATCCGTCTTTTCTAGACATTGACAGATTCAAGCTGTGAGCCAATGGGATACGGAGGAATTAGATCCAGAAAGGCATCGCTTAGCAAAGTTCTTGAGGGCCACTGACCCTAAGCCTCTTGTCATCCCACCATTAGTGGAGCCTTTCCAAGATGTTACAAGACTCACCTGGCAACACCCAGCCACTACGCCAGTGATGCTCAGGATGCAGACAGACTGCAAGACTCCAAAAGAGGAGCCCTTTCTAGAAGAAAATCCAAGGGCTGACTCCATGGTTTTAACATCAGCTCATGGTAGGGCACAGCAGCCCAGGCATATGAGTACCCAGTCTCCTGACCCAGAGTTCAGAAAGCTTGACCATATGGATAGGAAGATTTACGCTTCTGCTACTGGTACGATCCATTCACTAAATTTCTTGGCCCACATGGTGACCTACCAGAAATCTGTCTGGGCGAAGGCCATGGATCTGGCCAAGGCTCAGCCAGAGTCAGAATGGCAAGCAGAACTCCTAGCACTTATGCAGTCAGGGATGGACGTTGATAAGCCTATCCTCAGATGCTCCTATGATTCTGCAGACAAGGCGGCTAGGGCAGCCGCCACTGGTATCTGCATGAGGAGGCACGCCTGGCTACAGGCTTCTGGCTTTCGCTAGGACCTCCAAGATGCTATTTGGGATGCTCCCTTCCAGGGTCCTGACCTCTTTGGACAAGAGGCAGAAAGAGTGATCATTGGTCTGCAGGACTCGGTGGGGTTGGGGAGCAGTGTCTGAGGTCCATAAAATGTACAGATTGGAGCCTCAGACTGGTCACCATTGTCCTTTTCGTAAGGAAGGACAACGGGGGAAATGGCAACCTCAGCAAAAGAGAGCCTTCAAAAGGCACGGCCACCTTGTCCCTTAGGGTGCCCAGGGCATGAAGCATCCCAAAGCGCCCAGACCGCCCCTGCCCAACCCCTCCACAACAGCTTGACTCCCTGCCAGCCCTCCCTCTCCCACAGCAAGTGCAGGGGGAGGCGGTAGGAGAGAGATTCTCCCTCTACCCATCAGGATGGTCCAATATAACGTTGGACAAGTGGGTCCTACAGATAGTGGAGAGAGGTTACTCCCTAGAGTTCATGCACATTCCACCAGACAACCCTCCAATCCCCTCCCACTGTTCACCCTCCCATGCCATCCTTCTTCTAGCAGAGATTCAGGCATTGCTGGAGAAAAGAGCCATCCAGGAGGTTCTCTTTGCTCAGAGGGCCAAAGGTTTTTACTCCCATTTTTTCCTAGTACCAAAGAAAACAGGAGACCTCCACCCCATTCTGGAACTAGGCCAGCTGAACAGTTACATCAAATACAAGAGATTCAAGATGGTGACATTGGGAAGCCTGTTTCCCATGCTCCATCAAGGAGACTGGCTCTGCTCCCTGGACATGCAGGACGCATACATGAATATCAAGAGCATGCCATCCCACAGGAAGTTCCTGCGCTTCATCTTTCAAGGTGAACACTACCAGTTCAAGGTCTTACCATTTGGCCTTTCATCAGCACCAAGGGTTTTCACCAAGTGTCTGGCAGTAGTGGCAGTGGCCCTCGGGAGAAAGGGTCATTTCGTTTACCCTTACCTGGACTATTGGCTCCTCACTGCTCAGTCAGAGGGTCAACTAACCAGGTCCTTGGAATAAACGGTCAGGATGTTCCAGTCTCTGGGCATCACCCTGAACGTGTCCAAGTCACACTCATGGCCCACTCAAAGGCTACAGTACATAAGAGCGGTCCTGGACACTGTGCAAGGGAAAGCCTTCTTGCCTTCAGATCAGGCACAGAGACCAAGAGAAATCGCTCACAGAGTTCAAACTTCAGACCTGGTTTCAGCAAGAGTGGTTCTGCAACTGTTGGGCCATATGGCCGCAGCCATAGTCACTGTCCCTCTTACTCATTTGAACATGAGGACTCTACAGTGGCACCTCAGAGTTCACTGGAACCAGGGCACAGACGAACTGGATCAGCTTATTCGAGCTTCAGCAGCGGTTCATCGCTCCCTGACTTGGTGGCTGAAACCAGCGCACCTAGGCATAGGAATCCCCTTTCAGTGTCCCAGCCTGAAGCAGATCCTTACTACAGATGCCACAGGATTGAGGTGGGGAGCACATCTGGCTGTTCATCAGACGAGGGGCTCATGGAATGCTAGGGAACAGTCTCAGCACATCAGTGTTCTTGAGATGAGAGCAGTGCTGTAGGCCCTTCAGGCATTCCAGGGGTTAATCAGCCCAGGCCCACTCTTGGTCCAGTCGGACAATACCCTTGTGGTCTTTCACATCAACAAGCAAGGGGGCACACACACACACACTGTTACCCCCTATGCAGAGAGGCCATGAGGGTTTGGTCCTGGGCAGTGGACCACAGCCTGGATCTTATAGCAGTACACGTTCCAGGCATTCAGAACAATCTGGCAGACTGACTAAGTCACTCTTGGTCTCAGAACCACAAGTGGGATTTGCAGCAAGAGATCATAGAAGAACTCTTTGAAAGGTGGGGTCAGCCAGACCTGGACCTCTTTGTGTCCCCACACAACACCAAACTGCCCAATTTCTGCTCGCTAGATCCAGGGCCTGGTGATTTTTGTCAATACGTCCCTCTCTTGGGCGGGGAGGTTCCTATATGCCTTCCCTCCCTTTCCCCTCCTTCAGAGACTACTGCTCAAGGTGCAAGTAGAAGAGGCCAGAATGATACTGATAGCACTGTTCTGGCCTCATCAGATTTGGTTCCCATTGCTGCAACAACTAGCATCGGAACCACCAAATCTTCTTCGAGGTACAGCTCTTGCAGCACGTTACACCATTAGGACTGAAACCGGCAGGCGTCAGGACCCCACGGAAATCTTCTAGCTAGCAGTCTTTAACGGGGACCGCCTCCATTCGGTCCGCCCCGGCGTCGGGCGTAGTACATAAGGCGGTCCCTTAGAATCCCCAGTTCTTTCCTTCGATAGAACTTGCATGTCTCGACCCTTCGGTCAGTACCTAGCGCGCAACGATCAGGAAACTCGTTCAACCGTTTCTTCACCGAGAATTTCTTCAAGAATCTCTTCCTCCAGATTTATTCCTCTGTCTGATGTCCTCCCCAGCTTCCGTGGAGGGTCATTCGTCCAAGTGCGCCTGTGGGAAACAGATTCCATTCAAAGACCCACATTCGGCCTGCGTCTGGTGCCTGGGCCCAGACCACGACACCCAGGCTTGTTCCTTTTGTCAGGGCTTCAACAGCTGGACCCGGATCCGCCGACAGAAGGCTCTCCAGGCTTACCTTTTGGAAGAGAAGCTCAAGGCCATGGAACCTTCCTCCAAAGGGGAATCTTCGGAAAAAGCCCGCAGGCACCATGAGAAGCACAGGGAGAAGGCGAGACCTAGATCCCCTTCTAGGGCCTCAGACTCCCGCAGCTCTAGCTCCAGGTCCGACCGCTCTCCGTCTCGGGCCCGCTCTCAGCCTCCCCGGTCATGGTCAAGTCTACCAGCGGTTCTTCCACCCTGCGGCCTGCGAAGACCTCTAGGCCTTCCTCTTCCTCCAAAGCCTCATCTAGGTCAGGGGATCACCACAAGCGTCACTCGGCCCCCGACGTCTGGTCAGTTTCCCTGCTGTCTCCCCCTCAACAGAAGACTAAGGAGCTGACCTCCCTGAAGAGGACGTCGGACCCGACGTCGGCTCTCCCGACGTCGGCCAAACACCATAGATCCCAGGAACCGACGACAGTCCGACACCCGTCACCAGTCAGGCACTCACCTACCCGGATGCCGGCTGGGGGACCGACGTCCGACACAGCAGCGAGGAGAACCCCACCGCCGCCTACCGACGTCAGCCAGGAGGCGCTGACGGAGGAGGAATCCACTCAGCCCGAGGACCAGGCAGGCGACCCCGGACCTGTTGAGCTCCCACGGGAGCCCTCCCCAGAACTGGAGACCCCAGGGGAGCCGACGCCGGGACCCGACGACAGGCCACCGGTGCCTGGTCCGTCGTCGGGCCTTAACATCTCGGAAGTGAAGGAGTTATTCACTTTCTGGTGGGACACCATCAAAAAGGATGTGGTCACCACGCATCCTTCTCCCGCACCTGCGGCACCACCGGCCCCAGCGCCCCCTCCTTCACCCAATGGGGCAGCAGGCTGCACTTCCCCGGAGCCAACCGGACCTCCTAGGGCAGACCTTCAGACAAGAGAAGGCCTCCTTCCAGATCCTCTTCTGGATCACCCAGCCCCAAGAGATTCAGAAGACGCCGCTACTCACCGTCCACGGAGGATTCAAGATCGGACATCTCGGATGGCTCCAGATCTCCTTCTCCCATCAGCGTCCCCTCTCCGGACCCACGTGAACTGCCTAGGTCTCCTCCAGACGACCCCTCGTTCTCTGAGATCATGAGACATATCCAAGAGAACATGGGGTGGGACACAGAAGAACTCGACCCGGAAAGGCTACGCCTAGCTCGTTATCTTGGCAGAATGATCCTAAGCCTGTGGTGGTACCACCCTTGGTGGACATCTTTGTGGACATCACCAGGGGCAGTGGAAATGTCCACATTTGCTCCGCGATGCAAAGAGGCTGACCGCCTGTACAAGGCTCAAGGAGGACCAGTACTTGGCTAATCATCCTCTGGCCGACTCCTGGTCATCACAGCCTCTCATGGCCGGTCCCAGAGACCGTAACATCTGAGCCACAGCCACGGACCCAGAGTCCAAGCAACTGGACGCGATGGGTGGGCGCACGGACGCAGCTGCGACCTGCGCCGTCAGGTCCCTGAACTACCTTACCCACATGGTTCAATTTCAGAATGCTCTGTGGGAACAGGGACAAGACCTGGTAGAAAAATTGCCAGATGGTGCGCAAAAGGAGAAACTTCTCCAGCTCCTCCACACGGGTTCAGACGTGGGGACCCGGGTGCTCCGAGCCGCGTACGATTCCGCGGACTCCTCGGCCAGAGCTGCAGCCTCAGGCGTATGCCTCCAGAGACACTCATGGCTCCGTGTCTCTGGATTTACCCCGGATGTCCAGAAGAACATTCTGGACGCCCCCTTTCACGGCAAAGTCTTGTTTGGCGAGGCATCTGAGAAGATCATCACCAAACTGCAGGAAGCTGGGAAGGACATTAGATCTGTCCAGGCCATGTACAGATCTAGACTCAGTTCCTTTCGTAGGAACCAGAGTTACTTTTGCAGCCGGACTCAGAAACAACAGCCTCGTTCGGCCTGCAACAGAGAGCTCTTTACGGAAGCCAGGGCAAGTTGTCCTCAGGTGAGGGCCAGCGTCCCCAAGTCGGCCCAACCTGCAGGACCCTCCGCACAGTACAGCATGACTCCTTCGGCCCCACCCTCAGGATCAACAGGAAATAAAGGTCGGAGGTCACATTGCAGACCACCTGCCAAGGTGGCAGTCGATCACCACCGACAGGTGGGTGCTAAAATTGGTCAAAAAAGGTCACTTTATAGAATTCTTAGACAAGCCACCCACAAGGCCTCCTCTGCTCTCCCGTTACTCGGGTCAGCACACCCTGCTCATCAGGCAAGAAGTGCTCACGCTGCTGCAGAAAGAAGCTTTGGAGCACGTCCCAGTGAACCAGAGAGGAACAGGATATTATTCCCACTTCTTTCTGGTTCCAAAGAAAACAGGGGACCTCCGTCCAATCTTGGACCTAAGCGACCTCAAAATGTCGATTAGCCTACAAGCACTCGCATGGTGACTCTTCCGGGCCTAATTCCCATGCTGAAGAAGGACGCATTTCTAGCGTCCCTGGACATGCAGGACGCTTACCTGCACATCCCCATCGCTCAAGCGCACAGGAGGTTCCTGCGCTTTGAGTTTCTCGGCCACCACTATCAGTTCCGAGCGCTTCCTTTCAGGCTGTCATCGGTCCCCAGGGTCTTTACCAAGTGCATGGCAGTCGTGGCAGCGTCTCTGAGGAGACAGGGCCACTATGTGTTCTCATACCTCGATGATTGGCTTCTCATGGCCTCCTCTGAAGAGGCGCTGTTGATAGCTATCCAACACACCCAGATCCTTTTTCAGTCTCTGGGCATCCTTATCAACTACAAGAAGTCTCTCCTGGTACCATCCCAGAAACTGCAATTCATAGGGGCAGTTCTGGACACCACCGAAGGGAAAGCTTTTCTTCCCGAAGACAGGGCGGAACGCATCCGGTCCCTCATAAGGGACCTATCAGCGAAGAAGACCGTCCCAGCCAGATTGGTCCTTCGCTTGCTCGGACACATGGCTGCGGCCATTCCAACAGTCCCGATGGCAAAGCTCCACATGCGGGTAACCCAGTGGATGCTCAAAGTGCAATGGGACCGAAGGCAAGACCATCTGCAGCAGCCAGTCAGTATCACGAGGGCCGTGCTTCGGGACTGGCAATGGTGACTAGATCCAGGAACCCTCTCTGTGGGGGTTCCGTTCTCAGCAGCGTCCCCGGTGATAACACCCTCCACAGATGCCTCAGGGCTGGGGTGGGAGCACCATGAACAGGGGTGAAGTCTCAGGAACATGGACTACTCAGGAGGCTCATCTCCATATTAACATATTAGAGATGAGAGCGGTCCTTTATGCCCTGCAAGCCTTCCAGTCGGACATTCCACCGAGTACTCTTCTGTTACAAACAGACAATACAGCAGTGATGTATTACCTCAACAAACAAGGAGGAACACACTTCTACCCCCTCTGCAGGGAGGCCATGAGAGTGTGGGAATGGGTAGTACTACACGGCGCAAACCTCATTGCAGTTCATGTTCCCGGAGTGGACAATACCGTCGCAGACAGCCTGAGTCATTCCCAGGCCAGGGTCCACGAGTGGGAACTTCTACAGGAGGTGGCAGAGGATCTGTTTCACAGATGGGGCACTCCAGAATTGGATTTGTTCACGTCCCCATCCAACGCAAAACTGCCCAGTTTTTGCTCTCTAGATCCAGGGCCTGGTGTTTTCTGGTGAGACGCGTTGTCCCTCTCCTGGGTGGGCAGATTCCTCTATGCCTTTCCTCCCTTCCCGTTGATCCAGAGAGTCCTTCTCAAACTTCGCAGGGAGCACGCAGCGCTGATTTTGATAGCGCCCTTTTGGCCTAGACAGATTTGGTTCCCGCTTCTGAGTCACCTGTCCCGGGAACCTCTGCTTCCTTTGCCAAACAGCTCCCATCTACTGTCTCAGGAGGAGGGTCCACTAGTCCACCCAGACTTACATTCAGTGAACCTGCACGCTTGGCTCCTGGAGACATAGCCATTTTACGACACGGGGTCTCGCAAGTGGTGGCGGAAGTTCTTTCTGCCGCCAGAAGACTGACGACACACGCTACATACGCCATGAAATGGCATAGGTTTTGCCTGTGGTCTCAAGCATGCGGCTTCTCCCCTTTAGACTGTCCAGAGAAATTAGTTCTGGAATACCTGCTCTCCCTTTTTCAATCAGGGTTGGCTTACTCCTCGATCAAAGTGCACCTTTGTGCAATCTCAGCCTACCACGCCCCGATAGGCCAACGCACGGTGGCACAGTTGGATACTTCCCGTGCCTTCTTAAGAGGGGTGCTTCACCTTAGGCCACCCATCAGGGATCCTGTCCTTCCTTGGGACCTACCTTTCGTCCTGGAGCAGCTTACGCTGCCACATTTTGAACCTGCCGCAGATTGTTAGCTGCGTTTTCTGTCGTGGAAAACGTTATTTTTGGTTGCTGTTACTTCGGCGAGAAGAATCTCCAAACTACACGCTCTAATGTGTAAGGAGCCTTATTTAATTTTTCACCGGGACAGGGTGTCCCTGAGGACGAATCCCAAGTTCCTACCTAAGGTGGTTTCAGCCCTCACGCTTAACCAGGACATTGATTTACCAGTGTACTTCCCTAGGTACGCTAATCGAGGAGAAGCACTGCTTCACACCCTGGATGTTCACCGGTGCCTTCGATACTACTTGACCAGGACCAAACAGCACCGTATGACGGAGCAGCTGTTTATCTCTTTCGCTGAGAAGATGTTGGGAGATCCAGTCTTGAAACAGACCCTTTCTCGATGGCTAATCCAGTGCATTTCCCTTTGCTACAACAATAGACAGAAGCCCTTACCAGGGGTGGTCAAAGGCTATTCGACAAGGGGTGGCTACCTCTTTGCCTTTTGAAAACGTATCCACATCAGCCATATGTGCAGCTACCTGGAGCTCAGTGCACTTTATCAGGCATTACAGCCTGGATTGCCTCCAGTGGCAGGGTTCGGACTTGCTGTCCTGCAGGACCTCCTGTCCTTGGCTCAAGAAGTGTTGGGGTATCAGTACTGCCTTCTCCCAATGGCTTTTCTAGGCGCCATTGTGGAGAATCAGTCCTAATGGTGTAACCTGCTGCAGAGCTGTACCTCGAAGAAGATGGTACAGTTACGTAAGAACTTACCATGTTAATAGATCTTCGAGAACAGCTCTTGCAGCAGGTACCTTCCCACCCACCATTCCCCCTTGGAGGAGGTAAGTTCCAGCCTACGCTGAGCAAGATCATTTTAGTCTTGGCCATCTGATGGCGGGTCCTCGGTCTCCCTTTCTGATGTCATCCAGCGGCCGGGAGTCTCCAGCGGGAGAACTGGGGATTCTGGCGGGACCACCTCCTTATGTACTACGCTTGACTGAGGACTGCTAGCTAGAAGATTTCTGTGGGGTCCTGACGCCTGCTGGCTTCAGTCCTAATGGTGTAACCTGCTGCAAGAGCTCTTTCTCGAAGATCTACTGTTATGGTAAGTTCTTACGTAACTGTACTTTCCGTTGCCCCTCTCGCTCACTTACTCTCCCAGGAGCAAGGGAAGTTACTCCATCCTGCTCTGCAGTCCCTGCATCTGCATGCCTGGCTCCTGCAGTCTTAGTCAGGGACAGATCTGGAGTGTCCGTTAGAGTGTCAGAGGTTCTTGTGGCAGCGAGGAAACCATCTACCAGGCAACCTACGCCATGAAGTGGAAGCGGTTCTGCTTATGGGCGGCTCCATGCTCTCTGGACCCCCTGGATTGTCCGGTGGAATCTGTGCTAGAGTATCTTCTCTACCTGTCAGACTTGAGCCTTAGCTACTCATCCATCAAGGTGCATCTCTGTGCTCTATCAGCTTATCACATGCCAATTAATGGGAAGACTCTGGCACAACTAGACATCTGCAAGACCTTTTTAAGAGGGATCCTGCATATCAAACCCCCCCCAGGAGAGACCCCATACCATCATGAGATCTCCTGTTCATACTGGCTCCACTTTTATGGGCTCCTTCAAGGAGCTGTGCCAGTCCCTCCTGATGAAGGGTCAGGGGCCTACTGAGAAACGCAGCTCTAGATCTCAAAAGGAGAAGAAGGAGTCGAAAAAGGAAAAAACTCATTGTCAATGTTCATGGGGCCAGGAGTTCTCTGGGTCAAGAGCTTCGGAGTCTCACGACTCTCCGGTTTTGAGTATGGTCGAAACCATGGCCTTGGCCACTGGCTTCACGGAGACTCCATCGGGCCAGTCGGTCAAGACGCCAGCCGATGATGTGGCTGAGATCTTTCTCAACCCAATCGACCGGTTGTCATCTGAAGAGGCTGATATCTCTCTCTTCAGGACTCTGGTCCTGCCTGTGACCATAGAAGTGGCTGCTCAGTCCACTGACCAGAACTGTTTGGTCACTGACCCAGACCAGGAGGGGCCCCGGCAGTCCACAGCTCCCTCCAAGACCCGCTGTCAGACCCCCCCCTCAAGTGGCCAAGATCGAGGTCTCAGTCTTCATCCAGTAGGTCAGGTGGTTCCCGCCATCATCGTCGCTCCCGCTCTCAGCACCACGGGAAGCAGCGCCACTGCTACTCCTCATCTTTGTCCTCCTCGGGTGAAGAGAGGCTTCAACGCAAGTTGCACTATGAAGATCTTATGTGGCAGCAGTTCATGCTGGCTGGTACTAAACCGACCCCGGTGTCCACATCGGCCATCACTTGGCTGTCGCCCAAAAGGCTGACACTGACTCCTTCTGTGGAGCCAGTCAAAACCATTCTGGTTCAGCGGAAGCTGGCCTCTCCATCAGTTGTGGTGGAGCCACCACTCAAGCAGCTGTTGACCAGCGCTCTGACCAAGGAGTCTAGGCCAGCTAAGAGACTTCCCCATCGGCTGCCGGTCACCTTCACACCTGAGAGTTGAAGGTGACTCGGGCAGTCAGCTGCTTTATGTGGACTCCTCAGAGTCCAAAGATTCCTCCCTGCACTCCTGTCTGGTCGACGAGGAGTCCATGGGGGACCTATCAACAGAGAAGGGGCCCTCCTCTTTCATGGGCATCCTCCACCTCATCTCTGAGTCCACGGGGATGAAAATGGAGCCCGTTCAGAAGTGGTCTTGTTATACCCTTACAGAGATTCTGGACAAAGGGGACTCTCCAACGGAGGGTTTTCCAGTGGCCAAGGCCATTGGCAGCCCAGAGCTGGAGCTTTGGCAGTGCCCCGTGGCCTGCCCTGCGCCCTCTGCTGGGATGGCCCACAGGTATGTGGTGCCCATAGGTACCCTCTTGGGTTTCACTGAACACCCCTCGGTCGAGGGGTTGGTAGCCGACTCCGTGTTTCGGTGCTTGAGCAATATCAGGAACATCGACAAGCCACTGGACAAGGAGTCCAAGAAATTGGACCATGCAGCTAAAAAGTCTATGCTGCCTCCGACAGGTGAGCTTGGCCGTCCTGATGGCATACTTCTCCCACATCCTCTTGGACTCCTTGGATGAGGTGATTCCTCATTTCTCCACAGACCTCTAGACCATGGTCAGACAGATCTGAGATCAGGGCTGGGCTGTGGCCAAGCAGCAGCTCCAAACGGCTCTAAATCTGGGAGATTCCTGTGCCCACTCGGTGGTGGCCACAGTAGCCATGCATTGTAGGACTTGGCTGCAGATCTCCACCTTCATGGCAGACACTCAGCACAAGCTGGCGGATGTTCCTTTCTTGGGCACCTACCTGTTTGGTCCCAGTGTGGAGGGTCACCACCAGTGCACTGAAAAGTCCAGTGCCATCTCTGCAACATCTGCTCAGAAGAATCCGAAGGGCTCCAAGCAACAGAAGTGAAAGCCCTTTCGGTCCTCCACTCCCACAACAAAACCAGCCCAGCATCAAGCTGACCAGCAGGCTCAGTCCTGGTGACCTTGCCCAAGTCAGTGGCCTCAGTGGCCCATAAGCCCAGAGGGAAGGTGCCCGGTGGCGCATCAGCCGGGCCCTCCTCCTCCAAGCCTGCCCAGTGATGGGATGGGGGTGCCATCTTCATGCCTGTCACACGCACCCTGGGTCCTCCTGTGGGGGTCTGGCTCTGCCACTTCCTTTCCGCCTGGTCCGCTGTCACCACGGACAGATGAGTTCTAGAAGTAGTCGGTCAGGTTCTGCCTCTGGAATTCATGCAGCACCCTCCTTGCCGAGTCCGTGCCCAACGGGATAACTTGATATCTGCAGACACTTGGTCGGCTCTTTCAGATGACATAACCCAGCTCCTCTGCAAGGAGGTCGTGGTCAGAGTAGCGGATCCTCCAGAACACCCAGGATCTTACTTTGAGAGGGTTCTTGCAGTGGGTAATCACCTTGAGGACTGCGCCTCCTGGCATCCAGACCACACAGAAACTTTAGCCATCGATTTCTGACTGGGGACTGCCCACCCGATGTCACACGGCTGACATCAGTGTATTCCCTATAAAGTGGGCGGTCCCTATATAGCCTTCCAGTTCTTTCCATATAGGCCTGATCATGTCGGACCTTGTGGAGATCATTCACTGCAGTTTGACCGCTTTTTGGATGAGTATCCGTCTATTTCTTAGTATTTCTATAAAAAAATTAGTAGTTTTGTGCATGTTGTTGTCATCCAACGTCGAGCACAAGAACAAGTGTGCTTCATGTGGCGTGCAACTCCCACACAAGGATTCGCATTCTTTCTACCTTTTCTGCCTAGGCCTGGAGCACAAGGTTAAGGACTGTGAGGCCTGCATTAGTTTCAGCCCAGCCACGTGGAAACACCTCCAGCAGGCCCTCGAGCTCACCTCCTGAAGTGATGGATTGCCACCATGGAGAAAGAGCTCAAAAAAATTTGTAGCGCTTCATCGCACACAAATCCAGGCACAAAAGAAGGAGAATATCAGGACCAGGACAGGTCCCCTCTGCTTCGAGGAGCCACCTGTGTGGGCCTCTCAGGCGAGCAACAGCCTCCTTTGGGAGTTGGCCTCCATGGCCCCAGCCTGCCCGCCTAGGGAGCAGGCCTCGAAATTCCCACCGCCACTAGTTCTGGTGGCTGCGGGCAACTCAGCTTCCACAGAGGCCTCAGCTGCATTTAGACCCATCTCTTCTTCCAGGTCTATCGCGTCGAACGGGGCTGATAAGTCACTCGTCAGGTCCCCCGACAACCGCCCAGGCTGTTCTGCTGGACTTCAGAGACTCTGCAGCCCACTCGGCTTTGACTGATAAGTCAGGCATTGGCGTGTCTGATGTCCATTCAATCCTTACGACTGATAAATTGGGCGTCAGCTATCTTGACATCCGCTTGACCGACCTGGCATCACGGTCCGGCGACAGCCCTGACAATTCCCAATTGCCAGACTTTTCTCAGCCTCCCCGGAGGGTTCTCCCCACTGGGACTTACCCCCTCCACCACTGGAGGTGGTCCCTCCACCATCCCCTATCCCAAGGGGAACGGAGGATGAAGGGCCTCTGGCAGGTGGCTTTTCACCAAGCTCACCTCTAGACCTGGAGTCAGGTGCCTCTGGCAACCCTAGCAGATCCCAGTCTCCTGCTCCCCTGTCAGGGGCTCCCCCTGCCACTGCCACATCTGCTTCCTGCCAGCCTGATGTGGAATCCGGTTCTTCCGGGACCCTCAGGCTCGGGCTTGGGAGCTCTGTATGGCCCCCTGTCAGGGTCCCCAGCACTGCTGTCTGACCTTAGACTGAGCCACCCTGCATCAGTCCCCCTGGGCTACCCACCATAGAGCCCTCCATCAGGTTACCCTTCGTCGGGCCCTCCATCAGGGTTCCTGCTATTGGGCTACCCGACGTCCCATTTTCAACCGTATAACCCTTTGGGCTATCCCCCGTCAGGGTTTCATATGCTGGGGTATGCACCAGCCTACCCTTCGCCAGGGTACCTGATGCCTTGCTATCATATGCCGGACTTTCCGGCACTGGTCTGTGCCTTGGACTATGCGCCAGCCTACCAGCCCCCGCCACCTACTCAGCCTCCTTTGAACCCCACAGATTTTAGATCCATACTCCAGTCCCGGTGATCCGAAACCAAGGCTCAGGTCATTTCAGGGCTGGACAGCCATCAGCCTCTCTGGGAGGTCCCCAGGAGTCCAGGTGTCCAACCGGCTAGGCCGGCACTGACACCACTGCATGTCCAGATGCCAGCCCCTTCAAAGGAACTGATGTCAGGCCAGTCGCTGGAGAGGCAACCTCTGGATTCTCGTGAACCGGCCCATCCTGATGTCCAGTCCTCGGATTCGGACCAGGATTCCGACCCAGACTCCTCCTCATCAGCAGCCTCAGGCTTTGAAACTCCACCCATTGGTGAGCCTCAGTCAAAGGAGTCCCCCAACCCCCACCCCCACCGGGGGACCCTTCATTCATAGACCTGCTGTGCAAGATTGTGGAAGTCTATGATTGGAAATTGGAACCCAGGATTCAAAGCGCCAGAGACTGGTAGAACACCTGGATATGCAGGAGGCAGCTCCTATCCTTACTCCCCTCTGGCTGGAATGCCATGAGGACCTGGCATCAACCATATGGATGATGCCCTCCTCGATTCTGGTGGTGGTCAAAAAAGGCGGACCGGAAAAAGACCACCTAAGTGTCCACCCCAGGGTGGACTCGGTGATTATTGCAGCCACAGCACGTGAACACCTCCCATCCAGACAAGGAGTCGAGGCAGCAGTACCAATTTGGCAGAAAGTTTTACTCTTCTGCCACATTGGCCATGAGGGCACTGAATTACGTGCGCCATATGCTAGTCTATCAGAAGTCACTGTTCGCCCAGCTGGAACTGGCCATAGAGGCTCTACCAGACTCGGAATCAGAGTCTGTTCTAGCGGACTCCATCTGATCCACTAAAGTGTCTTACAGGCACTCCCTCTGGGCCACATATGACGCAGTGGACTCCTCGGGGGGGGGGGGCAGCTACGGCGGTTAGCCTCAGACACTTCTCTTGGTTGAGGGTGTCGGGTCTGGCCCAAGATGTCCAAACAGCTACTCAGGATGCTCCCTTTCGAGGTTCCGTCCTGTGTGGAGGGGGATGCTCAGGACATCATAACCAGCTTTCAAGACAAAGGCAAGTCTCTTCAGTGAGTGCAGACCATGTACTGACGCAAGTTTCTGGCAAAGAAGTCTTTTCGCTGTCCATGGAAAAGGCAGACAAAACAACAGCAGACAGCCAGACGTCAGCTGAAGCGTCGGGCTCTGTTGACTGCAGATGCCCCTTTGGCAAAAGCCCAGAGAGCTTTGGGTGCAGCTCTCCCCATCCCCCCCCTCGCTTGACTTGCAGTCCACCTTCCCTCCTCTGGGTCCACTGGAGGAGCTGGTGGGTGGAAGATTTGCATGTCACCTGACAGGGTGGAAGTCAGTAACAACCGGCTGATGGGTTCTTCACCTCATAGAGCAAGGCCACACTCTGGAGTTTCTGCAGAAACCTACAGACAGGCCTCCGGTGCAGTCTCACTACCCAAAGGCACACATCTCTTATCTTCGAGAGGAAATCCAGGCTCTGTTACAAAAAGAAGCAATAGAGTCCATTCTGTACCTCCAGGAAGGAAAGGGGTATTACTCCCACTTCTTCCTGGTTCCCAAAAAGACAGGAGATCTGCGTCCAATTCTGGACCTCAGCGCTCTAAACCAGTATATAGAGTACAAAAGGTTTCAGATGCTGACCTCCCAGGACTGCTGCCCCTCCTGCACAAGGGTCAGTGACTCTGCACTCTGGATATGCAGGATGCCTACCTGCATATTCCAGTTTTCTAGGCCCATGGTCGCTACCTCCAGTTCTCCTTTTGGGGGAACATTACCAATTCAAGGCCCTTCCCTTCAGCCTGTCCTCAGCACCTCAGGTTTTTACCAAGTGCCTGGCAGTGGTGGTGGCTCTGAGGCATCAGGGCCACTGTGTGTTCCCATATCTAGACGATTGGCTTCTGTCAGCCCTGTTGGGGGAGCAGCTGGAACTCTCCCTTTCAGCTTCCCTGGATCTCTTTACACAAGCTGGGGTCACTGAATTTCCCCAAATCCCAACTTGCCCCTTCACAATGCCTCCAATTTATTGCAGCAGTGATGGATATGGTGTAGGGTATGGTTTTCCTCCCTCTAGACAGGGCGGACACCTTGCAGAGACAGGCCCATGTGGCGGCCTCCAGCAGGAAGGTCTTGACCGGGTCGATTCTTCGACTGCGGGCCTTATGGCGGCAGCCATCCCCACAGTGTCTTTAGCCAGGCTCCACATGCGAATGTCACAGTGGACGCTCAGGGCACAGTGGGACCAGAGGTTGGATGACCTGGACCAGTTGGTCATGGTCTCCAATTTGATGCAGAGGGATCTCTTATGATGCCAAGACCTCTCCAGTCTCATCATGGGGTCCCCTTTCAGTCACCTCCTCCCTCCCAGACTCTGACTACACCTGGGGCACCACAAAATTCAAGGCAGGTGGTCCCGGTCAGAGCTGTCTCTTCACTTAAATGTGTTGGAGATGAGGGCAGTGCTGTATGCTCTTCAGGCATTTCAGCACGTGCTTCACCAGGGCAAGCTGTTAGTCCAATCAGACAACATGTGCACAGTCTGATACCTCAACAAGCAAGGCGGCACATGCTCGTACCCCCTTTGCATGGAAGCAGTATGGTTGTGGAACTGGTCTGTTCTGCATCAAATTCACCTCACAGCTGTTCACGTGCTGGGCATGCAAAATACCCTAGTGGACAGTCTCAGCTGCACCAGGGCAAGAGCCCATGAGTGGGATCTCAAGCAAGAGGTGGTCGACCACATTTTTGACCCATGGGGTCGGCCAGAACTGGATCTTTTTGCCTCCCCATACAACGCAAAACTACCCAAGTTTTGCTCGTTCGCACCCGGGCATGGTGTTTTTTGGTGAGATGTGCTACCTCTTTGCTGGACAGGGAGGTTTTTGTATGCCTTCCCTCTCTTCCCAGTTCTGCAGAGGGTGCTGCTCAAGCTTCAGGTAGAGGGGGCCCACATGTTTTGATTGCCCCGTTCTGGTCATGTCAAGTTTGGTTTTCATGCCTTCAGCAGCTAGCAGTGAACTCTCTGTTCCCCCTGCCTCTCTGCATCGATCTCCTGACTCAGGAGGAGGGTACGCTGGGCCATCCGAGATTAAAATCCCTTCACCTTCACTCGTGGCACCTCAGGCTGTAGCAGCTTCGAGCTTTGGAGTTTCCTCTAGAGTGGCGCACTTTGTAGAGGCAAGAAAATCTTCTATGAGGATGACCTGTGCTGTGAAGTGGAAACGTTTTTCCATTTGGGCCACCTCGAATGGTTGAGACCCGTTTTCATGCCCTATTCCATCTGTCATGGAGTATCTTTTGCACCTGTATGATTTGAGCCCGAGTTATTTTCTGTGAAGGTCCGTCGGCTGTTTCTGCCTACCATTCATTGGTAGATGGTAGGACAGTGGCTCAACTGGAAGTTTCTAAAATGTTCCTCAAGGGAATTCTGCATCTCAGACCCCCAGTGAACAGTCCTGCACCACCTTGGGATCTTAATTTTGTTTTAGAGAAATTGACTCTGCCTCCATTTGAACCTGCTGGTTCCTGTGGTACACGCTACTTGTCCTGGGAAGCGCTTTTCTTAGTGGCAGTTACTTCAGCTCGAAGGATTTCCGAGCTTCAGGCCCTGATTTGTAAGGAGCCTTATTTGATTTTTCATAGAGACCAGGTGGCTTTTATATCAACCCTAAGTTCTTACCCAAGGTGGTTTTTGAATTTACTTTAAACCAGTCGATTCAACTTCCAGTGTATTACCCTGAACATTCTGATCAGGGAGAAGCGATTCTTCGTACTTTAGATGTGATTGAATCTTACGCTATTACACTAATAGAACAAAGTCTGTCCTGAAAACAGATCAGCATTTCATTACTTTTGCACCCAAGAGAGAAAGTGCCGGAGTTTCAAAACAGTGTTTATCCAAATGATTAGCAAACTGCATTGTTTTCTGTTACCATAAGTATGACAAAACCCTTCCGGAGGAAGTTAGGGGGCATTCCACCAGGAGTATGGTTGTCTCTACGGCTTGTTTCAGAAATGTGTCGGCTGCGGACATTTGTGCTGCAGCTACTGAAAGATCTTCCTGGACATAAGTCTCCACCACTCATTCACACTAGTGGGATTAGCGCCGGAGGCACTAAGACCCATCGGGAGCAAACTTTTTGCTGGAGGGTCGGCGCGAGAGAGGCAATGCCCTGACATGAGCAGCGGCTCGAGCGGTAATGACCATCTCGCGACGAGCCTCAACCGCCTCAGTTCCTTTTTTCCGCCCGTCGAGTGCGCTTCAGTGACGACGCGTCATTGAAATCGGAGTCAAACTTCAAACCAGCGATAGTTTTCAGTTTGTTTTTGTAACTTTATCACGATAAGTAGTATCGCTTAATTTTATTCTATTTTCGTTAAATTTTTCTAATATTTAAATTTTACTTGAAGAAGTCTCGGCCTACTGGACGGAGTAGACCATGAGCAGGTCAGGTGAGGTAGGAGACTTCATTATGAAAGCTGTTCAGTCAGCCGGGCTGGGTCGGTCAGCCTCCTTCTCCTCAGCGGGGTTCCGACAGCGGTCAGTCCGATGCCGGGGATGGCGGTCCCCGCCCGGCATAAAATAGCGATCGCATTCTCGGCACCGTTGGCCTCGAGCTCTTCTTCGCCCACAGGTCAAAAAGAGAAGGCATCACCGAGGTCGCCCTCTGGTATGTCTGCGCCGATGCGCCGTTATCGCTAGCTAGGCCGGTCTCCTTCTTCGAGTCGCCAACTTCGTAATCGTCGTCCTCGACATCGGAGTCCCTCCCCGCCTATAGGTAGGACTCCAGATGAGCAGTTTCATCAGTGGGCCGCTCTTATGGAGCAATGGGCTCGGAGGTTGGTTCTTCTGCCTGGCTCGGTTGCCTCGGAGCCCTCGGGCCCCTCCGGCGATCAGGTAGGGCGGTTGGACCTTCCTAGTCGCGTGGCGCCTTCTTCGGTGCCAGCAACTCCGTGCTTAGGTGTTTCCCCCCCTCACATGGCTGCGGCGCAGGGGGCCTCACCGATGCCCTTATCTCCTGTTTTTCCTTCTCTAGCTTTCCAGGTTCCTGGGGCTTTCCGGCGCCTTGGCAGGGTCTGTTGGCTTGTCGGCGCCGTTTTCGGTGCCGCTGGGTCTTGCGGCGCGTCCATGGCTCACCGCAGGATCTTGCCAGCGCCGCCCGGTGGTACCGTTGGATAGGCCCGGCGCCGTTTGCAGTGGCGTCCAGCGGTGCCGTTCATAGCGCCCGATCGCGGCGTCGTCCAGCGGTGCCCGTGCAGCGTCGTCGTCGGCTCGCCCGTCGCAACGTTCTCGTCAGCAGTGCGCCAGGCGCTGCGGGCAGCGTGCCTCTTCCGATTACGTCGCCTCAGTGCCGTCTTCAGCCCGTTTGCCGTCTAACGCGGCAATATCGAGGACTCTCCTTGTTTTCTGCTATTTCCTCCTCTCCTAATTTTCCTCCTTTCCTGTCCAAACAGTCCTTTCTGGACCATCAGGAGATGATGTTGAGCCTGACCCAGACCTTCGGTTGGGTGATGAAGTGGAGGAAACAGGATCTTTCTTTGCTACAGAGCCTGTGGTCGAGGACCTGTCCTTTAAGTCTCTGTTGAAGAACCTGGGATCCACTCTTTCTCTCCAGACTACAGACATCGATCCTGGGAAGATATTAAGACTCCAGTATCTTCATGCTTTGGAGATCCCTACGGATTTGACTCCTCCGATCCAGCCTTCCTCGAGCGCTGTCTCAAATGGTATGGAATAATCCTGCTCTTATTCCCTCAGTGGCTAAATCCATTGATAGAAGTATTCAGCTCCCAAGGATCGTCCCATTTGGCATCCCAAGCCTCTGCGGATCCTATTGTAGTCCTGGCAGAGAATGACAAGGTCGTTCTTCCTCAAACTACTACAGCTCGACCTATTAACAAAGAGTCTCGTAAGATTGATACATTAGGTAAGAGAGTCTTTGCTGCCTCCACTCTAAGTATGCGTATTGCCAGTTATCAAGGCTATTTTTCTCAGTATGAGTATATCCTGTGGCACTCTATGAAAAGAATGGTTGAAGCTCTTCCAGATTCGGATTCCAAGTCAGAGCTTCTTCTGACCGTTATTAGAGGTATTGAGTCCAATAACCAACAGGTCAAAGCCGCCATGGGCGCTTCGACACTGCTTCTCGCTCAGCAGCAGCGAGGATTTGTACTCGGCTCCATTCCTGGCTCGTGCTTCTGGCTTCACGAATGATGCTCAGCAGCAGGTGATGGCGCTGCCTTTGATGGCTCCTTTCTTTTTGGCCCTCAGGTGGAGCAAGCCTTAGAGGCCACTCAGAGACTAGATCGGCCATTAAGTTGGCCAGACCTCCGCCTGTCCCCTCGGGGCATGTGAACAGGCGTCAGTTTCATGGTAAGTCAGTCCTTTCGAGGCAGAGGCAGGAAGCTTCCATAAAAGCCAACCTGCCCAACCTCAAAAGAAGACGCAGCAGAAAGCGCAGGGGCCTAAAGCTCCCAGTGCTACCTTATGAGTCGTTGGCCCAAGTTCCATCCACTCTGCCCGAGGTGGAACTTTCTCCTCCGGTGGGAGGTCGTCTGATGTACTTCTACAACCAGTGGAAGTCCATAATTTCGGACAAATGGGTCCTTCGGATAATTCGCGAGGGTTATTCTCTCAATTTCTTGGAAACCCCTCGAATTGTCCTCCCAGGCGACAACCCAGGTTGTCGGCCTCTCAGTCAGACCTCCTCACCGCGGAGATCCAGGGCCTTCTGAACAACAGGGCAATAGAACTGGTGCCCGCATCTCGAAACACAGGGTTCTCTCCATTACTTTCTGGTTCCAAAGAAATCTGGGGGGATGCGCCCCATTCTAGACCTCAGAAAGTTGAACAAATTCCTCCCCAGGGAGAAATTCAAGATGATTTCCCTAGGTACCCTGTTACCCTTGCTGCATCAGCACGACTGGCTGGCCTCTCTGGATATGCAGGATGCTTACCAGCATATCCCCGTCCACCCGACCCACCGCAAGTTCCTCAGGTTTGTAGCTTTGGATCAGCATTATCAGTTCAGAGTCCTGCCCTTTGGGCTATCCTCGGCGCCGCGAGTTTTTACAAAGTGTTGTGCAGTTCTCGCGGCGCATCTCAGGAAAGTCGGACTCCGAGTGTTTCCCTACCTGGACGATTGGCTTAGCAAGCCCTTCCGTCCAAGGGACTTGAAGCCGTGCAACGACTCTCGCCTTCTCACGCCCATGGGAGTTCTGCTGAATTTGAAAAATCTCAACTGCAACCCTCCCAGAGGCTCCTTTTCATAGGGACCCTTCTAGACACCTCTTCAGCTGAGGCTTTCCTTCCAGAGGACAGAAGACTCGACATCCTTGAATGGCCCGTTACATCAGGAGAACCAATGGTTACAGCTCTCTCGATGCAACGATGTTGGGTCTCATAGCGTCCTCGGTCTTCACTGTCCCTCTGGCCCGACTGCACATGAGAACCACCCAATGGATGCTCTCCACTCAGTGGTCCCCGACCTCTCACCCCCAGTCTTATCCCATCAAGGTGACGGAGCCCTTCGAAGGTCTCTCACCTGGTGGTCTCAAGAGAGCAATCTCCTGGAAGGATTCCCCTTTGCTCCCCCGGATCATCAGATCTCCATCACCACAGACGCATTGCTAATGGGATGGGGAGCTCACTGTCTCTCCCTCCACACTCAAGGTGTATGGACTCAGTTTGAAACTCATCTCCACATAAATGTCCTGGAGATGAGAGCGGTCCTCTATGCAATCCGAGCTCTGAAGGATGTCCTTTGTCACAAGAACATTCTCCTTCAAACGGACAACAAAGCAGTGATGTATTACATCAACAAGCAAGGCGGTGCTCATTCTTATCCCCTTTGCAGGGAAGCAATGAGGGTGTGGGAGTGGTGCTTGGAGCACAAGTCTCTGATTCAAGCGGTTTATCTGCCGGGTATACAAAACGACCTAGCAGATCACCTCAGCAGAATGGAGGCAGACCCTCACGAGTGGTCTCTCGATCCAGCCGTAGCTCGGTCCCTGTTCAAAGAGTGGGGGACTCCAGACCTGGACCTTTTTGCATCCCCACTCAACGCAAAACTGCCTCTCTTCTGCTCCAGAAATCCAGGGCCTGGCATTTTCTGTCAGGATGCGTTCAGGCTGCGGTGGACAAAACGCTTTCTTTACGCCTTTCCACCCTTCCTCTAATCAGAAGAGTACTCCTCAAGTTGAGTCTCAGGGACCAAGATGATTCTCATTGCTCCTTCCTGGCCTCGGCAACTATGGTTTCCTCTACTCAACAGTATGTTGGCAGCCTCTCCGAGACCACTTCCTTTGCAAATCAGTCTTTTGACTCAGGGTTCGTTGGTCCATCCCAACCTGAAATCACTTCACCTTCATGCTTGGCTCCTGAAGAGATAGAAGTGAATCGGTTCAGCGTCTCTCGTAGAGTCTCAGACATCCTTCTGGCTGCTCGGAAGCCAGCCACCCGAAAAACGTACGCTTCCAAATGGAAACGTTTTTCTCTCTGGTGTGCAAAATCCTCTTGGAATCCCTTTTCCTGTCCTCCTGGCAGGTTCTGGAGTATCTTTTGGACCTGTCAAACTTAGGTCTTCAGTACTCCACAGTTAAAGTTCACCTTAGTGCCATCTCAGCGTTCCATGAGCCGGTTTCTTCCTTAACTCTGGCTCAGTTACCTATAGTGAAGAGATTTCTTAAGGATTCTCCATACCAGACCCCTGTTAAGCGTCCAGTTGCAGCCTAGGACATTAACCTGGTGCTGGACATGCTCACTCGGAAGCCTTCGAACCCTTAGCTACCTGTGAGCTAAAATTTCTTACCTGGAAGACTGCCTTCCTGGTGGCCATTACCTCAGCCATGGGGTCTCTGAGATACATGCCCTGGTTACGGACCCTCCGTATACTGTATTCCATAAAGACAAGGTAGTTCTCCGTACTCATCCTAAATTTCTTCCCAAGGTTGTGTCAGAATTCCATCTAAACCAACCTCTGGTACTTCCGCTGCTTAGCTAATTTCCAAAATGAAGGAATGAGCTCTTCATTCCTGGATGTTAAGAGAGCCTTGCGGTTCTATTTAGATAGAACCAAGGATGTTCGCAAGACTCAGCAACTGTTCGTTTCTTTCAGCGACACCCGCTGGGTCAACCTGTCGCTATTAGATGCATCTCTTCATGGTTAGTGGCATGCCTTCGTCATTGCTATTCCATGGCTCAAGTTAAATTAGAAGGTAGAGTGTACGCTCACTCTACTAGGGCGGTCGCGGCATCCCTAGCGGAAATTCGCAATGTTCCAATTGCAGATATATGCAACGCCGCCACCTGGAGCTCAGTGCATACCTTCGTTAAGCACTATGCACTGGATGTTCATGCTAGGCGACATTCCGCATTCGGCAGAACTATCCTTAATGGGCTTCTATCTTAGACGCGTGAGCTCTGGCTCTCCTGCCGCCCTTTTGGGGGATTATCAGCTTGGTACTCTCCCACTAGTGTGAATGAGTGGTGGAGACTTATGTCCAGGAAGATAGGAAAATTACGTACCTACCGTAATTCTTGATCTTCTTGGGCGGTCTCACCACTCATCCTACATGCTCCCTCCATCCCCGAGCTCACCGCTGTATTGGTCTTCACTCCCTCAAATCTTTAGGCCGTGAGGACTTCTTTACTGACCCTTCTTACACGGGTCATACGGACTATCTTATGTCCGTTTTAATGTTAGGTTTACTCTTTACGTTAGTTGCGCTGCACCTCCTTGGTAAAAAGGTACTGAGGCGGTTGGAGGGTCTCGTCACTGAGATGGTCATTACCGCTCAGAGCTGCTGCTGTGACGCGCCGTGTCTCATGGGGCGCCCGCCTCTCGTGGCCGACCTCCAGCAAAAAGTTTGCTCCCGATGGGTCTTAGTGCCTCCGGCGCTAATCCCACTAGTGTGAATGAGTGGTGGAGACTCGTCCAAGAAGATCAAGAATTACGGTAGGTACGTAATTTTCCTTTCTGTCCACACTTTCACAAAGCATTACAGTCTGGGCATTGCTTCTACACGCAGGGCAGGTTTTGGCCTAGCTGTGCTTCAGGGACACCTGTCCTGATCTGTCTGCTTTTAGCAGTTTCTTTTTTTTCTGCCTCCCGTGTTTCAGCTTCTTCTGATTCACATGGCTTGGGACTCAGTCCTCAAGGTGACATACCCACTGCAAGAACCCTCTCAAAGTAAGATAGTACAGTTACATAAGAACTTACTGTGACAGTAGATCTTCGAGAGAGGCTCTTGCATTGGGTAACCCTTTTCCCTCCCTCCATCCCCCTATTTATGTTATATCTTACTCTTTCTTTATGAGATCATTCAGTGCTCCAGGAGCCTCTTTTTCCTTTTCTCCTGTCGCTCCTCCTTAGAGGTCTCCGGCAGGAGAACTGGAAGGCGGGTGTGGGGACTGCCCACTATATAAGGTCACGCTGACGTTGGCGACATGTCGGGTGTGCGGTCCCCCATCAGACACTGCTGGATTAAGTTTCCATGTGGGCCTGACGCCAGGGGGCACAGTCTTCAAGGTGATTACCTACTGCAAGAGCCTCTCTCGAAGATCTACTGTTACGGTTAAGTTCTTACGTAACTGTACTGTTTGTCTCCAGGTACTTCCTGGTGTCAAAATGGACAGTGGGCTGGTGCCTCATTCTAGATCTGCACAACCTGAACGAGGATGGTAACTTTGTCCCAGATCATACCTTCTCGAGAGAGAGACATGTGGTTTTTCTCCCTGGATCTTCAGGACGTGTTCTTTCATCCTGATCCATCCATCCCACCGAAGGTTCCTCCACTTTCAGGTGGAGGGCACTCTCTGTGAGTTCCAGACCATGCCATTCAGCCTCTCCTCGGCCCCCATGGTCTTCACCAAACGCATGGCAGTGGTGGCAGTCTACCTGAGGTGCCATGGGGTTTGGGTGTACCCCTACCTGGATGACTGGCTGATCACTGGTTCCTCCAGGCAGGACGATTTGGCCCCCCAAACCTGTGCCTCCATTGGCCTCCTGGTTAGTGAGGCCAAGTTGGAACTTGTGCCCTCGCAGGTGATCAGCTTTATCAGGGCAGAGCGCAACTCTTGCCAAGCCATTTATTTATTTATTTAGCTTTTGTTTATCAGGTAAGTACACTAGACAAGTATTATGCCTATTTTCAGGAACGACCCGGGAGAGTACAACATGAGGAACAACAGTCAAGGAGACATGGCAAAGAGAGTACAGTTTTTTGTCACAGTAAACAAACATGTGGGAAGTACATCATTTGACGCTAGGGGAAACATACAGTAGTAAGCACATTTCAGATTATGCACTCTAGACTAGCTAGTTCAACTGACCGATATATACAGGTCATCATACATAGGAGTGGAGCATAGCTCAAGGACTGGATTGGTCATAATATAACTTATAACATTGTCGTATACACCCCCTAGGCTAGTTGGATCGTGGACAGGTATATACAGCTCATCCCATTTTTCTAAATATGCACATGTTAGACAGAAACAGAAACACTTGGTAGTACAAGTTTCTACCAAGTGACCAAGGTGCAATATGTCATGGTTAACCTATGACCGTAGAGCAATAATGGGTGTAAAAATGCCCAAGGCTTTTTAGGCAGGAGTAGTCAGAAGTCATTGATACAGTGGGGAAAATATCTCCAGGAATTCAATGGAGACACCCTGGGGAGGTTCAGACAAAACAATTTGACACTTTACTCTAGGGAGGTTTGGGGCAGTCGCACTCTGATGCTAGTTTGGAAACCCCACAGAATTTCGAAAACTCAGATAGAGAGGGGCAGCTCGGATATTCACAGGCAGCGAATTCCAGAGTCTGGGCGCACTTATGGAAAGTCCGATCCCCCATGAGGGGTCCGGTGGAGGGACTTTGAGCATCCCTGATATGAGAGACCTAAGTTGTTAGGGGGTGGGATTCAGTTTAGGCAGAATCCGGGCCAGCCCTTGGGGGGTGCTAGTTCTGATCACTTTCCCAGAGAGGCATCCCAAACCAAAATCAAGGTATCTAGCTGGTGAGAGCCAGCAGAGTTTTTCATATAGCTCACAACGGTGGGTGAGTCAGGGGGCAGCCAAGGCAAAACGACAAATGTTATTGTAAGCAGTGTACCACCGGGTGAGATGTGTCTTTGGAGAGCGAGCAAATAGGTGCAGCCCATAGCTGAGGGAGGGAAGGAGCACACCCTTTGCTAGGGCAAGCCTGGCTGCTGGTGTAGGTTATACTTGGCCCTATAGGCCAGACCCAGTTTGCAGTTTGCCGCCCTGCAGATGTTAAGGATATGATTACCCATGTCAAGTTGGGGGTCAAGTGTTACCCCCAGATATTTGATGGAGCTCACTATGGGTAGTGAGGATCCATCTGCGCTGGTGACGTGTAAGCAGGCCGATGAGGCTTTGATTTTAGCCATTGAGCCAAAGAGCATAGCCTGTGTCTTTTTCAGGTTCAGGACCAGCTTAACAGGGTGGAGGTTCTCTCCTCCTTTACCAGAACATTTCGGGTTGGGCAATTGTGCCCTGTCTGGGTCTTCCTGCGCCTTCTGGGTTACATGGCGGCCTGCACCAGCGTGGTCTGATGAGCCCATTGGAATATGCACTCCTTGCAGTGAGAGCTGGCTAGCCAGTGGTCTCAGCGCAAAGGTCACTTCGACCAGCTGGTCACTGTGACCCAGAAGATGTGGGACACCCTCCAGTGGTGGCTAGTCCCAGAGCATCTGCAGGAAGGGATCCCATTTGTCTGCCCGAGCCGGCAGTCATCCTGACAGCTGACACCTCTCTCATGGGCTGGGGTGTCCATCAGCCGGAACACAGAATCCATGGGGTCTGGACCCCCCCCCCCCCCGAGAGGTCCTGATGGCACATCGACTTGCTGGAGCTCTGGGCAGTTCAACTGGCGCTGACTGCATTCGCTCTGCATATTCGGGGTCAGGTAGTCCAATTCCAGTTGGACAATACCACAACCATGTACTATCTCAACAAACAAGTCAAAATGCACTTCCTGCCTTTACGCAAGGAAACTCTCCACATCTGGACCCTCGTGCGCAGCCTGGAGGTGGATCTCCTAGCTGTCCATGTGGTAGGAGCCTCCAGTCAGCTGGCAGACACCCTCAGCTGGATGGTCGAGGTATCTCATGAGTGGTCTCTCCTTCCAGAGGTAGTACACAGCCTGTTGTCCCATTAGGGCACCCCTCAGGTGGACTTGTTTGCCTCCAAGGAGAACACAAAGCCGAGACTGTTTTGTGCCTGCCCCCCCCCAGCAGGGCTCACTGCAGGGGGAGGCCTTGGACCCCAGGCCTCTTCTGTGCCTTCTGTCCACTTCCCTTGATCCTCAAGATGCTGCTCAAGGTCAGGCAGGAAAAGACACTGGTGATCCTGGTGGCTCCAGTCTGGCCACACCAATTTTGGTACCCCAGTCTCCTCAGTAACAGGCTTCTGAGGTGTCTACCACTCCGCCTGGACCTGCTGTCCATCAGTCAGGGGAGGGCATTCCACCTGGACCTTCAATCCCTGCACCTGACAGCCTGGTTCCTGAGCAGCTAGAGTTCCAGGCTTTGGGTCTCTCCGAAGATGTCCTCACCATGGTGGAGACATCTAGAAAGGAATTGACAAGAAAATTATATGTCTTCAAATGGAAGAGATTCTCCATTTGATGTCAGGGCAAGTGGTTGGACCCCTTGACCTGTCCGGTGGGCAGCATTTTGGATTATCCAGGTATGTGTCTCTGTCTCTGAAATCAAACAAAGGGGCAGAGGACACTGCAGAGCAGGACACTGCTGCACAGGAGCTAGCACAACAAAACTCACCCAAAACAGGAACTAAAACAAAAAAAGCAAAAGGGAAATCCAAAAAAACTTCTGATCATAGGAGACTCCATAATTCAGGGAGTTGATACCTATCTCCAGCCAGGGGTAATGGTTAGACATCTCCCAGGTACATCAGCGTGGAGAGACACTGGTCACATTGCTAAAATTGTTCAGGAAGCAGGAGAAAACATTGATGTCCTGGTACACATAGGGACTAATGATCTCACCAGCTGGTCAGTTGTGGAGACAAAGGAACACCTGACCAGGCTGGGTGACAAACTATCATCCAGCATCTCCTTCTCTGAGATCCTGCTAGTCTGGGGGGCAGATGGTCAGAAAGGTCTGAGAAGGGAGATAGGGAGCTAAACATGTGGCTCAAGGGCTGGTGCCAGGGAAAAGGACACATTTGGGGGAACTGCCAACAGTTTTGGGAGCTAAAGTTTTTTAAATTTGATGGACAGCATCTGACTAAGGAGGGAGTCAGTGCATTGGGGCAGAAGTTTGACGTCTTTGCAGAATATTTAAACTAGCAAATGGGGAGAGGGGTGAGGCAACCCATACAGCGAATGGGAAGAACACCCCTCCCCCCCTCAACTAGTGGTCAAACAGGAGTTCAGCATGTTTGCAGTTCATTTGCATCACCAGGTAAGGAAAAAGGTCCAGCTCCCTGTACGACGCACAGGGAAAACGCCAGACCTCACCCAACAACTAACACACCGAACTCTGGCCAATGGAAAATCATGTGCACAAATGCTCGCAGTCTGGGAAACAAGATCCCAGACCTGCAGCCAATAATGACAGAGGCTAAACTGGACATAGTAGCAGTTAGCAAGACGTGGTTTACCAGTAACCACACTTGGGAGACTTCAGTACCTGGCTATGTACTGTTCAGAAGAGACCAAGGTGCAAAAAGAGGGGGTGGAGTGGCTTTGTATGTCAATGAAAATATCAAAGCTACAGAAATTTAGAATACACATAAGGAACCAGAAGAACTGTGGGTCACCCTGGAGACAGGAAGTGGGACAGCTGTAAGAACGGGGGTTGTCTACAGGCCCCCAAACCAGGGGAAGGACATAGACACATTACTGTTAGAAGATATACACAACATGACAGCTAAAGGGGAGGTTCTGATAATGGAAGACTTCAACATGCCAGATACAGATTGGTCAATACCAGCAGGAACATCTACCAGAACTAGACACATGATGGATTCCCTGCAGGGGGAGGGCCTCAAACAACTGGTACAACAACCCACAAGAGGCAGGGCTATTCTAGATCCAGTACTGACTAACAGGGAAAGGATCATATATCTCCAGGTAGAAGGTCACTTGGGGCCAGTGACCATCACATGGTATGGTTCAGTTTGGCCACTACAACTAAATCATCCCATTCCAAGGCAAAAATATGGGACTTCAGAGGATCTGACTTTGATAAGATGGCCAACAGAGTTAAGCTAGCCCTGGCAAAATGAAATACAGGTGAGGGGGTGCAGACAAAGTGGGCAAGCATTAAGGATGCAATACTTGAAGCAACATCCCATTGTGTTAGAGAGAAAGGAAGTGCAAAAAAAGAGGGAAACCACTTTGGTTCTCAAAAACAGTAGCAGAAAAGGTCAGAGCCAAAAGGCTGGCCTTCAGGAAATATAACGGAACGCAACAGGATGAAGATAGGGAGGCATACCAAACTTCCTTAAGGGAAGCAGGGAAGGCAGTAAGGCAGGCAAAGGCCCAAACCGAGGAAACACTAGCACAAACAGTAAAATAAGGTGACAAGACTTTCTATAGATGCATTAGTGAAAAGAAAGTCCAGAGGGTGTATTGCTAAGATCAAAGGAGATAAGGGGGCATGTGAGGAGGACGAGGACCATGTAAAAGCATCTATCTTAAAGATACTTCTGCTCAGTATTTACTGAAGAGAAGGTAGGGCAGGATCCACAGCTCAGCACCATGGACACAGGGGGACGGAGTTAAGCACTAGTCCCTTCACAAAAGAAAGGATCCTACAAGAGCTCGATAAGTTCAGGGTGGATAAAGCAATGGGACCTGCTGGCGTACATTCCAGGGTACTAAAGGAGCTAAGGGTGGAACTAGCAGAGCCATCATCAGAACTGTTGAGTGAGTCTGACACAGGAGAGGACCCAGAAAACTGGAGAAGGGCTCATGTGATCCCGCTCCACAAGATTGGTAGCAGGAAGGGGGCAGGGAACGACAGACCAGTCAGTCTTACCTCAGTAGTTGGCAAGATTATGGAGGCACTCCTTAAGGAAAGGATAGTGCAACACCTGGAATCCTTAGGAGCACAGGATCCAAGACAGCATGGGTTTACAAAAGGAAGGTCCTGTCAAACTAATCTCATAGATTTCTTTGACTGGGTAACCAGAGTGGTGGACCAAGAGGAAGCAGTTGATGTCACCTACCTTGACTTCAGGAAAGCTTTCGATACTGTTCCACATAGAAGATTGATTAATAAGCTGCGTAGGCTCGGGGTGGGTCAGAAGTTGGTCAACTGGGTAGTAAACTGGTTGACGGGCAGAAAACAGAGAGTGCTGGTAAATGGTATACAGTCAGAAGAGATGCAAGTCACAAGTGGGGTACCTCAAGAATCAGTCCTGGGGCCAGTCCTGTTCAGTATCTTCATCAGTGACATTGCAGATGGACTGGAAGGTAAGGTTTGCCTGTTTGCAGATGACACCAAGATCTGCAACAGAGTAGATGATCCAGATGGGGTGGAAAGAATGAGAAGATATCTGGATAAAGTAGCAAAATGGTCGGAACAGTGGCAACTGGGGTTTAATGCTAAGCAGTGCAAGATCATGCACAGAGGGAAGAGAAACCCTGAAGCCACCTATAGGCTGGGAGGGGAGTTGCTGGCAGTCACAAGGGAAGAAAGAGACTTGGGCATCATCATCACCGATAACCTGAAATCATCCAAGCAAACCACTAAAGCAGTAGGTAAGGCTAGGGGGATGTTAGGGTGTATTAGTAGGGGTAACACAAGTCGGAAGAGGGAGGTAATAATCCCTCTTTACAAGACACTGGTTAAGCCCCATCTGGAGTACTGCGTGCAGTACTGGAGGCCACAGCTTCACAAGGATGTTAACTAAATTAAGGCAGTCCAGAGAAGAGCAACCAAAACGGTGCAGGGACTGCATCAGAAAACATATGAGGACAGATTAACTGAACTCAATATGTATACCCTAGAGCAAAGAAGGGAGAGAGGTGATATGATCGAAACATTCAATGGCATTAACAAGGTGAAAGAGTCTAACATGTTTTAATATAAGAAATATAGCAGGACAAGAGGACATAGCATGAGATTAGAGGAAGGCCGATTGAGGGGTAATGTGAGGAAGTTCTTTTTCACATAAAGGGTGGTGGATGCATGAAACGGCCTACCTCAGGAAGTGGTTGATATGAATACAGTGCAGAGCTTCAAACAGGCATAGGATAGGCATAAGGGAGCAATACAGATGAGTATGAATGGATAGGCGATTGACAGAGCAAAGGCCAATGGCACATTTATAAGGCAGAAAAAGAAATGGGCAGACTGGATGAGCCTTGTTGTCCTTATCTGCCGTCAACTTCTATGCTTCTACCTGTGCTCCCTCTCCGAGGGGGGCCTTCGTTCAACAACCCTTATGGTGCACCTGGCAGCCATCTCTGCTTACCGAGCACGGGCTGGTCAGCAGTCAGTGGTGCAGGAGAAGGTGGTCTGGCACTTTTTCAAAGGCCTAGATCACATTTCCCCTCCAGTGCGTGAACCACCACCACCATGGAACTTGTTGCTGGTTTTGGCAAGGCTCATATGCAAGCCATTGGAACCAATGCACAGGTGTGATCTCTCTCTCTCTCTCTCCTGTCGTGGAAGACCACCTTCTTGGTGGCTATCACATCAGCCAGAAGGATCAGTGAGCTCCAGGTGCTTTTGGTGGAGTCTCCTTACCTGGACTTTCACATGGACAAGGTTGTCCTGTGCCCCAACCCAAAGTTCCGCCCGAAGGTTGTGTCAGAGTTTCACCTTAACCAGGTGATTACTCTCCCGGTGTACTTCACCAATCACACCTCAGAGGTCGAGCACAAGCTCCATACTATGGACCTGAGGCAAGTGCTCACTTATTACCAAGAGTGTATGGCTGGAGTTTGGGGAGAGGTTCGCTAGCTGTTTGTCACCTATGCTGAAGCCGCACTTGGCAGACCTGCAGCCAAGCGGATGATTGGCATGTGGATGACATCCTGCATTGATCTTTGCTATAGGTTGGTGGGTAGGGATCCTCCCGGAGAGCTAAGGGCTCATTCCACTCACCATACCGCTGCATCGTTGGCTTCTTTTAGGGACATCCCTAGCCAGGAAATCTGCAGGGCTGCAACCTGGAGGTCAGCACACACCTTAATTTCCCATTACCACATTGACCTCGAGTCACACCGGGATGCTGGTTTTGGGGCCTCAGTTCTCCAGTCTCTGTTTCCTAACTAGGGGATGTGCCCCTTGCCTCTCTCCTCCCAGAGAACTGCTAGGAGTCTGCCAGATGAGCGGCTAGAACAACATATCCACGTTCTTAGAATACAGGTTACTCACCTGTAACAGTACATCTTACTTCGAGATACAGCTCTTTCAGCAGGTTACATCATAAGAACTGAAGCCAGCAGGCAGCAGGACCCCACGGAAAACTTCTAGCTAGCTACATATAGCAGGGGACCACCTCCTGACATCGGCCCTTTCTCTGACGTCCCATACCTCATAAAAGGATCGGTCCGCCAGTGTCCCTCAGTTCTTTTCCCACCATTGACTCGCATGCATCGACTCCGCGGATGCCTTCAGCAACCGATCTACGCCACACTTAAGTATTGTTTATTTTTCTCGAAAAGTTTGTTTTCCTTGCTTTAAATTTCCGGTATGTCATCTTCCCCTATGTCTTCCATAGAAAGGCACTCTTCCAAGTGTGTCTGCGGCAAGCAGATTCCATTCAGAGACAGCCATTCAGCCTGTGTGCAGTGCCTGGGCTCAGAGCACAACACCAAAGCCTGTCCTATTTGCCAGAAATTTAATAGTAGAATGAGGATCCACTGCCAGAAAGTATTGGAGACTTTCCTCCTTGAACAGAAACTTGCAGCAATGCAGAAAAGCACCTCCTGTAGGGAAGACTCCTCTAATAAGTCGGGAAACACAAAGAAAAAAGGAGGGAAAGAGAGAAAGAGTGTTCCCCATCCAGATCAAGGACATCGAACTGCAGGGGGAGTTCAGACTCGGGCAGCCTGTCGACATGCTCTCCATCTTGATCGAAGACCCAAAAATCTACGGTGTAGACCCAGATGTTGGATGGTTCTGGTTCGGGAACCACACTCCAAGCTTTGAAGATCCGGCCTCCAGGGCACTCCGGTCTACAGATACTACCAGCTGGTCTTCCTCTACAGACCGCCTGGCAAAAACACCATCCAAGTCTGCCTCAGTAGCGGGTTCTGACTCCATGGACTGACGCTGGGGCTCCTACCAATCTAGATTGGCCTCTCGACCCCCCAGAAGTCTCACATCCCTGGCGACGTCCACAAAATCGTCCTCTGACCAGACGTCTGCCAAGAGGACCTCGGACCAAAGACCACTGACAGAGGTCTGCACTCATCATCAGGACGATGGTACCTCTGTTGCTACCGAGGTTGGTACATCCCACCAGATTTCATCCAAGGCTGGTATGTCCCATCATACCTATTCCAAAGACACCGATGCTGGTATCGACCATCTGCATGATGACCCAACATCGGTTGGGCTCGAGGATGCAGACCTCACCCAGAAGCCACAGACACCCTATGATCCAATGATGGGTGCATCAGGTAACCGTCCAAAGGGCACGGATGATGGCCAGACATCCCAGTCGCCGAAGAGCCCAGTCACGGGCCTCCAGATGTCAGAGGTCAAAGATTTATTCTCCTTTTGTTGGGAGACAGTTCGAAAGGATGTGGTCCCCGCTAAGGCACCACCCAAGGACCAGCCACTTCCTAGGTCCCCTAGCTGTCCTCCTAAGGAGAAAAGCCCTGTTCCAGAAAGGGGCAATTCTAGTGAAAAGAAGTGACTGAGGTCCCTGTCAAGGACCCCTTCCCACTCACCAACAGGGCACAAAAAGAGCCGTCATCGGAAGTCAGAGTCTTCCTCCTCAGAAGAGTCTTACTTGACCTGAGCTTCATCTTCAAGATCCAGCTCTCTATTTAGCATTCCCTCCCTGGATACTAAGGATTTGCCAAGGTTTCTCAAGATGATCCCACTTTCATAGATATAATAAGACACATCCAAGACAACATGGGGTGGGACACAGAGGACTTGGACCCTGATTAGCACCATCTGGCAAAGTATCTGCACCAGATGGACTCTAATCCAGTAGTGGTTCCACCACTGGTGGATACCTTTCAGGACATGACCAGGGCCACCTGGAAGCATCCTTACATATCCTTAGTGGTCCCAAAAAGCTTGACCGCCTGTATAGAGCACCACTGGAAGAGCCCTACCTGGGAGAGCAACTGGCGGCGGATTCTGTTGTTACCACTGCCACACATGATAGGTCCCAGAGGCCGAGACACCTGAGCACTCAGCCTCCGGACCTAGAATCGAAGCAGCTCGATTCTTGAGGCCAAAAGATGTATGCATCTGCCACATGCTCCATCCTATCCTTAAACTTCTTAACCCACATGGTCCAGTTTCAAAATGCCCTGTGGGAACAGGGGCTGGACTTGGCCAAAAACCTGCCAGAAGGGGAGCAGAAAGAGGAATCTATCAAGCTTTTACAAACAGGCTCTGACGTGGGCACCCAGGTACTCAGAGCGGCTTATTATTCTGCAGATTCAGCCGCCAGAGGGGCAGCAGCGGGCATGTGCCTTCAGAGACACTCTTGGCTCAGAGTTTTGGGTTTCGCACCAGATGTTCAGATGGGCATTCTGGACATCCCCTTCAAAGGGACAGTGCTTTTCGGAGAAGAATCTGGGAAGATTATCACTAAACTACAAGATGCAGACAAAGCGACCTGGTCGGCAGGCCATGTACTAACCGAAGCCGAAGCCATTTCGGAGACAACAACAGCGTTTTCATGGAAAACAAGGCCAACAGTCTTAGATATGGCTAACATCAGAGAGATAGCTTCACCCACAAAGGCCCCTCTCAAGCTGCAGGTGGTGAAAACACACAAAATACCAAGTCCCCCCAGCAAACCTCCCTTCCCCCTGCACAGCCTGACTCCTTGCAGAGCCCTCCTCTCCCACCTGTTCAGAAGGAAGAGGCAGTTGGGGGTCACTTCTCAAAACATCTGGATGGGTGGCAGCAAATTACCTCCGACCAATGGGTTCTTCAGCTGATTCAAAGAGGTCACTCTGTCGAGTTCACCAAGAAGCCACCGTCCATGCCACCCCTGCTATCCCAGTATTCCCACCATCACACCACACTCGTCCAGGAGGAAATCCAAGCTCTCTTAAAGAGGCCATAGAACGTGTCCTAGAGGTTCAACGAGGGAGAAGGTACTAGTCCCGCTTCTTCCTAGTACTCAAAAAGACAGGGGACCTACGTGCCATCCTGGATCTCAACGATCTCAACACCTTTGTGGCATACAAATGTTTCAGGATGATCACTCTACTGGGGTTGATCCTGATGCTATGCTCAGATGCCTGGCTAGCATCACTGGATAAGCAAGACGCATATCTCCACGTTCCAATCACACAACACCACCGGAGGTTTCTGCAGTTTGAATTCAGAGGCCAACATTACCAATTCTGGGCACTGCCATTCGCCCTGTCATTGGCACCCAGAGTCTTTACCAAATGTCTGACAGTAGTAGCTGCGGCCCTCTGGAGAATGGGACATTACGTCTTCCCCTACCTGGATGACTGACCCCTCACAGCATGGTCCAGGAGGGGACTTAATCAGGCATTAAAGGACACCTTTTCCTTCTTCAAAGAAGTAGGTGTCACCATCAACCTGCTAAATTTGTTCCTCACCCTGTGCCAGAGACTACCACTCATAGGAGCAGTCTTGGACATGACCAGAGGGAAGGCTTTCTTACTGGAAGATGGGGCAGATCACCTCAGAAGCTTGATCAGACACATCCAGTGACAGAAACAGTTCACAGCAAGGACCATACTAAGACTGTTGGGCCATATGGCAGCCACCATAGCCACAGTACCTCTTTCTCATCTCCAAATGAGGACCATTCAGTGGACCCTCTGAGTCCAGTGGGACCAACGCTGGGATGACCACGATCTGATGGTTTCATTCCCCATCTCCATACACCGAGTCCTTCAGTGGTGGCTAGTTCCAGAGCACCTAACAGCAGGAGTCTCTTTCCTGTCAGCCACACCGTCGCAGATCCTGACCACAGACACATCAGGATCAGGTTGGGGCTCCCATCTAGATGACAGAAGAACACAGGGATTATGGTCCAGCTCAGAAGGAGCTCTACACATAAATATCCTAGAGATGAGAGCAGTCCTGTACACCTTACAGGCCTTGCAGACAGACCTATGCCCAGGACATCTACTGATTCAAACAGACAACATGTCAGTAGTATTCTACATCAACAAACAAGGAGATTCCCATTCATACCGACTCTGTCAGGAAGCAACGAGAGTATGGTATTGGTCCATAGACCACATCACTCTGTCTGCAGTTCATGTCCCAGGAGTACAGAACACGCTGACAGATATGCTAAGCTGGTCCAGATCCAGCACACACGAATGGAAACTTCTACAGCAAGTAGCAGAAATTCTGTTCGACAAATGGGGAACTCCAGAGATAGATTTGTTCGCCTCCCCATACAGTGCAAAAGTGCCCAATTTTTGCTCGCTAGATCCAGGGCCTGTTTTTTTCTGGTGAGACGCGTTGTCCCTGTCCTGGACAGGCAGATTTCTTTATGCCTTCCCTCTTTTACCACTCATTCAGAGAGTCTTCTCAAATTGCAAGCAGAAGGCACAGACATGATTCTGGTAGCTCCAATTTGGCCCAGACAGATTTGGTTCCCCTTTCTCCAACATCTAGCAAGTGAGCCTCCGTTTCCTCTACCTTTCAGCTCGCACTTACTGTCACAGAGCAATGGATCACTAGTCCATCCAAACTTGCCACCCTTACACCCAAATGATTGGCTTCTGAAGATCTAGTGATTTCTCGCCATGGGGTTTCAACTCAGGTAGCAGAGATCCTTTTGGCAGCAAGGAAACCCTCTACTAGGGCCACATACACCATGAAATGGTGCCGTTTCTGTATTTGGTCCTCGACACGTGGCCTGGACCCATTGATTTGCCTGGTGAACTCGGTCCCAGAGTACCTTCTTTCATTATCAGACTTAAGGCTAAGCTAAGCTATTCCTCTTTAAAGGTGCATCTCTCAGCATTATCCACATACCATGCACCTTACAGGAATAAATCATTAGCCCAGATGGAGCTGTTACGCACATTTCTGCATGGCATTCTCCACCTGAAACCACCCATTCTCTCCTTTGGATCTCCTTTTCATTTTGGAATAGCTCACACTACCTCCCTTTGAACCAGCCATGGATTGCGAGCTACAGCGGCTTTCTTGGAAGGCATTATTTTTCATTGCAGTAACCTCTGCCAGACGAATTTCCGAGCTCCAGGTACTTATGTGTAAGGTGTTGTATCTGTTTTTTCATAGGGACAGGGTGCCCCTAAGAACTAATCCTAAATTTCTTCCAAAGGTAGTGTCAGAGCTTACTCTCAACCAAGAGATTAATCTTCCCGTTTATTATCCTGACTACTTCAATAGAGGAGAGGCTCTCCTGCACACTTTAGATGTGCACAGGATACTCAGGTACAATCTGTCTAGAACAAGACAACACAGAAAATCTGATCAGTTATTTGTATCTTTTGCCTCCAGGGTGCTAGGAGCTCCTGTTGCCAAGCAGATGCTTTCTAAATGGTTGGTGAACTGCATTGGGTTCTGTTACCAGAAGAAAAACAAACCCTTACCGGGACCGGTAAAGGGACACTCCACAAGGGGGGTGGCAGCCTCATTTGTTTCTCTGAAAAACGTTTCGGCTTCAGACATGTGCAGCAGCTACCTGGAGTACTGTGCACACTTTCATTAGACAGTCTAGACATTGCCTCTAGGCACAGAGCAGACTTCAGCCTTCCCATCCTACAAGAGCTTCTGTCATGAGGGGTTGCCTTTCACCCTTTCTCCAGACCTCCTTCCATTGTCTGCACTGCCGCATATTGCTTGGGACTCAGTCCTTATGGTGTAACCTGCTGCAAGAGCTGTATCTCAAAGTAAGATAGTACAGTTACGTAAGAATGTACCATAACAGTAGATCTTTGAGAACAGCTCTTGCAGCAGGTGTCTTCATACCCACCTTCCCCTCAGGAGGTCATCTGCATTGGCAACATGATTATTGGTCTTCCTTTGGAAGTGAATCTTCGGTCTCCCATCAGAATTATAGTGTTATGCCAGAATCTCCAGCGGGAGAACTGAGGGAGGCTGGGGGACTTATAAGAAATGGGACACTGGCGGCAGGGCCGATGTCAGGGGGCAGTCCCCCCCAGTATGTAGCTAGCTAGAAGTGTTCCATGGGGTTCTGCCGCCTGCCGGCTTCAGTCCTTATGGTGTAACCTGCTGCAAGAGCTGTTCTCAAAAAACTACTAAGTTTTTACGGTAACTGTACTTTCTAGGAGTGGTATATGTTGTTTATCTACATGGACCCACCCAACCTCCCCTGGCTTAGGCACAAAACCTCTGCTTCCAGCGGGCAAGATTTGGCGTAATGGGGCGGAGCCGAGGGAGAGACCACCCAGGTGGGTGGGAGGAGCCAGCTTGAAGACTTTCTAGCAACATTTTAAAGGGAAAGGACACTGCCAGACGTGTGGATGAACAACATATATCACTCCTAGAATTACTGTTACAGGTGAGTAGCATGTATTTTTGTGCCATAGTGGTATTCACAAAGCCCAGTTTGCACCCACGAACTGGGTTTACACAGGGGCAAAGTTGCGATGGGGCTGTAGTGCAAATGAGGGGGAGGGGACCTGCATATCCCATAGTCTCATTCACAAAGATTTTTCCCCATGCAAGGGCCTTTTGCAAAGGCCCTTACATGGAGAAAATACCACTGACCGAGACCTGGCAGAATTCTGTGCAACCCTAGTGGATGGTGGAGGTACTGCGGCCCCCCATCCCCCTCCTCATGCTGTGATCACTGTTCCATAATAAAAAAAAACTGTATTCCCTGGCAGTCCAGTGGTGCCCTCCCCATGCTCCGATTGCTGTTCCGTAATAAAAAAGTGAATCCCTGGTAGCACAGTGGTTCCCTACCCTCTCCCCATCCTCTGATCACTGTCCAATACCAAAGAAAGGTAATCCCTGGTAGTCTAATGGTTCCCTCCCCCATACATCGATCGCTGTCCCATAACAAAGAAAGATAATCTCTGGTAGTCTAGTGGTTCCTTCCCCCGTATACCGATCCCTGTCCGTAATAGGAAATTTAATCCCTGGCTGTCTAGTGGTTTCCTCCCCCTTCCCCCATACACCGATCGCTGCCCCTTAATAGGAAATTGAATCCCAGGCAGTCTAGTGGTTCCCTCCCCAGTACACCGATCACCGTCCCATAATAGGAAATTTAATCCCTGGTAGTTTAGTGATTCCCTCCCCCCTCCCTGTACAAACTGATTGCCGTCCTGTGATAGGAAATTTAATCCCTCATAATCTAGTGGGCCCTCCTCTGTACACCCGTCGCCATCCGTGGCGAAATGAATGCCCCTGGCAGTCTAGTAGAACCCCTCCCACCCTATCACTCTCCTCTACTAAAGTACAGTGGGCTGATTGCCTCATCCCGACCCCTATAGAAGATCTAGCAATATTTTCTGGATATATATGACCACCAGGACATATTGCTAGGCCTTATACTGGGGTTGGGATTGGGGGGAAGGACCAGTCAGCTTTCTTGCCTTTATTAGGCAGGTGATCAGGTGGGGGGTCCACTAGACTGCCAGGGACACTCATTTTTATTATGAGACAGTGATTGGTGTATGGGGAGAGCACACTAGACTGCCAGGAATTCAAGTTCCTATTACAGGATGCTGATCAGTGTATGGGAGAGGGGGAAGGGAACCATCAGCCTGCCAGGGATTCAATTTCCTATTACGGAACAGCAATCAGAGAACAGGGAGGGGAGAGGGAACCACTGGACTACCATGGATTCATTTTTTTTTTTATTACGGAATGGCAATCCAAGCATGTGGAAGGGGTGGGCACCACTGGACTACCAGGGATTACAGTTCTTTATTACAGGCAGGCAATCGGAAAACAGGGAGGGGAGTGGGACCACTAGACTACTGGGTGGACATTTTTACTCTACTCCAGATGGCGATCGGCTGTGCACGCTATGTACGCTACATTCACCGCAGTTCATGCAAATGGGCCCAAAATGGGCATGCAAATGGCCAGCTAGCACCATGCATGCCTATTGGGCTAATTTGCATGGCTGCCTTTGTGAATTCCAAGATAGCGCACCAGTGCTATTACTTGCGGGGGTATTCACATGGCTGCAGGTCGGGGCTGCACTGGTGGGGATAGAGGTAGCGGTACTGGTGTTACCGCTGCCTCTACCTGGTCCTGTCCACAGTCAGATAGCACCCTACGCTATCTGTCTATGAACAGCATTTCTTAACACCTGGGCAATCACAAGGCGCAACGCAAACTTTTGCATTGCACTTTGTGATTTTTACTGAATCTTGCCCCTGAAGTTCTGTGTTCAGTTGGCGTAGTCCATTTCCACTTACCAGGGTTTCTATAATTTTCTACAAAGTCAAGCATTTTGATTTTGAACTCAAGTTTGTTTTTTTCTAAAAACAGCAATCTTCAAAATGATTAATAATATATTTATATGTACATTTATCACATCACTTGTAAGAGTTTCTTCTCAAGTCCTTGGTGTTCCAGAATTGTTTAGTTTTGCTTCACAGCTCTCTAACCCAAAGAACTTGGAATGCACTTATAATAAGACATAGTCCCTATACTCATATAACCATTTATTGCGCCTTGCATTAGGGGCATGTGTGTAATTTGTGTCTCAGAATTCTATAGGTGGGGGTGAGCAAACACCTGGTAAGACGGATTAAAGAGGAGCATGGTAAATGGAAAAACAGCTGTATATGATGAGAATTTCTTTTTTTTTAAAGGAACGCCTGGACTCTGTGCGTCAGGCCCTGTCTGACAGCAAGGCTCAGAACCACAGCCTGGTGGAGAAGCTGCAGCTGGCCCAAAATGAGCAGGCAACCCTGAACCTGAGGAATGCGGACCAGGAGGGCCAGGCCAGGCAGCTACAAGAGGTGTGTTTTTTTTTATTTTTTTTGTTTTTTATTGGTGACGGGAGACAGTTAAAAGGAGGGCAGGGGCAGTGACTAGTACTAAACATGCAATCAGGTGGGTGGGTAGATAGGTGATTGAAGGTCTTATGTACTGCAGCAGTACAGTATAAACCCAGATTTTGTACAGTGGGCTACCGCAACTGCTGAGGTAGTAGTCCATGACTCTCAGAAAGAAATGCATTTTAACAGCACACACAAGGCTCTTTCAGATTAATAATGCTTGAAAGTTTTTATTGCCGAATCCTTGACATAGTAAATTGCATGCACAGCTCGTGACCATCCAGCAGTTGTAATATAGATGCTCCGGGTGTTTCACCTGTAAAAGCTTTGTCAGGGGGCACATGTGTGCCATTAGAGTGCAGTTTCTTTAGAGATTCATTGACGTGCCTTGTGGGTTAGTCACCCCACACACTGCACCAACCGAGATACCACTGAGGCGCAACTGTTCCTCTTTTGCCCTGAGGTAGAAGTTCAGCTGGATATCAGAGTGGAGCCAGTGACCTGCACTGCAAAGTGTTCATCTCAGTTCCCAACAGCACAGGTGCAGGGGTTGTGTATGTTGAACGTGTTCTGTATGGCAATTAGTAAATGCACTGGGGTGGGGGATACATCTCCACCAGGGTAAGAGGGTGATTGGTTTCAATACATATCAAGTCCTGATCCCCAGAGCAAAGACAGATAGCTGTAGCAATTGGGCCAGTCTGAGTCAAAGCATTTACTTACTTAGTTTTATTTATTTATTTATGTATGTTTGTTTGTATGTATGTAAGTATTTGAAAATGTTTTACCATGTAAACCATACAGAGAGCATCAGTCTTGTTCACAGGTATGAGCTGGACGGAGGGGAAGGGAGGGGAGGGAAGCAGAGGGAAGAGGTGCAGGACTAGCAGTAAGATATATTAGTTACCATAGTATGCAGTGCATACATAGATTCGGCAGCAGTTGGTACACCTACGTGTTGACTGCCTTGCAGTAGGTAATGTGGACCAGTAATCCACCACACTCAGTGAGGGTCTTGATTGAATTTTAGCACAACTAAGAAGGCAGTGGGGTACAGTGGTAAAAATGTAGAGCTCTGAAGCAAGAGGTGAAGGGTTTGAACCCCACCATAGCCTGTAGCTTACTGAAATAAGTCACTCACCCCACCCCCCTCTCAGCTGGTAAAACTGGGCAGAAACAGGACCCCACTGAAGATGAGATGCTGAACCTCAGCTGGGCTCCTGGGTACAAGAACAGGGAAATAAAGGGGTTGCTTAGTGGTGTGGTGAGACTGTGGTACACATTCAAGTCCCAGAATCTCACTCTGAAGTTGGCAGGGTGGGCCAAGTGCATTACAGAGGTGAAGGGCTTGGCCCCTGAGGAGAAAAGGGATAGTCCACCTAGAATTCATGAGGACTAAATTGGCTAGGGGGCACATCACTCCCAGGGTGAGAGGGTGATCGGTCTCTGTGCATATCCAGTCCTGAGCTCTGAGCAAAGACAGATAACGGTAGCAACTGGGCCTACCTTAAAAAAACCTGAGCCCAACAGCAGTGAAACATGCAGCCATGGTGACCTGGTTGTCATCACTGGGGAAGGGAAAATACAGGGAGCACTCCAGAAATCAGTGACATAATAAATAAAATAAAGAAATTAAAAAAGAAAACACAAACAGCTGAGCAAATTGAGAACCTGGTCGGACTGCTGGAGTGTCCGCTTCAGTGTAGCTGAATGCAAGATGCTATATTTGGAGAGCAGAAACAGAGGTAGGACCTGTCACAAATTCCCTCAACCAGTCAGCCCTCTACTCCCAAAGTGCCAACCTCTGAGCGTATGATTTGTGGACAGTGAACAGTACAAGGTAACCCTCTTGTCTGTTTTGTGGGTTCGAGTCACCTTAGTTTCAAGTTCTGAGGGATTCAAACTGATAACCTCTTGTTAGCGTACCCAATTATCAGGCTCAGATAATTCTGTCTTCAGGGGGCCAGATATTGTTGCCTACGGGCACCTAATCGGGTATTTCAAATGAACCCTTAGAACTCTATGCAAGACTTTAGAGAACTCTTATCCATTTCCCAGTCTGGTATCAAAATAAGCTCTTACACAGCGTCAACTATAACCTTTAACACTCCACTTAAATAAAAAGAAATGTCAAGGCACTCCAGGCAGTTTCCGTTTTAAAATATATATCTTTACTTTAAAATAGGAAAACAGAAAATATTACAGAACAAAATATTCCAACACATACAGCCTTAAAACAAATAGGTTTAAAGTGCAAATTTCTACAAATAATAACTTCAGACTAATCTTGTTTAAGGTCCTTACTGCTCAGTGCTTTGATTGTCTCTCTTCTCTCAGTCAGCTAATGAATGTAAAAGGTTCTCTCAACAGTTAAAACCAGTCCTGAGCCGACCTTCTCGCTGAGGTCACCAAACTCTGCCTTGGTGTAACAAAATCTATATTTTTTTATAACACCAAGATGGCCTACTTAAGGTATTTAAAAAAATAAGAGATGATATAATAAATCTCCTCTTCTTATGTTAGACTGGTCAGAACCAGTTTGTGCTTTGCTTCACCCACACATCAGAAGTCTCTTTGATATAAGTCACTGTATTCAAAGCAAAAGTGTATTTGATTCCTTAATTCCGTCTGGGCTTTAGCTTCTACACAACAAAGGTCTCTGATGAAATGAGCTTGTTTCTTGGGCTGATACCAAAAACACATGCATGCTCTTTTCATTATGACACCTAGAGCAAAAATCAAAGAATTTCGCTGGGGATGCCATGAATAGCTAATTTCATTTCCTGGGATCGAAGCAAATTTAACATGCTAATTGAACCTCAGATCTCTGTAGTTTAAAATACCTCCTGTCCTTTGAACTTATCCCTGGGAGGTTTGAAGTGTCTGCTTCAGTAGCCAGCACCTCCCTCTGCCACAGTCGATCATACTTTAATTTCTTATATTTACAACAAAAAATTATACAGCATTCAGAACCAGCTGTCCAGGTGTGATAATTCCTCCCCACCTAGACTGAATTTGTGGGGTTTATCCCTTGCATGGGATGAGCTTCTAATATCAGTTCACTCCTCATGCACCCTGGACAATCCATCTGAGTCCTGATTGGTCGCTCCGGCCCTATGTAGAATGGTCATATCATATCCTTGCAAAGCAAGACACCATCTTAGTAATCTACTATTGTTTTTCCTCATCTGCGTCAGCCAAACTAGGGGGTTGTGGTCAGTCTGCACCACAAAATTCTGCCCATACAAGTATGGCTCCAATTTCTTTAGGGCCCACACTATGGCAAGACACTGCTTTTTCACCGAGGAGTTTGACTGCTCCCTGGGAAGCAACTTTTTACTTAGGTAGGCTATGGGGTGGTCCCTCCCTTCGCTGGATGTCTGGCTTAGTACTGCCCCAATACCCACGTCTGATGCGTCAGTCTGAACTATAAAGGTTTTACTATAGTCCGGATTTGTCAAAACAGGAGCACTGCACAGTGCCTCCTTTAGTTTGAAAAAGGCTTCCTCACAGGCTGGGCCCCAGGTAATTTTCTTGGGCATCCTTTTCTTTGTCAGGTCAGATATGGGAGCAGCCAGGGCACTGTAATTAAGTACACATTTTCTATAGTACCCTGCTGTCCCAAGAAAACTCCTGACCTGCTTCTGAGTTTCTGGTCTGGGCCATGCCTGGATTACCTCTATTTTTATTTGCTTAGGACGGAGCTGTCCCTGGCCTACCACATGCCCAAGATATGCCACTTCTCCCATGGCCACTTGGCACTTCTCGGCTTTGACAGTGAGCCCGGCCCGTTGTATCCTGTTCAGCACTTCCCTAAGGTGGGATAGGTGTTCCTCCCAGCTGGTACTAAAGATGGCAATGTCATCCAAGTACGCCACGGCGTACTCCTCAGCACCATTTAACACCTGGTTCACCAGCCTTTGGAAAGTGGCCAGGGCGTTCTTCATTCCGAAAAGCATTACTTTGAACTCAAATAAGCCTATCGGAGTGATGAAGGCCGACCTCTCCCTAGCTCTGTCCGTCAACTCTACCTGCCAATACCCCTTTGTCAGGTCAGTGGTCGTAAGGTAGGTCGCCCCTCCCAACTTGTCCAGGAGTTTGTCCATCTGGGGCATCAGGTGGGAGTCTGACTTTGTGACTTCATTTAGTCCACGATAGTCTACACAAAAACGAGTCGAGCCATCTGGCTTGGATACAAGGACTATGGGTGAGGCCCAGGGTCTGTGGGATCTCTGGATTACCCCTAAATCCAGCATCTCCTGCACTTCCCTTCTAATGTCCTTTTGGACAGCCTCTGATACCCGATATGCTGTCCGCCATATGGGCGTTTGTGTCCCTGTCTCCACATCATGTGTCGCTAAGGGGGTTAGTCCAGGCTTGGTGCTAAACAAGGGGGCAAAGTCTGCTAAAACCTCCCTTACTTTCTGGATCTGGCCCGGGGTCAGCTGGGGAGACAATTTTACTGCCTCCACAGAGGACTCCCGCTTACTCTCTTCCAGCAAGTCCAGAAGGGGGTCTCCTTCGTCCGTCCCGTCCCCATAACTACACTCTGCGAACACCATGTCAGTTCTCTTTGCATATGACTTCATTATGTTGACATGGTACATCCTTTTGGTCTGTCTACGGTCAGGTAACTCCACAATGTGGTTCACGTCATTTACCTTCCTCACCACTTTGTGCGGTCCTGCCCACTTAGCTTGCAGCTTGTCTTTCCGGACCGGAATAAGGACCATGACTTCCTGACCCACCATATACGAGCGAGCTCTGGCTCTGCAGTCATACCATACTTTTTGTTTCTGTTGGGCAGCTGCTAGGTTGCTCTGGGCTGTCCCCATAAGCTCCTTCAGCCTTTCCCTAAACCTAAGGATGTAATCCACAAGGTGAGTTCCCTGGGTGGCGTGCTTGCCTTCCCAGTCCTCCTGGATCAAGTCTAGGGGCCCATGTACCCAGCGTCCATACAAGAGTTCGAAGGGGGAAAATCCTGTCGACTCTTGGGGCTCCTCTGTATGCAAACAACAGGTGGGGAAGGTATTTCTCCCAGTCCCTCCCATGCTGTTCAGCAAACGCCCGGAGCATTGACTTTAGGGTATCATTGAATCATTCCACAAGTCCACTGGCTTGTGGGTGATACGGTGTTGTGCATCTCTGCACCACCCCACACTTCTCCTATAAACATTTCATCAGATCCGACATGAAGGAACCCCCTCGATCGGTGATTACCTCCTGTGGAAACCCAACACGGGAGAAAATCCCAAGTAAGGCATCTGCCACTTTGTCACTCCTCAGAGAGGATAGGGCGACTGCCTCTGGGTACCGGGTGGCATAATCCACCACAGTCAGGATGAATCTCTTCCCTGAGGAGCTGGGGGTATTTAAAGGCCCCACAATATCCATTCCCACCCTCTGGAATGGCTCCTCCACTATGGGCAAGGTGATCAGGGCAGCTTGGGTTTTCTTGCCCGCCTTCCCTATTTCTTGGCACCACAGGGATTTATTTAACTCTAAAAATTGATTAGCATTTTGCTCGTAAAAGTACTAAATATTTGTGAAAATGCATAGCTCTTGCCTCACTGTGTTTAACAAACTCAGCACTTCTAGAAAATCTATATAAATACTTTCTGTACAGTTAGTATAGTCCCCCCCAAAAAACTGCTAATCAATTATTTAAAACCCTGCACCGGTGACAAGACCTGCAATACTCCTTCACCTGCTGGGTGAAGTTAGGCCAGTAGAAATTCTGGGCCAACTGCTGCGTAGTTCATGCGATTCCCAGATGACCATATAAGGGAATATCATGGGCAACCTTGAGCAACTGCTCACGATATCCATGGGGAACGACAAGCTGCCTGCCTAGCATCCCTCCCTCTGTCTGTACTGCCTGTGTATACATAAGTCCATTTTCCCAATAAACCTTATGTCTGCCATCACCTCCCTGTGTTCCGTCAGAGTCTGCCCAAGCCCTCAGCTTCTCTAAACTAGGGTGACTCCTCTGAGCAGCTGCAAACCCCTCACACAGTCCCAAGGCATGGAACAGGTCCCCTTCCGTCGCTAAACTAGGGTCCCTAGCCCTAGCGTCAGGGCCCTCAGGATCACTGTCAATCCCAACCCTCTGACAAGGGGTCACCCCTCCTTCTTTGGAGTAACCCTCCGTAGCTGTGTGGTTACTTGCTACCGGGAAAATTTCTACCCCCTTTTTATCAGTCTTCCCATCTGGAGACACAGGCTGGGAAACCAGCCTCTCAGTGGTTTCCACACTGGTTTCTGTGGGGTTCAGGGAACTACTATTTTCCCTTGCTGCTTGGCTATGGGTAACTGCACATACCACCCCCTGCTCGAGATTGTTACCCAGGATCACATCCACTGCTAATGTGTTGGCTACAGCCACCTGTTGCACAGTTCTCCCTGTTTCACCCCAGTCCAGGAGAACACTAGCGAGTGGCAATGTTTTTTCTTCACCAGTAAACCCTTGTACAGTTACGTATTTATTGGGTGTAAGCTGAACAGGCTGTACCAGATCCCTCTTTACCAATGTCAGGGATGCCCCTGTATCCCTTAACCCCTGCATCTGTACACCATTTACTATGACTGGGTCCATGTATTCCCTCATGTTCACTGGCATGCTCTCAGGGACACACAAACAACCCACTTCTTTTCTAGCACACTGTTGTGTATTATGGCTTGCCTTTTTGGGGCACTGTCTGGCAGTATGCCCAGTTTTCTTACACAGCCAACATGCATTTCTTAGTTCAGATAAATCTTTTCACTGAAACCTGGGGCTAACTGGTTTCGGTGGAGGCAGTGAGGGTTTTAGCTGCCCTTAAGGCGCGCTTTTCCCTTTCTGCGCTGCCACGCCTGCCTCATTCATTCTCAGAGCAGGTCTACTCTTGGCATAGCGGTCCGAGAGTTCAGCAGCCTCTTGCATTGTTTTTGGATCTCGGTCCTCTAGCCAGGTTCTTAGCTCTGCTGGGCAAGCCCAATAAAACTGTTCTAATAAAATCACGTTTTCAATTTTATCAACAGAGTTTGCCTCAATTCCTTCCCACCAACGTTTTAAAAACTGACATTGTTTCATGGCTAGCTCCTCATAGCTCATATCAGGGCTTCTCCTGAGCTTACGGAATTTAGCTGTGTATGATTCAGCAGTTAATTCAAACTTTTTTAACAGTGCAGCTTTTAACTTGCTGTAATCGTCATTGTCCTCATTGTTCATTTGACCCAATGCATCCCGAGTTTTCCCGATAAGTAACGGGGATAACTGGAAGCTCCAGGACTCTCTAGGAATTTTAGCCTGAATACAAACTTTTTCAAAAGAATTTAAAAAGGCATCTATGTCCTCACCTTCCTTAAACTTGGCTATTAATTTGGAGTTCAATTTGTAACCCAGTCCTGCAGTTCCAGTTAAACCCAAGCCACTTAACTGCTCTGGTGCTGCTGGTTGGAGTCGTATCTTCTCCAGTTCGTGTTGCCTCTGGCGCTCCTTCTCCTCATGGTCTGCATCTCTCTGTTCTCGCTCTGCCTCTCGGCATTCGTGTTCTCTGATCTGCTCTGCAGCTTGCTGGCACTCATGCTCCTCACGGTCTGCCTCCCTCTGTTGTCGCTCTGCCTCACGGTCCACCTCCCTCTGTTCTCACTCTGCCTCACGGTCCGCCTCCCTCTGTTCTCGCTCTGCCTCCAGTTCCATCCTGCGCAACTCAGTTTGCAGCTTGAGTACCACTGGATTCAGGATACTGGTGACCTTCCCCTGCTGCTGTGGCCCTTCATTGACAGTGTCCCTGCTGTCCTTCTCATCGGCTTGGGACCCCTCACTGGCCTCTAGTCCTGCCACACTCGAGGTCTGGTCTCTTTCAGTCACAGTCTGTGACTCTCTGCTGTGGGTATCTGCTACCATCAGGGCCTCTATGAGGTTCTGCTATTTGGCTGTCACCTCGAGCAGGACTCCTCTGTCCTCGCACAACTGTTTTAAGTGTTCTACAGTGTGCCTGCTGTAGTTGGACGCCATCTTTCCTGACTACTGCTAGTCTGACTAGCACTTTAGAAAAAAAAAATAAAATGGGTGGGAACTTGACTGTAAGCCAAGGGATATAGTTCTGTTTCCTTTTGAAATAAAACACTTCCTTTCTTTTTTCTAAGTGAGCTTAACGGTCTCAAGCTGACACAATGAACAATGAATCTTATGCCACCAAACTTTTTATGCCACTGCTGCCAACCAGTCTGTCACAAATTTGTTCAACCGATCAGCCCTCTACTCCCAAAGTGCCAACCTCTGAGCATATGATTTGTGGACAGTGAACAGTACAAGGTAACCCTCTTGTCTGTTTTGTGGGTTCGAGTCACCTTAGTCTCAAGTTCTGGAGGGATTCAAACTTATAGCCTCTTGTTAGTGTACGCAATTATCAGGCTCAGATAATTCTGTCGTCGGGGGGCCAGATATCTTTGCCTACGGGCACCTAATTGGGTATTTCAAATGAACCCTTAGAACTCTATGCAAGACCTTAGAGAACTGTTATGCATTTCCCAGTTTGGTATCAAAATAAGCTCTTACACAGTGTCAACTATAACCTTTAAAAGCTCCACTTAAATAAAAAGAAATGTCAAGGCACTCCAGGCAGTTTCCGTTTTAAAATATATATCTTTACTTTAAAATAGGAAAACAGAAAATATTACAGAACAAAATATCCCAACACATACAGCCTTTAAACAAACAGGTTTAAAGTGCAAATTCCTACAAATAATAACTTCAGACTAATTTTGTCTAAAGTCCTTACTTCACTGCTTTGATGGTCTCTCTTCTCTCAGTCAGATAATGAATGTAAAAGGTTCTCTCAGCAGTTAAAACCAGTCCTGAGCCATCCTTCTCACTGAGGTCACCAAACTCCGCCTTGATGTAACAAATTATATATTTTTTTTATAACACCAAGATGGCTTGCTAAGATATTTAAAAAATAAGAGATGATCTAATAAATCTCCTCTTCTTATGTTAGACTGGTCAGAACCAGTTTGTGCTTTGCTTCACCCACACATCAAAAGTCTCTTTGATATAAGTCACTGTATTCAAAGCAAAAGTGTATTTGATGCCTTAATTCAGTCTGGGCTTTGGCATCTACACATCAAAGGTCTCTGATGAAATGAGCTTGTTTCCTGGGCTGATACCAAAAACACATGCATGCTCTTTTCATTATGACACCTAGAGCAAAATCAAATGATTTCCCTGGGGATGCCATGAATGGCTAATTTAATTTCCTGGGATCAAAGCAAATTGTACATGCTAATTGAACCTCAGATCTCTGTAGTTTAAAATATCTCCTGTCCTTGAACTTATTCCCTGGGGTTTGAAGTGTCTGCTTCAGCAGCCAGCACCTCCCTCTGCCACAGTCCATCATACATTAATTTATTATATTTACAACAACAAATTATACAGGAGTCTGAACCAGCTGTCCAGGTGTGACAGGACCTGCATGTTATGTGAAGCTCCTCTTGCTGTGGCAGAGGACATAAAGGACTTGGGCGGTCAAAATAGACAAAGGGGCTAAAGCAACACAAGCAGAGCACAGCTGCTGTTGAGCAGGCAAGGAGAATGCTAAGGTGACTCCAAAAAGGGGTGACTAACAGACCAGGGGAAATGATTCTGCTGCTTCACAATGCTCCGGGCAGGTAACACCTGGAGTACTGTGAGCAGTTCCTGCAGAGGTTCCTGGCTCCCCAGTACAAAAAGGATATTGAGGCAGTAGAAAGGGTACAGCATAGGGCCACCAAAATGATACAGAGTATGGAAGGAGAAAAGCTACAGGGCGACAGTAAAGGCCTTTAACATGTTCACCCTGAAGAAACTGAAACTGAAGGTGGACAGCATCTCAGTCGTCCGCATACCAAAGGCTATTGGCAAGTAGGAGCGGGAGTACCAGTTAGTTCAGTACCATCTGTAATCTGTGTCATTTTCTGTTAAAAAAAAAAAGTCCTTATCAGAACCCTTTTTCAGGTTCTGATAAGGCTCTGATACTTTTTAAAACACTGAATTTGGAGCGGAATGTGCTCTCCCAGCAGGTCTTTATGTAATAGAAAGGCTGGTGATGGTGGTCAAAAGACTGTAGGTACTCTTCCATGTTTTTTTTAGATTAATTTCCTTTTACTGTCATTAGCTTAAGAGTGGACAGTGATGGTTAAAACAGTTTCCGTACTTTAAAAAGTTCTGAAAGTTCAGCTAACTATCGGAACCTTTTATGGCTTATAAGAACCTTTTAGATCCTCAGGATCTTTTGTGGTTTCCCTTTCCTGTCAACAATGGTGAACAGACAGAGGTATTTTTTTAATCTGCTGTCCCCCAACAGGACAAGGAGGGTGCACACCCTGGAGCTCAAAAATGGTACATTTAGGGGTAACGGTGGGAGGCACACCTTCTCCCAAAGGGTGGGGGGCCTAAGGAACAGGTTAGCAGTGGAGACAGTGGACATAAAGACATTACAGACTTTTAAAGTAAGTCTGGAAAAATGTATTCTAATCAAGGAAATTACAGGGTAAGCTGGGTAGTTGGGTAGGTGGAAAATCTCTAAAGGTTTAAACAGCATATTTATAATAACAGGATGTGAAGACTTATGAGAAGGAAGAGGATTATTCCTAGAACCATAGTAAGAGTTTGTGTATGACAAGAATGAAATCTAAAAGGCCTGTGCTATATCTTGTGTTGTCCGTAGTTTTGCACTTTCTATGCTGTTCTTCATTGGACCACCTCCTATCTGCTACAGTCACATGACTTGCCTTTGAAATATGTGCAAATGTGGTTTTCTATGAATAATTATAAAAAAGGAAAATGAACAGCATATCTGTTGGTCCCTGCTTTATGAGGCAAGAACGTACAGTCCATTTCCAACTTAATTTCTTATGTCACTGTGTACTGAACATCTGTTGCCATGTCGATCTCCATGGCCAGGAATAATGTTGCCTCATGGTGCTATGTTTTGTGTGTGTGTGTGTGGTTATGGACCCACAGTTGAGCATGCTCAGTTCAGCGTCCTGATGCAGTACAGTTACCCCTAATTCTGCTGAGATTGACTCCTTTTTTTTTGCGATTTGTCCCGCACTATAGCTTCTTCGTCAGCGCCAGGAAAGTGAGGAAGAAGCCCTGAAGAACATGCAGAGCTTGCAAGAAGAGAAACAGATCCTCCAGGAGAGAGTGGTGGGGTTGCAGAGGGCCATAGTGCAGCTAGAGAATGACAAAAAGGATCTGGAACGCTCTGCCTTCCGCATGGAAAAGGACAGATTGGCCTTGAGGAAGACCCTGGATAAGGTAGGTCTAGGCCAGAGAGGAACTGTAGCTGGGAGATATTTGCAGTCATTTGTGACTAGACCTGTTACTTAACCTCTGTGAAATAGGTGTCTGAAAGGAAGGCACTCCCCGGGGTGGAGGGTCAGAGTTGTAGTTGATCGTTTCTGGAGGGCATGGGTTTACTCCCACCCACCCTGCCTTTCACCCCACCTGCCCCAAGCGCATAACTTCCTTTATAGCAGGAGTTCTGACATCACTTCCCCAAAACTGCTAACAACATACACCTGTTCATATCCTTAAAGGCACAGCACACTGAATAAATGGTAGAGACACTCACAAGCTTGCACACTGTGAAACAAGAACAAAAAATAAAGTAAAGCATCTGTAACAGGAAGGGACACAGATGTGGGGAGTGGTGCAATGCACTGGCTGTGGAGCAGCAGTCTTCAAGGAGACATTCTGGAGACTGCATTGCTGCCCTATTTGCAGGCACCTCTCTGGTCTGAGGGAGGAGACTGTTCATCTCCATGCTGACCTGGCAAGGATGCAGGAAACCTGCTCCCCCACCCAGGGACCACCCAGTCCACTGCCACTACCTAAGAGGTTGCCAAAAAAGAGGAGCGGTTGGGCCACTGTGGGCTCAGGGAGGGTGAGGGTGGTGGAACAGCGGCATATTCCTCCAGTTGTGCCTCTCCACAATTCATTCGCCACTCTGGTAGAGCATGGTTCCTCTACGGAGGCACCCACAGTGGAGACCAAGGAGGATGCTGGGAACCTCCACAGTGGAGACGCACAGGACCCCACAGGGGAAGGAAACAACTCCTGGTGGGGGACTCAGTTGTTAGGGGGGTAGAACTGGGGGAGGGAGGGGAAAGGGAGGTAAGGTGCCTGCCCGCCATGGCTTGGAGGGACAGGAAACGAATCCTCAGGATCGTGGGAGCAGCTGCAAGGGGGAGTGAGCTGGATGTCATTATCCACCTAGGGACAAATGACCTGGCTGAGACTGGGATCAGAGCAGTGCAACAGGAGTTTGTGGAGTTGGGGAGGGGCCTTAGACAAGTAGCACACATGGCAACTTTCTCGGAAGTGCTACCTGTCTATGGCATGGATGAGGCTAGGGTACTGTGCACCATGGGATTCAATGACTGGTTGAAAAACTGGTGCAGAGCTCAGATATTTGGCTTCATTGGGGACTGGGGCTCCACCTGGAGGGATGCAGGCCTATACTGGCACGATGATCTGCATCTATCCAGGAGGGGAACTAGGTTCCTAGGTGATAGGTATAAATGCTTCATTGGCAAGCATTTAAACTAGCCAAGGGGGGAGGCACTGAAAAGGAGAAGGGAAATCCTAGCCCCCCCCTCCAAAAAAATCATGGTAGTTAGTGAGGTAAACACCAAGATAAGAGCAGTCGATAGGGAGAAGGGCAGGGTAAATGGAGAAAAAGACAAAGGCAGTAAGGACAGGGATGGGGCAAAAAGAAATAAAGTCATAAAAAAAATGGAGGGTAATGAGTACCAATGCCCATAGTCTAGGTAAAAAGCTCCCCAAAATGGTGACCTTAATGGAAGAGGGATGCCTGGATATTGTGGTAGTCACAGAAACATGGTACACAGAGAACTATGACTGGGATGTCAACAAACCAGGGTACATGGGATGTCAACATACCAGGGTACCCAATCTACAGGAGGTACAGGGAGGGAAGAAGAGGAGGAGGAGGAGGAGTGGCTCTCGATGTAAAGGAAGGGATCAGAGCGACAGAACTAAAGGGTAAACAGGGAGGAGAGGAGGCACTGTGGGTCACCCTGGAGACTGGAAATGGCACCACAGTCCGCACAGGGGTTGTATACAGACCCCCATCTCGGGGGAGGAAATGGACAAGGAAATTATAGAAGACATCCTTAGGATGGCAGAGAAAGGGGAGATAATGTTGATGGGGGACCTGAGTGTGCCAGATGTTAACGGAACACCTTTGCTGCAGCCACATCCAAGAGCAGTGCCATTCTCGATGCCCTACAGGGGGCATGCCTCAGAGATTTAGTTTTGGAATCCACTAGGGAAAGAGCAGTCTTAGACCTGGTACTCTCAAAAAGGGACGGGGAAAGGATCTCCAATCTTGAAGTGGGTAGCCATCTGGGAACGAGTGACCACCAAACAGTGTGGTTCACGATAAACTTAGCTGTAGAGTCAAGCCATACAAAAGTGAAGGTACTGGACTTCAGGAGGGCTGATTTTGTCAAAATGGGAGAGTGCCTCAGAAAAGCACTAGCAAACAGGCAAGAAGGTGGGGTGGAGCAACAATGGGGAAACATCAAAACCGCCATCACAGAGGCAAAAGTCTTTGTGTGAAGCAAATAAACAAATCAAAACGAAAGAAAAAAACACTATGGTTCTCAAAAAAAGTGGCGGGGAAGGTTAGGGAGAAAAAGATAGCATTCAAGAAGTATAAGGAAACACAGCAGGAGCAGGACAGAGAACTGTACCAGTTAAAGCAGAAGGAAGCGGGGAAAGCAGTCAGAATAGCAAAGGCCCAAACTGAGGAAAAGATAGCCAACTCAGTTAAGAAGGGGGATAAAACCTTTTATAAGTACATTAGGGAGCAAAGAAAGACTAAGGCAGGGATACTGAGGCTGAATAAAGAGGAAGGTGGTTGGGCAGAGAGCGACAGTGAAAAGGCAGGGATACTGAACCAATACTTCTGCTCAGTATTCACAATGGAAGAGCAGGGGGAGATACCTAATCCAGTCAATAGAAGCGCTCTGGATAGGGGGGATGATATTAGTCCTTTCACAAAAGAAAGGGTTCTAAAAGAACTCTTAAAACTGATGGTGGATAAAGCAATGGGGCCTGATGAGATTCACCCCAGAATTCTAAAAGAACTAAAGGTAGAACTAGTAACACCACTGGCTACCCTTTTTAATAAATCGTGGGAGTCTGGTGTGGTACCTGAGGACTGGAGGAGGGTGGATGTTATCCCCATTCACAAAAGTGGGAGCAAGACAGAGGCAGGAAACTATAGACCTGTCAGTTTGACTTCAGTGATAGGGAAAATGATGGAATCACTTCCGAAGGAAAGAATTGTTGAGTACCTATAGGCCAGTGGGGCACAGGACCCGAGGCAGCATGGAGTCACAGCAGGAAGGTCATGTCAGACAAATCTAATTGATTTCTTTGACTGGGTGACCAAAGTAGTAGACCAGGGAGGGGTTGTGGACATGGTCTACCTGGACTTTAGCAAGGCATTTGACACAGTCCTGCACAAAAGATTAATAAACAAATTAGCCAGCCTGGGAGTGGGCCCCAGAGTGTTAGCCTGGGTGAAACACTGGCTGGACAACAGGACACAGAGGGTAATATTAAATGGAGTCCACAGTGAAGAAAGGGGGGTTACTAGTGGGGTACCGCAGGGTTCAGTACTGGGGCCAGTCCTTTTTAATGTCGTTATAAGTGACATTGCAGAGGAACTGGAAGGAAAAGTATGTCTCTTTGCAGATAACACAAAGCCTGCAACAGCATTGATACGTAGGTGGGGTGGAAAGGATGAAAAGGGACTTGGCAAGGTTGGAGGAATGGTCAAATGTATGGCAGCTTAGATTCAATGCAAAGAAATGCAGAAATGCACCTGGGAAACAGAAACCCAGGGGAAGAGTACACAATGGGGGGTGAGATACTGACAACAACAAAAATGGAAAGGGACCCGGGGGTGGTCATATCAGATGACCTAAAGGTGGGCCAGCTATGTGAGAAGGCAGTAAGGAGGGCTGGGGGGATACTGGGATGCATAGGGAGAGGCATCACAAGTAGAAAACAGGAAGTTGTTGTCCCTCTGTACAGATAGTTGGTAAGACCACAGCTGGAGACATAGACAAGGTGGAGGCTGTCCAGACAAGGGCAACCAAAATGGTGCAGGGTCTGCACCAGAAGACATATGAAAAAGACTAAAGGAGCTTAAGATGTATAGCCTCGAGGAAAAGGGGGATATGGTAGAAACTTTCAAATACCTCAAGGGAATCAACAAAGTCCAAGAGGGTAGCATCTTTCAGAAAAAGAGATGTGCAAGAACAAGGGGGCAGAATTTGAAGATAGAGGTGGGACGGCTCAGAGGTAATGTGAGGAAGTATTTCTTCACAGAGAGGGTTGTAGATGCATGTGTAACCCCTAGATGGCGCTATCCCAGGGGCTACTACCCCTGCCTGATTTGCCACTAACAGGTTGAGGGGCCTGGATCCGATGGCGGGTGCCTCCACCCAGAGGTCAGGGTTTGCAATAGTTAAACTAACTTGGTCACAGCCCTCTGGGACACTGCAACCCCCCTTTCTTCCCACTAGTGGCCCACACAATGTATCAGAATTACGTTCACAGTATACACTTACCCCCAGGACTGGTTCAGGCACTGGGACCTCCTGTAAAATAAGATACAGTGCAGCAATCACAGTACAATACTTTAACATAGACAAATACCTCAGGCAGTATAACTTTGCTGAAACAAGCAGCTCTGATTTATTTAGGGGGATATAACAAGGACAGGGGGAATCAGGTTAATTAGCTTATCACTTTACTCATCTACCTATGGCTCTGTGCACAGGCCTATCCCTACCAGTTACTGTCCCTGGGTACCCAAGCCCTAGTGGCTAGTCCAAACCGTGGCAGCTGGTAGGGGCCTTTCACACAGAGAAAAGAAAAATTAGTTAAACAGTCAGCAGTACAGTAATTCCATTTGGATTCAATGTGGCAATTCAACAGGGAGCGACCCTGAATTAGTACTCACGACCTCCAAACAAGATAGGGTCCTTCAATGTCAGCAGGGCTACTCTTGAGCTACACGAGACTCCTCACATATTTATATGGTAAGCAGTCACAGGCAAAAGTCCTTTAATGGCAGCAGGATTCACTTGAGCTACACAAGCCTCCTCACACATTTATATGGTAAAAAGAAAGTACTATACCAGGCAGGCTGCTTCTCTATCCCGATCGCAATTACTGCACAATACCCGGGAGAACACAGAGCAGATTCAGTTCCTGACAGACCGAGTGCAATTCAGCAATTTCTCCAGTCTTCTACAGGGTGAGCCTGGTTTCTACTCTTCAGATATCCTTTGATTCTCTTCACAGGACGGATTCAGTCTAACAAGCAGTTACACAAGCTGCAGACCGGAACTCTGGGCCTTACACAAGTTTCCCGACTAAAACTGCACACCGAAAAAAGCACAGGCTCCTTCCTCTTCACTGCCAGAGCTCAACTGAAACTCCAGCAGACAAACGGCACTTCCTTTGAGTTCCTCCCAGTTCTTGGCTGGATTGGCTGTCACTCACAATAGACTGCCCCTGTTGGTCCAAAAAGGCCAAAGTCTAAACTACATCTCCCAGAGTCACTGCCCATACAATCCTCTTGTGGCTGGCTCAGATTATGAGTCCAAGTTCTGATTCGTCCAAGGCACCATTTTAGAGCTACCTTAACCCACACTGATTGGTCCAGTTCAGCAGTTCAAAACTAGAATGGGGAACTAGGCAAACACAGTTCTGACTGCAAAGAAAGCAGGTTAGACAAACTGTAATTTCATTATTACTCTAAATGATTTCTGGCAAACAGTTACATCTTTCAGATAGGTTCCCTTTGCACTCCTAGTGACTGCAAAAATGGAGTGAATTGGCAGCAGCTCGAGTGGTACTCAAGCAGAGAAGCACACAGTCCCCCATACAACTAATTATGTCTGCAAGCAGACAGCTCTTAAAGAGACAGTACCAGAGGCTCTAAAAACACTCACTGATAAATGGCTTAAATGCCAAACACCATTCAGGCTTGGAGCATTCAAGCAAGCTCCTGGAATTCTTTTGGGAACCCCCATTTGCAGGGGGGTTACACATGGAACAGCCTTCCTGAGGAGGTCATAGAGTCAAAAACCGTGGAGGAATTCAAGAATGCATGGGACAGACATAAAGCAATTATAGAGAGGAAGGAGGTCTACCCCCCGTAGGAGGAAGTAGGCTGTTGGTTAACTAGGATCTGCAGCTTATCCGTTAGGTAGGGAAATGGGCAGACTACGTGGGCCAAGCTATCCTTATCTGCCATCAGAGTCTATGTTTCTATGTTTTTCTGTATTGAATTCGACCTAATTTGGTTTCTACCATTTGCAGCTGGCAGTTGCCAGTTCCTTAATTGCTTTCTCTAGATTTAGTGAGAGGTCATTTGGCACCATACACTACTGCTTAAAACAGAACTGGCCTAAACTCTTTCATGGTGGTTTGCATACTCCTTTGATGGTTTGCATTATTGGGGTATGTACTGTATGTGTAATTATGTATTTCTTTGAAACCTGGCTTTGTTGCCTGTGTCCTTCCTAGGTAGCTCCTGCCTCAGTGCTTTTTTTTTTTTAAACTCAGCTTTATTCAAAATAAAATGCTTATACAGTTACTTTGGCCGCAACATTTGGCCTACTGTATATTGCAAAACATTCTGCTACCTGTTATCTGATATACCACACTTTGCTTAGCTGTTTTTCTTTTATTTCTAACAAGTGGTCCTTTTTCTGTGGTGCTTGTACTCTACCGTTACATGCACAATGATTTGCTACTATCGCTTACGTACAGATGATCTTACCATACCATGAATAAAGCATGTCTATTGCCAATCAGCTGAGCAATACTTGTAATTTTTCCAAACTTACGTATAGCTTTAAGTTAGCTATATATGATGTATTAACTTAAAATTTGAAAACACCAAACTTAGAACTTAAAACTTAAGGTTACCTTTAACTTGTTTTCTTCTTCTCTATTCTTATATCATTGAACAGAAAGGAAAGTAAGAAATCATAGAATAATGGGGGTTACCTGTTTGGACCTTAAAATAAAAAGGTAAAGGTGAGAGGATGTAAACTCCACACCTCTGGTTGTCTGGGGAATCTCTCGAGGACCGTGACTGCTCCAGTTTTCCACATTGGACCCTACAAGGAATATAATCCAAATATTAGTCTTGGTCAGGGGGTTCGTGAGAGACATTCTGACCGGTGGACCATAAAGCCCAACCTCTCCAGCATTCCATGTGTTTTTCCTCTAGTATTTATTTATTTATTTAGTTGTTTAACCAGGTATAGCACACTAAGCTGGAAGCTTTTTTACAGGAGCCACCTGGGAGCACAAGGAGGTTAAGTGACTTGCTCAGGGTCACACAGTATGCAAGTGGAAGCTGTGGGATTCAAACCCAGGTCTGGTCTGCTGGATGTCACCAGATTTGCAGCTCAGAGTCTTAGACCAATGCGCTATACTGAGACTGAGCTTTGCTGTTAAAAGTTCCATGTCATGGACTTTTGATATTCTACCCAGCCATTCCTCCTTTGTGGGAATGGTTTTAGTAAGCCAGTGTGCAGTGAAGCGTTTCTGTGCAGTCACCATACATATTAAAAACATTTTTCTTTTGTCTGACATCAGTTTTGCCATACTAGAGTGGCCCAGGATCCGCTCTGTAAATTCTAAAGGTATGAGTATACATGTAATTTGTTGCGTTATCCCTTGGACCATCTACCAATAGGGAACAATAATGGGGCACTGCCAAAAAATGTGCCAACTATTACCCAAGTCCCCACATTGCCTACAACATCTATCCGAATTATTGATCTGATAATGTTTGGTAATGATTGGTGTCCAGAAAAAGCGGACTAGCACCTTCCAGTAAAATTCTTGCCACAAGGGGGCTGAAGTAACCTTCCAGTTCTTTTTTTAGTCTGGATTCCCAATCTCTATCTTGTATTGTTAGAGCTGTTTCTCATTCCCAGGCTTCCTTAATCTGTGATAGTGTACCCCTTAATTGTTTTTGCAATAATGTATATATACCCTAAATGTATCTTTGAGAATCTACCAGTTTTACCACCCAATAAATATACTCTTCCCAGCTAGACAGGGGTCTACTTAACTTTTCTTTTTTCCCTGGTGTGTTGATGAAGTGTCAGATCTGTATATATCTTATGAATTATCCCATCTGAACTTCTCTTTTGCTCTACTAAATGTGATATGCACAATGTTCTGGTTCCAAAAACTGTGTAAACCTGGTTATTCCCCTTCCCCTTCTCTCCCACCATGCATAACCTCCATCCAGCCTTGGTGGCATAAATTCCATTTCATACCTAATTAATGGCATGGGGCCCAAGCCTTGTGGTGTGTTGGTAATATGATGAGTCTTTTGTATAACTTTCCAACTGTGCATATCCCACCTACGGTAGAGTCCCGACTATCCAAACCACCTAGCGGACATGGGAAATGTTCAGATAATTGGGAGTCCGGATAATCACAAGTTCAATTTGTACTGCACCCCATGACAGTGTTAGTCGTGAACACACTTTATACGGTATTTTTCTGTGTGTGTGGCTGGTGTTTCATAGTGCTTCTGGCTGTATTTGCCTGCAATAGCTTTTCCAATGTAGTGTCAATTGTAGACTCCTGATATTCTGTTTAGCAGAGTTTGAGGCTAGGGACCGCCAGAGAAAAAGCAGAGCCACAAGATAGAATCTGCTCGGCAAGACTGCATGTTGCCACTTCTGTCACCATTTTCAGCGCAGTGTGCAGCAGCTTTTTTAATGTAGTGGCTATGCGCAAAGAAGGGGAAGCAGAAAGACGTGGAGAACTGGCTAGCTAAGAGCCGCCAACAGAGATGAAACAGAACCACAAGTTGGAAACAAGATAGAATCATCTCAGCCAAAGATGGATGTAAGGTAGCCTCCCAAAGTTAAAGTGTAGACTCCTGATGTTCTGTTTAGTTGAGTTCGGGGGAAATGACTAACAGAGGGAAAACAGAGTTGCAAGACAGAATCAGCTCAACAAGCAAAAAGCTCAGCCACTTCAGTCACCATTCTCAGTGTTGTGTAAAGATCTTAGAAATGTGATACCCTGTTCTGCTTGTTTGGAAGAAGGGAAGGGCAGAGAAGTGCTGTACTTCATGTTGTGATAACATGCTTTCTAGGAGCGTGGATATGTTGTTCATCCACATTCTTTGGCATGTCCCCTTCCACTTTAAATCTTGCTGAACGGTTTCGAGCTGGCTCCTCCCACTCACCTGGGTGGTACATACCTCGGCTCCACCTCATGATGCCAGATCTTCCTTTCTGCTGGAAGGTACAGGTTGCCTCTCTCTTGCTCACGCATTTTGTAGGCCCTGGCTTTCAAAATTTTGGTTTTACTGAAACTAAAAATTGTTCGAGTTAGCGATCGCCTTTTCGCATCATAGATCATGGAGGAGAAATCTTCCCCTGGATTTCGCCGGTGTCCTTGCGGCCAAAAAATGTCACGCACCGATCCCCACCTCACGTGCGTCTACTGCCTCGGTGTCGGCAATGACACCTCATCCTGCAGCTTCTGTTTGGCCTTCCATCCCAACGTCCTGGACGACCGCCTTACACATCTCAAACTGGGGAGACTGGAGAAGAGGAACCCTCTGGTGAAGTCCAAGGAGGGTAGGTGGGCGGTTTCCGCTGCTGCAGGATCCACCGAGCAACTGGAGCGCATGCAGGCATTCAAGGAAGAAGCCGCTCGCGCTTCGGACTCTCGAAGCTTATTCGTTCCTCTCAACCTGGGCTCCACATTCTTGGGCTCTTTCAGGGAGTTGTGCCAGTCTCTCCCCACCTGGGGAGAGGCGCCCGCAGGCTCGCACTTCTCCTGATCCCGCAAGCGGGAGAAGGAACCGAGCAAGTCTTCATCTCGGCGAAGGCACTCTTGGGACCAAGAGAGGTCTTAGTCCCAGGAGCATGTGGTCTCGACCTCGGTTGAGATCACCTCCTCGGCCGCAGGCTTCATGGACCTTCCGTCGGGCCAGCCGACCGAGGATACGGCCGATGAGGTCGAAATTGTTCTTGATCCAATCGACCCGCTGTTGCCGTCCTCGGTCGATGACTCTTTAGAAAGGACTATGGTCCTTGTCTTCTCAGATGAGGAGACCCAGCCCGCTGGTGTCCCCATCGAGGACCCGGTTCTGGACCCCTGGGTATCACCGGTCCCGCCGGTGTCTCCTGAGCAACTGAGTCAGCCCGCCCGATCTCGGTCGAGGTCTAGAACTCCCTCGTCCGGACGGCCAAGGAAGAGCCATAAGCGCTCCAAAAAGAGGCAACACCATCGGTCGTCCTCAGAGGCTCTGGCAGAAACTCCGTTGGCGCTACAAGGACCTCATGTGGCAACAGCTGATATTGTCCAGACACAAGCTGACTTCGACTCCTGCCCTGGCCATTACTTGGCTTTCACCTCCTAGGCCGAAGCCGACCCCCTTGGAGCCGAAACCTTAGGTTCCCCTGCCCGCGGTGCCAGCGCAACTGCCTGTTCGGCCTAAGCTGGTCTCTCCACTGATAGTGGTGGAACCGCCGTCTAAGCAGCCTGTGGGAGGGGCTCCTTCCAAAGAGGACCAACCAGACACCGGGCTTCCCCGATGTCTGTTGATCACGGTCACCCCGGACCAACTTCGGCGGGTCGAGAGTCATTTGGGCAGCAGGCTGCTGTACCCCGACTCTTCAGACTCGGATGTCACCGGGCTTCACTCTCATCCTGGGGATGATGAGTCTTCCGTTGGCCTAGGGATGGAGGAAGGTCCTTTCTCCTTCCAAGGGATCCTCCGCCTCATTTCTGAGTCCACAGGAATGCCCCTGGAACCCATCCAGAAAAAGGCTGAGTACCCTCTTACAGATATCCTTAAGAGAGGTGATACCCCAATGGAGGCCTTTCCTGTGGCCGAGGCCATTGTTGGTCCGGCACTCGAACTGTGGCAGCGTCCTGCCTCCTGTCCAGCACCGTCTGCCCGCATGGCCCGCAAGTATGTGGTTCCCATGGGGTCCCTTGTGGGGTTCACAGAGCACCCTTCGGCCGAGATTTCGGCCGGGAGCCTGGTAACCATGTCTGTGTTCAGGCGTATTGGCAGTTCTGCCAACACTGACCAACCTCCAGACAAAGAGTCCAAGCATTTGGACCATTCGGCGAGGAAGGTCTATGTGGCTTCCTCCTTGGGCCTTCGTCAGGCAAGTTCGGCCGTCATCATGGCACACTTCTCTCATGCCCTTCTCGGGTCATTAGACGAAGTCTTCCCACATCTCCCCATGGACATGCAGACCACGGTCAAGCAGGTCCAAGACCAGGGCCCAGCTGTTGCCAAACAGCTGCTCAGACAGCTCTGGACATTGGGGACTCCTGTGCCCGCTCGATGGCTGCCGCAGTTACCTCTCACTGCAGGGCTTGGCTGAGGCTCTCCTCCTTCCCGGCGGATACTCAGCACAAGTTAGATGATGTGCCCTTCCTTGGGACTGACTTGTTTGGTCCTGGAGTGGCTAGTTACCTCCAGCACATAGAGCAGTCCAGTGCCACCTTGGACGCCACTTCTGCTAAGAGTTCTTTGGGTAAGAACCAGCAGCAGAAAAAGAAGCCTTTTCGGCACTCTTCCCCTGTTGTTCAGCAGTCCTCCTTTCAAGGGGGACAGCAGCCTCAGCATCAGTAGCAGGCTCAAGCTTGGCAGCCTCGTCCCAAGCCTGGACCTCAACAGGTCCATAGAAGAGGCAGAGGCTCAGGTCCTAGAGTTCCCTTCTCCTCCAAGCCTGCTCAGTGACAGGGTGGGGGTTGCCACCCCTACTCCCATCTCGCCAGCTCTGGGTCTTCCCGTGGGGGGCCAGCTCTGCCACTTTCTTTCCGCCTGGTTCATTATCACCACGGACAGGTGGGTTCTCAAAGTGGTTGGTCAGGGACTGCCTCGATACTTCGAGCAGTACCCTCCCAATCGAGCCTGCATCCCTCGGGAAGAACGGATTTCCACACACACCGTCGGCTCTTTAAAACAACATTGCTTAGCTCCTCCTCAAGGAGGCAGTGGCTCCAGTGGTGGATCCTTCAGCAGACCCAGGCTTTGTCTCCAGGTACGTCCTGGTGTGCAAGCGGGGGGGGGGGGGCTGCTGCCCCATTCTAGATCTACATGACCTGAATCAATATATCAGGTCACGCACCTTTTGGATGGTCACTCTGTCCCAGATCATACCATCCTTGGAGCGAAACATGTGGTTCTGTTCAATGGATCTGCAGGACGCGTTCTTTCACGTCCCAATCCGTCCGTCCCATCAGCGGTTCCTCCGCTTCAGGGTTCCAAGCCATGCCATTCGGCCTGACATCGGCCCCAGGGGTCTTCACCAAATGCATTGCAGTGGTGGCGGCCCATCTGCAGCGTTGGGGGATCAGAATTTACCCCTACCTCGACGACTGGCTTCTGGCAGATCACTCCCTACAGGAGTTGGAGAGGTCCAGAGATCTGGCCCTCCAGACCTGCTCCCAACTTGGCCTCCTTATCAACGAGGCCAAGTCGGAACTCATGCCTTCTCAGGTGATGGGCTTCATCGGGGTAGAGCTCGACTCTTGTCAAGCCAGAGCTTGGCTCCTAGCGGACAGGGCGGAGGTTCTCTCCTCCTTTGCCCAATCATTTCTGGTTGGGCAATTGCGCCCTGCCCAGGACTTTCTGCGCCTTCTGGGTTACATGGTGGCATGCACCTCGGTGGTCCGTTGGGCTCAGTGGCATATGTGCCCCCTCCAATGGGAGCTAGCCACCCAGTGGACTCAGCGCCACGGTCACTTCGACCAGCTGATCACTGTAACCCAGAAGATGTGGGACGCTCTCCAATGGTGGACCGCCCCAGACCGGTTGCAGGAAGGAATCCCATTTGTCCGCCCCGAGCCGACTGTCGTCCTCACGACCGATGCCTCTCTTATGGGATGGGGAGCCCACATGGGGAACAAAAGGGCCCACGGGCTTTGGATCCTCGAGGAGTCCCGATGCCACATCAACCTGTTGGAGCTCAGAGCAGTCAGACCAGCTTTTGCTCCTCAGCTTTGGGGTCAGGTGGTTCGGGTCTATGTGATAACGGCAAATGCCTAAAGGCGATCGCTGTTATCGCTTAGTCAGAGTGCCGAATACATTTTCGGCACTCTGACAACCCTGGCGCACCAGCACAATGGCGCCAGGACATATTTCTACTATTTCTGTGGGGGCTGTGCCCCCACCTCCTCGGGGGCTTGCCCACCGCACCCCTACTTAAGGATTCTCAACCCGGGGGTATGTCAGGTGAAAGTAGTAAATAAAAGGTTCGGGCCGGCGCAATAAAAATCGCACCAGCGCCAGGACCCCGAACCCAGTACCTCAGCCACCCCAGCCATTGCCCAATCCCCAACGCCACTTGCAGCACCCCCTACACCTGCACCCCCAGCCCATGCTCGCGTGCTCCCCTTCACAGCACGATAGCGGGCATCCTGTTGCCTAGTTCGCCCCACCCCTCATCCGTCGCCCTACATCGGGTCGCCATGAGTGGATTTCGCGAGGAAGGTGTCACAGGCAGACGCGCCCTTCCTCATGCGCCCACTTCACGGGTTACCAAGTGGTACAAGTCCAGACGGACAATACCACAACTATGTACTACCTCAACAAACAGGGCGGCACGCACTCCCGTTTGCTGTGCAAGGAGGTGCTCCGCATCTGGACCCTTGTGAGCTGGCTGGAGGCAGATCTCCTAGCCATCCATGTGGCAGGAGCCTCGAACCAACTGGCGGATGCTGTCAGCTGCCTAGGCCAGACATCCCACGAGTGGTCTCTCCATCCAGAGGTAGCTTACAGCTTGTTCCCCCATTGGTGCAAACTGGTGGTGGACCTGTTTGTGTCCAGGGAAAACACCAAGCTGAGGCTGTTTCATGCCCGCCCCCCTCACTAGGGCTCGCTGCAGGGGGATGCCTTCTCAAGGCCATGGACTCCAGTCCTCCTCTACACCTTCCCTCCACTTCCCTTGATCCACAAGGTACTTCTCAAGGTGAGGAGGGACAAGGAGAGGGTGATCCTGGTAGCCCCAGACTGGCCGCGCTAGTACTGGCATCCAAATCTCCTCAGCCTCAGCTGCAGGCCCCCGGAGCAGCTTTGCACACGCCCAGACCTGATATCACTAAATCAGGGGAAAGTATTCCATCCGGACCTTCAGTCCCTGCACCTCACAGCCTGGTTCCTGAGTGGCTAGAGTTCCAGGCTTTGGGTCTTTCCGAAGATGTCTACACTGTGGTGGAGGCATCCAGAAAGGAATCGACCAGGAAATGTTATGTCTTCAAATGGAAAAGGTTTTCCATTTGGTGTCAGGGTAAAGGCCTGGACCCTTTATCCTGTTCAGTGGCTGACATTCTCGACTACCTTTGATCTCTCTCCAAAGGGGGTCTACGGTCATCGACCCTTAGGGTGCACCTGGCAGCCATTTCTGCTTACCGGGCGCGGGCCAGTCAGCCGACATTGGTGCAGGAGACAGTGATTGGGTGCATTTTCAAAGGCCTGGATCACATATCCCCTCTGATGCATGAACCTCCACCTCTGTGGGATCTACTGCTGGTAGGCTGTCACGTCTGCCAGAAGGACAGGGGAGCTCCAGGCGCTCTTGGACTCCCCTTATCTGGTCTTCCACAGGGACAAAGTTGTCCTGTGCCCCCACCCAGAATTCCTTCTGAAGGTGGTGTCAGAGTTTCATCTTAACCAGGTGTTGACTCTGCCGGTATACTACCCTAATTACACCTCGGAGGCCGAGTACAGGCTCATACCTTGGACCTGAGACGTGCTCTCTCCTATTATAAGGAGAGGACGGCAGAAATTCATGGAGAGGTTCACCAGCTGTTTGTCACCTACGCTGAAACCGCTTCTGGCTGACCTGCAGCGAAGCAGACTATTGCAAGATGGATTACATCACGCATAGGTCTGTGTTATGAGTTGGTGGGCAAGGAGCCTCCCAGAGGGATAAGAGCTCATTCTACCCGCCGTACTGCTACATCGGTGGCTGCTTCCAGGGACATCCCTATCCAGGAAATCTGTCAGGCTGCTACCTGGAAGTCGGCAAACACCTTCATCACCCACTACCACATCGACCTTGAGTCATGCCGGGAAGCTGGTTTTGGGGCCTCAGTTCTCCAATCTCTGTTCCTTAAGTAGGGAGTGTGCACCTTGCCTCCCTCCTCCCGGAGAACTGCTAGGAGTCTGCCAAAGAGTTTGGATGAACAACATATCCACGCTCCTAGAAGAACAGGTTACTCACCTGTAACAGTAGTTCCAGGAGTGGAATATGTTGTTCATCCACACGGACTCACCCGACCTCCCTGGCTGCGGACGCACAACACCTGGCTTCCAGCGGGCTAAGGTCTGGCGTCACGGAGTGGAGCCGAGGGATGTACCACCCGGGTTGGTGGGAGGAGCCAACTTGAAGACTTCCAGCAAGATTTAAAGTGGAAGGGGACATGCCAAAGAGTGTGGATGAACAACATATACCACTCCTAGAACTACTGTTACAGGTGAGTAACCTGTTCTTGTTAACAGTACCTGCTTTTGCTGAATGAAATGCCACATGCAAATCCGCATGGATTGTGCTTAATGGTGTGACAACAGTGTGACAGGGTAGAATAGGACCCTGTCCCATTTGTTTTGGAGAAAGTGTTTAAATGCAAGGATCTAGTTTTTTCCTACTCTGTCTCTTATCATTCTGGTTGCGCAACCAAATTTTCCTGAGAGACCTCGGACTTGATCAACCCCAACAGTCTTGCAATTCTTTGCCTCTCTCTGTCTCTCGGTTTTCTCTTGTTGTCTGTTTTTCTTCCTTGCATATCTATGTCAGCTAGTATAAAATTATGTGCAAATCAATGTATGGAATGAAACTGATAATGGGATCACTTTTGTTTAGAAAATATTTAGCATTGCTGTTGGAATGTGTATATATTTATAATTTGAGATAATTATAGAAACGTACAGGTTATTTGAATACAAATGTTGAACCTTTTGCAACAAGGGGCCTCAAGCACACCCTGTTCTAGCGATTCTTGAAATTTACAAAGAACAGGATACTTGCTACCGATGGGGGTTGAAGAGACTTATAAAATAGCTAAGCTGAGCGGCAAGGGGAGATTTTACAAGAATTGCTTCTATACATAGTTATTCTAAGCAGGTTTATTTTATTTTATGTTACTGCAACTACAAATAAACAGTTTCGCAGAATTTTACAACTTTTTTTTTTTTTTTTTAGTCTTTGGTAACTGGTTAAGGCCCACTAGGCACAAGTGCCTGTTTTCAGGGGTGACCTGGGAGCACTGGGCAGTTAAGTGACTTGCTCAGAGTCACACAGTATGCAAGTGAAGGTTGTGAGAATCAAACCAGGGTCTGGGCTGCTTTATGTACCAAGCTTGTTCACAGCTTGTTACTGTAACCTCTAGGCTATACTGCCAGCTCAACTGCAACAACTGCTCCTGGGTATTGAGTAGCATAGTCGCTTACTACCAGGATACATCTATTACCCTTACTACTTTTGTCTAAAGGACCAACCACATCCATTGCAATTCTCTCAAAAGGTGTGTCTATCAAGGGTAGGGGCACCAGGGAGACCTTGTCTTTTCTAGTGACCAGAGCTACTTTCTGACACTCCGCACAGGAATTACAATAGGTAGCAACATCTTCATAAATTCCAGGCCAGTAAAATCTACACAGCAATCTGGCAAGGGTACGATCCCTCCCTGAGTGACCAGCCATAGGACTATCAAGTGGTATCTGTAACAATTCCGTTCTATACTTCTGTGGTATAACCAATTGCTCTGTCTGTTCCTGTGTCTGAGGTTTAACCCAAACTCTGTACAGTAATCTGTTGCATTTTTTAAACAATGGTCCGCCCTGTTTTGGTTTTGCCCCTAGCTGTTTGAAATAACCCTGGAGAGAAACATCGTTATCTTGCTCTGAAAGAAAATCACAATCAGTTATCAATTATTTTCCGCATTTTCATATTTTAACCCTTTATGTCCATCAGTCATTTGTTGCCATCGTCTTTCTTTCCTGGATTTCCGTATCTTGGAGCAGTACTTAAACAAGTCCGAATTAAAATCTTTGAAAGGAAAAGTGTCCCCACTGTCTGAAATTTTCTTTGCCTGAGCTCTTGTCACTACAGCTGCTGAAACATCAGGATTTGCTCCTTCTTTGATCAACTCAGTAAATTCTGGAAAGTCATTTCCAATAATCACAGGTACAGGTAACTTTGGTACTACCCCCACTTTCATTTGGTGCGACACAACCTTAGCGGTCAGAGTCACTTGAGTGGTGGGATAGTATCGAGTGTTCCCATGGATGCAGATGACACCAGCACCTGATCCCTTTGCACAGTGTTTTCCTAGCACTTTAACATGCACTAGGGTCTGTCTGCTTCCCAAATCAATGAGTCCCTTTACAGTCTTATTCCCCATCTTCACATCTGTTAGGTACGTGCCCTAGTTTGCCAAGGACAAATCTGCTCCTGTGCCTCTCTCTTTATTACGGCAGTTTCTTGCAAAATGGCCTGGCTTATTACAGTTATAGCCAATAACATCTTTTGGCACAAGCAGGCTTGGAATTTAAATGGGGAAAAAGAGTTTCTTACTGGTGCTTGGCTGTTACCTTGCTGCTGTGGCATCTGTCTGGCCATTTGGTAGTCCTCAGCAAAAGAAAAGTACAGTTAGTAAGAACTTACCGTAACAGTAGATCTTCGAGAACAGCTCTTGCAGCAGGTTACACCATTAGGACTGAAGCCGGCAGGCGTCGGGACCCCACAGAAATTTTCTAGCTAGCAGTCTTCAACGAGGACTGCCTCCGACATTGGTCCCACCCCCGACGTCAGGCGTAGTACATAAGGAGGCGGTCCCGCCAGAATCCCCAGTTCTCCCGCCAGAGACTTCTGGTCGCTGGATGACATCAGAAGAGGAGACCGAGGACCCGCCATCAGATGGCCAAGACTAAGAACCGACCTTTCCAATCCTAAGGATAGCGTAGGCTGGAACCTACTTCCTCCAAGGGGGAATGGTGGGCGGGAAGGTACCTGCTGCAAGAGCTGTTCTCGAAGATCTACTGTTACGGTAAGTTCTTACGTAACTGTACTGTCTTCTTCGAGGTACAGCTCTTGCGGCAGGTTACACCATTAGGACTGATTCCCAAGCAATGGCACCTTCAGAGGCCATCGGGAGGAGGCAATACAGAGATTCAGACCCATTCTGAGCCTAAGACAGGAGGCCCTGAAAACAGCAAGGTCAACTCGCCTTTGAGGCGATATCCAGGCTATAATGCCTGGATAAAAGTGTGCACTGAACTCCAGGTGGCTGCGGCACAAATGGCCGACGATACGTTCTTCAGTGCCACAAAGGAGGTAGCCACTCCTCTTGTTGAATGGCCCTTGACCACCCCGGTAAGGGTTTCTTGCGCTTGTCGTAGCAAAACGAGATACACTGAATGAGCCGCGGAAAGGGTCTGTTTCGACTGGGGCCCTTTCATCCTCTCAGCGAATGAAATGAACAGCTGCTCCGCTTTCCGGTGCTGTTTGGTTCTGGTCAAATAATATCTGAGACACCTGTGAACATCCAGGGTGTGGAGCAGTGCTTCTCCTCGATTGGCGTCCTTAGGAAAGTACAATGGTAAATCAGTGTCTTGGTTAAGAGTAAGGGCTGAAACCACCTTAGGCAGGAACTTAGGATTCGTCCTCAGGGACACCCTATCCTGATGAAAAATTAAATAAGGTTCCTTGCACATGAGAGCATGTAATTCGGAGATTCTTCTCGCTGAAGTAACGGCAACCAAAAATAACGTTCTCCACGACAGAAAACGTAGCTCACAATCCGCGGCAGGTTCAAATGGTGGCAGCGTAAGCTGCTCCAGGACGAAAGGTAAATCCCAGGGAGGGACAGGATCCTTAATGGGCGGCCTAAGGTGGAGGACCCCCCTTAAAAAAGCACGAGTGGTATCCAGCTGGGCCACCATGTGTTGGCCTATGGGAGCATGATAAGCTGATATTGCACAAAGGTGCACTTTGATCGAGGAGTAAGCTAACCCGGATTGAAAGAGAAAAAGCAGGTACTCCAGAACCAGCTTCTCGGGACAGTCGAGGGGCGAGAAACCACGGCCTGAGACCACAGGCAAAACTCGCCACTTCATGGTGTATGTTGCATGTCGCTGGGTTTTTCATGGCAGAAAGTACCTCTGCCACCTCTTGCGAGACCCCGTGTCGCAACATGGCTATGTCTCTAGGAGCCAAGCATGCAGGTTCAGTGAATGTAAGTCCGGGTGGACTAGTGAACCCTTCTCCTGAGACAACAAGTGGGAGCTGACTGGCAAAGGAAGCGGAGGTTCCCAGGACAGCTGATTCAGAAGCGGGAACCAAATTTGCCTAGGCCAAAAAGGCGCTTTCAAAATAAGCGTCATGTGCTCCCTGTGAAGTTTGAGAAGGACTCTCTGGATCAACGGGAAAGGAGAGAAGACGTAGAGGAATCTGCCCACCCAGGAGAGGGACAACGCATCTCGCCAGAAAACACCAGGCCCTGGATCTAGCGAGCAAAAATTGGGCAGTTTTGCGTTGGATGGGGAGGTGAATAGATCTAATTCTGGAGTACCCCATCTGTGGAACAGATCCTCTGCCACCTCCTGTAGAAGTTTCCACTCGTGGACTCTGGCCTGGGAACAGCTCAGGCTGTCTGCGACAGTGTTGTCCACTACGGCAATGTGAACTGCAATGAGGTTTGCGCCGTGTCGTATTACCCATTCCCACACCCTCATGGCCTCCCTGCAAAGGGGGTAGGAGTGTGTGCCTCCTTGTTTATTGACGTAATATATCACCTCAGTATTGTCTGTTTGTAACAGGAGAGTACTCTGTGGAATCTCCCACTGGAAGGCTTGTAGGGCATAAAGTGCCGCTCTCATCTCCAATATGTTGATATGGAGATGAGATTCCTGGGTAGTCCATGGTCCCTGAGACCTCACCCTGCTCAAGTGCGCTCCCCACCCCAGCCCTGAGGCGTCTGTGGAGAGGTTATCACCGGGACGGTGATGGTGAAGGAACCCCCACTGAGAGGGTTCCTGATTCTATACCATTGCCAGTCCCGAACCACGGTCTCGTGGATTCTGACTGGCTGCTGCAGATGGTCTTGCCTTTGGTCCCACTGCACCTTAACATCCACTGGGTTACCCGCATGTGGAGTCTTGCCATCGGGACCGCTGGAATGGCCGCAGCCATGTGTCCGAGCAGGCGAAGGACCAATCTGGCCGGGACGATCTTCTTCGCTGACATGTCCCTTATGAGGGATCGTATGTGTTCCGCTCTGTCTTCGGGAAGAAAGGCTTTCCCCTTGATGGTGTCCAGAACTGCCCCTATGAACTGCAGTTTCTGGGACGGTACCAGGAGAGACTTCTTGTAGTTGATTAAGATGCCCAGAGACTGAAAGAGAGCCTGGGTATGCTGAATGGCGAGCAGCAATGCCTCCTTGGAGGAGGCCATAAGAAGCCAGTCGTCCAGGTGCGGGAACACGTAGTGGCCCTGTCTCCTCAGAGATGCTGCCACGACTGCCATGCACTTGGTGAATACCCTTGGTGCTGATGACAGCCTGAAAGGAAGTGCTCGAAACTGGTAGTGGCGACCGAGAAACTCGAAGCGCAGAAACTTCCTGTGCGCTTGAGCGATAGGGATGTGCAGGTAGGCGTCCTGCATGTCTAGGGACGCCAAGAAAGCATCCTTCTTCAGCATGGGGATTAGTCCCGGGAGGGTCACCATGCAGAAGCACTTGTAAACGACCGACATATTGAGGTCGCTGAGGTCCAAGACTGGATGGCGGTCCCCTGTTTTCTTTGGAACCAGGAAGAAGTGTGAATAATAACCTGCTCCTGTCTGGTTCCCTGGAACGTGCTCCACAGCTTCTTTCTGTAGAAGCGTGAGCACTTCCTGCTTTATGAGCAGAGCGTGCTGACCCGAGTAACGGGAGAGCAGAGGAGGCCTTGTGGGGGGCTTGTCTAGGAGTTCTATATAGTGGCCTTTTTCGACTAACTGTAGCACCCACCTGTCGGTGGTGATCGAGCGTCACCCTGGCAGGTGGTCTACGATGCGACCCCCGACCTTTGTTTCCCATTGATCCTGGGAAGGGGCGGGGGCCGGGAAGGAGTGCTGTGGCAGCAGAGGGTCCTGCAGGTTGGGCCGACTTGGTAGCACATTGGCCCTTACCCGAGGACGTCTTGACCTGGGCTTTCCGGGAGAAGGAGCCCCTCTGTTGCTGACCGGAACGAGGTTATTGCCTCTGAGTCCGGCTGCAAAAATGGCTCTGGTTCCTACAAAGGAATGAGTCTAGATCTGTACATGGCCTGGACAGATCTAACAGCCTTCCCAACTTCCTGTTATTTGGTGATGACCTTTTCCGAGGCTTCACCAAACAAAACTTCGCCATGAAAGGGGGCGTCCATAATGTTTTTCTGGACGTCCGGGTAAACCCGGAGACATGAGTGTCTCCGGATACACACGCCTGAGGCTGCCGCTCTGGCCGATGAGTCCGCGGAGTCGTACGCGGCTCGGAGCACTTGGGTCCCCACGTCTGAACCCGTGCGGAGGCGCTAGAGGAGTTCCTCCTTTTGGCCACCATCTGGCAATTTCTCTGCCAGTTCCTGTCCCTGTTCCCACAGCGTGTTCTGGAGCTGAACCATGTGGGTCAGGTAATTCAATGATCTAATGGCGCAAATCGCAGCCGTGTAAGTGTGCCTACCCAGCACGTCCAGTTGCTTAGACTCTGGGTCCAGTGGCTGTGTACTCAGATGTTGCGGTCTCTGAGACTGGTCATGAGAGGCTGTAATGACCAGGGAGTCGGCCACAGGATGGTTAGCCAGGTACTGGTCCTCCCTTGGGGCCTTGTACAGGTGGTCAGCCTTCTTCGGCATTGCCGGGCTCGAATAGGGATGCTTCCATGCTGCCTTGGTGACGTCCACGAAGGTGTCCGCTAAGGGTGGCACTACCACAGGCTTGGGATCCTTTTGCCGAAGGTAGCGGGCAAGGCGTAGTCTTTCGGGGTCGAGTTCCTCCGCATCCCATCCCTTGCTCTCTTGGATGTGTCTCATAATCTCAGAGAACGAGGGGTCATCTGGAGGAGACCTAGGGAGGTCGCGTGGGTCCGGAGAAGGGATGCTGATCGGTGAAGGAGATCTGGAGCATTCCGAGATGTCAGATCTGGAGTCCTCTGTAGACAACGAGTACCGACGTCTTCTGGGTCTCTTGGGGCTGGGTGACCCTGAAGAGGATCTAGACGGAGGCCTTCTGTTCTCTGTAGATCTGCCCCTAGGAGGTGCTGCTGGCTCCTGGGGGGAAGGTGCTTGGCCTGCTGACCCTTTTGGCGAAGGAGGGGGCGCAGGCTTTGGTGGTGCCGCGGGTGTGGGAGGAGGGTGCGTGGTGACCACATCCTTTTTGATGGTATCCCACCAGAAAGTGAAGAGCTCCTTCACTTCTGCTAAGTTGAGGCCCGACGACGGACCAGGTGCCGGTGGCCTGTCGTCGGGGCCGGGCATCGGCTCCCAAGGGGTCTCCGGTTCTGGGGAGGGTTCCCGTGGGAGTTCAACAGGTCCGGAATCGCCCGCCTGTTCTTCGGGCTGAGTGGACTCCTCCTCCGACAACGCCTCCTGACCGACGTCGGTAGGCGGCGGTGTGGTTCTTCTGGCTATGGTATCTGACGCCGGTCCCCCCACCGGCATCCTGGGGGGTGAATGCCTGACCAGCGATGGGTGACGAACTGCCGCCGGTTCACGGGAGTGTTTGTGAACCTTGGCCGACGTCTGGTCCGACGTCCGCTTAAGGAAGGTCAGTTCCTTGGTCTTGCGTTGGGGTGGCGGCGGCAGGGAGACTGACCGGACGTCGGAGGCCGAGTGCCGAGACAAGGACTTGTGATGTTCCCCTGACCTGGACGAGGCCTTAGCTGAAGAAGCGGGCCTGGAGGTCTTGGCAGGCCACAGAGTCGAAGAACCGCTGGCTGATTTGACCACGACCGGGGCTGAGAGGGTCTAGACGGGAGAGGTCCGACCTGGAGCCGGAGCTGCGGGAGTCCGAGGCCCTAGAGGGGATCTAGGTCTCACCTTCTCCCGATGCTTTCATGGTGCCTGTGCGACTTCGGTCAAGATTCCCCTGAGGAAGGTTCCATGGCCATGAGCTTTTCTTCAAGGAGGAAAGCCTGGAGAGCCTTCTGTCGGCAGATTCTGGTTCGGCTGTTGAAGCCCTGGCAGAAGGAGCAAGCCTGGGTGTCGTGGTCCGGGCCCAGGCACCGAACGCAGGCCGAATGAGGGTCTTTGAACGGATTCTGCTTCCCACAGGCACACTTCGAAGAATGGCCATCCACTGAAGTTGGGAAGGACATCAGACGAAGAAAGGCTGCTTGAAGAAGGATTTCTTCCGAAGTTTGTTTCTGAAAAGATTTCCTGGTCATCGCGCGCTAGACTAAACCGAAGAGGTCGAGACATGCAAGTCGACGGCAGGAAAGAACTGGGGATTCTGCCGGGACCGCCTCCTTATGTACTACGCCTGACATCGGGGGCGGGACCGACGTCGGAGGCGGTCCCCGCTGAAGACTGCTAGCTAGAAAATTTCCATGGGGTCCTGACGCCTGCCGGCTTCAGTCCTAATGGTGTAACCTGCTGCAAGAGCTGTACCTCGAAGAAGATCCACTTTTTCCCCATTCTCTGGTCGGTGTTCCTTTACCCACAACTGAACACCTGTAGGCAAGATGGTGATAAATTGCTCCATGGCAAATGTGTCAATTATCTGTGGGACTGTTTTGCTCTCTGCTTGGATCCATTTTATCAGGAGTTCTCGGAGTCGGTTGAAGGCTTCTCGAGGATTGTCAACTGAGTTGTACCTCAGAGATCGAAATCTCTGCCTGTAGGTCTCTTTGGAGAGGTACCTTTTGAGGATTTCGCTTTTCACCAGGTCATAGTTTTCTGACTGTGCAGTGTCCATACTGCTGTAGGTAATCTGGACTTTCCCTGTTAGGTAGGGTACCAGTCTGATTGTCCATTGCTGCGTTGGCCACTGGCAGACTGTGGCAACTCTTTCAAAGGTTGTCAGGTATACCTCAGTATCATCTGAGGGACACAACTTTGTAAGTTTAATAGCTTTTAAGTTGCCTGCATTTTGTGCTTCTCTGGATCTGTGCTGGATCCTCTGCCTTTGAAAGCTTGCAAGGCATCCAGTCATCGCTGTATCTCTTCTGTTATCTGCTGCTCCTGTCGCTGCATCTCTTCTCCGCGCTTCTAAACGCTGAATCTCTTTTTCTGTCTGCATCTCAGTCTCTTTTTGTTGTATAGACCACCATTTGAAAAAGTCCATCAGGCTTTCAGGTTCTGTCATTGCCTGTTCTTTTTCCATAACTTGTGCTGGCTGTACAGCCTCAGACTGGACTTCCTTTGCTGCTAGTTTAGCTACCATTCTCCTGGTAACCACTCCTGGACTTTCTGCTGCAGAATCCATACCTTCCTCTGTGCTTCCCTGGTACTAGGTCCAGTACCCACGCACAAATCTCTTGTCTTAGGGTATGCATGGCTTAAATCTCACTTAGGCTGACACCATCTGTCATCGAGGCACAGGTCAATGAAGCATAGAGAAAACCCAGGAGCAGTGAACCTTCCCTTGAATGTGCTCGCCTGCCGGCTTCCTGTGCCCCAGTGCATGTGCCGATGGGGAAGCCCACTCCCCATCGGCATAAAGCACCTCCCCCCCATTTGTTATATGCCAAGGGGGGTGCCCAATCCCTTGGCTCTCCCCCCACTCTCTCCTTGTGTGCCAGCGGGGGTCCCCATCTGCATAAATTAACCCCCCTCCCTGTTGTGTGCCGATGAGGGTGGCCAATCCCCTGTCGGCTGCAGCAACCCCCCCACCAAACAGTTAGGTGGCACGCCCTCCCCTGTGTTGTGTGCTGATGAGGGTGCCCAGTCCCCGTCGTGCTGCAGCAACCCCACCAAAACAGGTGGCATGCTGGGAGTCCCACCATGGCGTTAATACCCGTAAAAAAAAAAAAAAAACTGTCCCGTGAAGATTTTTTTTCTTTCACCCTGTAACACAAAAACGGTCCCTCATAGTCTCCCTACCCACCACCTGCACCCACCCACTGTGCACCCTGCTTCCCCACACTCCCCACCCCATACTTACCTCTGGAGTCCAGCGCGACGATCTTTGGTGGACTGGGAACACGTCTGCACTCTTCAAAGCCGACCGCGAACTGATGCAATGCCGGTAAGCTATATAATGTAATAAATAGGGTATTTTCAACTTCGATGCATATCTCAGGCATTTATTGGAATTGTTGCACCAAATTTTCAACATGGGGTTTTTGGGACCCCTCCTCATGAATTTTGTCACTGTTATGACGTTAATCAGTCCCGAAAGGTGATTTCACGGTCACTGCACGGAATCACCTTCCGGGACTGATTAACACAAGGACTATGGCAGTGTTCATGAGGTGGACTCAGAAAGCCTATGTTGCAAATCTGGTGGAAGAAATCCAAAAATTAAAGGTTTTATTTAGCGCATGTTGTGCAGCGTTGCCACGCACGCCAGAATCTCTCGCTAATTCGCAATATTTTATTAGATTTTCAACATTGTCATTTTTCTACACCTCCTTGTGAACAGTACAGCTGTTATTTTTCAACCTGTGCCAAATGTGTTTCCCACTTCCGACATACATAGTACCGGGAAATCAGTGTTTGGGGCAGATTACAAAAATGACAGTGACACTGTTCATGAGCAGAGATCCTAAAATGCCTATGTTGAAAATTTAGTGACGATACTTCATAAAATTACTGTGTTACGAGTGTGCGTTGCGCAGTTGCTACGCATGCTCGTAACTTCGCGAATTCGCAATATTTTCACGCCAGATTTTCAACATTGTCATTTTTATGCACCTCCTTGTGAACAGTACAGCTGTCATTTTTCACACCCTGGCCGAAATGTGTTTCCACACTTCCAGCGCACAATAGCGCGGTCGCTGTGGGAGATGGGTGTTCAGGGCAGATTACGAAAATGACAGTGACACTGTTCATGAGCAGAGGTTGTAAAATGCCTATTTTGAAGATTTGGTGACGATACTCCATAAAATGACTGTGTTACGAGCGTGCATTGCGCAGTTTGCACACACGCTCATAACGTGCATTTGTAATATTTTCACTGTGGATTTTCACCATTGGCATTTTTCCACACCTCTTGATGAACAGTACAGCTGTCATTTTACATATCCTGCCCGAAATGTGTTTTCACACATCTGGCGCAGAATAGCGCAGTTGCAGTGTAAAATCAGTTTTTGGGACAGTTTGAGGAAATGACAGTCACACTGTACATGGGCAGAGGTGCTAAAGTGCCTGTATTGAAAATTTTGTTCCAAAGGTCCATAAAATGACTGTGTTACAAGCGTGCGTTGCGCATTTCCCACGCACCCTTGTAACTTTGCAAATTTGCAATGTTTACATGCCACATTTTCAACAGTGCCATTTTTTTACACCTCCTTATGAACAGTACAGCTGTCATTTTTCATATCCTGCCCAAAATGTGTTTCCGCACTGCACTACCAAAGCCAATGCCAGCGTGACAACATTCGCATTGACAAATGCTTGTTCCATCTTTGTCTCTTATCTGTCTGGTTGCGCAACCAAATTTTCCTGTGAGACCTCAGACTTGATCAACCCGAACAGTCTTACAGTTCTTTGCCTCTCTGTGTCTCTCGGTTTTCTCTTGCTGTCTGTTTTTCTTCCTTGCATATCTATGTCAGCTAATATAAAACAAGCATTTGTCAATGTCGAATGTTGCTAGCTTATATGTGCTGTTTCGGTATTTGGAAGTGATAGTACCGTGCCTAAGAACTGTCATGTGCCCCCCCCAGACATCCAATGTGTCTTTCTGTTCAGTATTCACAGAAGAGGGGGAGGGACAAGGGCCACAGCAGTAGCAAAGGCGTGAAGAGGTGGACAATAGTCCATTCACAGGCAGAAGAATCCTGCAGGAGGTGACTAAATTGAAGGTGGACAAAGCGATGGGACCAAATGGCATACACCCAAGGATATTAGGAGAACTGTGAGGGGAGATAGCAGTACCTCTGGCAGCCATGTTCACTGAGTCATTCAACACAGCAGTAGGGAGGAGGCAGGGAACTATAGGCCGGTCAGCGTCACCTCAGTAGTGGGGAAGATTATGGAGACATTGCTTAAAGAAAGGATAGTAGGGCATCTAGAAGCCGTTGGAGACCAGGACCATGGGCAACATGGATTCACAGTGGGGAGGTTGTGTCAGACAAATCTAATTGATCTCTTTGACTGGGTGACAAAGGAAGTAAATTAGGGTGGGGCAGTGGACAACACTTACCTTGATGTAAGCAAAGCCTTTGACACTGTCCCACATAGGAGGCTGATAAAATAGCTCAGTAGGCTGGGCATAGGGGAAAGGGTGACAAACTGGGTTAGAAACTGGCTAACAGACAGGAGACAGAGAGTGGTGGTAAATGGGGTACAGTCTTGGGAGAGGGGTTGGCCAGTGGGGTGCCACAGGGATTGGTCCTGGGGCTAGTCTTGTTCAATGTCTTCATTAGTGACATTGCAGAAGGGCTGAAGGGAAAGATCTGCCTGTTTGCAGATGACACCAAGATCTGTAACACAGTGGATACCCCAGAGGGGGTGGAGAAAATGAGGAGGGACCTGGCGAAGCTTGAAAATGGTCCAAAGACTGGCTACTGAAGTTTAATTCAAAAAAGTGCAACATTATGCACCTGGGACACAGAAACCCTGGGGAAAGCTACAGGATTGTCGGGAAGGGAGTTGCTGACAGTCACAAAGAAGGAAAGGGACCTGGGGGGTCTTATTTCAGATGATCTGAAAATGTCAGAATGGTAAGGCAGCTGGAAGGGCCAGTGACATGCTGGGGTACATAGGCAGGGGTATCACCAGCATAAGGAGGGAGGTAGTGATGCCATTATATAAAATCATGGTCAGGCCTTACATGGAGTACTGTGTGCAGTTCTGGAGATCGCACCTTCGTAAGGATATTAACAGGCTGGAGATGGTCTGGAGAAGGGCGAATGAGATGGTACAGAGCTTGCAACACAAGACTTATGAGGAGAAATTAAGGGACCTCTGTATGTACTCACTGGAAGAGAGGATTGAAAGAGGGGATATGATAGAAACATTCAACTACCTCAAGCAGCAGTAGCAGACAACTGCTATAGAGACATGTGCCACCTTCTGTGTAATATTCTTTTGTTCTTGTACATCTGTAATCGCCAGTATTTCAGTAACCACATAACCACACTGCCTTCTTTAGGCAGTTTTATGGTGGTTGATGCCTGTTGTCAAATGGCAGACAGAGGACTCACCAGATTGTGTTGCTATCTGAAAAACTTCATGGAGTGTTCTTTTACTGGTAAGTGTTTCGGAAAGCTGGTGAAGGTCTCACAATTTTTATTATGATTTTATCTCCTTATGTCTGTCCTCTTTGGTCCCCCCATCCCCTCACCCCAATAGTCATCAGTGCTACAGCTGCAGCCTTCTTCTTGCCAAGATGGTGGGTGGGCAGCTGCCTTCACAGTCTGTGAAGTCTGACGTCTTTCAGTGCCACTTATTGGTCATCTTACAAAACAGGCGAGGCACTGCCAGCCCAAAACTAACTCAGGACAAGCAGCTTTCAAAGTGGTGAAGAAATGGAGTGAGCAAGAAGTACTCATTCAGATGCGGCGTTGATTTTAAGATCAGCATACTGGTGTGGACACTGCAAATAGAACCCCAGCTCTTTAAGCAGCCTTATGAAGAGTAAAGGCTTCTTGAGGCACTGGGGTTCTGTTTATTGTACTGTAAGTGGGCTGCATCTAATTCAGTAATTTACTGTACCTTACATCTGGATGTGTGGTAGGCCCAACTTTAAATAAACGCTGCACCTGAATGAACACATGATGCCATAGAAACATAGAATTTGTCAGCAGAAAAGGACCACTCAGCACACCCAATCTGCCCAGGTGTTCTCTACCTACTTGTAACTCCTGCCTCTATATGTTACTGCATGTCTTATTCTGCCTGCGTCCATCAGGACCTCCTTGTGAATGAGCTTGCTCAATGGATTTTTCCTGCAGTGAACTTGAACCTACTCCACTTCTATAGCCCTACTGATCTCTGTTGACCCCCTCCTTCCCCTTTTTCTAATATACTCCTATGTTTATCCCATGCATGCTTCGTGCCTCTTACCATTTTAGCTTCCACCACTTCTGGCAGTCTGTTCAAGGCGTCTACCACCCTTTCAGTGAAGAAATATTTCTTCACATCTATCCTGAACTCCTTCTGCCCAGCTTCATTGTATGTCCCTTGGTTTGGGTGCTCATCCTCATTTGAAGGAAACTCCCCAGCTGTACCCACTTTACCCCTGTGAGGTACTTTGTAGGTCTTGATCATGTCACCTCTCGTCCTCCTCTCTTCCAGAGTGTACATGTTGAGATTCTTCAGTCTTTCCTTGTAGGGATTCCTGTGAAAATCCTGAACCATTCTAGTTGCCCTCCTCTGGAAAATCTGCACTTTATGTCCTTTCTGAAGTGTGGACTCTAAAACTGGACACAGTACTCCAGCTGGGGGTATACCAGGGAATGATACCATGGCAGCACAACATCCCTCCTCCTCCTACTGGAGATGACACTTCTTATGCACCCCAGAATCCCATTTGCCCTGCCCATAGCCTTGTCACACTGTACTGCCATCTTGAGGTCCTCTGATATAATAACCTCAAGGACCCTTTCACGTCTAGTAAGTATCAGTACCTCCTGTCATCCTGTACTCAGCATTGGAGTTCCTATGCCCTATGTACATGATTTTACCCTTGTTGGCATTGAACCCCAACTAAGTAAGAAAATGGAATTGTTTTGAATGAATTGCAGGCTTTTAAGCAGCTTTTTGGGGCGTGTATGTGTGTGTGTTTGGGGGCTCTGCCACTATAACCATTAGCTTTTGATTTTGGCCTCAAATCAGGTGCACTCTTGTAAACAGATAAAACATGTTTAAGAAAGACTCATAAGAAATGTGATAAAGTCTTTGTACATTAGCCTGAGCTGAGCTTGCAAACAGGAGAGATAGAAACAGAGACTTCGACAACAGATAAGGACCGCTTTGCCCACCTAGTCTGCCCATTTCCCTACATACAGGATAAGCTGCAGATCCTAGTTAACCAACAGCCTATTTCTTTCTACCCCCACAAGAATTGACTTATGTCTGTCCCATGCATTCTCCCACAGCTTTAGAGCCCACAACCCCCTCAGGAAGGCTGTTCCATGTGTCACCACCTTCTCTGTGAAAAAATACTTCTAGGGACATGGATATGTTGTTCATCCACACTTATTGGCAGGTTCCTTGCCGCTTTAAATCTTCGGAAGATCTTCAAGTTGGCTCCTCCCACCCACCTGGGTGGTAAACTCGGCTCTGCCCCATAACGCCAGATCTTCCTTACCGCTTGGAAGCTCAGGTTCCTCCTCATAACGCTCCAGCGTATAAGACTGGTTCCAACTCTTCGAGTTTTCCCAAATTAAACTTTAAGGTTTTCTAGACTTGGTCAACTATTTTCCTTGCAGCTGCGATGGACAATCGACTCTGGTTTCGGAGATGCCCATGCGGGTGAAAGATGTCTCAGACGGATCCGCACTCCACGTGCATCTACTGCTTGGGCCTTGAGCACGACCCGCAGGCTTGCGACCTGGCCTCTTCTTTCTCGGTTCGTCCTGGAAGACCGTGCTGCCTGTCTGCAACTGGGCATCCCAGGCTACCCTCCAGTAAAGTCGAAGAGGCCGGTTGGCGGTTTCCGTGGCGGCGAAGCTCGGGCGGAATAGCTAGAGCAGATGATCTTCTCGAAGAGGAGGCGGCACGGGCCACATCTTCCTCCGCCGCGGCATTTATCCCGCTTTCCCTGGGATCCTCATATTCTGCTTCCTTTAAGGAGCTTTGTCTGTCTCTCTCCACTAAGGGAGAGGGACCATCTTCTGCTGGACCTTCCTCTTGGTCCAAAAAGAAGGACAAGGGTAAGTCCCTCCATTGACACTCTTGGGAGCAGGAGAGGTCCCCCTCCCTGAGTGGTCGACCATCGACTTCGGTCGATCCTTCGGCTTCGGCCACTGGCTTCACGGTGTCCCCGTCAGGTCAGTTGATCGAGACTCCCGTCGACGCAGTCGAGATCTTTCTCGACCCGTTGGACGGGTTGTTGACCACCAGGCTTAGCCAAAATCCTCTCCTCCTGTCTCCGGTGGTGGTTGAGGATCCCTTTGGCTTACCAGTGCCCCGGTTCCGGAGCTCTTGTGTTCCTCTGAGCCGAGGGAGGGCAGGTTTCCCGCCCCTTCCCCGCACCCTCCTCGGAAAGCTGAGGTCTCGGTCTCAGTCTCGGACTTCTTCATGGTCCAGCCGATCCCGCACCATAGGCGGTCCTGTAGTCTCGGCATCACGGCAAAGCGTGCACCGCCGCTCGTCCCTCGCCCTCTTCCTCGATCTAGGAGGCTTCACGCAAGTTGCGCACGACATGAGGACCTCATGTGGCAACAGTTTGCTGCAGGAACAAGCCGACGCCGTCGTCTTCCCTGGCCATTAAGTGGCTGTCAACGGAGCAGCCGAAGCAACCCCTCACTTTAGCCGAGGCGCCTGTTGCTCAGCCAAAACCAGCTGCTCCACCGATTATGATGGACCCTCCGCCTCCACAGCCGTTGTTTGGGGCTCTGACCAAGAACTCTCGGTCGGCTCAGGGTCTACCCCATAGGCTGTCTGTCACCCTCACTCCTGATCGCCCTCGGCAGGTGGAGGGTGTCTCAGGCCCGAGTCAGCTCTTTGCGGACTCTTCTGAGTCCGACGACGATTCCTCCCTTTTCTCCAGGCGAGTGGACTTGGAGTCCTCTGGAGGTCAGTCGCTGGACGATAGCCGTTCGTCCTTCCTGGGTTTGCTTAGGCTCATCTCGGAGTCCACCGGGATGCAGCTCGAGCCCGTATCCAAGCAGGCCAAGTTTCCCCTCACGGAGATATTGGACCGAGGGGATTCCCCTACAGAGGCCTTTCCTGTGGCCGAGGCCATTGTGGGCCCGGCCTTGGAGCTCTGGCAGCGCCCTGCTTCCTGCCCTGCACCTTCAGCCAGGATGGCCAGGAAGTATGCGGTCCCGACCGGTTCCCTGTCCGGTTTCTCGGAACATCCTCAGCCGAGGGTTAGTTACCGACAGCTCTCGCATGCCGGAAACGCTAGGGACGTGGACAAACCTCCCGACACAGAGTCCAAGAAATTGGACTATGCCGGGCGAAAAGTCTACGCTGCGTCCTCCCTTGGCCTTCATCAGGCCAGCTCGGCCGTGCTTATGGCACATTTCTCTCATGCCCTGTTGGGCTTCCTGGATGAGGTAGTACCTCATCTCCCGGCTGTCCTGCAGACCACAGTTAGGCAGGTGCGGGACCAGGGCAAGGCAGTGGCCAAGCAGCAACTTCAGACTGCTCTGGACATTGGAGACTCATGCGCCAGGTCATTCGCGGCTGCAGTGGCTATGCGCCGTCGGGCATGGCTGAGGATATCCACCTTCACAGCGGATACCCAGCACAAATTGGCGGATGTCCCCTTCCTGGGGACCTACCTCTTCGGCCCTGGAGTGGAAGGCCACCTCCAGAGGATCAAAAAGTCCAATACCACTTTGGACTCGGTCTCATCCGCCCAGAGGGACAAGGGCCACAGACCGCAACCCAAGCCCTTTCGTCCGCCTGCGCCCATGGCACGTCCAGCCCAGCAGCATCAGGGCCTGCAGGCTCATGGCATCCCAAACCCAAGCTCCGGTTTCCTCCTCCAGGAAGCAGGAAGGTAAGGCCCAGGAGGTCCCTCGGCGTCCCTCCTCCAAGCCTGCACAGTGACAGGTTGAGGGTGCTCCCCAACCTCGTCACCTCACCCCAGAGTTCCTCCTGTGGAGGACGGCTCCTTATTTCCTTTCCACCTGGCCTAAGTACACACAGACCGGTGGGTGTTAGAAGTGGTAGGAAGGCCTGCCTCTGGAGTTCGAGCAGGCCCCGCCCTTCAGAGCCGCGCCCAGGGGGTTTGGTCCGCAGAGCTCGCTGTCGGCTCGCTGAGCCGACATCGCTCTGCTCCTCGAGAAAGCGGTGATCAGAGAGGTGGCGGACCTTCCCTCAGACCCGGGGTTTGTGTCCAGGTACTTCCTGGTCCCAAAACGGATGGGGGGCTGGCGCCCCATTCTTGACCTACACGACCTAAACAAGTTCCTAAGGTCTCGAACCTTCAGGATGGTCACTCTGGCTCAGATAATACCATCCTTGGAACGCGGCATGTGGTTCTGCTCTCTGGACCTGCAGGACGCGTTTTTTCACATCCCTATCCGTCCTTCTCACCAAAGATTCCTTCGCTTTCGAGCGGAAGGATCCCTTTTCGAGTTCCGAGCCATGCCCTTCGGCCTGTCTCCTGCACCCAGGGTCTTCACCAAATGCATGGCAGTGGTGACAGCATTCCTGCGGCGCCGAGGGGTCCGGGTGACCCTTACCTGGACGATTGGCTGATAGCAGCCCCCTCCAGACAGGGACGTGGAGCGTCCAGAGATCTGGCCCTCCAGGTTTGCTCTCAGGTTGGCCTCCTCATCAATGAGGCCAAGTCGGAACTCGAACCGAAGCAGGTGATTCTCTTTATCGGGCAGAGCTCGACTCTCTTCGAGCCAGAGCATGGCTCCTGGCGGACAGGGCCGAGGTTCTTTCCTCCTTTGCCTGATCATTTCTGGTTGGGCAATCGCGCCCTGCCCGGGACTTCCTGTGCCTCCTGGGTCTCATGGCGGCCTGCACCAGCATGGTCCATTGGGCCCTCTGGAACAGTTGCCCCCCTTCAGTGGGGGCTGGCCAGCCAGTGGTCTCAATGCTGCGATCCATTGGACCAGCTAGTGACGGTGACCCAGGGGATGTGGAACGCTCTCCAGTGGTGGATCGTTCCAGCTCATCTGCAGGAGGGCATCCCGTTTGTTCACCCTGAGCCGACGGTCTCTCTATCGACCGACGCCTCTCTGATGGGTTGGGGTGCCCATCTGGGGGAGCACAGAGCGCACGGCCTCTGGTCCCCACGGGAGTCCCGATGCCATATCAACCTGCTGGAGCTCCGAGCGGTCCGCCTAGCTCTCACCGCCTTCACTCCGTTTCTACGGGGTCAAGTGGTTCAGGTCCAGACGGACAATACCACGACCATGTACTACCTAAACCGCCAGGGCGGGACGCGCCCCATGCCTCTGTGCAAGGAAGCTCTCCGCATTTGGTCACTCGTGCGCAGCCTGGAGGCGGATCTCCTAGCCATTCATGTGGCAGGAGCCTCCAACACCCTGACCGATGCCCTAAGCCGGATAGGGGCTGTGTCCACGAGTGGTCTCTCCTGCCGGAGGTAGTACAAGATCTGTTCTCCCATTGGGGCACACCTCAGGTGGATCTGTTTGCCTCCAGGGAGACGCAGCTGAGGCTGTTCCATGCCCGCCCCCCTCAGCAGGGCTCGCTGCAGGGGGATGCCTTCTCGAGGCCGTGGACCCCGGGCCTCTTCTATGCCTTTCCCCCATTTCCCTTGATCCACAAGGTGCTTCTCAAGGCAAGGAGGGACAAGGCGCAGGTGATCCTGGCAGCCCCGGACTGGCCCCGCCAATGCTGGTATCCAGATCTCCTCAGCCTCAGCTCCAGGCTCCTGAGGCAGCTTCCAGCTCACCCGGACCTGCTTTCAGTCAATCAAGGGAAGGTGTTCCATCCGGACCTTCAATCCCTGCACCTGACGGCCTGGTTCCTGAGCGGCTAGAGTTCCAGGCCTTGGGTCTTTCCGACGAGATCCTCAATGTAGTTGAGACGTCCCGTAAGGAGTCGACCAGGAAATGCTATGCCTTCAAATGGAAAAGGTTTTCCATTTGGTGTCAGGCCAAGGGCCTGGACCCTTCCTCCTGTTCCTTGGCAAGCATCTTGGACTATTTATGGTCCCTTTCTCAGCAAGGGCTCAGGTCGACGACCCTAAGGGTGCACCTGGCAGCCATCTCTGCTTACCGGGCGGGCGGGAAGCAGTCGGTTGCAGGAGAAGGTGGTCTGGCGCTTTTTCAAAGGCCTTGATCACATTTCCCCTCCGGTGCGAGAACCTCCACCTCCGTGGGATCTACTGCTGGTACTGGCAAAGCTCATGGGCAAGCCATTCGAACCAATGCACAGGTGTGATCTCTCTCACCTGTCGTGGAAGACCGCCTTCTTGGTGGCTATTCGTCCAGCCAGAAGGATGGGAGAGCTCCAGGCGCTTTCCATCGAAGTCTCCTTACCTGGTCTTCCCACAGGAACAGGTTGTCCTGCCCTCCACCAAATTCCTTCCGAAGGTGGTGTCGGAGTTTCACCTTAACCAGGTGTTGACTCTGCCGGTGTTCTACCCCAATCACACCTCGGAGGCTGAATATAGGCTCCATACTTTGGACCCTAGAAGAGCGCTCGCTTATTATAAGGAGCGGACGGCTGAAGTTCGGGGAGAGGTTCGCCAGCTGTTTGTCACCTACGCTGAAGCCGCACCTGGCAGACCTGCAGCCAAGCGGACGATAAGCAGGTGGGTCACCTCCTGCATAGATCTCTGCTATAGGTTGGCGGGCATGGAGCCTCCCAGAGGGATAAGAGCTCATTCTACCCGTCATACCGCTGCATCGGTGGCTGCTTCCAGGGACGTCCCTATCCAGGAAATCTGCAGGGCTGCTACCTGGAAGTCAGCACACACCTTCATCACCCACTACCACATCGACCTTGAGTCACGCCGGGATGCTGGTTTTGGGGCCTCGGTTCTCCAGTCTCTTTTCCCTAAGTAGGGGGTGTGCGCCTTGCCTCCCTCCTCCCGGAGAACTGCTAGGAGTCTGCCAATAGGTGTGGATGAACAACATATCCATGTCCCTAGAAATACAGGTTACTCACCTGTAACAGGAGTTCTAGGAATGGTATATGTTGTTCATCCACACGACCCACCCGACCTCCCCGGCTTCGACGCACAACCTGAGCTTCCAGCGGGCCAGATCTGGCGTCATGGGGCAGAGCTGAGAGTTTTACCACCCGGGTGGGTGGGAGGAGCCAGCTTGAAGACCTTCCGGCAAGATTTAAAGCAGCAAGGAACCTGCCAATAAGTGTGGATGAACAACATATACCATTCCTAGAACTCCTGTTACAGGTGAGTAACCTGTATTTATTCACAGTGCCTCTGAGCTGTCCCCCCTCTATCTTCAAATTGTGTCCCCTTGTTTTTGCACATCTCTTTTTCTGAAAGATGCTACCCTCTTGGACTTTGTGGATTCTACTGAGGTACTTAAAAGTTTCTATCATGTCCCCCCTCTCCCTCCTTTCCTCAAGGGTATACATATTAAGCTCCTTTAGTCTCTTCTCATTTGGCTTCTCTTGCAGACCCTGCACCATTTTAGTTGCCCTCCTCTGGACTGCCTCCATCCTGTCTATGTCCATGTGGAGATGGGGTCTCCAGAACTGGATGCAGTACTCCAGATGGGGTATCACCAACTGTCTGTACAGAGGGATGACAAGTTCCTGTTTTCTGCTGGTGCTGCCTTTCCCTATACATCCCAGTATCCCACCAGCCCTTCCTGCTGCCTTCTCACATTGCTTTCTAACCTTAAGGTTATCTGATATGATTACCCCCCCAGGTCCCTTTCCATTTTTGTTGTTGTTACCACCCCCCCCCCCATTGTATCATTTTGCACTGGGTTTTTGTTTCCCAGGTGCATTATTTTGCAGTTCTTTGCATTGAATCCAAGCTGCCATACTTCTGACTATTCCTCCAGCCTTGCCAAGTCCCTTCTCATCCTTTCCACGCCTCCTTGTGTATCAGCCCTGCTGCAGATGTTTGTGTCATCTGCAAAGAGGCATACTTTTTCTTCCAGTCCCTCTGCAATGTCACTTATAAAGGCATTAAAAAGCAGATGCAGTCTGTTCCTAATTAACGAGCTTCCCACTGGTCACCTGTGAGCCTCTTATGGGCCAGAGCTTGCTACACAAGCATTTGTCAATGCCAAATGGTTGCTTGCTGACATTAGCAGTGGAAGTGCAGGAGTTAGACAGATGGGGCCCCGATTCTCAAAGCCCTGTGTCAGACACAAGGTGCCTGCAGTGAACAGATATGGTCCAAGGTTCACCTTGCGTCTATGATTGCCCTCCGTGCGATTCACAAAGGTGGCCTGCGTTGACCGCAGTCCACCTGCCCCAAACAGGGCTTGCACCTTCAATGCACTGTGGCACAGCAGTAGGGGGACTTTGGCCGATGCAAGCTGCATCCTGCAATTCACAGACATCACCTGGCAGGAGAAATTTTAAGTGTCCTTAGACCAGTCAGGGCAGCCATAAGGGGACTGAGACATTCTCCCCTGGGCGACATGCCTGTGTGTGACACACCATTGGTGAAGGTCCACCCACCATACACCCCAGAGTGTGGCCCCGTATGTGTGGCCCCTGTCCTAGTGGTCCAATGGCACCCTTCACAGCTCCCCGTTGCCACCTATGTACCATGTTTGTACCCCCGTCCTGATGTGGCTCTCCCGATCCCTGATGCCTGCCCCATCAGCGCTATTGCAGCACCAACGTATGGTGGTACAATGCCCACCCATGCCCCAGCAGGTGATGCCCAAACCCCCCGCCCGTACACCAGTCTAGACTGCTCCCCAGTGCCCAGCACATGCCACCACTCACCTCCGTGGCCAGGCGCCAGTTGCACCAAACATGGTGGGGGGACATCGACACACCAGGTTGGGTCCACATACCCATTACCTAGTGGGACAGGGTGTCCTGTGTTAGTCTCTGGTGGCCTGCAGTGGACCTCTGCAGTGTGCCAGGGGTTTGCCGGAGCGTTCCAGTCAGTGCTAGAGTGGAGACTTAGCCGCTGGGACCTCTCCTGTTCCTGAATCAGGTGCAGGGTCCCTGGTGCACCAGGCATTGGTGCAAGGTGCTGCTTGCCGCAGCTTGTGCCAGCCGCAGGCCCCTATGAGAATTGGGCCCATGCAGTATAGGAATGGCAGTGAAGTACTGAACTGACACCAACTCCACCTCACCCTGCAGAGATGGGCAGGCACTGGGGTGTGCCTTTGGGTCGTTGCCCATAATGGTCACGATATTTCCCCTCACCCTACCCTGCAGACACTGACAAGTGCCGAGGTGTGCCTTGGGTGTTTGGGCTTTACTCATCTCATTCCATAAGGAAATATGCTGAAATGGGTGCAGTATAGGAGAATGGGATGGATTCTGGGGCCAAAGAGTGCAAGGTGCACCTCGAAACCTGTCACTGGCTGCAGGGTGCGGGTGGGGGGTGGAATGGCATGAGCATTACTGTCGACAATCCCAAGTCACGTCCCTGACGCCTGTAGGGCATCATGATTGAAAATCCTAACACCTTGGGCATTTCTTGGTATTTTTACTCCAAGTTTTCAACATGGGCTTTTTTGTGATCCCACCGCATGAACAGAGACACTGTCAGTTTGTTAGCTGAAAGATGATTTTGCACAGCGACTGCAGCATTTGGCGCTACAGGTGTGAAAACACATTTCGAACAGGATGTGAAAAATGACAGCTGTACTGTTCATGAGGAGGTGTAAAAAATGGCACTGTTGAAACTCTGGAATGAAAATATAAAAAAAACTGGTGAAGTCATGAGTGTGCGTAGAAACTGTGCAAAGCACACCTGTAATGTTATTAGTTTGGGGATTTTTTACAGCAGAGTTTCAACACAGGCATTTTGGGACCTTCGCTCATGAACAGTGTCACCATGATTTTCTTAATCTGTCCTGAACATTGATTTCGCACACTGACCATGCCATTGTACGCTACATGTCCGAAAACACATATCAGGTGAAAAGTGAAAAATGACAGTTGTACTGTTCATAAGGAGGTGTGGTAAAATGCCAATGCTGAAAATCTGGAGTGAAAATATTAAAAATGCTTGAAGTTACGAGTGTGCGTAGGAACTGTGCAACGCACGCTCGTAAAACAGTCATTTTGGGGAATTTTTTCACCAAATTTTCAACATAGCCATTTTGACACCTCTGCTCATGAACAGTGTCACTATGATTTTCTTACTGTGTCCCAAACACTGATTTCGCACACAGACTGCGCCATTGTGCGCTACATGTGCGAAAACACATTTCAGGTGAGATGTGATAAATGACAGCTATACTGTTCATAAGAAGGTGTGGTAAAATTACAATGTTGATAATCTGGAGTGAAAATATAAAAATGTTCAACTTACGGCGTGCATAGGAACCTCAGCACACTAAATAAAGCGGTAGTTTTTAAGGGTTTTTCGCAAATTTTGAACATAGGGTTTTGGACGGCCTGCCTCATGAACTGTGACACTGTCGTTTCGTTAATCAGTCCTAAAAGGTGGTTCCGCACAGTGACTGCGAAATCATCTTTCGGGATGGAATAACAGAATGACAGTGACTGAATTCATGAGGTGGGGTCCCAAGAACCTCATATTGAAAATTTGGTGAAAAAATTCCCAAAAATGGACGAGATATGCACCAAAGTTGAAAAAAAAAAACATTTATGTCATTATACAGTTTACCGGCATTTCTTCAGTTCGCGATCGGCTGACTCAGGGATTTAACAGAATTTAACAGTGCAATTGCTGGGGGACAAGCAGGGAGTCCATTAGACAGAGAGTTCCGGTTAATCGGGATTCGGATAATTGGGATGCTACTGTATTTTTTGTGGAATGTATTAATTCTGGGGTTGCTGTCATAAGTGCTAGGGTGAAAAGTGGTTGTTCCCCCCCACCCATGTGTCATTTTCTATGTCATGCCAGTCCGAATCCATTCTTTGCTTTGCCCATGTACAAACTGCAGACAGTTGAGCTGCCAAATAATCGGGAAGTGCTAACCCTCCTCGTTCTCAAGGAAGGTGCAGTATGTGTTTTGCTATTCTTGGGCATTTACCTTTCCACACAAACTTTTGTAAATTGGTTATGGTTTAGTTCCAGAATAAAAGTGGTATTGGTATAGGGAGGGTTTGAAAAAGAAATAAGAATCTTGGCGACACATTCATTTTTTAGTGGCTATTCTGCCGATCACAGACAGGGGCTAAAAGGCGCCATCTCGCCAAATCTGCAACCACTTCCCAAAGTCTCTCAAAGTAAACAATTTCTGTACATTAGTGGAAATACAGATACCCAGGTATCTGATTTCGACCCTCACTGCCCAGCTGAAGGGGAAGTTATCATTAAACCCCCATGGTTTATGACTATTTATCACAATCGCTTCTGATTTTGAGAAATTAATTTTATACCTGAGATCATACCAAAGTGATGCAGATGTGCTACTAGATTTGGGACCAATTTTTCTGGGTTACTCAAAAAAAAGATGGAGTCATCCACATATAGGGACACCTTCTGCTCCATTCCTATCACTGTGATACCCACTATATTGACGTCTTGATGAATCTTAGCTGCTAGGGGTTCCAGGCAAAAGCTCCCCTACCCATTTACATTTTAATTTCTCATGCTCCTGTGGAGTAAAGTGCGTCTCTTGCAAATAGGCCAGCATAGCCCTCGTCTTGCCCAGTTGCCCTTTTATGGGACTGTTGAGACCCTGGACATTATAAGTTGTTAAATTAAGGTCCACCATCATCTTTTTTTTTTTTTTTAATTATTATTTATTTATTTTAATATTATTTTTATTGCATTTAATAGCATACATATACCTTACATGCTTACATGAAATGGCATAACATCAATTAATACAGTTCACTACTAATTAATACAGGGAGCCCGATTCCAAGACGGCGTAAGGAGAGATACTGCAAACCCCTGGGTGTATCCTGCGACTTACGCCATGCGTTACGAACGCCTCTTGAAATTTCAAGTAGCGACTTGCGTCATGGCAGATGTGGGCTGCGACAACCGCGGTTTACACCACCCGCTAAGCCACAGCCCGCAGCGCCATGGCACAAATGCAGGTTATGACAGCAACATCGCCCAGTTCCAGGAGGGCGGCTGTCATAACCTGCCAATGCGATTCTAAAAGGTGCACTGGCGTAGCTTTGTTACAGCAGCTCGGAGCTGTCCTAAGTGGCATCCAATGGCTGGCACCATCGGATGCCGCCATGCAGCACTGTGGCAACAGCGCCATACTGCCCCCAAGCCACCACAAGCACATCCCTGCCCCCCAACCCCCCCGATTGTCGGGACCCCCGAGAGTCCGATCCATGGTGCGCCCCCCCGATGCCTGTGCCACCAGTTCTTCCCCCCATGCCCCTGGTGTTTGCCGTGGTGGTCCAGGGCGGGGGGGCTTCAGAGGGGCTGCCTGTCACCGGCCGCAATTTGTGACATGTGGGGCATATACACCATGCGCATGGTGATGACCTACACATGGCGCATCCCACATGTCGCAAGTGCCAGGACCCTGCCGCTCTTGGAATGCGGTATAGGGTCCCTGGCATAGCAGCAAATAGCGTAACTCACAGCCGCCTGCGAGTTAAGCCATTCATCTTGGAATCAGCCCCAGGGTGTTTAGACTCCATTTCTAATTATTCAACATTGGGTTGAATCTCAATAGAGTTACACAATCTTAACACTGTACTGTGATCAGAACTGCAGCCAGTGCACTTCTAGGAATATGCACAAGGAAAGAAACATATGCACAATAGTTAAATCACTTGCCCACTGCAAGCAGTCTGTATATTCCTATAGGGTACTACAAGTAAAATTATATTGATTTAGTCTGCAGTTCGAGAATCGAAACCTTTTAATTTCTTAACCCAAATCTAGCAAAAACATATACATCCAGTAAGTCTTAGCATATAATACCTCCCTACTAAAATGGAAGTACAAGTTGGGGAGGAATGAACCCTGTTTGCATGGTATGCTGAGTAAAATAGCTGAAGTGCACTTTAGCTGAGAGGTGAGGATTGTACCTACATACAAAACCGTCCCTCATAGTGCGGCTACACTTACATCAACTACCGTGAACACTGTGGAGCTGGTGTGGACACATGCTCATCATGTAGTCCTGACCACGAGGCTAAACCTTGAGTCTCCAGCGCCATCTTCCCCATCATGTTCCACGTTGCAAACATAAAATTAAACCTGGACTTACTATATGTAATTTTAAACAATCTTTAAAAAAAAAACTCTAAAAACCCAACATTCTGTTTTCCTTCCTGCTTTCATCACAGACAAATTGAATTATAATTAATCACCTCTCCCGCCAGCCGCCTGCCACAAAATTCCCACCAAATGGTACATTCGATAAGTATTAAGGAGGACAATGCAGGTTAAGGAGAACGCTCATTATATTTTAACCATTTTGTTTTCCTATAAAAACCCAGTAAACAATCATCATAGCCTTAGAAAGATGCAGACCAGTTCTCCAACATATATTAATCCTCATCTTTATCGGCCTCTCCGTCTGAAATCTCCACTCTGGAACTGGCAGTAGCTAACTTTCCTGCAAAGGCCCCAGCTGCGTTTGCATCAGTAAAAGAATATTGTTTGTCCAGATAGACAAATTGCAAGTGCGCTGGGAAGGACAGTCTGTAAACAATCCCCATGTCTCTGAGCTTGCGTGTTACCCCGTCAAAGGCTTTACATCTCTGCCTTGTAGCGTAGGAGTAATCAGGGGGAAAAAAGTACCTTTTGTTCTCTGATTAGCACCGGAGATGCCTCCTTAGCAGCCTTCAGAACCTGGTCCCGCAGCGTTGAAGTGGTTATGATAAGCAGGATTGTGCGCGGTCCCTCTGAGTTGCTGGTTACTCTGCGTAGAGTGATCCTGTATGCCTTAATGATGGGGATCGCGTATCCCAAACCTAAAGCCTTGGGTAGCCATCTCTCCAGGTAAGTGGGCAAGTCTCCTTCCTCCATCCCTTCTGGTACACCTAGGAGTCTAACATTCACTGATCGGGCCAAGTTTTCTAGTTGTTCCATTTGGCTCCGTATCACCATGTGCTCCTTGATGGTGTAACCCCTAGATGGCGCTATCCCAGGGGCTACTACCCCTGCCTGATTTGCCACTAACAGGTTGAGGGGCCTGGATCCAATGGCGGGTGCCTCCACCCAGAGGTCAGGGTTTGCAATAGTTAAACTAACTTGGTCACAGCCCTCTGGGACACTGCAACCCCTTTCTTCCCACTAGTGGCCTACACAATATATCAGAATTACCTTCACAGTATACACTTACCCCCAGGTCTGGTTCCGCACTGGGACCTCCTGTGAAATGAGATACAGTGCAACAATCACAGTACAGTACTTTAACATAGACAAATACCTCAGGCAGTATAACTTTGCTGAAACAAGCAGCTCTGATTTATTTAGGGGATATAACAGGGACAGGAAATCAGGTTAATTAGCTTATCACTCTATTAATCTACCTATGGCTCTGTGCACAGGCCTATCCCTATCAGTTACTGTCCCTGGGTACCCAAGCCCTAGTGGCTAGTCCAAACCGTGGCAGCTGGTAGGGGCCCTTTCACACAGAGAAAAGAGAATTAAACAGTCAGCAGTACAGTAATTCCATTTGGATTAATGTGGCAATTCAACAGGAACGATTCCTGAATTAGTACTCACGACCTCCAAATAAGATAGGGTCCTTCAATGTCAGCAGGGCTCACTTGAGGTACACAAACCTCTTCACACATCCATATAAAAGAAAGCACTATACCAGGCAGGCTGCATCTGTATCCCGATCGCAATTACTGCACAATACCCGAGAACACACAGCAGATTCAGTTCCTGACAGACCGAAGTGCAATTTTCAGCAATTCCTCCAGTCTTCTACAGGGTGAGCCTGGTTTCTACTCTTCAGAGATCCTTTGATTCTTTTCACAGGACTGATTCAGTCCTAACAAGCTGTTACACAAGCTGCAGACCGGAACTCTGGGCCTTACACACGCTTTTTGACTAAAACTGCACACTGAAAAGCACAGGGCTCCTTCCTTCTTCACTGCCAAAGCTCAACTGAAACTCCAACCGACAAAACTGGCACTTCCTTTGAGTTCCTCCCAGTTCTTGACTGGATTGGCTGTCACCACAATAGACTGCTGCTGTTGGTCCAAAAGGCACTGAAGTCTAAAACTACATCTCCCAGAGTCACTGCCCGCATAATCCTCTTGTGGCTGGCTCAGATTATGAGTCCAAGTTCTGATTCGTCCAAGGCACCATTTTAGAGCTAGCTTACCCCACACTGATTGGTCCAGTCAGCAGTTCAAAACTAGAATGGGAACTAGCCGACACAGTTCTGACTGCAAAGAAAGCAGGTTAGACAAACTGTAATTTCATTATTACTCTAAATAATTTCTGGCAAACAGTTACATCTTTCAGATAGGTTCCCTTTGCACTCCTAGTGACTGCAAAAATGAAGTGAATTGGCAGCAGCTCGAGTGGTACTCAGAGAAGCACACAGTCCCCCCATACAAACTAATTATGTCTGCAAGCAGACAGCTCTTAAAGAGACAGTACCAGAGGCTCTAAAAACACTCACTGATAAATGGCTTAAATGCCAAACACCATTCAGGCTTGGAGCATTCAAGCAAGCTCCTGGAAGTCTTTTGGGAACCCCCATTTGCAGGGGGGTTACAATGGTATTTGCACTGGCGGCAAGCACCTTCCCTGCCACTCAGCCATGTTGACCTCACTGAGTTCATTATTGCATCCACTCAGTTTTCTAAAATGACAAAATGACAATTTTTTCATTTTGCTGATCCAGTTTTTTTGTCAAGTTTTTGTATTGTTTGGGTCAGCATAGCGATAGCTTTCTGCAAGGATGCACTGTTGGCGTCTTCCGTTTCTCTCTTTGGAGGTGGTGTTCCTGCTGGGGGATTCTGCTTCCCTGTTATCCTGCTGGCTGAATCTGCTTTTCCTGCTCCTCTGGGGCATCCCATTTCCAGGTAAAAAGGTTTGTCCAACTTTAAGCACCTATTGGATTCTCTGCTTCAGATCCAGTGCTAAAATGTTGAGTTTTAGTTAAGTTTTATTTTTTTATTTTTTTTATTTTAGTCTTTGGTAAGTGGGTAAGGCCCACTAAGCAGAAGTGCCTGTTTTCAGGGGCAACCTGGGAGCACTGGGTGGTTAAGTGGCTTGCTCAGAGTCACACAGTATGCAAGTGGAGGTTGTGAGAATCAAACCCAGGTCTGGTCTGCTGGATGTACCAAGCTCATTCACAGATCATTACTCTAACTTCTAGGCTATCCGCCAGCCACAAGTTTATTTGGGCTTACTGCGGATTTACCGGCCAGACTCGCTCTGTCGTCTTCCGCTCAGCTGCCGCCCCACATCCTTTTGTTTAAGTGAAACACTAATATTTCTCAGAACGGTGCTCTTCCTTGAAAACCCCTTCCTATATTTAGACAACCCCTACACAGTATATTTAGTAAACAAAACATAAACTGTAACAACAATGCACTGAGTAACCCATTTAAGCTGAGACCACAAACACATACAGGTAGTTATGTATTACCACTTCTTCTGTTCCTCAATATATGATACATAATGACTATGGTCATGGTAAACCACAAACTGAAAAAATGTAAAAAATGTTGGCGCCAAGTGTGTTCTGAACCGGACCCCCTCCCCACCTCCCTTTCCATCCGTGGCACTCATCTTCTTTTACCCACTTGATCACAGTTGGCAACAGGTAGTACAGCCCAGCTGTGCTATACTGTCCCAATGTAAGGAAGTTAGTCCCCTAGCAACAGTGAGTGCTGGTCAACCCTGAAAGAACACAAACAGTATTCTTCTATCCTGAAACCTCTAATATAATTAAATCGCTGTAGACACTCTGATCTTTCTTTTTTTTTTTCCATTATCATTATTATTAATAATAAGTAATATAATGGGGGTTTACTGTTATAACCCGTAATCTCTTCCTGTGAAAAGTTGATTGTGGCGTGTCATGATTGAAACATTCAAGTACCTCAAAGGCATAAACAAGGTGCAGGTGGGGGACCTTTTCCAATGTAGAAAAAGTACTATAACAAGGGGGCACAATATGAAATTGGAAGGGAATAGATTAAGAGGTACTGTGAGGAAGTTTTTCTACATAGAAAGGGTAGTCAGCGCTTGGAATAGTCTGTCACAGGAGGTAGTGGGGGCAAGCACAGTGGAGGGGTTTAAGCATGCCTGGGACAGGCACAAGGGAAGCTTGAAAGGGGAGGGAGTGATGAAAAGCCATTGATCACATAGGGTCAGTGGCTGCATACAATGTATAGGGCCTATGGGCAGACTGGATGGGCCTAGCGATCCTTATCTGCAGACAATTTCTGTGTTTCTATGTCATGACGGCTGCCAGAGTAAACTTCTATACCTCGTATGCCCAATTTCAATCTTCCCATTTTGTAATGAGCAGTTAGTTCCCCCTTCCCCCAAGTTAGGCTAGCTGTGCCTTTAACACATGCCTTGTATTATGCTTCTACCCTCTTGTTTACTTTTATCATCTCACATTCACACCTCTTAATGTTGTCTGTTTCAGATATTAGAGAAATGTGAAAATCGCTCATTCACCCAAACCCCCCTGCCTATATTTGAATACCAGCTGTGGAATGGAAAGACATACACAATTATAGAGAAAAAAAAGGAACTGCACATAACTCCCAAATTTCCAAAATCAGATAGCTTATAGTCTCTGCATCTCAGTGGTTGGGTCCGTGTGCAGGTCCTGGAGTTGCCTCATTAGCTTGTTGGTCCGATTCATTCTGGGTTTTCAGTTCTAAGTCGAGGGGGCTTAGCGCTGCATGCCTGTTCTTGTATGCCACCACCAATTTTGCCCATGTATTGTTATCTGGAGATTGTCCTGTAGACAAAGAGCCCCCTTGCTTCCCATTTCCCCAGGTCCATGACCTTCTTTTCTCAAGTTCCTTCAGCTGCTTTGCCGACCTGATGCTGTCCACCAAATGTCCCAGTGAAGTCAGGTACATTTTGGCTTTTTGTAAGCTGTCAAATAGTTTTGTACATGCATCTAAAGTTATTCTTAGTTTGGCTGGGTATTCTGTGCAAGCGTTTAGTCCTTTTGCTCTGAGTTCTTTCAGAACCAAGAAAATTTGCTTTGTATGGTCCCTTGTAAGGGGTGTATAGTCCTTTTCAAAAAATAGGCGTCGGCCGCCAAAAAGAATTTCTTTGTGCTCCTATGCTTTTTTAAAAGTATTGTCTCTTTTGTTCTATAATCCAAAAAGACTATCATCACAGATCTTGGCTGAGCCTTTGGGTCTACTGGTAGGTTTGTCAGGGCTCTCTGTGCTCTAATGACATTTAGCGGGAAATCTTTGTCAAGCTGCAATATTTTCATAAGAAAACTTTCCATGAAATTGACCACGTTGCCAATTTCTGTATGTTCTGGGATTCCATGAATTCTGAGATTTATTCTGTGGGATCTGTTCTCTAAATCCTTCAGCTTTTGATATAGCAGTACTTCCCTATCATGGAGCTGTAGAATAGCACCATTATGTAGGACGTCTTTCATTTTTTTAATTCTTGTTTCTGATTTTTTCTCTATTCTCACTCACCTCCCATTGTATTCTATCCAAAGTATCCCCTGTACGTCGCAATTCAGTATAGAGTCTTCTAGATGTGATCGTGAATTGTTCCTCTGACTCTTTGGATTCACTGTCAACTTGTCTCTCTGGGGAACTGGGCCTCGGCAAAGAAGAGCGGCTTCTGCTCCTGACTTGGTCGGGTTGAGCCGATGCCTTCCCTTTCTCTTGCTCCACTGCAAAAGCTTTTAATTTTTGTATCATTACCATCACTATCTGTTCCAGTTTGGTTTCTGATAATCTTTTCATTTTCCTAGAGGGCAGTTTTTCAGTTTTTAAGAATAGGTTTCACGGAGCTCAGTTCTCTCACTCCCTCATAGCAGGGTGACATCACCGGAAGTCCTTGTCTCAGTACTTTTGTGCTTTACTCTTTGTCTTTTAGATTGCTTTCCAATTTGGGGTTCACCCTGACCCAAACCAGTAAGACTGTCATAGGGCTGGTTCCACCTTTCTTTAAGCTGAGATACAGATTAAGCACACCGATGAGTCCTAAGAAGGATGAAACATGTGCCTGTTCTATTTTCAGCCTTTGCAGATTGTGTGAGAAGCCATTTGACATCATACACTCTTGCTTAAAACAGAACCATTCTAAATTATTTCTTGGTTCTGTTCAGTTCAGTACAATTTTATTGATCAACATAGAAGGTCTTTACAACCCATTACAAATGAGATATCACATAGAGGATTGTGTATGTGCATTCATACACAAGAACACTTTCTTTTTATTTTATTTATTTTATTCTTTAGTAACCAGGTAAGGCCCACTAGGCACAGGTGCCTGTTTTCAGGGACGAGCACTGGGGAGGTTAAGTGACTTGCTCACAGTCACACAGTGTGCAAGTGGAGGTTGTGGGAATCAAACCCATGTATGTCTGATGGATGTACCTGTCACAAACCCACTCCTTCCGTCAGGCCCTCTGCTCCCACAGTGCCCAACCTTTAAGTGTGATTCGTGAACAGGGGACAAGCAGGGACGCCCTTCTGTTTGTTTTGGGTCCGAGCAAACTACCAGTCTCGAGTCCTGGGGTCAATAATGAACCCTTTTTAGCTAGCACACCCAGGTAACACGTCCAGATATCACACTCTGTTCGGGGAAAGCAGTGAATACTTGACCCAGCTAGCATACATCCAACCTGGTTCACAACCCCCTCAATTGAGACGCTGGTATTTTTTTTTACCTTGCTGGATCTTTACACAGATCCTTGTTAGCATGGCTGCATATGGTGACACACTAAGCAATTTAACAGTCATCTCAGAATTAGCAATACTGTTCCATCATTCACACTCAGAATGAGAAAATGTCTTAGGCAGGTTTAAGGAACACTAAATTTACTAAAGCTAAAACTAGTAAATAAATACACTACATAAAATAGAACATATATACATAATGATTACAGTCAGAAAAGAAATGGACAATCACAAAACAAAGCGCTTTGTAACTGACTTAACTAGTTCTAACTCAGTTTCAGTTGGCAAAGGTGCACACTTGAATTACCAGTCTTGACAGAAGTGATCTGTCTTCAGTCCAGGAACAGAGTGTCCCTTAGAAGTCCAGAACAAAAAGTGTATTTTCTTTCAGCCAGGCTTCACCAATATCAAAGATAGAGTCCCACCCTCCTTGTGATGTCGCAGCACATGAGGTCACTCTTAGTCCTGTAATTAATTTGTAACATGACCAGTGTATAACCAAATGTTTCAGCTTACTGCCTGTTTGAACTCTGCAAAGATAGCAATATTATAATTATAACAAGACAGACTGTCTTCATCAGAGTATGGTTTATGGCAGGTTACAGTGCCCCCATTGATCTTTCAGAGAAACATCCTGGAAACACTTCTCATAGCTGGGTGAATTTTCACAGGTATCTATCAGAAACTGCTTCCCTCTTAACACGCTGTAAAAGGCAATATTTTACAACAAGCTGCCTGGGTTCAAAGCAGTGGTTCGTTTATGACCTTGGTTTTATTATAATCCCAGAAAGTCAGCTTTTTTTGCCCATAGTCTAGGTAAAACGCTCCCCAAAATGGTTGCCTTGATGGAAGAGAGATGCCTGGATATCGTGGCAGTCACAGAAACATGGTACACAGAGAACCATGACTGGGATGTCAGCATACCAGGGTACACAATCTACAGGAGGGACAGGGAGGGAAGAAGAGGAGGAGGAGTAGCTCTCTATGTAAGGGAAGGGATCAAAGCAACAGAACTAAAGGGTACACAGGGAGGAGAGGAGGCACTGTGGGTCACCCTGGAGACTGGAAATGACACCACAATCTGCACAGGGTTGTATAAGACCCCCATCTTGGGGAAGGAAATGGACAAGCAAATTATAGAAGGCATCCTTAGGATGGCAGAGAAAGGGGAGATATTGTTGATGGGGGACCTGAATATGCCAGATGTTAATGGAACACCTTTGCTGCAGCCACATCCAAGAGCAGGGCCATTCTTGATGGCCTACAGGGGGCATGCCTCAGAGAGCTAGTTTTGGAATCCACTCAGGAGAGAGCAGTCTTAGACCTGGTACTCTCAAATGGGGACGGGGAGAGGATCTCCGATCTTGAAGTGGGTAGCCATCTGGGAACAAGTGTCCACCAAACAGTGTGGTTCACGATAAACTTAGCTGTAGAATCAAGCAGTATAAAAGTGAAGGTACTGGACTTCAGGAGGGCTGATTTTGTCAAAATGGGAAAGTGCCTCAGAAAAGCACTAGACTTCAGGAGGGCTGATTTTGTCAAAATGGGAAAGTGCCTCAGAAAAGCACTAGCAAACAGGCAAGAAGGTGGGGTGGAGCAACAATGGGGAAACATTAAAACCGCCATCACAGAGGCAACAAGCCTTTGTGTCAAGCAAATAAACAAATCAAACTGAAAGAAAAAACCACTATGGTTCTCAAAAGAAGTGGCGGGGAAGGTTAGGGAGAAAAAGAAGTATAAGGAAACACAGAAGGAGCAGGACAGAGAATTGTACTAGTTAAAGCAGAAGGAAGCGGGGAAGGCAGTCAGAATAGCAAAGGCCCAAACCGAGGAAAAGATAGCCAACTCGGTTAAGAAGGGGGATAAAACCTTTTATTGGTACATTAGGGAGCAAAGAAAGACTAAGGCAGGGATACTGAGGCTGAATAAAGAGGAAGGTGGTTGAGCAGAGAAGTGACAGTGAAAAGGCAGGGATACTGAACAAATACTTCTGCTCAAGATTCACAATGGAAGAGCAGGAGGAGATACCTAATCCAGTCAATAGAAGCACTCTGGATAGGGGGGTTGATATTAGTCCTTTCACAGAAAAAAGAGTTCTGAAAGAACTCTTAAAACTGAAGGTAGATAAAGCAATGGGGCCTGATGGGATTCACCCCAGAATTCTGAAAGAACTAAGGGAAGAACTAGTAACACCACTGACTACCCTTTTTAATAGATCATGGGAGGATGGTGTGGTACCTGAGGACTGGAGGAGTATGGATGTGATTCCCCCTTCACAAAAGTGGGAGCAAGACAGAGGCAGGAAACTACATATCTGTCAGTTTGACCTCAGTGGTAGGGAAAATGATGGAATCACTTCTGAAGGAAAGAATTGTTGAGTACCTAGAGGCCAGTGGGGCACAGGACCCAAGGCAGCATGGATTCACAGCAGGAAGATCATGTTAGACAAATCTAATTGATTTGTTTTACTGGGTGACCAAAGTAGTAGAACAGGGAGGGGCTGTGGACATGGCCTACCTAGACTTTAGCAAGGCATTTGACACAGTCCTGCACAAAAGATTAATAAACAAATTAGCCAGCCTGGGAGTGGGTCCCAGGGTGTTAGCCTGGGTAAAACACTGACTGGACAACAGGACAATAGGGTAATAGTAAATGGAGTCCACAGTGAAGAAAGGGGGGTTACTAGTGGGGTACCGCAGGGTTCAGTATTGGGGCTGGTCCTTTTTAATGTCATTATAAGTGACATTACAGAGAGACTGGAAGGAAAACTATGTCTCTTTGCCGATGACACAAAGATCTGCAACAGGGTTGATACGCAGAGTGGGGTGGAAAGGATGAAAAGGGACTTGGCGAGGTTGGAGGAATGGTAAAATGTATGGCAGCTTAGATTCAACACAAAGAAGTGCAAAGTAATGCACCTAGGAAACAAAAACCCAGGGGAAGAATACACAATGGGGGGTGAGATACTGACAACAATAAAAATGGAAAGGGACCTGGGGTAGTCATATCAGATGACCTAAAGGTGGGCCAGCAATGTGAGAAGGCAGTAAGGAGGGCTGGGGGATACTGGGATGCATAGGGAGAGGCATCACCAGTAGAAAACAGGAAGTTGTTGGCCCTCTGTACAGACAGTAAGACCACATCTGGAGTACTGTGTGCAGTTCTGGAGACCCCATCTCTGCAAAGACATAGACAGGGTGGAGGCTGTCCAGAGGAGGACAACCAAAATGGTGCAGGGTCGGGCACCAGGAGACATATGAAGAAAGACTTAAGATGTATAGCCTCGAGGAAAAGAGGGAGAGGGGGGACATGATAGAAACTTTCAAATACCTCAAGGGAATCAACAAAGTCCAAGAGGGTAGCATCTTTCAGAAAAAGAAATGTGCAAGAACAAGAGGGCACAATTTGAAGATAGAGGGGGGATGGCTCAGAGGTAATGTGGGAGGTATTTCTTCACAGAGAGGGTTGTAGATGCATGGAACAGCCTTCCTGAGGAGGTCGTAGAGTCAAAAACAGTGGGAAATTCAAGAATGCATGGGACAGACATAAGGCAATTCTAGTGGGGGGTAGGAAGAAGTAGGCTGTTGGTTAACTAGGATCTGCAGCTTATCCGTTAGGTAGGGAAATGGGCAGACTAGGTGGGCCAAGCGGTCTTTATCTGCCATCAGATTCTATGTTTCTATGTTTTTACAAGCTAACCGTGACAGCAAGCAAGGCCAGAACATTTTTTTTTTCTTTTAAAAATCCAGTGTTCCATGATGCCTTGTGCTGACTGCCGTGTTTCACAAGCAGAATTTAAAAACATAGATTTGTATCAAAATTGTATACATATAGCTGGCAGACGGCGACTCCTGTTACACCCCTCCCTTCTAGACTGAATCTGGGGGATCCATTCCTAGCCATGGGATGAGTTTTCTAAATTTAGTTCACTGCTCTAATTGTCAGGATAACCCGTTTGTGTTCACATTTGCTGACCCTGCTCTGTGGGTAATAGTCATATTGTAGCCCTGTAAGGCAAGACTCCATCTTAGAAGTCTTCCATTCGTTTTTCCCATTTGTGACAACCAAACCAGGGGGTTATGATCCGTCTGTACTTCACTGGTGTCAGCACTGAAGTCTGTACCTCAAAATGCCTCTCGTACAGGCATGGCTCCAATTTCTTCAGTGCCGACACCAGTGATAGGCACTCCTGCTCCACTGTAGAACAAGCCTGTTCCCTGGGAAATAATTTCTTACTGAGGTACACTACTGGGTGATCCTTTCCTTGGTTAGAAGTCTGATGACCAAGTATTGCCCCAATACCCACGTCTGAGGCATCTGTCTGGACTACAGATGGCTTACTGTAGTCTGGACTGGCCAATACAGGAGCACCACGCAGTGCCTCCTTTAGCCGTGTAAAGGCTGTTTCACAGGCTGGCTCCCATTTTACCCTTTTAGGTATTCTTTTCTTTAGCAGGCCAGATAGGGGAGCTGCCAGGGCACTGTAGTTTGATATAAACATTCGATAGAACCCTGCAGTCCCTAGAAAACTCCGGACCTGCTTCTGTGTTTCAGGTCTGGGCCGCACCTCTGTTGCCTCAATCTTTGCTTGATTAGGACGGAGCTGTCCCCGGCCTACTACATGCCCTAGGTATGTCCCCTCTGCCATGGCCACCTGGCACTTTTCAGCTTTCACAGTGAGCCCGGTCCTCTGAATCCTGCCCAACACTTCCTTAAGGGGGGAAAGGTGCTCCTTCCAGCTGGCACCAAAGATGGCAATATCATCCAGGTACGCCACGGCATACTCTTCAGTACCATATAACACCTGGTTCACCAACCTTTGGAAGGTGGCAGGGGTGTTCTTCATTCCGAAAGGCATTACCTTGAACTCAAATAACCCTATCAGAATGATGAAGGCTGACCTCTCCCTAGCTCTGGCAGTTAACTCCACCTGCCAATACCCTTTTGTCAGGTCAATGGTGGTAAGGTAGGTCGCCCCTCCCAACTTATCCAGTAGTTCATCCATCTGTGGCACTGGGTGGGAGTCTGACTTCATGACTGCGTTGAGCCCACTATAATCTACACAAAAACGAGTAGAGAGACTTCCGGTGACGTAGCTGTAATGGTGGCAGCCTGATCTGCTTGCTCCCAGCTCAAACCCAGACATCGACTTCCATCCTCCCTGCTATCAGAAACCTTCTGCTACAACAACGTTCCCTGATTGTGCTACTCATACCGGGGATGCCACAGCATTTAAAAGGGAACAAAAACCGGGGCAGAAACCAGTATTGAAACAGATGGAGATCGGGGGATTTGCAGCCGCGATTAGGCCCCGGACTCCCTCGGAATCCTCGTGGGAACCTGATCTGGAAATGGGAGAAGAACCACAAAACAATACGGAGAAAGCCCTCCACAAAATATTAACAGCAGTTAATAAAATTGAAACCTCTATCGCCGACTTACGCATGGATTTCAAAGCGGTCAGTTCGAAAGTCCAACAAAATGAAGAGAAAATTACGGAGCTTGCCAAAACCCAAGATTGCCACAACAAGGTGTTGTTGTACCTTCTACAGCGAGACCACCAGACACACACCAGACTTGAGGATGCAGAGAATCGAGCAAGGCGGAACAATTTCCGCATCCACGGAGTACAAGAGGGTGCCGAAGAAGGGTTTCCTACCCCAGTGGATTTCATTATTCATTTACTTAAAAAGAGCCTTTCCTTGCCCTCCGACTTGCCCTTAACCATAGAAAGGGCACATCGCTCCCTTGATCCGAAGCCAACAAACCCCAAAGCCAGACCTCGATCATGGATTGTGCGTATGTTACACTACCAATTGAAGGAGTACATTTTAAGTGAAGCCTGGAGACACAAAGATTGACAGCATGAGGGACAGAAGCTCTATTTTGATCATGACTTTTCATCAGAGCCACAAGCAAGGAGAACACAGATCAGAGGCATTGTCAAGGAATTAAAGGAGAAGCATAACATTTGGGCCAGCTGAACTTTCCAGCTAAACTCAAGGTTTTCCTTGGCTCTGGCAACAAGATCTTTGCTTCTTTAGCAGAGGTAGCTCCCTTCCTGATGGAACATAAAATCAAGATCCCAGATCAGGAACTCGAAATCCTGGAGCACCAGTTGCAATCGTTGCTGTGGGCTAATCAAAACAGAGGGTGCAAGAGACCACTTCCGTGGTTACTGCTGCAAGGAACAGTGTGTGGGGTGCAGAAGATTTAAAAAAAAGCCACGACGCACAATCCTTCCTCCAGCTCCAGCGATCTTAACTCAGCTACACCCAGGTGACTGTTTATGTGGGGTTTTTGTAACCTTAAAGTTAGAGATGTCACTGCGGGTGGCATTTACCCGATAGTGCAGCGGGGACAGTTGACCACGATCGCTGCAGCCCCTCCTTTTACTTCTGTCTCCTTCCTTTCAGCCGTGACTTGGAATAGCACTCCTCGTAGATTTAGTTCAGGGAGAAACTGAAGGAACAGAGTGCCACTGATTTCGATTAGGTAGATAATCCAGAATGCATCCTGAACTTGCTTGCTGACTTATTTTTTCCTTTATACAGGAAACAGACATTCTGGACTCCCCTTTTTTTTCCTTCTTTAGGCAAGAATGACTCTCGATATGAATGGAACTGGGGGATGGGTGGCAGAGGTTATTGCTTTTCTGTATGCCCTATAGGCGGGTAGAAAACAGGATCCTATGGGAGATATTGTCCATTTTAATGCAACTTGGGACAAAGCAAAGGGAGATTCCAAACCTTGAGATAAGGGTGTTATCACCCAATGTGTGGGTTTGGGGCGTGAATGGAGCACATCCATTAATCTAGTGTGGCCACATGAATGCAGCATGTTATTTTTACAACGTGTTGATGCCAGTTTATGGGCTACTCTGGTGACGCTGGTATTTCAGGCAACACCACAAGGGTCCATCAGTGGTGTACGAGAAATGGGGATTTATTCACCCAGGAAGTCAAAAGGAAAATATGGATTATTGCTTAAGTATGAAGCAATACAAGTTTTTTGCAACCTTTCAAAAGGTCTGGTTAGACTAGTTTTTCGTTCATAGTTATGTACATAGTTTGATGTTTGTATCCTCCACAAATGTTTATAGGAGGGACCGGTTATTCATTGTAATGTGTCTCTCTGATAATGTAAGGAAAAGGTTGGTTGGTGCGCTTTCAAAGCTGGGAACTCACAGATACAATATCATTATCAGAAATATGGTTGAGGAAACGGTTAAAATGACTGCATTCACCGGGGATCAATATGGATAACATTACCATTGTGACCTATAATGTTAAGGGGGTTCACTCACCCATCAAACGCACAAGGATATTGAATGAACTTAATAAGCTGCAGTGTTCGATTGCCTTTTTACAGGAAACGCACTTGAGCTTGCAAGAGCATACCAAGCTGAGGAGAGAATGGGTAGAAAGACTAGAGGCAGCCCCTTCACCAAATGGACGGGGGGGGGCAGGGGTAGCTATACTAGTTAGAAAGGGATGCCCATTGCAAATAACATCAGTAGAGGAAGGCTGGGAGGGTCGATTTTTGAGAGTCACAGGATCGATTCATGGGGAGATGATCCATTTAGTTAATCTATATGCCCCAAATGTACATCCCCAAAAGTTATTGAGAGAGGTTTTTCATGGGTTGGCATAGTTGCCGCCTGGACAGCTAATAATCAGGGGAGATTTTAACATTGCCCCATCGGCAACCATGGATAGATCATCACGAACGGCTACACATGACAAAGCAGCAGCTAAAGTGCTCAACTCCTTAATAGAGGAGATGGGCCTGATTGAGATTTGGAGACAACAACATAAAGGGGAGAGGGATTATAGTTTTTTTCCCCAGGCTAAACAATCCTACTCTAGAATAGACCTCTTTCTAATAGCTAAACCCCATGTGCACAAAGTACTTTTCTCCAAAATCCACAACATTACTATTTCGGACCATGCTCCTGTGTCCATCTCTTGCGGTACCCCCAGGACGGATCATGCTAAATTATGGCGGCTAAACATTTCTCTTTTCAGTGACAAATACTTTACAAAAAAGATGTCGGACTCCATCAAAGAAATTTATGATATTAATCTGGGGCAACAGTGTTCACCAATATCTTCCTAGGAAGCTTTGAAAGCAGTGTGTAGAGGGGAATTCATAGGGGTGGCTTCAGCAAAAAAGAAATTAGCAAAACTAACCTGGGATAAAACTTTAACCAATGTACAAGAACTAGAGGCTATGCATAAGAGGGACCCCAACAAAATCCGAATATTAACAAAACTAAAGCAGGCCAGGGAAGAATTTCACAAAGCGGACATTCATAGAATAGAAGGCAAACTCAGATTTTTAAATCAAAGGTACCAGGTTACGGGAGGAAAAGCTGCTAAATTACTGGCACTGAGGCTGCATAAAAACCAAGCTGATAGAACAGTTACGAAGATTCATAATCCTTTAGACCCACAAAAACCAATATGTAGTCCCTCGGCCATAGCAGCTCAGTTCCAGCAATTCTGTCAACGAATGTATCAGGCTGAAGTACAGCCAGCTGATATTAAAACCCAAACTGAACAATTCTTACAGGTTCTCCCATTGCCTAAATTATCGGATTCAGCGAGGGAAGTGTTGAATGCCCCTGTCTCACCAAGAGAAGTCAATGAGGTGATTACCTCCCTTCCAAGTGGTAAATCCCCTGGCGTTGATGGGTTTCCTCCCGAATTTTATAAACAGTTTAAAACTACACTTATCCCCATCTTGACCACTGTGTTTAATAGTTGCTTGACTGAAGACCGAATACCTGATTCCTGGAAGGCGGCCCTAATTAGTGTTATTCCCAAACCTGGGGAACCTACAGATAAATGCGAAGCTTACAGACCCATCTCATTATTGAATCAAGATTTAAAAATATTGTCCAAAATTTTGGCTAACAGATTACAAAAATTCATTGAACTCCTGATACACCCCGATCAAACGGGTTTCATTCCCAACAGGCATATGGCAGATAATATCCACAAACTGCTTAATGTTCTAGCTTATAGTCCGCCTACAAAAAATGCACAAATTGCCCTTTTCCTAGATGCTGAAAAAGCATTTGACCGCTTCAGTTGGAACTACCTTCAGGTTATTATGGAAAAAATGGGGTTGGGGGATAAATTCATGCAATGAGTTTTTCTGTGCTATAGTAGACCTACGGCCAGAGTCCAGGTAAATGGCATTATTTCTAAGGAAATAAAGCTTGAAAGAGGGACACGTCAGGGCTGCCCACTGTCACCCTTACTTTTCGCGCTGAGTTTAGAACCGTTGGCTATTGCCGTAAGGCACTCCCCAGACATACAGGGTGTACAGATGGGAGACAGCTGCTGCAAAGTCTCAATGTATGCAGATGACACTCTGCTCTTCGTAGAGAAGCCCACCCTCACCATCCCCAATCTGCTGCAAATGTTAAAGAATTATGGAGCTATTTCAGGATTTAAAATCAACCTAGAGAAGTCAGAGGCATTGTTGATCAAAGTAAACCTAAGCTTGGCAGCTAAAAACAACTTCCCCTTTAAATGGATAAATGAAAAGTCCGTTATTTAGGTATGTGGATTCCAAAACATTTAAATAACTTATGTAAGTATAATTATAGCCCCCTTATTAAACAGATTTATACATATATGAGCAGATGGCACAATTTACCCCTGTCATTCCTTAATAGAATACAAACCATAAAAATGAATATGCTACCAAGGCTGCTCTTTCTTTTTGCTTCTCTACCCCTACATATTCCGAGGAAGGATTTAAAACAAATACAGCAGAAGATTACAAACTTCATTTGAGCGAGTAGAAAACCTAGAATACATAGTTTGATACTGCAGGAAAATAAAAATATAGGGGGTCTGGGCCTCCCAGACATAAAGCGGTATTATTGGGTGGCACAAATTGTCCCTTTGATTAAGATAGTAAGATGCCCCCAACACATACAGTGGTGCAGACTAGAAGAAATTGGGCTTATGGGCAATCCCTTGAATTTGCTTCCCTGGACGACCCTAGCGGGATCACTTAAGACAATCGGAAACAGATGGACCAGACATACACTTTCAATTTGGTTAAAAATAAGAGGAGTCTGGGAAAGTCCAGCCTTGGTGTGGCCATATATCCCTCTACAACATTCACCTAACTTCTCCACTGGTCAGAAGGACCCTGTCGTATTTAGATGGAGGCAGCAAGGTCTGCAATATTTATTTCAATTCATGGATGGGGACCAGCTAAAAGCTTTCACAACCCTACGGCAAGAAAATAGTCTCCTCCACACAGATTTTTACAAATATCTCCAGCTTAGACACTATATCACCCACGCTGTGGGTATATCATCTCGGGGGGGGGGGGGCAGCTTGAAGAAGGGGTTTCCACGGTGCACGATAGGGCCCAATCCTGGGACTTGAAACATTTAGTTTCCTTGTATTATCAAAAGTTGGATGACAGATTATCTGAGATAGCAATCCAGAGGATACAAAACAATTCGGCAGAAGAATGTGGGCAAGAATTTCCAGATGAAGAATGGGCTAAGATTTGGGTCAACCAGTATAAAACCACAAATTCATTAGTGTGGAGGGAATTTTGCTGGAAAGTATTAGTGCGGTTTTTTATTTCACCAACCATTTCACAGCATTACTACAAACATCCTATAGATAAATGCCGGAGGCACTGTGGACAAAAAGGTACCCACTTTCATATTTTTTGGGCCTGCCCTGGGGTTCATTCCTTTTGATTACAAATAGGGAGGGAAATTCAGGGAATGTTAGGACTGGTTGACATGCTGGAATTTCAACATCTGGTTCTTGCCTGCACACCCCATCGAATCAGATCCAGAGGGGAAGAAAACTTGTTCCTAATATTAACGGTGGCAGCCAGTAAAGTGATTACACAAAACTGGCTTACAGATAATCAATTAACAATCACCCAATGGCTCACCAATGTTAAATTAATTAGAGACATGGAAGCCATTACTGCCATAGTGAGACAGAAAGTGGAGAGATTTAATGAAAGAAGATTCAAAACAGAGGTTGCACATGGAACAAAGCTGCAGGGATAAGGACAAGCAGAAATACAAAAAAATCCCGCACTCAAAAAACGGAATAAAAGGACTGCTTCACCAATATTTGAAAGTGCTTCATTTTATTATAAGTGCCAGGTGCCGAGCCCTGACGCGTTTCGGAACCAATTTCCTTTCTCACCGGAGGCACTAAGACCCATCGAGAACAAACTTTTGCTGGGTCGGCCTTCGAGAAGGCAGCGCCCGCGAGACACGGCGCGCGAGCAGCGGCTCGAGGCGGTAATGACCATCTCGGCGGCGACCCTCCAACCGCGATCAGTTCCTTTTTTCCGCCATCGAAAGTGCGCTTTCAGTGACGGACGTTATCGCTTGTTAGAGTCAAACTTCAAACTAGCGCATAGTTTTCAGTTTGTTTTTGTAACTTTATCACGATAAGTAGTATCGCTTTATTTTATTCTATTTTCGCTAAATTTTTCTAATATTTAAATTTTACTTGAAGTCTCGCCTACTGGACGGAGTCGACCATGAGCAGGTCAGGTGACGGTAGGGAGACTTCATGATGAAAGCTGTTCAGTCAGCGGGCTGGGTCCGGTCGGCTTCCTTCTCCTCAGCGGGTTTCGGCTAATGGTCAGTCCGATGTCTGGGGATGGGCGGTCCCCGCCGCATAAAATAACGGGTCACATTTTGGCACTGCTCGCCTCGAGCTCTGTTTCGCCCACAGGTCAAAAAGAGAAGGCATCACCTCGAGGTCGCCTCTGGTATGTCTGCGCGGCCGACGCCAAGTTATCGCTACAGTTGCCGTCTCCTCTTCGGAGTCGCCAATCTCCGTAATCGTCCCCCGACATCGGAGTCCCTCCCGCCTATAGGTAGGACTCCAGATGAGCAGTTTCATCAGTGGGCGCTTTGTGGAGCAATGGGCTCGGAGGTTGGTTCTTCTGCCTGGCTCGTTGCCTCGGAGCCTCGGGCCCCTCCGGGCGATCAGGTAGGCGGTTGACTCTTCCTAGTCGCGTGGCGCCTTCTTCGGTGCCAGCGACTCGTGTTTAGGTGTTTCCCTCACATGGCTGCGGCGCGGGGGCCTCACCGATGCCCTTATCTCCTGGTTTTTCCTCTCTAGCTTCCATGTTCCTGGGCTTTTCCGGCTTCTTCGCAGGGTCTGCGTTATTGTTAGCGCTGCTGGTGCTGCTTGGTCTTTGCGGCGTCATTCGTGGCGCTGCTGGGAACTTTGCGGGCGCCGCCGTGGTGTTGTTGATAGGGCGGCGCTGTCAAGGCTATCAGTCTGCTGCACCGGCGTGATGTCAGCTGACCGCTACCAGCGCCGTTGTCATCTGTGGCACCGCTGGGGCGCTTATGGGTCACAGGTTTCTTCGGGCGCCGCGCGCCTCCTCGGTGCCGGGTTTCCTTCAGTCTGCTTTTGCCGCCCCGCGCTGCAGCCCTTGGGACTCTCCTTGTTTTTCTGCTATTCTCCTCCTCCTAATTTTCACTCCTTTCCTGTCCAAACAGTCCTTTCTGGACCATCAGGAGATGATGTTGAGCCTGACCCAGACCTTCGGTGGGTGATGAAGTGGAGGAAACAGGACTTTCTTTGCTACAGAGCCTGTGGTCGAGGACCTGTCCTTTAAGTCTCTGTTGAAGAACCTGGGATCCACTCCTTCTCTCCAGACTACAGACATCGATCCTGGGAAGATATTAAGACTCAGTATCTTCATGCTCGAGATCCTCACGGATTTGACTCCTCCGATCCAGCTCTTCCTTCGAGACGCTGTCTCAAATGGTATGGAATAATCCTGCCTTATTCCCCCAGTGGCTAAATCCATTGATAAGAAGTATTCAGCTCCCAAGATCGGCCCCATTTTGGCATCCCAAGCCTTTATGGATCCTATTGTAGTCCTGGTAGAGAATGACAAGGTCGCTCTTCCTCAACTACTACAGCTCGCACCTATTAACAAAGAGTCCTCGTAAGATTGATATTATTATAAGAGAGTCTTGCTGCCTCCACTCTAAGTATGCGATCTGTCTGTTATCAAGGCTATTTTTCTCATGTATGAGTATATCCTGTGGCACTCTATGAAAAGAATGTTAGTTCTTTCCAGATTCGGATTCCAAGTCAGAGCTTGACCGCTATTAGAGGTATTATCCAATAACCAACAGGTCAGCCACCATGGACGCTTTCGACACTGGGCTCGCTCAGCAGCCGCTGGGATTTGTACCGGCGCCATTCCTGGCTGCGTGCATTTGTGGCTTCACGATGATGCTCAGCAGCAGGTGATGGCGTCTGCCTTTTGATGGCCTTTCTTTTTGGCCCTCAGGTGGAGTGCTCTAGAGGCCACTCAGAAGACTAGATCGGCTATTATTGGCCAGACTCCGCCTGCCCCTCTCGGGGCATGTGAGCCGACGCCAGCTCTCATAGTCTCTAGTCCTTTTGAGGCAGAGGCAGGGAAGCTTCCGATAAAAGCCAACCTGCCCAACCTCAAAAAGAAGACGGAGAAAGCGAGGGGCCAAAGCTCCCAGCGCCACCTTATGAGTCGCTGGCCCAAGTTCCATCCACTCTGCCCGAGGTGGAACTTTCTCCGGTGGGAGTCGCCTGATGTTTTCTGCAACCAGTGGAAGTCCATAACTTCTGGATTGTGGTCTTCGGATAATTCTTTTGAGGGTTATTTCTCTCAATTTCTTGAACCCCCTGAATTGTCCTCCCAGATGACAAACCCAGGTTGTCAGCCTTCAGTCAGACCCTCCTCACCGCTGGAGATCCAGGGCTTCTGAACAACAGGGTAATGGAACTGGTGCTTCTGCATCTGCAAACACAGGGTTCTACTTCCCATTACTTTCTGGTTCCAAAGAAATCTGGGGATGCTCTCATCTAGACCCTCAGAAGTTGACAAATCTCCCAGGAGGGAAATTCAAGATGCTTTCCTAGGTACCCTGTTACCCTTGCTGCATCAGCACGACTGGCTGGCCTCTGATATGCAGGATGCTTACCAGCATATCCCTCCCCCACCTGACCCACCGCAGGTTCCTCAGGTTTGTAGCTTTGGGTCAGCATTATCAGTTCAGAGTCCTGCCCTTTGGCTATCCTCGGCGCCATGAAGTTTTGCAAAGTGTTGTGCAGTTCTCGCAAGCGATCTCAGGAAAGTCGGACTCGAGTGTTTCCCTACCTGGACGATTGGCTTTAAAAGCCCTTCCGCCAAGGGACTTTGAAGCTTGCAACGACTGCCTTCTCACGTCCATGGGAGTTCTGCTGAATTTGAAAATCTCAACTGCAACCCTCCCAGAGGCTCTTTTCATAGGGACGCTTCTAGACACCCTTCAGCGAACGGCTTTACTCCAGAGGACAAAGACTGATATCCTTCGAATGGCCCGCTACATCAGGGAGAACCAATCGGTTACAGCTCTCTCGATGCAACGATGTTGGGTCTCATGCGCCCTCGGTCTTCACTGTCCTCTGGCCCGACTGCACATGAGAACCACCCAATGGATGCTCTCCACTCAGTGGTCCCCGACCTCACCTCCAGTCTTATCCCATCAAGGTGACGGAGCCCCTTCAAGGTCTTCACCTGGTGGTCTCAAGAGAGCAACTCTGAAGCGATTCCCTTTGCTCCCCCGATCATCAGACTCATCACCAGACGCGATCGCTACTGGATGGGGAGCTCACTGTCTCTCCCTCCACACTAAGGTGTATGGACTCAGTTCGAAACTCATCTCCACATAAATGTCCTGGAGATGAGAGCGTCCTCTATGCAATCCGAGCCTGAAGGATGTCCTTTGTCACAAGAACATTCTCTTCAAACGGATAACAAAGAAGTGATGTATTACATCAACAAGCAAGGTGCTCATTCTCTTATCCCCTTGCAGGGAAGCAATGAGGGTGTGGGAGTGGTGCTTGAGCACAAGTCTCTGATTCAAGCGGTTTATCTGCCAGGTATACAAAACGACCTAGCAGATCACCTCAGCAGAACGGAGGCAGACCTCACGAGTGGTCCTCGATCCAGCCTTAGCTCGGTCCCTGTTCAAAGAGTGGGGGACTCTAGACCTGACCTTTTGCATCCCCACTCAACGCAGAAACTCGCTCTCTTCTGCTCCAGAAATCCAGGGCCTGGTATTTTCTGTAGGATGCGCTCAGGCTGCGGTGGACAAAACGCTTTCTTCACTCTTTCCACCGCTTCTCTAATCCAGAGAGTACTCCTCAAGTTCAAGTCTCAGGGACCAAGATGATTCTATTGCTCCTTCCTGGCCTCGGCAACTATGGTTTCTCTACTCAACAGTATGTTGGCAGCCTCCGAGACCACTTCCTTTGCAAACTGGCTTTTGACTCTAGGGATTGTTGGTCCATCCCAACCTGAAATCACTTCACCTTCATGCTTGGCTCCTGAAGAGATAGAAGTGAATTGTTCAACTTCCTCGAGAGTCTCAGACATCCTTCTGGCTGCTCGAAGCCAGCCACTCCGAAAACGACGCCCAAATGGAACGTTTTTTCTCTCTGTGTGCAAAATCCTCTTGAATCCCTTTTCCTGTCCTCCTGGCAAGGTTCTGAGTATCTTGGACCTGTCAAACTTAGGTCTTCAGTACTCCATGGTTAAAGTTCACCTAGTGCCATCTCGCATGCTCCATGAGCCGGTTTCTTCCTTAACTCTGGCTCAGTTACTATGGTGAAGAGATTTCTTATGATTCTCCATACCAGACCCCTGTTAAGCGTCCAGTTGCAGCCTGGGATATTAACCTGGTGTTGACATGCTCACTGGAAGCCTTTGAACCCTTAGCTACCTGTGAGCTAAATTTCACCTGAAGACTGCCTCCTGGTGGCCATTACCTCAGCCCGCAGGGTCTCTGAGATACATGCACTTGTTGACCCTCCGTGATACTGTATTCCATAAAGACAAGGTAGTTCTCCTGCATCATCCTAAATTTCTTCCAAGGTTGTGTCAGAATTCCATCTAAACCAGCCTCTGGTACTTCTCTTGCTTACTGCTAATTTCCAAAATGAAGGGAACGAGTCTTCATTCCTTGGATGTTAAGAGAGCCTTGCGGTTCTATTTAGATAGAAACCAAGGATGTTCGCAAGACTCAGCAACTGTTCGTTTTCTTTCAGCGACACCGCTGGTCAACCTTTGCCGCTATTAGGATGCATCTCTTCATGGTTAGTGGCATGCTTCGTCATTGCTATTCCATGGCTCAAGTTAAATTAGAAGGTAGAGGTATCGCTCACTCACTCATTGGTATCGCATCCTTAGCGGTAATCTTGCAATGTTCCATTAGATATATGCAACCGCTTCACCTGGAGCTCAGTACACTGCTAAGTACTATGCACTGGATGTTCTATGCTAGGCGATATTCCTCATTGAAGAGACTATCCTTAATGGGTTTCTATCTTGGATTTTGGAGCTCTGGCTCTCCTGCCGCTTCTTTTGGGTATTATCAGCTTGTACTCTTCTCATTGAGTATCGAGTAGTGGAGACTTATGTCCAGGAAGATAGGAAAATTACGTACCTACCGTAATTCTTGATCTTCTTGGACGAGTCTCCACCACTCATTCACACGCCCACCCTCCATCCCCTGAGCTCACCGCTGTATTGGTCTTCACTCCCTCAAATCTTTAGGCCGTGAGGACTTCTTTGCTGACCCTTCTTACACGGGTCATACGGACTATCTTATGTCCGTTTTTTAATGTTGGGTTTACTCTTTACGTTAGTTGCGCTGCACCTCCTTGGTAAAAAAGGTACTGATGCGGTTGGAGGGTCGTCGCCGAGATGGTCATGACCCGCTCAGGAGCCGTGCTGCGCGCCCGTGTCTCATGGGCGTCTCTCCGCCTCACCCTCCAGCAAAAGTTTAGCCCTCGATGGGTCTTAGTGCCTCTGGCGCTAATCCCACTAGTGTGAAAGAGTGGTGGAGACTCGTCCAAGAAGATCAAGAATTACGGTAGGTACGTAATTTTCCTTTTTGTATTTCTGGAGAGATTTAATCTCTGGTGGCATCCTTTTTTCACTTATTCAGAGGAGAGAGAAGGACTCTCGGTCTTAACCCAGCAATTGATGTGACTAAAATTAAACCCAACTGGTAGTTAAAGTAGGAGATAGAATAGACAGACACAAAGTTAAAGTTATAGTTTTTATTGGTTTTATTTACTTTTACTCAATTTTTATTTACAGAAAACTGGAGATAGTAGTAGACTTCAGGTATATTAGAATGCAGATCCTAATGGTAATTGTGGAACAGACTGGGCGATGAGTGGATGATGCTTATAGTAAAGAATATATTGAGAGCAGTCTGTATGTCCTCCTGTAACCTGTATAGAGAGAGAGTGGCAATTAGAACATGGTCTTTATAATTGCGATTAATGTGCAAATGTGGATTGTAACCATTCTTCTTTTTCTGTATGTAATCAAATTGTCTGTCTGCTTGATAAGTGTCTCCAATAAAATATGTAAGTTCAAAAAAACAAAAACTAGTAGAGCCATCTGGCTTGGGAACAAGGACTTGGGGTGAGGCCAAGGGGCTGTGGGATTTCTGGATTACGCCTAAATCCAGCATTCCCTCCACCTCCCTCCTAATGTCCTTTTGAATGGCCTCTGATACCCGATATGCAGTCCACCATATGGGCGCTTTCGTCCTCATATCTACATTGTGCATCGCTAATGTGTTAGGCGGTCATATTAAACAATGGGGCAAAGTCTGCAAAAACCTCCCTTACTTCTTGGATCTGTTCCGGGTTCAACTGGGGTGACAGTTTGATTGCCTCCACAGAGGACTCCCACTTGCTTTCTTCCAGCAAGTCCAGAACGGGGCCTGCTTCGTCTGTCCCCTCCCCAGGACTACATACTGCAGATACCATGTCAACCCTATTAGCATATGGCTTCATCATGTTGACATGGTACATCCTTTGGGTATGTATCCTGTCAGGCAGTCCTACAATGTAATTTACATCATTCACTTGTCTGACTACTTTGTATGGTCCTGCCCACTCAGCCTGCAGCTTATCTTTCTGGACTGGAATTAGGACCATGACTTCCTGACCTACACTGTACAACAAGCTCTGGCTCTGTGGTCATACCATACCTTTTGCTTTTGCTGGGCTGCTGCCAGGTTGCTCTGGGCTGTTCCCATAAGCTCCTTCAGCTTTTCTCTAAACTTAAGGGCATAATCCACTATGGGAATTCCCTGGGTGGCGAGCTTGCCTTCCCAGTCCTCCCAGATCAAGTGTAGGGGCCCACACACCCTGTGTCCGTACAAGAGCTCGAAGGGGGAAAACCCTGTTAACTCTTGGGGCACCTCCCTGTATGCGAATAACAGGTGGGGAAGGTATTTCTCCCAGTCCCTCCCGTGCTGTTCAGCAAATGCTTGGAGCATCGATTTAAGGGTACCATTAAACCTTTCCATAGCCCACTGGCTTGTGGGTGATAAGGTGTCGTGCGTCTCTGCACCACCCCCCACTTCACACTTCTCCCATAAATACTTCATCAGGTCCAACATGAAGGAACCTCCTCGATCTGTGAAAACCTCCTGCGGAAACCCAACACGGGAGAAAATCCCTAGCAGGGCATCTGCCACTTGGTCTGTCCTCAGCGAGGACAGGGCAACTGCCTCTGGGTACCATACTAGGATTTATACTAGGAGAGTTAGGTGTACAGCAGGCCAAAGCCCATGTAAGCACACCTCCAGCAAAGCTGGGCAATATTTGCACATAAGTTTAGTAGATACTTATCTATTTTTTTTTTAAAGATATCTATGTTTTTTGTATCTACTATATAACCAGGAAGTGTATTCCAAATTGGTATAATCCTTTGTGTAAAAAAAGAAACATCTGTTATTTTTTTTGGGATATGTTAATGTTAACTGGTATTTGTGACTTCTTAAATTACATAGTCTTGTATTAAATGTCATCCCCAATTCTTTCATTAGTGTATTGTCTCTAGATATTTTAAACATTAGTAGTATGTCCCCTCTGGTTCGCCGAAGCTCCAAGGAAAATAGTTGTAACTCGATTAGTCTTTCCTCATAGCTTTTTGTTTGCATATTGTTAATTATTTTTGTTGTCCGTCGCTGTACTTTTTCTAGTTTTATCACATTGTTCCTTAAGTGTGGACTCCATAGAACTGAACAGTAGTCCAAGTGTGGACGTAAATAAGCTCTGTAGATTGGCAATATATTGGCATAATCCACCACTGTTAAAATAAACCTCTTCTCAGAAGACCTGGGGGTATTCAAAGGCCCCGCAATACCCATTCCTACCCCCTGAAATGGCTCCTCCACTATGGGTAAGGGAATTAGGGTGGCTTGGGTTTTACTACCCGCCTTTCCTGTTTCTTGGCACCGGTGACAAGACCTGCAATATTCCACTTGAGAGGAAGCTCTCGGGATTTGTTCCACGACAATGGATTGGGGGGGGGCTTACCAGGGATACGACGGCCCCTAGAAGGTGAACAGAGGTCTGGACTGGGATGCGTGGTTCAGCAAAGTGACACCAGAGGGATGAGTCTATCAAGTGTCTGTGGAGGCACATTACGGGACCCAAAGGAGTGAGGTGCCAGAGGGGTTGGTGGATGCAAAAAAAAAAAAAATCTAATTTGTGCATTTTTTCATGGTGATTTACATATACTCCCCATGATGCTTTGCATTAGTGGGGTATGTGTAATTTTGTGTTTCTTTGAAACCTGGCTTTCTAGGATCGTGGATATGTTGTTCTATCCACACTGTTTGGCATGTCCTTTCCCTTTAAGAATCTTGCCGGAAGGTCTTTAAGCTGGCTCCTCCCACCCCCCTGGGTGGTATGTCCCTCAGCTCTGCCCCTTGATGCCAGATCTTTCTTTCCGCTGGAAAATTCAGGTCCCCTCCTTATCGCTCACGTGTTACAGCAGGCCCTGGCAAACGAAATCTCCGGATTTACCAAAACTTAAACTCGCTTGAGTTTCTCCAAATCACTTTGCGATTTCAACCGTGATGGAGGACAAGTCCTTGCCTGGTTTCCACCGCTGCCTATGCGGGGAAAAGATGTCTTGGATCGACCCGCATGCCTCGTGCATCTATTACCTGGGTCATGATCATAACACCCAGGCATGCAAAATGTGTCGCACGTTCCATCCCAATGTTTTGGACGATCGTCTCATACGACTGCAATTGGGCAGACCAGAAAAATGGAACCCATTGGGCAGTCTCTATAGCTGCAGGGTCTGCTGAGCAGCTGGAGCAGAGGAAGGCCTTTGAAGAGGAGGCGGCATGGGCTGCTGATCGGTTCTCTTCTCTGTTGGTCTTCAGTCCACTCAATCTGGACTCCACCTTCTCAGGCTCCTTTAAGGAGATGTGTCAGTTTCTCTCCACCAAAGGAGAGTATCCTTCTGGTGGGCATGTCTCTTGTTCCCGTAAAAAGGATAAAGAGCGAAAAGAAGATTCGTCTCATCGACTGTGTTCTTGGAATTGTGAGAGATCTCGATCCCAAGAATCTGCTGTCTCGATTTCGGTTGAGGTTGTGGCCTCAGCTTCTGGCTTCATGGTACCCCTGTCAGGCCAGCCAGCCAAGATGCAGAACGACGATTCGGTCGAAATTATAATCGACCCCGTCATCACTAGATGAGGCCAACAACTCCTTATTCAGGACCCCAGTCCTACCTGGACCCACTGAGGAGGAGACCCAGCCCGCTGGGAACCTCTTCACAGTCCCTGACCTGGAAGAGCCGCGGTTTTCCCCAGCTCTTTCTGAGTGACCCCGTTGGACCCCTGATGGTCTAAGTCGAGGTCTCAGACCCCTTCGACCGACAGGCAGAAGAAGGCGCATAAGCACTCCAAAAAGCGGCACCACCACAATTTTCCCTCTCTTCTTAAAAGCCGCCTTTGCATAGAATATTTTATTTTCTCCACACCTGCTGCCATTCACTTTTGTACCATATGCGCTCCCCTGTTACTTCACCTATCTCCTCTCTCCTTCCTCTTCCACTCGCTCCCTCTTTTTCCCCCCTCTCCTCCTAGTCCTACGTCTGGTCCTGCCCTCCTTGCAGGGTTCCATACATCCTGAAGGGGGTTCCCTGGACTTGGCTCTCTTTTTTCCCCCCCCACCCCTCACTCTTTCCCTATGACCTCACTAGCACTTACTGAAGCCTTGCTTCATTCACGCTCAGCACCTCTGTGTCTTTTCATACCCTCTGACCTCCTGACCCTCGGCCCTGGGTGGTACCACGTAATTTCTCCTTTGAGGTTACCTTACCTGCCCTTGGCATATGTTTCTAATACTGTATCTGCTACTCTCTCTGTAATGAGAAAAAAAATGTTTCTCTGTATTGTATTATGTAATAATGTTTATAATTCTCCAGTAACCGGCCAGGAATCTAGGACTTGACCCCCTGCCTAGGGCACCCCCCCCCCCACAGGCACTTACCATTGTCTTTGCTTCTGTTTACTCCGCTGTTCACCTCCTAATTTATATCCTGTATGCCCCATCCTATTGTTATGCACCGTGCCAACCTTGTCCTAGAGCCAGCCTTGAAATGCCTGTTATTTTAGGTATTTTTTCTTGTCTCCTCAACTGTCCACTATGAATTTTGTGCCAACCTTGCTCTAGAGCTAGCCTTGCAATGCCTGTTTATTTCCTATGTATTTTTCTCTATTCCTCAGCTGTCTATGTATGAATTTTGTGCCAACCTTGCTCTAGAGTCAGCCTTGAAATGCCTGTTTATTTCCTATGTATTTCTTTCGATTCCTCAACTGTTTATGTATGAGGTTCTCACCTGTAATTCTCCCGGGTCGCACCTGAAAATAGGCACTTGGCTGTCTAGTGTGCTTACCCGGTTAACAAAAGCAAAGCAAATAAATAAATAAATTATTTAATTGCTCTCCCTGCTATTGTACCCCCGGACGCTTCTGGAAATTAGCTGTTCCTCGGCTCATGTTATCTTTCCTGGTGAAACATTTTGTAAATAAATAAAATAAATAAGAGGAGAGGCTTCAACGCAGGTTGCATCGACTCTACGAGGATTTGACGTGGCAGCAGCTGATTATGACCGGCCCAAAGTCAACTCTGGCTTCTGCTCTGACCATTACTTGGCTGTCACCCTCCAGGCCAACACCGACTCCTCAGGAGCTGGTCCATACCATCCCTCCGCCTGCGGAGCTGGTCAAGACCCTCCCAGCTCGGCTGAAACTGGCCTCTTCACCAATTTGGGTGGTACTGTCACCTAAACAGCCTACTTCCGGGGCTCCTGTCAAGAAGTCTCGGCCTGATATGGGCCTTCCGCACATGCTGTCTGTCACCCTCACTCCCGATTGTCCTAGGCTTGTGGAAGGTGACTCAGGTGGCCGGCCGATCTATCTGGACTCCTCAAAGTCCAAGGACTCTGACTTGCATTCCCATCCTTTGGACGACAAATCCGTAGGGAGTCTCTCAATGGAGGAGGGTCCCACTTCCTTCATGGGTATCCTCCGTCTCCTCTCCAAATCCACGGGAATGCCCTTGGAGCCCATCCAGAAATGGGCTGAATACCCCCTCACAGATATCCTCAAATGAAGGGATTCTCCGACAGAGGCCTTCCTAGTGGCCGAGGCCATTGTTGGCCCGGCCATGGAGCTGTGGCAGCACCTGCATCGTGCCCTGCGCCTTCAGCCCGGATGGCCCGCAAGTACGCTGTCCCCATCAGCTCCCTCTCGGGATTCATAGAGCACTCCTTGGCCGGGGGATTGGTGACCGAATCTGTATTCAGGCACTCGGGAAATTCAGGAGACGGCAATAGACTTGCGGACAAAGAGTCCAGGAAACTGGGACCATTCGGCCCGGAAAGTCTATGCTGCCGCTTCGCTTGGCATTCGTCAGGCAAGTTTGGTCATCATGGCACATTTTTTTCACACCCTATTGGGCTCTCTGGATGAGGTCCTTCCTCACCTCCCCACAGACCTCCAGACCATGGTCAAGCAAGTCTGTGACCAGGGCCGGGCGGTTGCGAAGCAGTAATTCCTGTCTGAGGGTTTCCACCGTCATGGCAGACACTTGGCACAAATTGACGGACGGCCCTTTCCAGGGTATCGACCTTTTCGGCCCAGGAGTGGATGGTCGCCTCCAGCGCATAGACAAGTCCAGTGCCACATTGGACTCTGTGACTTCTGCTCAGGCGGAATCTCAGGGTTCCAGAAAGCAGAAAAGAAAGCCTTTTTGGCCTTCTGCCCCTGCGGCCAAGCAACCCTATTTTCAATCGGGGCAGCAAACAGCAGCAGGCTCAACCTTGGTGTCCTTGGCCCAAGTCAGGGCCCCCAGCATCCCGTAAGCCCGGAGGAAAGGGTACCGGTGGTCCTCAAACCTGATCCTCCTCCTCCTCCTCCAAGCCTGCACAGTGATGGGATGGGGGTTGCCAACCCCATACCCGTCACACCAGCTCTGGGTCCTCCCATGGGGGTCTGGCTCCTCCACTTCCTTTTTGCCTGGTCCGCTGTTAACATGGACAGGTGGGTTTTGGCAGTGGTCAACCAAGGGCTGCCTCTGGAATTCGAGCAGTATCCACCAAGCCGAGCCTGTGCCCCGTGGGAGGAGATGGTGTCTGTGCACACTCAGTCGGCTCTCCGAGACTACATCACACAACTCCTCTGCAAGGAGGTAGTGGCCAGAATCACGGATTCCCCTGTCAACCTGGGGTTCATTTCCAGCCACTTCCTGGTCCCAAAACAGATGGGGGGGCTGGCGCCCCATTCTAGATCTGCACGACCTGAACCAATTTCTCAGGTCTTGGCTATTCAGGATGGTAACTCTGTCTCAGATCATACCATCTCTCGAGCAGAACATGTGGTTCTGCTCACTGGATCTCTCGGATGCATTCTTTCATGTCCCAATCCATCCGTCTCACCTAAGGTTCCTCCACTTCCGAGCAGAAGGAGCTCTCTTCGAGTTCCAAGCCATGCCGTTTGGCCTGTCATTGGTCCCCTAGGTCTTCCCCCGAATGCATTGCAATGGTGGTGGCCCACCTTTGGCATCGGGGGAGGTCAGAGTGTACCCCTGTCTCGAGGACTGGCTCATAGCGGGTTCCTCCATACAGGAGGTGGAGAAATCCAGGGATCTGGCTCTCCAGACCTGCATCAGACTTGGTCTCCTTGTCAGTGAGACCAAGTCGGAACTCATACCTTTGCAGGTGATCTGCTTCACTGGGGCAGAGCTTGACTCTTGCCAAGCCAGAGCCAGGCTCCTGATGGACAGGGTGGAGGTTCTCTCCTCATTTCCCCATTCGTTTCTGGTTGGGCACTTGCACCCTGCCTGGGACTTCCTGCACCTTCTGGGGTACATGGCAGCCTGCACCGCCGTGGTCCGATGGGTCCAGTGGCATATGCACCCCCTCCAATGGGAGCTGGCCAGCCAGTGTACTCAGTGACATGGTCACTTCAAGCTGGTCACTGTGACCCAGAAGATGTGGGATGCTGTCCAGTGATGGACCATCCTAGAACACCTGTAGGAAGGGATCCCATTTGTCCGTCCCGAGCCGACAGTCATTCTGACAACCGATGCCTCTCTCACAAGCTGGGGTGTCCACATGGGGAATCACAGAGTCCATGGGCTCTGGACCCCCCAAGGAATCCTGATGTCATATCAACCTGCTGGAGCTCCCAAGCAGTTCAGCTGGCACTGACTGCATTCGCTCCGTTCCTTTGGGGTCAAGTGGTGCAGGTCCAGATGGGCAATACCATGACCATGTACTATCTCAACAAGCAGGGCAGCACGCACTTCCGACCTCTGTGTGGGAAGTGCTCTATATCTGGACCCTCGTGAGCCAACTAGAGGCAGATCTTCTGGACATCCATGTGGCAGGAGCCTCAAATCAACTGGCGGACGCCTTCAGCCATGTGGGCGAGGCTTCCCATGAGTGGTCTCTCCACCTGGAGGTGGTACACGGTCTGTTCTCCCAGTGGGGCAAACCTCAGGTGGACCTGTTTGCCTCCAGGGAGAACTCAAAGCTGAGGCTGTTTCATGCCTGCACCCCCGCAGGGGGAAGCCTTCTCAAGGCCGTGGACCCCAGGCCTCTTCTATGCTTCCTCTCGGTTCACAAGGTGCTCCTCAAGGTCAGGAGGGACAAGGCGTAGGTGATCCTAGTAGCCCCAGACTGGCTTCGCCAGTTCTGGTATCCAGATCTCCTCAGCCTCAGCACCAGGCCACTGAGGCATCTTCCAGCACGCCCAGACCTGCTGTCAATCAGTCAGCGGAAGATGTTCCATCTGGACCTTCAGTCCCTGCACCTGACAGCCTGGTTCCTGAGTGGCTAGAGTTCCTGGCTTTGGGTCTCCGAAGATGTACTCACTGTAGTTGAGGCATCTAGGAAGGAGTCAACCAGGAGGTGCTATGCCTTCAAATGGAAGAGATTCTCCATTTGGTGTCAGGGAAAGGGCTTGGACCCTTCATCCTGTCCGGTGGCTAGCATCCTCAACCACCTTCAGCCTCTCTCCAAAGGGGGTCTTTGCTCTGCGACCCTTAAGGTGCACCTGGCAGCCATCTCTGCTTATCGGGCACAGGCTGGTCAACAGATGGTGGCTCAGGAGAAGGTGGCCTGGCATCTCTTTAAAGGCCTTGACCACATTTCCCATCCGATGCGTGAACCACCACCACTATGGAATCTACTGCTGGTATTGGCAAAGCTCATGGGCAAGCCATTCGAACCAATGCACAGGTGTGAGATGTCACATCTGTTATGGAAGACTGCCTTCCTGGTGGCTATCACGTCAGTCAGAAGGACTGGGGAGCTACAGGTGCTCTCTGTCGAGTCTCCTTACCTGGCCTTCCACAGGGACAGAGTTGGCCTGCGCCCCTCACCCGGAATTCCTTCCGAAAGTTGTGTTGGAGTTTCACCTCAACCAGGTGTTGACTTTGCTGGTGTACTACCCCAGTTATACCATGATCCTAGAAGAACAGGTTACTCACCTGTAACAGTAGTTCTAGGAGTGGTATATGCTGTTCATCCATACAAACCCACCCGACCTCTCCAGCTTCGGCGCACAACCCTCTGCTTCGAGCGGGCAAGATCTGGCGTTGGGGTGGAACCAAGGCATATACCACCCGGATGGGTGGGAGGAGCCAGCTTAAAGACCTTCCAGCAAGATTCTTAAAGGGGAAATGACATGCCAAACAGTGTGGATGAACAACATATACCACTCTTAGAACTACTGTTATGCGTGAGTAACCTGTTCTTATTGCCAGTGCCCTTCTTATGACAGCCATGCCTCAGTGCTTTAGTGCTGAGGTTCTTTGTCTTTTCGATTGCTTTCCTGTTTGGGCTCATCGTGACCCTAACCAGTGAGACCATCGTAGGGCTGGTCCCTCCTTTAGCAACTTCTAAATCTCCAGTTTTTCTTTTTGTTGTAGCTACAGTGCAGTGGTTTGTTTGTTTTTATTTTGTTTTATGATGTCTCTGTTGTTAGTGGGGAGGTCAGCTTGATTCGGAATTCTTATATTCGTGCTACAATAGAATTTCTATAGGGGGAAACTTGCAAGCAATAATACCCTCCAGGGTGGGCAGTATTGGGCTATACCGGATGGCTCAGGGCGATAATGAGGCTTAATGCTGCAGGTAGAGGGTCTTATAGCCCCTGGAAGGTCTGGTATAACCCATACCGCCCACCACGGAGGGTATTATTGCACTTAAAAAATGGGTTTGGGGTGATTAAAATAAAATTTATAACAAATTTTAAAAGATATAAAAACAAACCAAAAAAGTAGGAAAACTCAATAACAAATCTTGTTTGTGTAAAGCAGTCCCTGCACTGCATAGTGCTAGTACTAGCAGTAGAGGGTGCTGCGGCTGTTATGTTGAATGCAGCGGTCTCCCTTGCCCTCTCCCCATTCCCTGTGTTTTAAATGTGAGGTTAATGTTTGTAGCCTGTTTTCCAACATGAGTATAAAGATCCTTTTATCCTTTTTAAAAATGTATTTATTTATTTATTTATTTTGGGGTTAAACTTAAGTCAGAAGAAAGATGCAGCAGTTATCATGTGTGACCAATTGACATGCACCCAGAAGTATGCAGGAACAGGAAGAGGTATTGGAACACAACGTTGCTTCTTTTTTTTTTTTTCATTTTAAAATAACATTGAGTGCCTTTTATCATTTTAAGATAACATTGAGCCTTGCATTTTCTTTTTATATCCCCTTCTTGTGTATTTGGCATTTGGTAACTTGTGGCCGGTGTTGTGTATGTGAGCTGTACTTGATGGCAAGCGGGACATCAGAAGTGGCACAGCGGTCATTGCCTTATGAATTTATTGCAGTTCTCTTTAGCAATGCATAGCGTTAGGATCGGATCTTTTTTTATTTGTTAACTAAATGTAATTACAAGTGACTGAGATGGTGGGGGTAGGGTGCCCTCCTAACATCTCTATGTAGCTTGCTTGATAAGTGAGAAAAGTGGCAGTTGATCAATTTTAAAATTTCTGTGGGTGCAGTAATGTTAGAATGAACTCAGGCAGCCAGAGTCTGGGACTCATGATTTCCCAGTCTCTGTTGCTTGATACCAGACCGGCTGATTGGTGGTCTTAGCTAATCACAATCAAGAATTCTCCCTACCTATTTTTTAATGATCATTAGTCCCCCAGGTCCCTTTTTGCTTCATGTCTACAGGCTGACTAGCCCATATACATTCATGATTTCTGGATCAGCTACCACCCACCGCAGAATTTTTGTGTTTTGACAATTATCCTTTATGATTCTATATTTTGTATTTGTAGCTGTTTCTTTGTACGCTGTTTTTGTTTATACAATGGTAGTAGACATCATGGTGGTGTTAATTAATATATGGTCTCTTCATTTATACTATTCTTAAACAGACCAGTTAATCTGGGACTCCACCCCTGATGAAGCCTCGGTGCATGGCGAAGCACCGGGTAATTGGAGCTATGCTATTAATGTTCTAATAAATCTGTATTTTTGCAGCCATACCTTTCCTTCATATTCTTCCTTTTCCTATGTGCTGCCGTTTTGTGATGTTTGTTTAAGTGGAGTGGCTTTGACTGGCAGCTGGAACAAGGACCTGTGCCTGGAAGCTCGTTTCTGTTTGTGCGGTGTCTGGTTCTTCCTTTCTCTGGGCTGAGATACAGACGAGGCACACTGATGAGTCCAGAGAAGGCAGACAAACACATACTTGTGTCTTATGTTTTCAGCCTTTGCAGACTGTGTGTGAGGCTGTTTGGCATCCTATAATCCTGCTTAAAAGCAGAACCAGTCTAAATTCCTTCATGGTGATTTGCATATACGTCCTGTAATGCTTTGTATGATTGGAGTGTGTGAAATGTTGTGTTTCTTATATGCCACAGCCCTAATGAAAATATCATTGATATTTTTCTGAGTATAGACCTGGGGCGATTTTCAAAAGCCCTGCATATACGCAAGCTGATTGTACGCGACATATGGCGCCGGGGGTTGCTACACATTCTCTCAGTGCTGATCGGGACTGTCATCCCTGTGCACCAAATGCTGCAAGACAGACCTCCCTCCTTGTCTAACTTGCACCATTTGGGGGACCCTTTTTGCTGGCGTAAAGTGTTGAAACTGTCGCAACTGCATCCAGTGTATTAAAATTGGGCACAGTTGTGTCAAAGAAGTTTGCCCCTATTGTGCCAGACATCAGGTTGATGCAGGGCTTTATGCAAGCCTTGCGTCAGCCTTTGAAAATCGTGCCTCTAGAGTGAGAATATTGGACCTAGAGATGGAGTATCACAGTATTGTCACTGTAGGGCCATAGTGGCAAAAAATATCACTGTTATATGCCATTTTTTAATTCGTACAGGTATTGCATATATATATATATATATATATATAAAATGTATTTATATTCTTTCAATATTTAGGGTTCAGTTTAATGCAACATTTAGGGTTCAGGCTAAAATGACAAAAGTAGGGAAATGTGGCTTTAGGGTTTCCAACCCTAACCGCCCTACCCCCCTGAAGCAAATCAAGGGTGCAGTTTTCCTTGGGGTTGTCAGTCCTAAAGCTTACCCATTCCATACACTTTGGAAACATACACATCTATTGGGGTGAGCTTTAGGATTGATAACCCACGGAAGACTGCACCCCGATTTGTTTCAGGGTTGGGGGTGGGGTGTTAGGGTTGGAAACCCTAAAGCCAAATTTCCCTACTTTTGTCACTTTAGCCTGAACCTTAAATTTTGCATTGGCACAGTTTTTTTCAAAGAATGCCCTTATTTTTGAGATAGTATAACTGTATCCCCATTTGTATGTGGGAGAGCAGGGTCCTGTGGGCCCTGCAAATCCATCCCTTCTTTGATGCGTATCCTTTTTTTTTTTTTTTTTTTTTAACCGAAGAGACACACTCAGCTGAAGCTTGTTTACAGGTGCATGCTGGGAGCACAAGGAAGTTATGTGAATTGGTCAGGGTCACACAGTATGCAGGTGGGGGTGGTGGGATTCGAACCCAGGTCTCCAGGTTTGCAGCTCAGAGCCTTAAACTACTGCACTATACTGCCTCCAAACAAATTCTCTCTGGCACCAGGACCCAAATCCAGGACCTTGTACTCCAAAGGAAGTGACTCATGCCACTACAGCAAACAGCCAGCTCAGCATCCTCATTTGTAGGTGGGAGCACAGGGCCCTATATGTTTCTGTGGAAGTACAGGACCTCCTAGGCCCTGTGCTTGCATAGGTATTAAAACAAGAATAACATTTTCAGCATAGCCTTATTACCCCACCTTATGAACTCAGTACTGAAAGTTTTAAAATCCCCACCAAAACGTGATTTGGCGTCACCGCAGTGCCATTGCATATTCTTACTCTAGGTCTCTATAGTGGCAAAAATATCACTGATACATGCCTCAATTTATCCTCACAGGTGTGGCAAAAGTGCGCGTGTGTGTGTGTGTGTGTGCGCGTGCACTGATATATAGCAAAATAAAAATCGTTACCTTGATCCAACATAGCAAGATAATATTATGTTGCAAAGTAGGGTATGTCACAATGCATACTACACCAATCAGAGTACTGTTTTCACAATTTTGATGACATCGCAATAGCTAAGTATAGCACCAAAGCCATTAGTTTAAATCAAACAGAATCTTCATACAAACAGCACATTTAAAAGTTATAACTAATAAACTGATGTATAAATTGAATATATAATTTGTCTGGCTCAAAATACATAGTATATCATCACTTGTGTGGGAGAAGAACTTTCATAACTGTTATGTTATGGTCCTGCCCCCTCACGTGTGTTGGTAGGGTGGGGAAGCGTACATTGCAGCCACCCATGCTATAATATGTCAACAGTTGTTTATTAATCAATAATAGACCCAGATTCTGAAGGTTCTACTGTATAATGTTTAGTAACTGGTTTGTTTTGCCTTGTCCATATTTCTTCGCATACAAAACTTTTCTTTTACCTGTTTTGTAATTTGCATCATTGTATTAAATGCGTCTTAATATGGTACTGCAGACCATAGTATAAAATCTTTATTTTTTTTGCACTTCATTTTTATTGACATTTTTTTTCCTTTTCTTTTAAGATACAGAAAAAAGGTTACAATTTGTTTACACCATTGCAATATCAACACAAATGCATTTATACAATTCTTACAAAAATATTTTCTGTAGGATACTGCTAAAGACGTACATACTCTATATTTTATCCACTTCAAAAATCAATTTTTAACTATCTAATTGCCAATACCTTTTGTATGTTATAATATAACATTCCATTTTATGAATTTATTAAATCTGGAGCTAACTGTCCTAAACTTTTAACTAAAAAAACAGTCCTATGACCCATTAAAAACAAAATACAATTGATAAAAAATAAAACAATTGTCAGTTTATTATATTACTTAGACTTTACTTATGTAAGAGAGTAATGTGTTCCATAATTGTAGTTCTACAGTTTTACTTATACTGTAGTTTTATTCACATTAGGTTCTATGAATCATCTAAATGAATTTAATCAGGATTTCAATATCAACAATAGCTTACTGGGGATTACTAAGTTTAACGGGGGTGGGGTGGGGGGAGAGAAAGGGGCATTGTAGTAATTCACAGGTCCCATCTGGTCCGTCGGTTCTGATAGACCGAATTTTTGTTATGCAGACTATGAGTCAATTTTTCATTAGTTTGTATGAGATTAATCATTTTAGACCAATCATCCACTACTGGGGGGGTCAGGGTGCAACCATTTTTTTGTTATAGTCTTATAGGCAGCCACCAGAAATATGGACCATAGATAGAGCGCACCCTTCCCCTTAAGATCCCAAGTGGGGATGCCCAATAGGAGGGTCTGTGGTTTGAAATGGTTCTGAATATTAAGAATACTAGCCATTTGCTGGGACAAAGGCCCCCAGAAAGACTGTATTTTTGGGCATGTAAGAAAGATATGAGCATGAGTGGCTTCTTTATTGTTGCACAGTCTCCAACACTGAGATGAGACACCTGGTTTTATTTGGTAAGGAACTGGGGCACTAGAAAATAGCAGGTACGAATTTCCCATAGATATTCTTGCCATCCTGGGGACACAGTTGTTGTCCAAGTCAGACGCCATACCTTAGGCCTGTTTGTTTGTAGTATCGGACTACTAAGGTCTTTTTCCCATCATGCTGTCAAAGGGTCAGATACATGGGCCTGTTGCCCTTGCAAAAACTTTTATAACTTAGAAATTGCGAGGTCACTCTCCACAGTGGTCCAAATTTGAATGAAGGGGGAGGAGTCCTCCCAACTTGGGTATTTAATAGACTGAATCCTGAGTTGGGAATTGATAAAGTCCCTAATCTGCAAATAGTATATTAGGTCCTTAGGGGTCCAGGAGAAACTGATCTGGGCCTCATCAAAAGAGATGACCACATTCTGTCTGATTAATTGCCATGGTGCCGTTAGGCCTTTTAGCATTTGATTTCTATACCAGGCAGATATTTTCGTTGGGGGGAAATCTGGGTCTGCTAAAAACCATGTATATTTCCATTTAGTACTCATATTACATCTCTGGGAATAACCTCTCCTCCACCCCTCTGGGATTGAAGTGGCACAATCTGGCATTAGAGATAATTGTTCTCTCATACAGTAGCTAGAAAATAGAGCTGCAGCTGGAGAGACAGAGTGTGATCTAGAAAGGTCTATCTGCTTCCAGTGTGCCGAGTAGGCAGAGTTCCCCCAAAGAAGTGAGAGTCTCATCTGTGAAGCATTCCAATAAAAATGTAGATTTGGAAAAGCTATTCCCCCTCCCTCCTTGGGTTGCATTAATAATTGATATTTAAGCCTTGGTTTCCTACCTGCCCACAAGTAATGCAGCAGAATGCCTTGCCACTGCGAAAGGGTCTTAACCGGAACTAAGCAAGGGACACACTGGAAGAGATACAGTAGTCTCAGCAAAGCATTCGTTTTAATGGATTGAGCTCTGGAATAAAAAGATAAAGGAAGGATAGACCATCTTCTTAAATGTATGCCAAGTGCCTTCATTAAAGGGGAGTAATTAGCTTCATATAGGCTTTTCAAATCTTTTGGAATCTTAATACCTAACTATTTTATCTCAGTTACATAGATACATAGATACATAGACAGTGTCGGCAGATAAGGGCCTATGGCCCACCTAGTCTGCCCATTTGAGCTTGTAAGTTCAGTTTGTTTTCCTAGAAGTCTATTTCCCCTTACCCCTGACCTCTAGAATTCCTTTATGTCTATCCCATGCATTCTTAAATCCGTGATTGTTTCAGTCCCCACCACTTCCTCTGGCAGGGTGTTCCACTTGTCCACCACCCGCTCTGTGAAGAAATTTTTCTCGTGTTTCCTCTGAATCGCCCTCCTCCAACTTCATCCCATGCCCTCTAGTCCTGAAACATCTTTTTTCGCTTAAAAATAGTGTTTTCCTGCACCTGTTCCTCCCTGTAAGATACTTGTATGTCTCATCATATCCCCTCTCCCTCCTCTCCTCCAGGGAGTACATGTTCAGTTCCTTCAACCTGTCTTCATAGGACTTGTGATGCAACCCATGCACCATCTTTGTTGCCCTCCTCTGAACCTTCTCTACCCTGTCTATGTCCTTACGTAGGTATGGTCTCCAGAACTGTACACTGTACTCCAGGTGGGGCCTCACTAGTGTCTTGTATAGCGGAATTATGACCTCCTTTTCCTGCTGGTGATGCCCCTGCCTATACATCCCAGCATCCTATTTGCTTTACCTGATGCCTTGTCACACTGTTTCTCATCTTGAGGTCATCAGAGATGACAACCCCAAGATCCCTTTCCTGCTTGGTGCATGCTATATCCTCACCCCCAACTGATATATTGTGCCAGGGTTTTGTGCCCCATATGCATTATCTTGCACTTCTTTGCATTGAATTTCAACTGCCAAACCCTTGACCATTCTTCAAGTTTCTGCAGGTCCCTTCTCATTCTGTCTACACCTCTGGTGTGTCTACTCTGTTACAGAGCTTGTGTCATCAGCTAACAGTGAAATTCTGCCTTCTATATCCTGTGCAATGTCACTGATGAAGATGTTGAATAGGACCGGTCCCAGCACTGATCCCTGTGGTACCCCACTGGTTACTCTTCCTCTGTGGAGTGACAGCCATTTACCACCACCCTCTGTGTCCTGCCACCCAGCCAGTTACCTACCCACCACACTACTGTCCTGCCCACACCCATATTCCCCAGTTTGTGTAATAGTCTTCTATGTGGCACAGTGTCAAAGGCCTTGCTGAAGTCCAGATAGGCCATGTCCACTGCCCTCCCCTGATCCACCTCCCTAGTCACCCAGTCAAAAAATTCAATGAGGTTGGTCTGACATGACCTCCCCCTGGTGAAACCATGCTGCCTTGGGTCCTGTAGTCCATTGACAACCAGATGTTCCACCAATCTCTCCTTCAGTAGTGCTTCCATGATCTTTCCCACTACCGAGGTGAGGCTGACTGGTCTGTAGTTCCCTGCTTCCTCTTTGTTCCCACTTTGTATAAGGGGACTACATCTGCTGTCCTCCAGTCTTTGGGTACCTCCTGTTTCCAGTGATTGGCTGAACAGGATAGCCAGAGGTTCAGCCACCCTCTTAGTTCTTTAAGGACCCTGGGGTGCACCCCATCTGGCCCCATTGCTTTATCAGCTCTTATTACTTCCAGTTCCTTCAGGACCCTTTCTCGTGTAAAGGGACTTGTGTCCATTTCTGCACCATTCTCACCCCTTGTACTCCCTTCAGACCCATTACTCCTCTTCCTTAGTAAAGACTGAGCAGAAATACCTGTTCAATATGTCAGCTTTACTGTTGTCATCCTCCACGCGGTTCCCATCCTCCCTTCAGTCTCACTATCCTCCCTTGTCCTTCTTTTTCACTTATGTACCTGTAAAGGTTTTGTCCCTTTAACCACTGATTTTGCAATGTGTTCTTCTGTCTGAGCTTTGGCTTCCCTTACTGACTTCCCTGCCTCCCTTTGTTTCTCCTGGCACTTCTCCCTATCCCTTCTGCCTGTGTCTTTTGTATTGCCTGAATGCAATCTTTTGGCTTTCACTTTCTTTTGCTACCTCTTTGGAAAACCATAATGGTCTCCTCTTTTTTTTCCTCTTGCTAACCCGCTTAATGCATAATTCTGTTGTTCTTATAATCCCCATTTTAAATACTGCCCACTGTTCCTCAATCCCTGATTCCTGTCCCATTCCCTTAATGCCTCTTTCAAGTATCTCCCATTTTCCCAAAGTCTGCCCCTAAAATCCAGGATACGTGTTTTTGTGTGGTTTGGTTCTGTCTTTCTGTGATTTCAAACCACAATGACTGGTGGTCACTGTTACCCAGGTGCTCCCCACTGTTAGCCCCATCACACTGTCCCTGTTTGCAGAGCACAAGGTCCAGTATTGCCTTCTGCCGAGTTGGTTCCATGACCAGTTGCTTGAGGAAGGCACCCTGAAGGGAGTCCAGGATAAATCTGCTCCTAGTTGATGCTGCTGCTGGATGCTCCAGTCCACGTCTGGTATATTGAAGTCTCCAACCAGTACTACTCATTCCTTGTCTGCCATCCTTTGGATGGCTAGCATCAGCTCCCTATCTGTTTCTTCCTCCTGGGCTGGTGGTCTATAGACCACACCTGTGCGGATGGCTGGCCCCATTTTCCTTTCCAGTTAGCCCCCATTTAAATTTATATAAACTTTCAGTTTGCGCAGATGGAGTACAGTTAAAGGCTAATACCTCTGTTTTCGAGGTATTTAAGGAGAATCCAGACAGATGGAGAAAAAAAATTAAGTTTTTGAAATAATATGGGGAGAGAGTTATCTGGGTTGGAAAGGTAAATTAAAACATCATCTGTGCACAGGGCTATTTTATGCTCTGTTCCACCAAAGTGCAATCCTTGGAGATTTTTATCCTGACGAATGAATTGGGTGAGTGGTTCAATATAGAAAGCAAATAGTAACGGCGAGATTGGACATCCCTGCCTGATTCCTCTATATAGGGAACATTTTTGGGATATGTGGCTATTGGATCGAATGTATGCCTGGGGGTTTTGGTAAAATTTAAATATTAGGTTTACAAATTGAATAGGAATTTGAAAATGGATCAGAGCTTGTTTAAGAAAGGCCCAGGAGACCATATCAAAAGATTTTTCAGCGTCAAGACTAAGCATGAGACTGGGGATTTTTTGTTTAATAGTATTTTCTGTTAAGTATATACTATGTCTAATGTTGTCCTGTGCTTGATGTCCTTGGATAAAACCACATTGATCTTGATGAATTAGTGTTGGGGCTAGGGGTTTAAGTCTATGGGCTAGTATTGCCGCCATAATTTTATAGTCAGTATTAAGGATAGATATTGGGCGATAGGAACCAGGCAGGGAGGGGTCCTTCCCAGGTTTGGGAATTACAGAAATTATCACATATTGCCAAGAAGGGGGAATAGAAGATCTTACTTCGAGAGGGCTCTTGCAGTAGGTAATTACATATAGGACTGACACCGGCCGGCGGCAGGACCCCACTGAAAAATTTCTAGCTAGCAGTCCCTGGCGGGGACCGCCCCCACGTCAGGTGACCAGCCGCCATACAACGCCGGTATAAAGGGGCAGTCCCAGACGTCCGCCTTCCAGTTCTTTCCGGCCGTCAGCTCGTGCAGCGCCTCGCGGTGAAGTTCATCTCGCTCAGTCCTGTTACTTCGTCGGTTTTTCTGAAAAGTTTCAGAATTTTGTATTTTACTATCGTTAGGTGAACGTCGGTATATGTCGTCCCCTTCAAAAAATAAGTGCGACTCGTGCGGCGTCCAACTGCCTCACAAAGACGGTCACTTCCTCTGCCTTTTCTGTTTAGGCCCCGACCACACGGTCGACAAGTGTTCGCACTGCCTTCATTTCAACGCGGCCACCTGCAGACGACGCCAGCAGTCTCTCGAAGCCCATCTCCTCAAGAAGAAGGTGTCCGTGATGGAGAAGGAGTTGAAGAAACTTCAGCAGGCGTCAACCTCCCCTGAAGGGCACAAGAAGCGGGACAAGGAAAGGCACCAGGAGAAGGCCTCCTCCTCCGCGACTCCGGCCGGAGTTGCGGCCAAGGTAACATCCCCTCCGGGGGATCGCCCGATGGCAGCCTCCAAGGCTTTGGAGGAGGCGTCGGCCCGCCCGTCGGGTTCGCGTTCGAGCCCGCCGGGTGCCTCCGGACAAAAGGAGGTTTCAGCCCCCAGTACCGCCACAGGCCTGCGGCCTACTGGTGCGGGCGCCTCCCATAAGCCGGACATCGGCTCCTCCGACGTCCGCCGGGAGAAGGCTGCTAAAATGCCCGACCCTTCGGGGCGGCACACGGCAGTGTCTCCATCAGACCGGGCCTCTTCTCATCCTCGGCACGTCTCCGACGAGGGACCCCCGAAGTCAGACGCCGGCTCCTCTGGCGTCCGCTGGGACTCGGCCCCTAAGTCACATGTCGGCTCCTCCAGTGTGCGCCGGGCCTCGGAGCCTACGGCAGACCCTGCCACGTCTGTCGTACCAGGTTCCCCGCAGCCTTTGCTGCCATCAGGGGAGCTGAGTCCCCCCGCCTGTCCCGGGATTTTCTCCTCCGTCCCTGGACGAGGCTCGATCCTGGGCTACCTTCCGATCCTCTTCCTACCGAGCCGGATCTGACGTCGGCTCCCCTGACGCCGGCTCCAACGCTGGCCCCGGCGCCGGCTCCTCCGACGCCGGCTCCGACTCCAGCCCTGCCGACGCCGGTTCCGACACCAGCCCCTCCGGCGCCGGCGAGGATATTCCCCTTCCATCGGGCCCTCCACCCCACGGGCCCATCACGGGTGATCCGCCCGTGGAGTTCCCGACTGGGCCGTCTGCTCCGGCAGCTCCTCTGGTGCCTGGGTATCCGCCGTCTTATCCGACGCCGGTTTTCCCAGGTCCACGGTATCCTGCGCCGCGACACCCGGTGGCGACTCCACCAACGCTGCAGTACCCGACGCCGCAGTACCCCGCTCCGGTATTCCCACAGCCGGGTTACGGATACTCTCCTTACAGTTTCCATCTGTACAACTATCCCCCACCTCCTCCTCCTCCATCGCCCCCCGGGCTGCTGGTGGATCTCCAGGAGACTCTGGCCTCCTGGTGGGCTGAGGCCAAGGCTCAGCTTACCAAGGAAGTTGAGAGCCATCTTATGGCAACGGTGCCACCTCCGGCTCCCATACGCCCCAGACGGCACACTCCCTCTCCACCTCTGGATTCCCGGGCTCTGCCCTCGGGATCCAGAGAGGGGCAGGACACGCGTTCAGGGATCCCCCTAAGGAACCCATTCCTCCCCCTAGACGAGTCAGGGAGTCTTACTCTGCTTCGAATTCTTCTTCTTCTTCTCTCTTGGACTCCTCAGAGGCCTCCGATGGGTGTTCCGAGAAAGATGACGAGCTGCGCTCTCCGTCCAAGCCCCGGCCGAGGACTCCTCCGAAGTCTCCTCCGGAGGATCCTTCCTTCACGGAGTTGCTCAGGAAGATCCAGGAAGTCCATCAGTGGCATTCCTTAGAGCCGGATCCTCAACGGGTTAAACTCGCCGAACATCTGGACTTGCCCCTTACAGCTCCTACTCTAGTGCCACCCTGGATCGAGCCTCACGCCCACCTTGTTTCCACTATTTGGAAGCAACCGTCGGCTTTAGCCCCACTTCCTAGGAAGTCCAACAGGCTATACCAGGCTCCGGAGGGTGTAGAATTTTTAGACTCTCACCTCCGTGCAGACTTGGTTGTGATTAGCGCCGCTCACGGCCGGTCAGCACACTCGAAACATTTGAGCTTGTCTCCCCCGGATAAGGAATCTCGCCTTCTGGATCAGTATGGAAGGAAGATCTATGCTTCTTCCACACTGGGGGTTAGGACCCTGAATTATGTAGCACATATGGGGGGATTACCAGAAGGCTGTCCTTACCCAGGCGGAATCTAAGATCGACTCCTTACCTGACTCCCAAGTCAAGCAGGAGTTAGCCGACCTGGTCCGTTCTGCTCGTTCGGCCAGTCGTCATATTCTGAGGACGACCTACGATGCAGTGGACACCGCAGGACAGAGCTCTGCGTTCGCCGTAAGTCTTCGGTGTCATGCATGGCTCCTTGTGTCAGGTCTGGTCCCGGAGGTGCAGTCAGCAATCCAAGAAGCACCTTTCAGGGGTTCTGTGCTTTTCGGCGGTGATGTCAAGGACATCATCACTGACTTGCAGGAGAAGGGGACGGCCCTTAAATCGGTTGATTCACTGTACCATCCCCATCCCCCACAGCACCGTCCCTTTTGCAGACGCAGCCGGCCTCAAGCGAAACCTCAGGGAAGGCGGGCCACTAAACGTTGGGCCCCCACAGCTGCCAGGCCCTCGCCGCCCAAAAAAGCAACGGGTGCCCCAGCTGCGGTGCTGCCTCACACCACCTGACTCCTTCCCTCTCCCACCACCTCCGGACGTCCCAGAGGAACTGGTAGGAGGGAGATTCTCCCTCCACCTTCCGGGTTGGGAGAGGATAACATCAGATTCATGGGTGCTTCAGATCATAGCAGAGGGGCACTCCATAGAGTTTCTGCAGAAACCTCCACGTCACCCCCCTCTGAACTCCTCTTACTCAAGGGACCATCTTCCTTTGGTCAGGGAAGAAATCTCTGCTCTCCTTGCGAAGCAGGCTATAGAGCCCGTCCCCCCTCACCTCCACGGGACAGGTTACTATTCCCATTTCTTCTTTGTACCAAAGAAGATGGGAGATCTCAGACCCATTCTCGATCTCAGCTCCCTGAACCTATATGTGGAATACAAGAGGTTCAGGATGCTCTCCCTTCAAACCCTCTTGCCCCTGCTTCGGCCGGGCCAATGGCTTTGTGCACTGGATATGCAGGATGCGTACCTGCACATCCCCATTCTCCCTTCGCACCGAAAGTACCTCAGGTTTGCGTTCCAGGGGGACCACTACCAATTCCGGGCGCTCCCTTTTGGTCTTTCCTCGGCTCCCTGAGTCTTTACCAAATGCCTGGTGGTAGTGGCCCACCTGCGTACTTTGGGAGTTCAGGTTTTTCCCTACCTAGACGACTGGCTCCTGGTGGCCCCGTCCAGGGAGGAACTCCTGCATTTTCTCTCCCTCACCCAGCAGGTTTTCATTGGCCTGGGTATCACCATCAACCATTCCAAGTCTCACCTGGATCCTTCTCAGAGACTCCAGTTCATCGGGGCAATCCTCGATACGACAATCTGCAGGGCCTTCCTGCCTCCAGACAGGGGGGCCTCCCTCCAGTTCCAGATTTCCCTTCTATCAGAATACAGGAGGGTTCCGGTGAGGTCGGTGCTCCATCTACTGGGGCTTATGGCGGCGGCCATCCCGACGGTTCCGCGCGCACGCCTCCACATGAGAATCTCTCAGTGGACTCTCCGATCTGAGTGGGATCAACGGGTAGACGACCTAGATCATCTGGTTCTGATCTCCTCGCCGATGGTAAGAGACTTGCAATGGTGGATGGTCCGAGAGAACCTGTTCTGGGGGGTCCCCTTTTTTCGTCCTCCCCCCAATCAGACTCTGACCACGGACACTTCAGGCGAAGGTTGGGGAGCCCATCTGGGCCCTCACCAAACCCAGGGCCTATGGTCAAAGTTGGAGTTAGTTCTCCACATCAACGTGCTCGAGCTTCAAGCAGTGCTGTATGCTCTCCAGTCCCTTCACCAATACATCCTTCCTGGTCACCTAGCTGTCCAAACGGACAACATGTGCGTGGTGTGTGGTACATCAACAAGCAGGGAGGGACTCGGTCCTACCCGCTGTGCAGGGAAGCGATGAGGGTTTGGGAATGGGCAACGCTCAACAACCTTCACCTCACGGCGATCCATGTTCTGGGAGTCGACAATGTCCTGGCAGACAGACTAAGTCGCTCGTCGGCTCTACCACACGAGTGGGAATTGGACGAAAAAGTTCTAAAAAGCATCTTCCAGATTTGGGGGACTCCTCAGATAGATTTGTTCGCCTCCTCCCAAAACGCAAAGCTTCCAACCTTTTGCTCGCTTGCTCCAGAGCGAGGCGCTTTCTGGAGCGACGCTCTGTCTCTAAGCTGGAAGGACAGATTCGTCTGTGCTTTTCCCCCAATTTCTCTGGTCCCTCGTGTACTGCAGAAGCTTGCTTTGGAAGGAGCGAGAATGATTCTGATCACTCCTTTCTGGCCCAGGCAAATTTGGTTCTCTCTTCTAGAACAATACTCAGAGGTTCCTCCTCTTCATCTTCCTCTTCCTTTATCTCCAGGATTGCTGACCCAGGATCAGGGGACCCTGGTCCATCCGGGACTCAAGTCCCTTCAACTTCATGCATGGCTCCTGCAGACCTAGCTCAATCTCGCTTTGGCGTTTCTCCTAAGGTGGCCGAGATTCTGGTGGAGGCTAGAAAACCCTCCACTAGGTCCACCTACGCCATGAAATGGAAAAGATTTTCCATCTGGGCTGCGTCCAGGAACGTGGAGCCCTTTTCCTGTCCTGTGACCATTCTACTTGATTACATGTGTCATCTTTTCGACCTGGGTCTCAGTCACTCCTCTTTGAAAGTCCATATGGCGGCTATTTCAGCCTACCATGTCCCTTTCTCTGGCAAGGCATTTGCCCAGCTGGAGGTATCCAAAACTTTTCTCAGAGGGGTCCTTCCATCTCAGGCCCCCTGTCCGGACTCCAGCTCCCCCTTGGGACTTAAACTTTGTCCTCGAGAAACTTACCCTTCCTCCCTTTGAGCCTGCGGCTTCCGCAGACTTGAAGTTTTTATCGTGGAAGATGCTCTTCTTGGTGGCCATTACTTCTGCTCGCAGAATTTCCGACCTCCAGGCCCTGATGTGCAAAATCCCCTATCTGATTTTTCACAAAGAACGAGTAGCTCTTCGCACGAATCCTAAGTTTCTCCCGAAGGTGGTAGCGGAATCTACCTTAAATCAGTCTGTTGAATTACCTGCCTTTTTCACGCAGTACTCCAACCAAGGAGAATACTTGCTCCATACCATGGATGTTCACAGGATTCTGAGATACTACACCGATAGGACGAAGGATCTCAGAAAGACATCAGTTGTTCGCCCTTTGCTCACAAAGAGAAGGCAATGCTGTTTCTAAGCAATGCCTATCAAAATGGTTGGCCCATTGCATCACTTTCTGTTATGACAAGTACAACAAGACCCTACCGGGTCAGGTCAGAGGTCACTCCACTCATGGAGTAGCAGCCTCTTCGGCTTGTTTCAAGAACGTGTCTGCGGCAGACATCTGTGCTGCCACTACTTGGACTTCCGTCCATACCTTTACTAAACATTACAGTTTGGACATTGCCTCTCGCCATAGAGCAGGCTTCGGGTTAGCAGTCTTGCAAGGCCTCCTTTCTTGAGGCTTGCAAGGTTTTTCCTTGCTACTTCTTGGAGTAGTACCTCCTCCCGGTGCCTTTCTTTTGTTCCAGACTGCTTGGGATTCTGTCCTATATGTAATTACCTACTGCAAGAGCCCTCTCCAAGAAGATAGTACATTATGCAAGAACTTACCGTAACAGTAAATCTTCGAGAGAGGCTCTTGCAATAGGTAATACCTTCCCCGCTCCATCCCCTAGGCTTTTCAGCTCTTTTCCATCGAGGGAATATCTGCTTCTCTCTCATCTGGGCCTTCCGGCCTGTGGCGGAAAGAACTGGAAGGCGGGCGCCTGGGACCGCCTTTATACCGACGTCGCATGTCACCGGTCACCTGATCGTGGAAGGCCCAGGACTTGCTAGCTAGAAATTTTTTTTGTAGTCCTGTTACCGCCGCCAGTCCTATATGTAATTACCTACTGCAAGAGCCTCTCTTGAAGATCTGCTGTTACGGTAAGTTCTTACGTAACTGTACTTTTCAGAGGTGACCACTGCATTATAAAGCCTATGTAGTATGGGGATAAGGTCGTTTAAATAATTTATAAAATTCTCCTGGAAAGCCATCATTTCCAGGACATCTATGTTTTTTCAAATCACTAATTTCTGTAGCTATCTCTTGGTGGGTTACTGGAGATATCAATTTCTGTGCCCCCGATTTTGAGAGTGCTGAGAGCTTTAATGAGTTGAAAAATTTGTTTAAATCAGGAAGGGATGGACACTGAGATGCAGAATAAAGTCGTATGTAATATTCCACAAAAATCTTAGAAATTTGGGTTATTGAACGTTGAATTGGGTTCATCGGTGACGATCTAAGGCTTGAAATTTGGGCCCTTGCTCACCGAACTCTTAAGTGCCCAGTTAACAGCCTCTGTACCCTTGGACCTCCTTCATAGTATTTTTGTTGTAAGAATAACAGCTTTTGTTCAACATAGTAATCTAAAAGGACGTTAATTTCTAATTTTAATGCTTTTAACTTTTTATTAATTTCAGGGGAGGGTTTCTTTTGTTGTTGGTTCTCTAGATTTTGTATTTGTTTTAATAATTCTGCTTTCTGCCTCTCTCTCGCTTTCTTTTTAGTTGCTGCTGTCTATAAGTTTACCCCTACATATAGCCTTTAAGGTGTCCCGTAGTATCGATATAGGGATATCTGGAGTATCATTTTCTAATAAGGATTGTTTTATTAAGTCCTGCACCTCCTGAATTGTTTCCTTATCTCTAAACAGAGATGGATTCAATCTCCAAACCATGTTTCTCCGAAAACTACTGATTTTAATTTTTAAATATAGCGGAGCGTGGTCAGATAACTCAAAGTCCCCTATCCAGGTCTTCTGAGAAATCTGTATATTTTCTTGGGTCATCAGAAAATAGTCTAGGGTCGAATAACTTTGATGAGCCTGGGAGTATAAGGTGTAGTGCTTATTTGTACCATTTAGATACTTCCAGGTATCCATCACACCCAGGTCTTTTATCATGTTCCCGAGTTCTCTTGTCCAATTTGTGGTTACCTAGTCCGTGTTCAAATGCAAAACTAAGGTTAAGGTTAAAATCCCCCCCCCCCCCGAGTTAAAGGGCCTTCCACCCATTGTAATAATTAAAAAAAAAAGATCTATAATTAGCAAATTCTACATAGAAACATAGACTTTGACGGCAGAAAAGGACCACTTGGCCCACCCAGTCTGCCCATTTCCCTACCTACTGGATAAGCTGCAGATTCTAGTTAACCAACAGCCTGCTTCCTGCAGCCCCGCACTATAATTGCTTTGTGTCTGTCCCAAGCATGTTTGAATTCCCCCACTGTTTTAGACCCAACGACCTCCTCAGGAAGGCTGTTCCATGTATCCACCACTCTCTCCGTGAAAAAGAATTCCTCACATTACCCCTGAGTCCCCTCTATCTTTAAACTGTGCCCCTTGTTCTTACACATCTCTTTTCTGAAAGATGCTACCTCCTGGACTTTGTTGATTCCCTTGAGGTACTTGAAAGTTTCTATCATGTCCCCCCTGTCCCTCCTTTCATCAAGGGTATACATATTAAGCTCTCTCAGTCTCTCTTCATAAGGTTTCTGATGTAGACCCTGCACCATTTTAGTTGCCCTCCTCTGGACTGCTTCCATCCTGTCTATGTCCTTGCGTAGATGAGGTCTCCAAAACTGCACATAGTACTCCAGATGGGGTCTCACCAACTGTCTGTATAGAGGGATAATCACTTCCCTTTTTCTACTTGTGATGCCCCTTCCTATGCATCCCAGTATCCCCCTGGCTCTCCTTACTGACTTCTCACATTGCTTACCCACCTTTAGGTCATCTGATATGACTACTCCCAGGTCCCTTTCCATTTTTGTTGTTGTTAGTACCTCCCCTGCTATTGTGTATTCTTCTTCTGGGTTTTTGTTTCCCAGGTGCATTACTTTGCACTTCTTTGCATTGAATCTAAGTTGCCATATGTCTGACCATTCCTCCAACCTTGCCAAGTCCCTTCTCATCTTTTCTACCCTCTTGTGTATCAACTCTGTTACAGATCTTTGTGACATCTGCAAAGAGGCATACCTTTCCCTCCAGACCCTCTGCAATGTCACTTATAAAGATGTTAAAGAGGATTGGACCCAGTACTGAGCCCTGAGGTACTCCACTAGTAACCCCCCTTTCTTCAGAATGTGTTCCATTCACTATTACCTTCTGTGTCCTGTTGTGCAGCCAGTTCGCTACCCAGGCTACCACCCTGGGACCCACTCCCAGGCTGGCTAACTTGATTATTAATCTTTAGTGCGGGACTGTGTCAAATGCCTTGCTAAAGTCTAGGTAGGCCATATCCACAGCCCCTCCCTGGTCTATTACTTTGGTCACCCAGTCAAAGAAATCAATTAGATTAGTCTGACATGACCTTCCTGCTGTAAATCCATGTTGCTTTGGGTCATGTGCCCCGCTGGCCTCTAGGTGCTCAACAATTCTTGGGAGGGAAATACACAGATGCTAGGGAGATAGGCTCACCATTCAGTCTACCCTTTATTAGTACAAAATGCCCCTCCTTGTCAATTAATTTGTCAGAACATTCAAATAGGGTTTTCGAAGGGATCAGTATAGTTGTGCCCCTTCTCCTACCTCCCTTATAAGAGGATGCATATACTTGACTGAAACCCAGGCATTCAAATTTTCGATGTTCCTCATTTGAGAGGTGCGTTTCTTGGAGCATAATAAAAAATCAGCACTCATTTGTTTTAGTGATGACAATATCTTAGAGCACTTAATTGGACTTATGAGTCCATGTACGTTATAAGTACATAAGGTGTAGGCCATATCAAATGAAGAACCTGTCAGCGCATCTGTATTCTCCCCTTATTTTTATAAATATCTCTCTTATACCTCCACCGAAATCTAAAATCACTTTCCAATTATTTTTATACATAGAACCTTTCAACACTCTCCATAACATAAGATATGTTATTGCTGACTTAAAAAAAATACAGAACAAAACTGCCAACAGGGTATTAAACTTATTTACATCTTTATGCTTCCAAGGTAGGAGGTCTACTATATAAAGAGACCTCTGTACCCACCTTGATGATAGGGTAGGCGGGTGGAAGAGAGGATTATTCCTCCTTGGTTGGAGGATCTCTTCTTGGGTCAAGATGGCAACTGGCCCAAACATTTAGGCTGACTACACAAAAAAAAATATAAACCGAGAGTTGATCTGCCTTAGGGTGAATCAAAATATATGATATTCCCTATTAGAGACAAGTTTACATGAGACAGAGAGGAGAATATCTCTAATGGGTGTTTGAAGTATTCATTGCTGCCATTGGTTACTTTCTGACCTACCAGCTCAAAGCTCCCCTTGGTCTGGTATTCAGCAAGGTAGTGCCTATTATGAGACCCAGTTACTCCTCGCTCCCCATCCCCCCACTCCCTCAACAATAAAACCAATATACCTCCTAAGGGTCTTCATATTTTGTCTGGTGCATATAATCTTTTTGAATCGTGAGAGAGGAAGGAGAAAAAAGTACAAACAACAAAGAACAAAAAATGGGGGGGGGAGTCTCCCAACAATGTTTGTCCTTTTAACATCTGTTTCAGGGTACGAAATTATTTGCGATAGGCCTGAAAAGATTTCCACCACCAGACAGTCCAGATGTAGGCGAGACCTACCGGCTTGGACCATGAAAACTTAAAGGCACAGTTAAACATGCTCGCGGTCGTGTTTCATAAAGAAAAAATACCAGCTAATGTGATTGTTCTCTTGAACAGTTTAATTTACTGCTATGTTCGATGGCTGGCATTTCCAGAAAAGATGAGTCATCAGCACTGGGTGTCGTAGTGGGATGTCGGGCCTAGTACGTACAGGCCTGAGCACGGGGACTCCTGGTGAGCGAGAACATGAAAACAAGACCGTGAGCCCTGAGACGCATTCAGCCCTCCATCATCATCAGGTCTTGTTCCGATACCCCTGGGAGTTTCTTGAGAAGATCTTGCAGGTATTTGATATTGTCGGTGCTAGAGTGAGGTGTTAGTAGCTTATTTTTCTTTGCGGTGGACACTTGCCATTCTTAGTCTCCCCGTTTCGGATTAGAGTATCTCTGGGGTTCCGGAATCTCTAGGCCCCTTTTTAACGCTGCTTCCTGAACTGTTTGAAGGTTGTTGTACATTTCGGGGCCCTATTTCCAGAAAACTCGCATTATAGCTGGAAATTGCATTTGAATTCTAACATTTTGAGAAAGGAGAGTTTTAATTATAGGAAGATATTCCTGACGTTGTTTTTGTATGTCTGGGGGGTAGTCTTGAACGAAGAAAAGACATGCTGTTAAGTATTTAACTTCTTTTTGCTGCCATGCTCTTTTGAGAATATCTTCTTTCATTTTGTAGCTATGAAATTTTATTATAATAGAGCGGGGTCTGGATGTCAGATCTTTGGATTTGGGCATGAGAGCCCTATGGGCTCTTTCTATTTTAACTTTATACCCTTGAGGTAGATTAAGTACATCTCTGAGTAAGTCGGCTATGAATTCCGTCATGTTGCCTTCTTCTATTCCTTCCAGAAGACCATAGAGTCTTAGGTTATCACACCTTGATCTGCCTTCCAAATCTAAGCATTTTCTTTCCATATTTATGGCATGCATACAGAGGGCTGACACTGTTTTCCCTATATGTTGGAGCCCGTCCTCCATAGTGGAGATTCTTTCTTCAGTTTCAAGTATTCGATTTTCAACTTGGGTGAGCTTTATATTTAATTGCTTGAATTCCGACTTGTTTTCAGAGCGCATGTCTTTTAGTTCTTTCATTAGAGATTCAAAAAGACTTCTGAAAAGAAGATCTCTCTCTTCATCTGTATCGTATGTTTGATCCGTAGTTTGTGATCGCTGGGTAGCTAGGCCTCGTGCTGGGGAGGCATGTCTTTATTCATTATTCTCTCGTTCTTTTCTCAGTTGACGTGGTCCTCTTTCTTTTTGTACCCCTCCCGATGCCATCTGAGCAAATTGTTAGTATTTTCTTTATTTTTGAAGGGTTTGTTTTCAGATCAGCTCGGAGCTCGCCTTTCAAGCTCTGTACAGCGCCATGCCGGAACCGGAAGTCCATAAAACCTTTTTTAATTAAAAATGTCAACCTTTGGAGAGTCTTACTAAAGCAAGAGTCAGTAAATTGCTGAAAATCTTGAAATAAACAAAATCATGTTTTATGGGACAGTAACATGGATTTTCTCAACAAACATTTGTCCCATCAAGTGATATTTCATTTTTTTTTTTAATGAAGTTTACTGATACGATGGAAACAGATGATACGAATATGAACAAATACATTTCATTGGGCAGACTGAATATGTTAAAGAACAGTGACTCCATAGGATCAGCAAGCCCTCAGGGTAACAGACCATAGGTTCAAAGTCCTGTACGTAGTGGCCAATCTGCAAGTCCATCGTGAGATGAGAAGGGGAATTTGGCAAGCTATGATTTCCTTAATTTCTTGCCACTTTTCTGCCAACAAATGATGAAGGACAAGCTCTTCATAAAGTGATTTTTCCATGATTGACATTTCCAGAAAGCTTTCCAGCAGTTTTGCAATGGAACGTTTAAATGAAGTCCTAAGGATAAGTCTCTTGACTCTGTTCCATGCACGTGACTGTATCCTTATTTAGTTGTTCTTCAGACATCTTTCTGTAGGGGAAAAGACCCTGGGGTTTGTTTGCTGGGTCTTTTCCCCTTTTCTTTAAGGTTGTTTTCCAATTTTGAGGTCACCATGTGCGAAATCAGTAAGACCATCATAGGGCTGGTTCCTCCATTCCGTGGGCCAAGATACAGATTAGGCACACCGATGAGTCCTGAGAAGGATGAAACCCATATCTGTGTCTTCTGTTTTTAGCCTTTGAAAATTATGTGAAAGGCCTTTTGGTACCATGCACTTATCCTTAAAGGGAAACATTCATATACAGTGGCTGTCATAGTTGAAAAGCCTAAGGTAAGCTCTTTCAAATGAGGAATTGGGCTCACCTAAACCTGGAAGAACTCCAGAGATATAGATGACAGAGTCTGTTGAATATGAATACTACATTACAGCCATTTGTAGAACATTGTGATGTCATAGAGGAACAAGCTTTGCTTCACTCAATGCAGTCAGACACATCTTGTTCCTCAGTGACATCACAATGTTCCAAAATGACTGCAGTTCGGTATACATGTTGAACAGACTCAGTTATCTGTATCTCTGAAGTGCCTCGAGCTACAGATGTATTCATTACCCAGTTTGAAAGAGCTTGTCATCTGCTTTTAAACTGTGATGGCCTCTGGGCATGAATATATGTGTTTAAAGCAGAACCAGTCTAAATTATTTCATGGTGATTTGCATACCCTTCCCATGATACAGTACTTTGCATTACTGGAGTATGGATGAGCTTGTATTTCTTTGAAACACGGGGTTCGTGGAAATACCACTACCTGCTATTTCAGAGAGGACAGAGTGTAACCCATAGCTGAATTAGTGTAGATGAAAAGAACAGATCCTCTTCGGGGTTATATCTCAGTCATCAATATAAGCATACACATTGTATAATATAAATATATATATATTTTTATATTACAAACCAATCACACACACAAAAAAAAAAAAAAAAAAATGGGAGTAGTGCAATGTAATGGCTGTGGGGCAGCAGTGTTCTGGGAGTCTTTCTGGAGGCTGAGATGCTGCCCATTTGCAGACAACTCTCTGCCCTGAGGGAGGAAGTTGCCGTCTTCAGGCCACACTGGACAGTAGTAGGGGACCTTCCCCAGGCCACACTGGACAGTAGGAAGGGAACCTCCCCATCCAGGGAGCACCAGAGCCACCACCACTACCTCAGAGGTTGCGAAGAAAGCACAGCAGTTGGACCACAGTGGGCTCAGGGAGGTGAGGATGGTGGAACAGAGGCACACCCAGTCAGTTGTTCCACACGCAATCCATACACCAATCTGGGGAGCATAGCCCCTATGGATGCACTGCAGAGGAGATTAAGGAGGCTGAGGACAACTGTCACAAGGGAGGCCCACAGGAAGGAGGCAGAGGACACCACAAGGAAAGGAAGCAGCTCCTGGTGGGGCACTTAATTATGGGGGATAGAACTGGGGAGCAGGAAAACTGAAGTAAGGTGCCTGCCTGGTGCCATGGCTTGGAGAGACAGGAGCGCATCCTCAGGATCACGAGAACAGCTGCAGGAATCTGAGCTGGATGTCATTGTCCACCTAGGGACAAATGACTTGGCTAATCATGAGATTAGAGCAGTGCAGAAGGACTTTGTAGAATTGGGGAGGGGCCTAAGACAAGTAGCACACACATTACCCTTCTCTGAGGTGCTGCCTGTCAATGGCATGAGTGAAGCGAGGGTACTTTGCACCATGCAGTTTAATGAATGGTTGAAAAAATGGTGTGGGGCACAGGGGTTTGGCTTCATTGGGGACTGGGGTTCCACCTGGAGGGACACCAGCCTGTACTGGCAGGATGGTCTGCATCTGTCCAGGAAGGGAACAAGTCTTTTGAGCAATCGGTTTAAAGGCTTCATTGGCAAGCTTTTAAACTAGTCAAGGGGAGGCACTGATAAACAGCAGGAATCCCAGCCTCTCCCTACAAAACAGGGTACTAAATGAGAAAAAGACTGAAGTAGACAGGTCAGTGGGGGATGCTGCAAAAGAAGGTAAAGCCATCAAAAAATGGAGAGCAATGAGTACCAATGCCCGTAGTCTGAGTAACAAGCTTCCTGAATTAGTGGCCTTGATGGAGGACGAACATCTAGATATAGTGGCAGTCACAGAAACATGGTAAACACAAAACCATGACTGGGACATAAACATACCAGGATACACTAGCTACAGGAGGGACAGGGAGGGTAAAAGAGGAGGAGGAGTAAATCTTTACATAAGGGAAGGAATCAAGGCAACAGAACAAAAGGGAAAACAGGGAGGAGAAGAAGCACTGTGGGTAAATTTGGAGACCGGCAATGGCACCACAATCCGCACAGGGGTTGTATACAGATCCCCTTCTCAGGGGGAGGAAATGGACAAGGAAATGGTAGAAAGAATACTTAGAATGGCAGAAAAAAGGGAGATATTGTTGACGGGTGATCTGAATATGCCAGATGTTAACTGGAATGCAGTTGCAGCAGCCACTTCAGAGAGTGGGGTTATTCTAGATGCCCTACAAGGGGCATGCCTTAGACAACTAGTATTGGAGCCCACTCGAGAGGAGCAATCTTAGACCTGGTTCTCTCAAATGGAGATGAAGAGAGGATCACAGATGTAAGTGGGTAGCCATCTGGGACTAGCGACCTTGAACAGTATGGTTTACAATAAACACAGCAATAGAGTCAAGCCATACAAAGGCAAAAGTACTGGACTTTAGGAGGGCTGACTTTGCTAAAATGGGTGAGTGCCTAAGGAATGCACTAGCAAATGGGCAGGAAGGAGGGTGGAAGAACAATGGGGAATAATAAAAACTGCCATCACAGAGGTAACAAGCCTTTGTGTGAAGCAGATTAGCAAAACGAAACGATGTAAGAAACCACTATGGTTCTCAAAGGAAGTGGCAGTGAAGGTTCAAGAGAAAAAGAAAGCATTCAGGAAGTACAAGGAATCACAGAAGGAGCAGGACAGGGAACTGTATCAGTTAAAGCAAAAGGAAGCTGGGAAGGCAGTCAGAACAGCAAAGGCCCAAACCGAGGAAAAGATAGCCAACTCTGTTAAGAAGGGGGATAAAACCTTTTATAGGTACATCAGGGAGCGAAGGAAGACCAAGGGAGAGCTAGTGAGGCTTAATAAAGAGGAGGGAGGGTGGGCAGAGGGTGACTGTGAAAAGGCAGAGATATTAAACAAATATTTTTGCTCAGTATTTACGAAGGACGTGGGGGAGGTACCTAAAACAAACAGTAGAAACACTCTGGATACAGAAGTTGATACCAGCCCATTTACAGAAGAAAGGGTTCTGAAAGAACTCTTAAAACTGAAGGTGGACAAAGCAATGGGGCCTGATGGGATTCATCCCAGAGTTCTAAAAGAACTAAGGGTAGAACTAGTGACACCACTGACTACCCTCTTTAACAAATCATGGGAGGATGGGGTGGTACCCGAGGACTGGAGAAGGGCAGATGTGATTCCCCTTCACAAAAGTGGGAGCAAGACAGAAGCAGAAAACTACAGACCTGTTGGTTTAACCTCAATGGTAGGGAAAATGTTGGAATCACTTCTGAAGGAAAGAATTGTTGAGTATCTAGAGGCCAGAGGGGCTCAGGACCCAAGGCAGCATGGATTCACAGCAGGAAGGTCATGCCAGACAAATCTGATAGATTTCTTTGACTGGGTGACCAAAGTAGTAGATCAGGGAGGGGCTGTGGACATGGCCTACCTAGACTTCAGCAAGGCATTTGACACAATCCCACACAAAAGATTAATATACAAGTTAGCCAGCCTGGGAGTGGGTCCCAAGATGACAGCCTGGGTAAAAAATTGGCTGGAGAATAGGACACAGAGAGTAATAGTAAATGGAGTCAACTCTGAAGAAAGGGGGGTTACTAGTGGGGTACCACAGGGTTCAGTATTAGGACCAGTCCTCTTCATTGTCTTTATAAGCGATATTGCAGAGGGACTGGAAGGAAAAGTATGTCTCTTTGCAGATGACACAAAGATCTGCAACAGAGTTGATGCACAAGGTGGGGTGGAAAGGATGAGAAGGGACTTGGCAAGGTTAGAGGAACGGTCAAATGTATGGCAGCTTAGATTCAATGCTAAGAAGTGCAAGGTAATGCACCTGGGAAACAAAAACCCAGGGGAAGAGTACACAATGGGGGGTGAGATACTAACAACAACAAAAATGGAAAGGGACCTGGGGGTAGTCATAGCAGATGACCTAAAGATGGGAAAGCAATGTGAGAGGGCAGCAAGGAGGGCTGGGGGGATACTGGGATGCATAGGGAGAGGCATCACCAGCAGAAAACAGGAAGTTATTATCCCTCTGTACAGACAGTTGGTGAGACCCCATCTGGAGTACTGCGTGCAGTTCTGGAGACCCAGTCTCCGCAAGGATATAGACAGGATGGAGGCTGTCCAGAGGAGGGCAACTAAAATGGTGCAGGGCCTGCACCGAAGACATATGAAGAGAGACTTAGGAGCTGAATATGTATAGCCTCAAGGAAAGAAGGGAGGGGACATGATAGAAACTTTCAAGTATCTCAAGGAATCAACAAAGTCCAAGAGGCAGCATCTTTCAAAAAGGGTGTGCAAGAACAAGGGGCACATTGTGAAGATAGAAGGGGCAGCTCAGAGGTAATTTAAGAAGTATTTTTCACAGAGAGGTTGTGGATGCATGGAATGGCCTTCCGGAGGAGGTTGTGGAGTCAAAAACAGTGGTGGAATTCAAGCATGCATGGGACAGTCATAAGGCAATTCTAGGGGTTGGGGGTAGGAAGAAGTAGGCTGCTGGTTAACTAGGATCTGCAGCTTATCCAATAGGTAGGGAAATGGGCAGACTGGGTGGGCCAAGCGGTCCTTATCTGCCGTCAAAATCTATGTTTCTATGTTTCTATCAGGTTACGCTGTGGGAACCTTCACCATCGGTGAAGGGGAATCTACACAGAAGATTTTCAGCGGTACAGCTGGGGCCACCCACATTGTCGACGTACACTGACGTCAGCAACCCTGTATAGTCGTGGACAGCCCCACTCCCCCCTCAGTTCATTCCTGCCATCGATTTGCAAGCACAGTCTCCGTGGAAGCTTCGTCGCAATGTTTGAACCTTTTCCAGCCTATGGCCGCTTTTTTTCCTACAACCTTTACTTAAATCTCTTTTAGAGATTTTTTCTTTCTTGTTTATGTCAAGAGTAAATCCTTCCTCTTCTCTTTTCCATTGCTGCAGAAAAAAGATTGCCTCTACAGACAAACACTCTGTGTCTGTTGTCTTAGGCCTGACCACGACATCTCTGACTGTGCGCTGTGCCAGAGGATTAACCAGACAACCCTCAGGCGACACAAGAAGGCTCTCAAAAAATTTCTGATGGAACAGCAGGTAGGCAGCTCTGGGCAGGGGTCCTCCAGGGCCCCGGCCGCTCAGTAGCCCACCGGATCTTCAAGTTCCCAGGCTTCCAAGGCCCAAGACAAGTCCTCTGGGATGTCATAAAAAGAGACGGGATCACGACCATTCCCCTCCCGCCCCCGGCAACCATCTCATTCCCTGTCAGCCTCTCCTTCTTCGGGGGGGCTCTTCATTGATGGTTGCTGCCATGATTAGGAGACCAACTGTCCAGGTCTCCGTTTCTAGCAGACCCATACTGACAGCTTCTCCGCCTAACTCTTAGGGCATCTGCCGTCAACCTCCAGATCATTGGCCCTTCCTTCGTCGACGACAGGCTCATCATCAATGAAGTCTCCATTGAGGCCTGCCTCTTCCTCTCTGAGGGCTACAAGCTTGTCGGGCTCTCAGGACAGTGGGTCATTGGCTACTGTGCCATCAACCCTCCCCCCCATCAATGACAACCATGAATCTGAATTAAGTACTTTTCCAGTTTACTAATGTACTAGTTCAGCAGCCTGGTGCCTTCAATAGGCCCTTGTCACCAGCACCGTCTACAGCAGCTTTGTTGTCGACACCTGTTCGTCGACCACAGGACGCTCCCCATGGGCCACCAACCACCACTCCAATACCAGACCCAGACGACTAGGTCGACATCGAGGAGGAGCACCATCCTGATCTCATCCTCCCTAATGACATAGGGGATGAAGAGGAAGAGGAAATCCTCATCTCTGATAAGTCCACTGCCTCTTCAGTCAGTGAGGACTCAGTCAAGCATACCCCAAAGTCTCCTGCTGAGGATGCCATCTTTTTCAATGCCATTAAGCAATTGTCTGCCACTTTGGGCTTCCAGACTGAGGAGGAAGGATGATGTCACCAGGAAAGACCTGGTGGACTTCCTAGAGGTTCCTAAATCTCCCCCTAAGATTATTCCTCCTGTGCTGCCAGCCCTGAAAAATGTCACCACAGCAGCCTGGCACAGGCCAGACATGGTGCCAGCTGTGCCACGCAAGGCAGACAAGCTTTGTAATGCTCCTCAGGGCCTTCCTTATTTTGCCACCCAGGCCGAAACCGACTGTGGTCATCAAGGCAGCCTATGACAGGTCTGAGGCACCAAAGCACCGTAGTTCCCTCCCCCAGACAAGGAATCCCACAGGATTGACCTCTGGGGTAAGAGTTTACACCTCCTCTGCTTTGGGCCTGAGGATTGTAAACTGTCTCTCACACATGGGTAAGTTCCAGAATGCCAGCTGGAGAAAGGGTGAGGCTGCTGCTCAAGCCCTTCCCAGTGGCACCAAGAAGCAGGTATTGCTCAAGTGCCTACAAACTGCTGAAGATGTCAGTAAGCATCTCCTCAGGGTCCTGTATGATATGGCTGACACAGTGGCCAGGGCAACTGTCACTAATATATGCCTTCATAGGTACTCATGGCTGACAGTCTGTGGCTTTGCAGCCCTGACTACAAAGGGCAACTAGAGTGTCAAAATTGGTCTAAAACAAATAGGCAGACTAGATGGATTTAGCAGTCTCCTTCTGCCATCAACTTCTATGTTTCTATGATGTGCGAAACAAGGTGCTTACCACCCCTTTCAGTGGCACCAAGCTCTTCGACCCTGATGTCCAGGACCTCATTAATGATCTGCAGGCCTCTGGCACAGCCATTAAGTCTGTCCACTCTCTCTACCACACTCAACCCCATGGTAGGGGGTGCTCTACTTTTCGTAGACAGGCCAATAGACCAGGCTCAGGCCCCTGCACCCAGGGCAAGCGCAGAACTCAGTTTTCCTTGCCTGCCCCCTCTAATACTGGAGCGGCGTCCAAGTGTCCTAGAAATGACGGACCAGTTTCACAGCTGGTTCCACCACAGCTTGACTCCTTGCCAGACTCCCCTTCTCTGATCCAGACCCAGAAGTTGGTGGTCAGAGGTTGGTTTTCCCTCCATCTGAAACAATGGAGAACCATAACTTCAGATGCTTGGATTTTGCAGATCATAGAGAGTGGTCATACCTTGGAGCTCATTCAGCAGCCTCCGAATACCTCTCCACCACCCTCAAACTGCCCCCGGCCCACTTGTCTGTTCTCCAGGAGGAGGTACAGTCTCTTCTGTGCAAGCAGGCAATTCAACCGATGCCAAGGTGACAGAGAAACCAGGGGTTTTATTCCAGGTTTTTCCTGGTCCCCAAAAAGACCAAAGATCTAAGACCCATCTTAGACCTCAGTCTCTTTGTCCAGTACATAACGTTCTAGATAGTAACTTTGCCAGGCCTCATGCCCCTCCTCAAGACTGGGGACTGACTCTGTTCAGTGGACATGCAGGATGTTGACCTGCACATCTCGGTCTTTCCTCCTCACAGGAGGTTTCTTCGTTTTGCCTTTCAGGGCGAACACCACCAGTTCAAAGTGTTGCCCTTTGGCTTATCCTCTGTGCTGTGTCTTTACCAAATGCTTGGCAGTGGTTGCAGCAGCTCTCAGAAGAGAGAGACTGTATGTTTTCCCTTACCTGGATGATTGGCTTCTCAAGGCCCCATCCAGGGAACGGCTCTTGCTGACTCTGGAATGGACTCTCTAGCTCTTCCACTCTCTGGCCATCATGGTCAGCCAGCCCAGGTCCGTTCTAGTACCATCCCTAAGGCTGCAGTACATTGGGGAGGTTCTGGACTCCGAGCAGGGGAAGGCCTTCTTACCCCAAAACTGAGCGGAATGCCTTATGGCTCAGGCTCAGGCTCAGGAAGTCTCTCAGAGTCAGTACATTCCTGCCAGACTGTATCTCTATTGTGTCTAATGGCTGTGGCCATTCCCACTGTTCCACTGGCCAGACTTCACATGCGCACCATTCAATGGACCCTCAGAGTGCAATGGGACCAGCGTACGGATGAGTTAGACCAACAAGTCCTGGTCTCTTCTCCAGTTTGCAAGGTGCCACAGTGGTGGTTGGCCCCTTTGAATCGTCTTCAGGGGATTCCTTTCCAGATTTCTTCCCTGCATCAGATTCTAACCATGGATGTCTTGGGTCTAGGCTGGGGAGCACACCTGGGTCCCTTCCAAACCCAGGGCTCCTGATTCCAGTGGGAAGCCACCATGCATATCAGTGTCCTGGAGATGAGACTGATGCTCTATGCCATGCAGACTTTTCAGGAGCATCTGGCTCCATGCCAACTGCCTGTGCAGTTGGACAATCTGAGTGTCTACTACATCAACAAGCAGGGTGGGACTCACTCATACTCCCTGTGCAGGGAGGCCATTAGAGTGTGGTATTGGGCTCTGGAGCACAATCTGACACTCTGCGGTCCATGTGCCAGGCATCCTAAGCACCCTGGTGGACAGTCTCAGTAGGACTCAGTTCAGCATGCAGAAATGGGAGCTTCTGTCATCCATAGCAGAAGATCTGGTCAACAGATGGGGTTGTCCAGAGTGGGACCTTTTTGCGTCCCCACTCAATGCAAAACTGCCCAATTTCTGCTCGCTAGATCCAAGGCTTGGAGTTTTCTGGTGAGACGCATTGTCCCTCTCTTGGAGTGGGAGATTTCTATATGCATTCCCTCCATTTCCCTTAATTCAGAGAGTGCTAATCAAGCTGCAGATGGAGGGTGCCAGCATGGGTCTGGTGGCTCCATTCTGGCCTCGACAGATATGGTTCCCTTTACTTCAGTAGCTGGCAGAGGAACCTCTGTTCCCTATGCCCCTTTGCTGAAATCTGCTGACCCAGGATCGGAATACCCTGGTCCCTCCCAGTCTCAGGTTCCTCCATCTGCATGCCTGGCTCCTGAGGATGCAGCCATTGCCAGGTTTGGGGTCTCTAACAGGGTGGCGGATATCCTGGTGGCTACCCACAAGCCTTCCACCCATGTCACTTATTCCATGAAGTGGAAGCGATTTGCCATCTGGGCTGCCAAACATTCCCTAGACCCTTTCACCCGCCTGGTGCAGCATATCCTGGACTACCTGATTTCTTTGTCTGACTCAGGCCTCCAGTATTCCTCTTTCAAGGTCCAACTTTTGGCTATTTCTGCCTTATGAGCCCATGGGTGACCACACAATTACTCAGCTGGATGTCTCCTGTACCTTTCTTAGAGGCACCCTGCACCTGAAATCCCCAATCTGTTCTCTTGTCCTGGCTTGGGACTTAAATTTTATTTTGGAAAAGTTGACCCTGTCTCCTTTTGAGCCAGTCGCAACTTGCGATTTGTGTTTTCTTTCTTGGAAAGCGCTGTTTTTAGTTGCAATTATTTCTGCTTGAAGAATTTCAGAGCTTCAGGCCCTCTGGTGCAAGGAGCCCTATTTGATTTTTCACAAAGACAGGGTATTTTTGCGGGCACGGGGTCATACTGTTGCACACAAAAACAACACAGCAACAAACGCCGCAAGCCGCACAGAGCCGAGCACAACAGAGTCAGACAAAACACTGACTCAAACCAAAAGACCGTGCTCATTAAAAACAATGGGACTTTATGTTTTCTGCAGGGGGGCTTCACTCCCTGCACCCCCCACGTGGGGCGCTTCACCCCCCCCATAGCCCCTGGAACTTAAATAACTAACTCCGGGAGGGGGGGGGACTTCGGGGATGAGGAGAAACTTGAGAGGGAGGAACTTTTTTTTTTTTTTTTGTAAAACAAAACAAAAAAAAAACAGCAAAAGTAGTAGCATGGGGAGACCTGGGGGAGAACCGAACCATGGTCCCAGGTCTCCCAATTTTGCCATGTGCTGGTGTCTTAGCCACTCCACCATGGGAGCAGCTCGACCAGGCACCCAACACATGGCAACTTAGCATTTCCTCAGTGACACATAGAGCGACGGGGTAGTGGTAATTCGCTTTCAGTATCATACCGCTGTCACTCTAAATACACGCACGTTGTACCCTGTGTGGTTATTGCTGCACGGTTCTAGTTGCGGGATATTGAACCGGTACCATCTTTGCACACAAATCCTAAGTTTCTCCTTAAGGTAGTCTCTGAGTTCACACTTAATCAGTCTGTCCACCTTCCTGTTTATTTGCTCCCAGTCACGGCTTTATGTGCACTCCCAGCTATGGCTTTTACGACTGTTTTGCTAGCATAGTCCTGGTTAAATTTCTAATTGTATGTAACATTGCTATGAAGTGCTTATGATTTTTGTCTGTTCAGCTGCTTGCAACTGTTAATTAACATGCTCGCCTACTGCCTTGTTAGGTCCTTTTTTTTTTTTTTTACTACACTAGCCAGTTTGTTACTTGAATTCCACCTGTTTGCTCTGTTTGCTAACTAAAGTGGATAGCCAGATTGATGCTTGAATTCTACTGTTCCTCTCTGCTAACTAAAGTGGAAACCCTGTTTTAGCTATTGCACTGTATTAACATAGTAGATACCCTATTCAAAACTGCTCTTTCGCATCTGTCCCTCATACTCTGAATTTTGAACTGCACTTTCCTTCTACTACTCACCCCTTTCCTTTGCACCCTCTCTCTGCTGTACCTATTTTGACCTGCTTTTTCCTTCTACTGCTTCACCTCATTCCACTGTACTCCCTCTCTGCTGTACCTATTCATCTTAATTAGTGCCCAGACTCAGGTAATTTAATTAATTCTCATCTGCGCCAAACCCGCACCTCCCTTCCAACTGCCTAGCTCACTGCCCCTTCCCCACTTCGTCTCCTTTGTTTAACTTTTTCTCCCACCCCACCCCACAATTTAGTCTAAGTGCTTTTTTGACCTGCCCATCATTTTAGCAGCTTTTCTCTTGCTTAGCTATAACAGTATGCACTAAGACCCCGCTTTTTACCCTCCTCAGGCTAGCCTCGATTGGGCTCTTACTTGCCTGGGTGACCACGGCTACAAGAAGCCGTCGGCCACACCATCAGCTCTCCCTGACCATTGCGAACAATCTGCAGGTACTGCTCTTGCTTGATTTTATCACACTTGCAGCCCGTGAAAGCAGTTGGCTGCAGCATAATTGAAACAGCCCCTATTGGCCGATTTGCACAAGGACAGCTTCCCGATTGGCCCCAGAGACTGTCCAGCCTTGCTACGGCTTTTTGTGCACTCACAGCTATGACTTTATGTGCGCTTCCAGCTACAGCTTTTTTGATAGCACAGTCCTGGTTGAATTTTCTCTCGCTCTCCCACCCCCTTCCCCATCCTCCCACCCTTCCCCCATCCTTCTTAAATACACTTTCTCCCCGTCCATGCTATAGGATTTAATTTCTATTGGTGGCCACTGCATGTTCTAAATCTTAAAGGGGCATCCTCTGAATTCTGGCACTAAGTTACCTCCAAGACAGTGCTGCAGCCAAGACGGTTAAATTGTGAGTTACCCAAACTCCAGGACTCCGAAATGAAGCACACCACCCTACTATTCTGCTGCATAGCAGGAATGCTTATTCCTATACTTAACCACAGCAATAAACCTACACAAGGAGTCTTACCAAACCACTTGTCCATCATCTGTCCATCTCAGGTCCATCTTGTAAATGAGCTACGCTCAATGATGTTCGCCTGACTAAATAAAGATTTTGATTGATTGATTGACTTGTGGTTTAATAATTCCTGCCCTCCCTCCTTAAATCTCTCTTCCTTATTCCTGCAAACTAATCAGATCTGTGTTTTTTTTTTACCAACCACTGTTGGAATTGCAATTCTCCAGCTATGCCTTCACCCTATCTGCAGCTGTCCCTTACCTATGACGTTAGAGTGCTCCTTTTTGCATCCCTGGGTCCCCTGGAACTTCATCAAACTAATTTCTCCCTCCCTTCTGCCCACTACTTCAAAAGGGGCTGTACTCGTCTTCTTAGACTACTACTAAGAGCCCTTAAAAAGATCTTGCTGCTGTTGTTTCTTTGTTCTGGCAATGTGAATTAAACCCTGGTCCTCCAGCCCCAATTCATGCACCTTCTGAACTGGCATATCTGAAGGAGTTGAACCTACTCCGTATGAATGCATGCAGCCTCTTAAAAACATTTGATGCCATACAATCTTGGAGAAATCACTCAAAACCAGATGTCCTAGTGATTACCAAAACGTGGCTGAGACCCTCCACCCAGGATTTTGAAATAAATATCTCTTCCTACAATGTTTTTAGAACAGACAGACAGATAGACCAGAGGGAGAGGGGGAGCTATTTATTTAAAGGATAAATTCCCTGCCTCTGTTATAGACTCTACAACGGTGCCAAAGGAATTTGAAAGCCTTACAATCAAGGTTCAACTCCCATCCACTGAATCCTTCCACGTAATCGGATGTTACAGACCTCCTTCGGCTGGACTTTAGGTACTGAATCACCTGCGCAATGTCTTGGACTCTTCTTCCTCGCAGGTCATATTTATGGGCGATTTCAATCTTGAATGATTTTCTGGTGGCTTCAGGCCCTCAAGGAACTCTGACTCATTTGGGTTTACACATCTCATTACAGAAACCACCCATCCCAACACTAAAAATCCAGCCCACAATACTTTACTAGATATCATCCTAGCGAATAAACATCACCTGTTCACCCACTCAGGTGTTTTCTTTAATGACCTTAGTGATTACTGCACTATCGCTTGCGTTAGGTCTATACCGAAACTGATTTCTATCTCTAGGTATATCTTCAAAAGGAGTTGCCACAACCTTAACCATTATGCTTTCCTTTTGGATCTTCAGTATTCTTGCTGGCAAGACTTTTATCTAGCTTCCACAGTGACGGAAGCCTACGAGGTGTTCTACAATATTCTCCTTAATGTTATAAATTGGCATGCACCCTTACTTAAACTATGAACTAAGAAAACTTCAAGCCCTTGGTTCACAGCCAGTCTTAAAGCCGCATTACTCCATAGGGATGCCCTATAGAAAAAAGCGCGCAAGACCAAACTTTTGTCTGACTGGACAGCCTTTAGAGTAGTTAGAAACCAATGTACAAAACTTACCAGAGCTGCAAAAGCTAGTTACTTTAGCAATAAACTGGATTCATCGTGAAATTGCTCCACATAATTCTGGAAGACCCTGAAAGAGGTAGAGGGGCATAGGTCATCAAATTCTCTCCCTGCTAAATTTGTTTCCGGAGGTTCTACCTGTATAGACAAACACACAATTCTAGATCTTCTCAGTCACCATTTTCTTACAGCTGGGCTGGCATTCGACTCTTCTGCTAATAGCCTACATGAGCAGCTCTGTGTTAAGGACCAAGCCCCCGTCACCTCAGCCTCAGCAGCGCCTCAAGCAGTCTTCTTCAGTCCTGTTTCTCCAAAGCAAGTGAAAGATTTGCTACTGAAACTGGGTGTTAGGAAAAGTGCTGGTGCCGACCTTATTGACCCTTTCTTTTTGAAAATAAGTTATCATATCCTGGCTACTGCCATAACCCACCTCTTCAGTCTGTCCCTTACACAGGGTAGTCTTCTGCCTATTTGGAAAACTGCCCATGTCATCCTGCTCTTCAAATCAGGCAGTCCTAGTAATCTAAATAACTATAGGCCTATTTCCTTGCTTCCTACCCTCCCCAAAATGCTAGAAAAATTAGTGAACCTGCAGATTAGAAACTATCTGAACACCTTCAGTCTGTTTACACTGGTGCAGTCAGGCTTCAGACTGTGCCATAGCACCATCTCTGCACTTGCTAAGGTCTCAAATGACTGGCTGAATGCCTTGGATAGTAAAAATTACATGTGTGCCCTATTCCTGGACCTAAGCAAGGCCTTCAATACGGTGGACCAAGCCTTGCTTCTGCACGTCCTCCAAAAAATTGGTCTAGATTCCATTGCCCTGAAATGGTTCAACCATTACCTCATTGGTCGTCTTCAATAGGTCAAAGCAGAAGGAGATTTCTCCCCACTAAAAACCCTTCCGAGAGGTATACCGCAGGGATCCATACTGGGCCCTCTTCTTTTTGCCATCTACATAAACAATATTCATTCTGGAATAAAATCAGCAAATATACACCTTTTTGCCGATGACACTGTTCTTTATATTGACAGGCCCTCTCCTGAAATGACCTATGTGGACCTACAACTTGAGTTTAGCAGCCTAAGCTTAACGTACTTCAACTAAAGCTATTACTAAATGCCAAAAAAACTAAGGCAATGTTCTTTTCACCCTTATCCAAGGCTTCACAAACTACCACTACAAGCTTGTTGCCTCAAATCACCACCCTCCTAGGCGAACCTTTAGAATTCGTACACAGATTAAAATATCTGGGTGTCTGGATTGACCATAAAATGACATTCTATGACCACATTGAGGAACTAACCAAAAAACTTAAACAGAGACTTGGCATCTTTTTCTGGATAAAGCACTTACTCACCTTGAAAGCTAAGACCAGACTTGTTCAAGCTACCTTTCTCCCACTATTGGATTATGCTGACAGTTCTGTATGGTCAAGGAAGTAATACAGCCTTATCCAAGCTTGACACCTTCTACCACCGTGCTATAAGAGTTATCACAGGAGCACCTTACTCTACATATCACTGCTCTCTCTATTCCCTAGTAGGATAGACATCTCTCAAATTCAGACATCAAAAAAATTCAGCTCTCTGGACTTATCGAACTATTACAAAACAGCTTCCCCAATATATTACAGACTGCCTTCCTGTTTGCTTCCCTGGAAGCTATGCATTGAGAAGCCTTTCGTATATATCTCTTTCCATCCCCAAACTTAGATCCCGATTTGGCAGCTCATCCATGAGCCATTCCCTTCCCTCTTTCTGGAACAAACTCCAGAAAACCCTGAAGTTAGCCGTCGCCATAAAATTGTCTACCTTTAAACTTTGTTTGCTCATGCCTTCACAGAGTCCTGCAGTTGTGCCCCCTGATGCGCTGTTTCAGAGTATCTTAATGTTATCTTCTCCCTCAGTCCTCTTCTGCCCCATAACTGTCCTACCGCATCTCTTCTCCTTGTCTCATATTTATCCTTACGTCTAACCTCTTTCTTTGAAGAACTCCTGATTACGTATATCTTTCTTATATTTTGTTCATTTTTAAAGGTAGCTAATTGTATGCTCCTCCATCACTGTTTGTTATGAAATGTGACTTGTATAATATGTCATGCAATGCTGCTTTTGTATTGTTGTTATTTTTATGTATACTTGTCCAGGTACATCTTGGAAATGAGTTTACCTCAATGATATTTCACCTGGTAAGATAAAGATTGATTGATTGATTTCCTGAGCGTGCCAATCCAGGGGAAGCACTGCTCCATACACTAGATGTGCGCAGAACTTCGAAATATTATCTGCTTCCGACTAAGGAGCCGAGAAAGTCTCAGCAGTTGTTTGTGTCTTTCGCCCCAGGTAGAGAGAGCGCTTCATTTCTTAAGCAGTGTTTATCCAAATGGTTGTCAAATTGCATTGTGTTCTTCTACAACAAGTATGGCAAACAGTTGCCTGGTGCTGTCAAAGCTAAGTCAACCAGAAGCATGGCTACCTCAGTGGCCACTTTCAAAGGGGTCTCAGCCGCTGATATTTGTACTGCCGCCACCTGGAGTACAGCCCACACTTTCACCAAGCATTACAGTCTGGACAATGTTTCAAGAGCCTGTGCAGGATTTGGCCGGGCTGTGCTTCAAGGACTCCTGTCTTAAGTGTATGACAATCCAGCCTCCCAGACTGTCTGTGTACTCTTGTCACTGCTTGGTACTCATTCCTATGGTGTAATGTGATGACTGAGATACCCCTGAAGAAGATAGAACAGTTACGTAAGAACTTACCGTAACAGTAGATCTTCGAGGGGATCTCAGTCATCAGGTATGATTTCCCTCCCACCATCCCCCTTCTTGGGGCTCCTGTCTAGGAGCTGGCTATCAGGTGTATCCCAGTCTTTTTACTTAGAGCTGGGTCCCTCTTTCTCTACTCGGTTCCCCAGGGCGTGAGCCTTGCTCCCTTCGTCTCCGGAGGGAAAGAACTCAGGAGGGAACAGAGCTGCCTATACCTATATAGGGTTCCTGATGTTGGTTGACAGTGTGAGTGGCCCCAGTTGTGCTGCTGAAAATTTTCCATGTGGATTCCCCGTCACTGATGACAAATGATGACTGAGATCCCCTCGAAGAGCTACTGTTACGGTAAGTTCTTACTCAACTTTTCTTTCTAGCTTCCTTGAGTCACCCTTGCTCCTGTGTTTCCCACCAAATTACTGTTCTATGCAACAGGTTTTTATTTTTTCATTTATTTATTTAGATTTTTGTTGCATGGGAAAGAAGGGCTAGACAATACTGCTTATTTTCAGCCTGATCGTTTGGGGGGGGGGTGATAGTAATGCAAACCAACTGAAATTACACCAGATTAAGGTGATTAAAGTGCTGATGGTATTTTAGTGAATGGTGGAAAGTTCCATGGGATCTTTAACACCTACCTGAACAACCATCACAATTAGCAGGAGGACCTTGGTTTAATGTCTCACCTGAAGGATTACACACCTTGACAGTAGTAGCAGTGGAAAATTGTATTTTTATACACGTAAAAAGTCGGGATGAATAACACCATTAGGGTTAAAATGCCCTGTTTACAAGTGGTATTGTTTGAACATATTACATTCAATCTCTAACACCCTTTCCATGATGGGAAATATTGCCGCAAGGCTCATGACTGGCCTGTGGGAGGGGTGGCAGCTGTGGTTACCCATGAACACCAAGGATCTCCACAGACCACAGGAAGCAGAGCATGTGACTTTATTCCCCCTTCCCAGTGGCCCAGAGTGATGGAGTTGGCGCTGGGTCTCTCCACACAGTAGCCAAAACCACTGGGCCAGGCGGCATCATTTAATTTTTGCTGTACCCCCCCATCCCTAGCTTACCTTCAAAGGTCATTTGAGCCTTGTGGATATGCACTGATTCTGATAATGCACTATTCTGCCGTTCGGGGGCTTCCTTCTCCAATACACACATGTTCCCACTCTTTCCATACCTGAAATAGAGGAATCATACTTGGGGGGGTAATGGGAGGAGAGGAAAGTATCCTGGCCTGCCTTTACTTCTGCTTAATACAGCCTAGGACCTGAGAATGGGGGTGGGTGGAATGAAGCAGGGAACATAAACCATTCATGTTGGGGAGGGGAAGATGACTTGCTAATACGCTACATCAACAAAAAAAAAATGTAAGTTTCTTTCATATTTTTTCCCTCACTTCCTGGCTCTCTGCCATATAATGAGCCTGTTATTACTTTCACGTTCTTTGAGTGTATTCCAGCAAGGGAGGATTTGATTAAAATATGATATTTTTTTCCAAGGACTCTGCCGTCTCCTCATTCCCCCCACACACACACCATCTCCCCCTCCAAACACACATACACACTCCCAACATGCCCTCCTTGGACACATCTTGACTCCCTTGTTTGGGTGAGGAGTTAATATGGAAACAAGAAAATGCGAAAAAAACAAAACAAAAAAAAAACTTGATTAAAGAATTAGAGTTTGCAGAGGAGGGAAGTAATTTGTGTCACGCATGTGTTTGACATCAGCCTAGCATGCTGGGATTGAGCTAATTGGCCGTGGCGATGTGAAAATATGAAACAGGTGCTCATGGTGAGTGTGTGTAAGTGAGAGAATGAGAGTAGCGTATGGCACATTTTTCTTAATGTAGATAATGGGAGTATGAGTGGAGTGAGAGAGTGTATGTGTGTATATAGTGCATGTGTGTATGTCCCGGTTTGAAAGTATGGTGGTCCGGGCACCTTTTACTTCAAGTCATGTATACACAAACATGCATTGAATATTCATGGGGTGGGAAGCGGGGGTGTAAGCTCATTGACCACAAAAACAGTGACCACCTGGGGCTTTGGCGGAGGGAAGGGGGCATTGTCCAACTGATTCTGCCTAGATAAGAAGACTAAGAGTAGGAATGATCATGGTTTTTGTGAACACAGAGGGTATAGATGGCGTAGCAAAATGCCTGCAACATGAGTTTGGAAATTAACTCAGATTGTCACAGGGTTAGTTGGGGAAGGCTCTCTTCAACACGCCCAGCACTCTCGGCAAAATCAGATGAATAACACAAAAACAAACTGCATAATAGCAAAATTAGTAGGTTAAGGCACTCAGCCCAATCCCCAGCGCTTCAACTGTTGCCTTTGTCAGGGGGCGTCCCTTCAGTGGATCCCCTGATGAAGGCAACCGCTGAAGCGCTGGGGTTTGGGCTGAGTCCCTTAACCTATTAGTTTTGCATTTATTGCAGTTCATTTTTGTGTTATTCTTCTTATTTGCCATGAGTGCTGAGCATGCGGAAGAATGTTTCAGCTGTTGTGGTAGCAGCCCTTCACACAGCACCAGCCTGATTTGTTTGCTTCACAGCAGCTACTTTAAGGAACTTGTTAGTTGGGGAAGGAAGGTTGAGCATCCCAGAGTACACTTCTTTTCAGGAGGAAGGGTGTCGATCCTTGCTGTCACAGAACTCCTTGGATGATCACGGGGGTCTGTCCAGTACACTTATTGGGTTGGGGAGGATGCCACCAACACTGATGTGCAAACATGCACTCTGTGCAGTAGTGCATTTGACAGTTTAACCAGGGCGGCATCCTCAGGGCAGAGAGATTTGTGTGTGTGTGTGTCTGTGTGTGCGTGCGTGCGTGCACGCAGGAGCTTGAGGTTAAGGTGTGTCTCTTTGTGGATGATACAAAAATCAGCAACAGGGTTGACATTCAGGAAGGGATGGAAAGAATGCAAAGGGATCTGAAGAAACTGGAGGAATGGCGTAGGGGGTGGCAGCTGGGTTTCAGTGCCAAAGTGCAAGGTTATGCACTTAGGGCAGTGGAACCCAGAGGCTGTGTAGAAGATAAGGGAAGTGGAGGTTGCAGTCACCAAGCAACAAAGAGACCTAGGGGTCATAATATTTGATGACCTCAAGGTAGCTGGGCAGTGTGACAAAGCAGTGGCAAAGGCTAGCAGGATGCTGGGGTGCATTGGGAGAAGTGATTTCTAGCAGGAGGAAGGAGGTGGTGTTGCCATTATATCGCTTACTGGTGAGACCCCACCTGGAGTACTGTGTCCAGTTCTGGAGGCTGTGCCATTGCAAGGACATTGAAAAGGTGGAGACGGTACAGAGGAGGGCAACCAAAATGGTGAGGTGGCTGCATGAAAAGCCATATCTTGAAAGGCTGCAGGAAATCAGCATGCACTCCCTGGAAGAGAGGATAGCGAGAAGGGGGGAACCTACAGGTACCTCACAGGAGTGAACAAGGTGCATGTAGAGCATCTATTTCAGAGAAGCAGAGGAGCTAGAACAAGGGAGAATGCAGTGAAGCTAAGAGGGGGAAGTTTAGGAGAGATGGGTGGAAATACTTTTTTACAGAAAGGGTGGTGGATGACTGGAACAGCCTACCAGAGGAGGTAGAAGGGGTAGAGAATGTGGGGAGCTTCAAGCATGCATGGGATAGGCGCAGTGGCATCTGAGGCAGAGGAACAGTGGAGGGATTTACACCTGTGACCAACTAGGGTTGGTGGTGATGGAATAGGCAGGGGCAAAGGGCAGAATGGATGGGCCCAAAGGTCCTTTTCTGATGACGAAATCTGTGTTTCTAAGTAAAGTCCTCACCCACGTAGTATGAAGGACCTGCCACCCCACCCACAGGCACCACACCCACTGACTGAGGCAGCCTTCTGGACTTCTAGAGCATGAAGTTTCGGGAGGGTCTCAGGCCACCCTGAAGACCCTTAATGTGGGGGGTAAACCACGGTAGCCGATTGGAGTGAGGTAAGCACTGGGAAAAGACAGGATGATGGAACTGTGGGTGGAGGAGTCGAGGACCTGTATAGTGGGTCCCAGGGCTGGATGTAAGTTGTAGCATAAAAAAAGACCTGCCCTGGCATAGAATCTGTCCCTAGAGGCACAGTGAATAATTGCTTGACTTTGCCATAGTACATCCAAAGGGGGTTACTGACAATTATTGTAAAAGTTATGCTTTAAGCAGTTTCACAATTCAAGTAATTTTGTAATAATCTTGGGGGATAGGGGTTTAAGATGGTGGTGCAATGCACTGTGGCAGTGAGTTAGTTAAAAAGTTAAGCCAAGCATATGATTTTTATTCTTTGGTATTTTACAGTTTCTTAATTCAAGATAGCCTAGCTGAGGTACAACATATTCATTTCAGTGGGTATCCACCATGAACCTACTTTTACGTCTGGGGGGACTAAAGTGATTGAATGGGAGGGGAGCAAGAGAGTGGCTCTAGGTGACACAGATAGCTAATGACTGTAGCAAGATATCCAGATTTTGTCATCACTGTACACGAAATTAAATTTTTTAAGGTCCCATTTTGACAGTTTGGTTTGAGCAGAAAGCCATTCCTGGAAATGTGCTCCACCCCCTTTAGTGCGTAGAGTCTGTTGCGCATAGCCCCACCCCCCCCAGCCAATATATGCATACAGTGCCTCTAATTTGCATTCATGCAGTGAGGAAGGGACTGAATTAAGGAAACTTGCACCTATTAGCTAAGCATTTGTGAAGATTTAAAATATACGCCATGTCCATCCTGTGACTGATGTACTAAGAAATACACTTCAGCAGGGGTGTGCAGTGTGTCATTTTGTGAAAGTATTCCTTATGCAAACCACAAAATCATTTAGAACGGTCTTTTCCTGTGGGCTGAAACTGGATGTATTATTTATTACGGTTCTTCTTAAGTACTTATTATGGCCAGTATTTTTAAAGAGTTGCGACTAACGCAACAGCAGTTTGCATCACTTTTGCGTCACAGATCACAGCTGTGTCTGTGCCAGAAGTGTGCGTTATCATCAGAAAATGATTGTGTCACAATATGCAGTGTTTGTGTCCAGATTAGTGATGCAAGTGTGATGTAGCCCACAGATAATGACGTAATTATAAGTGTTGGTTTTGACACAGCTATGAAAGTACAGCGGAATTATATGCTGGTTCTGCATGATGTAAATTTGCATGTCTTGATACAACTGTGTAATTTCTGAGCACTTTTGAAAATACCACCCTATGTCTTTAAGTCCCAGTCTCCTTAATGAAATAGGCTGTGGCCCAAGAAAGCAACTTTTTTTGTTAAAAAAAAAAAAAAAACACAGGGAAAATATTTTAATGTGCATTTATTCTTTTATTTTCTAATATTTTAATACACTCCAAAATAACTTATTTTTTTCAAAAGAAGCATTAACTTACACTGATCATCTAGTGGACTCCCAGGCTGATACATTTATCAGCTTGGTGCTGCATTGAGCTCTCCCCTTACCAGCACAGAGTCCCCACAGAAATGTGCCTGAGTCCCTAAGCAAATGTGGGGCTCGTCCCTTTTACAAGGGTTCCACTAGAGCCCTGCTAAAGTGCAATGGTGCCCTGACTATGACACACGTCCATCTACATGACATTATTATTGGATAATATTGGTTCTTAATGAAAAAAAAAAAAAACACACCTCTTCTTACAAGTTTATTTGGGGAAGGGGGCATTCTACTCCTACTGTCTGATACCAGCCCCTACTGGTGTAATAATATGATTGTTGTACTTTGTTCAAATTAAGGATGATGTTAAATGCATAAACTAAGTGCTGCTACATTGTTCCTCTTATAATGTAGTTCCTGATGTACAGTATGGGGTGTACAAGGGGTTTGGGTAACAGATATATGGGCATGTCTACAATGAGGGTGGGCAGTAAAGTGAGACCAGTGGGTTCTGGCTTACAAATTGTATTTTCCTAGCTGTACCACTGAATCTGCTAGAAAGTTCTGTAAATACTGTATATGCAAATGACTGGATTTGAAAAAAGGTCCTAAAACATGAATCTTTTACAAGCTTTTGGGTTCTAAAGAGACCCAAGAGGGGTTCTGCTGTCCTAATGAAATGCATGTTCCTGTCTGTATTGTACTCACCAGTTTTCCAGCAGCTGCTGCTTTAACCCTTTTGGTATTACAGGTAGCATATTGCTCTGCTCCTGTGCATTTCACATAGTGCTATGATTTTTACACCCGAACTGACCCTTGCTCCGCAAAGATTTCCTGATGCCCCTCAAAATATTAGAGCTATTTATTGACATACAAACCGTTAAAAAGTTTAACTTGAAAGAAATGGTCCTCAGCACTAAACATATAGTGCCCACTATTTTTTTTTTGTATAATATCTTTATTGAATTTTAACCAGAAAAAGACGGTCATTACAATACATAAGGTCCACAAGCTTATGTAAAACATACAAAGGCTAAAAAAACAGATCTTCGAGGATATCTCTTTCATCAGGCCACCCCTATGGAACTATAGCCACCAGGCACTAGGACCACACAGTAGTTTTTTTGCAAACAGTCCTCTAGGGCTGCCCACAATGACGTCCTACATTGGCACTTCCCATATAAACATGAATGGCCCCCATCCTTCCTCAGTTCCTTTCCTGCCATCGACCATACTTGCTGGATCTTCCATGGAGACACCACCTCTACAGTCAACTGCTAGTCTGTGCTTTCGGAATTTTTCTCCATAGTTCGCTATCACTTTTTAAAAGTGATCATCGTCATTGTGTATGTCATCTAAAGAACCAGCTAAGCACTTTAGATACTGGGAATGCAGTGAAAAGATTTACTCGGGCTCCCTGACAACATATGCGTGTGCTGCCTCGGTGTGGCCCATGCCGTTAAGGCCTGCAAACTTTTTTCAAAGACATCAGGAGTAGGCTAATCCAAAATAAAATCTTACGTTCTTGGTACAGGACCCCACAAGTCCTCCGTAAGTCGCAACTGCTACCGTCAGACTCCTGCGGCGCTGTGGTTTGCATGGAAGTGATCTTCACCACATCATTTGGACCTGCACTTTAATCAAGCCTTTGTGGCAACAAGTCTGCCACTTTGCAGCTAAGATCCTTAGAAAAATTATTCCTGACCAAGCTATACCTTCCTTAAAGGAATGGCACTCAGAAATTCTGTTGGCTCTGGAACTAGAGAAGCATATCGCTTGCCGGTAGAACAGTCTGGAAGCATTCAACAAAAGATGGAGCCTTCTTCTGGCTCTTTTACCCATTATGCACAACACCTATATGATTCCTAACACATAAGGGGACTGGGGACCGACCCCCTCCGTTTTAGTTTCTCCCATCTGTATTATAACTTGAATGATTGCTGTAGTCTTCGCTGGCCTGGAAAACACCTGACCTTCACCCGGGTATGCTTCTAACACTAGGTCTTTATAGCAGTGGCTCCATGGGGGGCAGCATGGGCGGAGGAGGGGGGTGATTCAACTTCAGGATGCGGATGTGATGTCTTGATAATGCCTGAACTGTAGTGGTTCTCGAATTGACAGTCTCCAGGCCTCACTACTGTACAGGTTTGACTCTCCTAGGTTGCTTAATCAAGACTGTTTTCAGTACACAGGGGGAGAAGTTGTTGTTGCTGTTGACTTACGTCATGTACTGATCTACTGTGAAGTACTACATGTTATTGATTTTAATAAAGTATGTTAAATTGAATAAAAAAAAAATTCCTTACTTAGCCACATTGCTCCTGCTGGGGATCACCCCCGAGGCCTCGCACCTAAAGCCCTGGAGCATCGATGGCTCACCCTCCTGAGCATGCAAGTCAAGAGACTCCTCAGTAAATGGCGTACTGCAACCCTTCCTTTCAGGAACTCGTCACTACTCTGACCCAACTCACCATGCTAGACTGCCTGTCCCACCTGGCCACAAATTCCTTGGAAACCTACTATAAATTCTGGCAACCTTTCCTTCAATTTCTCTCTTCCAGAGCAGGGGTGGGATATGCAACCTCAGGATGGCCCTCTCTAGCTCTCCTTCTTGGCTATCTACTGCCTCGCTCTGTCAGTTTGCTCATTAACCACATAGATGAGCTTGTATATTTCTCCAGAACTGTGCTTCCCCACCTTCCTGTGCTGCTAATGCTGCTACGCTGTTTCATTCTTCCCTGTTTTGCAAGAACAATTTACTTTTTCTTTGTATCCATCCACATTATACTTCACATCAGTCATTTGCATATACTACCTAGCCTCATAAAGTTTGTAAAATTCTGCATCAGCTGTACTGTGTCACTTCTGAACATGGGGTATACTTGTATCCCACATGATCAGTTTGCTGTTTCTTGTCTGTTTGGTATATTTGAAAGCAAACAAAAAAAAAGGCCTGCAAACATTCCCTCAAGTTTAATACAGATACCCGGCAACACAGGAAGAACACCCTGGAAACCCATCTTCTGAAACAGCAGGTAGCCAGGATGGAGAAAGAGCTCCACCACACCACTGGCCTGCTCACTGGGTTCCCAATCTTCGAAGTCCTGGGAGAAAACCACCAGGCAACATAAGCATTAGCACCAGGAGAGAGAGAAAGGAGCAAGGAGAAATCATCCCCAGTATGATCTCAGTCACCCCTTCAATCCAGCATGACTGCCACAGCACCACTGGCTGCCCTGACCTCTGACTCTTCCAGGTCAGGACAGGCTGCGAGTACCGTCATACCTAGTATGGCTGGCGAAGGGCCATTGACATCGGGGACAGTATCTCCCCATCAACATCCCAGAGTGTGCCTGTAGTAGACGCAAGTGCTGATGTGCAGGTCATATTGTCGTCCTTCACGGACATGCTGCAGCACCTACTACTTCCTCCTCCTGCCACAGAAGCAGCATCGATGGGGCACCCCAGGCTAGCCCCGCAGCTGATGCCTATTCAGTCACCGTGCCCGTTGCCTTCTAGGGCATCGACAACCTCTTCTGTTCCTTCCTTGAGGCCTACTGAAGCCATCAAGAATAAGGCCTTGACCTCATAATGCAAGATGAAATAGAGGAGGAAGAATATGTGGAGAGCTCTTATGAGAGGTCTAGCTTCACCATCTCCACATGGAGCAAGAACTCTATTGTGTATACCCTTGGGTCCCACTCCCGGAAGATCCTTCATTCATCTCCATGATGCAGCAACTCCAGTCTCCCCTGTGGTTTGAATCTGAGGAGAAAGAAATCACCAAAAGGAATTAGGTGGAATTTTAGAGCTACCTGATTTCCCATCTATAGTGAATCCTCCTCCATTGCCTGCCTTAGAGGATGTCACCCTAGCTGCCTGGCACAGGCTTAATATAATTCCTTCCATTCCTAGGAAGGCAGATAAGCAGTACCAGGCTCCCTTAGGAAATACTTTTTTTGCAGGCCTACCTAAGGCTGACTCGATTGTGATAAATGTAGTCGTGATAGGTCTAAAGTGCCTAAACACCTCAGATCTTCCTGGACATAAAGTCCCCACCACTCATTCACACTGATGGGATCTACACCGGAGGTACTAGGACCCAGCAGGTGCAAATTCTTTTGCAGGAGGTTCGGCGCCAGAGATGGAGCCACGAGGAGTGGCGCTGTGAGCCTCGGCTCATGCGGCAATGACTTTCTTGGCATCGACCCTCCAACCGCCTAAGTTCCTTTTTTCCAGCCGTTGAGTGAGCTACAGTGATGATGTCACTTGCCCACCGGGAGTTACACTTCAAACTAGCAGCATAGTTTTCAGTTCTTTTTTATTTTGTAGTATTTCTTGAATAAAGTACCACTTACTATAATTTATTATAAGAAAGAAGTCTCAGCCTACATTGATGGAGTCGAATATGAGCTGGTCAGGTGACGGTAAGGAGACTTTGTATGAAAGTTGTTCAGTCAGCTGGGCTGGGTTTGGTCAACCGCCCTCTCCAGAAGGAGGGTCTGACAATGGACAGTCCAGTGCCCGGGGAGAGGGGTGGTCCCCCTAGAAGCATAAAAGAAAACGGTTGCACTCTCGGCACCATTCGGCCTCGTGCTCTTCTTTGACCTGTAGATCCAGAAAGAGAAGGCATCACTCGAGGTCACCTTCTGGTATGTCTGCGCGTCGATGGTCGGTCATTGGGGTCAGTTGCTGGTCTTCTCCAGAGTCGCCGGTTTCTGTCTCCGATCTATGACCCTCTTTGACATCGGAGCCCTTCCCCACCTTCTGGTAGGGCTTCAGATGAGCAGTTTCATCAGTGGGCCGCTCTGATGGAGCAATGGGCTCAGAGGCTTGTCCAGCTGCCTGGCCCGGTCACTCGGGGGCTCTCGGACCCTTCGGGAAATTGGGTAAGGTGGTTAGGCCTCCCTAGTTATGTGATGCCTTCTTCGGTGCCGTTGACTCCGCGCTCAGGTGTTCTCCCCTCTCACATGGGTGCAGCGCAGGGGGCCACACTGATGCCTCTATCTCCTGCTTCTTTTCCTTCTTTTGCCTCAAATCTTGGTTTTCAGGGCCCTGAGCTGGTTTCAGCACCGTTGGCGTCGATGGGTCACTCGGAGCCATCCTCTGCATCGATGGATCTGTTGGCGCTGTCCCCGGCATTGTTGAGATTGTTGCTGCCGTTCTCGGTGCCGTGCAGCTCTTCGGCGCTGTTGGGTTTGTCGGCGCCATCCTCGGTGCTGTACGGTTGGTTGCATGTCCTCGCACCAGTGGTGCCGACTCAGGTGACACCAAGTCTTCCAGTCTTCAGGGCTCCTCGACTGCAAACCTCTTTCCCTCCTATTTTCCTTCTGATTTTCACTCCTTTCCTGTCCATGCAGTCCCTCCTGGGCTGTCAGGATATGATATTGAGCCTGAACCAGACCTTAGGCTGGGTGATGATGTGGAAGGAACAGGATCTAATCCTGCTGCAGAGCCTGTGGTCGAGGATCTGTCATTTAAGTCTCTGCTGAAGAATTTGAATTCCATTCTTTCTGTCCAGACTATGGCTCTCGATCCTGGGAAGCTTTTAAGATTCCAGTACCTTCATGTTCCGGACATCCCTATGGATTTAACTCCCCCGGTACAGCCCTCCTTTGAGACGCTTTCTCAAATGGTATGGAATAATCCTGCTCTCATTCCTTCTGTGGCTAAGTCCATAGATAGGAAGTACGCTGCTCCCAAGGATCGACCCATTTTGGCCTCTCAAGCCCTTGCTGACCCTATTGTAGTCTTGGCAGAAAATGATAAGGTTGTCCTTCCTCAGACTACTATGGCTCGACCTATAAACAAAGAATCTCATAAGACAGATACTTTAGGTAAGAGAGTCTTTGCTGCATCCACCCTGGGTATGCTTATTGCCAGCTACTAGGGCTATTTCTCTCAATATGAGTATATTTTTGGCATTCACTCAAACAAATGGTTGAAGCTCTACCGGAGTCAAACACTAATTCAGAGCTTCTTCAAACCGTAACCAGGGATATCAAGTCCAACAACCAATAGGTTAAAGCAGCTATGGACACGTTCGATACTGCCTTCTGAGTGGTGGCAGCGGGCATTTGTACCTGCCGTCATTTCTGGCTGCGCACTTCAGGCTTCGCGAATGATGCCCAGCAACAGGTCATGGCTTTGCTGTTCGACGGTGTGTATCTCTTTGGTCCTCAAATGGAACAAGCTCTAGAGGCCACACAAAAGACCAGATCGGCCATTAAACTGGCTCGACCTGCTCCTGCACCTTCTCAGGGGGGCGGATTAATTAATGCCAGTTTCACAACCATCAGTCCTTTCGAGTCAAAGGCAGAGGAGGTTTTAATAAAAACCAAGCCCCTCAGCCTCAAAAGAAGACGCAACAGAAAGCACAAGGACCCAAGCTGCCCAGTGCCGCCTTCTGAGTTTCTGGCCCAAGTCCCACCTCAACTGCCTGAGGTGGACTCTTTCTCAGCGTTGGGAGGTCGTCTGACTCAATTCTACAACCGGTGGAAGTCCATAACATCGGACAAGTGGGTCCTCCAGATAATCCCAGGGATATTCCCTCGATCTTTCAGAGAACCACCAGATTGTCCCCCCAAACGGCAGCCAAAACTGTCCATTCTTCAGTCAGAACTTCTTGCTTCCGAGATACAAGGCCTTCTAAACAACAGGGCAGTAGAAGTAGTTCCGCTGCATCAATGGAACACAGGGTTCTACTCTCATTACTTTCTAGTTCAAAAGAAAACGGCGGGGCATGCACCCCATTTTGGACCTCAAAAAATTGAACAAATTTCTTTCCAAAGAGAACTTCAAAATTATATCGCTAGGAGCCCTGTTACCTTTGCTTCATCAACACGACTGGTTAGCCTCCCTGGACATGCAGGATGCTTACCAACATATTCCTATTCACTCAAGGCATCACAAATACCTGAGGTTCGTGGCTTTGGGACAGCATTATCAGTTCAGAGTCCTGCCCTTTGGGCTATCCTCGGCGCCGCAAGTTTTTACAAAGTGTGCAATTCTCACAGCGCATCTCAGAAAGATCGGAATACAAGTGTTCCCATATCTGGATGGCTGGCTTCTAGCAAGCCCTCCAGGCAAGGAACACTCAACGCTGTAGCCACGGCCCCAGACTTTCTCACATCCATGGGAGTCCTGCTAAATCTCAAGAAGTCGTAGTTGCAGCCATCCCAGAAGCTCCTTTTCATAGGAACTCTGCTGGACACCTCCTATGCGAAAGCTTTTCTACCAGAGGACAGAAGGAGCGATATCCTACAGATGGCCTGATACATCAGAGAGAACAGCTCGGTTCAAGCTATCTCGATGCAACAGATGCTGGGTGTCATGGCATCCTCAGTGTTCACTGTACCCATAGCACGCCTTCACTTGAGAACCTCTCAATGGATGCTCAGTACTCAGTGGTCCACAACCTCTCACCCTCAGTCCTTTCTCATCAAGGTGACAGAACCTCTGAAGAGGTCACTCACCTGGTGGTCGAAAGAGGACAATCTTCTGGAAGGGTATCCCTTTGCTCCCCTGGATCATCAAATTTCCATTACAATGGACACGTCCCTGATGGGGTGGGGAGCTCACTGTCAGAATCTCCACACCCAAGGTACGTGGACTCAGAATGAGTCCCAGCTTCACATAAATGTCTTAGAAATGAGAGCCGTCCTTTATGCAGTACGGGCTTTGAAGGACATTCTGTGTCACAAAAACATTCTCCTTCAAACGGACAACAAAGCAGTGATGTATAACATCAACAAGCAGGGCGGTGCTCACTCTTACCCTTCATGCAGGGAAGCGATGAGAGTGTGGGAATGGTGCTTGGAGCACAAGGCTCTAATTCAAGCAGTCTACCTGCTGGGAGTGCAGAACGAACTGGCAGACCGTCTCAGCAGAACAGAGAGAGATCCTCACGAATGGTCTCTCAACTCAACCATAGTTCAGTCACTATTCGCAGAGTGGGGAACTCCAGATCTGGACCTTTTTGCATCCCCACTCAACACAAAACTGCCTCTATTCTGCTCCAGAAATCCAGGGCCTGACATTTTCTGTCAGGTTGCAGTGGACAAAGTGCTTTCTATACGCCTTTCCACCTCTTCCTCTAATTCAGAGGGCACTTCTTAAGTTCAAGTCCCAGGGGGACAAAATGATCCTCATTGCTCCCTTCTGGCCTCGACAGATATGGTTTCCGTTACTCAACAGTATGTCAAAAACCTTTCCGAAAGCGCTTCCCATTCAGACGAACCTTCTGACTCAGGGACCAGTGGTCCATCCCAATCTGAGATTGCTTCATCTTCACGCTTGGCTCCTGAAGAGAGAGAGGTGAACAGGTTCAGTGTCTCACAGAGTTTCAGATGTTCTTCTGGCTGCACAAAAGCCAGCCACTAGAAAAACGTACACAGCCAAATGGAATCGTTTTTCTCTGTGGTGTGCAAAATTCTCTTTGAATCCTTTTTCCTACCCACCCAACAAAGTTCTAGAGTACCTTTTAGACTTCTCTAATTCAGGTCTGCAATACTCTTCAGTCAGAGTTCACCTTTGTGCCATTTCAGCTTATCATGAGCAAGTACTTTCCTTGTCTCTGGCTCAGTTACCTGTGGTTAAGAGGTTTCTTAAGGGAATTCTGCATACCAGACCTCCTATCAGACATCCAGTCGCAGCCTGGGACATTAATCTTGTACTAGACATGCTCACTCGAAAGCCTTTCGAGCCTCTAGCTACCTGTGAGCTGAAATTCATCATCAATCCATTACCTTGGCTCGCAGGGTCTCTGAGATACATGCCTTGGTCACAGACCCTCCGTATACTGTATTTCATAGAGACAAAGTAGTTCTTAGGACCCATCCTAAGTTTCTCCCTAAGGTTGTTTCAAAATTCCTTCTAAACCAACCTTTGGTCCTTCCTACCTGCTTTTCGAACTTCCAAAATGAAGGAGAACACACCCTTCATTCTTTGGACGTCAAAAGAGCTCTGCGTTTCTATTTAGATAGAACAAAAGAAATTCACAAATCTCCACAACTGTTTGTTTCCTTCAGCGAGACCCGGCTGGGTCAACCTGTCGCTATCAGATGCATTTCAGCATGGCTGGTGGCATGCCTTCGCCACTGTTATTCCATGGCCCTGTTTAAGTTGGAGGGCAGAGTGTACGCTCACTCTACTAGAGTGGTCTCGGCAACTCTGGCGGAAGTCCGCAATGTGCCCATTGCAGATATTTGCAATGCAGCTACCTGGAGCTCAGTGCATACCTTCGTCAAGCACTGTGCCCTGAATGTCCATGCCAGGCAACATCTGTCGTTTGGCAGGACAATCCTTAATGGACTTCTGTCCTAAATTTGTGAGCTATTGGTCTCTCCTGCCACCCTCTCAGGGGATTATTAGCTCAGTACTCTCCCATCAGTGTGAATGAGTGGTGGAGACTTTATGTCCAGGAAGATATGGAAATTATGTACTTACCGTAATTCTTGATCTTCTTGGATGAAGTCTCCACCACTCATTCTCATGCCCGCTCACCTCTGTTGTTGGTCTTCACTCCCTCAATTTTTAGGCTGTGAAGACTTCTTTCTTGACCCTTCTTATACGGGTCTTCCGGACTATCTTATGTCCGTTTTTTGTTAGGCTATCTTTCTAGTTTAGTTACCCTGCACCTCCTCGCAAAAAAAGGTACGGAGGTGGTTGGAGGGTCGACGTCGAGATAGTCATTGCCGCATGAGCCAAGGCTCGCGGCACCGCTCCTCGCAGCTCCATCTCTGGCGCTGACCCTCCTGCAAAAAAGTTTGCTCCCGCTGGGTCCTAGCACCTCCGGCATAAATCCCATCAATGTAAATGAGTGGTGGAGACTTCATCCAAGAAGATCAAGAATTACAGTAGGTACGTAATTTCCATTTCTGTATCTCCTGTCAGGGTGATCAGGGAGGCTAGATGTCCTGGGGAAGAGGACCTTCACTTCTGCTACCTTGGACCTGAGGATTGCAAATGATCATGCCTGTATAGTAAAATACCAAAATACACTCTGGAGGAAGGCCAGAGCAACTACCCAAGTCCTTCCAGAGGGTACTCCAAAACAGGAGCTGCTAAAGGCCCTCCAGGCAGGGGCAGATGTCCATAACATCTGTTAAGGTCTGCTTATGATATTTCTAATACCTCTGCTAGAATAGCAGCTTCTGGTGTCTACTTGAGAGGCACTCTTGGTTGAGGATGGCAGGATTTGCCAGTGATGTGCAGCAATCCATCCTAAATTCCCCATTCAAAGGATACAAGCTGTTTGGAGCAGACGTTCAGGATATCCTCTCAAACCTAGAGGGTTTGGGCAGGACTTTAAAACCAGTACACTTCCTCTACCATACGCAACCAAGAAGTAGACAGAGTATGCCGTTTCATCCAGCTATTAACAGGCATTGTTCAGGAGCCAGGCAACAAAGTAAAAACAGAGGAGGATCAGCTTTGCCTTCTCCAGGACCAACTCCAGGTGCCCACTCAAAAGCCGCTAGAGGTGGAAGTGCAGCTACAGTTGCAAGATCTGCATCTGCATGACTCATTCCTAGACCCCCACCCATCGGTACCTTCAGAGGTGGTAGTAGGGGGTTGCCTTTTCTGCCACCTGGACCAGTGGAGGAAAGTCACTTCAGATGCTTGGGTCCTGCAGATAATAGCACAGGGCCATGCTCTAGAGCTTCTGGAACTACCTCAAGTACAAGTACAAATTTTATTGAATAATCGACTATAAGTCTTTACATTTTTTAAAATTTAAATGAACATAAAAATTGTAATTGAAGTATAAAACAATTTGTCATACATACCATACTTTCCACATAAAACATTACAGAGTGTTGACAGTACAACATCCACTTAGAGTGTAATAGTCAGAGATGAGTGGTTGCCAGGAAACCGCTTAGTTTGCGCAGTATTGCACAATTTTCTGAAGTAAAAAGCAATTTTAGAATATGATCAGGGGGGAAGCCAAGAACCCCTAAGATGGAACCCAGCCATTCAGTCCTTCTTAATTTATAAAGGGGACATAGTATTATATGTTTCAAATCATCAGGAGTATTGCTGTTACATTTGCAATCTGGGGAAGTATATCCAGTCTTCCTTGATTGTATAAAATATAACCTGCGTTATAAAGTTCCATACGAAACTGAGTTAGCAGTCTCCTCTGGTCTGGATGGATCAGGTGTAATCTGCAAGTATGGTTCAAGTTGATTATTTTTTAGGATTTTGTACCATTTGTAATGCTTTAATGAGGAGATCCTGTCTAGGTTTGTTTTATTTGATTTCTTAATTTGCCTTTAATAATTTCATTAATTTCTTCCCTGGGTCTTAGGCATATTTTGTGCAGAATCTGCCTTAAATTTAGTGGATAGGTGACATTTTTGATCATTTTTATATATGGAAAAGCAAAATATTTAAAGGGAAAGTTTATTTGTTCCTCAAGACATTGTCTTGATAGGGACGAATCTTTTAAAAGAAATAATGACAGCAAAGAATTTGTTTTTCTAGAATAATGACTGAATGGTCATTTGGCAGAGTTCGGCTTTTAGGACTGCTGCTGGCATAGATTGCGGCATCATGAGAATATATTGATAGAATTTATTCATTTGTTGTTACAAAAGTCTGCAGTGTGAATCTGTTGAAGGCTTGGCACAAGTTTCGGCACCATATAATATACTTGAGCTGACTTTAGCATTTACAACCCAAAGGACACCTGGGACAGAAGCCTTGCCTAATTTTGAATTGAAAGTCTTAAATGCATTAAAAGCGTTTTTTAGTTTGATCATGAGTATGTTCCTATGCTGTTTCCAGGAATAATTTTCTGAAAAGCGAACTTCCAGACAGTCATAATATTTGGTGGTCCCAATTCGGTCATTATCGAGATAAAGTTTCTTAAATCTGTTATTGATACCATTATTGCCAAAAATCACCATTTTGGTCTTCTCTCTATTTATCTGGAGTTTAAAGTTTTTACATAAAATGGAGAATTTGTTCATTTTTCTTTGTAATCCCAAATGGGATGCTGACAGGAGTATAATATCATTAGCATATGGCATACACGAGACTTTCTATTTAATAAAGAAGGTGAGTGAAAATCAGAATCTTCTAGATTTTGTAAAATACTATTGATATATACGTTAAAGATAATAGGGTCAAAAGACACCCCTGTCTAATGCCCCTATTAACTTTTATTGATTTCGTTAAGCCACCCTTCCTGTTATACTGCACCTCAATCCAATTATCATTATGAAGTTTTATAAGTGTGTTTAAAAAAGTGGACTCAATTCCGAGAGCTGTCAATGTATTCCACAGGATTAATCTGTTGACGGTACCAAAGACGGAACTAAAGTCCACAAAGCAGCAGAATAATTTTGACTTTTTGATTTTTTTTATATATTTCCAGATTAAATCTGCCAGTATGAAACAATGTTGTGGAGTTGATCTTTTGGGTCTGAATCTGTTTTGATATCCGGAGAGAATTTCCTCTGCGCAAGCCATTTTTGCAATTTGTCAAGGATTATTCTCGTAAAAGGTTTTTGAGAAGAATCCAGTAAACTTATAAGCCAGTACATCTTTGGGTTTTGTGCATTCCCTTTTTTGTAACATGGAAAAATTAAACTGCCTTTCCAACTACTGGTATGTTTCCTTCTTGTACAAGTGAGTTAAATAATATTAACAAAGTACATATCCACTTCTTTTTCATGTACTTATAAGATCTTACTTCGAAAAACAGCTCTTGCATCAGGTTATACCATTAGGACTGAAGCCAGCAGGCAGCAAGACCCCATGGAAAACTTCTAGCTAGCTACATACAGCAGGGGACCTCCCTTGACATCGGCCCCAGCATCACATACATCATAAAAGGGGCAGTTCCCCAGCATCCCTCAATTCTTTTCCCACCATCGTCTCTCAAGCATCGGCTCCATGGATGCTTTTAGCTGTTGAACGACACCATCACTTCAGTATTTCTATTTTTTTTTTTATTTTTGAAAACCCGATTTTCTTTCTTTCGTATGTCATCTTCCCTGATGTCATCTGTCGAAAGGCAGTCCTCAAAATGTGCTTATGGCAAACAAATTCCTTTTAAGGATAAGCACACAGCCTGTGTCAGGTGCCTAGGCCCAAAACATGACACTAAGGCCTGTCCCATTTGCCAAAATTTTAACAACTGCACAAGGATCCGTTGACAAAAGGTTTTAGAGAACTTCCTTTTAGAAAAAAGCTTGGCAGCCATGCAAAAAAGTTCCTCCTCCCAGGAAGAGTCCTTCCATAAGTTGGGGAAACATAAGGAAAAAAGGAGGGAGAAGGAGAAAGAATGATCCCTATCCACGTGGATGTCCGACTCCAGGGCTAGCTCAGACACCTCCCACTGCAATAGATCTCCGTCTCGGACAAAGACCCTGTCTCTGCCGGCCAAAGTCCAGATGTCGGGTGGTGCCGGCGTTGCATCCACCCTCCAGACCCTTAAGATCTGGCCAAGAGAACCTTTGCACAGCTGGCCTTCTGGCTCTTCAGGTCGATCTGTTTCCACAGACCACCCAACAAAGGTGCACTCCAAGTCGGCCGCTACTACAGGCCCCGACTCCCTGGACCAGCGCCAGGACTCCGACCACTGGAGGTCGGTTTCCCAACCCCCTAGGGTAACCTCGGGGACGTCCACTAAACGAACCTTAGATCTGACGTCCCTTAAGCGGACCTCAGACCCGAAGCGGACTTCGGAGCAGACACCCGCAAAACATCCTAAGGACCAGTGACCACCAACAGTGGTCCACTCTCACGGAAAGGACATTACCTCGTCCATACCAGATGTTGGTCCATCCAGATGTTCAGACAACGAAGGTACTGATGCTGGGGTCGAGCAACTTAACAATGACCAGGCATCAGGAGACAAGGAGGAAGCAAACCTTCCATGTGATCCAACGCCACCCAAGGATCTGATGATGGGTGCATCAGGCCACAAATCCTCAGACCCGGGAGATGGTCAGACAGCACCTCAATAGGGACAGATGCCAGGTCAGACGTAGGGTCTCAACATCTATGAAGTGAAGGAATTGTTTTCCTATTGGTGGGAAACCATTGGGAAGGACGTAGTTCCCACCAAACCACCGGTAGAAAACCTACCTCCCCCAAAGGAGCAAAGCCCGAACAGACCACCTCCTAGAGAGGAGAATCCCAAACCTAGGAGCTGGTCTAAGGACAAGAAGTCACACAGAGGAAAGAAGCAGGCGAGGTCTCCTTCACAGGAACCCTTCTCGCTCTCCCAGCATGCACAGACCTAAAAAGCACCACAGAAGGTCAGTGTCTTCCTCCTCGGACAAGTCTCACTCCTCCTGTTCAGAATCTTCCAGATCAAGCTGTCCGTTTAGTGTCCCTTCACCAGACCCAAGGGATCTGCCTAGGACAGCAAGACTAAAGGGCAAAACCTTCGACGTAAGGGAGAAAAGTTCAGAAGCAATACGAAGAAATTCTTCTTCACAGAGCTTGTTGTGGAACCATGGAATAGCCTGCCAGAGGGGGTGGTGGGAGCCAACACAGTGGGGGAATTCAAGCAGGCATGGGACAGACACTGTGGAATACACAAGCAGGCAGCTAAGTAGGGGGTAGGAAGCCAAGGGCAGACTTGATGGATCATATGGTCCCCATCTGACGACAACTTCTATGTTTAATTTCAGGGCAACAGAACCACTTCAAAGGCAAACAAGGGCAGCAACCCCAATTCAGAGAGCAGCAGAGGGGCGGCTTTAGCCGCAAGGGCCCATCTCGAGCTGCAGGAGGTTCAGGTGCCAGGAACACAAAAACGCCACAGGTGACCCTCCCTTCCCCCTTCACTGCCTGACTCATTGCAGACCCCTTCCTTCCCCTCCTGTTCAAAGGGAAGAACAAGTCATGAGTCGTTTCTCAAGACACCTAGCAGGATGGCAACAGATCACTTCAGACCAATGGGTGCTTCAACTAATTCAAAGAGGGCACTCTATTGAATTCACCGGGCAACCACTATCCAGACCACCACTACAGTCTCAGTATTCAAGATAACATGCCACACTGATCTGAGAGGAAATCAGTGCCCTTCTCGAGAAGGAGGCCATAGAAAAGGTCCCATGGATCCAGAGAGGAAAATGGTACTATTCCCATTTCTTCCTAGAACCCCAAAAGACAGGAGACCTGCACCCCATCCTAGACCTCAGCGATCTCAACACCTTTGTAGCATACAAATGCTTCTGGATGGTTACTTTGCCAAGCTGAACCCTGATGCTACGCCCAGATGCTTGGCTAGCATTGTTGGACATGCAAGACGCCTACCTTCACATCCCAGTTGCGAAACATCATCAGAGGTTCCTGCAGTTCGAATTCCACGGTCACCACTACCAATTCCGATCCCTGCCTTCCGGCCTGTCATCAGCTCTGAAGGTATTCACCAAATGCCTGGCAGTAGTAGCAGCGGCACTCAGGAGAAGGGGCCACTATGTCTTCCCCTACCTGGACAACTGGCTCCTGATGGCTTTATCTCAGAGGGAGCTAAATCACACTCTACAAGACGCCTATTTAATATTTGACTCCCTAGGTGTCACTATCAACCTGTCCAAATTGACCCTTATGCCTTTCCAGAGACTACAGTTCATTGGCGTGGTCCTGGACACCAGGAGGGGAAGGGCCTTTCTGCCAGAAGACAGAGCAGAGCATCTATGAAACTTGACAAGGAACATCTTGGGACAGAAAAAGGGCTCAGCAAGGACCATGTTGCGTCTTCTAGACCACATGGCGGCAGCCATAGCCATGGTTCCCCTAGCATGTTTACACATGAGAACCATTGAGTGGACGTTCAGGGTCCAGTGGGACCAACGCCAGGGTGACTTAGACCAGCTGGTCTCAGTCCCCAACTCTATTCTCTGAGCCTTGCAATGAAAGCTGGTTGCAGAACACCTCACAGTAGGAGTTCCCTTCCTGTCACCTACCCCTTCGCTGATCCTGGCCACCGATGCGTCAGGATCAGGTTGGGGTGCCCATTTGGGTTGGAAAAAGACTCAAGGACTATGGTCAGGGACGGAAGGAACCCTTCACATAAATGTCCTCGAGATGAGGGCACTCCTTTACGCCCTTCAGACCTTGCAAATGGACCTAACCCCAGGACATCTACTGATCCAAACAGACAGTATGTTAGTAGTGTTCTATATCAACAAACAGGGGGGCTCTCACTCGTATCAACTCTGTCAAGAAGTAATGAGAGTGTGGTACTGGGCAATAGAGCACACTATCATCCTATCTGCAGTGCATGTTCCTGAGTTACGGAACACGCTGGTGGATCTACTCAGCAGACCTCGATCCACCGCCCATGAAAGCAAGCTCCTACAACCAGTGGCAAAATGGGGAATGCCAGAACTGGATCTGTTCACTTCCCCATACAATGCAAAACTGCCCAGTTTCTGCTCAGTGGATCCAGTGCCTCGTGTTTTCTGGTGAGATGCATTGTCCCTCTCCTGGTCAGGCAGGTTCCTCTTTGTCTTTCCTTCATTCCCTTTGCTCCAGAGAGTTCTCAAGCTGCAGGATGACAGAGCAGTCATGATTCTGGTGGCCCCACATTGGCCCAGACAGATACGCTTTCCTCTTTTCCAAGGCCTGCGAGCGAGCCACCCTTTCCTCTTCTGCTCAGCTCGCACTTACTGTCATGAGACAGTGGTCCCTAGTCACTTTCGAGATCTCAGGTCGCCTGGCTCCTAAGGACCTGACAATGTCTCGTCGCAGAGTCTTAGACCATTTGGCCGAATTCCTTGTGGCAGCAAGGTATCCCTCTACTCGTGCCACGTATGCCATGAAATGGTGCAGGTTTTGCTTTTGGTCCTCGGCTTGTGACCTGGACCCTTTAACTTGCCCAATGAAATCGGTATTAGAGTACCTTTTTTCCTTATTGGAAGCAGGGCTGAGTTACTACTCAAAGGTGCACCTTTCTGCAGTATCTGCATACTATGCACCCTTTGGGGAAAAATCCTTGGCCCAACTAGATTTGTCATTCACCTTCTTGCATGGCATCCTCCACTTGACGCCATCCATTAGAGATCTGATCCCTCCTTGGGATCTTCTCTTCATTTTAGAACAGCTCACACTACCTCCCTTCGAACCAGCCGCAGATTGTGAGTTATACCTTCTCTCTTGGAAGGCGCTATATCTTCCCTTGTCAATCTTCACCATTCATTACTTCCTGGGTGTAGCCGGAGAGGCAAAAGTGAAAGCAGAAAATATAGATAGCGAGGCAAGATAGCCGAGGGATAGCAAAGCAAGGAAGAATGAACTGAAAAAGGAATAAGCCGATGGAGGAAGGACAGAGGAGATAAGAACATCCCTAGCCTAGGGAGTGCAGGGCCTCCTTACCTGGGCGACTCTAGGAGGAGAGATGAGTAAGGAAATGAGAAAATAGAAGAAGAAGAAGAAAGAAGAGAGATGGGATGTTGAAGGGACCAGAAGCCCCAGGCATAGTTAGCTTGTAGCTGAAGGCTCGACTAAAGGGAAGCAAAGAATCCGGAGATAGAGCTGAAGAAGGTTCACCGAACCCGCTAGACAGACTCAGGAGGGCATAGTCCTCATCTTCAACATGCCATTGTTCTTGACACCCACCCGGCTCCTGGCATGGAGGGCTTTAAGTGGAGGACAGCCGAGGTGGGAAGAATAAAACCCAGCAGCATGAGGCGCTGCTCAGGGTTTAGAAATAGAAAATGTAAGCCTTTCAGGCGTTTCCAAGATAGAAATGGGACTCAGACTGACTGGCTAAGGCCGGGCAAGGCTTAGGCTAGCTAAAATTGGATATGGTCAGCAGAGCTCTACTGTAAAATTGTCCAGGAGGACACTTAAAGGGAGAAACCACTAGCAAAACAGCGAGAGGGATAGCCTACCTTCTCATTTGCTTTCTTGTTTGATTTCTCCACTTTTTTTTTTTTTACAGATAAAAATATTTTTTTTTTTTTAGTAGATGCATGACCCAGATACCAAGATGCCTACAGCAGTCGGAGAGGTTCCCTCAGCATTTTTTTTTTTTTTTTTAAAAGAGAAAGAAACAGACGTACTCGCTCCTCTGCTCTGCAAGATAAGAATAGAGGGGAATCAGATTTCAGGGCAACTATCTGAACACGATTGCAGGATCAAAACTGAATAGCCTGAGCCAGGCCAAAAACCCCCAGAGGTATCTTGCCATAAGAATAGCAAGAGATAGTTGTGCAGTCTGATCGCCAATGCAATCACGAGATGGCCCATGAATCTTAGAGTAAGTAATTTTTCTGGATTTAGAACCACCTCCTCCAAAAGATATATTTTTTTTTTTTACTTTTGTCTTTTTTTTTTTTTTTTTGGAAAATTTAAGGAAATTTTCCTATATTTCATATAAATGCAGAGAGAGGAAGGAGGCGGAGGTGGAGAAGCCACAGGAAGAGGCACTGAGGGATGGTGGGCGGGTGTAAGTAATGAATGGTGAAGATACAAGAAGATCAAGAAATTCACGGTAGTGCGTAATTTCCTATCTTCCTTGTCAATCTTCACCATTCATTACCCTAGTAATACCAGCTCCTCTTCCCTGGAGGAAGGCCATACCCTGAGGAACAAGACCCCAACCTTCTGCTGGTGAGAAACAGAAGAGAAGACCTGGCTTATTCAGAAAGCCTAAGAGAGGAGAAGAGCTAGGAGGTGCCTCCCGAGGCCGAGGGAGGCGGAGGGAGCCCTGAAAATCTCCTGGCTCTGGAAGAGAAGAGCAGGTCCCCGGAGGCGGGCAGTCACCCTCATGGGCCAGGGGTGACAACCTGGAAAGGCGAAGCCATGCCGTCCGCCTGATGCAGATCGCTGTCCCCACAAGCCTGGAAGCCACCTCATTGGCGTCAGAAGATGCCCTTGCTTGGTGTCTTGCCAGCTCCAGGCTCAGCTGGAGAGGGCAACGGCTTGTCTGGTTTGCTCCGTATCAGGCATAGATGCCAGCAGCTGGGACATCATCGACCACAGATGCGGTTGTAGGCAGCGTGGTGAGCCTGATGTGATGCAATACAAGCACTGCATACGAGCAGAAGAACTCTTAGCCCCAACGGTCGAACTGGAGAGTCCGAATCGATTGGTGATGCGTGCGCCAAGCAACAGCGCCCAGAAGGAGTATCCAGGTATACCAAACCTGAGGACGGGTTGGAAGAACCTAGAGACTCAGAGGGCACAACACCTCGCTGGCAGTCCGCGGGGCTGGGAGAAGAGCGGCGGGGACTGCCATGACCGGATGAGCGCCTCCTGGAAGGGATAGGCCAGGAAGGTACCACCAGATGCTGGGCACTGAACTCTACAAGGAATTCTGACGTCTCCCGGTCGGTATTGTCTCTTGAGACGTAGGAAATCGGAGATCCTCACCATCCTCGAGAGGAAACGCTGATATTCTGTGAAATCAGCATCGGAGGACAGATGAGCAGGGTTCCTCTCCCTCGGAGGGAGGCGAGGATGATGGGAACTGGAATGCCCAGAGATTCCTGCGGCGGTGGGGAGCGAAAGACCGGCTCATGCATGTACCTAGCATTATGAGGGAAGGCCGCCGCAGAACCCTTGAACTGCTCCCAGGATAACGGACCCGTAGGGGCTAGACATGGCCTGGGAGTGGGGTGTGAAGGCAGAGAGATGGGAGGGCACCTCCACGGAGGCAACTGCTCTCTGCGAGGGCTCTGAATCCGGGGAAAGGAGCCCTGGAGAGGGGATCCCGGAAATCAGACAGGCCGCAAGACGGAACTCTGGGAAGCGGAGCCTGGAAGAGCCCTGGGGAGAACCTCCCCGTGTGACGCCGGGACTGCATGGATCCAGAAGGGCAGTCCGCTGACGCTGCCGAAGGACACCTAGAACCCTGGAGGAGGGCGAGGCTCTGCGCCTGCTCCTGGCCACCCCCCAGGTGGCCAAGGGCATGAGCAGCAGACCCTGCCCTCGACCCCTCCGGACTCAGAGGGCCCTCCTCCTCGACCACAGCGTCCCCTGTCCCTAGAGAGAGTGACAGCACCCCGTAGTGTAGCTGTCACTGGGCCTCAGAGGAGCCTCCCCTCACGTCACCCAGCGCCTGCCCCAGGGGCTCCCGGCCACCCCAGCGGGGGAACCCTCAGGAGGCGGCGAAAGGGGGACAGAGGGAGGGCCGCTGCGCCGCCTGGCACCTCTAGCCACGGGACCCAGACTCGAAGAGTGGGGGTGCCAGGATGGGTCACGTCTGAATCATCGCCTCGAGGAGGCGAGACCAGCAGGACTCAATGCTGGCCACCCCAGGGTCCCGAGGCTACAGGGCATGAGCAGCCCGGTACCAAGGCGCCGCTCGCCTCCCCTCACGCCCGGTAGCAGCCAGGCCTAGCTCCACCCCCACAGGCGCCGCGAGCCGGCACCGCCTGGAAAGAGACCAGGCCGACGCGCGGCGCGTCCCGGAAGCGGCCGGCACCGCCAGCAGCGCCGCCCTGTCCACTCAACGCCGCTGAAGCAGCGCCAAAATAGCAGCACCGCCAGCGCCGCCCGATCACAGCGCCCATGAAGCGGCGCGAGGATCCGCCAGCGCCGCCAGCAGCGCCGCTCAATCACAGCGCCCACAGCAGTGCCCGGGACTCGCGGCGCGGAAGCAGTGCCGTCAGATCCTGACCATGAGGCTGGCGCCAGGATCAGCAGCGCCCGAAAAGCGGCGTCAGGCTCCACCAAACTAAACCCAAGCGAGGCAGCGCCCGCCAGAAAGCCTGCACCTCGAAAGGCTCCCCGACACATGAAGGGGCCCTCCTCCTCGGCAAGAAAAGGCGAGACCCCCCTCCTCCTCAGACGTATAGGCGGGAGGACCGGGGGAAGGGCCTAGAGACCTTACCTGAGAATCCCATGAGCGACGTCGTCCCCCGAAGGTCGGCGGGGCTTTGCCGAGCTTGAATGCGCGGACTTCGAGGACACGGCGGTCCATGGAGAAACAGGCGTCGCACGAATCCATGTCATGGTTGGGTCCCAGGCAACGAAGACAAACGTCATGCCGGTCCGAGACGGAGAAATGCCGGCCACAGTAACACCGACGCATAGGGGCGCGGCCCGTCTTCGAAACACGTTTAGCTCCGGACCCGGACATACGCGAACTCAACAAAAAACAGTAGGAAAACACACCGGCGCCGCTTTAAAAGAAAAAGAACGGTCTTACCGACGGGCGCCGAGTGTGGAAAGAGAATCGCTGACGCGAGTGGAGAATGGACGCTCCGAAACAGGTGCTGCCTCGGCGGCGGGAGAAACAGAACTGAGTTGGAGGAGGTCAGTCGCGCTGGCCGCCCGCGCGCATGAGATGACGTCGCTCTCGAGGGCGGGCCGTTAGGCAACCTTTTAAAAAAAAAGCCTCGTGACGGTGCCGCCCGGCTTACACCCAGGAAGTAATGAATGGTGAAGATACAAGAGAAGATCAAGAATTACGGTAGGTACGTAATTTTCCTTTTTAGTTGCAGTTACCTCTGCAAGGAGAATTTATGAGCTTCAAGCACTCATGTGCAAAGAGCCATATTTGATTTTTCATAAGGATAGAGTGTCCTTAAGGACCAATCCTAAATTTCTACCCGAGGTGGTGTCAGAGTTAGCCCCTCAACCAGGATATCGACCTCCCGGTTTATTATCCAGAGTATTCCAATAAGGGAGAGGCTCTCCTGCACACACTGGATGTGCACAGGATACTCAGGTTCTACCTAACTAGGCCCAGACCGCACCAACAGTCTGAACAGTTATTTTTGTCCTTTGCCCACAGGATGTTAGGGGCACCAGTGTCTAAACAGACACTCTCAAAATGGTTGGTAAACTGCATTGTGTTCTGTTACCAGAAGCGAAACAAACCCTTACTTGAACCGTTAAAGGGTCACTTTACAGAGGGATGGCAGCATCATTTGCCTCCCTGAGAAACATTTCAGCTCCTACCGTTTGCACACATTCATCAGACAGTACAGTCTGGACATTGCCTCCAGATGCAGAGTGGGCTTTGGCCTTGCCATCCTGCAGGGGCTTCTTTCATGAGCGGTTCCCTTTCACCCTTCTCCTATCCTCCTCCCAAATTCAGGGGTAATCTTTATCACTGCTTGGTAATCAGTCTCAATGGTGTAACCTGCTGCAAGAGCTGTTTCTCGATGTAAGATAGTACAGTTACGTAAGAACTTACCGTAACAGTAGATCTTCGAAAACAGCTCTCGATCAGGTACGTTCCCACCCACCTTCCCCTCAGTAAGTCAGCTACTTTGCAATAATAATTTCTATTGGTCTTTCCTTTGGAAGCGGATCCTCAGTCTCTCATCAGAATCACATCGCTGTGCCGGAGTCTCCGGCGGGAGAACTGAGGGATGCTGGGGGACCACCCCTTTTATGATGTATGTGATGCCGGGGGCAGGGCTGACATCAGGGGCAGTCCCCTGCTGTATGTAGTTAGCTAGAAGTTTTCTGTGGGTTCCTGCTGCCTGCCGGCTTCAGTCCTAATGGTGTAACCTGCTGCAAGAGCTGTTCTCGAAGATCTACTGTTGTGGAAAGTTCTTACGTAACTGTTTTTTTCTGGAATAATCTTGTCTGGCACTGGGGCCTTATTTGTTTTAACTGGATCTATGGCATGAGAAATATCAGTAGCTGTAATTAGCATAGGGTTAGGCAGTGTGGTCTGGATTAAAATTCTTGCCATAAGAATTTTTTTTAGCTCAGTTTCATCAGACTCTAAAAAATATAACTGATTGCAGTATTCTTACCAGACATTGAGGGGTGTAGGCCTCTAGATCTTGAGAATAGGAGTTATACCTATGGCTAATCAAGTTCCAAAATCATTTGGTGTCTTTTTTTATACAACACTACTCTCAATGTATTCCACATTTTTTCAAAATATTTCCTACACTCACTTTCTAGGACTTTTTTGTATTCTTTATGAGCTTTATTAAGTTTATTGAAGTTATCTTTAGACTTATGTGTTTTGCAATATTTTGCCAACCTATGGAGTCTCTTCTTAGCATCCTAACAGACATAATTAAACCAGGAAGATAATGTTTTTCTTGGCAAGGCACTAGAAGTCATCAAGGGTGTTATGTGGGAGTTCAATAAGTCCCACAAACTTACAATATGAGTATAATGTGGGGTATTCTCTAACTAATTCTTTATTTTAATGACTTCATGGTCCTGGAGGAGATTTTCCATAAAAGAAGCATGGTAAGCATTCCACCTAATCCTTTTATTATTTAAGATCCTGAGAGTTCCTATTTTACAAGAGATGTCATGAACATAAGGAGCCAATTTTTAAAAAAGTTAACGTCAGATGTGGTATAAGAGGTGAGTGGGTGGAGTCTAGATTATCTATAATTCCCATATTGTTTACTAAAGGAATTGCTTACATGGTGGCCCAAATGAGACCTATAATAGATGATCCCCTGTTGTTTCTATAAGTGTAATTACCGAGGTAATCCCCCAGAAGTCTTCCATTTAAAAGGCATACATTTTCTGAAGATAATAGGTTTCTCCTTCTTTTGTTATACTTTTAATCACAAGAACTTCTGTGTCTCAAGATTTTAGAATTTCAATTAACAAAGCAGTTATACAAATCTAGAACATTTTCATACATAGTTAAATCTATATTAAATCTTGCATTGAGATCACCAATAATAATTACTGCATAATTCCCAAATTTATTTTTTAAATCTGACAAAAGGGCTAGGACCTAGACCATATCTCCGGAAATATAGTGGCAACAGGTGGAAAATAAATGTTGACTATAATTATCGAAAAGTCTTTCTTATTCAGTTTTATTGCCAACATATAATCTGAAGTTGTGGGAATCAAACATCCCTTCAAGTTTAGGGATGTTCTGACATAAATGGCTAAACATGCTTTGTTACGACCATATTTTTTTTCTTTTTTACCCAGTATAGAATAAGCAGAATAATCAGGAATTTGGATAGGACTATTAGAGCACATCTCTTGGAGGCATAGGATATCCCATTTCGTTAGAAAGGTTTTTATTTCTGGAATCTGCCAATTTAAAGCTTAATCCTTCAATATTCCAGGACATGATTGTTATATTCGAGAGTAACTTTAGATTGGTCTTCTTCTCTCTATTTATGTTTATAAGTCAATTCAAATCATTTCAGTAAGTTTTATTGTTTGGCTTATTAGGCCTTTACAAAATTTAAAAACATATAAAATAATTCATAGAAAAAGAGTACACATTAGAAGAGTCAAAAGAATACACGTTAAAGGTAACAAGTACAAAAGGTCACATAGCATATATTATTTCTTCACATATTTCATAGTAAGAACAATATTGCACTATTCATACAGTCCCATATCACGCTAATAAATAAGGATAAGGATGTCCTACATCAGTGTAACCTACTAAATTCGTCAGAAGAGTGAGATTAAATCAATTACTTAACCATATTATTCTGTTTAATAATTATATTAAATATCATTTTTAATTGCACCATCATTCCCCTGACAGTGTCTTGACTTTGAGGATGCATTTGGAGTCTCAGAAGTTCTTCTCTTGTAAAATCATCAGGTAATGTAAATTGGGACATTATCTGGTTCGTGAAGTCCCTGAACTTAGGGTAATGTAACATAATATGCACTAATGTTTCATAATCTCCCGAACCACAGTCACAACAGAGATCATCTATTTGAGCTTTATTCTTGGCAAAAATAAAATTCAGATATTTAGAAGGGGTTCTAATGCATGATTTATTTTATTTATTGAAAATCATTTATGTAATTTTGATTCTAGGATCGTGGATATGTTGTTCATCCACACTATTTGGCATGTTGCTTTCCCTTTACGATCTTACCAGAAGGTCTTCAAGCTGGCTCCTCCCACCAACCCGGGTAGTATAACTCTCAGCTGCACCCCATGACACCAGATCTTCCTTTCCACTGGAAGTCCAGGTTTCCTCCTTCTCACTCCCATGTGTAGTAGGCCCTGGCACTCCAAAACTCGGTTTTACCAATCAAGATTCTCTGAATTTCTCCAAACAATTTTGTTGTTGCGACCGCGATGGAGGACAAGTCCTCGCTCGGGTTCTGCTGGTATCCCTGCGTCAGAAAATGTCTCGAATTGACCCACATGCCATGTGCGTGTACTGCTTGGGTCTTGATCATGATACTCAGGCCTGCGACTTTTGTCGTTCCTTTCATCCAAATGTTTTGAATGATCACCTTGCAAATCTCCAGCTCGGACGTCCGGAAAAACAGCACCCGCCGGTCAAATTGAAGGATGCCCACCGTGCGATCTCTGCGGCCCTGGGGTCTGCGGAACAACTGGAACAGATGAAGGCCTTCGAAGAAGAGACTGCTCATGCCTCTGAGCTCTTGTCTTCGCTCTCGGTTTTTGTTCCACTAAAACTGGGCTCCTCTTTCTCGGGTTCCTTTAATGAGCTGGTCCAGTCCCTTCCCACTCGTGGGGAAGGCCCTGGCTTGCACATCTCTAGATCCCGTAAGAAGGAATCTAAGGAACCGAGAGAAACTATGTCTTGTCGACATCGCTCTTGGGAAGATAGCGATCTTGGTCCCAGGAGTCTCCTCTTTCAACTCCGGTCAAAGATGTGGCCTCAGCCGCTGATCTCACGGTGCCCCCAACAGGTCAGCCAGCCCAAATGCAGGATGACGGTCCGGTTGAGATCATCCTTGACCCCCTCAACCCGCTGTTGACCGGGGAGGCCAACAACTCCTTATTTAGGACTCTGGTCCTTTTGGACCTCACTGATGAAGTGACCCCAGCCAGCTGGGAAGCCTCGGGCAGTGGTCGTTTCTGACCCGGAGGAACCAGGGTTCTCCCCGCCTTCTCCCGAGCATTCCCATCAGTCCCCCTGACAGTCGACGTCCAGTTCTAGGACATTCTCAACCAGAAGGCCGAGGAAGTCGCATAAGCAGCACTCTAAGAAGCGGCACCATCACCATTCGTCCTTGTCCTCCTCGGATGAAGGGAGGCTCTGACGCAAGTTGTGTCGGCACTACAAGGACATGCTGTGGCAGCAGCTTGTTTTGGCCACACCAAAGGCGGTCCCTTCCACGCCAGCCATTACCTGGCTGTAGCCCTCCAGGCCAACGTTGACTACTCCGGGGTCGGTCGTCACCGCCCCTCTGCCCGCGGAGCTGGCGACGTCACTCCCGACTCAGCCAATGCCAGTCTCTCCACCTATTCTGATGGAGCTGCCGCCGAAACAGCCTTTCTTGGGGGCTCCCCCCAAGGAGTCGTGGCCTGCTTCAGGCCGCCTGCACAGGCTGTCCATCACTATGACTCCTGACCGCCCACTGCGGGTTCTCAGTAACTCTGGTAGCAGACCTCTGTATCCAGACTACTAGGAGTCCGAGGACTCAGATTTGGCATTCCATTCTCAGGACGATGATGCCATGAGTCTTTCTGCTGAGGAGGGGCCCACCTACTTTATAGGCATTCTTCATCTCATCTCCGAGTCTACAGGGATGAAACTGGAGCCTGTTGAATGGGTAGAATACCCCCTAATGGACATCATCCGTTGGGGGGATTCCCCGACCGAGGCCTTTCCAGTAGCTGAAGCCATTGTCGGTCCAGCCCTGGAGCTCTGGCAGCACCCAGCCTTCTGCCCCACACTGTCCACCAGGATGGCCCGCAAGTATGCGGTACCTACTGGCTCCCTTTCAGGATTTTCACAGCATCTCTTGGCTGAGGGAGTGGTGACTGAGTCTGTGTACAGGTGGTTTGGGAACTCAGGAGACTCCAATAGACCACCGGACAAAGAATCCAAGAAGCTGGATCACTCTGCCCGAAAGGTTTATGCTGCCTCATTGCTGGGCCTCCATCAGGCGAGCTCGGCTGTGATCATGGCACACTTCTCCCATGCCCTGTTGGACTCCTTAGATGAGGTACTCCCTCAACTTCCCACAGACCTTCAGACCATGGTCAAGCAGGTCTGGGACCAGCATTTGACTGTTGCCAGACAGCAATTTCAAAAGGCCTTGGACATCAGAGATTCCTGTGCCCATTCAGTTGTAGCCGCAGTTGCCATGCACCGCAGGGCTTGGTTGCGGGTATTGACATTCACAGCTGACACCCAGCACAAGTTGACAGATGTTCGTTCCTGGGTACCGACTTGTTTGGTCCAGGAGTGGATGGTCACCTAGAACGTATTGAGAAGTCCAGTACCACGTTGGACTCTGCTATGTCTGCCCAGAAGGAATCCCAGGGTTCCAAAAAACAGAAGAAGAAGCCCTTTTGCTGTTCTGCTCCACGGCCAGACAGACCCAGTTTCAGTTTGGGCATCAGCAGCAGCAGGCCCAGTCTTGGCGCCCCCGGCCCAAGACAGGCACGCAGTCTGCACGCAAACCAGGAAGAAAGGGTTCCGGTGATCCCACTTCTGGATCCTCCTCTTCCAGGCCTGCTTAGTGACAAGATGGGGGTGACCAGACCCATACCCATCATGACTACTCTGGGTCCTCCCACAGGGAGCCGACTCTGCCACTTCTTTTCTGCCTGGTCCGCTGTTAACACGGATGGGTGGGTATTGGAAGTGGTCAGTCAGGGACTGCCTTTAGAGTTCAAGCAGTACCCGCCAAACCAAGCCTGCACCCCACACCAGGAAAGGGTATCAGTCCACACTCAGTCGGCTCTGAGAGACAACATAGCCCAACTCCTCCTTAAGAAGGTAGTGTCCAGAGTGACAGATTCCCCATCGACCCAGGGTTAGTTTCCAGGTACTTCCTGGTCCCAAAATGGACAGAGGGGCTGGTGCCCCATTCTGGATCTGCACAACCTGAACCAGTATATCAGGTTGCGCACCTTTCGGATGGTAACTCTGTCCCAGATCATACCATCTCTCGAGCAAAATGTTTGGTTCTGCTCCCTGGATCTTCAGGATGTGTTCTTCCTCATCCCGATCTATCTGTCACATTGAAGGTTCCTCCACTTCTGAGTGGAGGGAATCCTCTATGAGTTCTAAGCCATGCCGTTTGGCCTGTCATCGGCCCCCCGGGTTTTCACAAAATGCATTGCAGTGGCGGTAGCCCATCTTCAGCATTGAGGGGTGAGGGTGTACCCTTACTTCAATGATTGGCTCATAGTGGGTCCCTCCAGGTTGGAGGTGGAGAGGTCCAGGGACCTGGCCCTCAAGACCTGTCTCGAACTTGGCCTCCTAATCAGAAAAGCCAAGTCAGAACTTGTGCACTCACAAGTGATCTGCTTCATCAGGGCAGAGCTCAACTGTTGCCGAGCTAAAGCCCGGCTCCCATTGGACAGGGCGGAGGTGCTCTCCTCCTTTGCCCAACCATTTCTGGTTGGGCAACTGTGCCCTGCCCGGGACTTTCTGCGTCTCCTGGGTTACATGGCGGCCTGCACCACCGTGGTCTGTTGGGCCCGGTGGCGAATGCGTCACATTCAATAGGGCTTGGCCAGCCGGTGGTCCCAGCATCTAGGTCCTTTCGACCAGCTGGTCACAGTAACCCAGAGGCTTTGGAACACTTTCCAATGGAGGATCACCCTGGAACATCTGCAGGGAGGGATCCCGTTTTCCGCCCTGAGCCGATGGTCATCCTTATGACTGATGCCTCTCATGGGTCGGAGAACCCATATGGGGAACCACAGAGTCCAGGGGCTCTGGAACCCTGATGCCACATCAACCTGCTGGAGCTCTGAGCAGTACAGCTGGTGCTGGCTGCATTAGCTCCGTTTCTGTCGGGTCAAGTGGTCCAGGTCCAGATGGACAACACCACAACCATGCACTATCTCAACAAGCAGAGTGGCACACACTCCTGGCCTTTGTGCAGGGAAGCGCTCTGCATCTGGACCCTTGTGAGCTGACTGGAGGCAGATCTCCTAGCCATCCATGTGGTAGGAGCCTCGAACCAACTGGCGGATGTCCTCAGCCGTGTAGGCGAGGCATCCTATGAGTGGTCTCTTCAACCAGAGGTAGTCCGCAACCTGTTCTCCCTGTGGGACACCCCTCAGGTGGACCTGTTCACCTCAAGGGAGAACACAAAGCTGAGGCTGTTTCATGCCCACCCCACTCAGCAGGGCTCGCTGCAGGGAGACGCCTTCTTGAGGCCGTGGACCCTAGGCCTCTTCTGTGCCTTCCTTCCATTTCCCTTGATCCACAAGATGCTTCTCAAGGTGAGGAGGGGACAAGGCGGAGGTGATCCTGGTAGCCCCAGATTGGCCACGCCAGTTCTGGTATCCAGATCTCCTCAGCAACAGGATCCCGAGGCATCTCCTGGCACACCTCGATCTGATATCAGTTAACCAGGGGAAGGTATTCCATCCGGATCTTCAGTCCCTGCTCCTGACAGACTGGTACCTGAGCAGCTGCAGTTCTAGGCTTTGGTTCCTTTCAACGATGTCCTCAGCGTTGTTGCAGCATCTAGGAATGAGTCGACCAGGAGGTGCTATGCCTTCATATGGGAAAGTTTTTCTATTTGGTGTCAGGGCAAGGGCCTAGACCCTAGTTCCTGTCCTGTGGCCAGTATCCTCGACTACCTTTGGTTCCTCTCCAAAGGAGGTCTCCAGACGACTACCCTTAAGATGCACCTGGCAGCCATTTCTGCCTACCGGGCACGGGCCGGTCAGCGGACTGTGACACAGGAGACCATGGTCTGGTGCATTTTCAAGAGCCTCGATCACATATCCCCTCCAGTCCGTGAACCTCCACCTCTGCAGGATCTACTGCTGGTATTGGCTAAGCTCATAGGCATGCCATTCGAATCAATACACAGGTGTGAGATGTCACATCTGTCGTGGAAGACCGCCTTCTTGGTGGCTATCACGTCAGACAGAAGGACTGGGGAGCTCCAGGCACTCTCGGTTGGAGTCTCCCTACCTGGTCTTCCACAGGGACAAGGTTGTCCTATGCCCCAACCTGAAGTTCCTGAAGGTGGTATTAAAGTTTCACCTTAACCAGGTGTTAGCTTTGCCTGTGTTCTACCCGAACTACACCTCGGAGGCCGAGTACTGGCTCCATACTCTGAACTGGAGATGAGCGCTCCCTTATTATAAGGAGCAGACGGCTGAAATTTGGGTAGAGGTTCGTCAGCTGTTTGTCACCTATGCTGAAGCTGCATCTGGCAGACTTGCAGCAAAGTGGATGATTGGCAGATGGATTACAACTTGCATTGATTTCTGCTATAGGTTGGTGGGTAGGGAGCCTCTTGTAGGGCTAAGGGCTCACTCCATTCACCATACCGCTGCATCGGTGTCTGCTTCTAGGGACATCCCTAGCCAGGATATCTGCAGGGCTGCTACCTGGAAGACAGCAAACACTTTCATTAGCCATTACTACATCAACCTTGAGTCATGCCGGGATGCTGGTTTTGGAGCCTCAGTTCTCTAGTCTCTGTTCCCGAAGTAGGGAGTGTGCACCTTGCCTCCCTCCTCCCAGAGAATGGATAGGAGTCTGCCAAATAGTCAGGATGAACAACATATCCACGATCCTAGAAAAACAGGTCACTCACCTGTAACAGTAGTTCTAGGAGTGGTATATGTTGTTCATCCACACAGACCCATCCGACCTCCCCAGGTTCAATGCACAACCTAGCTTCCAGCAGGCAAGATCTGGCGTCATGGGGCAAAGCCGAGGGTTATACCACCCGGGTGGGTGGGAGGAGCCAGCTTGAAGACCTTCTGGCAAGATCTTAAAGGGAAAGGGACATGCCAAAGAGTGTGGATAAACAACATATACCACTCCTAGAACTACTGTTACAGGTGAGTAACTTTTTTTTATTGCATCCAAGTCATCTGTAATTGATAAAAGCTTAATTTGTTTTCACTACTTTTGCATATTCTTGTGAGATTTTAATTCCTCTAATGAGTCAGTCCAAAGATGTAAAGTATTAGTTTTATTCAAGACATCCAGAAGATCAGCAAACCAGGATGAAATGTATCCTTTATTATACCACTCTTAGTTTTTCTTTTAAAACCATGGTTGTCCATTTTAAATCAGTTTGCCCTAGTAATTTAATCCAATACGAGACTTTAGCTGGCCTTGCAAGACACTTTATTTGGATTCTTCCCAGTTCTGATCTAGTGATACTGGCTAATATATTTTTTGGAACTTGTAATATAGTTTTATATAAATATGAAAAAATGTCTCTCAAGAGTTTCAGATTTTTTAGTATACCAGACTTCACTTCCATATAATGCAATTGGGGACATTTTTGCTTCAATAGCTCTTAACACAGGTAATACAGAAGACCCGTCATACTGGGAATTAAACCTCCATAGGGCATTTTTAGATTGTATCATTTTTTTCAACACACATTAAATGAGTATTACTTTCAGTATTATATGAAAGTGATATCCTAAGTAGCAGAATGTCTTTACTACTTCAGTAGTACTATTTATTATCTTTTTTCCAGATTGTCTTGTTTATTCATTAATCAAGAGTCATGATTTTTGTTTTGGAGATATTAATTACCATTTGATTCTTTATAGAATATTCTTGCAACACCTGCAGATATTTTTTTAAACCAATAAGTGAAATTGAAATTAAAGCTAAATCATCTGCATAAAGCAGTAAAGGGACAGACACACCTGTTAACTGTTGGGGAATGTGTATTAATTTTTATAAATTGATCCGGTAAGTCATTTATAAACAAATGTAATAATAATGGTGGTAGGATAGAACCTTGCTTAACTCCTAAGTTAGAACTAAAGGGCTTGGTTAAGTTCCCTTGCAAATTATATCTAATTTTAGTCCAATTACCAGAATATAGATTCATTATAATTCTTAAAATTGTTGGATGCATATGTAGCTTATATAATTTTTCCCACAAGAGGTTTCTATTAATTTTGTCAAAAGTTCCTTTAAAATCGATAAAGGCGATATAAATGGGAATCTTTTTTTAACATAATATTTCTCCATGATATGATGTAAAACAAATATCTGATCAATGGTTAAGAAAACTCTTCTGAAACTAGCTATTTAATAAATCTGTATCTTCCAACCAATTATCCAGTCTATGTAATATAGTTTTAGTGAAAATGTTACTTATACAATCAGTTAGGCTTATTGGCCTATAATTTTCTGGGAATGTTAAGCTGCCTTTTTCATGTATTGGGATAATGATATTGCCATTCCAGCTTTCCGGAATATAATTTTCCATAATCAATTTGTTAAAGTAGCCAACGGATTACACCACCAAGTAATTTTCCACCTTGTATATTCTTGCAGGAATCATGTCTGGGCCGGGAGCCTTATTGGATTTCATACTTTTAATTGCTTTTTCAGTTTCTAATGGTGTTATATTTATAGGAGAAAACATTTCTTTTTCTGGTAGCTAGAATCTTGAGTTTTCTGAATCCTCACTAATACATTTTTTTATAATATTCAGTTCAATTAAGGGAGATATATACGCATCAATATTTGGACTATAACCACCTACTCCTTTTGCAACAAACTGCCACACTTTTTTGTCATTTCTTGATCTAATTACCTCCAGCATCCTTTCCCAGTTCTTCATATTGTACATGTATTGTTTATTTTTTATAATTTTTTTGCATTCTTTTCTAATTTTATTAATGTATTTATGGCCTTCTCTAGTTGGGTTATTCCTTACTTTCCTTATTATTTGATATAAATATGATTTGAATTTTTTGCATTCTTTGTCAAACCATGTTTCTGGAGAATAGTTTTTATATGATGTATAACTTATCAGAATTATTTGTTGGCCTATCTCATAGACTTTATTAACTACTTCACTAGCTTGATGATGTTGAGAAAACATATCTAAACTTAATTGAGTTTCCCAGTGTAAGATATTTTTACTTATTTCATCTTCTATCTTGCTAGATATTATTATTCTTTTTTGGTTGCGTACTTCAATATTAGGCAAATTAATCAATTATTTTCTTGCTACTTCTTGTGTTTTTATATCGTTATTTAAGAGAAGCCGGATAAGATAATGATCACTCTCTGGTCTCACGATAACATTAAATTCTTTACAATTTACTAACTGCCATGGAAAAACATAAATGAAATCTACAGTACTTGCACCTATCCCTGTTATAAACGTAAAATAATTGGAATTGTTCCCTTCTAAATCCCATTAAGGATTATTATGCCAATTTTTTCCAGTAAATTTAGAAAATGTTTACCATGTGTATTTGTTACTTTATCCATAGGTTTTTGAAGAACTAAAAATTCTGGGTCAGTACATTATCTATTTTTTACCAATGATGGCATTAAAGTTACCCAGTAATAAAATCCCCATATTAGGTTTTTATCTAATGCATCCACAGTTACACATTCTAGGTCAGACCAAACTTCAGTTAAATAATAATTGGAGTTAGCTGGGGAGATAGAACAATTTACTAACAAAATCAATTCCGAGTTCCATACAATGGTGATACAGATAAAAATGGGGCTAATAGAGGGACATTTACAACACTAATATAATGTCTAACATATATAAACATTGCAATACCAGCCTGAGCTCTCCCCATTTTAGGGCATCTACTTGCGCATGAGGAGAAGCTTATATATATCCTTCTAAGCTCAAAGCATCTCTTACCCAGGTTTCTTGTAGCATATAATATCCTGCTGTAATAAAAAAGTTCTCACTTGTGTATCAGCCATATTTTTACCAAAACCTGCAATATTCCATGAAATTATACTATCACTCGTACCATACATTTTTTCATCATCCTTATCTATTTTAGTATTCAGGTGTTTAACATCATAGATAATGCTCTCATCACTCTTATCGCTTTTCTGATTGGTAGGGCTAGTAATATTGCATAAGAGTCAGTAATCACTACTGTCCAAGCACTGAAATCTATTCAATAATGGCACATTAGGAACAAAGGTTCTAGGGACATGGATATGTTGTTCATCCACGCTGTCTGGCAGGTTCCTTGCCACTTTAAATCTTGCCGGAAGGTCTTCAAGCTGGCTCCTCCCACCCACCCGGGTGGTAAAACTCTCAGCTCCGCCCCATGACGCCAGATCCTCCTTACCTGTTGGAAGCTCAGGTTCCCTCCCTAACGCTCTGCGTATACACTGGATCCTAATTTTTTGGTTCGCCCAAAACTCATTCTTAAATTTTCAAGACTTCGGTCAAATTACTCCCTCATGGCTGCGATGGACAAATTGACTCCCGGTTTTCAGTGGTGCCCATGTGGGCAGAAAATGTCCAGGATGGATCCGCACTCCACGTGCATCTACTGCCTCAGCCTAGACCATGACCTGCAGGCCTGCGAGTTATGCCGTTCATTTTTGGCCAACGTCCTGGAAGACTGCGCTTCCCGGTTACAGCTTGGGTGCCCGAGAAGCGCTACCCGCCGGTGAAGTCAAAGGAGGCCTGTTGGGCGGTGTCCACGGCGGCTGGCTTGGCTGAGCAACTCGAGCAGATGATCGCCCTCGAGAAGGAGGTGGCCCAGGCCGCATCATCTTCTTCCTCAGTCGCAGCATTTATCCCACTCTCTTTGGGATCCTCCTACACGCTTCTTTTAAGGAGCTTTGCCAATCCCTTTCCACAAAGGGAGAGGGGCCATCGGGACATTCTTCTCGGTCCAAAGAGAAGGACTCAAAAGGTAAGTCCCACTGTCGGCGTTCGTGGGAACAGGAGAGGTCCCTTCCCGACTTTGTCGAGGTTAGGCTAAGGCCGCTGGCTTCACGGGTGTCCTCATCAGGTCACCGCCGAGACACCCACGACGGGTCAAGATTTTCTCGACCGTCGGATGGGCTGTCGACTGGTGAAGCCGACAACCCATCTCCACCGGTTCCCCTCGTGGAGACTGAGGACTTGCCTGCGCCTCCCTTGCCAGAGTCCCCGGTCAAGGCTTCCGAGCCGAGGGAAGAGCGGGTGTCCCCCGCCCCTTCCCAGACCCACCCTTGGAAACACAGAGGGTCTCGGACCTCGTCTCGTCCAGCCGATCCCGCCGACATCGGCAGTCTCGTCCCGCATCAAGTAAGCAGCGTCACTATCCTCATCTTTCCCTCGAAGAGGAGAAGCTTCGTGCAAATTATGCTGATGTTACGAGGACCCATGTGGCAGCAGTGCTTCCTGTCCGGAACAAGCAGATGCCATCGCCTTCCCCGCTATCAAGTGGTTGCCACCTGATCGCCAAAATAACCCCTGGCTGTAGTCGAGGTGCCCAAACCTGGGCCAGTTGTTCGGCCGAAACCAGCTGCCCCACCGACTGTGGTGGAAGCTCCGCTTCCACAACTGAAATCGGGGGCAGCAACCAAGGACTCTCGGTCAGGTCAGGGTCTGCCCCACAGGCTGTCGGTCACTCTCACTCCCGACTGTCCTCGTTAGGTGGAGGGTAGCTCAGGCCCCAGGCAGCTCTTCGCGGACTCCTTGGAGTTTGACAACGATGACTCCTCCCTGTTCTGCAGGCCCATTGACCTGGAGTCCTCCGGGGGCCAGTCGATGGACGAGAGCCCATCGTCCTTTATGGGTCTGCTTCAGCTCATCTCGGAGTCCACTGGGATGCAGCTCGAGCCCGTATCCAAGCGGGCCGAGTATCCCCTCACGGAGATACTGGACCGAGGGGATTCTCCCATGGAGGCCTTAACGGTGGCTGAAGCCATTGTTGGCCCAGCCTTGGAGCTATGGCAGCGGCTGGCTTCCTGTCCTGTGCCTTCTGCCAGGATGGTCAGGAAGTATGCAGTCCCTACCGGCTCTTTGTCCGGTTTTTCGGAACACCCCTCTGCCGAGGGGTTGGTCACCGATAGCATTTTCTGGCGTGCAAGTAAACCCCAGCTTAATCCAGACTACATCCATTTGCTCTGAACTGCCTTGGGGTCCAGTCACAAGGACCTTGTCCACATGGTCTGTTCTGCCTGGCAATCTAGGACAATCTGCCTTCCATTCAGTTTCAGCATTGAATTTGTGAGTACAAATCGGGGTAGCTCCCTGCCATCATCTAATTGCAAGTGTTCCATCTGATTACTTTTCCTTTCTTTCTCCACGAACTGAGCCTACCGGCTCCGGATTACAATTTGGGTATTGTGAATGCATTTTCCATCTTCAGGGCCCCTACCAGCTGCACCAAATAGGCTGGCCTTTTATTGCCTGGGTACCCAGTAAGAGTGACATTAGGGACATTTGGGATTCTGAAATATGTGCACAGTACTGTGATTATTAATGCGTTTAAACCAATAGTTCTCAGTCTTTGTCATAGTAAGCCTCCCCCAAGCTGTGGAAAAGATCGTGAGCCTCCCCCAAATATTGAAATAATCTTGAGCCTCCCCATAGAAACAAAGCATACTTTGCAGTTCATCAGTAATAAAGTGAAACTCCTTTGAGTAGTTGGTTCTCACTTTATTGACCCCCCCGTCAGCCTATTTGCTCTGCTATTTTGATTCTAGAACTACTGTTACCCCTTGTTGCAACACCTTCATGGTCAGACTGCTTTCTTATTCTGTTTACCTTCTATCTGGAATAACCTTCTTACCCACCTCCACCTCTCCCCCTCTTATTCTGCTCTTAAGCAACTCCTCATGGATCCTTTTGCTTTCTCCTGCTGTTGCTCCTAGTATGTCTCTGTTAAAGCCTTGCATATGGGCTGTTATACTGTGCTGTTCTGCCACAAACCAAATTGGTCAATTGTTGCCTCTCATTATTTGTTCATGGTTCCTATTTGTTTGCACTATTGTTCATTTTGTATTGCTTGACTGCTTTGCAGTTACCTATGGAACTGTATTCACATGCTAGCCTTCCCCAGGTTCACTGGCAATAAGCCTTAGCTCAGTGTACCTTTCCTGGTCACCAATATGTAAATAAATAAATACATAAATTGCCTTGTTATCCTCTTTCAGTTTGCCTCATCCATTCACACAAAATATCTTAAACTCAAAATTCAAATACATTACTTTTTCAGACTTGCTTGAGCCTCCCTTGGAACAGGTTAGGGCCTCCCAAGGGAGGCTGGCCTCACCATTTGAGAAATCCTGGTTTAAACTGATTAACCTGATTTCCCCCTGTCCTTGTTATATCCCCCTAAATAAATCAGATCTGTTTGTTTCAGCAAAGTTACACTGCCTGAGGTATTCGTCTATGTTAAAGTATTGTACTGTGGTTTTTGCACTGTATCATCTTATTTTACAGGGAGTCCCAGGAGTCACACTGCCTGAACCAGTCCTGGGGGTAAGTGTATACTGTGAAGGTAATTCTGATATATTGTGTGGGCCACTAGTGGAAAGAAAAGGGGGTCGCAGTGTCCCAGAGGCCTGTGAGCAAGTTAGTTTAACTATTGCAAACCCTGACCTCTGGGTGGAGGCACCCGCCATCGGATCTAGGCCCCTCAACCTCTTAGTGGCAAATCAGGCAGGGGTAGTAGCCCTTGGGATAGCGCCATCTAGGGGTTACATGAAATTTTCTTTTCCTGAGCTGTTGTCACCACAGCTGCTGAAACATCAGGATTTACTCCTTATTTGATTAACTCAGTAACTCCTGGAAAGTCATTTCCATTAATTACAGGTACAGGTAACTTAGATACTACCTACACTTTCATTTGGGTGCAACGCTCCCTTAATGGTCAGAGTCACTTGGGTGGTGGGATAGTATCGAGAGTCCCCATGGATGCAGATGACACCAGTACCTGGTCCCTTTGCACAGTGTTTTCTCGGCACTTTAACATGCACTAGAGTCTGTCCGCTTCCCGAATCAGTGAGTCCCTTTACAGTCTTTTCCCCCACCTTCACATCTATTAAGTACTTGCCCCAATTTGTGAAGGACAGATCTGCTCCAGTGTCACTCTTCTTACTGTGGCAGTTTCTTGCAATATGTCCTGGCTTATTACAGTTATAGCAAATGACGTCTTTGGGAACAGATTTGTTACCCTCACTAGAGTTCATATCAGGCTTGGAGTTTAAATGGGGAAAAAAAAAGAGTGTCTTACTGGTACTTGGCTGTTACCTCGCTGCTGTGGCATCTCTCTGGCCATTTGGTAGTCCTCAGCCAAAGAAACAGCCTTTTCCCCACTCTCTGGTTGGTGTTCCTTTACCCAAAGCTGCACATCTGTAGGCAAGATGTTGATTAATTGCTCCATGGCAAATGTGTCGATGATCTGTGGGACTGTTTTGCTCACTGGTTGGAGCCATTTTATCAGGAGTTCTGAGTCGGGTGAAGGCTTATCGAGAATTGTCGACTGAGTTGTACTTCAGAGATCGAAATCTTTGCTTGTAAGTCTCTTCGGAGATGTCATACCGTTTCAGGATTTCATTTTTTCATCAGGTCATAGTTTTCTGACTGTGCAGTGTCCATATTGCTGTATGCAAGTTGGGCTTTCCCTGTCAGGTAAGGTACCAGTCTGATTGTTCATTGCTGGTTTGGCCATTGGCAAGCTGTGGTGACTCTTTCAAAAGTTGTCAGGTATACCTTGACATCATCTGAGGGACACAACTTTGTAAGTTTAATGGCTTTTAAGTTGCTTGTGTTTTGCTGCTCATCTGGATCTGTGCTAGAACCTCTGCCTTTGATAGCTTGCAAGGCATCCCTCCATCGCTGCTCCTGTCGCTGCATCTCTTCTGTCATCCGTGCTTCTAAATATTGAATCTCTTTTTCTTTCTGGTTCTCAGTCTCTTTTTGTTGTATAGCTCACCATTTGAAAAAGTCCATCAGGCTTTCAGGTTCTGTCACTGCCTGTTCTTTTCCTATAACTTGTGCTGTCTGTACAATCTCAGCTTGGACTTCTGTCTCTACTAGTTTGGCTGCCATTCTCCTGGTAACCACTCCTGGACTTGCTGCTGCAGAAACCTTACCTTTATCTGTGCTTCCCCACTACTAGGTCCAGTACCCATGCACAAAACTCCTGGCTTAGAGTATGCACGGTGTAAATTCCACTTAGGCTGACACCATCTGTCATCGAGGCACAGGTCAGGAAGCATAAGAAAACCAGGAGCAGTTGTAGAATTTGCCAAAAAGATTTATTTACACTAACATTAACAAAAAAAAATTAAACTTGTTCAGTATAATTATTTACAAAGGCCCAAAAAATCAGAAAAGGTCCATCTGAGTTTTTCTTCAATCTCTATGTCCATTCTTCTCTCTCTAGCAATTGCCGCTCAGCTGTCTTATAAGTCCTTGCAACCCCCATTCTTAACAAGCATCCTGTTCTTGTAAGTATCAGACATGTGCAGCTAGAACACAGTGTCCCAGAGCTGTGGCCCCTTTTCCACAGCTCTTCTGTAAAAGGCGTACAGATGTGCACTCAGGTAACCTCTTGAGTTCCCAATAACTTTTTGCAATCATCTCAAAATATAATTATACACATTTCAACAGTAACACTATATATTTTCTAAACAAAGGGATCCCAATATCAGTTACATTTCCATACGATGATTTGCATATATTTTTATATCAGGAGATATGCAAGGGAGAAAAAGACAGACAGCAAGGGAAGGCTGCGTGACAGTGAGAGGCAAATCATTGCGAGACTGCCGGGGTGATCAAATCCGAGGTCTCACAGGAAAATTTCGTTGCACAACGAGACAGACAAGAGACAGGAAATGGAAAGACTAGACCAGATCCCTGCATTCAAACTCTTTACATAACAACTGGGACAGGGTCCTATTCAGCCCTGTCACAGGGATTCTCTGTGAGTTACAGGCCATACCCTTCAGCCTCTTCTCGGCTCCCAGGTCTTCACCAAGTGCATTGCAGTGGTGGCAGTCTACCTGAAATGCTGAGGGGTCTGGATGTATCCCTACCTGGACAACTGGCTGATAACAGGTCCCTCCAGGGAGGAGGTGGAGCGGTCCAGGGTTCTGGCCCTCCAGACCTGCTTGTCCCTTGGCCTCCTGGTGAACAAGGCCAAGTCAGAGCTCGTACCTTCACAGGTGATACACTTGATTGGGGCAGAGCTTGACTCTTGCAGAGCTAATGCTCGACTCCTGGGGTATTGGGTAGAGGTTCTTTCCTGCTTTGTCCCATCATTTCAGGTTGCTCGGCATTTCCTGCACCTCCTGGGATTTGTGGCAATATGCACTAGTGTGGTCCATTGGGCCCAGTGGAGAATGCACCCTCTGCAGTGGGAGCTCTTCCCACCAATGGTCTCAGCGCAAGGGCCACTTCAACCAGCTGGTCACTGTGACCCAGCTGATGTGGGACACCCTCCAGTGGTGGTTAGTCCTGGAACAGCTGCAGGAAGGAATCCCATTTGTCTGCCCAGAGCCAACTGTCACCATAATAAGCAATGCCTCCCTGATGGGCTGGGGTGCCCTACTGGGGGGGGGCACAGAGTCCACGGACTCTCCCCTCTGAGGAGTCCAGATGCCATATCTACTTGCTGGAGCTTCAGGCAGTTCGGCTGGTGCTGACAGCCTTTGCTCCACACATTATGGGTCAGGTCATTTAGGTCCAGATGGACAACACTACAACCATGTACTACTTCAACAAACAGGGCAGGACGCACTCCCTTCCTCTGTTCAGGGAAGCTCCCTGCATCTGAACCCTCATGCTCAGCCTGAACACTGATCTCCTGGCCATCCATTTGGCCGGCATGTCCAGTCAGCTGGCAGATGCCTTCAGCTGGGTGGGTGAGGTGTCTCACAAGTGGTCTCTCCATCAGGAGGTAGTGCACAGTCTGTTCTCCCAGTGGGGCACCCCTCTGGTGAAACTGTTAGTTTCAAGGGAGAAAGCAAAGCTGAGGCTGTAGTATGCCCACCACCCTCAGCAGGGAACGCTGCAGGGGGATGCCTTCTTGAGGCCCTGGACTCTGTGCCTCATGAATGCCTTCCCTCCTTTTCCACTAATCCACAAAGTGCTGCTCAAAGCCAGGATGGACAAGACATGGATGATTCTGATGGCTCCAGACTGGCTGTGACAGTTTTGGTAGCAAATCTCCTCAGCCTCAGCAGCAGGCTCCCGAGGCATCTTCCTCTCTGCCTGGACCTCCTCTCCATCAACCAGGGGAAGGTATTCCAATCCATGCACCTGACAGCCTGGTTCCTCAGCGGCTAGAGTTCCAGGCTTTGGGTCTCAGCGGAGATGTCCTCACATGGTCGAGGCTTCTTGGAAGGAGTCGACCCAAAAATGCTATGTCTTCAAATGGAAGAGGTTCTCCATTTGGTGCCAGGGCAAGGGGCATGACCCCTTGTCTTACCCAGTGGCTAGCATTCTCGATTACCTTTGGTCCCTCTCTCAGTTGGGCCTTCGGTCGATGACCCCTAAGGTGCACCTGGCAGCCATTTTGGCATACCGGCACGGGCTGGTATGCTGTCAGTGGTGCAGGAGAAGGTGGTCTGGTGCTTTTTTAAAGGCCTTCACCACATTTCCCCTCCAGTGCGAGAACCATCGCCACCTTGGGACTTGCTGCTGGTGTTGGCAAAACTCATGGGCAAGTCATTCGAACCAATGCACAGGTATGAAATGTCTCACCTGTCGTGGACGATCGCCTTCTTGGTGGCCATCACATCTGGCAGAAGGATCAGTGAGCTCCAGGCACTCTCACTGGTGTCTCCTTATTTGGACTTCCACAGGGACAATGTTGTCCTTCGCTCCAACCCAAAGTTCCTCCCGAAGGTTGTGTCAGAGTTCCACCTTAACCAGGTGATGAATCTCCTGGTGTTCTTCACCAACCACACCTCGGAGGCTGAGCACAGGCTACATACTTTGGACCTGCAGTGAGCGCTTGCCTATTATAAGGAGCGTATGGCTGGTGTTCGAGGAGAGGTTCACCAACTATTTGTCACTTCTGCTGAATTTGCACCTGGCAGACCAGCAGCTAAGCGGACGATTGACAGTTCGATTGTATCCTGCGTCAACCTCTGCTATAGGTTGGCTGGTAGGGAGCCTCCCATAGGGCTAAGGGCTCATTCCACCAGACATACCATTGCCTTGGTGGCTGCTTCCATGGATATCCCTATCCAGGAAATCTGCAGGGCTGCTACCTGGAAGTTAGCACACATGTTCATCTTCCAATACCACATCGACCTTGACTCATGCAGCGATGCTGGTTTTGGGTCCTCAGTTCTCTGATCTCTATTCCCTAAATAGGGGGTATGCACCTTGCCCCTACCTCCCTGGAGAACTGCTAGGAGTCTGCCAGAAGTGTGGATAGTACATCATATCCACATCTCAAGAAAAACAGGTTACTCACCTGTAACAGGAGTTCTAGGAGTGGTATATGGTGTACATCCACACAACCCACTTGACCTCCCCTGGCAAGTGGCACACTGTATCTCGCTTCCAGAAGATAAGATCTGATGTCATGGGGCGGTGCCAAGGGAGTTACCACCCTGGTGGTTGGGAGGAGCCAGCTTGAAGACCTTCTGGCCAGAGTCTTAAAGGGAAAGGATACTTCCAGAAGTGTGGATGTCCACCATATAGCACTCCTAAAACTAGTGATCTTACTTCGAGAGGGCTCTTGCAGTAGGTATTCACATATAGGATTGACCTGCCAGGTGTCAGGACCCCACGGAAAAATTTCTAGCTAACAGTCTCTGGCGGGGGACCGCCCCCACGTCAGGTGACCAGCGTCATATGATCGCCAGTATAAAGGGGTGGTCCTCATGTCTGCCTTCCAGTTCTTTCCCCGCCGCTGGCTTGTAGGAAGGTTTTTCATAGAGAATTCAACGCCTGCCAGTCGCTCATTGGTCGGGTCTAATTTTCTAACTTTGACCTTTTATTCTCTATTTCTCGATAAAACTATCGATTCACTGTGTATGTCATCCCTGACTCCCTCTGAATCGCATAAAAATAAGTACAACTTGTGTGGCTCTCAGCTGCCACACAAGGACGGCCATTACTTGTGCCTCTTCTGTCTTGGCCCAGACCACTCTGTGGAGAAGTGCTAACGCTGCCAAAAATTTTACTCCGCTACCCGGAAAAGAAGGCAGCAGTCCCTGGAAGCCCATACCCTCAAGAAAAGAACGGCATCCATGGAAAAAGAGCTAAAGAAATTAAGGCAGGTGTCAGCTTCCCCTGAAGGCCACAAGAAGAAACGTGACAAGGAGAAGCATCAGGAAATTGCTTCCACGGCAGCCGTGACTCCGGCCAGAGTCGTGGCACTCAAGGTAATGTCCCCTCTGGGGGATCGCTCCATGACGGCCGTGTTGGTGGTATCCAGAGCGTTGCCTCTCCCGGCCTGGCTCGCTACCAGGCACCCCGGGAGCCTCTGGGAAAGATGCCTCCGCCTCCTGGGAAGGCCGCTTCCACCACGTGGTCTTCAGGTCTGAGCGGGTTGGTAAGTCAGACGCCGATACCACCAACGTCCGCCCGGACAAGGCTGCTAAGCCACTTTCCACTTCTGGGGGCGCCCAGCCAAACCTTTACTCGACAAGGCAGCATCTCCAGCGTGACCTTTCTCTGGCAAGGAATCCAATAAGTCGGATGTCGGCTCCTCTGACGCCCGCCTGGGTTCGGCCGATCAGCCAGTGTCGGCACCACTGACGCCCGCCTGGCCAAGGAGCCTGCACCAGATTGTAAGGATCAGTCCGATACCCCAGGTTCTTCGCAGTGCACTGCGTTGCCTTCTGAGGTCCCTGCATCCCCTCTGCCGACCCCCAGGGATTCTAATCCTCCCTTCCCAGTTGTCACAGAGGACCTCAAGACACTGCTGTCAGGGCTCCCTCCTTCGGGACCCGATACCCTGACGCTGACCCAACGCCGCATACCCGATGCCCCTTACTGACAGCCGCCCTCATGTCGGGCCCGGACACCCGCAGGGCCAGCATTACCTCCGCCTGGCCCGCCAGCTGGGTCTCTGCCAGGTCCCTCTGCTCCGTCAGAGCCCTTGGCTCCTGGGTATCCAACACCTCAATATCTAGCGCCACAATACCTGGCTCCGCAGTATCTGGCGCCGCAGTACCTGACACCTCAATACCTGATGCCGGCTTACCCACCATCTGGTTATGGATACTCCTTTTACGGATATCCTCAATATCCATATCCCCCTCTTCCTCTGCCGCCCACTCCCCAACCGCCGGTGGACTTGAAGGAGACTCTGGCCTCCTGGTGGGCTGAGGCCAAGGGACTGCTCCTACGCTGATTCCACCCTGGACCTTGTTTCCACTATTTGAAAACAACCTTCCGTGCTAGCCCCCCTTCCAAGGAAGGCAGACCAGCTATATCAGGCTTCCAAGGGTGTAGATATTTTGAATCTACACCCCAAGGCAGAGTTGGTTGTAAATAGCGCCGCTCACAGCCATTCAGCTAACCCAAAACAGCTCATCTCGTCCCCACCTGACAAGGAGTCATGGCTTCTGGACCAATATGGGAAGAAGATCTATTCCTCTTCTACCCTGGCTATTAGGGCCCTGAACTATGTGGCACATATGGGGGACTTTCAGAAGACCATCCTTAGTCAGGTGGAATCAAAACTGGACTCCCTTCCTGAGTCTCAGACTAAGCAGGAAGTGGCAGATCTTGTCCGTTTTGCTCGTTCGGCCAGTCAGCACATGCTTCGTGCCACTTACGATGCAGTGGACACAGTCGGAAGGAGCTCGGCTTTCACTGTGGGTTTATAGTGTCATGCCTGGCTCTGTGTGTCAGGATTGGTCCCTGAAGTGCAATCCACTATCCTGGATGCTCCCTTCAGGGGTTCGGTGCTGTTCAGGGGTGATGTCAAGGACATCATTACCGACCTGCAGGAGAAGGGCACTGCACTCAAGTCTGTAGATTCTATGTACAGGCCCCCTCAAGGGCAGCGGCGTCCTTTTCATAGATGGAACCGACAAAAACCAAAACCACATTGCAAACGGGCCAACAAGCGTTGTGCCCCTCCAGCAACCAAGCCTCCCCCTAGCAAAAAAAGCCGTGGGAGCCTTGGCTGCTGCACTGTCCCACACCTCCTGACTCCCCACCTCTCCCACCACCTCTGGAGGTTCCAGAGGACCCGGTGGGGGGGGAGGTTCTCATTCCATCTGCCAGACTGGGAGAGGATAACGTCAGATGCTTGGGTGTTCCAGTTGATGTCAGCAGGACACTCAATTGAGTTTCTTCAGAAACTACCCTGAAGACCACCCATCGGTCGTCTTACTCCCTGCAACATCTTCCTCTGGTTCTAGATGAAATCACCTCCCTTCTCTCGAAGGTGGCAATAGAACCATTCCCCAGCCATCTTTGGGGGACAGGTTACTACTCTCATTTCTTCCTGGTTCCAAAGAAGTCGGGAGATGTGAGGTCTATTCTAGACCTCAGTTTCCTGAACATGTTCATGGAGTACAAACGCTTCAGAATGCTCTCTTTACAGAGCCTTCTACCTCTCCTTCAGCAGTGGCTGTGCGCTTTGGACATGCAGGATGCCTACCTGCATATCCCCATATGCCCTTCCAACTGCATATTCCTGTTTTTGCTTTCAGGGTGACCAGTACCAATTCAAGGCCTTCCCATTTGATCTTTCCTCGGGCCCCTCCCCAAGTGTTTACCAAATGCCTGTCGGTGGTAGCAGCCCACCTGCGTACCCAGGGAGCTCAGGTATTCCCGTACCTGGACGATTGACTCCTGGCAGCCCCATACAGGGAGGAACTCCTGCACTCTTTCCCTTACCCTGCAAGTTTTCACCAGCCTGGGTATCACTATCAACCAGGCGAAGTCCCATTTGGTCCCTTGCCAGTACCTCCAGTTTATAGGGGCAATTCTGGACACGACCATCGGCAAAGCCTTTCTGCCTCCGGACAGGGTAGACACCCTTCAGACACAAGCCCAACTTCTGTCCAGTCACAGGAGGCTCGGCACCAGGTCAGTCCTTTGCCTCCTCAGGCTAATGGCAGTTGCCATTCGGACGGTCCCGCGCGCTCGGCTCCATATGAGGATCTCTCAGTGGATGCTACAGTCTCAGTGGGACCAAACTGTGGACAATCTAGACCAAGAGGTACTAGTTTCTGATCCCATGATCAGAGACTTACAATGGTGGATGGTGCAGGAGAACCTATGCCTGGGAGTTCACTTCAATACTGAACCCCCCTCCCAGATGTTGACGACAGATGCGTCAGGAGAAGGCTGGATAGCCCATCTCGGGTCTCACAGGACTCAGGGCAGCTGGTCTAAGTTCGAACAAAACCTGCACATAAATGTGCTAGAACTGAGAGCAGTCCTTTATGCCCTTCAGGCTCTACACTCCATTACTCTTCCTGGCCATCTCCTCATACAAACAGACAACATGTGTGTAGTCTGGCATCTCAACAAGCAGGGAGGAACACGCTCCTACCCTCTGTGCCAGGAAGCGATGAGAGTCTGGAGTTGGGCATCCCAGCATAACCTTCACTTGACTGCGATTCACGTTCCGGGAGTGGAAAACACACTGGCGGATCAACTCAGTCGGTCCTCAGCCAGGGCCCATGAATGGGAATTGGATCAAGAAGTCATAAACGACATCTTTCTGCATTGGGGAACACCTCAGATAGACCTCTTTGCTTCCCCCCAAAACGCACCTTCCACCTTCTGCTCGCTCCAGGGCGTGATATTTTTTGGTGGGATGCTCTGTCTCTCGATTGGCGGGACAGATTTGTTTATGCCCTCCCTCCTATTCTCTTAATTCTGAGGGTCCTCAACAAACTCAGATTGGAGGGGTCTCGAGTGACTCTCATCGCTCCCTTCTGGCCCAGGCAAGTTTGGTTCTCTCTTCTACAACAGTTTTCAGAGGAACCTCCTCTTCCAGCAGTCGCTAACCCAGGATCAGGGGACCCTTGTTCATCCAGGTCTCAAATCCCTTCATTTACATGCGTGGCTCCTGCAAACGTAGCAAAAGCCTGCTTCGGAGTTTCTCTGCTCATAGCAGACATCTTGGTGGAGGCCAGAAAGCCTTCCACCAGGTCCACCTATGCCATGAAGTGGAATCGGTTCTCCATTTGGGCCACTTCGAAAGCCTGTGAACCTTTCTCATGCCCAGCCAATAAAGTAATGGACTACATGTGTCACCTCTTTGATCTAGGTCTCAGCCATTCTTCATTTAAAGTCCACATGGAAGCTGTTTCAGCCTACCATATTCCCTTTGGTGGCAGGACTTTTGCTCAGTTGGAAGTCTCTAAGACGTTCCTCCGAGGGGTTCTCCATTTGAGACCCCCATCCGCATTCCTGCCCCTCCTTGGGACTTGAATTTCATCCTGGAGAAGCTTATTCTGCCTCCCTTTGAGCCAGCAGCAACAGCTGATTTGAAGTTCCTTTCTTGGAAGACACTCTTCCTAGTGACCATTACTTCCGCTCGGCAGATTTCCAAGCTGCAGGCCTTAATGTGCAAAATCCAGTATTTGATTTTTCACAAGGAACGGGTGGCTCTACGCACCAACCCTAAGTTTCTCCCTAAGGTGGTGGCTGAATCTACGTGGAATCAATCCATTGAGCTCCCTGCTTTCTTTCCGCAACACTCCAATCAAGAGGAGTACCTCTTGCGTACTTTGGATGTCCACAGAATACTGAGATACTACACCACCTGGACTAAGGATCTCAGGAAAACTGATCAGCTTTTTGTCTCTCTTGCTCACAAAAGAGAAGGCAATGCTGTTTCCAGACAATGCCTGTCAAAATGGTTGGCTAATTGTATCACTTTCTGTTACGACAAGTACAACAAGACCCTGCTGGGTCAAGTCAGAGGTCACTCCACCAGAGGAGTAGCTGCCTCTGTGGCTTGTTTCAAGAATGTGTCAGCGGCAGACATCTGTGCAGCCGCCACTTGGACTTCTGTCCGTACCTTTACAAAACACTACTGACATTGCCTCTCACCATAGAGCAGGCTTCGGGTTGGCTGTGCTTCAAGGTCTTCTCTCTTGAGACCCGTTCAGCCTGAGGTTCCATGCTGTGGATCTCTTTCCTCCTCCCGAGTGCTTTTCCTTGTTCCAGACTGCTTGGGACTCAGTTCTGTATGTGAATACCTACTGCAAGAGCCCTCCCAAAGTAAGATAATACAGTTATGTAAGAACCTACCATAACAGTAGATCTTCGGGAGAGACTCTTGCAATAGGTATTGCCTTCCCACCCTCCATCCCCCTCAGCTTTCTTGGCTTCATTTCCATGGGGAGAAATATCCTCTTCTCTCTCATCTTGCCTCTTTTGGCCTTTAGCAGGAAAGAACTGGAAGGTGGGCGTGGGGGACTGCCCCTTTATACTGACGTTGTATGACGCCAGTCACATGACATGGGGGCGGTCCCCCGCCAGAGACTGCTAGCTAGAAATTTTTCCATGGGGCCCTGATGCCTGGTGGGTCAGTCCTATATGTGAATACCTACTGCAAAAGCCTCTCTCGAAGATCTACTGTTATGGTAAGTTCTTACGTAACTGCGCTTTACAGGTGAGTAACCTGTTTTTCTGGACCACACGGCTGCCTCAATGTGCCCAGCACTTCTTGCTCTCTTGATGGCGTGGCTTCTGAGTGTACAAACACAGAAGTAACAATAAGAAAGTAATCACCGGAGCAGCAGAAAATACTTTTGCAGATGGCAGCCTTCGGGTACTCACACAGCCTTTTTTTATCATGCTATTTTATCCCATTTATTTTTCTTGCTATGTTAATGTCTTGTTCAATATCACATGACTTTTTATGTTTCATCCATTTGTGCAGAAGTGCAGGTGTGTAATCATGGGCACATAATTACACAGCTGTTTATTGAATTATTTTTTTTTCCTATTTCCTGATTTACTTCTGAACTGCATTAATTGTCTGACCCATGTTTTAACTGTGTGTTGTTACATTTTTTACACCTCTTCTTTTGTGAAGCGCCCAGAGCCTCCAGGATTGGGCGCTCAAGAAATAAAATATTACTGACTTACTTTTAGGATGAGTAACACTGCGAGGTTGAGGAGAATCGACTGCTACAGTGTCTGTGCTTGGTAATGTACTGATACTTTTTTTAACCAGTGCAAAGGCTGCCAGCTCGAATGAAGTGCAGGTGTCTAATTATGGGCACATAATTACACGGCTATACTGGTATTCTGACCTATCGTAACACTTGATTTTACTTACACATGCTATAAAAATTCTTAAAGCAGTGTGAGTTTGTGGTAAAGATATCAGAGTGAGAGTCTTTCCTTGGCAGTAATCTCCCAAGTTCTTGTAACATGTCCTCCAGTGACACATACTGTGGGCCGATGCTGCATCTACTTTGCACCTTCTTACACACCTCTAGAGGAGGTGGGGGGACACTATGGGAAGAATAACCTCCCCCGTCTCCACCTTGAAAGTACACTGTGGAAGGGCAACCTCCCAGCCCACATAATGCAGCAATATCCATGCATTTGCTGAGCTGATACCAGCACAAGTTTTATAGGAAACCAGCAGGCGCTGCAAGCTGCTGCTGATGAGACATTGCTCTAGAGTCTCTCTCTTTCCATCTCTATTTTGGTGCCATGCAAAATGACTCAGGGAGTAACTTGCATGCATTTGCGTCGGGGGAGGGGCTGCTATGAGAATGCAGCCTGGAAATGTTATTGGCATTTTCACAGCTTGAATTAAAGAGCACAGTTGTGCTCAATTTTTAAAAAGTTATTAAGCCCCCACCCACCCAAGCAGCAACTTACTTCTGCAAGACTTCAGAAGTCCATTTTGCAGACTTTGTCTATTTTAGAAGGAGATTGTTTGGAGGAGCCAGCCACCCGATCCCTTGTTGTGTTGTGGCTTTGATTCGACTCCTGTGGTTCTCTACAATATAAAAAAAAAAATATTTCAACACAGGCTCCCATTGCTATCGGTAGAGCACACCCCGGCACTTTCCAAATGAATACATTACAAAACGTGAGAGCACGGGGGGCGGCACGGGAGCAGAGCCTACTACAGTTGGGACCAACAAGGGGAAGAGATCCAGTAGCTGGCTGGCTCCTCCGACCAAGAAATTACAATCCCTTCCCCTTAGAAACATAGAAATTGTCGGCAGATAGGGACCGCTAGGCCCATCCAGTCTGCCCGTAGGCCCTATACATTGTATGTGGCCACTGACCCTATGTGATCAATGGCTTTTCATCACTCCCTCCCCTCTCAAGCTTCCCTTGTGCCTGTCCCAGGCATGCTTAAACCCCTCCACTGTGCTTACCCCCACTACCTCCTGTAGCAAACTATTCCAAGCGTCGACTACCCTTTCTGTGTAGAAAAACCTCCTCACATTACCTCTTAATTTACCCCCTTCCAATTTCTTATTATGCCCCCTTGTTCTAGTACTTTTTCTACATTGGAAAGGTCCCCCACCTGCACCTTGTTTATACCCTTGAGGTACTTGAAAGTTTCAATCATGTCCCCCCGCTATCTCCTCTCCCCCAGTGAGTACATATTGAAGTCCCTTAGTCTCTTCTCATATTGTTTGAAATTTTAAAAGAGAGGGATATACTGAAAAAGCTAAAAAATTTAAATAAAAGTAAATCAGGAGGTGTTGATGGGATTGAGGTCCAATATTTATTGTGACCTATTTGTTCAATTGGAGTTTGAGTACTTCTACTGTTCCTGAAATTTGGAAGATGGGGAAAATTATTCCCATTTATAAGTCTGGGGATCGAACTATTCCTTCAAATTATAGGCCAATAGCCCTTTTGCCAATTTTATCTAAAATCTTGGAACGTAAAGTCTATGAACAGGTAAATAATTATTTAGATACAAATACTGTAATAGTAGATGAACAACATGGTTTTAAGAGAAGATCCACAAACACTGCCCTGTTGGAATTTAATGACCTGGTTGCTACATCTATGAACCAAGGAAAGTACACTGGGCGGTGTTTGTGGATCTCAGTAAGGCTTTTGATTTAGTTCGATATGATTTGCTTTTGACTAGGTTAAGGGCCATAGGGATTAAGGGCCAAATATTAAAATGGCTTAAGTCATATTTGACAAATAGATATCAGTGTGTTCAATGTGGCATAATGACGTCGGCCCCTGGGAAACTAGAGAGAGGTGTTCCCCAGGGCTCTATTTTGGGCCCATTATTATTTAATATTTATGTTAATAATTTGGTTCATGAAATTAAACATAGTGAGGTGAGACTGTATGCAGATGACACTGTTTTAGTGGTGTCTGCTGACAGTCTCACAGGTATGATGGATTCGCTTCAAAGTGATTTGTTACAAATGCAAAAATGGTTCAGTAAATCTGGTCTTCTTTTGAATGCTAAAAAAACACAAACTATGTTGTTTTCGATTGGTTCATATAGAGGAAAAGAGCTCAAACCACAATTACATTTACAAGATGGTACAAAGATTGAAAATGTATTAACATACAGATACTTAGGGTTTCAAGCAGATGTTAGAATTACATATGTAAATCATATATCAGTTCAGGTAAAGAAAATGAATAAAAGATTAGGGGCCCTTAGAAGACTTGCAGGAGTTTTACCTTTGGTGGCAAAGGAGCGACTGGCAAAACAGATGCTATTACCCATATTGGAGTATGGTTCTATAATTTACATGAATTCGACAAAAACTGCTTTAAATTTGGTTAATCAAATATATTATAGGATAGGTAAATTTGCTTCCGGAAGTATTAAAAATGAGCATCATTGTATAATTTATAGTAAGTTAAATTGGCTTCAACCTGAAGCAAAAAGAAACTATGGAATGGTTTGACTGAATCACAGAAAACAAATTTAGATTTTTTTAAATTTAAAAATGAATTGTTTAATAGTTTGTATTTTTTATGTATGTGTTTTAAATAATGTATGTATGTAGAGTGCGATTATGTTTGTTTGTATTAGTTATGTTAAATGTCAATTGTTAATTGTTAATTGTATTAGAATCTACATGCAGGACTTTGTTGTAAACGGGACTTTGTCCTAACAAATGAATTTCCTGTGAAAAAAATAAACTTTTAATCAATCAATCAATCATATGTTTTGTGGTGCAAGCCCTGCACCATCTTTGTTGCCCTTCTCTGGTAGTCTCCACCTTATCTACGTCCTTGCGCAAGCAGTGCTCCAGGTGAGGCCTTACCAATGTTTTATACAATGGCATCACCACCTCCTGCCTCCTGCTAGTGATATTCCTGCCTATGCACCCCAGCATGCCACTGGCCCTCACTGCTGCCTTTGTGCACTGCTTTGATACCTTAAGGTCATCAGAGATGATAACCCCTAGGTCCCTTTCCTCTTTGGTGACAGTCAGCTCCTCCCCTCCCTAACCTGTAGCTTGCTCTCCCCGGGGTTCCCTCTACCCAGGTGCATTATTTTGCACTTCTTTGCACTGGACCTCAATTGCCACATCTCTGATCATCTTTAAAGCTTCTCCAGGTCCCTCTTCATTTTCTGCACCTCTTCTGGAGTATCCACCATGTTGCAGATCTTAGTGTCATCTGCAAACAGGCAGACCTTTCCTTCCAGCCCTTCTGCAATGTCGCTAATGCAGATATTGAACAGGACTGGTCTTAGTACTGATCCCTGTGGTACCCCACTGGTCACCCTCCTTTCCCCAGATTGTACCCCATTTACCACCACCCTCTGTCTCCTGTCTGTTAACCAGTTCCTAGCCCAGTTCACCACCTTGTCTCCCCATGCTCAGGCTACCCATCTTGTTAATCAGCCTTCTGTGTGGGACGGTATCGAAGACTTTGCTGAAATCTAGGTAGGCAACATCTACTGCCCCTCCCTGATTTATTTCCCTAGTCACCCAATCAAAAAAGTCTGTTAGTTCTAGGGACGTGGCTATGTTGTTCATCCACACTTCTTGACATGTCCTGTTCCCCTGTAATTCTTTCCGGAAGGTTTTCAAGCTGGCTCCTCCCACCCACCCAGGTGGTATAATCCTCGGCCCTGCCCCATGACACCAGATCTTCCTTTCCACTGGAAGATTCAGGTTGCCTCCTCTTCGCTACGTTTTGTAGGCCCTGGCTTCGATTTCTTCAGACTCTCTGAAGATTAAGCTTGTTCAAGCTAGTGATTACAAATTTTGCTATTTGATTATGAAAGATAAATATTTCCATGGTTTTCACCGGTGCCCATGCGGCCAGAAAATGTCGCGCACAGACTCACATACTGTGTGCGTCTACTGCTTGGGTGTCGGCCATGAAACCCAAGCATGCGAGTTGTGTCTCGCTTTCCACCCGAACATCCTCAACGGACGTCTTGCACGACTCAAGTTCGTCAGGCCTGAGAAATGGAATCCACTGGTGAAATCCAAAGAGGCCTGGTGGCCAGTCTCCGCGGCTGCGGGGTCCGTCGAGCAGTTAGAACAGATGCAGGCCTAAGAGGTGGCTCAGGCCACGTAGTGCTCCTCTTTGCCGATTGTCATCCCACTCAACCTGGGCTCCATGTTCTCGGGCTCATTTCAGGAAATGTGCCTTTCTCTCCCCACCAAGGGCGCGGGACCTTCGGGCTTGCATACCTCCCGGTACCGTAAAAAGAACAAGGGACTGAGAGATTCTTCATCTCAGGGAAGACATTCTTGGGATCAAGAGTGATCTCGGTCACAGGAATCTCTAGTCTTGGCTTCGGTCGAGACTGCTTATTCAGCCGCCGGCTTCTCAGCTTTGCCGACTGGTCAGCCGGCCGAAGTCTTGATCGACAATGTGGTGGGGATCACTCATGACCCTGTCAATCTGTTGTCGCCTGACAACTCACTTACCAGGAGCCCTGGTCCTGAACTTTCCTGATGAGGAAACCCAGCATGCTGGCAGACCCATCGAGGAACCAGTCCCTGATACGGGTAAATCACTGGTTCCCCTGGTGTCCCCCGAATGACCCACTCAGCCAGTCTGATTGAGGTCGAGATCTTGGACCCCCTCGACCGAGAGGCCGAGGAAGGCGCATAAGTGCTCTAAAAAGAGGTGACGCCACCATTCATCTTCAGCCTCCTCGGATGAGAAGAGGAGTCGACGCTATGAAGATCTAATGTGGCAGCTACTCATTCTGTCCAGGCAGAAGCCTTCTACGGTTTCCACCCCAGCCATTACCTGGCTTTCGCCTCCCAGGTCGAAACTGACTCCACTGAAACTGGTAAAATAAGTTCCTCCACCCACGGAGCCAGTAAAACCTGCCCTGGTTCGGCCAAAATCTGTCTCTCCACTGATAGTGGTGGAGCCGCCACCTAAACAGCCTTCGGGAGGGAATTCTATGAAGGAATCTCAGATGGTTCCGGGTCTTCCTTGCAGGTTATTGGTCACCCTCACGCCTGACCGCCCCAGGTGTGTACAAGGGGACCTTGGTGGCCGACTGATTTATCCAGATACTTCGGATTCTGACGACACTGACCTCCACTTTCACCCACTGGATGATGAGACAGTGGGTAGTCTGTCGACGGAGGAGGGCCCTTCATCATTTTTGGGAATTCTCTGCCTTATCTCTGAATCGACGGGGATGCCCCTGGTGCCTGTCCAGAAATGGGTGGAGTACCCTCTTACAGATATTCTTAAAAAAGGGGATACCCCTACGGAAGCCTTCCCAGTGGCTGAGGTCATTGTTTGCCCGGCTTTGGAGCTTTGGTAGCATCCTGCCTCCTGCCCAGCGCCGTCTGCCCGGATGGCCCACAGGTATGCGGTGCCCATTGGGCCCCTCTTGGGGTTCATAGAACATCCCTCGGCAGAGGGGTTAGTGACCGCTTCTGTGTTCAGATGCACAGGCAGCTCTGCTGACACTGATAGACCTCCAGACAAGGAGTCCAAAAAACTGGACCACTCTGCCAGGAAGGTCTATGCAGCCTCCTGTCTAGGCCTCCATCAGGCAAACTCGGCTGTCATCATGGCGCACTTCTCCCATGCCCTTCTGGGACGAAGTTTTCCTGCACCTCCTCACGGACCTTCAGACTATGGTCAAGCAGGTCTGGGACCAGGGTCGAGCCATTGCCAAGCATCAACTTCAGACGGCCTTGGACCTCGGGGACTCTTGTGCCTGTTTGGTGGCAGCTGTGGTTGCCATGCGCCGTAGGGCTTGGCTGAGGCTTTCCACCTTTATGGCAGATACCCAGCACAAACTCACTGATGTTCCTTTCCTGGGTACCAATCTCTTCGTCCCAGGTGTGGACGTGACCTTCAGCAAATCGAGCAGTCCAGTGCCACCTTGGACTCCCCTACTTCTGCTCAAATGGATGCCCCTGGCTCCAAGAAACAGCAGAAGAAGAAGCCTTTTCGGCACCCTGCTCCTGCGGCCAAGCATCCCTCCTTCCAGGGTGGACAGCAACAGCAGGCACAAGCTTGGCACCCTTGGCCCAAGTCCTGGCCTCCAGCAGCCCGCAGACAAGGAGGTTGGGGTTCAGACAGGTTCCAGTCTGGACCCTCCTCCTCCAAGCCTGCCCAGTGATGGGATAGGGGCTGCCAACCGTACTCCCATCACGCCAGCTCTGGGTCCTCCCATGGGAGGCCGGCTCCACCACTTTCTTTCCACCTGGTCCGCTGTTACCATGAACAGGTGGGTCTTAGAAGTGGTCGGCCAGGGTCTGCCTCTAAAGTTCGAGCAGTACCCTCCCTGCAGAGCCCGTGCCTCATGGGAGGAGAGAGTATCAGCCTACACTCGGTCAGCTCTGAGAGATGACATAGCCCATCTTCTCCTCATGGAGGCAGTGGTTTGAGTGGCAGATCCTCCACTCAACCCAGGGTTCGTTTCCAGGTATTTCCTGGTCACGAAGTGGATAGGGGCTGGTGCCCCATTCTAGATCTGCATGACTTGAATCAGTTTCTCAGGCCATGCACCTTCAGGATGATAACTCTGTCCCAGATCATACCATCCCTGGAGCAAAACATGTGGTTCTGTTCGCTGGGTCTCCAGGACATGTTTTTTCACATCCCAATTCATTCGTCTCACCGGCGGGTCCTCTGCTTCAGAGTAGAGAGAACCCTATATGAGTTCTGAGCCATGCCATTTGGCCTGTCATCGGCCCCATGTTTCTTCACCAAATGCATTGCAGTGGTGTCAGCCCATCTCAGGCATCGAGGGGGCAGCGTATACCCTTACCTCGACAATTGGCTCTTAGCAGGTTCCACCCAGCAAGAGGTGGAGAGGTCCAGGGACCTGGCCCGGCAGACCTGCTCTCAACTTGGCCTCCTGATCAATGAGGCCAAGTTAGAGCTCATGCCATCACAGGTGATATTCTTCTTCGGGGCAGAGCTCGACTCTTGCCGAGCCAGATCATGGCTCCCGGTTGACAGAGTGGAGGTTTCTGGTTGGGCACTTGCGCCCTGCCCGGGACTTTCTGCACCTTCTGGGGTACATGGCAGCCTGCACCACTGTAGTCCAAGGGGCCTGGTGGCATTTGCGCCCCCTTCAATGGGTGCTGGCTGCCAATTGGACTCAGCGTCATGGTCACCTCGACCAGCTGATCACTGAGACCCAGAGAACGTGGGACGCTCTCCAGTGGTGGGCTGTCCCAGACCATCTGCAGGAAGGGATCCCATTTGTCCTCCCTGAGCTGATGGTTGTCCTCACGACCGATGCCTCTCTCACGGGCTGGGGAGCCCACATGGGGAACAACAGGGCCCACGGGTTCTGGACCCCCGAGGAATCCAGTTATCATATCAACCTGTTGGAGCTCAGAGCGGTCAGATTGGCACTGTCAGCATTCACTCAGCAGCTTCAGGGTCAGGTGATTCAAGTCTAGATGGACAATACCACATCAGGGTGGCATGCACTTCCGGCTGCTGTGCAGGGAAGCGCTCCACATCTGAACACTTGTGAGCCAACTGGAGGCAGATCTCCTAGCCATCCATGTGGCAGGAGCCTCAAACCAACTGGCGGATGCTCTCAGCCACGTAGGTGAGACATCCCATGAGTGGTTTCTCCATCCAGAGGTAGCTCACAGCCTGTTCTCCCACTGGGGCAAACTGATAGTGGACCTGTTTGCCTCCAGGGAAAACACCAAGCTGAGGCTGTTTCATGCCCACCCCCCTTCAGCGGGGTTCGCTGCAGGGGGATGCCTCCTGGAGGCCGTGGACCCCAGGCCTCTTCTGCACCTTCCCTCCATTTCCCTTGATCCGCAGGTGCTTTTCAGGGTGAGGGACAGGGTGCAGGTGATCCTGGTAGCCCCAGATTGGCCCCGCCAGTTCTGGTATCCAGATCTCCTCAGCCTCAGCAATAGACTCCTGAGGCATCTTCCAGCACGCCCAGACCTGATCTCAGTCAGTCAGGGGAAGGTATTCCATCCGGACTTTCAATTCCTGCACCTGACAGCCTGGTACCTGAGCGGCTAGAGTTCCAGGCTTTGAATCTCTCTGAGGATGTACTCACAGTAGTGGAAGCATCCAGAAAGGGGTTAACCAGGAAGTGCTATGCCTTCAAATGGAAAAGGTTTTCCATTTGGAGTCAGGGCCAGGGCCTGGACCCTCTGTCCTGTTCTGTGGCTAGCATCTTACACTACCTTTGGTCTCTGTCCAAAGGAGTCTTCAGTCTTTGACCCTTAAGGTGCACCTGGCAGCCATCTCTGCTTACCGGTCGCAGGCTGGTCAGCAGATGGTGGCACAGGAGAAGGTGGTCTGGTGCTTTTTCAAGGGTCTAGATCACATATCCCCTCTGGTGCATGAACCTCCACCTCCGTGGGATTTACTTATGGTTTTGGCAAAACTCATGGGGAAGCGATTCGAACCAATGCACAAGTGTGAACTATCACACTTGTGGAAGACGGCCTTCCCAGTGGCTATCACGTCAGCCAGAAGGACTGGGGAGCTCCAGGCACTTTTGGTGGAGTCTCCTTACCTGGTCTTCCACAGGGACAAGGCTGTCCTATGCCCCCACCCGAAATTCCTCCCAAAGGTGGTGTCAGAGTTTCACCTTAATCAGGTATTGACTCTGCCTGTGTTCTACCCGAACTACACCTCGGATGCTGAGTACAGGCTCCATACTTTGGGCCTGAGACGGGCTCTCTCCTATTACCACTAACCTGGTTCTGTTTGCTCCTAAACTTCTTATTTCTCCCTCTCTTCCCTCTCAAGCTCTCCAATCCTTATTCCTTACCCTTGACCCTCTGAGTTCCTTTTTCTTTTTTGTACATAAATGTTACTGTTTAAGTTGTGGCCTTGTTAAACGGCTTACTGATTGTTTGTAACACTGTCTACTATGTTTTTGTACTTAATGACGTGGAACCTTTGTAAAAGAGCCTTGGCTCAAAGGTATTAATTCCTAGAACAATAAACTTCAAACTATTACAAGGAGAAAATGGCTGAAATTCGGGGAGAGGTTTGCCAGCTGTTTGTCACCTACACTGAAGCCGCTTCTGGCAGACCTGCAGCAAAGCAGACAATTGGCAGATGGATTACATCTTGCATTAATCTGTGCTATAGGTTGGCGGTTAGGGAGCCTCCTGTAGGGCTAAGGGCTCATTCCACCCTCCATACCGCTGCGTCGGTGGCTGCTTCCAGGGTCATCCCTATCCAGGATATCTGCAGGGCTGCTACCTGGAAGACAGCAAACACCTTCATCACCCATTACCACATCGACCTTTAGTCATGCTGATATGCTGGTTTTGGGGCCTTAGTTCTCCAGTTTCTGTTCCCTAAGTAGGGTGTGTGCACCGTGCCTCCCTCCTCCCTGAGAACTGCTAGGAGTCTGCTAAGAAGTGTGGATGGACATCATATCCACGTCCCTAGAAAAACAGGTTACTCACCTTTAACAGTAGTTCTATGTGTGGCATATGTTGTTCATCCACACTGACCCACCCGACCTCCCTGCCTGCAACGCACAAACCTGGCTTCCAGTGGGCTAAGATCTGGCATCATGGGGTGGAGCTGAGGGTTATACCTTACGGGTGGGTGCTAGGAGCAAGCTTGTCGACCTTGCGGCAAGAATTAAAGGGGAAGGGACATGCCAAGAAGTGTGGATGAACAACATATACCACTCCTAGAACTACTGTTACAGGTGAGTAACCCATTTATTCATTTGATATGACCTTCCTGCTGTGAATCCATGTTGCCCCAGATCCTGAGCACCCCTGGATGCCAGGTGTGCCACTATCCTTTCTTTTAGCAGTGTTTCCATGATCTTTCCCAACACTCAGATGAGGCTGACTGGCCTGTAGTTCCCCGCCTCCTCCCTACTGCCGCTTTTGTGCAGTGGGACTACATGTGCCCTCCTCTAGTCCTCTAGAACGACACCCTTGTTGAGTGACTCTGTGAACAGGGCCGCAAGAGGCGCTGCTAGTTCCCAGTTCCTTTAATATCCTCAGGTGGATGCCGTCTAGCCCCATGGCCTTATCCACCTTCAGCTTTGTGAGTTCTTCCAGAACTCTCTCCACTGTGAATAGACTGGTGTCCACTCCCCCCCCACCACCACATTGCCTCTGCAACCCAACTGTGGTCCTTGACCTTCCCCCTCCTTAGTGAATACTGTTTAGAAGTATTTGTTCAGTATTTCAGCCTTGTCCAGATCCTCCTCACACTCTTCCTTCTCCCCTTTGAACCTCACAATCCCCCGTTTTTTCTTCTTTCACTGATGTACCTATAAAATGCTTTATCCCCTTTGTTTACATACTGTGCTAAGCCCTCTTCTGTCTGTGCCTTCGCCCTCCTAACAACGTTCCATGTATCCCTTAGACATTCAAGGTACACCTCCCTGTCCTCCTCGCTTTGGCTTCCCTTATACTTCCTGAAACTCAGCCTTTAATTCCTGACTTGGCCCCCACCTCTTTGAAGAACCATAGTGGTTTCCTTCTTCTGTCCCTTTGGCCACTATCCTAATGCCCTGGTTTGTATCTCCACTATGGCTCCTTTCAGTTACTCCCATTGTTCTTCCACTCTATTACCTCTCCCTTCCCCTGAACTGCTTGTATACATCTACCCATTTCAGTGAAATCCGCCCGCCTGAAATCTAATACTCTTGCCATTGTGTGGCTTAATTGAGTCCATGTCTCCATGCTGAACCACACCATGTGGTGGTCACTGGATCCCAGCTGCCCTTTCACCTGTATTTCTTCAACTCTGTTCCCATTGGCCCATACCAGGTCCAGAATTGACTTGTCCCTGGTTGGCTTATGCACCAGCTGCCTGAGTCCAACCCCCTGCAGGGATTCCAAGATGGCTGTGCTTCTGGCTGAAGCAGCCACCTGGGTGGTCCAATCCACGTCCAGCATATTGAAATCCCCCAGTAGCAGGATTTCACCTTTAGCTGCCACGTCGTGTATGTTCTCCACTGGTTCCCTGCCTGCTTCCTCCCTCTGTGCCGGAGGTCTGTAGATCACCCCTGTGTGTATTGCTGTTCCATTCCCTGGCTCCAGGGTGACCCAAATTACCTCGGCCTCCCATCTTCCCTGAACTTTTGTGGCTTTATACCATCTCTGATGTACAGGGCCACTCCCCAACCCTTTTTAACCTGCCTGTCTCTCCTGAACAATGTATAGCCTGGTACATTGACCTCCCAGCCATGATTAGCAGAGTACCACATTTCTGTTATTGCCGCTATGTCAAGGTCTGCATCTGCCAACAAGGCCTCCAGGTCTGGAACATTATTTCCTAGGCTATGGGCAATCGTTAGCATGACCTTTCATGTTTTACAGTCTGCCCTCCCTCTGCTCTTGTTCTCCCTCTCCAGCATCTTCCCGTCACCCTGGTTTCCTTTCCTATGTGCTCTCTCCCCCCCCCCCCGTATCGTTCGTTATACATTCTTCACCTGCCTGCCCCTCCCTGCATGCTTTAGCTGTTCCTATACTCAACTTATGTTCCTGCATGTTCCCATGAGGGGGTGTTCTAAGCCTCCCGACCTCCTGGATCACCCCCCGGCCAGTTTAAATGCTCACAGCTGAAGCATTTAAAGAGCAGGTTTTACTAAGAAACATCCCTCCGCCTTCCCCAATTCTGTAGCTTACCCTCTGGTTTAAAGATCCTTATATGTGCAGCATTTATTTGTTTAATATATGGCTAGTGTGATCATTTGTAAAAAACCAGCAGACACCTGCGGTCAAAATGCCCGTACTTCCTTATTAGTAGGCATGCCCCTACGCTAGCACGTTATGTGATGTCAGTCCTAGAACAGCGTGGGAGCGCACCTCATAGGCTATAATGGGGCCAGTTTTGGCATTCATTTTTAAACACTTTTATGTGCTGGTTTTAAGAAAAGAAAGCTACCGTTCAACTAACAAGTACTGTGATTTTTTTAAATTACTGGGTGGTGTCTGGTCTAAGGACTGAATATGTGTGTGGGGGGGTTCTCTCACTTGCTCTGTCGCTAAGCGGTAAAAAGAGTTTGAAATTGTGTGCCCAGTGCTTCAGCTAATGACGAAGCAGGCTGGGCACAAGGATACCTGGCTGGGCATAAGGCATGTTTCAGCTGGGACTTTTTATTTGGTGGGCATCTATTGAAAGGTAATGTACCCCTTTGGAATGGGTACCAGACAATCAGATGCCACCAAATAAAAAGCCCATTTTTATGTTTGCTTGCACGCATGTGCAAGAAACATAGTGCCACCATACGAGTTTTCGTAGGTGTGGCACCCCGGCTTCCAATGCCCTGATCCTTTTTGCAGGCATGGTCGCACAGCACCAATGAAGGTCCGAGCTGTCTATGACAGCAGTTCAGATGCAGTGGCATACAGTTGAAAGAGTAAGACTGCTACAGTCAGCGGTGGTAATGTGTAGGCAATTTACGTACTGTCGTGCCATCAGCAATATGCAAATTTCTTACACGTCACCACTGCTGATTGTCGCTGTCAGACTGTTCAACACTGCATCTCCCACTGGCATGATGCACACCCCCCCATTTGTTTTGTGCCGAGGGGGTGCCCAGTCCCCCTTGGCTCATGCACATTACCCCCCATGCACACTGAATGTCCGACGGGGGTGCCTAATCCCCATCGGCTCCAGTGCCCCCCCAAAAACAAACTTCTAGGTGCCATGCTGGGAGCCCACCCCAGAATGGCAAAAGTCCAGCGTCCTCATGTGCTCCCCTCTCTCTGCACACTGTATGGCCAATGGGGGTGCCCAGTCCCCCATTGGCTCCACTGCCCTCCCAAACTTCCACTGCCCTCCCAAACTTCCAGGTGCCACACTGGGAGCTCACCCCAGTGTGGCAAACGTCCCACATCATCTTTGTTAAAAGGAAAAACCCTGTAACAAAAGAAAATGGTCCCTCATAGACTCTTTGGCCCCCCCCACCTAACCCACGCCTACCCTCTGCGTGCCCCACCTCCCCACACTCTTCTCATCCCATATTTACCTCCGGAGGCCGGCGTGACGATCTTCGGTGGACCAGAAACACGTCTGCACTCTTCAGTGCCAACTGCGAACTGAAGAAATGCCAGGAAGCTGTATAATGGCATAAATAGTTTTTTTTTTTAACTTTGGTGCATATCTTGGTCATTTTTTTGAATTTTTGCACCAAATTTTCAACATGGGGTTCTTGGGACCCCATGTCTTGAATCCAGTGACTGTCATCCAGTTATTCAGTCCCGAAAGGTGATTTTGCGTTACTGCGCGGAATCACCTTTCAGGACCGATTAACAAAACGACAGTGTCACTATTCATGAGGTGGGCTCTCAAAAAGCCTGTGTGGCAAATTTAGTGAACAAATTCCCAAAAATGACTGTGTTACAAGCGTGCGTTGCGCAGTTTCCACACATACTCGCAAGTTTGAGAATTTGTAATATTTTCACTCCAGATTTTCAACATTGGCATTTTTCCACACCTCCTTATGAACAGTACAGCTGTCATTTTTCACATCCTGGCTGAAATGTGTTTTCGCACTTCTGGCGCAGAATAGCGCAGTCGCTGTGGGAGATTAGTGTTTGGGACAGATTAAGAAAATCACAGTGACACTGTTCATGATCAGAGGTTCTAAAATGCCTATATTGAAAATTTGGTGACAAAAGTCCATAAAATTACTGTATTACGAGCATGCATTGCGCAGTTTCTACGCACCCTCATAACTTCACGAATTTGTAATATTTTCACTCCAGATTTTCAACATTGGCATTTTTCACACCTCCTCATGACAGTACAGCTGTCATTTTTCACATCCTGGCTGAAATGTGTTTTCGCACTTCTGGCGCAGAATAGTGCGGTTGCTGTGGGAAATCAGTGTTCGGGACAGATTAAGAAAATCACAGTAACACTGTTCATGAGTGGAGGTCCCAAAATGCCTATATTAAAAATCTGGTGCAAAAAAATCCCCAAAACAATTGTGTTACGGGTGTGCATTGCACAGTTTCTACGCACACTCGTGACTTCACCAGTTTTTTATATTTTCACTCCAGATTTTCAACATTACCATTTTTTTACACCTCCTCATGAACAGTACAGCTGTCATTTTTCACATTGTGTTCGAAATGTGTTTTCGCACCTGTGGCGCCAGATGGCACAGTCACTGTGCAAAATCACGTTTCGGCTAACAAACTGATAGTGTTCATGCAGTGGGGTCACAAGAAGCCCATGTTGAAAACTTGGAGTAAAAATACCAAGAAATGCCCAGGGCGTTAGAGTTTCTGACCATAACGCCCTACCCTGTAGGGACTGACAGGCATCAGGGGTGTGACTTGGGATTGTCGACAGTAATGTTCATGCCATGCCACCCCACCCCCCTGCAGCCAGTGACAAGCATCGAGGTGTGCCATGGACTCTTTGGCCCCAGAGTTCACCCCATTCTCCTATACTGCACCCATTTCAGCATATTTCCTTATGGAATGAGGTGAGTGTAAAGCCCAAACACCCTAAGGCACACCTCGACACTTGTCAGTGTCTGCAGGGTAGGTTGAGGTGAAATGTCATGACCGTTATGGGCAGCAACCCAAAGGCACACCCCAATGCCTGTCCATCTCTGCAGGGTGGGGGTGAAATTTGTATCAGTTCAGTACATCACTGCCATTTCTATACTGCATCTGTCTAACTCCTGCACTTCCACTGCTAATGCCAGCAAGCAAATTTTCAGCATTGACAAATGCTTGTCTAATACGCTTTAAAAAAAATCCTTTATATTGTTTCAGGAAGCAAGTGAGAGGTGAGAACTGACAGTACACGTAGGTGCCTTTCCCCTGCCTGCAGGTCACCCTGAATTACAGAGCATAGGGCCCATTACATTTTTCTTTTCTCCCCAGTATTCTTTCTCCCCATGGACCCAGCGCTCGCGCTCTCTCAATCTCTCTCTCTCTCTCGTCCACCCCAGCACGGTCATCCGAGCATCTGACCCCCTCCCTTCATGCCCCCATGTCTTACCCTTCATGGCAGGGTGGTGGGGAGTGACTCAACCCATGCAAACGGATCCAGCTCCAGGGAGGTGCCATCTCAGGGCGGTGCCTGTGGGGGACGGTTTTTGATGCTGCTTGGCCGGGATCTATTTTTCTGCTTTTCTTGCAGAGGGGGAGCATGCAGTGCCGACAATGGCATGCAGTGCGCTCATCTGCACACTGCACGTTGGTCGGCTGCTCTTCCTCCGTGCCCCAACATGTAGGACTTGGCATGCCAACACCCAGCCTGCACTAGGTGTAGGCAAATGCCAGCCCATGGTCCCCACCCTCCCCGGGAGAGGAAAATTGTCCCCTGGACACTCGATCGTCTCCCTCCTTGACTGACCTCCGGGGACCCACTCACACCGCAAACACAGGTCGCCAGCATGGCAGGAGGTAAGGCATGATGCCTCAGCCTTCCACGCCACTGGGTCGGCCATTACTGTTTATTTTTTTAAAACAAGCTCCTCTTGTCAAAACTAACAGCATGAGATGTTAAACCAAAACTGCAGATTGCAATTGCATGATCAGAGAGAGAGAGTGACATACAGTACCTTCCAGTTTTACATTTTTTTAAATCAATAAATATTGTAGTCCTTGTGATGTAGGAGTAACAAAACCATGCGCTATGTTTATCTAATGCAGATTTCTATTTGGACGGGTTTTTACTGGCAATTGAACTTTGTGTAGCTGTTATTTCCTGCAGGGTCAGATTTGTACTTTATTATCTTCTAATGTGTGCAACAGCCACAGGCACCAAGGATTACAGTGAAGACACTGTGACCAGGAATAGATAATTAGTGGCATTTCCAAACAGCCACGTCTGTTTTTAGGATGCAGCCACAGCACATTCGCACAGGTGGTTAGACCACCTAAAAGGCAATCTAACTTACGGAATTGATTGCCGCAATTTGCACTCCGAATATGACACATGCCTCAAGTTTTTTGGCATGTGTCACTCATTATTCACATCGGTTAGAGAGAGCTTGATGGCTTGAACTGTCTTTCTGTGGCCCTTGGTCCACTTCCACAGAGTACCTTTATGTAATAGTTCATTTAGGACAACACATTTAGTGGTTAAGCCAGGTATGAAATGGTCATGGTAGCGCACCATACCCAAGAATGAGTGCAACTCTGAAACATTCTTCGGTTCAAGCATGTGCACAGTGGCTTCCACCTTTTCATCATTCAGACGAATTCCATCTTTGTCAATAGTGTGACCTAAGTACGTGACACTTGGTTGACAAAATTGGCATTTTTCTCTCCTGAGTCTCAATCCACTCTGTTGCAGTCTCTCTAAAGTCTTTGGCAAGTTAAGTAAATGTTCTGCTTCTGTCTTGCCCGTGACAACGATGTTACCCAAATAACAAGCAACACCTAGTATATCAGCCACCGTTTGCTCAATCACTTTTTGAAAAATAGCAGGCGCAGAACTAAGGCCAAAACATAACCATTTGTACTTGTACAGTCCTTGGTGTGTATTAATCTCTACCAATTTCTGAGAGTCTGTAGCCAGCTCACTTGAAGGGATCCTGCGAGCCTTGACTAGGCCAGGGACCCCTCAATTTCTTGAACCTGAACAGTGGTTCAGAAATCCTCCATGAGCTACAGCTCAGCTGATTCTGCAAGGGATCCAGCGAGCCTTGACTAGGCCAGGGACCCCTCAATTTCTTGAACCTAAATAGTGGTTCAGAAATCCTGCATGAGCTACAGCTCAGCTGATTCTGCAAGGGATCCAGCGAGCCTTGACTAGGCCAGGGACCCCTCAGTTTCTTGAACCTAAACAGTGGTTCAGAAATCCTCCATGAGCTACAGCTCAGCTGATTCTGCAAGGGATCCAGCGAGCCTTGACTAGGCCAGGGACCCTTCAGTTTCTTGAACCTAAACATTGGCTCAGAAATCCTCTGTGAGCTACAGCTCAGCTGATTCTGCAAGGTACTAGCCCAGATTTTTGGATTTGGTACCAGTGGAAGCTGATTTCCAAGTGGCCCACACTATCTCCTGCTGAACACATCTCTAACTACTGTATCTCCCTCTGTGTCTCTAGTTGAATTTATGTGCCAGGGTTTAATAATTTGTTTAATCCTTACAGTCATTTTAAGTTCTGAGTTGATATTAGAAGTGCATTTTGAGCCTTGACTGTGTAAATCCTTCATCTTCCTGGACATAAGTCTCCACCACTCATTCACACTAGTGGGATTAGCGCCGGAGGCACTAAGACCCATCGGGAGCAAACTTTTTGCTGGAGGGTCGGCGCTAGAGACGGCGCCGCGAGACACGGCGCCGCGAGCAGCGGCTCGAGCGGTAATGACCATCTCGGCGACGACCCTCCAACCGCCTCAGTTCCTTTTTTCCCGCCGTCGAGTGCGCTTCAGTGACGACGTCGCTCGCCTGTCGGGAGTCAAACTTCAAACTAGCGCATAGTTTTCAGTTTGTTTTTTTGTAACTTTATCACGATAAGTAGTATCGCTTAATTTTATTCTATTTTCGTTAAATTTTTCTAATATTTAAATTTTACTTGAAGAAGTCTCGGCCTACTGGACGGAGTCGACCATGAGCAGGTCAGGTGACGGTAGGAGACTTCAGATGAAAGCTGTTCAGTCAGCCGGGCTGGGTCCGTCAGCCTCCTTCTCCTCAGCGGGTTCCGGCTAACGGTCAGTCCGATGTCTGGGATGGGCGGTCCCCCGCCGCATAAAATAAACGGTCGCATTTCGGCACCGCTCGCCTCGAGCTCTTTCTTCGCCCACAGGTCAAAGAGAAGGCATCACCGAGGTCGCCTCTGGTATGTCTGCGCCGTTTACGCCGGGTTATCGTTGCTAGTTGCCGTCTCCTTCTTCGGAGTCGCCAACTTCCGTAATCGCTGCCCCGACATCGGAGTCCCTCCTCACCTATAGGTAGGACTCAGATGAGCAGTTTCATCAGTGGGCCGCTCTGTGGAGCAATGGGCTCGGAGGTTGGTTCTTCTGCCTGTTTCCGTTTCTCCGAGCCCTCGGGCCTCGGCGATCAGGTAGGCAGTTGGACCTTCTAGTCGCGTGGCGCTTCTTGGTGCCAGCGACTCGTGCTTAGGTGTTTCCTCACATGGCTGCGCGAGGGCCTCACCGATGCCCTTATCTCCTGGTTTTTTCCTTCTCTAGCTTTCCAGGTTCCTGGGGCTTTACCGCGCCTTCGGCAGGGTCTGTTGGCTTGTCGGGCGCCGTTTCGTGCCGCTGGGTCTTGCGGCGTCATGGTGCCTGGGTCTGCGGCGCGCCCCGGTGGTGCTGTTGGATAGGCGCGTGCTGTTCGTGGTGTCGTTTGCGTGCTGTTCGACAAGGCGGCCTCATGGTGCTGCGCGGCGGCGTCATCGCCGGGGCCGCAGCGCTGCTCATCCGCTGCGCCACGGGCGCTAGGGGTCACGTGGCTCTTAGGCGCCTGCGCCTCCTCGGTGCCGTCTTCAGCCCGTTTGCCGTCTCCGCGCCGGCAGCCCTTGGGGACTCTCCTTGTTTTTCTGCTATTTCCTCCTCTCCTAATTTTCACTCCTTTCCTGTCCAAACAGTCCTTTCTGGACCATCAGGAGATGATGTTGAGCCTGACCCAGACCTTCGGTTGGGTGATGAAGTGGAGGAAACAGGATCTTTCTTTGCTACAGAGCCTATGGTCGAGGACCTGTCCTTTAAGTCTCTGTTGAAGAACCTGGGATCCACTCTTTCTCTCCAGACTACAGACATCGATCCTGGGAAGATATTAAGACTCCAGTATCTTCATGCTTCGGAGATCCCTACGGATTTGACTCCTCCGATCCAGCCTTCCTTCGAGACGCTGTCTCAAATGGTATGGAATAATCCTGCTCTTATTCCCTCAGTGGCTAAATCCATTGATAAGAAGTATTCAGCTCCCAAGGATCGTCCCATTTTGGCATCCCAAGCCTTTGCGGATCCTATTGTAGTCCTGGCAGAGAATGACAAGGTCGTTTCTTCCTCAAACTACTACAGCTCGACCTATTAACAAAGAGTCTCGTAAGATTGATACATTAGGTAAGAGAGTCTTTGCTGCCTCCACTCTAAGTATGCGTGATTGCCAGTTATCAAGGCTATTTTCTCAGTATGAGTATATCCTGTGGCACTCTATGAAAGAATGGTTGAAGCTCTTCCAGATTCGGATTCCAAGTCAGAGCTTCTTCTGACCGTTATTAGAGGTATTGAGTCCAATAACCAACAGGTCAAAGCCGCCATGGACGCTTTCGACACTGCTTCTCGCTCAGCAGCCGCGGGGATTTGTACTCGGCGCCATTCCTGGCTGCGTACTTCTGGCTTCACGAATGATGCTCAGCAGCAGGTGATGGCGCTGCCTTTTGATGGCTCCTTTCTTTTTGGCCCTCAGGTGGAGCAAGCCTTAGAGGCCACTCAGAAGACTAGATCGGCCATTAAGTTGGCCAGACCTCCGCCTGTCCCTCTCGGGGCATGTGAACAGACGTCCAGTTTCATAGTCGCCAGTCCTTTCGAGGCAGAGGCAGGAAGCTTCCATAAAGCCAACCTGCCCAACCTCAAAGAAGACGCAGCAGAGAGCAGGGCCTAAAGCTCCCAGTGCTACCTTATGAGTCGTTGGCCCAAGTTCCATCCACTCTGCCGAGGTGGAACTTTCTCCTCCGTGGAGGTCGCCTGATGTACTTCTACAACCAGTGGAAGTCCATATTTCGGACAAATGGGTCCTCGAATTCGCGAGGTTATTCCTCAATTTCTTGGAAACCCCCCCGAATTGTCCTCCCAGACGACAACCCAGGTTGTCGGCCTCTCAGTCAGACCTCCTCACCCGAGATCCAGGGCCTTCTGAACAACAGGGCAATAGAACTGGTGCCCCGCATCTGCGGAAACACAGGTTCTACCCCATTACTTTCTGGTTCCAAAGAAATCTGGGGATGCGCCCCATTCTAGACCTCAGAAGTTAAACAAATTCCTCCCAGGAGAAATTCAAGATGATTTCCCTAGGTACCCTGTTACCTTGCTGCATCAGCACGACTGGCTGGCCTCTCTGGATATGCAGGATGCTTACCAGCATATCCTCGTCCACCCGACCCACCGTAAGTTCCTCAGGTTTGTAGCTTTGGTCAGCATTATCAGTTCAGAGTCCTGCCTTTGGGCTATCCTCGGCGCCCAAGTTTTTCAAAGTGTTGTGCAGTTCTACAAGCATCTCAGGAAAGTCGGACTCGAGTGTTTCCCTACCTGGACGATTGGCTTTAGCAAGCCCTTCCGTCCAAGGGACTTTCGAAGCCGTGCAAGCGACTTCTCATCTTCTCACTCCATGGGAGTTCTGCTGAATTTGAAAAATCTCAACTGCAACCCTCCCAGAGGCTCCTTTTCATGGGACTTCTAGACACCTCTTCAGCGAAGGCTTTCCTTCCAGAGGACAGAAGACTCGACATCCTTCGAATGGCCTGTTACATCAGGGAGAACCAATCGGTTACAGCTCTCCTCGATGCAACGCATGTTGGGTCTCATGGTCCTCGGTCTTCACTGTCCCTCTGGCCCGACTGCACATGAGAACCACCCAATGGATGCTCTCCACTCAGTGGTCCCCGACCTCTCACCCCAGTCTTATCCCATCAAGGTGACGGAGCCCTTCTAGGTCTCTCTCACCTGGTGGTCTCAGGAGAGCAATCTCCTGGAAGGATTCCCTTTGCTCCCCGGATCATCAGATCTCCATCACCACAGACGCATCGCTCATGGGATGGGGAGCTCACTGTCTCTCCCTCCACACTCAAGGTGTGTGGACTCAGTTGAAACTCATCTCCACATAAATGTCCTGGAGATGAGGCGGTCCTCTATGCAATCCGAGCTCTGAAGGATGTCCTTTGTCACAAGAACATTCTCCTTCAAGCGGACAACAAAGCAGTGATGTATTACATCAACAAGCAAGGCGGTGCTCATTCTTATCCCTTTGCAGGGAAGCAATGAGGGTGTGGGAGTGGTGCTTGAGGCACAAGTCTCACATTCAAGCGGTTTTATCTGCGGGTATACAAAGCGACCTAGCAGATCACCTCAGCAGAGCAGGCAGACCCTCAAGTGGTCTCTCGATCCAGCCGAAGCTCGGTCCCTGTTCAAAGAGTGGGGACTCAGACCTGGACCTTTTGCATCCCCACTCAATGCAAAACTGCCTCTCTTCTGCTCCAGAAATCCAGGGCCTGGCATTTTCTGTCAGGATGCGTTCAGGCTGCGGTGGACAAAGCGCTTTTACGCCTTTCCACCTTCCTCTAATCCAGAGAGTACTCCTCAAGTTCAGTCTCAGGGGACCAAGATGATTCTCATTGCTCCTTCCTGGCCTCGGCAACTATGGTTTCTCTACTCAACAGTATGTTGGCAGCCTCTCGAGACCACTTCCTTTGCAAATCAGTCTTTTGACTCAGGGTTCGTTGGTCCATCCTAACCTGAAATCACTTCACCTTCATGCTTGGCTCCTGAAGAGATAGAAGTGAATCGGTTCAACGCCCTCAGAGTCTCAGACATCCTTCTGGCTGCTCGAAGCCAGCCACCCGAAAACGATGTTTCCAAATGGAAACGTTTTTCTCTCTGGTGCAAAACCTCTTGGAACCTTTTCCTGTCCTCCTGCAAGGTTCTGAGTATCTTTTGGACCTGTCAAACTTAGGTCTTCAGTACTCCACAGTTAAAGTTCCCTGAGTGCCATCTCAGCGTTCCATGAGCCGGTTTCTTCCTTAACTCTGGCTCAGTTACCTATGGTGAAGAGATTTCTTAAGGATTCTCCATACCAGACCCCTGTTAAGCGTCCAGTTGCAGCCTGGGACATTAACCTGGTGCTGGACATGCTCACTGGAAGCCTTTCAACCCTTAGCTACCTGTGAGCTAAAATTTCTTACCTGGAAGACTGCCTTCCTGGTGGCCATTACCTCAAGCCCGCAGGGTCTCTGAGATACATGCCCTGGTTACGGACCTCCAGTATACTGTATTCCATAAAGACAAGGTAGTTCTCCATTACTCATCCTAAATTTCTTCCCAAGGTTGTGTCAGATTCCATCTAAACCAACCTCTGGTACTTCCGCTTATTTCCTAATTTCCAAAATGAAGGGGAACGAGCTCTTCATTCCTTGGATGTTAAGAGAGCCTTATGGTTCTATTTAGATAGAACCAAGGATGTTCGCAAGACTCAGCAACTGTTCGTTTCTTTCAGCGACACCCGGCTGGGTCAACCTGTCGCTATTAGATGCATCTCTTCATGGTTAGTGGCATGCCTTCGTCATTGCTATTCCATGGCTCAAGTTAAATTAGAAGGTAGAGTGTACGCTCACTCTACTAGGGCGGTCGCGGCATCCCTAGCGGAAATTCGCAATGTTCCAATTGCAGATATATGCAACGCCGCCACCTGGAGCTCAGTGCATACCTTCGTTAAGCACTATGCACTGGATGTTCATGCTAGGCGACATTCCGCATTCGGCAGAACTATCCTTAATGGGCTTCTATCTTAGACGCGTGAGCTCTGGCTCTCCTGCCGCCCTTTTGGGGGATTATCAGCTTGGTACTCTCCCACTAGTGTGAATGAGTGGTGGAGACTTATGTCCAGGAAGATAGGAAAATTACGTACCCACTGCATTCTTGATCTTCTTGGACGAGTCTCCACCACTCATTCACCGCCCCCCTCCATCCCCGAGCTCACCGCTGTATTGGTCTTCACTCCTCAAATCTTTAGGCCGTGAGGACTTCTTTACTGACCCTTCTTACACGGGTCATAATGGACTATCTTATGTCCGTCTTTTAATGTTGGTTTACTCTTTATGTAGTTGTGCTGCACCTCCTTGGTAAAAGGTACTGAGGCGGTTGGAGGTCGTCGCCGAGATGGTCATTACCGCTCGAGCCGCTGCTCGCGGCGCCGTGTCTCGCGGCGCCGTCTCTCGCGCCGACCCTCCAGCAAAAAGTTTGCTCCCGATGGGTCTTAGTGCCTCCGGCGCTAATCCCACTAGTGTGAATGAGTGGTGGAGACTCGTCCAAGAAGATCAAGAATTATGGTAGGTACGTAATTTTCCTTTCTGCTCTCTGGCCTGCAACCTGTCTCCACCCCAACCACCAAACAATCTGCTGTGCTCTCTGACCCTACCCACTTCTTTTATTCTCTTTGTTCTGATGTAACATGCCTCCTCTTCCAGCCTTTAAAAAGCCTGTTTTTCTACTTTATTTCAGGGATCCAGTGACCCATGACTAGGCCAGGGACCCCTCAATTTCTTGAACCTAAACAGTGGTTCAGAAATCCTCCATGAGCTACAGCTCAGCTGATTCTGCAAGGTACTAGCCCGAATTTTTGGATTTGGTATCAGTGGAAGCTGATTTCCAAGTGGCCCACACTATCTCCTGCTGAACACATCTCTAACTACTGTATCTTTCTCTGTGTCTCTAGTTGAATTTATGTGCCAGGGTTTAATAATTTGTTTAATCCTTAGTCATTATGTTTGCTTGCACGCATGTGCAAGAAACATAGTGCCATGATCCGAAAATGCAGTGCCCTACAGTTGAAAGGGAGAGCTACGCATCAGTGAGCAGCGATAAGATATCGCCTGCTCATGTGCACTCACACACACACACGCACACAGCGTGCTCGTGCTTCCACTCCACACATTAATAGCTGGACAAGAGTGCCCAATCCCCCTGGCCGCTGTGCTGCCTCACACCCAACAGCATTCCAGATGCCACGCTGGGTGTCCACCCCAGTGTTGCAACACATCATATAGCCAACGGGTGCCTAATCCCCGTCAGCTCTGCTGCCCCCACAGAGGCTACAGGGTGCCACGCTGAGCCCACCCCGCTGCAAGGTAACAGAGCATGAGGCATGGCTGACGGGGTGCCCAACTTCGGCCAGCTCCACGGGCCCTCCCAAACAGTTTTCCTTGTGCCACACTGGGAGCCCACCCCAGCGTAGCAAATGTCCCGGTCGTCTGTGTTTAAAAAAAAAAGAAACCTGAAGGAAAAAAAACCTTCCCTCGCTGAGTGTCCTGACCCAATCTCCCCCCACCCTCTGCGCACCCTACCTCCCCACACCCCACCTCACCCCATACTTATCTCCGGAGCTCAGCGCGATGTTCTTTGGTGGACCGGGAACACGTCTGCACTCTTCAAAGCTGACCGCGAACTGAGGAAATGCCGGTAAGTTGTATAATGCAATAAATAGGGTTTTTTCAACTTTAATGCATATCTCAGGCATTTTTTGGAATTTTAGCACCAAATTTTCAACAGGGGGTTTTTGGGACCCCTTCTCATGAATTCTCTCACTATCATGGTGTTAATCGGGCCAGAACGGTGATTTCACAGTCACTGCACAAAATCACCTTTCGGGACCGAGTAACGAAATGACAGTGTCACAGTTCATGAGGTAGGCCCCCAAAAACCCTATGTTGAAAATTTGGTGAAAAAATTCCGAAAAATTACTGTTTTACGAGCATGTGTTGCACTGTTCCTACGCACGCTCGTAAGTTCGCGAATTTTCAGTATGTTCACTCCAGATTTTCAACATTGCCATTTTACCACACCTCCTTATGAGCAGTATAGCTGTCATTTGTCACATCTCTCCTAAATGTGTTTCTGTGCATGTAGCGCATAATGGACAGAGTCGGTAAAGCGAAATCAATGTTCGGGACAGATTAAGAAAATCACAGTGACACCGCTCATGAGCAGAGGTTTTAAAATGGCTATGTTAAAAATTTGGTGAAAAAATTCCTAAATGACTTTTACGAGTGTGCTGCGCTGTTCCTACGCACGCTCGTAAGTTGGTGAATTTTCAATATTTTCACTCCAGATTTTCAACATTGCCATTTTACCACACCTCCTTATGAGCAGTACAGCTGTCATTTTTCACATCTCGCTCAAAACGTGTTTCTGCCCATGTAGCTCACAGTGGTGCAGTCAGTGTGCGACATCAATGTTCGGGGCAGATTAGGAAAATCTCAGTGACACTGTTCATGAGCAGAGGTGTTAAAATGGCTATGTTAAAAATTTGGTGAAAAAAGTCCATAAAATGACTGTGTTACAAGTGACCATTGCGCAGTTTCCATGCAGCCTCGTAACTTCATGGATTTCTAATATTTTCAGTTCAGATTTTCACCACTGGCATTTTTCCACACTTCCTTATGAACAGTACAGCTGTCATTTTTCACACCATGGCCGGAATGTGTTTGCACTTCCAGCGAGAAATGTGTGTTCGCTGTGGGAAATAACTGTTCGGGATAGATTAAGAAAATCACAGTGACACTGTTCATGAGCGGAGGTTCCAAAATCCCTGTGTTGATAATCTGCTGTAAAAAATCCCTAAACTAATTGCATTAGGGGTGTGCGTTGCACATTTTCTGAGCATGCTCGTGACTTCACCAGTTTTTTTTAATATTTTCACTGCAGAATTTCAACATTGCCATTTTTTGTACCTTCCTATGAACAGTACAGCTGTCATTTTTCACATCCTGTTCGAAATGTGTTTTCGCACCTGTGGTGCCAAATGGCGTAGTCGCTGTGCAAAATCAGCTTTCAGCTAACAAACTGATACTGCCACTCTTCATAAGGTGGGGTTACAAAAAACCCATGTTGAAAATCTGGAGTGAAAATGCCAATGAACGCCTGAGGCATTAGGGTTTCTGACCATAACGCCCTAGCCTGTAGAGATTGACAGGCATCAGGGGTGTGACTTGAGATTCTCGCCTGTAATGCTAATACCATTCCACACCCTTTAGCCAGTGAGAGGCATCGAGGTATGCCTTGGACTCTTCGGCCCCAAAGTTCACCCCATTCTCCTATACAGGACCCATCTCACTGTATTTACTGATGGAATGGGGTGAGCATAAGGGCCAAAGACCTCAAGGCACACCATGACACTTGTCAGGGTCTGCAGAGTAGGGTGTGGTGAAATGGCGTGGCCGTTATGCCTGACAACCCAAAGGCACACCTCAATGCCTGTCAGTCTCTGCAGGGTGGTGGTGGGGTTGGCTTCAGTTCAATAATTCACTGCCATTCCTATTATGCAGCTCTGTAACTCCTACACTACCAATGCCAATGCCAGTAAGCAAACATTCGGCATTGACAAATGCTTGTTTTACATTCTGAGTTGATATTAGAAGTGAATTTTGACTTTTCCATTAGCAGATTATATCCTCTCACCACTAGAGGGCTATATCTCTGGTAGCAGCTCCTATCCTATCTGGCACATCACACACTCTGTTCTTTTATCATCACAATGCTCCCTCCTCAGTGGGCTCTCCTTTTCCTCTCTCTCTCCCTTCTTAAAAACTAGATAAGCCTGCCATCCACTCTCACCTCTAACCACTTGTGCTTCTTGCTCCAGTCTACCTACAGGGGTTAAATGCAGACACTCTCCCACCATTTGTAAACACACGTCTCGAACAGCAGCTGATTGGCCGGCCCTGTCTTCACTGCCTTGCTTTGCTCTCCGGGCGCTGCGCCCATTGACTTTGCAATAGTTTTGCTGCAAAATTTCACCTGCCCCCGCACCCCCCCACCTTACTTAAATAGACCTCTAACCCCGCCTCTTACATACCCTGCCTCCCACTGCCTATTGGCCAACACTTGTAGCTTCCTCTGCTCTGCTTATGCCTCCCATCCCCCTTCTCTCGTCTCACGTAGTGCTTACTGATTGAGGTGCTCTCTTTCTCAATCTCTCTTTCTATCTGCCTCCTGCTAGCCAAGTTACTCCCTCCTGCTCAACTCGCTTCCCCACCCCTACTGTGCTAGTACGCAAGCCATGCGGGTTCTCTCTGCCTTTCTCTCGCCTCTCCTCCTCCTCCTTGCCCTGTCCCCCCTTCTATCTCCCTGGTCCTAGCCACCCCCACCCCCCGCCACCCTCTACTCTGGTTTCCACTGCTACTCCAAGGGAACACTCCACTTCCACTCGAGACTTGTTCTTGGTCCACAGTTTGGATCTTCCTGGTTACTTACCCTGACCACTACTCTCAACAAGTGTGGCTACCTGTCTGCGCTGTACCACCTTGCAGTCCATATGGGATACTGCCTGGAACCTTGCAACCTCTAATCCCGGAAACAACGATCAAAACTATCTCTCAAAGAGCTGCGACTCTGCTCCTTAAAACTCCTACTCCTCCTCCTCCTTCTCATCTCAGGCAGGCATCCTAATCCTGGCCTTAGAAGGTCAGGCCACACACAAACTCCAGGTGCCCTTATCCTTGCAACCATTAATATCAGCAGCCTACTACCAAAGCTGGATGCACTCCAAGCCTTCATATGCCAACACAACCCTGACATCCTTGCAGTGGTGGAAACTTGGCTGATGCCTAAAGTTCCTGACTTGGCAGTAACAATACAGGGCTACAATGTCCACAGGCTGGACCAGATTTCCAAAAAAAGCGGTGGTTGCGCAGTCTATATCAAAGACTCCCTGTCATGGCACCCTGTAGCAACTCCATCACTTTCTGCCTTGGCCCAGATTCTGTCAATAAAAATCGTCCTATGTCCCAACCATAAAGCCCTGACTATTGTCTCCGTATACATTCCGCCCAGGGACCCTAAACATGGCTTCAACAATGTCCTAAACTTTATCAACTCTCATCCTCCTGAAGCTGAACTTATTCTACTAGGGGATTTCAACATAAACTGGTTAGCATCGGGCGCCAGTGCCTATAAAGACTCCATCTCAGCTGCTAACCTCTCGCAAATGGTAAATTCCCCTACTAGGATTAACTACAAGACTGGCACCAGTACCCTCCTGGATTGGGTCCTCACCATTCACCCCACAAGGATTTCTCATAAGACCGTTCTTCCAGACTCTCTCAGTGACCACTCCCCAGTCATATGTGCATGGTCTAACAAATTTGTCAAGCCCCCTCCCAAAATTATCGCTAGCAGTGTCCTTCCTTGTGGAAAACTTCCAATCTCAAACAGTACCTGCTTCTACAAGACTGGCTACCCATCTACGAAGCAACAGATGTTAACTTGGCTCTTTATCACTTCATCTCAATTTTCAACAAAGCCTGCGACCTCTTTGCCCCTGCTAAAAGGTGCAAAACAAAATCTCTGTCTAACCCATGGCTCACCGCGGCTCTTCTCTCACAGCTGAAACTAAGGGACCACCTCTGGGCAGTTGCCAGGGTCACTGGCAAACAACTGGACATCCAAAATTACAAACAAGCACGAATGCCTGCACAAAAACCATCCGTCTCACGAAATCCACCTATTACAAAGACGCTCCTCACCAATACATGGGGAAATGGTCGGCTTTCTGGGACAATATCAAGGATGTCACGGAAGCAGCCAAAACCCTCCGCCATGTTAATGGTTGATGGATCCTCAACCCTCGACCCCAAGGTGATCGCAAACATCTTTAACACAGCTTTTTAGACCTTAGTGCTGTCCTACCCCATGACTTTTTCGAAACAGGGCCTACTCCCCAAATACTCAGCCCCACAGTTTAACCATCCCTCTTCTACTTCAGGGAGGTAAGGTTGAATGAAGCTCATCGCTATATTACTGCAGCTATCTCTAAATCTAGATCTAGTAGCAACACCCTGACCTTAAGCTTCGTTGCTCACCTCAATGAGGTAATTCATCCATTAATAAAAATCCTAAACCTCTCTCTCAGCTGTGGAAAATTCCCGGACTTATGGAAAACAGCCACCGTGACACCTGTCCATAAAAGTGGGGATAAGACGAATCACTCAAATTATCACCCTATCTCCATACTGCCCCCACTCTCTAAGGCACTTGAGCGCATCGTGGCTGATCAACTTACCAACCACTTGGATAAATACAATATACCTTGTCCACGACACGGTTTCCGGAAAGGTCACAGCACCACCACGGCCCTTCTTGAGTTCACTGGAGCTTTGCACAAATCTCTTGACAATGGCCATCTCACAAGGGCCGTTTTTGTCGACCTTTCCAAGCCCTTCGATACAGTACACCATGGACTACTAACTGACCAACTACTAAATGCCAGGCTATCACCTGACTCTTTTCTCTGGTTTAAAAGCTACTTAGAAAACCGGTCGCAGAGAGTAAAAATTGCTGATGCTCTTACTGACACCCTGCCTGTTCACTCGGGTGTCCCACAGGGATCCATACTGGGCCCCCTCCTTTTTAGCCTTTTCTTAAACTCCTTCCCTTACCACTGCTCTGAGCAGATCATACTATATGCCAATGATGCTGTTGTATTCTCCAATCACAAAGATTCTGCAACTCTTCAACACAACCTTCAACTTGGTTTTAGTTCTGTAGAGACATGGTTTCTTAATCATAAACTGGTCCTCAATGACAAGAAAACCAAATATATGCTGTTCTGCAGCTCTCATAACCCACACAAGCTACACCACTTGGCTATCTCCACCACCCAGGGGAACACTCTAGATCAGGTGGGGTCCTTCAAATACTTAGGGATACAGCTTGACCCTAATCTCTCCTATGGACCTCACGTAGATAATGTAGCTAGAGCTGCTAATACATGGCTTGGTCTCCTCTACAAACACAGATTACACCTCATGCCAGAAGCTTTGAAGGTTGCAATCCTGAGCTCTGTGATCTCTGTAATAGACTATGGCCTCATCATTTATGGCTCGGCCACAACCACAACCCTTAGACGCCTCTCAACTGCCTTAAATAAAGCATGTCAACTCATCACTGGTGCTCACTGTCTCACCCACACTTGTGACCTGTACACCCAGACGGCTGGCTCCAACTATCAAACCACATAAAGTTTCTCACCTGCTCCATGGCGAAAAAAATGTACCTTGGCTTTGCACCTTCTGGGGTCTCAACTCTGTTACAACACTGAACCAACAAATGGTGCCTTCGGAGATCCATGCTACAGCTACTGAAAGTCCCCCACTGTCACACTTCACAGGGACAATGCTCTTTTGCTTATTGAGTGCCACTCTGGTTCAATGACCTCAGCCCCGCCATCTCCTGTGCCCCGACAATTGGTATGTTTAAAACTAGGCTCCGGGACTATCTCACTACCAACAGCTCCTGTGACTTCCCAACTTAACTTTGTTTCTCCACTTCCTTGCCTGCTCTAGTGGTCCCCCCTCCCCTCCTCACTGGATTCTACCCTCACATCTTGGTATACCCAGTGCTGCACTTTTCACCCTCTCTCCACCCTACCTACATTCCTTCTTCCCCTCCCCTCTCCCCTTCCCCCTCCCTATGACTCTGGCACTTCTTATCTCTTGTCTGTTTTCTCTGACAAATGCCGCTGGATGCGTTGCTTTCAATGTTACCCTTGAATTGCATTAATCTGTTATCTGTTTGCAATGTCCACATTGTTGTAATGCCTGTCTTGATGTTCCCCATAATTTGTATTTCTCTGACGTGGAACCTTTGTAAAAGAGCCTTGGCTCAGAGGTATTTGTAATCCTAGACATGATAAATAAATAAATATGCATCAGCGAGGTCCAGTTTAGAGAACCCCACACCACCATTCAGTCTGTGAAAAAGTTCCTCTGGTAAGGGTAAAGGAAATACATCTGTGCCAAGTACTGGATTAAGTGTCACCTTAAAATCTCCACATATGCAAACCTTACCACCTGGTTTAGGTACCAACACAATTGGAGTAGCCCAGTCTGAACCTGAAACCTTTTCCAGCACACCTACTTTTTCCAGTCTGTCCAATTCTGCCCCAACCACCGGTTTTAAGGCAAAAAGAAGTTTCTGTGGTTTACAAAACTTAGGGATTGCATTAGGCTTTGTAACTAGCTTGGCTTTAGCTGTTGTGCAACATCCCAGGCCTTTCCACAGCTCTGGATACATGTCTAAAATCGCCCCAAGCTTGGGCGGGTTACTTCTTTGTGGTACCCGGACAGCAGCAAGTAGCCAAAATCTGCTGGATCAATATGAATGTTTAGAAGAACCTGAGCATCTTTGCCCAAAATGTTGATACCATTTTTTTAAACCAGAAAAGTTAAAGGTGTACTAGGAGAATCAGTCCTGTGTACTAAAGTGGTAAACAAGCCCATTGGCTGAACTGGTTGCCCTTCAAATGCATGCAGCAACTTATTACAAGGAGACAGTGGTGGCTTATCCATATCAGACCATGTTTGATGGTTAATAACAGTAACTGTGGAAGCACAGTCTACCGTTAAATGCAACTGACGCCTCAGTTGTGGCAACTGAAGTAACACATAGAAAGGAGGAACATCTTTAGTCTGCATTTGTGGTACAATAGGAACCACTGCACTATCTGTGTTCTCTGAATTGACCAGTGCAGTTCTCCTGCTTCTGCAAACCTTAGCAATATGACCCAGATGTTTACATGTATGACACTGAACTTCTCTGAATTTGCACTGGTCCCTGCTATGCTGAGATGATCCACATGATGCACATTTGTACTGGCCATGCAGTTTGGGTGGAGTGGTTGACTTTTTCTTTGAAAACAGTGGTTTAGACTTAGGTTTGAGCTGTTTCAATTTGGGGTTTTCTGCAGTTACTTGTACTTCATTTTTAGTGTTCATCTTAGCATGTGCTTCATTTTCTGAAGCCTCATACATTTGTGCCAACAGCAAAAGTTCATCAGCAGACTTCTTGACACTTACAGAAAGTAACTGCTGAATACGATGTTCATTATTCAACCCCATAACAAACTTATCAGCTAGATTAGATTCAAGATGCTCCCTGCTCCACTCACACGTGCGAGCTAAGTGTTTGATCTCAGCCAAATAAGATTGTAATGACTGACCTGGTTTCTGCTGGTAACTGTAGAATTTATAACGTTCAGCCCTTGGGAAAGTTGTTAAACTGTATTGTGCATTCAGTTTAGCCTTTTGCTCTTGATATGACAAATCGTCCGGCCGGTCTGGAGCATACCGACTGCATAAAAGATTGAAGGCTTCACTCCCCAAGAAAGTACAAAAAGCAGCTCGAATAAGCTTATCCTGTAGCTCATCAGTAGCAGTTTGTATGGTAGGATTAAGTAATAACCACTGATCAAACCATCGGGACCATGTATCCCAGTCCATTCCTGTAAACATTTCAAAGCTGGATGAAGTTTCCATGATATAGCACAGTGACAAATTGCTTACTTGCTTCCAATGCAGAAAGTCACAAAATGGTGTAATTCAGAAAGCTGGAGCTATTAAAATTTCCACCATCCGTCGTCACCAGTTTGTTGTATTTGGTGGCTAAAAATAAGTACCTTAAACACATCAGGGTCTTGGTAGTAAGGAAAATACATCACACAGAAATCTAGGCCTTCTCTGTTTACTTCCATTCAGCACAGACATGTGGGGAAACTGTTCTCAACACACATTGGCAGGAAGATTCACAGGAAGTAGATTTCTTAAAGCTGCACTACACATAACAGAGTGAAATTTCTGGGTGTTTCTTCCAGTTTCACGAAAAGGGTAGCTTTGCAGAAAGCTCCTCAAATATATGTAAAATTCCATGAAGCACCATGGATTCTCACTGGGGAAAGATTTTATTTTTTTATTTACTATTTTTCCCCAGCAGGTCCACCGTCGTTCTTCAGCCCTGGTCACGATCCCCGGGAGCCTCCACCACCAGCTATTGCTGCCTGAATCCCCCAGTTACCCCTGACGTACCCCCGGAGTATGTGGCCAAGGCAACGGTGCCCTTCTGTGCCGCAGAACTATTAAGTAGTCGGGGGACAGCAGCAGTGGCGGCTAATCGAGGCCCCGAGGTGGGCTTCATTCAGAAGGTGGAACGCACCCTGCCTGCTCTTTTTCCTGTATTTCTCCCTTTGGAGGTGGGGACGTGCAATGACGCCATGTCCGCTCCGCCTCCCAATTGGACAAGCATCGGTAGTGCGAGTACATCCCAGCCTCCGCCAGGAGTCCTCAGCGCACCAGAGGCTTCCCCACCGACCCCCCGGAGGAGAGCCATCCATAGGACGCTCGATCCTTCTGCCCCAGCTGGCCCTCCAACGTCCTGGGTCCATTCCCCAACCCAGGTTGCCGATGCCACAAGTGGAATTCCAAAAGCTGCGCCGGTGGGCCGGCCAGCGAAAGATTTTCTTTTGTTGTTGTTGTTGCTGGCAAGTGCCTAGCGATGGTGGAAAGCAGTTCCAACAACTTATGATGTAGCAATGCAGCTGGCCCAGTGGCGCTGAGGGTTGAGGCGCTGGACGCCACACCTCACACCATGCCAGCAACCTGGGTTTGGGAGCGAGCCTGGGCCGCCAGGGGTCAGCAGGGGAGGGAAGAGATTGAGTGTCCGGAGGACAGCTCTCTCTTCCTGGGGTGGGTTCAGGGAGCATCCAGTCATGCAGTGACCTCTGGTGGCAGCCGGGGGAGATATGACATGGCGGCGTGACATTTGCCTGGGGGGCAGAGCTGCTGCATAATGTTGCCTTGCTATCCATGCTCCATGAGGGAGGGAAGCTGGGAACACACACACACGAGAAAAAATCCTCTGGCCACCCGGTGAGATGATGGAGGCCCCAGTGGAGCGCCCATATCCCCCTACGCCAGCTCAGCGCACCCAGATATCTCCATACCCGACCCAGTGATGAGATAAGTCCCTCATACTTAAGTATACAGAGACACCAAGGGAGGGTGGGCCCAGCCCCGGAGGTAATCCAGGGGTTGGACTTGCCGAAATTGTAAGAGGGAGAGCCTGGAGGAAAGGGGGAGTTCAGGCCGGGTGTGAGAGGCACATGCATGTGGGCACTCCCGAAGGATGCTCGGATGGTCCAGTGCAGAAAGAAAGTTTAAAAAAAAAAGATGTAGCCATGCTTCTTGAGGTCAAAGTCAGTGGGAATGTAGCTTCAGGGCTAGTCTTGTGGGACTTTTTGTATCTCCAGATACTTCCTGGCAACAACGAAGATATGAAGGCTGGCCTGGTGGCGCTGAGGGTTGAGGCGCTGGATGCCACACCTCACGCCATGCCGGCGACCCGGGTTCGGGAACAAGCTGGGGCTGCCAAGGGTCGGCAGGGGAGGGAAGGGATTGAGCGTCCAGTGGACAGCTCTTCCTTCCCTGGGGAGGGTTCGGGGGATGAACCACTCTGTAGCGGCACCTGGCAGTGGTCAGGTGCAGCACAGTCTGGTGGTGCACGCTGTAAGGGGGGAGGAGCTCAGCGGGTGGCAACACATTGTGCCCAGCTGCCATTGCACATCCGAGCGCCTTCGGGAGAAGACACAGAAAAGCCCTCTGTGGAGCCGAGAGATGAAGGAGACTCCAGGGGCAAGTCCACATCCCACTGCCAACCCAGCGCATGCCAGTGGACTCCACGGTCCGACCCGACGCCAGGTAGGCCCCTCTAATTACAGAAAGGCCACTGAGGAGGGCGGGGTGGACCCACCCCGGGGGGGGTGATCCGGGGGGCTGAACCTGCCTGGTTAGTCGTGGGAGGACACTGGTAAGTGAGGGTTCAGGCTGGGAGTAGAGACTTAGCCGAATGGGTACTATGGAAGGATGCCTGACCCGCAGAGTGAGAAATAAAGATTAAAAAAAACAAACAAAAAAAACAACAAAGATATGAGCACAGTAGCCATATCCTGGTTTTCCATCTCTTGAATCAGCCTCTGTGGAGGCACACGTTTTTGGATAGTCTCACTATAGGCACCAATCATTCAATGGTCTTTGGTCACCTTACTCTATATGTTTATATATATACAGTTACTGTGCCTCTTTTGGTTATAAGGGTGCATTCTTGAGTTCTTTGGTCGGGAGAGTTACGAAGCACAGCTGAGCAATTCTGGCACACAAAGAATTTGAGAAGAAACTCTTACATAAGTTTATGTGTCCAGCTGGAGGGCCTTTCATGGATGTAAGAGTGTCGCCTCATATGTTCTTAGGATCAGAGGACTGCAAACTGAAGATGATCAGTTCTGCAGTCCTAAGGATGCAAGCGATGACACTCCTAGATCCATAAGAGGTCCTCCAAATGGACCCATAAAATTATTATAGATCACTTACTTTTTTTTAAATGAAAAAAAAATTCTTTTTTGTTAATTTAAAACGCTGACAGCATGAGTGGTCAGCTAAAAGCCTATTAAAGTGACTCAGCACATCAGATACTCTAATGGTAGCATGAGTAACTCACACACAACTGAAGAAAGAACTGTGATTGGTTGAGGACGCTCCCGTGATCTATAATAACCATAAGAGGGTGTCTCATGTTGAAAATCTGAGGTAAAAAATTGAAAAGTACCAAAGTTGTGAGCGTGCGTTGAAAAATTTATATGTGCGCTCATAAGTTTGTTGTATTTTAATATTTTTACTCCAGATTTTCAACATAGTTTTCTTATGACCCCACCTCTTGAACACAGGCAGAGAAAATGTTCATATCCTGCCCAAAAGGTGATTTCATGCAGTGACTGCAAAAAATCACCTTTTGGGATGGATTTACATAATTTCACTGCCCTTGTTCGTGATGTGGGGTCCCAAAAAGGCCATGTTGAAAATCTGAGGAAAAAATATAAAAAAATGACAAAGTTATGAAGACAAGTTGAAAACCCATTGAAAGACACTGAACTGCATACTTGATTTCCTCACTTTGCAGTCAAGCATTGAAGAGTGAAAACATGTCTCCGGTCCAGGGAAAGTTATGGCATTGGACCCCCTGTAGGTAAGTGAGAGATGGGAGGTGGTGGGTGCTGAGTGGGAGGGTTGGATGGCAGGGAGGGTAACAGCGGTGGTGTGCTTCAGTCTTAGGGCCAGGAGTTTCCTGGTCTTCTCACCTTGGTCTACATATTGGGTTTTTGCCCTGAATATAGCCACTTCCACCTGTTCTCTTAGGAGCTCTTCATATCTTGCCCTGACCACATTTAGTTTCATTGCAGCCTGCAGGTTCGGTGGGATCCCCGCTTCCCTTCTAAATCCCTCAACTGGCAGAGAAGCGCTGCACACTCCGCTTCCCTCTTTTTATTCCTGTTTGTTGCCAGCCACAGGAGTTCTCCCCTGAGGGTGCACTTGAAGGCTCCCCATAGGGTGGGCTGCCTCTTGACCTTATGGGTATTTGTTTCGACGAACTGTGTAACACAGTCCTTGGTTTTAGCTAGTCACGTTTGGTCTTTTAGTATGGTACTGTTCAGCCTCCATACTCTGTTTCATACCAGAAGATCCAGGGGTAGGACTGATGGCCTTACTGGGACATGATCTGAGATGACCCTGGTCTGGATTTTGCATGTTGTGGTGAGTCGTAGTAGTGGTTGGTTGATTAGGAAGAAGTCTAGCCTGGAGGATGATGCATGGGGAGCTGACCAGTATGTGTATTCCTTAGGCTGTTGGTTGAGAATCCTCCATATATCTAGGAGGCTGAGCAAGTCTTGTAACTCAGATGTGGCTCTCTGGGCTGGTGACAAGCCCAGTCTCCTGGGTCTGGATCTGTCTAGGCTGTTGTCTCTGACCAGATTCCAGTCACCAGCCATGATGGTAGGTTGGCTTGGCAGGGAGGACATAGTTGCCATTAAGGAGGTAAAGAATCTGGAATCATCTTTTTTGGGTCCATATACCAATGCTAGCAGTACCTCCTGTCTACCCAGCTCCACTCGCACTATTATGTATCTCCCCGTTGGGTCTGCTGTCTGCTCTAGGGGGTGGAATTGAACACTCCTATGGATTAAGATGGCTACCCCAGCCTTTCTGTCCCACCCTTTCCCTCCTGCAAAGAAGTCCATGGTGCCCGAATGTATGCGTTTCTTGGAGGAATGCAATCTGGGTTTTGAGGGTTTTAAGGTGTCTTAGTATTGTGTTATGTTTCTCTTTGGTTTGGGCCCCTTTACCATTCCATGTTGTGAGGTTGTATGGAGAGCTTGTCATTTGTGGGGTGGGAAGTATGCTTGTGTCATATATGGGGCAAGTCCTGGTTGCACAGGCCTGCATTTGTCTCCCAGTGCAGTAGGCGTTGTTGGGTGGGTGAAGGTGTCTATATAGTTCTGTCTGTCCCTGGGGCAGGGGATTGACCTTGGTGCATACGCCCCCCTCCCATTAGTGATCCTCAGAACACAAGTCGCAGTGTTGACATATGATTGTGCATGCAATAAACAATGTATTACTATGGAACAACATAAATGGCTACCTGCTACAAAACTAACTATTCAATATCGTATATACAATATATTAGGCAAGAGGTGGGATCCATCCCTCCCCAACTCCCAAACATCTGGACATTCAGGGGACTCCGGGATGGGACAAGCCCCCCCCCGACACTTGGTCCGTGAAGGGCCCCCATGAGTGCCACCAGCCTTTGTCCGTGGTCTGTGGCTTGAAATGGTACAAGAAAAGCAGGCACACATTATATAATTCACTTATCAATCACTCAGCATGTGTTTAATTTAGAGTTCCATACAATTGTTCTGTGGGATCTGCACAGTGATCTGTTGCACAGTCATTTACAGGCTATGTAGTGCTTTTGACCACCCTGATATCGGCCAAGGATGTCATACTGTCACAGGCTTTGCAGCACACTGGCTTTACAGTGTGCTCACTGTGGCCCAAGTTTAAACTGTGACTATGTTGCCTGTGTTCTAGTGTTCACTACTTTGCCCGCCTTCCTCTCCCCATCACTGGTGATAGGGTTGGGGGGGTGCCATTCCCAGTGGCAGCCCTCCAGCACAGCTGGTTTCCACCTTGGTCACCCCAGAGGTGTAAGGAGTCTCCCTGTTCTACTACCAGATCTGGGGTTGCTGTGGGGTGCACTACATCCCCTTCCCAGAGCTGGGTTTGGTCTGCAATTCATTATAGCTTGCAATTTCATGAGCATGAGGTCATCTTAAGTGGAGTGTTGCTGCAGGGGTGCAGACCAACTGAGCTGTCCCTCTGGTTTCTATGGCCAGTTGCCGTGGCGGTTTTCAAGTTGGCCCCAGAGCACAGTGCCGGGTCTGTGCGCCCCCCACTGCCTCATATGCTCCCTCCTGAACTTCTTAAGATCTTGCTTTACCCCCATTGTCTCACGGGGACCATGTCTTGTTCTGGAACCCTATCTCTACAGCCCCTGGCTAAATATAAGTGGTGTAGGGGGAGTGAGTATCGCCCTTCCGTGGGGCAGATTAGTGTGCCATGCTCATTTAAACCTGCTTGCCATGTTCTGCAGGCTATAACAGTTCCTGCATTTTGCCCTGGTTTTATGGTTTCTGCTGCATGTGTTCTCCCTGTATATTTGAATGGCAGCATTCTAACAACGCAGTGATTTGGCTGCCCTAAGGGAGAGAGCAGGTGACTGGGGCAGGTGGGGGCGCCACAGCTTGGTTGCGGGGGATTCTCCCAGTCTGAGTGAGGGCACTGCCACTAAATCAGCCCATCTCCCACACTTCCCTACTCCTCTGGCACTGAGTCCACCCAGCATGGAGAGTCTTGGTGGACGCTAATAGGAGCAGGAATGAGACCAGGAACTTAAACCTCAGCTCTCACCCTCTACCAATCAGGTTGTCTTTGGGGGTGGTGGCTAGTAATACCCTTACACCCCCCTCCTCTTTGCTACTAGAGGCTGACTGATGTCCATAGGGTCACTTACCTTTTGATTGCCAGAAGTTTGATTTTGGGGAGAGCTTGACAGCCAGGTCTTTAGCCCCCCAGTCTTCCGTTACAGCCCCTAGCCTCCTAGCTTGTCTGCATACCTTTCAACTTGGTGCCTCACAAATCCGGGAAAGGACTTGTAAAAATGAGGGACAGGGACCCCCAGTCCAGGATCCAGCTTAAAAATTGGCCACGTATGCTCAAAAAGTCGGTAAAATCAGGGAGATGGTATAAGGTGCATTCTCTAAGGAATAGAAAGTCTGTCATTTTTAATGTTTGCTATTGATTTCAATCTTCCTTACCCCAGCAGAAGATCCCTAATGCTACTAGGGACACGGGTGAGGTCTGAAGTTCAAATCCATCTGAGAGGTATGCGCATCTGGCCCATTATGTCTGCAACTCTGTACCCCCCTCCCCCTATCCTGCTTTCCCTGTTACAGGCCGTCGGTTCCACTGGCTTACTTTTTGTTTAAATTGCACTGTCCTCCTCTCCCCTTACCACACACTCTTCCCCCTCCCTCACCCCCAGAGCCCAGGTATAGCTTACATTGCCCCTACCTTCGGTTCTTTGCTCCCCCACCTCCCCATACCTCCGTTGTGATTGTGGAGACTGAGGTGTTGTGTGTCCGCCATCTGGTCTGGATGCAATCTGTCTGTAGTGGTGTTGCTCCTCGCTGCCCTCTTCTCCCACATATGCCTATAACAGCTGGCATATAGGTGTAGTTGCTGTGGGGCAGCAATTGGTGCTTGTTGCTCTGACCAATATGTTGCCTCAGTTCCAGGTAGGAGTGGTCGATCAGCGTAGAGCTGCAGGCATTTGCACCAGCAAGAACCAGATGTTGTCTTGGCTGCTCTCCAGTGCGATCGCTGTTGGGACGTCCAGTGAGTTTTGGGTGGCGTTGCTTTCTCGTCAGTTTCGTGATGTGCGGTTCCAGGGGGTTGGGGAGAGATGATGAGGTTGAGTCCTCCCTCTCCCTGCGGTTTCTTCTGCATCTGCACAGAAACATTCGGACAGGGTGTAACCTCCAGGACCGGTCTGTCATGGCTTGTTGGGATTTACTGTAGGGTTGCTGGACAAAGAGCAATAAAACCTCCATCAGGAAAGTTGCTGTCTGAGGAAGAAGAAGGGAGGTAAGACCAGGGATAATGTTATGTCTGCCATGTTAACTTGGACCCTTCCCCAGGTTCTTGTCCCTTCACCTTCCCTGTACCTGGATAGAGGTGTCAGCCGCGAATCCAGCCTCTCCGATCCTTCTCAGGAGTTTTACCTGATCAATCATCTCTGCATTAAGATCTTTGTTTTGTTTCCCAGCCGGGAAGGATGAAAAGCACTTCTGGAGCACTTTTTAAACATTTTGTAAAGCTGTATGAAACATTTTTGGAAGTTCTCGTGTAGTGGGTGAGCTTACTTACTTCATTATGTTCAGGTTATACTTATATTCAGCCATGTATGTGCACTGTACTTTCTCTTGTTTCACTATATGTACTGGTGCTTGGATTTCTTGCTTAGTGTCTGCCTGTCATGCGGTGTGGTGGAGGTAAAGACTTTTGGTAGCTCCCTGCATGCCACATCTGCATTTGGGAATTCAAGCAGTCCTTTGTCTGTAGTGACCACCAATCTGGCAGGTTGCAGCATTCAGAAGGGAATCCGGGCTTTGTGCAGGGATTTCTTGATGTCCTGGTATGCTTTTTGTTTATCTCTAACTGCTGGGGTTACATCGCTGAAAATATGAAAGCGTTGTCCATTCCAAGTTAGAGATCCTTTTGTCCTTGCTTGGGCTTGGATATGGGATTTGTCTTGTAAATTAGTGTATCGGGCTGTGATTACTCTTGGTTTGTCGGCTGGTTGTGTTTGTGCCCGGTACAATCTATGGACAAATTCCAGTTGGTATGAGGGACCGGTGGTTGGTGGTCCTGCTATGTCCTGCAGTACGTTTTGCACAAAACTCAACAAGTTTGCTCCTTCAGCTTGCTCCGGTAGGCCCACCACCACAATATTGTTCCTTCTGATCCGATTCTCTTGATCCTCCAGCCTGTCTTCTAATTTCTCCATTTTCTTTCGCATCTCCAGCACCGTTTTTCCGTCCTTGGTTTGTCTGTCCTCCACCCAGCTGATTCGTGCCTCGGCATCTGAGACCCTGGTGGAAAGCGACTACATAGTGTTCTTAAGTGTTCTAACATCCAAGGCCATGTCGCACATTGTGATTTTTACTGCAGCTAATTCAGAGAAGAAACAATCGAGTTTGTCTTTTATTTCCAGTGGGTTGGTTGGTGGGGATTGCTCTCTTGGAGAATTCGGTTTCTGTCAGTTAGCTGGCAAGCTTGTCGGCTGGGAATGCACGATCGGAGATGTTTCCATATTCTGCATTTCTTCTTGCTCTGAATGAGTTAAATCAGCCATAATTTGTTTGATATGGTATTCATGGAACAAAATTTTCTTTCAGTATCCTCTGCCCCCAGCAAAAAACAGCTTAATAGCCGCGTTTTATGTGTTCAGACCACGGAGCTGTGAGGTAAGCTGCTGTTCAGGCTAAGTCCATCACGTGACTCCAGCGGTGATGTGCTGGCAGCAGCAACAGATGTTGATAGCCATTTTTCTTTTTTACAGGGTGTATAAAAATTGAAAAAGATTATGAGGGATAGTTTTCTCTTTTTCAGGTACTGACACTGGGGATTGGGCTCCCCAGTGTCAGTGTTATGTTTGGCGGCACCAGAGGTGGGCTCCATGGTGTCGCACACTGAAAACAGATGGGGTGGGGGGGTACTAGCCGTCTCTGGGAATTGGGCACCCCAGTGTTGGAAAATTTAAAGTAAGGGTGGGGTGTGTGGGGTGGTGGTTGCTGAGTGGGAGGGTCAGGTAGGGGGAGGGTAATAGCAGTGTTGTGCCGGTGGCAGCAGCAAATGTCAATGGATGGTTTTCTCTTTTAAAGGGTGTCTAAAAATAGAAAGACTACAAGGGGTATTTTTTTTTTTATTTCAGGTACTGACACTGGGGATTGGACATCCCAATGTCAGTGTTATGTTTGGCAGCACCAGGGGTGGGCTCCCCAGTGTTGCACAGTGAAAACATGCAGGGTAGGAGGTACTAGCCAGCAGCAGGGATTGGGCCAGGAAATTAAAAGGGGTGAGGGACTGTGGGGTGGTAGGAGGGTAGTGGCGGTGGTGTGCTGGCAGCAGTAACAGACATCGATGGCCATTTCTCTTTTTTACAAGATGTATAAAAGCAAAAAAGGAATGGTTTTCTTTATTTCAGGTACTGACGCTGGGGACTGGGCACTGCAGTGTCGGTGTTATGTTTGGTGACACTGGGGATGGACTCCCCAGTGTCATATAGTGAAAACAGGCTGGGTGTTGGGTACTAACGGGCACCGGAAATTGGTTAACCTTTGTCGGAAAATTAAGAAGGGAGAAGCAGTGGGAGAGATATTTGGCAGAGGTTGGGAGATATTGTTTTTACATTGGGTGGAGGAGCACAGCAGGCTGACCATGACGCAGATCAGCTCTGGTTGCTGGGCGGCTTATGCAGATCAAAGGAAGGAGCTGCTGTATGATTCAGGCATTTTTTTCCATTCAGCTACATGAAGTTTCCACCCAGCAAGACCAGAAGAGTGTCATGATCAGCACGGCTAATGTTTGGTCGGATAAGTGTTGAGCTCCTTGCAGGCTGCCCTGCATTGGACCAACAGTGACACACCTCTCAAACCCACTATCATACCAATATGTTCACTATGCACAAGTGCAAAGACAAACATAAAAACAGCTTCTACTGGGAAAAATAACTTACAAGTTCAGTGCAATTCCCCTTTAAGGGGGCAGTAGTCATGTGCAGGAACCAAACAGAAGTAGGAAAGCTTTTAGTGATTTTCAAAAATGGGCATATTTGGGAGCATTCTGCACAGAAGGGGGTGGGGAGTTATGGATTTTTGGAGTATAGTTGGCAAAAGCAATTTGATCAATGTCTTTGTTTGAAAAGGGCTTCCATTCCTGACAGCTATACTTTATTTTATTAACATTATTTTATTAACTTTTTTGCAGTCCCTTACCTGGAGAGGTGAAGCCTTCCTTTAGCCAATGCCCTGCTCAACACCTTGCTGATAGAGGGATCGCAACATGCCCCTCTATGCCACGGCTGATGTCCCCTACATTCCTGTGAGATGACCTCCTTCCTGCTGGGATGGATGTCTGCTCTGTTAGCCACCCAAGACAGAGTGCAACAAGGGAGGCTTGGCTCTGTGGTGTCAGTGTGTCCCACCTGGACAGCGCAGTAAGTAGGCTTCAGCTGCCTTGACCTCTTTCTAGCCCATCCATCCACCCAAGTTATGTCCATGGACTATGCCCTCCCCAGTAATCCTCCTTGGTCATTGAGGCAGTGCTGCAAAGGAGGACTTCCCTCACCCCATCATGTGGGATGCCTGATTCTCCACTTGCCAGCCTTTAAATGGTGTTTTGGACTCAGGAGAAAAATCTGGATCACCATCACAGAAAGTGACTCCCCAGTTGTTACATTGTTGGATCAACCTTTATACTGTTTTATTTGGATTCTCTGAAAGTTCCGAGTTTAAAATTCCAATTTTCTCTGTTTTGTTTACAATCTGCAGAGCCCAGAGGGTTACACTGCAGAACAGGAAGACCTGGAGTTGTCCCAAGGTCTTATGTCAGTGGGATCCAGGGATGACCCTATGTTATCTTGTCGTGCAGTGCAGATCCAGTGATCTGCAGCAAGTCAACAGACAGTGGAAGCAGCCAGGATGCAAGGCTCTCATCACAGTTTCTGCCAGTGACATTCTGGAGAGTACTGCAGCGACACAGTGTGATCCGTGGGCAGTTACTCCAGTCATGCAGGAAAAAAAGACATGCTTGTCACAGAGTGTTGTATCCTGCCTGACTCTGCTGTAACGGAGAAACTGGTGTACTGGTTGAGGAAAAACACAGAAACATAAACACAGACAGTGACATCAGAAAAAGACCAAAGGTCTATCTAGTCTGCCCAGAGTTTCCTATCTTCCCCAGGACCTGTTGTCCATATGGAGATTTATCCCTCCCGGTCCACCCCTCTGCTTCCCTCCCTACTGCTACTGGCCAGCCACAAAGAGCATCACAGTGACAGGATTTAGGCAAAATCCATACGTTGCTGTGATGATCCCTGCCTGAACACGAGGAAGTGCCTACTTGGGCGCAGGGTGTATCACCCCCTCGGTCCAACTCCAACTCGAGTTAGAATCCTAGAGACCGGGGTGTTGGGGGAGGGGCGGAGCCACCTGATGGAAACACGGAGGCATCCCTGACACCGCATTGCCGACACTCGGCACTGTGGCTGTCGCAGTCGGGGATGTCTCCGTGGGTGGGGTCGCTGCAGCATGGTACAACCCTGAGCAACTACCAAACCCCTTACTCTAACCCAGCTATGCTTGAAACTATTTATGATCTTGGTGCCCTCCACCTCTGCTGGCAAACTCTTCCACGGCTCCACCACTCTTTCCATAAAATAGAACTTCCTCACATCCCTCTTAAACCTTACAGCCCCCACCAGTTTCCACTCGTGACCTTAGGTTCTTGACTCTGTACTCCTGGTAAATAGTTCCCTGCAGTTCACCTTATTTATTCCTTTCAGGAATTAAAAGGTCTCTGTCACATCCCCCTCTCTCCCCTCATCTCCAGTAAGTGCATGTTCAATGCCTTGAGACAATCTTCGTACGATCTTCCCTGTTGGCCCTGAATCATCTAGGTCACCCTGCACTGCACTTCCAACCTATCCCTTGTCCTTCCCTATGTGAGTACTCCAGAAGTGAGCACAGTATTCCAGATGCAGCCTCTCCAGTGACTGGAGAGTCTAGAGACTAGACCCTAGACTAGACTGAGACTACAGACTAGACCAAGACTAGAGCTCAGCTACAGGCCCGTTTTACAGACAAAAGCAAATTGTCGTTGTCGCCCACGTTGGCTACTGGGCAGTTAAGGGGAAGTACAGTACTTTGTAAAGTCAGGTCCTGTTTTGGAATTGGGGCCTTTCCTTTCAGTCTGATACGGTGCAGCACTCTAGGGATATATTCCATGAAAGGCACTTTATAATTGGTTTTGTCATTTGTGCCAAGCTTCACACACACACACACACACACACACACACACACATACACATTACCCGCCCTGCTCCTGACTTTCCTTTAGGGCTGCTTTTTTGGTTCCCTTGACAACAGACCTAGGACAGCAGGTGATTGAGTTATTGCTTATCATGCTGCCTCCACCTAGTTATGGAATGCCTTCTTGCTACAGTCTAAACTGACCTATCCATGAATATTTTGACAAAGAATGTTAAAAATTGTATTTTTCCAGAGCTATCACTAACTTAATAAAGCTAATTATTTGTACTTTCCCCAGGGAGATGAATGCCGTACTCTTAGTTTACCAGGGCATCAACCAAATGTGTAACTTCCTTATAGCTGGGTGATAGGTAGGGGATTCTCGCTAGCTTTACTCAAAATATGCAGTCCATCTGCAAGTATTAGCAGCAAGGCCATAACTCTTGAGTGGTGAAGCCATGAGAAGGGGAACCAGAATGATATAGAGGCAACAAGGGGGGGGGGTCTTAGAGTGAGTTCTTGGAGGATCTCAGTATGTACATGCTGGAGAACAGGAGGAAGAGGGAAGATGAGATAATTACTGTACCTTAGTGGGATAAACAAATTGGACAGAAGTGAGCTCATAACAGGTGGTAACACGGGTATTAGGGGAAACTGCATGCAGCTGGTGGGGGGGTCAAAAAGGATGCCAGGGAGTACTTTTTTTTACGGAAAGAGTGGTGGCAGACAGGTCAGCTGCTCTAAGACAGTAGGGGGGTTCGAGGTTCAAATGGGGGTGGGATAGTTGCATCAGAAAAGTGGATGTGGGAGCATTTGGGGAGAGGTGGAGAAATGAGGACTGACAGTGGCACAGTCCCATAAACAGGCATGCTTTATCTGCTGATATTATTCACATTTCTGTGAGCTGCAAAAGTCCTGCTCCTCACAAGTAGAGACCAGCTGTGTATTTTAAGTCAAGCCATCATGTATTCAATTCATACAACTTCAGTTAGAAGTGCAAAGTTTTAAATCAACTGGTTTTCTTTGATTTCAGCAGCTGGTTTTAGAGCAGTGCTGTACAGGGCTATTGTGATGTCATCATCAATGTTCTTCGAGAATATTTCTTTCATCAGGCCACACCTATGGAACTATAGCTACCAGGCACTAGAACCACACAGAAACTTTGTTGCAAGCAGTCCGCTAGGGGCCGCCCACATCAATGTTCCACGTCGACACTTCCCATATAAATGTGGGTGACCCCTTCCCTCCTCAGTTCCCTTCTTGCCATCGACCATACTCGCTGGACCCTCCACAGAGACACCGCTGCTTCTGTCGACTGCAACTTTAGTCTTTGAAATTTCTCTCCCTAGTTCGGTATCACTTTTTAAAAGTGATTGTCACCGTGTATGTCATCTAAAGAACCTGCTGAAGCTCTTTAGATACTGCAGTTGCGATGAAAAGATTTAGTTAGGTGACCTGCACGACGTCTTTGTGTGCTGCCTTGGTGCGGCCCACAACGTTAAGGCCTACGAACTGTGCCTTAAGTTTAACACTGATACCCAGGCAGTGCAGAAAGAATGCCCTGGAAACCCACATCTTAAAACAGCAGGTAGCCAGGATGAAGACGGAGCTCCAGGAGAAGAGCTCCACCGTGTCACTGGCCTCTCCCTGAGCTCCAGACCTTCAAAGTCCCAGGATAAAGGCATCAGACAACACAAGCACAAACACTAGGAGAGAGAAAGGAGTAAGGAGAAATCTTCCCCAGTACGTTCTCGGTCACCCCGCAACCCAATGCTTCAGTTCATATTTTATTGGCTGACAATATATTTGTCATTACATACACATTTCACAAAAATAAAATTGTAACAAACACATTTGAATAATATTTCAGTATTGCACACTGCTCAACACAGTTATTCATCTCCACCACTCAGTGAAGTGAAGGTTGTTGTTTGTCTGCATGGAGTTTTTTCTTATCAATCACTTTACAGAATGATATTACTTTATTTGTTATTTGGGTTCCATATCCAAAGTGGCCAGTAAATCTCCCCCAAAAACATTTTCTTTCCTTATTGTAGAGAGGACATAAGATCAGCAGATGGATTATATCAACTTCATCAAGATTACACTTACAAAGTTTCACCTTCCTTTTCCCATAAAATGTAGTTAACCGTTGACTATCATAATATTCAAATCTGAATTTAGTCAACATCTTCCTTCTTTTGTGATCTTTAATCAAATTCAAATATTTTTCAGAACCCATATATCTCTTATTATTTGCTAACCATCTGCTGATCTTGTATCCCCTGCTTAACTCCACATCTCTTTGAGAGTGTATATCCCTAATTCTCTCTTTTATCACATTTTCCACAATGAGGAATGGCTTTAGAAATACCTCATTAGGAGTATGTAACAGTCCATATGGTTTAATAATCTGCTCCAATACTTTTAGTGCTGGGAAGAATGTCTGGCAGCTCATATAATCTATCATTTCTTTAATACATATACGTGGGAGTCTAAGTTCTTCCATGGCATATGCTTTTAACTAATATTTTACCATTCTTTCCTCAATAGCACATTGAACTGCCAGTTGACCTATTTCTAGTCTAACAAGGGAGGAGGGTGCCCCCATTGGTAGCCCCAGTGATTTTTTATAATATTGGTTCATAGTTGTTTCCAATTTACTATTATCCTTAAGTCCCCATATTTCAGCCCCATGCAATAACTGACTTTTAATATTGTCACTCACAACTTTTAGAATTCCTTTAATTGAATTTCCCCTATGCTTATATGCAAAATTATTTACGGCCAGTAGAAATCTTTTTGTTTTCTGTACAATAGTTTGGAACTTAAGTTCCAAGTAAATGTTATTCCCAAGTAGCTGAATTCAGATATATTTTCTATTATCTTATTGGCACTTTTCAGTTTGTGTTTTCTTAAGTCTGTCCCTCCTTGCGAGCCACATATCATAAACTTGGTTTTATCATAATTAATCTCTAAGTTCCATGTCTCACATTCCTTTCTAAATTTCTCTACACTCCTACGTATTCCCAGAAAATCTGTGGATATTAATACTACATCGTCCGCATAGGCTAAATACGGACAACATCTGGAACCCACCCTGGGCATATGTAGGTCTGAATCATATAATTTTATTAGTACATTATTTAAAAACAGATTAAACAAAATGGGGGAACAGGACACAGCCCTGTCTTACCCCACAGTCCATAGGAAACGTCTCTGTTATACCATCTTCATTATTATATCTGATGCTGGTCTTATTATTTGTATATAAGGAAATTATAATATTCAGCATGACCTTATCCATATCATATTCTCTTAGGGTTTCCCATAATTTTACTTGATCTGTTCTATCAAAAGCAGATTTCCAATCAATGAATACACAAAAAAGTTTTTGCTTCTTGATTTCAGTATATTTGTATGTTACATGACATAAAGTATAACACTGGTCTATTATAGAATGTCCAGGCATAAAACCTGCCTGTGCCTCATCTATTATGAATATCTCCTGGATCCAGGCTAGAATTCTCTCATTCAAGATTTTGGTAAATATTTTCAATGTATAGTCTAACAGGCTAATAGGCCTATAACAGCTTGGATTTGTCTTTTCTCCCTTTTGAAATAGGGGGAACTATTATATTTCTCTTCCATGAGCCAGGAATCTCATCTGTGCTCACTATGTGTTTGAATATCTTATGTAAGCAGGGGATACAGAATTCATTATCTATTATATATACATCCATGGGGGTACCATCTAGGCCAGGGGCCTTATTCCTGTGCGCTGTCTGTATTGCATTTCTTATTTCCTCCTTCATTATTTCTTTATCCATGCTCACCCATTCATCCCTATCTTCTGTGTTTTCCATTAGATCTTCTTTATAAAATACATTTTGGTAATATCTTACTCAGATATGAGGTTCAACATATACCACCGCTTCAGATGTATAGTTATCCAGACTTCTGGTTACCATCTTCCAAAACTTTTTATTATTTTTCGCTCACACTGATTTTTCAAATTCCTTCTATACTTGTTGTCTATAGTTTTCCTTTTTATTCTCCAAAATTCTTTTGTATTCCTTACGTGTGAGATTTAACATCCTTTTATTTTCCTTAGCAGGGAATAATCTTAATTGCCTAATGTTTCTATTAACCTTATTTTTAGCTTCTCTACAGTCTTTATCAAACCATTTAGATATATTATTCTTTTTTATTCTTACAAGTTTAATTAACATTGTGGCCAGATATTTGAGAATGGTATCAAAGTCTTGTAAACAGTTAATAATAGTGTCTGAGTTGATCATATGTTTAATCTGTTGTTCTATACCAGAATCTCTAATTAATTTTTTAAGAAGATCCCCTTTTAATAACCCCCAATTTGTACCCTTCCTTACCCTAATAATATTGTCACAGACCTTTTTGTTTGGTTTAGAAGTAGTCCATAGATCAATAGCCATCTTTATTGGGCAATGTTCAGTTTCTGCCTTGTCCACAGTTTTGAATGATATTATGAGAAGCCCATACTAAATCAAGAATAGAGGTCCCACTGCCCCCAAGGTGGGTAAAATGACCTGCTTCATCTCATGGTAGTATACCATTAAGTAACAAAAAGTTTTTGTCTTCTAAAATTTTACATATTTTTTTCCCTTTGTAAGTATCCCTTTTATCTTGAGAGATGTGATATTGTGTGATATAATTTAATTCAGGGTCACATAAGATGTCCTGAAACTCCCGGGTGGGCTCTAGATGCTGTCCCACTCTGGCATTAAAATCCCCTGTTTTTAGGACTCCACACTCTGGAAAATCATTCATAATCTTGTCCAGTACCTCTTTTAGTATGTTAAGGTCCAATGGATCAATATATTTTGAGTTATTAGGGGGAATATATACATTTAAAATAATAGTTCTAGCTCTTTCCTTAACCCGAATACCCAGAATGTGTTCTCCCCTAATCCTAATTTCATTAACCTCAACCCCTTTTTTTTATTTTCCACCATATTATAAGGCCGCCAGACATTCTTCCAAATCTTTTCAGTTTTTTGTTTTTTTGTAAAACATGCAAACATTCAAATTCAATTCTTCATTAGTCCAGGTTTCCTGAAGACAAATACATTCAAAATATCTATGGTAATTAATTATTGTGCAGTCTGACATCATATCCTTAATACCTGAAACATTCCAAGACACCAAGTTATAGGTACCATCTATTGTACGTACTTGTATTGTCTCAGAAATGTTTTTACTATTTCTGTCACCCATTTTGGAATCCTCTTGTCAATCTTCCTTATAATTTTGTAAAATTTCAAATGGATTTGTATTTGTAATTAAATTAAGCCAATGTTCCGAATTAAACACCTCATCTATGTTACTGATCCTGTGTTCCCCAGAGGGTCCAAGATGGGGGCCTACAAAAGAATCTCATCCTCATTTAAGTTTTGTTTGCTGTTTGTCGTTTCAATTTAGTCATTGATGGATCATCAGATGAAAATAATTAATGTAATGTTATCTGTTTCTCTTTGTCATTACTGATAATGACTGTACCTGGCTGTATACTGTTCGAATGTTTGTTCTCACCTCATGCTGCGTCATGAGATACTCTTTAATGTTGACTCTGGTCTCCCCTGTCTGTACTCTCCCAGGTCGTGCCTGAATATAGGCAACATTGTTGTCTAGTGTACTTACCCGGTAAACAAAAACCAAATAAAATAATATCCGAGCCATCTCTTAACCACATGGTAACTTGTCCATGTTCTTCCCATCTCTTTACATTTTTTTGTTTTGAAATTCAGATCAGGTATCCTTAGCAGGTTTTGCAGAAATTCTATGATCTTAACCCTTAAATTATGTTGTGTCATTTGTGAATTGATTTATACCAAACATGGAGAGAGTCCATGCCATTTTGTCTTGATAGTTGTTACTCATGTCATAATATTCAGGGAACAACATACTTAATGTGGTCACTTTATCTACTTCTGTACCAAATTGGCTCAATCTAGTCTTTGATTTTCCAAGGCCTTCAAGATAAAGAATTGATCAGATACAACTAGGACCAATTCCATTTCATCCATTGGTCTAAGCACACTTAGGCATTTTACTATATCTTCTCTATTTTTGTTCCTTTCTAAAAATTGTTGCCAGTAGTTGTTTTAGCATATTATCCAAGGCCTTCTCTGTTTCGTTTAGCGTGATTCTCACTCTATACATAGGTAATACATATTTTTTGTCGAAGTTTTTTTCAGGAAATTTTTTTAAATTTCCCGTAAGTATTGGCACAGTTAAGGCCCTTATCTGGCATGTTTTCTTTGAGTGTAGATACCCCAGCTTTTTCTTTTTTTTCAGTTTCTGTTTGATTGATACCCTACTGCACTGCCGACCACATCGGCGACAACGCCTCTGGCCGCCCAGACCTCTGACTCCTCCAGGTCAGGCCAGGCTGTGAGTACCGTCAGACCTACCATGGCTAGAGAAGGATCATCGACATCGTTGACAGAACCCTCCCCAAAGACATCCCAGAGCATGCCTGTAGTACAGGCCGGTGCCGATATGCAGGCTGTGCTTTCATCCTTCACGGACATATTACAGTGCCTGCTACCTGCTCCTCTGCCTGCTACAGGAGCGGCATCGATGGGGGCACCCCAGGCAAGCCCCACTGCCGACGCCTCAGCAGTCGACTCACCCTATGCCTTCTCAGGCATCGACAGCCTCTTCTGTCCCTTCTTTGATGCCCACAGAAGCCATCAATGAGGATCAAGAATATAACCCTGACCTTGTATCGCAAGAGGAAGACTATGTGGAGAGCGCTTATGAGAGGTCAAGCTCCACTATATCAACGGGGAGTAAGAACTCTGTTGTATATACTCTAAGGTCCCCCCCTGAAGACCCTTCAATCATCTCCATGATGTAGCAACTCCAGTCTGCCATGGGGTTTGAATCAGAGGAATTTGGTGGCATTTTCAGAGCTGATAACCCATTCTTCCTCTATTGTCTGCCCTAGCGGATGTGGAAGCACCACTTGTGCTCATCAGCAAATTCCCCGACGTCCCGCACAGTGATAGTACAATACCGACACTATAGTGTCGGTATTGTGCCATCACAAAAGGAAGTGTTCATGCAGGGGCTCTGCCCTCAAACCCAGCGATTTATTTATAATCAACCCAGGCCAGAGTTGTTTCGGAGGGGAAGAACACCGGAGAAGCCGCATCACTGAAAACAGACCATTACCGCGACTGTCACTGTAATGGTCTGTTTTTAGGTTTTGCTCTCCTGGTGTCACTCACAAGTGGGCCACTGGGGGATGCCACCCGGCTGCCTTGCATAGGCCTAATATGATATCTACCATTCCAAGGAAAGCAGAAAGTTGTACCAGGCCCCCTCTGGTAGGCCATTTTTTGCAGGCCAATCTGAGGCTGATTTGGTTGTGATAAATGCAGCCCATGATAGGTCTAAGGTGCCTAAACACCTGAGCTTTCTCCCTCCTGACAGGGAATCCAGGAGGTTAGATGTCCTGGGGAAGAGGACCTTTGCTTCTGCTACCTTGGGCCTCAGAATTGCAAACTACCAGGCCCTTATAGTAAAGTATCAAAATACCCTCTAGAGGAAGGCCAGAGTTGCAGTCCAAGCCTTCCCAGAGGGTACTGCCAACCAGGAGCTGTTAAAGGCCCTCCAAGCAGGGGCAGATGTGGGTAAGACGTGCAAAGTAAGATTTGAGATGTTCAAGAACAAGGGGGCACAATTTAAAGATAGAGGGGGGACAGCTCATGGGCAATGTGAGGAAGTATATTTTTACGGAGAATGTGGTGGATGTATGGAACAGCCTTCCTGAGGAGGTCGTGGGGTCAAAAACAGTGAGGGAATTCAAGAATGCATGAAACACACATAAAGCAGTTTTAGGGGGGTAGGAGTGAGTAGGCTGTTGGTTAACTAGGATCTGCAGCTTATCCAATAGGTAGGGAAATGGGCAGACTGGGTGGGCCAAGTGGTCCTTATCTGCCGTCAAAGTCTATGTTTCCATGTTTCTATGTAAGCATCTGTTGAGATCTACTTATAACATCTCGGATGCTTCTGCTAGAGCAGCAGCCTCTGGTGTTTAAGGAGACACTTTTGGCTGAGGGTGGCTGGATTTCTTAATGATGTGCAGCAATCCATCTTAAATTCCTCATTCAGAGGATACAAACTGTTCGGAGCAGACATACAGGATATCCTCTCAAACCTTAAGCATTGGGCAGGACTGTAAAATCCTTCTTGGTTTGTAGTGCAGGGCTCCTTCTTGGTTTGTTATCCATTCGGGGCTCCTTATTGGTTTGTTATCCATTCGGGGATCCTTCTTGGTTTGTTCATCAGTGTAGGGCTCCTTCTTGGTTTGTACATTACTGTCTTCGGCTGGCCGCCCTTTGCCCCTGCACCAACCGTGCATCATGGGATTCGCAGACTACACCTTTCTGCACCTGAACTCTAAAATCAGTACACTCCCTCTACCATACACATCCAAGAAGTAGGCAGAGGGTGCCCTTTTGTCTAGCCAGTAACAGACACCGTTCAAAAGCCAGACATCAAAGCAAAAGCAGAGGAGGATCAGCTCTGCCTGCCCCAGAACCCACCTCAGGTGCTCATTTGAAAGCCCCTAGAGGTGGTAGTGTGGTTGCAGCCACAGGACTTGCAGCTGTATGACTCATTCCTAGACCCCCACCCTCCAGTACTTTCAGAGGTGGCAGTAGGGGGTTGCCTGTACCTCCACCTGGGCCAGTGGAGGAAGGTCACATCAGATGTTTTGGTCCTGCAGATAATAGAACTGAGCCACGCTCTAGAACTTCTGGAGCTTCCCCCAGACCACCCACCAGTCCCTTCAGCCTGTCTTCCAGAATACATACCCGTGCTACTAGAGGAGATAATGTGAAAAAGGGCTATAGAGCCAATTCCTTGGGAACAAAAGAAGTGGGGGTTCTCTTCCCACTATTTCCTAGTCCCCAAATGCACTGGGGATCGGAGGCCCATTCTGGACCTAAGAAATCTGATCCTCTTTATTCAGTACAAGAAGTTCAGAATGGTCACTCTACAAGGCCTGTTACCACTAGTGCAACAAGGGGACTGGATATGTTCACTAGACATACAGGACACCTACCTGCATATCAAAGTCTGTACCTCTTACAGGAAGTACCTCAGGTTTCTCTTCCAGGGGGAACATTACCAGTTCAGGGTATTGCCCTTTGGCTTACTTTCTGTGTCATGGGTTCTTACCAAATGCGTAACAGTAGTGGCAACAGCCCTCCAGAGAGAGGGACTATATGTATTCCCTTGTCTGGACGACTGGCTGCTAAAAGCTCAGTCCAAAGAGCAGCTTTACCTGAATCTAGCATGCATCAAGCAGTTGATCGATGCCCTAGGAATCACGGTTAATGTGCCAAAAGCAGTTCTGACCTTTTGTTAGCACCTGCAGTGCATAGGGGCAATCCTGGACACAGCCCAAGGCTTAGCCTTCCTGCCCCAGGACAGGGCCAAATGCCTTATTGCACAGGCCCAGATGGTATGCAACAACAGGTATGTCACAGCCAGGACATTTCTGAGACTGTTGGGCCTGATGGCAGCAGCCATTGTTACAGTACCACTGGCCAGAATGCATATGCAGATCCCTCAAAGGAAAATAAGGGTTCAGTGGGACCAACACACTGATGATCTAGAACAGAAGGCTCTAGTAGCATCTTCCGTCTGGAAGATGCTTCAGTGGTGGATGGAATCCAGTCATCTGCTGAAGGGGGTTTCTTTCCTGATCCCTTCCCCTCATCAGATCCTTACCACAGATGCCTCAGGGATGGGCTGGGGGTATCATTTGGGGCCTTATTAGACACAGAGAACATGGACAATAGTGGAGAGCACGCTCCACATAAATGTCCTAGAAATCAGGGCTGTTCTGTACAATCTACAAGCCTTCCAGACTCATATGTGCCGGGGGCATCTGTTGGTACACACAGACAATATCAGCGTGGTGCACTACATAGACAAGCAAGTGGAAACTCACTCCTACCCCCATGCAGGGAAGAGATGAGGGTTTTGTATTGGGCTCCGGAACAAGGTCTAGAACTCTCGGCATTTCATGTTACAGGATTCCAAGAATAGGATTCTTGGAGTGGGAGTGGTGTACAGGCCGCCATCTCAGATGGAGGAGTTAGACAGGGAACTAGAGTGACAGGTCAGGAGGGCCTGTGAGAAGGGTAGTGTGGTGATTGTGGGGGACTTCAACATGCCAGGAGTGGACTGGAGTACCCCAGCAACCAGGAACAAAAGGGAGCAGGTACTGCTGGATGCCTTCCAGGACAGCTTCCTGATGCAAATGGTCAGTGAACCAACCAGGTTAGGCTATACCCTTGACCTTGTGCTGGCAAATGGGGACTTTGTGAGAAAACTTACGATGAAAGAACCGCTGTCAGGGAGTGACTGCCACTCAGTATGGCTCACACTGGGTATGGGCAAGGAAGGAGTGGAATCTGGCACAAGAGTGCTGAACTTTAGGAGGGCTGACTTTGGGAGGATGGGTGAAGTGGTAAAAGGGTACCTGGCCAGAATTCAATCTAGTATGGACACTAACCAGAGGTGGGAGCTCATAAAGCTGGGGATAGTGGAGGCAACCAAAACCTTCTACAAGGCCCAGAGCAAGAAGGCTAGGGCTAAGAAACCGAGCTGGTTGAGCAAGGAGGTCATGGAAAAGGTAAGGTGGAAAAGAGCTGCCTTTAGGAAGTACAAGAAAACAGGGAGGAGGAAGGACAGGAAGGAGTACTTGATGGAATCGAAGGAGGTAACAAGGGCAGTAAGGGGAGCCAAGGCATCTACGGAACTCAGGCTGGCACAAGGCATTAAGAAGGGGAGAAGGACTTTTTAGGTACATCAGGGAGAAAAGGAGCTGTAAGGACCACATAGTAAGGATTAGGAAGAGGGGCTTGGTGGAAGCAGGGGGTATAAGGCAGAAGCACTAAATGAGTACTTCTGCTCAGTATTTACTAAAGAGAAGAGGGGTGACACCCAAGGGGGAGAAATGTCAGAAACGGGGGGGGGGGTGACAGATGGGGAAATCATGGCGGGCAGAGTTCGGGAGGGTTTGAAGGCACTGAGGGTGGTCAAGGCGCCAGGCCCAGATGGCATCCACCCTAGGGTACTGAAGGAGCTGGAAGAAGTCCTTGCAGGGCCTTTGTCAGACCTATTTAATGCCTCACTACATTCAGGGTGTGTACCTCAGGACTGGAGGATGGTTCATGTGTGCCCCTCCACAAGAGTGGCCCCAAGGATGAACCGGGAAACTACAGACCAGTGAGCCTCACATCCATGGTGGGTAAGTTAATGGAGACTATCTTGAAGGAGAGGCTGGTAGCCCTCCTAGAGGCCAAAGGACTACAGGACAGCAGACAGCATGGCTTCATATGGGGTAGATCCTGCCAAACCAACCTGGTGGAGTTCTATGACTGGGTAACTAGGCAACTGGACAGGGGCCATGCAGTGGATGTCCTGTATCTGGACTTCAGTAAGGCATTCTGACTCAGTGCCGCATGGAAGGCTGGGAAGTAAGTTAGAGGCACAGGGCGGTGCAAAGCTGGTGAGATGGGTAGGGAACTGGCTTCAGGGAAGGCAACAGAGGGTGGTGGTGGGTGGGGAGCCTCACACCCAAGGGTAGTGATGCGGTGTCCCACAGGGCTCGTGTTGGGACCAGTGTTGTTTGGGATATTCATTGCAGACATATCAAGGGACATCAAGAGCAAGATCAGTCTGTTTGCTGATGATACCAAGGTAGGAGCGGTGAGGATGACCTAGGGATGGCAGGGGTTGCAGGATGATCTGGCAAAGCTTGAAACCTGGTCAGACATCTGGCAACTGGGGTTTAATGCCAAAAAGTGCAAGGTGCTGCATTTTGGGATAAAGAACCCAAAGAGGAGTTACCAGTTGGGGGGAATGCAGCTAGCCCAGGCAGAGGAGAAGGATCTGGGGGTGCTCATTACAGGGTCAGTGAACAACTCGGCACAATGTAGGAAGGCAGCTGCAAAGGCCAACAAAATGCTGGGTTGCATTGCAAGGGGTATATCTTCGAGGAGGGAGGAGGTGATTCTGCCACTGTATAGGTCATTAGTTAGACCGCACCTGGAGTACTGCGTGTAGTACTGGCGCCCGTATCTGAAGAGAGACATTAAGTTACTGGAGGGGGTGCAGCACAGGGTGACAAAGATGATCAAGGGGCTGGGGGACTTATCATACAAGAGGAGGCTGGGGGAGTTGAACATGTACTCGCTGGAGAGAGGAGGACAAGGGGACATGGTTGAAACCTTTAAGTACATGAAAGGAATAAACAAGACAGGTACAGAGGGCTGTTCAAAGTAAGGGAGGGAGGGACACCAGGGGCCATGAGATATGAGACTGGAGGAGGAAGGTTCAGGAGGAGATGAGGAGACACTTTTTACAGAGAGGGTGGTGGCTGGGTGGAATGTGTTACCTGCAGAAGTGGTATCCAGTAGAACAGTGGACTGCTTCAAAAGGGAATGGGACAGGACAAGGGGGAGGGTCAATGAAGGGGAAGGGTGGAAGGAAGGGGCAGCTGCAGAATAAGGGGTGCTAGCTGCACATTCGAGCAGACTTTATAGACTGCTAGGCCTTTATCTGCTGGCAAATTTCATATGTTCGTGTGTATCCAAAACATGCTGGCAGATAGGTTTTAGCAGGTCACAGTCCAGGATGCATGAGTGAGAACTGCTGACCTCAGTAGCAGAAGACCTGTTCGACAGGTGGCGTTGTCCAGAGTTGGACCTTTTTGTGTCCCCACACAATGCCAAACTGGCACTTTTCTGCTTGCTCGTTCCAGGGCCTGGAGTTTTCTGGCAAGATGCATTTTTCTCTTGGAAGGGAAGTTTCCATTATGCTTTTCCTCCCTTCCCTCTAATCCAAAGGATGTTAATTAAGCTCCCAAATGGAGGGAGCAACATTGATACTCATTGCTTCTCTTTGGCCTCATCAGATCTGATTCCTCTTGCTGCAGCAGTTAGCAGTGGAACCACCAGTACCTCTGCCCCTGTGCAAGGGCTTGCTGTCACAGGGACAGGAAACCCTGGTCCATCTGAACCTCAAGTCTCTCCATCTCCATGCATGGCTCCTGAGGACATAGCCATTGCTAGGTTTGGGGTATCTCAAAAGGCGGCCGATGTTCTGGTGGCTGCCAGAAAACCTTCCACTAGAGTCACCTATTCCATGAAGTGGAAGCGGTTTGCTTTGTGGGCTGCTTCTCATCAACTAGAGCTTTTTATATGTCCAGTAAACCAGGATCTTACTTCGAGAGGGTTCCTGCAGTAGATCATTACATGTAGGACTGCACCCTCTGGCATCAGGACCACACAGCAAACTTTTGCAGCAGTGTCTGGTGGGGGACCGCCCACCCAACGTCACGTGACACACATCAGCGTGACTCTATATAGTGGGCAGTCCCTGTGCCCACCTTCTCGTTCTTTCCCACCATCGACCTGTGCTAGTACCTCGTGGTAATCTGCAGCTTTGTCGATTGCCATTTTATCTTTATTTTCTATCGATATAGTCCGTTTCTAGCACTTTATGTCTTCTCCATTTCCACCTCCAAAGGCAAGGAAGAAGTGCTCCAAGCGTGGAGCACAAATTCCCCACAAAGACAGCCATCGTCTCTGTCTCTTCTGTTTAGGCCCGGCCCACGACACAGCAGCCTGTCCCGACTGCCTACCCTTTAACCAGACCACTCGTAAATGATGACAGCAGGCTCTGGAGGCCCATCTACGTAAGACCAGGATGGCTACCTTCGAAAAGGAGATGCAGAAGCTCCAGGACACAGCTTCTTCCCCTTCATCTGAATCCGAGCAGAAGAAAAGGAGCATCCAGAGGACCGGAACCAATCCTCTGCTAGCAAGCCTTCGACTAGCAAGACCGTTTCACCGCCGCCCATCCTTGTGGTGACCCAGACAGCTTCAGGGATGACCTTCAGTGCTTCTTCCGTCTTCCAACCCATTTCGACTGGTAAGTCGTCCACTGGCTACTCAGGTGAACACTCTATCTTGGCCGGTAAGTCGGACTCCGGCTCCTACGGGGCCTGCCCTGCAGTCGATAAGTCGGGCTCCCTCCAGAAGCAGCCAGTAGTCCGCTCGACTCCGACCAATAAGCCGGTCGAGGGCTTCTCCCTCCACCAACTGGTCCCAGTTTCACCTGGTCAGTCAGTTGTCCAACCTTCAGATGACCGCTCAGGTGTTGCTCGCCCATCGGAGGCTAATGCCATCTCACCCGACATCTGGCAGAGCATGCTGGCTCCTTCGGGTCAGCCTTCCCCTTCGGGCTCTGCCCAGCCGGGAGACTTCCTCTCCACCTCCCCAGTGATTTCTCCTGCCCCACAGCCTTTATCTGGGACAGAGGAGAAGAGAGGCACCTGGAAGTGGTCCTTTCTTCACCCACTCCATTGGTGGTTCCCCAGATCCCCCGTGGGATACTTTCCCTTTGCCAGGCCCTATAGTTACCCTGGCGTCGGGTCACCTGCCACCTGTTGCTGCTCCTTTGATGTCAGGAGCACTGTTGGCCTCTTCATGTCAGCTCCCTCCATCAGGGCCCTCTGTTCGGCTCACCTCATGTTAGATGCCTCGACATTTATTCCCCTTTCGTCGACTGCTCTGAGGATGGCTATTCTGACGTCAGCTGTTATGACGCTGGGTAATTTTCCGGGTCTCTCCAGACCACCAGGTCTTGACCTGACGTCTGGTTCCCCTCCTTTCACCGGACATCAGGCTCCTCTTTCCGCCGTCGGGCCCGACGATGCATCCTTATTCCCAGGGCTATTTCCTTGGGTACCAACAGGGATACCCATATTATCAGGGTACCCCCTTCCTCAATATCCGGGTTTGGGGGCACATTATTATATTCCCCCAGCCAACCCACCTCCTCTGCCTCCATAACCAGACTTTCAGGCTTTCATCCAGTCTTGGTGGAAGGACGCAAGGTCCCAGCTTGTCTCGGACCTGAAACATAGGCTTCTTAGCCTGATAGTAGTGCCTCCTCCCTCTTCATCGCCTGCCAGTTCACTGCATTCCACAGTGCATGTCTTGGGCACCACTCCACAGGACATCACTTTCCCAGATTTCGAATGTCCTGAATTGGAAGAGGCCCCCCTTCCCGACTCCGATCACAACACATCAGAGCCTTCCTCAGATGAACTTTCCTCCCCTCCAAAGGGCAAAGAGTCACCCAAGTATCTTCCAGAGGACCTCTCCTTCAGTGAACTCCTCCGCATAATCCGTCGTTCAAATGGTTGGAATACTGAGGATTTGGACCCTAAGAGGAAGTGTCTAGCCGAGCATCTGGATCTAGAGGATGCCGCCCCATACCAGCTCCACATGAGGACCTTACTACCACCGTTTGGCAGCTGCCACATTCAATTCCTGCTGACCCTAAAAAGGCAGACAGGATTTACCACTCTTCCGAAGCCATACCCCTCCTGTACTCTCACCCCAAGGCAGTCTCTATTGTTATTACTGCCGCTCATGACTGCTCGGCTAACCCCAAGCACATGAGCACGTCCCCTCCCAGACAAGGAGTCCAGGCAGTTGGACCAATTCGGGAAGAAAGTTTTTTTCATTATTAATTTCTCCCCCACAGCCTCCCAGTTCTGACATCTTCGGGATCCCCTAGGAGTTATCCCTTTGCTGGCTGCCATAACCAATCCTCCCCCGACACCCCATGGACCTGTGGTTTACCCCCCCCCCGGACGGGGACGAGGTGGGGTCTGAGCACCCCAAACACTTGCATTTCGTCAGCTGGGGGCTGGTCAGGCAGGCGGCAGCACATTGAGAGCATGCTCCGGGGGCTCCATCTCCCTCGGAACTGGAAGCCATTTTCCGCGTTTCTTGTGTTGACATTGCGAGAGCCCTGACATCATGGCACGAGCACCAACGTCCACGATATTCTTCCCATAGCTGCCTTCCGAGCTTGTAGGACCACTGACCTTCGTCCGTGGCCAATCAAGCCCCGAGGCACCCAACGTGATGTCCGACTTCCAGCCTCCGCTAGGGGTCGGCATACGCCGGGCTGCCCCCCCCCCCCGGAGAGCCTGTCATGGGACGCTAAGCCAACTCTCCCTGGCCGGCCCTCCATCAACCCAACCCCAGAGGGCACAGTCCTACATGTAATGACCTACTGCAGGAACCTTTCTCGAAGATCTACTGTTACGGTAAGTTCTTACGTAACTGTAGTTTCTAGAGTATTTGCTGTCCTTAGCAGATGCAGGATTGCAATACTCTTCTACTAAAGTACACTTGGCCACTGTTTCAGCTTTCCACGTGCCTACTGATGGTCATACAGTTGCTCAGCTGGAGTTGGCCCATATGGTTTTGAGAGGCATTCTGCACTTGAAGACTCCTATCTGCAATCCAGTCACTTCACTAAACATTGCAGTCTGGACATTGCCTCAAGAAAAAGGGCTGGCTTCGGCCTTGCTGTACTTCAAGGCCTACTTTCTTAGGCCTGTAGGCTCCAGCTACCCAGGCTGTTTCTCTGTCAGTACTGCTTGGTACTCATTCCATAGGTGTGGTCTGATGAAACAGATATCCTCAAAGAAGAAGATAGAACAGTTACATACTCACCGTAACAGTAGATCTTCAAGAGAATCTCTTTCATCAGGCCATGCCATCCCACCCTCTGTCCCCTTTGGACATAGGGCTCTATAACTCCTGGCTCTTTCTCCAGGATGGTCTAGCTGCTGTTCCCAGCCTCACCTAGTAGCTTGAACCATTCGCCCTCTCCTGGGTCCCTAGAGGAAGGTCCTCTGAGAATGATATCTGGCAGGGAACTGAGGAGGGAAGGGGTTGCCCACATTTACATGGGAAGTGTTGACGTAGGACCTCATCGTGGGCAGCCCCTAGCAGACTGCTTACAAAAAAGTTTTCATGTGGTGCTAGTGCCTGGCGGCTATAGTTTCATATGTGTGGACTGAGGAAGGAGATTCTCTCAAAGATCTACTGTTTGGTGAGTACGTAACTGTTCTTTGTAAAAGCTGCTCCGTGATTGGTTCTTAGGTTAAGAATAGTCATTGTGACACATCTACATGTTTATATGGAGGGTTCACAGTGTGAATAATTGATCACCACTGGTCTTATATAAACCTTTTTTTAATGTTAGATTGCCTTTTTGTCCCCTTTCTGGTAGGACATACTCTTTCCCTTCCCCATTACGAATTTGCTTTAGTATTGTATTTAGATTTGAAGTAATAAAAAGAGTGCTCTGTTTAATATGGCTTAGTCCAGGTTTTCATCAATTTTCTCTGCCGGTTTTAAGCACCCATAATTTAACATAACTTGTCTTGTGATGAAGATGACCTAGCATGCAACAGGCACTGCTTCCGGACCTTATGGGACCATAGGTGTTCAAAAGCAGCTGAGAATAGGGATGAAATCTTGGGATTGTCATATTTACAGGAGTGCACTTTATTTCGGATCTTAACATTGCTAAACCAGATTCAAAATGGTAGGAAGAGGGCACCTTATAAGACAGAGAAAAGGACACTCCAAAATGGAGTAAAATGGAATTGATTTGGGCTGCCCAGTTGCCCAGTGGGTACTGCTGTGTTCTCCCATGCCAGGAACCCAAGTTGGGAGCAGAGCCAGCAGCTGTCTGGGTGGCTTGAGGGGGCTGGAGAGGCACCGTGGCGTGGCAGTACTCTCAGTCAGGAGAAGGTTGTGTGGCAGTGCTCTCAGCTGGGGGGAGGTTGCGTGGCAGTGCTCTCAGCCGGGGGAGTCTGCGTGGCAGTGCTCTCAGCCAGGGGGAGGCTGTGTGGCAGTGCTGTCAACCAGGGGGAGACTGTGTGGCAGTGAGTTTACCTATGCTGCTGTGACAACAGTGTAGCTGACGTGCGGCATAGAGACATCCCCGATATCGACGGGCAAAATTTTGCCAGTCAGACATCGGTCATGTTTCTATCAGGGGGGCTGTGCCCCCTGGGCCCCCCATGCAGGGGGCTGCGCCACCCAAACTCCCCCCTTCTCTAGGATTAACTCCAGTTGGAATTAACGTGAAGGGAAGGGGTTGCGAAAGTCAGCGTAAGAGCAAAATTTCACCAGTGGGTCCCCCACAGCAACAGTTTTGATTCTTGTCTAAACTGTCGTTGTGGGGGGATTTCGCCCTTCCATCGGCATACTGTGGCAGTGCTCTCAGTCAGGGGGAGGCTGCGTGGCAGTGCACTCAGCCGGGGGAGGCTGCGTGGCAGTGCTCTCAGCCAGAGGGAGGCTGCGTGGCAGTGCTGTCAGCCAGGGGGAGGCTGCGTGGCAGTGCTGTCAGCCAGGGGGAGGCTGCGTGGCAGTGCTGTCAGCCAGGGGGAGGCTTTGTGGCAGTGCTCTGAGCTAGAGGAAGGCTGCGTAGAAGTGCTTGAAGCCAGAGGGAGGCTGCATGGCAGTGCTTTCAACCAGGGGGAAGCTGTGTGGTAGCCCTCTCAGCCAGACGGAGGCTGTGCGGCAGTGCTCTCAGCCAGAGGGAGGCTGCATGGCAGTGCTCTTAGCCAGAGGGAGGCTGCATGGCAGTGCTCTCAGCCACAGGGAGGCTACATGGCAGTGCTCTCAGCCAGGGGGAGGCTGCGTGGCAGTGCTCTCAGCTAGAGGGAGGCTACGTGGCAGTGCTTTCAGCCAGGGAGAGCTGCATGGCAGTGCTTTCTGCTGGGGAAAGCTGTGTGGTAGTGCTCTCAGCCAGGGGGAGGCTACGTGACAGTGCTATCAGCCAGCGGGAGGGTGCATGGCAGTACTGTTAGCCAGGGGAATGCTGCATGGCAGTGCTCTCAGCCAGGGGGAGGCTGCGTGGCAGTGCTGTCAGCCGGGGAGGGGGTGCATGGCAGTGCTGTCAGCCAGGGGGAGGGTGTGTGGCAGCACTCTCAGCTAGGGGGCATCTGCGTGGCAATGCTCTCAGCCAGGGGGAGGTTATGTGGCAGTGCTCTAAGCTGGTGGGGGCTGCATGGCAGTGCTCTCATCCCGGGGGAGGGTGCGTGGCAGCACTGTCATCCTGGGGGGGAGGGTGCACGGCAGCGCTCTCAGCCAGGAGGAGGTTGCGTGGCAGTGCTCCCAGCCATGGGGAAGCTGTGTGGCAGTGCTGTCAGCCAGGGGGAGGCTTTGTGGCAGTGCTCTCAGCCAGAGGGAGGCTGTATGGCAGTACTCTCATCCAGAGGGAGGCTGCATGGCAGTGCTTTTAGCTGGGGGAGGCTGTGTGGCAGCCTTCTCAGCCAGAGGGAGGCTGTGTGGCAGTGCTCTCAGCCAGAGGGAGGCTATATGGCAGTGCTCTCGGCCAGAGGAAGGCTACGTGGCAGTGCTTTCAGCCAGGGGGAAGCTGCATGGCAGTGCTCTTAGCTGGGGGAAGCTGCATGGTAGTGCTCTTAGCCGGGGAAGCTGCGTGGCAGTGCTCTCAGCCAGGGGGAGGCTGCGTGGCAGCACTGTCAGCCAGCAGAAGGGTGCATGGCAGTGCTCTCAGCCAGGGGAGGCTGCGTGGCAGTGCTGTCAGCCAGGGAGAGGCTGCGTGGCAGTGCTGTCAGCCAGGGGAAGGGTGCATGGCAGCACTGTCAGCCGGGGGAGGGTGCGTAGGCTGTCAGCCAGGGGGCGGCTGTGTGGCCATGTTCTAAGCCGGGTGAGGGCTGCATGGCAGTGCTCTCAGCCAGGGGGAGGGTGCATGGCAGTGCTATCAGCCAGGGGAAGGGTGCATGGCAGCGCTCTCAGCCAGGGGGATGTTGAGTGGCAGTGCTTCCAGCCAGAGGGAGGCTACGTGGCAGTGCTCTCAGCCAGGGGGAGGCTGCGTGGCAGTGCTGTCAGCCTGGGGGTGGCTGCATGGTAGTGCTGTCAGCCAGGGGAAGGGTTGGCACCAGGTTCTGCCTCTGCAGCAACCCCTGCATTGGGCCAGAGAGTGTGCATGTGAGGCCTGACGGGGTACTGTCTGGCACCACATGGGTAGTGGGCAAGATGAAAATTGTAAAAATACCAAGTACCATGAGCTATGTATGTGACAGTCGCTGGTACTCTCTCAAGCCCTGCCTCGTGTGGATCCCCGTTGGCCAGGACAACGGGGGGAGTGGTGGTCAGGGCTGGGAGGGTGCCGAGACCTGAACAGAGGAGTAAGGTTGCTGGCTTGGGGTTGGGGGGCAACAAGCTGTATGGAAAAGAAATGGTATCGGTACAAAATTTCCACCATAGCATGTGCTGTTTTTAATGAAACCTTGTATTTCTGCACTGGTAATTACATTGCTAAAAATTTCCTAGCCACTGTTCAGTGTGTACTTTAAACAGTAAAAAATTGCATATTATGGTCAGCATTTTCTCACCTAAAAACAAAATGTGTTAAAAAATAAAATGGAAGCAGTAATGCACAACAGGGTATGAGGGGAAGCTTTTGGAGGATTTTGAGGCAGGAGGCGCTACTGAATGCTTTTAACCCACCTGTAAGTATTGTAAGATTAGGCTTACTGCACACCCTGGAATATTTAATGTCCTGAAAAGGGGGTGGGAGGGATGAACAGTGGGTGGTAAGGCAGCTGAGGTGCACTACCAGTGAGCTCGTCGGGCAGACAAGATAGACTGATAGGCTTAATCTACTGGCAACTATGTATGTATGCTTGTAAAGTGGCTCATTTAGGCAGAAAACTGTCTGAATGAGATGCTGTATATTTAAATAAAGTAGCATTTGTCAATGCCGAATGTTGCTTGCTTGTATGTGCTGTTTAGGTATTTGGAAGTGATAGTTCCATGCCTTCCTCCCAAGACCAAGACATCCACTGTGTCTTTCCGTTCAGTATTCACAGAAGAGTGGGAGGGGCAAGGGCCACAGCAGTACAGCAGTTGCCAGGGAGGTGAAGAGGTGGACAACAGTCCATTCAAAGGCGGAAGAGTCCTGCAGGAGCTCACTAAATTGAAGGTGGGCAAAGCGATGGAACCAGATGGCATACGCCCAAGGATATTAAGAGAACTGCAAAGGGAGATAGCAGTACCTCTGGCAGCCATGTTCACTGAGTCATTCAACACAAGTGAATTGGAGGGGGGCACATGTGGTCCCTCTACACAAGTCCAGCAGCAGGGAGGAGGCAGGGAACAGTAGGCCATTCAGCCTCACCTCAGTAGTGGGGAAGATCATGGAGACATTGCTTAAAGAAAGGATAGTGGGGCATCTAGAAGCCATCGGAGCCCAGGACCATAGACAACATGGATTCACAGTGTGGACATCATGTCAGACAAATCTGGTTGATTTCTTTGACTGGGTGACAAAGGAAGTGAATCAGGGTAGGGCAGTGGACAAAGCTTACCTTGATTTCAGCAAAGCCTTTGACACCATCCCATATAGGAGGCTGATAAACTAGCTGGGTAGGTTGGGCATGGGGGAAAGGGTGGTAAACTGGGTTAGAAACTGGCTAACAGACAGGAGGCAGAGAGTGGTGGTAAATGGTGTGCAGTCTAGGGAGAGGGGGTCACCAGTGGGGTGCTGCAGGGATCGGTCCTGGGGCCAGTCCTGTTCATTGTCTTCATTAGTAACATTGCAGAACGTCTGAAGGGAATTTTTTCACCAAATTTGCAACATAGCCATTTTGTGACCTCTGCTCATGAACAGTGTCACTGTGATTTTCTTAATCTGTCCCAAACATTGATTGCGCACACCAAATGCACCATTGTGCGCTACATGCACAGAAAAACATTTTGGGTGACATGTGAAAGATGACAGCTGTACTGTACATAAGGAGGTGTGATAAAATGGCAATGTTGAAAATCTGTAGTGCAAATATTAAACATTTTCGAACTTACAAGCGTGCGTAGGATCAGCGCAACAAATGCTCATAAAACAGTCATTTTGGGAATTTTTTCACTAAATTTTTAACATAGCCATTTTAACACTTTTGCTCATGAACAGTGTGACTGTGATTTTCTTAATATGTCCAGAACATTGATTTCCCACACCGACTGTGCCATTGTGCGCTACATGCGCGGAAACAGAAACACATTTTGGGTGAGTTGTGAAAAATGACAGCTAGCCTGCTCATAAGGAGGTGTGGTAAAATGGCAATGTGGAAAATCTAGAGAGAAAATATTGAAAATTCGCAAACTTGCGAGCGTGCGTAGGAACTACGTAATGTGCGCTCCTAAAACAGTAATTTTGGGGAATTTTTTCACCAAATTTTCAACTTACCCATTTTAAGACCTCTGCTCATGAACGGTGTCACTGTGATTTTCTTAATGTGTCCCATACATTGATTTTGCACACCGACTGCGCCATTGTGCGCTACATGCACGGAAACACCTTTTGGGCGAGATGTGAAAAATGACAGCTATACTGCTCATAAGGAGGTGTGGTAAAATGGCAATGTTGAAAATCCGGAGTGCAAATATTAAAATTTGGAGACTTACGAGTGTACATAGGAACTACTGGCAAGAACGTCAAAAACAGTCAATTTTAGGAATTTTTCACCAAATTTGCAACGAGGGTTTTTGAGAGCTCATCGTTATGAACACTGGCATTGTCGCTTTGTTAATCGGTCTCGGAAGGTTATTTTGTGCAGTGACCGCGAAATCATCCTTCGGCCCGATTAACGCCATGACAGTGACAGAATTCATGAGGAGGGGTCCCAAAAACCCCATATGAAAAATTTGGTGCCAAAATTCCAAAAAATGCCTGAGATATGCAGCAAAGTTGAAAAAACCCTATCTATCCCATTATACAGCTTACTGGCATTTCCTCAGTTCGCGGTCAGCTTTGAAGAGTGCAGACGTGTTCCCGGTTCACCGAAAAATCGTCGCGCCAGACTCCGGAGGTAAGTATGTGGTGAGGGGTTGTTGGGAGGCAGGTGCACAGTGGGTGGGTGCGGGTTGTGGGAGGGGGCAGGGAGAAGCGTTGAGGACAGTTTTGTATTTACATGTTTATTTTTTTAAATAAGATTGCAGGACCGTTTGCCATGCTGGGGTGGGCTCCTAGCATGGCAGCTGGAAAACTGTTTGGGGGCTGGAGCCGACGGGGATTGGGCGCCCCATTGGCCATATCAATTTTGCCACGTTGGGGTGGGCCCCAGCATGGCACCTGGATGTTGGGGAGGGAGCCGACGGGATTGGGCACCCCGCCGGCCATAGAGTGTGTGCGTGGGAGGGGAAGGCAATGAGCACGCAGTATGCGTGCATGTAGTGTGTGTGTGTGTGTAGGGGGGAGCTTTGCTCACTGAAGCAGAGCTCTCCCTTTCAACTGTACGACCACTGCATTTTCAACTGCTGTCATAGACAGCTGCAGCAGTGATTGGGGAACTGGGGCCACACCTGCAAACACACTGACTGAATTGGAAGATGGGTGCCACACCTCCGAAAACTTGGATGATGGCACCATGTTTCTTGCACATGTGTGCAAGCAACATAAAAAGGACAGCTAATGTAGTGGTAGCACCACTCCTTGTCATCCAGATGACCGGTGTTTGCAGGTTGAGCCTGGGACATCTGGTGCTGACCAGTGATGCAGGGTCCCGGCATCCACCTTGGATGCATTCTTCCTGGGGAAGGTAATACGCCTCCTTCTGTGGCATGACTGCCCTCAAGTGGCCGGGGGGGTGTAATAGTGTCATGAACAAAGGAATGATGCTTCCACATCCTCCTCACCAGCTCCTCCCTCAGGTCTCCTGGACATGTGGAGCAAAATATTCTCCTCAGAAGCCTGGTCCCCATCTGAAGTCCCACCCGTGGGCGACAAGCTACAGGTTACTTCAGTGGGAGCCAGCACTAGGAGTGAGCAATAGTGGGAATAGAGTGTTGGTCCCCAGGAAGTTCCAAGGGCAGGAAATGGGATATTGAGAGTGGTGAAAGAAGGTTCTCAGGTTGCCCCCAGCGTGCCAGGAAAACAAAAGTTAAAAAAAGAACAGTTATTTTGTTTGGCACATAGCCTTCAGCTAAGACGGATCTTATTGCATGGGAATTTGATACTGTATACAGTAGTTCAGCCAGTCACATTCTTCTTTTTCTCCCTGCCGTTTTATAAATAAGGAATAATTCAATGTTGGGTATGCAGCAGTACTGTAATAACCAAATGACCAGGTGGGTTTCGCCACCCAGGAAGTGAGGTTATTACACAACTGATGCATATCCAGAGTGGACATTTATAATATTCTTAAGATGGTCAAAACTGTTATAACAAAGAATAATAAAATATGTGGAATTAAAAAAAAAATACAGATAGTCCTGCATGTGAGAGACGTTTATGAAAACAAAAGATGAAATAAGATAAAACTGGCTTAATTAAAACATGAAGCAGGCTTTTTCCCCAGACTGCAACAAAGCAGTCTTGTTTGATCTCCTTGTCTTCAATCATATTGAATTGTAACACACCCATGCACAGCAGATTTTCTTTTAATAGGAAAAATATTAATCCAAGCTCCTATTAGACTGACTTTAATTAAATCCCTCATAAAAAAAGAAACTTCATAGATGTTTAACGCATTCTCTGTACAGAAATGTCTTGGTTTCCAAGGCTTGTGGTCTTCCACAGGAGACACCATCTCTTGGAACTGCTTGCAGACAGACTTACAGACTCCTTTTGTTAGAATTCTTACAAATAGAAGAAGTCTGCTAGGTGTGGCTTCTCCATTCTTCCTAAAGTTGCCATGTTTTTTTCAAATGTTAAAGCAGCAGTATTTGTTTGTGGAAAAGCATTGGTTTTATTGTTTGTTTTTAGTAATAATATATTTCCAGAAAAGACATCAAAACAGTACTGGCGATCCATTTTTGTTTTCATTGCATTTCCCTCCTGAAATGAGATATAGGGTTTCATGGTTTTTGAAAGTTCGTGTTCTCTTAGCTATGCCCACTATGAATAAATGGAGGGTACGCCTGGTATTGTCTGATGTCTATCTTGTCCTCACGAATGTGGTCTGATCCTGATGTATCAGTGAAGGTAGTAAGTGGTCAAATCTGAGAGCTAAAACTGCCATAAAGGGTTTTTCCCCTCAAGGTTGCTTTGTGAGTGTACATACGGGATTCTTACTGTGGCTGTATTAGGAGGGCGGTAGCACACCTCTCTGTTGGTAAGCAGCACAGCACTACAACAAAATCTTTAAATCTTGCACTATATACACCGGAATAGTCTCCCCTCAGTTGTGCTAAGTCTTGACACTGAAAAAGCATTCATTAGGGTATCATGGCCCTGTCTTTTTATGGTAATGGAAAATATGCATATCCCACAGCCCTCTTTGTCTCCCGTCTGCAGTGGGTATACACATCCCCCCAAGCTTTCATCAAGGTTAATAGCCACATCTGCACCTCATTTGCAGTGGGCAGGGGAACCCAGCAAGGCTGCCGCATGTCCCCACTCCTGTTTGCGCTCTATATTGAGCCTCTGGCTCAAGCAATTCGAGAAGTACAACCTTCCAGGGAGTTTGGGTGATGAAGCATGTACTATCGAGTGGCACTGTATGCAGTTGATATGTGGCTCTATATTACCAACCCTGAGATAATGCTTCCTAGATCCTAGGTCAGTTCAGAAGCATCTCCTCTTATAAATTAAACACAACAAAAATGGAGGCCCTTCCATTGAATTATACCCCATGTCCAGACTTTACCTAGACATACCCTTTTTTCTAGGACCTTACTGATATGAAATATATGGGAATTCAGCTCCCTAAAGATCTGGATACTTTTTTATGATGTTAATTATGGCCCCTTGTCTACACGAATGATAGTAGATGTACAGGGTTGGCATACACTATCATTGGGGTTGGTTCAACAAGTGAACGTGTTAAGAATGGTGGTGCTGCCCAGGCTGCTCTACCTCTTTTAGAATGTTCCCATCCTTGCCCCCTTGGGAGAATGGAAAAAGTGGAGAATAGCAGTCTCCAGATTTCTTTAGCAAGGGAAGAAGCCATGGGTACGCCTCACCACTTTGCAACTCCCCAGGAGATGGGGCGGGCTCGCACTCCTGAATCTTCAGCAGTATTATGCTGTAGCTCAAATCCTCTACCTCTTTGCCTGGCATACAACAGGACCAGGCCCCCTGTGGCTGGACTTGGAAAGGAATATCCTCCAGTATCAGGACATGGACTCAATATATATTTGGTTTAAATGTGCAGGGTATGGGACTCCAACCCATGAATCCGTAGAGTCCGCGAGGTCTGGCAGGACGTTGTGGCCATACTTGGCCTCATCACACAGTTAGCGTGGGTATGTCCCCTAGCACAGCTGGAGGCTTTCCCTCTGGCCTGCATTGACCCAACTTTTCAGAACTGGCAGTTAGGAGCAACTTAATGTTCTTCGGCCAGTTATGAGTGGGTACAGTTTTTAAACCTTTTGATGAACTTCAGAGACAGTTTGATATGGGACATGGAGACTTTTTCCGATATCTCGAGCTAAGACATTATTACTGTGCTTGACCCACAGACCAATGGGATCCATCTAAAGCTGCAGCCATTACACAAGTGTTAGCAACCCACATTTTTTATTTATATGTTTATTGAAGTCTAGGAATTACAACCCTTTGAGTCAGGGACTCTTTTTCAAAGGCTCCACATCAGTACAAAGTATGGCAGGCAAGTATTTCAGACATCATGAACAATGACAGTAATAGTACACAAAGAGAAGAAATGTATAATAGGAGCTATTACAAAGGCTCCACATCAGTGCAAAGTGTGGCAGGCAATTGTTACAGACATCCTGATCAATGACAGTATTTATATACAGCGAGAAAAGTATACAATAGGGAGTTATCTAATAACGATGCAATACAATAAGCATTGTCAATTGACATGAGAATAACCAAAATTGTTGAAATAAGTCAGAGGAGAAAAATAAATATTGGAGACAGGAGTGATGGAGCCATGGAGGAGAAAGTGAGAAACAAGCCCAGGAAATGGACCAAAGCAGAGCTGGAAATATAGTAGAGACCAGAAAGCCACCCAATGGGCGTTGTCGTGGGGCTAAGGTGCAGGAGAAGAAATAGTTTGAGGGTTACGACAGTGTTACAGGCAGTCACAGTTTGGTGATACCAGGATGTGGTCCCGCAGTTCTTTTTTGAAAGGGCCCAACCTGGGTATGGATAGGAGGGAACCAGAGATGGAGTTTATCCATAAAGGGGCCCTACATTTGAAGGACCTTTGACCGACAGTGGTTCTATAGAAGGGGACTTGGAAAGCAGTTTTGTTGGAGTATCTGGTTGCCCGCCTGTGCTGCCCTTAGAACCCAAATGACATTCCATCTTATTTCTACTATTTATAAAGCATTACAGGAATCACAGTGCAAAAACACATTATATGTAGCCCGTAAATGAAGAGAGGAATTACAAAAGGAGCTCCAGCAGGAGAACTGGGAGGGGGCTGTTATGAAGTGGACAAAACAGCCTCCTCCCATGTCTGGCAAGAGTATGCCTGGAAACCTACAGTCTGATATTTTCGTATCCCTGTCATCACAGTCAGATATGGTGGGGGTTGGGGGAGTAGCGTGACGTGCTGGCATAACTGCGGAGAGCCCTGAGCAATGTAAACACATTGAGACCAATGAAACAAACAAAGCGGCTAAACAATGGTCGAGTTGCCAAATGAAGCACTTAGTCACATTACAAGGAGCAGGAGTTCTGCTACTCGAGTCATCTAGAACAACAACAAGACAGTCCATGTAAAAAGCTCATTTCTTTATTTGGAGCACGGTATAAAAATGAAAACTGTTGCCAAAGTGCAGCAGTGCAGATAAGGATCCACCCCTCCCTCACGAACCCGGGTTTGTGAGGGAGGTGTGGATTCTTATCTGTAGTACTGCACTTTGGCAACGCTTTTCATTTTTATACCGTGACCAAATAAAGGAAGAAGTGAGCTTTTTTACATGGACTGTCTTATTGTTGTCTGTGGTGATCGAGTAGCCGAACTCCCTGCTCCTTACAATGAAATCACATGTATTGTGGATCTGCCTGGGTCTGCAGTCCTTTCTAACAGACTTGGAGAGAGAGAGAGAGAGAGAGAGCAGTTGCAGAGGTACTCCTTACCCCTCTCAAACTAACCCCAGAAATGTATTTGTTTTGCATATATCCCAGGGGACTGAATGATAGAACTACAAAATGCCTCCTAGGTATACTGCTGCTTGCAGCTAAGAAGTGTATTACCAGATGATGGCTTACTCCAACTCAAATAAATATTACCCACTGAAGGGACACTGTGACTTAGCTATACAGAATGGAAAAGATCACCTTTGGTCTGAATGACAAATCTGAGTTATTCACATCTAGGTGGATCAAGTGCGTGATGTATACCTTGTTGCACAATCCCTTATTTTTAACCTTAGACTCCAAGACGCTGGTGGGGAAGGAGGCAAGATAGGCAAATGGAGCTGGTACTTGGAGGGCGGCCTTTAAATACTCTGGGTTAAAAGGGCTAATCTAGACCTAGAGTAGAACTAAACCCACAGGCAACCAGAAGTGTCTGTCGGGATCACCTCCTGGCTCCTCTCTTTCCTCCTTCTGAAGAGACCAAAATAGATCTACAATAAACAGGACATCTGCATCAAGTGAGGGCCCCCCCCCCCGACTACAGTACCGGGGGGGGTTAGGGATCCTATGAGAAAATGTATTGTAATGTCTGTAACATTCTGTAATCCATCTCATAACAATATACCTCTCTACATCACTGTCACGTTCAGCGCACATAAAGTTATTTTAATTAAAACATATTTAAAAAAAAGATTTCTAAAGACTACTAGTTGTGGCCGTCTTTAATATATTGAGTCATTAATTATAAAACTGGTAATAGAAGCTGTTCTGAAAACATCTTAGGGAAATACAAGTATGCTGATGATGAAACTAATGTCAGAAATATAGAAATGCTAAAAAATTATATGATATTTTTGCAGACTAACAAATACTGATGTTTTAAGTATTCTTTTTCCTATTCCATTTTTCCCCTTACTCTCCATATTCCTCAGTCTTCCTCTGGGAACATCTGCCTTTACAGCCAATGCCAGCGCTGCGCCGTCGTCTGTGAGCATGGGTGGGGCTGTTCAAACATCAGGTGGCCCATGCGTCTGCCTTACTTAAGTGACACTGTTGGCTGCTGTGAGGGATTCTGTGGCCAGCACACAAATCCCAGTCTCCCAGGTCCAGAAAGTCACCATTGTCCTGGAAGGAATTTCTTGTTTTGAAGCCTTTATAGTATGTGTGATGGGCTATTCCTTTGTGTTTTTTTACATTTCACTCCTCTGCGAATGCAGGGTAACCTCTCTGGAGACTTTGCTTCCTCTCAGAGAGTTTACATTGTGGAAAATGTCTTCTGTGAACCTCCCCCCTTGCTTTTCCTCTTCTTCCCATGTCTGGGTTGGCATGGGTGATATAGAACCTCTGTCCTCTTTTCTTCCTAAAAGTGTTGGGAGATCTTACTTCGAGAAACAGCTCCTGCAGCAGGTTACACCATTAGGACTGAAGCCAACAGGAGCCAGGACCCCACGGAAAACTTCTAGCTAACAGTATCCAGCGGGGGACCGCCCCTCACATCGGCCCCTCCCCGACGTCAGGCATCACATAAAAGGGGGCGGTCTCCCAACATCCCTAGTTCTTTTCCCGCCATCGACTCGCCAGCATCGACCTCATGGATGCCTGCCTTACTGTTACGACGCGTGAAATCCTTTTTCTACAAAAACCTCAATCCATGTCTGCTTCTCCTATCCCTTCTCTCAAAGGACATCTCTCTAAGTGTGCCTGCAGCAAACAGATCCCTTTTGCAGACCATCATTCAGCCTGTGTCAGGTGCCTGGGCCCGGAACACGACACCCAGGCCTGCTCAATTTGCCAGCAATTCAATAGCAGGACCCGGATCCCCCGCCAAAAGGCCCTTCAGGGATTCCTCCTCGAGGAGAAATTGAAGAAAATGGAGAAAAGACCTTCCTCCAAAGGGGAGTCTTCCCACAAGTCAGGGAAACACCGGGACAAGCATCGGGACTCGGATAGGGCAAGATCCCCCAGAAGGGCCTCCGAGTCCAGGGCCAGCTCCAGTTCTACCTGGTCTGACAGATCTCCTTCCCAGGCTCGCTCCCAACCTCCCCCGGTCAAGGTAAGGTCTTCAGGGGGCTCCTCAGCCTCCTTACACCTGCTCAAGACCACTCGGGTGCCAGACGCCTCCAAGCCTGATTCCTCGGACAGTCACAAAAAGTCTTCCTCTAAATCGGGTGGTGCGTCTGACCGATGTTGGGACACCAACTTCAGGTCTGTATTCCAACCTCCGAAGGTTCCTGAAAGGAAGACTGCAAAGCTGACATCCCTTAAGTGGACAACGGAGACAAAGAAGGCGTCCGACCCAGCGCCCACAAAATGGACTACCCTGACGACAGTAGTACCGACACTGTTGGACACCGGACGTCAGGTGTCCTCAGGTGAAGAGTCTCCGGATTTACCCCGAACGTCCAGAAGAACATCCTGGATGTCCGTTATAATGGCGCGGTCCTGTTCAGTGAGGAATCCGAGAAGATCTTCGCCAGACTATAGGAACCTGGGAAGGCAGTCAGGACTATACAGGCCATGTACAGACCTAAGTCTGGTTCCTTTCATAGGAACCAGAGCCATTTTTTCGGCCACCAACAACGGCAGCAGCCATGTTCTGGCCAGCAATCTAGGGGCAAATCAAGCAAGGTTCCTCTTGGGCCAGGGCCCAAAGCATCCCAAAGTAGCCCAGCCCGCGGGGTCCAATACCACCACAGCAAAACTCCTTCCCAGCCCTTGCCCCTCCTCTGGATTAAAGGGTCGAGAAGGTCGGGGGTCACATCTCTCATCACCATTCGGGATAGCAGAGGATAACCTCCGACTGGCGGGTGTTGCAGCTGGTCAAACGAGGTCACTCTATAGAATTCCTCAATCACCCACCATCTAGACCTCCCCTGCTCTCCTGCTACTCAGGTCAGCATACCCTGCTTATTCAGCAGGAGATCTTGGCCCTCCTTGACAAGGAGGCCATAGAGTATGTTCCACCGAACCAGAGAGGAAAAGGTTATTATTCTCACTTCTTCCTGGTTCCAAAGAAAAAAGGGGACTTGTGCCCAATCTTGGATCTCAGCGACCTCAACAAATTTGTGTTGTACAAACATTTCTTCATGGTGACCCTGCCGGGTCTTATTCCCGTGCTCAAAGAGGGCACTTAGCTGGCATCACTGGACATGCAGGACGCTTACCTACATCTCCCGGTCGCTCGAGTGCACCGGAAATTTCTGCGTTTTGAGTTTCTGGGACACCACTGCCAGTTCCGAGCCATCCCTTTTGAGCTGTCTTTGGCACCTCAAGTATTCACAAAGTGTATGGCAGTCGTGGCAGCAGGTCTCAGGAGACGGGGCCACTATGTGTTTCCTTATCTAGATGACTGGCTCCTCATGGCACCCTCATGGGAGGCCCTGATGTCCGCGATACAAGATACCTGTTACCTCTTCCTATCGCTGGGCATCACTATCAACTAGGAGAAGTCGCACCTTGTCCCATCTCAGAGCTTGCAGTTCATAGGAGCAATTCTGGACACCACTCGGGGAAGGGCATTCCTTCCTCAGGACAGGGTGGAACGCATCAGATCCCTCATAGGGGACATAAGGGAAAAAAAGATGGTACCGGCCCGGTCCAGTCTTTGCCTGCTTAGACACATGGCAGCTGCCATTGCAACGGTTCCCCTAGCTTGACTGTATATGTGGGTCACCCAGTGGATGTTGAGGGCACAATGGGACAAGAAGCAAGATCATCTGCAGCATCCAGTCTGGGTCAGGAACGCCATCACCCAAGACTGGAATTGGTGGCTTGTCCCAGACCACCTCTCGACGGGAGTCCCCTTCATTGCGCGGCCTCCTTCAGCGACCCTCTCCACAGACACCTCGGGGTCCGGATGGGGAGCTCACCTCAACGGGGTCAGGACTCAAGACTCCTGGTTGTATCTGGAGTCCCAGCTTCACATAAATATTCTAGAGATGAGAGCCATCCTTTACACCCTACAGGCATTCCAGACAGAGATTCCACCGGGTACTCTTCTGGTACAAACAGACAACGCCACAGTGATGTACTATCTCAACAAACAAGGAGGCACTCATTCCTACCCCCTTTGCAGGGAGGCTCAGAGGGTTTGGAATTGGGTACTGCAACACGGCGCAGATATCATTGCAGTGCATGTTCCCAGAGTGGGCAACACTACTGCGGACAGTCTAAGCTGATCACAGGTCAGAGTCCACAAATGGGAAGTGCTTCAGGAAGTCGCAGAGGACCTGGTCTACAGATGGGAGACACCAGAATTAGACCTCTTCACGCCCCATCCAATGCAAAATTGCCCAATTTCTGCTCGCTAGATCCAGGGCCTGGTGTTTTCTGGCAAGATGCATTGTACCTCTCTTGGACGGGCAGGTTCCTTTACGCCTTCCCACCCTTCCATTTGATCCAGAGGGTTCTATTGAATCCCTGACTAGAGTGGGCGTGCCTTATTCTAGTAGCGCCGTTTTGGCCCAGGCAAATTTGGTTCCCTCTCTTACATCAGCTGGCCTAGGAACCTCTGGTGCCTCTGCCATTCAGCTCTCACCTTCTGTCCCAGGAGGCAGGCTCCTTTGTCCATCCGGATCTTCGATTTTTGAACTTGCATGCCTGGCTCCTAAGGATATAGCAGTCCTGAGATTCGGGGTCTCTCAGGAAGTTGCGGACGTACTGGTAGCAGCCAGAAAACCCTCCACTCATGCCACTTACTCCATGAAGTAGTGCAGATTCTGTATTTGGGCTCAAGCTCATGGATTGACCCCACTGGAATATTCTGAGAGGTCTGTTCTAGACCACCTCCTATCCCTCTACAAGGCAGGTCTTGCCTACTCCTCCATTAAGGTGCACCTATGTGCCATTTCAGCGTACCATTCTCCAATAGGTCACTGATCTCTAGCCCCACTAGAGTCTTCTTGTGCCTTTTTGTACGGCATCCTGCACTTGAGACCTCCCATCAAAGACCCAGTTCCAACTTGGGATCTTCCTTTCATTCTGGAGCAGCTCATGCTGCCGCCTTTTGAACCAGTCGCAGATTGTGAGATGGCGTCTCCTCACTTGGAAGACATTTCTTTTAGTTGCCGTTACTTCTATCAGAAGAATTTCTGAGCTTCATGCACTTATGTGCAAGGATCCTTATTTGGTTTTTCACAAGGACAGGGTGTCCTTAAGAACTAATCCTAAGTTCCTTCCTAAGGTGGTCTCAGCTGTCATTCTCAACCAGGATATAGATCTGCCGGTGTACTATCCAAATCACTGTAACGGGGGAAGCCCTGTTGCACACTCTGGATGTGCATAGGTGTCTCAGATATTACCTGACCAGAACCAAGACGCATCGTAAGTTGGACCAGCTCTTTGTTTCCTACGCACAAAGGATGCCTGGTGCTTCTGTTTCCAAACAGTCACTTTCTCGATGGCTGGTAAACTGTATTATGTTCTGTTACCAGAAGCGCAACAAGATTTTACCGGGACCGTTAAAAGGTCATTCTACGAGGGGAGTGGCTACCTCCTTCGCTGCGCTCAAAAATCTCTCCACTTCAGCCATCTGTGCAGCAGCAACCTGGAGCAATGTACACACCTTTATCAGGTACTACAGTTTGGATATTGCATCTAGATGCAGAGTTGGTTTCGGCTTGGCGGTCCTTCAAGGACTTTTGTCATGAAGTCTGAGACATCTCTCCTATCCTCCTCCCGATAATAATTTGTTCCCTTGCTGCTTGGGAATCATTCCTAATTGTGTAGCCTGCTGCAAGAGCTGTTTCTCAAAGTAAGATAGTACAGTTGCATAAGAACTTACTGTAACAGTAGATCTTTGAGAATAGCTCTTGCAGCAGGTAGTTTCCCTCCCACCTTCCCCTCTGGAGGTTGAGTCTTCTGACCTAGTTCTAGGCTACTGCGTCTTTTGACGCCTATTACAAACCTACCTTTGGATGCGGATCCTCGGACTCCCCTTCAGATGTCACCTTTGGGCCGGGAGTCTCCAGCGGGAGAACTGGGGATGCTGGGGGACCGCCTCCTTTTATGTGATGCCTGACATCGGGAAGGAGTCGACGTTGGGGGCGGTCCTCCGCTGCATACAACTAGCTAGAATTTTTCTGTGGGGTCCTGGCGCCTGCCGGCTTCAGTCCTAATGGTGTAACCTGCTGCAAGAGTTGTTCTCGAAGATCTACTGTTACGGTAAGTTCTTATGTAACTGTACTTTCATATTCAAACAGCAGTATTTACTCTTTACACAGTACCTTCACCCATAGAATTTAAGCGGGCCTAGTTCATTGTATAGTATCTCACCCTGGGATGTAGTACCGACCCACCTCCATAGTTTTGGACCACTTACACAAGATGGTGGTAGAGTGTCGCTTGACACAGTAAGTGCAAGTAATGATGATAATATTTATAAAGAACAGCTAACCCCAAAGAGTGAATAGCATGCTGGTTCTCACATTGAATACATTTTGTCATAAAGCACCAGAATGATACTTGGGCGTTCTGTGACACCACTGTGCCTACGAGGTGTGAGAACCAGCTGGTTCTTCACACTCTGTTTTGTTTTTGTATATTTTTCTCTCTCTTTTTTTTTTTTTCGTTAGCAGAGCAGCATTTGAAGGCCCTGGTTCTCAAATGATATTTCATCTAGACATTTTGCCTAGATAACACATCAGCACGTCTGTTTTTGCTTTCATTTATTAAAGCAGCTAGGGTGGGTGGCTTCTGCTCACTGTTGCTGCTGATTAATGTTTGAAGTTGAGAACAACTTTTTAGAAACACTAGGAAAAGATACTTAGCATGTATTATATTAACAGTAACTGCTGCTGGAAAGAAAGTCTAGAGTCAGTGTACCATGTATATAAACTTGCCCACTCATTACCCCCATCAGTAACCAAGTTTGTTTGTACTGTCAGGCTAACCTGCCTCCTTTTTCCTACACCAGAACCACAGATAATTAAAAGGGGTTATTTCCTTACTACAGTGCTGACTTGGTGCCCAGGGTTGAATCATGCTAGGCCCGATTACTGTGATTACTGGGATCTTGAGTTAGCACATTTTAAAGCAGAATATTCTAACCCACTCCTGAGTGACTTTTAGTAACATAACGTCAAACCAAACTGGTAACCCCAAAATTGCAATTCCACTTGATGGCCAGATGGCAGATGCAAACCTCAATTAACAATGATAATCTCCTTTGCAGGCACTGCCTGAGTACTCATGACCTCTGACATGCAAGTCCTCAGCAGTGCTGACTGGGTAGGTGCTGGATCTGTCACTTCCAGTGATGTAATGGCAGAGGTTCAGCACATTAGCATACAGCCATCAGTGGGTTCGACTACCAGCCAACAAAACTCTTAGCCGTATGACCAAAGCAGAGGGACTGGGTCACTGTTCTCACACTGTTGTTGGCATTCATCTGTATCCCCTTCCCCGAGTCATGCCTGAAAATAGGCAGAATTTCTCTAGTGCACTTACCCGGTCAACAGTAACTAAATAAACACTGAGAGTGTACTCTCTTCGCTTACTGAGCAAACTGCTTGGGCTGCAACGTTACAGTATAGGAAACCCTGACTGGTGCTCCTTAAAGAATATGTAGTTAACGAACCGTGCACAAGGCAAACGTGGTGCTTAACAGCTAAGTAAATTGCCAACACATGAAAAGCTGAAGCACACACAAGTCCCCAATAATAATAATGTCCAGAGCATGCGAAATAAAATGATCTTTATTGCAACCACTTGACGCGTTTCGGACACAAGTCCTTTATCAAAAGCTATAAAGGACTTGTGTCGAAAATAAGTATCAGTAAATTCATTTATTCGCATGCTCTAATGAGGACAATAATCTTCAACTCTAAATGTTACTCATAAAACAGCTGACGCCTTTCGAAAAACTTCTGAAAAACAACATAATTAGACACAACTCAGCATCTGTTTCATATGTCTTCTATAGATTTATCTTCTGCATTATCTATTATTAAAGAAATTCCCACAATAACAAGATCTTTATCTCTTAAAGTTCATCTGCCTATGTAGCGTATTTCCTACTTGAAATTATAATGCTTTGTTGTGACATCATAGTCTGCTACCATGTGAATAATTGTGATGTCACAAGTAGAGTATTATAACACGGGTTTGGGAAGAAGCAAAATGAGCTGATGAACCCTCATAGAACAAATATCCTGTTTTCATGCATAGGACCTCAGTAATAAATAATGGGGATAAGAAATACAGAGTTAATGAGAAATATAAGCTACTTTGTGTCCAAATATTATGTTTTTCAAAGTTTTTTACACAGCGTCGATGGCTCTTTAAGGGTATATACTGCCTGCTTTAACAGCAGTCTGCATCCACCCTGATGGTCCAGCAGCAGTGCGTCGTGCTGCTGTGCAGGTGACCCAAGTTCCAGAGTGTGCTCGGCCCACTGCATTGGGAGGCAGGTCTGGCCACAGCAGCTGCTGCTCAGCAGTGCATTGCAGTTGGGGAGTGAAGGCATTGGGCACCAGTGCTGCAGCAACCCCTGCAGTGGGCCAGGGCTGACTGAGGCTACCCACACCTGGGGTGGTGGGAGGAGCCAGGGAAAAAATGGGGGTAAAATCCAATGGCCATCTATATGATGGCCCCAGCTCTGAGGGACTCCTCTGGGTCCTAGTGCCAGTCATCACCATATCCTAGTCTACATAATGGACTATCTCAGGGTGGGGGAGAGAATGGCCCTTCCCTGGGGGGCAGATCTATGGGAGATGCCAGGCTGGGATCCTGAGGAGGACATGGGGCTAACAGGCCTGACTGGGCTGTATACCTGTAAACAGGGTATATCCATAGGAGACAAGCAGGGACTGGGAGATAAAAGCTCTATTTAAAAGAAAAAATCAATTTACCAGTGTACTAAATGGCACACAACCAAAGGAACACTATCACTTCACATGGTACAGGCAGCAGAGTGACAGCCATTGCCTGTGATGACACTTGGTTTCGGCTGAAACACTGGAGTTGATGGCCAGTGCTCCCACCGTCTCATCATGCTTAAAACTTTAAAGTACTAGCAGTTTAGTTGCAGATTACTCAGGCCAATGGCCTGTCTTGATCTGAGTCTGTCAGATGTCAGCAACGGCTGGTCCTGATCACATTCAGTTGAACCAAAAAGGTTCACTAACTTGTCTCGGAAGCAGGGTGAATTGGGTGGTCAGCATTCGGGGTCCATCTCATATCACAGGTGTGCACAACTCGAGGGCTCCAATGTCGCTTCTCTGGACCTTGGTCTCCCACTCATCCTGGATGTTGTCCAGTGCCACGTTTCACTCCCATAACAACTTGACGCAGCCACACTCAAGGGCCCTGTTGGTGCTTTTTATGCATGTTTGGATCCTGGCACTCATTCATTGTCTGGTCCTGTCAATCAGTCTTACAGCCAGCTGGTGGACTTGTTCTTTTTTTTTTGTCTATAACAGTGTTTTCCTCCTTCTTGGTGAGCCGGGCATCTGATTCCGTCCCTACTCCCCTCCAGTGACCAGAGACCTGTATCCCCGGACCCCACAGCAGGGCTGGGAAGGGAGGCCATCCTTCCCACCCGAGCACAATCCAGATGGTCCCAGATCGCCCGGAAGGAGTGGGGGCAACAACTTAACAGACGGGGCTTCATGTAGGCAAATCCCCAAGTTTTCCTCCTGAATTTCCTCCCCTGGCTCCTCACACGACGTGCAGTGAACATGATTTGCGTACTCTGCTTCTACGGAGTTATGCCCACTGTGCTCTGTCACGGAGCACCCCCCCTTAATGGTGACTCATGCTTACCTCTACCTGGATTTCTCCAGGTGGCGGTCGATCACTGAGCCACACAGTTCCCTCTCCCCGGGGGAGGAAAGCAGTTTAATGGACACTCAATCCTCCCTCCCCTGGCCGACCCCTGAGTAATCCACCTGTGACAGGGTTGAATAGGACCCTGTCCCAGTTGTTATGGAGAGTTTGAATTCAGGGATCTATTCTGTTCTTTCCTTTCCTGTCTCTTGTCTGTCTGGTTGCACAACCACATTTTCTCGTGAGACCTAGGGACTTGATCACCCCAACAGTCTTGCAGTTCTTTGCCTTTCACTGTCTCTTAGTCTTCCCTTGCTGTCTGTGTCTTTTCCTCCCTTGCATATCTGCTGGTATAAAAATATATGCAAATCATTATGTGGAACTGTAACTAATATTGGGATCCCTTTGCTTACAAATTATATAGTGTTACTGTTGAAATGTATATAATTATAGTTTTTGATGATTGTAAAAAGTTATTGGGAACTCAAGGGGTTAACCTGACAGCAGTTTTTAAGCCCTTTTTCAGAAGCTATGGAGAAGGGGCCTCAGTTCTGGGACACTGTATTCTTGCAGCACCTGCATGAAATTGACAAGAACATTTTAGAAAAAAAACAGTGTGCTTTTTAAGAAGGGGGCTTGCAAAGACTTATAAAAACAGAGCTGCAGTTACTTGCAAGAGACGCACAAAGATGGAAGGAAATCTCACATGGATTTTCTCTGTTTATTCTGCTTTTGTAAATAGTTATACTGAACAAGTTTATTTTTTTGTTACTGCTAGTACTAATAAACACTTTTAGCGAATTCTACAACTGCTCCTGTTTTTTCCTGTGCTTCCTGACCTGTGCCTTGACGACACCACTTCCATTCCCGAATGCAGGTCACCAACATGGGAAAAGATAAGGTGCCCATGGCGCCTCAGCCCTGTTCACCACTGGGCCGGCTTTAGTGGACATGTTCTTGATGCCTGATTGGGTGATAGGTTTTCGCACACTCAGCATACAAGGCAACTGGCACTTCAGTTGGATTCAGCTCCTGCCAAAGAATCAACCTCTGTCATGTGTCCATATTCAAACCTTACTGATTTATGTTCTTGTCCTTAGCCCACTTGGCTGAAATTCTACTTGCTGAGTGGTGGGATCTTGATCCAATTCATTGCCACCTGTCCATTATACAGTGTTTCATTGCTCACTTATGTTTACACACAGTGATTAACCAAGTTTAGAAAATGGGTTGAAAAAAATTCCGGTCTGTGATTGGCTGAGCACCCCAAGTGAGGGATGCATTTATCTGCCAACAGAGACTGGGTAAAAACAAGACCATGTGCCATCTTCCTCAGTGCCAACTAGTATACTGTCCCTGAACAGAACCTTTAAAAATATACAGCAGCCTTTTTTTGCCTTATTGAGTGAGTGAGCTGCAACCCCCCCCCCACCTCAACTACTCTGCCATATATGACAGAAGCAAACACAAATTCTACACATTCCCCATACATGGGGGTATCCCAACTGTGAAAACCTTGAAAAGTCAAACAAGACTGCCTACTCACCCACCTGGTCAGCACTCCGACCAGGTTGGATGTCATCCTCAATGTAGTCCTCTTAAATTCAGAGGTAGTTGGAGCTGTTAAGGTGGAAGAACCACTGGCTAATAACAACAGCAAGTTCGTTTGGTTTGAGTTGTCTCAAGGGAATGTAAAATCTCAACCCCAGGAGGAGGTCTTGAATTTAACGGGAGCCAGTTTTGAAAAAATGAAACCGATAATTAGGGACAAACTGTCCAAGGTTCAGGAAGAGTTGGAGGTGGAAGACATCTGAGGGCTATTTAAGCAAGCCATAGCAGAGGCCACAAAACTTTGCGTAAGATCAGTGATGAAAAAAAATATACTCAAAAGACCAATATGGGTCACTGAGCAGGTCAAGAAAGCAATTAGTCAAAAGGAAAACTTTCCACAAACATAAAAAGAACCAGAGCACTGATAACTGGGATGCATACACTAAGAAAAGCAAGGAAGCAAAGAAGACTGTGGGGCTGGCAAAGGCCGCAGCAGAGCTTCGGATTGCTGTGGAAATCAAAACTGGCAATAAACAATTCTTTTGTTACAGTAGGGAAAAGAAGGAGGAAGGGGGGGGAATAGTCAGACTCATAGATGGAGGCAAGATCATCGAGGACGACTAGCAGAAGGCCGCTGTTCTGAACAACTTCTTCTGCTCGGTGTTCACCAAGAAACACACTGGACTATTGCTTGAAAGTGGCATTAAAGCAGCTGATAAAGGGAAACCGAGAATGGAAACTCGGTCCATTACTGCTGACAGAGTTAGAGAGGCACTGCTGCACCTAAAGACAGACAAAGCACTGGGCCTGATAGGCTGCACCCAAGGGTGCTAAAGGAGCTGGCTGAGGAACTAGCGGACCCCTTGGCACATTTTTTCAACCAGTCGCTTCCAACAGGTGTCGTGCTGAGAGACTGGCGAAGAGCAGATGTGGTACCTCTCCACAAAGGAGGGAGTAGAGAGGAGGCTGGCAACTACAGACTGGTTAGCCTCACATCTGTCATGGGGAATCTAATGGAAACTTTAATTAAACAGGATCTAGTAGAATACCTAGAAAGGAACAGTCTTCAGCATGACTGACCACATGGATTCGCGGTGGGCAGGTCTTGCCAAACAAACCTTATTGCATTCTTTGATTGGGTGACTAGGGAATTGGACAGGGGCCACCCAGTGGACCTCCTCCTCTTCTTCAACTTCAGCAAGGCCTTCGACTCAGTGCTGCATAACCACCTGCTGAAATGTTGGAGGACCTAGGGGCTGCTGAGACCATATTTAGGTGGGTGGGAAATTCACTCAGTGATAGAAGTCAGAGAGTGGTAGTCAACAGGGTGAGATCAAACAAGGGAAATGTCACTAATGGTGTACCCCAAGGCTCGGTCTTGGGTCTGGTCCTGTTTAACATGTTTATTAGTGACATTAGCGTAGGTATCCAGGGTAAGCTTGAATTCTTTGTGGATGACACTAAACTAGGCAGTAGAGTTGACAGTGCGGAGGTGATCAGGGACCTGCAGAAAGACTTGCAAAGGCTTGAAAGATGGTCTAATGTATGGCAGCTGAGGTTCAATGCAAAGAAGTGCAGGGTGTTGCATCTGGGTAAAGGAAATCCTAGGATGAATTACTGTCTGTATGGGGTCAAACTTAGTACCTCACAGGAAGAAAGAGACCTAGGGGTCATCATAAGCGACACCCTGAAGCAATCGAGTCAATGCAACAAACCTTACAGCAAAGCAAATAAAATGCTAGGGTATATTAAGGGAGGATTTGACAGTAGGAACAAGAGGTTGATCCTCACAGTCTGTAGGTCCTTGGTGAGGCCTCACCTGGAGTACTGTGTCCAGTTTTGGAGTCCGCACCTTAGGAAGGACAGTGATAGACTGGAGACCATGCAGAGAAGGGTGACCAAGATGATACAGCGCCTCCAAGGACTCTCATGTGAGGAAAGTCTAAAGGCACTAAACATGTACTCACTGGAGACTAGGGCAGAGAGAGGGGATATGATCGAGACAGTCAATTTTTTGAGATACATAAATAAGGTGCCCTACTCAGAATTATTCAATAGAGTAGCCAGCTCAACCACAAGAGGGCACAAGTGGAAGCTACGGGGAGGGAGTTTCAGGTGAGATCTAAGGAAGTATTATTTTACGGAAAGAGTAATGGAACCATGGAGTAGCCTGCCTACTGAGGTGGTAGGTGCAAGGACCGTGGCAGCATTTAAGCAGGAGTGGGATAGAGCAGGGCTGAAGTAGAAACCACAGGATCAGGAAGAGACAAAAGTGGGGTGGAGGGCTAGATCCCAGGACCTGTAGTAGGTCTCGGAAACTCTTGGGCAGACTAGGTGGACCTTTGGTCTCCTTCTGCCATCATTTTCTATGTTTCTAAACTTAGTTTTACCTTTTTTCATTTCTCAGCTTTAACCACAATGATGTGTGCTTTACAGTAGTGCTGTCCACACTTGCTTCTGGATGCGCGGCACACACACAACTTCCCTAGCTCCTGTTCTGACCATGTTCAAGCTTACATCCCTCTTTCATATTCTCACAACGAAATACGGCAAGAGAACTGTATTTTTCTTTTATAAAAATAAAGTCACCTTAGCATTAGCACCATCAGTGCTTTCACTGTGTTGATCTCTCACGTTAGTTTATGAGCTACTGCAGGTCCTATTTTATGATGATGCTCGTCTCCCAATCACATGTATATCAGCTCCTCATGTCATAACTGCCATAATGATTTTTTTGTTTTGTTCTGTTTTTAATTATGTATTTATTTAAAGGAAATCTTTTCGAACAACACTGTGACTCTCAACTTACAAAAAAGGCTGTCAGAAGCAGCAGTGCCCCCTACGTGCAATTCTACCAGTAAAACTATTTTATCCCAAACTGCTTTATATAGTCATTTTTATTCATCTTTTACCATCTTTCCTGTTTTAATCATTTTTATTTAAAAAAAAAAAGGAATAAAATCCCATTTTCGAAGCATAATACCCTTCATGGTGGCGGTATGGGTCATACCAGCCCTTCCAGAGGCTATAAGGCCCTCCACCTGAAATTTCTGACCTCATTACCCCCTCTGGGCAGTTGGGTATAGCTCAGTACCACCCACCCTGCCAGATATTATTGCTAGTATCAAGCACAAACACAGTTATGCCCAATTTCACAGCTCCTCTCACATTCAACTGCTGCAGGAGGGGTTTGTCTTTCTGTACCCTGATTGCAAAGATAGCCCAGTCCACAGTGTCAAGAGTCTTGAAGGCACACTGCACAGCAGAGTACAGTCAGTACTGCGAGTTAATTGCTGCCGAGGATGTTTTCAACTGTCAACATGGACTGTGGGCAACACAGGGCCTATAAAATACAGTGTATTCCAAAAATACCATATAGTCTTTTGTATTGTAGCATTCTGTAAAACATTACAGAAAAACATGTACCTGGTGATGCCTGCCACTGCCAAGTGACTGCAGTGCACCCTGCAGTAGGGGTTAAACAAGAGAAAGGACTGCACATACTCTCAGAGTTGCTGCCAAGTGACGATATTAATTAACAGCACCTCAGTGTAGAATAAATGCAGCATCCAGCAAATTATACTCAGAAGCATAGGAGACTTACAAAGCCTCGACGCTTCACTCATAAGAACCTCTTCAGGGGCTTCCTGATGAAGCTATTACAAGTGAAGCGCGGAGTGTTGTAGGCCTGCTGTGTGTCGTTGATGCACAGGTCAGAAAGCATAGGAAAACCAGGAGCAGTTGTAGAATTCACCAAAAATATTTATTTGTACTAGCAGTAACATAAAAAATAAAATTGTTCAGTATAACTATTTACAATGGCAAAATAAAATATAGGAGATCCATCAGAGTTTTCCTTCAGTCCCTGTGTCCAACTTTTTGCAAGCAATTGCAGCTCTGTCTTAAAGTCCTTCCAACCCCACATTCTTAACAAGCATCTTCCAAAGTGTTCTTGTATATTTCAGGCAGGTGCTGGCAGGAACACAGTGTGCCTGAGCTGAGGCCCCATTTTTTACAGCTCTTCTGCAAAAGGCTTAAAAATTGCACTCAGGTAACCTCTTGAGTTTCCAATAGCTTTTTTGCAATCATCTCAAGCTATAATTATATACATTTCAACAGTAACACTATATAATTTCTAAACAAAAGGATCCCAATATCAGTTACATTTCCACATAATGATTTGCATATATTTTTTATATCAGCAGATACGCAAGGGAGGAAAAGACAAACAGCAAGGGAAGATTGAGAGACAGCGAGAGGCAAATAATTGCGAGACTGTCATGGTGATCAAATCCTAGGTCTCACAGGAAAATTTGGTTGCGCAACCAGACAAAGAAGGGACAGAATAGGGGAGAACAGAACAGATCTCTGCATTCAAACTCTTTCTATAACAACTGGGACAGGGTCCTATTCAACCCTGTCACATACACTGCCCTCCTTAAGAGGGAACCTGTTTTATCCAACAGGTTTCCAAAACATTCTGTTAATTCTGTAACATTAGCTTCTTTCAGAAATTAAGCACAAGTGCATTATCCTTTTTTTCAGTAACAGTACAGCAGACAGTAAAGTTTAAACTCATACGTTTGTTTTTCAACCTTCAGAACCCTCAGTTCCTGATCCATATCTTGACAGAAAATCAGCATTGCCATTCTCTTTACCAGATTTGTGTATCACATTGAATTTAAATGGCCATAGTGCCAGGTACCACCTCATGATTCTGGAATTTTTATCTTTCATTTGGTTAAGCAAACAGAGAGGATTGTGATCTGCTAGAAGTACAAAGTCAGTTCCTAGCAAATAACACTTAAGGGATTCCATGGCCCACTTTGCTGCTAAACATTCCTTTTCAATAGTGGAGTACCTTTGCTGTCTCTCTGTCATGCAACTTCCTACTTATGTACAGAATAGGACGTTCTTTCCCATCTATATTTTGACTCAGGACTGCACCTATGCCTACCCCTGATACATCTGTTTGTAACAAAAATGGTTTCTCAAAGTCTGGGCTTCTTAAAACAGGGGCTAAACATAATGCAGCCTTAATGGCTTGAAAAGTTTCATCACACTCTGGGGTCCATTTCACATTATTTGGGTACCATTTTTTTTGTGAGTTCAGTGAGGGGTGTAGCTAACTCAGCAAAATTGGGAACAAATCTCCGATAACCAGCCAGCCCTAAAAATGACCTGACATATTTCTTTGTTTTAGGGACAGGGCTGTTAGCTACAGCTTCTATTTTAGAAACCTCTGGCTTAACTTCTCCATTTCTCAACACATAGCCCAAATATCTGGTTTCCTGTATGCCCATTGCACATTTAATAGGATTAATAGACCTGCATTTTTGATAGCTTGGATGACACTTCGTAGGTGTTCCAGGTGACTTTTTCAGTCTGGACTGTACACCACAACATCATCTAGGTATGCATCACAATAACCAGTGTGAGGTGATAAAATTACATCCATGTACCACTGGAGTGTAGCTGGCGCAACATGCAAACCAAATGGCATGGTGTTGAACTGATAGAATCCAACAGGAGTGGCAAATGCAGTTTGATCTCTGGATTCTTTAGCTAAAGGTATTTGCCAGTAACCCTTAGTGAGATTGAGGGTACTGATATACTTTGTACTCCCCAGTCTGTCCACCAAATAATCTATTCTGGGCATAGGATAACTGTCAAATTCTGACACTTGATTAAGTTTCCTAAAATCAAGGCAGATTCTAACATCCCCTTCTTTTTTGTTTACAGTTACCATTGGAGATGACCAAGCACTCCTTGACTCCTCAGTGATACCCAATTCTTTCTTTTTTTATATTTCCCTAACCACATCAGCTCTTAACCGCTCTGGTAACCTGTATGTCTTTTGCCTAATAGGACGAGCATTCCTTGGCACTATTACATGCGCAGCCCCTTTTGCTCAGCCTGATACTGTGGTAAAAGCACTGTTAAATGTCTTTAGCACAGTACGAATGTCTGCAGTTTGTTCTGAGGTTAAGGAAACATTCACCTTTACAGCATCAGCAGTTAGTTTGCTCCAGTCTATCATAAGCTACATCAATATCTTCCTTATCCGTTTCTGGTAAAACTAGAAGAACAGCTTTTGGCATTTTTTTCAACCCATTTCTTGAGGAGGTTAGCATGGTATGTCTTACTAGGATTTTTCCTGTCAGGGTTCTCAATCTTGTAGTTAACTGTGCCAGTACATCTAAATAGTGTATAAGGCCCTTGCCACTTAATTAACATTTCTTTTTCTGTTGTGGGTGACAGTAGCAAAACCTTTTCACCTGGCTCAAAAACCTTTTCTTTTACCCCGTGGTCATACTATACCTTCTGCTGGTTTTGGGCCTCTTCCTGATTACTATACTGATCACTACTATAACACCTTGTGGCTAGTTCCTTGTGTGATTGCTTCTTATAATCCCCTCCAGGCATACTACCCTTAAGCATCCCTCCTCACTGCCTCAGCTCCTCCTCCTCTCCTACCCCCCATTACTGGGTATAGGATGAATCTGTCTCCTCTTCCTTTTCATCCTCCCCCACTCCTCCTCCCTTGCTATTTCCCATCTTCTACATACCCAGCGCAATGCCCTCCCTATTTCTCCCCTCCTCCCTCTCTCTCTTCCATACCACCCCCTCACCACCACCCTTCTTTCTCTTTTCCCACTAACCTACTCCTAACAAAGCTTCACTGAGCCGCCTATGACTTGTACTGTATAATTAACTCGCAGCACAATTCCTTGACAATGCCTTTGGCTGCTATTATTGTAATTTTACTTGTCTTTTTTTTTTTGTGTGTAAGTTCCATTGTAATGATCATGTTTTGTTTTGTACCCTACTGTACTTATTGCCTTGACATGGAACCTTTGTAAAAGAGCCGTCGGCTCAAAGGTGTCATCCGAAATACAGATAAATAAATAAATGGTCAATTTCAGTATATTTTGCCAGCTTCTTTCTTAGGGCATACATATAAGACGTTATAGATTGTGTCTGAGTGGGGTTATCTTCCCACATTTCTTTTATCACATCCAGTGGCCCTCTTGGCTGCCTACCATACAGCATTTCAAATGGTGAAAACCCTGTTGATGCCTGTGGCACTTCTTTGTATGCAAAAAGTAGGTGAGGCAAGTATTTGTCCCAATCTTTCCCTTCCCCTTTTACAAACCTTTTTAACATGCGTTTTAGGGTTTGGTTAAAACGTTCATCAAGACCGTCTTATCTGAGGGTGATAGGGGGAGGTTCTCATGGCAGTGATACCTAGTAGTCTATACAGCTTCTTAAGTAATGCAGCATCAAAATTACTACCTTGATCAGTAATAATTTCTCTAGGTATGCCCACTGTGCTGAAAATTTTTGCAAGCTCTGCTGCCACTTTTGAAGCTGTTAACAGTACGCATTGGAACTGCATCTGGGTATCGAGTAGCATAGTCGTATACTACCAGGACAAATCTATTACCCTTTTTACTTTTGTCTAAAGGACCAACCACATCCACTGCAATTCTCTCAAAAGACACATCTATCAAGGGTAGGGGCACCAGGGACGCCTTGTCTTTTCTAGTGACTGGGGCTACTTTCTGACAGGCAGCACAGGAATTACAATAGGTAGCAACATCTTCATGAATTCCAGGCCAGTAAAATCTGTACAGCAATCTGGCAAGAGTGCGATCTCTCCCTGAGTGACCAGCCATAGGACTATCATGTGCTATCTGTAACAACTCTGTTCTATACTTCTGTGTTATAACCAATTGTTCTGTCTGTTCCTGTGTCTGAGGTTTAACTCAAACTCTGTACAGTAACCCATTAAATTTTAAAACATTGGTCCACTCTGCTTTGGTTTCACCCCCAGCTGCTTAAAATAACCCTGGAGAGAAACATCATTAGCTTGCTCTGAAAGAAAATCACAGTCAGTTATCAGCTTAGTTTCAACATTTTCATATTTTAACCCTTCATGTCCATCAGTCATTTGTTGCCACAGTTTCTTCAGGCATCGTCTTTCTTTCCTGGATTTCCAGATCTTGGCGCTGTGCTTAAACAAGTCCAAATCAAAATCACTGAAAGGAAAAGTGTCCCCACTGTCTGAAATTTTCTTTGCCTGAGCTCTTGTCACCATAGCTGCTGAAACATCTGTATTTACTCCTTCTTTGATTAACTCAGAAAATCCTGGAAAGTAATTTCCAATAATCACAGCTTTAGGTATCTTAGGTACTACCCCCCCTTTTTCATTTGTTGCGACACCCTTAATAGTCAGAGTCACTTGGGTGGTGGGATGGTATAGCGTGTCCCCGTGGCTGCAGATGACACCAGTACCTGGTCCTTTTGCAGTATTTTCCCAGCATTTCAACATGCACTAGGGTCTGTCTGCTTCCCGAATCAGTGAGTCCCTTTACAGTCTTATCCCCTACCATCACATCTGTTAAGTACTTGCCCCAATTTGCCAAGGAGAAATCTGCTCCAGTGCCACTCTCCTTACTACGGCAGTTTCTTTCCACATGACCTGGCTTATTACATTTATAGCAAATAATGTCTTTGGGCACAAATTTGTTACCCCCACCAGAGTTCTTATCAGGCTTGGACTTTAAATGGGAAAAAGAGTGTCTTACCGGTGCTTGGCTGTTACCTCACTGCTGTGGCATCTGTCTGGCCATTTGGTAGTCCTGGGCCAAAGAAACAGCCCTTTCCCCATTTTCTGGTCATAAACAAGTTCCTTTACCCAAAGCTGCACATCTGTAGGTAGCATGTTGATGAATTGCTCCATTGCAGATGTGTCGATGATCTGTGAGACTGTTTTGCCCTCTGGTTGGAGCCATTTTATCAGGATTCTCTGAGTCGGGCGAAGGCTTCTTGAGGATTGTCGACTGAGTTGTACTTCAGAGATCGAAATCTCTGCCTGTAGGTCTGTCCTGAGATGTCATACCTTTTCGGAATTTCGCTTTTCACCAGGTCATAGTTTTCTGACTGTGCAGTGTCCATATTGCTCTAGGCAAGTTGGGCTTTCCCTATCAGATAAGGTACCAGTCTGATTGTCCATTGCTGCTTTGGCCATTGGCAGGCTGTGGCAACTCTTTCAAAAGTTGTCAGGTATGCCTCGATATCATCCGAGGGACACAACTACGTAAGTTTAATGGCTTTTAAGTTGCTTGTGTTTTGTTGCTCATCTGGATCTGTGCCAGATCCTCTGCCTTTGATAGTTTGCAAGGCATCCAGCCATCACTGCTCCTGTTGCTGCATCTCTTCTCTCATCTGCTGCTTCTCTTCTCTCCTCTGCTGCTCCTGTCGCTGCATCTCTTCTCTTATCTGCTGCTTCTCTTCTCTCCACTGTTTCTCCATCTCTTTTTGTTGTATAGCCCACCATTTGAAAAAGTCCATCAGGCTTTCAGGTTCTGTCACTGCCTGTTCTTTTTCCATAACTTGTGCTGGCTGTACAATCTCAGCTTGGACTTCTGTCTCTGATAGTTTGGCTGCCATTCTCCTGGTAACTACTCCTGGACTTGCTGCTGCAGAATACATACCTTTCTCTATGCTTCCCTGGTACTAGGTCCAATACCCACGCATACAACTCCTGGCTTAGAGTATGCATGGTGTAAATCCCACTTAGGCTGACACCATTTGTTATTGAAGCACAGGTCAGGAAGCATTGGAAAACCAGGAGCAGTTGTAGAATTCACCAAAATATTTATTTGTACTAGCAGTAACAAAAAATAAAATTGTTCAGTATTACTATTTACAAAGGCAAAAAAAAAAAATAGAGATCCATCAGAGTTTTCCTTAAGTCTTTGTGTCCAACTTTTTGCAAACAATTGCAGCTCTGTCTTGTAAGTCATTCCAACCTCCCATTCTTAACAAGCATCTTCCAAAGTGTTCTTGTATATTTCAGGCAGGTGCTGGTAGGAACACAGTGTGCCTGAGCCAAGTCCCCTTTTCAACAGCTCTTCTGCAAAAGGCTTAAAAATTGCACTCAGGTAACCTCTTGCATTTCCAATAGCTTTTTGCAATCATTTCAAACTATAATTATATACATTTCAATAGTAATACTATATAATTTCTGAACAAAAGGATCCCAATATCAGTTACATTTCCACATCATAATTTGCATATGTTTTTATACCAGCAGATATGCAAGGGAGGAAAAGACAAACAGCAATGGAAGACTGAGAGACAGTGAGAGGCAAATAATTGTGAGACTGTCAGGGTGATCAAATCCTAGGTCTCACAGGAAAATTTGGTTGTGCAACCAGACAGAGAAGAGAAAGAAAAGGGGAGGACAGAACAGATCCCTGCATTCAAACTCTTTCCATAACAACTGGGACAGGGTCCTATTCAACCCTGTCACACGGTGCTTTTGAGTGGAGGTCGCTGGATGCTGCATTTATTCCACACTGTGGTGCTGTTAATAAATAGCTTCACTTGGTATCAACTCTGAGAGTCTGTGCAGTCCTTTCTGTTGCTTGAGAGACATAGCCAGAGCTAAGCACCCCCCAGGGCCTGCACCCTCTGCTTTGCTGGAAATGCACAAATAACACTGTGGTGTGCTGGGACCGGCTCGGTGGTGCTGAGGGTTGAGGCGCTGGACACCACACCTCATGTCATGTTGACGACCCGAGTTCAGAAATGGACATGGGTCATCGGATCGGTAGGGGAGGGAGAGGATTGAACATCTGGAGTACTGCTCTTCTCTACCGGGTAGGTTGCAGGGGATGCCCGTCGCAGCAGCGGCTACTGGTGGAAACCAGGGACAGCGTAAGACATCAGGCAGCAGAATGGGGTGGGACATCGGCAGGTTCCAACGGTGCAGCCGTGCAGGATGCCATTGCACGCCGCATCCCATGGGGAGAAAAAGGAAAAAGTGTGCTATCCCTCGTAGGTGATGGTTGGTCTCAGGACTCCACACCCATGCCCACTGTCGGGTCTGTAATCTCCTCTGGTGCCTGGTCATCTGGCCACTCTATGAGATTGTAGATGGAGCACCAGAAAGGAGTCGGTGGTCCCACAGCAGGGGACTCAGATCCAGGGGGTCTAGTGGTCCGGGCGGCAAGGGCTTTCCCCACCAGAAGGAGAGCTACTTCAGACAGGGTGGGAGAATGCCAGAGATCAAGCAGCTACACTGGAGAGAGTCCAGGGATAGAGAAGGTAGAAGCATAAAGAAAATGTACAAAAAACAACAACACTGGTGTGCTGAGTAAGGGTTACACAACACTTTAGGGCCATGGTCTAGGCAACTTTTGGTGGCAGGAAATTAACATCTAGAAGGCAGAGTTACTCTGGATACTAGAGTTCCATGTCAGTGCTGCAAACCCCTTCCAGAGACCCATAATGAAATATTGTACATCCAATGGGGTGGGGGGCTCTGCATTGCCCAAAAATATTTGCCAGTAACATATCTCATGATGTGTGTCACTAGTGGTGCTCGGATAGTGCCTTGTGGGATCTGAGTGTCTTCTGACTGTTGGTCCTGGTACCCATTTTCTGAATCTGACCTCCATGCAATTAGACCTGGATTTCATATCCCTAGTAGGATTTTGGGGATCTGAGGTTGGATGTCTGGTCCGGGGATCTTCATTTGGGTTATCTCAGTCATCAGGTCATATTGTAGGAACGTCACTGTCAGTGAAGGGGAATCCACATGGAAGATTTTCAGTAGTACAACTGGGGCCGCCCACACTGTCGATGTCAGCCGACAACATCAACCATATAAAGGTGTGAGTGGCCCTGCTCCCTCCACAGTTCTTTCCCACTGTCGACTCGCTCATATTGGTCTCTGCAGAAGCTCTGTCACAATATTCGCACCATTTTTTGCCTACGGTTTTTCTGTAGTTATTTTTCAGAATCTCTCTTTCTAAAGAGATTCCTCCAACTTGTTTATGTCAGGAATTAATCCTTCAACTTCTCTTTTCCGTCGCTGCTGTTGCGGAAAGAAGATTGCCTCCACAGACAACATTCGCTCTGTGTCTGCTGTCTTGGGCCTGATCATGACGTTTCTGTGTGTGAGCTCTGCCAGAAGTTTACTCAAACAACCTTTAGGCAATGCAGGAAGGTTCTCAAAAATTTCCTGATGGATCAACAGGTAGCCAGTTCTGGGCAGGGGTCCTCCAGGGCCCTGGCCTCTCAGTTGCCTACCAGATCTTCAAGCTCCCAGGGCTTCAAGGCCCAAGACAAATCCTTGGGGAAAAGTCATAAAAAGACTGAGAGATACAGCAGGCGCCCCTGGCAGCAGTCGTTCCCGTTGGCATCCTTCCTCCCACTGGGGGGTCTTAATCAGCTGTGGCTGCACTGAAAAAAACCTGCTGCCCAGGTTTCTGTGCCCACGAGACCCATACCGACAGCATCTATGCTTGATTGTCAGGGCAGTTGGCCGTTGACCTCTGGGTAGTCGGCCCGTCCTTCATCGACGACAGGCTCGTCGTCAATGGCTCTCCTGTCAAGGCCTGCCCCTTCTCCCACTTGGGCTACAGGCTCCTCAGGTTCGGCCCAGCTGGTGAGTTATCGACACCTGTGTGCCATCGATCCCTCCTCCCTCTAAGAACACTGTCGACCTGAACAAAATTTTGGTTAAATTTACCGATGTGATTGTGCAGCAGCTAGGCGCCCTTCGGCCCTCCTCACCGATGTCGTCGACAGCAGCTTTGTCACTGATGCCCACTCATCGGCCACAGGAAGCTCCCAGCAGACCACCGTTGCAGCAACGGACACCAGACTCTGACCTAGAAGAGGTCAATGTCGAGGAGGAGTACCATCCAGACCTCATTCTTCCTGATGAGGAGGAGGAGGAGGAAGAAGAGGAAGAAATACTTATCTCTGACAGGTCCACTGCTTCCTCTGTCAGTGAGGATTCGGTGAAGCACACACCTAGATCTCCTCCTAAGGATCCCACATTTTTTAACATGATGAAGCAGCTGTCCTCAGCCATGGGCTTCCACACTGAGGAAGAGGATACCACCAGGAAAGAATTGCTGGACTTCCTGGAGATTCCTGAATCTTCCCCCAAAATAATTCCTTTAGTCTTACCAGCCTTGAGGAATGCAGCCACAGCAGCCTGGCACAGACCAGACATGGTGCTAGCTATGTCTCGCAGGGCGGATAAACTTTATCATGCCCCTCAGGTGTTCCTCTACCATGCTGCCCAACCCAAAACAGACACAGTGGTCATCAGGGTGGCTCATGACAGGTCTAAGGTGCCTAACTACCTTAGTTCCCTTTCCCCAGACAAAGAGTCTTGCAGTATCGACCTCTGGGGTAAAAGGATATATGCCTCTTCTACTGTGGATTGCGAATTACCTGTCACGCATGGTAAAATAACAAAATGCCAACTGGAGGAAGGGCAAGACTGCTGCCCAGGCCCTTCCAGCTGGCACTCAGAAACAAGAGTTGCTTCAGTGTCTTCAAGCTGTGGAGGACGTTAGTAAGTGTCTCCTCCAAGCTCTGTATGACATGGCTGACACCATTGCCAGGGCAGTGGCCATGGGCATATGCCTGCGTAGGCACTCCTGGCTGAGAGTATCTGGTTTTGCCACAGATGTTCAGCAAAAAGTGCTTAATGCCCCCTTTAATGGCACCAAACTGTTTGGTCCTGATGTCCAGGACATTATCAATGATCTGCAAGCCTCGGGCAGGGCTCTCAAGTCTGTGCACTTCCTCTACCACACCCAACCCCAAGGGGTAGAGGACACCCTCCCTTTCATAAAATGAACAATAGGCCCGGTGCAGCTCCCTGGCCCCAAGGGAAGCGCAGAGCCCAGGCTGCCTTGCCCACCCCCTCCAGTGCTGGGTAGTAGCGAAGCATTCCAGAAATGAGGCACCAGCCCCTGTGGCTGGCTCCGCCTCTGCTTGACTCCTTTCCAGACCCTCCTCTTCTGGTCCCAGACAAGGAGGTGGTGGTCGGAGGTTGGTTCTCTTTCCATCTGAATCAATGGAGAACTATAACTGCGGCTGTATATATTCTGCAGATCATAGAACAGGGGCACACCCTGGAGCTCATCAAGCAACCTCCAGAAACCCCTACCCCCACCCTCCTGTCATCCCCCAGCTCACCTGTCTGTTCTCCAGGAGGAAATACAGTCTTTTCTGCGCAAGCAGGCCATTGAGCCAGTGCCCCGAAAAAGACTGGTGATCTGAGGCCCATTCTAGACCAAAAGGACCTCAGTCTGTACATCCAGTACAAAAAGTTCTGGAAGGTAACTTTGCAAGGCCTGATGCCCCTTCTCAAAATAGGGGACTAACTCTGCTCACTGGACATGCAGGATGCCTACCTGCACATCTCAGTCTTTCCTCTTCACAAGAAGTTTCTCCATTTTGCCTTTCAGGGCGAGGATCATCAGTTCAAGGTGCTGCCCTTTGGCTTGTCCTCTGTGCCGCGAGTCTTAACCAAGTGCTTAGCAGTGGTCACAGCAGCTCTCAGAAGGGAGGGACGGTATGTTTTCCCTTATCCAGATGATTGGCTCCTAAAGGCCCCATCCAGGGAACAGTTTTTACTGACTCTGTAGCAGACTCTCCAGTTCTTCCGCTCCCTGGGCATCATGGTCAGTCTGCCTAAGTCGGTTCTGGTACCGTTCCAAAGACTGCAATATATATAGGGGTGGTTCTGGACTCGGTACAGGGGAAGGCCTTCCTGCCTCAAAACAGGCCAGAGCGTCTTATAGCCCAAGCTCAGGAAGTTGCTCAAAGCTGCTACATTCCTGCCAGGGTGTACCTCAGATTACTGGGCCTGATGGCAGCTACCATACCCACTGTTCCACTGACAAGACTTCATATGCACATTCTCCAGTGGACCCACCGGGTACAGTGGGACCAGCATGCGGACAAGTTAGATCAACCGGTTATAGTCTCTTCCCCAGTCCAAAAGGTGCTGCAGTGTTGGATGGACCCCTTGAATTTGCTTCAGGGTGTCCCATTCCAGATCTCCTCCCCACAGCAGTCCTAATCATGGATGCTTTGGGTCTGGGCTGGGGAGCACTCCTGGGTCCCTTCCAAACCCGGGGCACTTGGTTCCAGCTGGAAATCTCCCTGTTTATCAGTGTCCTGGAGATGAGGGCAGTGCTCTACACCTTGCAGGCTTTTCAGGACCACCTTGCTCCAGGTCAGCCGCTGGTGCAGTCAGTTTAAGTGTAGTATACTGCATCAGCAAGCGGAGGAGGCTCATTCATACCCCCCTATTCAGGGAAGCCATGAGAGTGTGGTGCTGGGCGCTGGATCATGGTCTGACTTTCTCTGCAGACCATGTGCCAGGGGTGTGAAACACTCTGGTATACAGTCTCAGCAGGACTTGGTCCAGCATACACGAATGGAAGCTTCTGTCATCCATCGTAGAAGACTTATTTGACAGTTGGGGTCATCCAGAGCTGGACCTTTTTGCGTCCCCACTCAACACAAAACTGCCCAATTTCTGCTTGCTAGATCCAGGGCCTGGAGTTTTCTTGCAAGACGCATTGTCCCTCTCCTGGAGTGGGAGGTTTCTTTACACATTCCCTCTGTTTCCTCTGATCCAGAGGGTACTAATCAAGTTTCAGATGGAAGGGGCCAGCATGATCTTAGTAGCTCCATTCTGGCCCCGGCAGATATTTTTTAATTTATTTATTTAAAAGTTGATGACTGGGAAAGGCACACTGAGCCAGAGCTCGTTTCTAGTCACTGACCCCGGAGCAAGATATGGTTTTCTCTGTTCCAACAGCTGGCGGAGGAACCTCAGGTCTCTCTCCCTCTATGCAGATACCTGCTTACCCAAGATCAGGGGACCCTGGTCCATCCCAACCCTCAGGTCCCTCCATTTGCATGCTTGGTTCCTGAGGACATAGCCATTGCCAGGTTCAACATCTCTAATAGTGTGGCGGATGTCCTAGTGGCTGCCTGGAAGCCTTCCACTCGAGCCACTTATGCCATGAAGTGGAAGCGGTTTGCCATCTGGGCTGCCAAACATAGTTTGGACCCTTTAACCTATCTGGTGAACCACATCCTGGACTACCTGCTCTCTCTCTGTCTGACTCAGGTCTCCACTACTCCTCCCTCAAAATGCACCTTTTGGCTATTTCTGCTTTTCATGAGCCTGTGAGTGACCGCACGTTTGCTCAGCTGGATGTCTCCCATACCTTTCTTGGGGCATCCTGTATCTGAAACCCTCAATCCGTTCTGTCCCAGCTTGGGATTTGAATTTTATTTTGGAAAAGTTGACCCTGTCTCCTTTTGAGCTCATTGTAACCTGCGATCTGTGCTTTCTCTCTTGGAAAGTGTTATTTTTAGTTGCCATTACTTCTGCGTGAAGAATTTCAGAGCTTCAGACCCTCTGGTGTGAGGAGCCTTATTTGATTTTTCACAAAGACAAGGCTGTCTTTGCACACTAATCCTAAGTTTCTCCCTAAGGTGGCCTCAGAACTTAAACTCAACCAGTCTATCCACCTTCCTGTTTATTTTCGCAAGCATGGCAATCCAGGAGAAGCACTGCTCCATATGTTAGATGTGTGCAGAACTTTGAAGTACTACTTGCTTCTTACCAAGGAGTGCAGAAAGTCAAAGCAGTTGTTTGTTTTCTTTGCCCCAGGTAGAGAGGGCGCTTCAGTTTCTAAGCAATGTTTATCCAAATGGTTGGCAAATTGCATTGTGTTCTGCTACAATATGTACGGCAAGGAACTACCTGGCGCTGTAAAAGCTCATTCCACAAGGGGCATGGCTACCTCTGTGGCTTGTTTCCGATGGGTCTAAGCCACTAACATGTGTGTGGCGGCCACCTGGAGTATCGTCCATACTTTCACCAAGCACTATACAGTCTGGACATTGCCTCAAGAGCCTGTGCAGGTTTTGGCAGGGCTGTGATGCAGGGCCTCCTGTCTTAAGTTTATGAAGAGCCCCCCTCCCAGACTGTCGGTTTACACCTGTAACTGCCTGGGACTCATTCCTACAGTGTGACCTGATGACTGAGATAACCCTGATGAAGATAGAACAGTTACGTAAGAACTTAATAGTAGATCTTCGAGGGGATCTCAGTCATCAGGTCTGCTTTCCCTCCCACCTTCCCCCTTTTTTTGGGCTTTTGTCCAGGAACTGGCTGTCTGGTGTATCCAGCCTTTCATATAGGCCTGGGCACCACTCCCTCTCTCCTCAATCCCCCATGACTCAAGTCTGACTCCCTTCATCTCCAGGGGAAAGAACTGAGGAGGGAGCGGGGCCGCTCACATCTTTATAGGGTTAATGACGTCGGCGGACATAGACGGCTTGGGCGGGCCCAGTTGTATTGTTGAAAATCTTCCGTGTGGATTCCCCTTCATCGACGGTGAAGTTCCTACAGTGTGACCTGATGACTGAGATCTCCTTGAAGATCTACTGTTACATTAAGTTCTTACATAACTGTTCTTTCTGATTTTTGGATCGGACCCTTGGATAGTTGGGATGCTTTCATTCACAAGGGTGTGGTGTGCACATGTAAAGATACTGTAGTTGGAATGCAATGGGATCTAACCATCCGATCCCTCAGATCCTATGGATCTCATCAGATCCATGCATAGGATCTGAGGAGACTGGTATGCACATGTAAAGATACTGTAGTTGGGATACAATGGGATCTAACCATCCAATCCCTCAGATCCTGTGGTTCTCATCAGATCTATGCATGAGATCTGAGGAGACTGGTGTGCACATGTAAAAAGATACTGTAGTTGGGATGCAGTGGGATCTAACCATCAGATCCCTAAGAGCCTGTGGTTCTCATCAGATCCATGCATCCATATCTAATGGCATCCAAAAATACAATAGAGGTGCTATCTGCCAGTTTTCAACCTTGCCAGATACTGTGTGAGTGCCACTATGTGTCCGTCTACTGTTGAGGTGATGAGCACCACAATAATTCTCTTGGTGACTTTGCTTGCTGTCACTCTTTCACCCCTGTAAGTGTAATGCAATCAAAAATATTATGATTCAAGCAGTAATACTAACTCCACCACCTTCTCTGGATCCCTTGGTCAATAATTACAAGGGCCATGCCACGCAACATGCCATGGGCCCACAACATTATGCTACAGATGCAGTTTTATCTTTTGTACTGCATCTGACACTGTCTTCCCATTACATCCCTTTGGAACCATGTTACAGTCAATTTCCCATAGAAATGTATTGAATCATTTGTTTGAAATCAAGAACCTTTTCCAAGCTTATTTAGAAATTGGAGAGGGTCATCAGTCTCTAGTAGCCATGGATAATATTTGCTATTTCTATCCCACTCCATTTGACAGACACTTCCAGAGCTGTTAGTTAGTTTGTTAGGTAGTTAGTTAGATAGATAGATAGATAGATAGATAGATAGATAGATAGATAGATAGATAGATAGAAACATAGATCGATATTGGTAACTGGGAGAGGCACGCTGAGCCAAGGCTCGTTCCAGGTGTGTCCCAGGGGTGGTACACAGTGGGAGCGGAAGTTCAAAACAACCCTTAAATAATCAATAGCAAGCCCATAATTACATGAGGGGAGTGTGCAGTATGAATTACTGAATGGCAGCAGGCAGGTGAGGCAGTTCTTCTTTTTATGATTATTATTTATTGTGCTTCTTCCCCCTCATCTAACCAGCCCCCTTCAGTTCTAACCCCATTCACGCAGCCCATCACTCCTCTTCTCTGGGATTTAGCTCTCTTCCTTGTACACCCTGGCTGCAGGGCCTTCAGCAGAGGGCTCTGTCCCTGACAGAGACTTGGTCAGTGCTCGGGAAGAGAGTGCCATTGTCAGTGGTGTGAAGCCTGTGGTGAAGGTTGGATGTCCTCCTGCACAGTCTGCATTTTTTCATTTTTCTTCCACCCTCTAGAAAGCTGAGATGAGCTCCGAACACACATGCATGTATATGCATGTGTTGTGCATCAGAGCACATTGTCACATCCCTCGGCTCCGCTTGCATTGCCACCAGTGGTCACCCAGGTGGTGGAAGTGCAGCGGAGTCCGAACTCCCTGTCTCCCTCCTGAGGTGGAAAGTGTCCTCTGGGATGCTTACCTCCCCAGCTGGCCCTCCCTTAATCCGGGTTCATTTCCAAATCCAAGTCTTCGGCGTCATGAGTGGTAGTGCTACCCCTACACTGGCGGGCCGACTCTAAGCAAGGCAGTTTTGAAAAATCAAGGACTAGAGTCAACAAATGCTGGGACTCAAACCAGGAACCACAAGCCTGGAAGGTGGCATTCCCAACCATTTAGCTAAAAGAAAAGCCCCCATTAGCTGTGAGGTTAGACTGTCCCTTTGGCCTTCCATTTGTGTTGATTTTTTTTCACAACTAGAGGGCACTGCTGTTACCATTCCTTAACACTGTAGGAAGCTGTTATTACAGCTGTTACATGTGGCTGGTGGTGCTTTAATACACAATGCCACAAGGGCTTGCAGCAGGGCATCTGCCTAATGGAAGAAGCAGGCATAGCAATACTGAATTCCAACCGCTTTTTGTTGGGCTTCATTTTCAGGTGGAACGTGAAAAGCTGAAGAGAGAAGAAGAGGCCCTGCGTCTCAGTTCGGAAAAGGGTCAGCTGGACCAGTCTCTAAATAGTGTGGAACAGGAACTCAGCGAGATGCAAAGACAGGTCCAGCAGCTACAGGTGAGAATTTATTATTATTATTATTACTGTTTATCCACCTTCCTCCCTGGTCTCGGTGGCATCCCCTCAGCCTCGTCACCAACCCATCTCCTGGACTTATAGGTTAACCACCACTTACACAGAGCCATGTTTGGTGAGCGGCCTGCCACATATTGTAGGGTCATGTGGTGCCTGCAGGGGATGCTGAGTGCGCATTTTTTTTCCTTTCCCTAGGGAGTCGGCATGCGACACGGTCAGATTCATGAGTATTGACATAACTGCATGCTGCATCAGCGGACTCCCCCATGTCTACTTCTCCCACTGGCACTGCCTCCCTATCTCTGACAGGTGGCAGTCAAGTGGCAGGAGTCAGGAACCCCCTCCCCAGGGAGGAGAGCTGTCCGTGGGATGCTGAATCATCCCTCACCCAGCCAGCCCCAAGCGACCCATATCCATTTCCCGAACTAGGTTGCCAGCATGGATGGAGATAAGGTGTCCTGCGTCTCAGCCTTCCACACCACTAGGTTGACCTTTAGAAAATGTTATTTAACTCAGCATCTCACCCCAGGATTTAGTGCTACACTAGCTCAGACAGGATGTTAATAACAGTTACAAAAGGCTTGTTAATATAAGAAAAAAGGGATCCACTTGTGCGAGCTCTGCTGTCACACTGGATTAGCCTACAGTGGGGGGGTGGATTTTTGGGCAGCCTCAGGTGAACTGCTTTGCCTGTGTTGGTCAGTAAGGGTGGGGCCAGTGCCTTTGTGTGGAGGCTTGCTATTTCTGGTCATGTCTTTGAACAAGAACAGAGGCAGAACTATAGATGTTTAGATTTGATGTGCGGTTTCAGTTGGGGTTCTTTTCAGATTAGCCCCTCTCCCCCTCAGAATATTATAAATCATGAAATCATGTTTAGACAATCAGGATTGTTTATATCTAAATGCCAGGTACACTTATAACCAAAGCCTCTGGAATTCTGTGATTCTGCAGCTGCAAAATTTTCTGCAGAATTGGTGTCATGATGCAGAAAATATATATATATATATATATATATATCGTATAGTGCTACAGAATTTATTGTTCTTGGTGAATTTTCTTTCAAATGTACAATTTTTCCACACAGACCGGCTCTCTTCCCCGTCTCATTTACCTGAAGTCCCTCCTCTATGCTCAGCATGAGATGTCATCGATGACATCACGTATTTCATCCAATGGCAGGACTGCATTCTTCCACAGAAATATATAAATAATGCCACAGTAATCAGAAAATGCTGCTGCAGAAGCCTTGGAACTGTGCTGCAGAAATCAGGACAAAGCACCACGGAGCACAAGGAGCCCTGCTTATAACCATTAGACGTTGAGGGGGCATTGCTGGGCATCAACCTCTTCCTCTTCCCTTTGGAAGAAGAAGAAATGGCACCAGTCGAGGTCACCCTCTACCAGCTCTGCTGTGAGATCTCCGGTCTTTGGTGGCTGGGGGCCCTTGCCGTCACCTTCAGTGTAATTGAGGGCCTCTGCTCCTAGGAGGTTAGAATCTAGGGTTCGGAGTTCCTCTCTTTCTGTAAGTGGGGACTGAGGTGGGCAGTTCCACTACTGGGCAGCTCTTATGGAATTTCTGGTCTTTCAGGGCCGGTGGAACTGGAGCTGCAAGTGCGACCTTCGGGCTGGGGTAGAGCGTTTGGCTCCAGCCAGGGACTGCATCACTGACTCTTATCCCACTGGCCACTCCCCCATCTCATGCAGGGATACACCCAGCCATGGTGCCATTGCCGGTTACTCCGGTGCCAACTGGATAGTCAGTGCCAGGTCTGGTGCAGGCGCTGTGCTTTGGCCCTTCAGGGCCTGGCCTGGCTGTGGTTCTGGTGCCTGCCCTGGTGCTGATTCAGTTCCAGTTCCAGCACCGCCCCAAGCACCATCTCTGTGTTCTTCGGGGCTGGAGTCTCCATTGTTGCCGCAGACACATTCTGGATTAGAGGGCCTGCGATCCACAATCCTCTATGACTCTCCTTATGAGAAGGGTATGTGTGGGGACAAGTTTGATCCTGACCTCATAATTTCGGAGGGTGGTGACTATGACTCTTTTCTTTAGCCTAGATGCATTTCCAACTTGATCCCTGTGTCTGTGCCTCAGAAGGATATTACTTTCCAGGCTTTGCTCAGAAATATGCAGTCAGCTCTTAATTTCAAGCCTACAGCCATTGACCAGGTTAAAACGTCTCCAACTGGAGTGGTTTAACGTTTCCAGTATATGTAGTCCCTCCTATTCTGCCCCCATTTGAGACTCTGATGAGGTCTGGAGTAGGCCTGCTATGGTGGCTTCCATCTGCAGGCATGCTGACAAGAAATACACTTCCCCCAAAGATAAGCCGGCATATGTCTCTCAACCCATGGCTGATGCCATGGAATGATAAGGCCGTTATTCCCCAAGAGATCTCTGCACACCCTGTTAACTGGAACTCGCATAAGATTGGTACTGTGGGCAGCATGCCTATGCCTCAGCTACACTAGGCATGAGCTTTGCCAGCTACCAAGGGCATTTTTCTAAGTATAAATATGCCCTCTGGAGCTAGCTTAAGTCCCCTGGCACAGTCTCTTCCAGATTCAGAGGTTAAGCAAGATATTCTGTTGACTGTCAAGCAAGGTATTGAGTCCAACAGTCACCACTCAAGGCCTCTATGGATGTCTTTGGTACTGCATCTTGTTCTTCTGCTACAAGCATTTGCAGCAGGCAGCATTCCTGGCTGCAGACATCTGACTTTACTCAAGACGTCCAACAACAGGTTATGAATGTTACCTTTGATGGAACTTACCTGTTCAGATAACAGGTAGAAAAATCTCTTAAGGCATCACATTTTTTTAATTTAATTTAATTACATGGTTCGGATACAACCTTTGAGCACAATGCTCATTTACAAAGGTTCCACGTCATAGAACATAAACAGAGTACACTATACACAACTAATGACAATGACAAACAGCCACTACAGAGGAGGTAGTTACAATAATCTCCCAGGAGTTAGTGTCACAATCTGGCAGTTGTCATAGAGCAGCCTGTAAAATTAGGCATTGTCAAGAAACCTGTATCAGTAATTAAGAGGGATAGTGAGGACAGACAAGGGTTTAAGTGCTGGGTAATAAAAGGAGGAGAGAGATGGTGGATAGTGCTCACGAGGTGGAGAGGGGAGGTGGGGGATGTAGGAAGGATACCTGGAATGCCGTATAGGAGTATATTGTCAGGGGGCAAGAGGAGGTTTCTACCAGTGGACAGAGGTGTGTCAGTGAGAGTCAAGCAGAACTGGCAGGAGAGAAGGTCAAGTCACCTTCCTACAAGCACAGGTTCCCAGGGAGGCAAGGTGTTGTTTCAGTTCTAGTTTAAAGGAGGAGGGGTTTGCTATGTTGAGTATTTCAGCAGGGATCTCACTCAGCCAAAGAGGGGGTCTGAAGGTGAAGGAGCGTTGGCCAAGAGTGGTTCTTCTGAAAGGGACACTGAGCTGGCATCTAGTCTTTTCCCTGGTATCGTAGTTGTTTTGGGTAGCTTGTAGTGTACCCACAATGCAGGGTGGTTTTAGGCCTAGCAGTGCGTTTTTACCAAGTAGGCACATCTGATACTTTATCCTATTATTCAGGTTAAGCCATTTGGTTTGTTTGTATAGAGTACAGGAATGCGTGAGGTTATCTGCTCCTAGTGTTAGTCTACATGCCTTTTTGAGGGCTGTGACTATACGCCTGAGCGCAGTGTCTGATTCTGCCCCGTAAATGACCAGCCCATAATCAATGATAGACAAAATGGAGCTGGACACAGTGAGGCTCAGGGATCAGTCCTGGGGCCAGTCCTCTTCAATATCTTCATTAGTGACATTGCAGATGGACTGGAGGGTAAGGTTTGTCTGTTTGCAGATGACACCAAGATCTACAACAGAGTAGATGATCCAGATGGGGCGGGCAGAATAAGAAGAGATCTGGATAAAGTAGCAACATTATTTATTTATTTTTATTTATTCAATTTTGGTAACCGGGCAGGCCCACTGAGCCTCGAAGGTCCCTTTTTCAGGGGGGACCCGGAATTAGTTACAGAAGGATACAAGTACAGTAATGGAGCAAGGACACAGTACATCATAACAATAGGGTGAGTTGAAGTACATGAATAAACAGTGCTGACATTGTGCCAAAGTTAGTTATAGGTGATGACAATTTACAAAAAAGTCAAGGGTAGCAGTGCTACACTCAGGAGAAGACGAATTACCTAAGAGTCAATGGTAACAGTGCAGGTAAAAAGGTAATACTTAAATACAGCAGTAAGTAGCTCAGACTAGATAGGTCTTAGCATTTGAGATTGGGTATGCCCATTCGTTGACATTGACATTGACTTTCAACATTGTTTGAAAGAGTGGCAACTTGGGTTTAATGCAAAGAAGTGCAAGATCATGCACATAGGGAAGAGAAACCCTGAAGCCACCTATAGGCTAGAGGGGAGTTGCTGGCAGTCACAAGGGAAGAAAGAGACTTGGGCATCATCGTCACCGATGACCTGAAATCATCCAAGCAGACCACTAAGGCAGTAGGTAAGGCTAGGGGGATGTTGGGGTGTATTAGCAGGGTATCACAAGTCGGAAGAGGGAGGTAATAATCCCTCTTTACAAGACATCGGTTAGGCCCCATCTAGAGTACTGCGTGCTGTACTGGAGGCCACACCTTCACAAGGACATTAACCAAATTGAGGCAGTCCAGAGAAGGGCAACCAAAATGGTGCAGGGACTGCATCAGAAAACATATGAGAACAGATTAATGGAGCTCAATATGTATACCCTAGAGCAAAGGAGGGAGAGAGGTGATACGATTGAAACATTCAAACACCTTAAGGGCATTAACAAGGTGAAAGAGTCTAACATGTTTCAATATAAGAACAAGCATTTGTCAATGCCGAATGTTGCTTGCTTGTATGTGCTGTTTAGGTATTTGGAAGTGATAGTTCCATGCCTTCCTCCCAAGACATCCACTGTGGCTTTCCGTTCAGTATTCACAGAAGAGTGGGAGGGGCAAGGGGCACAATAGTACAGCAGTTGCCAAGGGGGTGAAGAGGTGGACAATAGTCCATTCAAAGGCAAAAGATCCTGCAGGAGCTTACTAAATTGAAGGTGGACAAAGCGATGGAACCAGATGGCATACGCCCAAGGATATTAAGAGAACTGCGAAGGGAGATAGCAGTACCTCTGGCAGCCATGTTCACTGAGTCATTCAACACGCGGTGAATTGGAGGAGGGCACATGGTCCCTCTACAAGTCCGCAGCAGGGAGGAGGAGGGAACAATAGGCCATTCAGCCTCACCTCAGTAGTGGGAAGATCATGGAGACATTGCTTAAAGAAAGGATAGTGGGGCATCTAGAAGCCATCTGAGCCCAGGACCATAGACAGCATGGATTCACAGTGTGGACATCATGTCAGACAAATCTGGTTGGTTCTTTGACTGGGTGACAAAGGAAGTGAATCAGGGTGGGGCAGTGGACAGCAGCTTACCTTGATTTCAGCAAAGCCTTTGACACCATCCCATATAGGAGGCTGATAAACTAGCTGGGTAGGCTGGGCATGGAAATGGTGGTAAACTGGGTTAAACTGGCTAACAGACAGGAGGCAGAGAGTGGTGGTAAATGGTGTGCAGTCTAGGGAGAGGGGGTCACCAGTGGGGTGCTGCAGGGATCGGTACTGGGGCCAGTCCTGTTCAATGTCTTCATTAGTAACATTGCAGAATGTCTGAAGGGAATTTTTTCACCAAATTTTCAGCATAGCCATTCTAAGACCTCTGCTCATGAACAGTGTCACTGTGATTTTCTTAATCTGTCCCAAACATTGACTGCACACACCGAATGTGTCATTGTGCGCTACATGCACGGAAACACATTTTGGGTGACGTGAAAAATGACAGCTGTACTGCTCATAAGAAGGTGTGGTAAAATGGCAATGTTGAAAATCTGGAGTGTAAATATTAAAAATTTGCGAACTTACGAACGTGCATAGGAACTGCGCAACGCACGCTCATAAAACAGTCATTTTTAGGAATTTTTTCACCTAATTTTCAAAATAGCCATTTTAAGACCTCTGCTCATGAACAGTGTCACTGTGATTTTCTTAATGTGTCCCATACAATAATTTCACACACCGACTGCGCCATTGTGCTACATGGGCGGAAACATGTTTTGGGCAAGATTTGAAAAATGACAGCTGTACTGCTTATAAGGAGGTATGGTAAAATGGCAATGTTGAAAATCTGGAGTGAAAATATTGAAAAGTAGCAAACTTTCGACCGTGCGTAGGATCAGCTCAACAAATGCTCATAAAACAGTCATTTTGGGAATTTTTTCATCCAGTTTTCAACATAGCCATTTTAAGACCTCTGCTCATGAACAGTGTCACTGTGATTTTCTTAATCTGTCCCAAACATTGATTGCGCACACCGACTGCGCCATTGTGCGCTACATGCATGCAAACACATTTTGGGTGACATGTGAAAAATGACAGCTGTACTGCTCATAAGGAGGTGTGGTAAAATGGCAATGTTGAAAATCTGGAGTGCAGATATTAAAAATTCACGAACTTACGAGCGTGCGTAGGAACTGTGCAACGCACACTCGTAAAACAGTCATTTTTAGGAATTTTTTCACCAAATTTGCACATAGGCATTTTGAGAGCCCACCTTATGAACACTGGCACTGTCGCTTGTTACCGTCGTCCGCGAGGTTGATTTTGCAGGACCGTGAAATCACCCTTCGGCCAAATTAACGCCATGACAGTGACAGAATTCATGAGGAGGGGTCCCAAAAACGCCATGTTGAAAATTTGGTGCTAAAATTCCAAAAAATGCCTGAGATATGCAGCAAAGTTGAAAAAACCCTACCTATCCCATTATACAGCTTACCGGCATTTCCTCAGTTCGCAGTCGGCTTTGAAGAGTGCAGATGTGTTCCCGGTCTACCGAAGATTGTCACGCTGAGGTCCGGAGGCAAGTATGGGGTGAGGGGTGTGGGAGGCAGGGTTCACAGTGGGTGGGTGCGGGTTGTGGGGGCAGGGAGAAGCGCCGAGGGACAGTTTGTATTTACAGGTTTTGTTTTTTTGATAAGACGACGAGGGCGTTCTACACTGGGGTGGGCTCCCAGTGTGGCATCTGGAAGGCTGTTTGGGGGCCTGGAGCTGACGGGGATTGGCACCCTGTCGCCATAACATTTTGCCACGCTGGGTGGCTCCCAGCGTGGCACCTGGATGCTTTGTGGGGGGCGGAGCCGACAGGGGATTGGGCACCCTCGTCGCTATAACAAATTTTGCCATGTTGGGGTGGGCTCAGCGTGGCACCTGGAAGCTTTGGAGGGGCATGGAGCTGGACTGAGGATTGGGCACCCCGCCGGCTATACAATGTGTGCATGGGGGGAGGGGGGAAGCGCATGAGCACACAGTATGCCTGCGTGCGTGTGTGTGGAGGGGAGCTCTGCTCACTGAAGCGGAGCTCTCCTTTCAACTGTACGACCACTGCATTTTCAACTGCTGTCATAGACAGCTGCAGCAGTGACTGGGGAACTGGGGTCACCTGCAAACACACTGACTGAATTGGAAGATGGGTGCCACACTTCCGAAAACTCGGATGATGGCATTATGTTTTTTGCACATACGTGCAAGCAACATAAAAATAACAGGACAAGAGGACACAGCATGAGATTAGAGGGAGGCCAATTAAGGGGTAATGTGAGGAAGTTCTTTTTCACAGAAAGGGTGGTGGATGCATGGGAAGGCCTACCTCAGGAAGTGGTAGATACGAATACAGTGCAGGGCTTCAAACAGGCATGAGATAGGCATAAGGGAGCAATACAGATGAGTGTGAATAGATAGGCCACTGACAGAGCAAAGGCCGATGGCACATTCATAAAGTAGAAAAAGAAATGGGCAGACTGGATGGGCCTTTCGGGCCTTATCTACTGTCAACTTCTATGTTTCTTAGGCGACGGGGTTTGGTATAAGATAATGCCTTTGCCTATAGAAGACCCCTAGTTTGGTGTTTATCACCTTTACCACCAGGTCTATGTGTGTCACGAAGGAGAGGGTATTGTCAGTCAGGACCCCGAGGTACTTGAATGAGTGCACTTGTTCAAGAGGCACTGCCTTATTGTTGGTGATATACAGTGATGGGTGTTTTTTTTTTGTGCTGATGACTTGAGATAAGCATGGTCTTAGTTTTCTTGTAATTGTAATTAATAAACCAGAATGACCCTTAAAGGAGCTAGGAAATGATGTTTGTGATATTTTTACTTGCTAAATAAATCATTAATAGCAAAAAATGGCATTTGTGTGTCTTTTTTTTTTTAATAAATGTTCAAATGCATACCTATATACTCCTTTTATCAGTTGAACTGTCTGCCCGCTTGACAGCGTCTTTGTCTGTATCGGGAGTCAGCGCGCGTGTCAAGCCTTGGTATGCTTATGTCACAGGCTCCCGATACAGAAAACAGTCTTCTATACCTGTTACAGTAACTCAGTTAAATGCTGATGTTATACACAGGCTAACAAAAGGCTGGGTCCCACTTGAACCCCCCACCCCCGGTTGAGTGCTCTGGTATGGCTCTGTAGCACTATTAGTTTCCCCCGAACTACTCTCATTTGCGACTGGCAGCCGCTGTGGTCCTCCTGGCCCCCCTGCCCTCTCCTGATCAGAACCAAGGCTATGGTCAGTGAGAAAGGCTGGAGGTGCACTGGCTGCTAACTGGTGTTAGCAGAATGCTTGCTGCGCTGGTTCCTTGCTCCCTCCTGCCACAAGTGTGCAGTCTCTGGGTTGCAGGAGACTCTATAGATCTTCCCAGTGTCAATCTTCACCATTCATCACTGATGGGTACCAGCTGGAGGCACAGGACTCCGCAGGAAGCTTTTGCTTTAAAAAGCGTGACTGCTTCTGAGGGGGAGGGACGGCATCGATGACGGCACCGCCCTCGATGCTGACGCACTGCGTGGTGCTTGTGGGTTGGTTAGTAACCAATGACATCCCTACCATTCCCTCAGTTCTGCTTTTCCCACCAGGTGCTCTGAGGGACAGCAAATCTTTAGAATTTAGACTGCGTCATTTCTCTCTGCTTGTTACAGTTTTCAATGCCGTTCTCAACACTGATTCGATTCCAATTTCAACATCGTCATTCAGCATTACCTCTAGTCTGGCATCACATCCCCGTTTCTTGTTTTTTCTCTAAGTTGTTCATGCAATCATGTCCAGTTTGGGGCGCATGTCTTCAAAGGCGGGGACCTCCCTTATGCGTCGTTGTCCCTGCGGAGGTCTCTTCCCTGTGACAGAACCACATGATCACTGCTTTACTTGCCTGAGGCCAAATCACGACATGGATGGATGTGATGTGTGCTTCAGTACGACTACCAGACTGTGGAGTTGCACATGGCGAGGATGGGACACAGCCCCCCAACCTTCAGAGGGAAGTCATGCACACGGGCCACCAAGGTAAGATCTTTGGGCCTGACCCTTGAGCTTCCCCCCGGGGTGCAGCAGGCCACTGAGAGCTCATGTCCTGCTGAGCCTCAGTGCCTGGGGGAGTGGTCAGAGGTGTGGTTGGCCTCCTCAGGGGGGTTGGCTGCTGGCTGCTTCAGACCCGGTTCACTGTCAGAGAACCGGCAGACCCCAGTGTCGAGGCCTCAGCTATACACGGGGCCTGCACCAGTGGTCCCTTTGGGTGGGGAGGCTTCAGTTCCTGACACCATTTCCAGTGTCGGTGAGCGGGACCCCTCTCCCCTTGCCCCGGAGTCCCTGCCTGACACCGTTCTTGGTGTCAGGCCTGGGTGGGTGTCCGGGGTCGCCTCCCTGAATGTGTCTGTTGTTTCCTCCTTGGATTCTGAGGAAGGTTTGGATGGTTCGGAGTGGCTGCCCAGTCCTTCTGACAGGTCACCTGCTAAACTCCATTCGGGGTCTCCAACTGGGTCTCAGCATGAGATGGACACCAAGCTTGGCGACATCCCTGACTCTGTTGGTGCCATGGTCGGTGTCGTGGGGGGACTCTGGTGCCATTCACTGTGCTATCTCGGGTGATGACACCACGGTTGGTGTCGTGCCTGGGGACAGTGCCAGGGCTGGAGGAATGGTCAGTGCCGCACTCGATGTTGGTGCTGCGTCTGGTGACGGTGCCACAGTTGGCACCACTCTTGAGGATGCTGTTGTGGTTGGTACCGCCGCTGACCCTGGTGCCGTTCATGGCCTTGGTACTATAGCTGTGGCCAGGGATGATGCAGTCTTGGGGGTGCTTCCAGTGTCGGGGTCGCGGAGGGTCCCAGTGCGCTTCTGGTGCCACCCTCAGGGACAGTGCTGCTTCAGTGGCTGTCTCTGAGAGGGGCGCGCAGGAGAGTGAGTGGACACCCTGGGTGGTGGCTTCTCACTTCCTCCCTCTCTTAGACCTGTGGCATTGAGAGGACTTCATTCGAGGGGCAGGTCTCTGTCCTCTCTGAGGATGTTGGGAGCTAGAAGCTCACTTTGCTCCCACCGGGCAGCTTCGGCTGACCTGGGAAGGAGTCAGAGTGTGGGTTCAAGTGTCCCTTCCTCTCTTAGAGGGCAGAATTCTGCATCAGCTTGGGACAGGGGCCGTCTTGTTGGGCTGGTGGTGCTCTGGCCTCCCCACCAGGGGTCTTCCCCTTTAGGATCCCAATCAGCTGGCTCGGGGCAGTTGAGCAGCAGGTGTCTTCTGGGCAGCGCACCCCCGCTCATGGTCGAGAGGTCACCTGCTCATGCCCCTGGTTCTAGTGGACCAGGCTAGGTTCACCAGGACCACTCTTCCAGCCCGCGGCCACTTTGCAGCTTCTCCTCTACTCCTGGATCTCTCAGGTCCCTTTGGACCCCTCACTTGGGAGCAGTATAGGGCTTCAGTGGATGCATTTCCAGTCTTCTACAGGGCCATGGACTAGATGTTTTTCGCATCTCAAGGGACGGCTCCGTCATTCCCTATGTGGAGCCCCTCCGCTTGATTGACTTCCTCCCCAGAGAAAGAGGAACCTCCTTCCTATCGGGCTTCAGATACTGATTTTACAGATTATCAACCTTTCCTCCTGGCAATGCTGGCAGAGTGCAGTCTTACCCCTGTTCACAGTCACAATACTGACCATGCAGCTATGGCTGTCCTAGGGGAATACAGCCAGGAGTCCATTGTGATCACTCCGTAACCCAGGCCTTTTGCGGAAGAGTTGCATAGTGCATGGCAGTCTCCCACTTCTGACTCTCGAGCCCTGAGGGACTTCTGGCACCAGAATTGTGCTCCCAAGGGGTCTCCAGGATCTTTACCCCAACCTTCGGGTCTGGAGTGGCAGGACACCCCCTCTTGGCGTTTGCGCCTAGCGGGAGACCGTCCCCTGGATGCAGATTCTGCGGAGTTTTATCACTGGGGCAGGAGAGTTTTTACCCTAGTGCAACTCCTGTTGTCAATTTCGGCTCATCAGGCACACATGGTGGCCTACCAGAGGCACCTGTGGGCCACAATGGGCTCTTTCCTTGAGGCCTTGCCTGATTGCGAGGAAACCTGGCATGCCACTGCCATCTCTACAAGGGGCCTGGAGCTAGTGAGACACTAGGCGAGGGCGTCTTATGACACCAGTATGGTAGCTTCCAGGCTGGTAGGATCAGCGGTCTGCATCAGGTGGACGGCGTGGCTATTCCTTTCCCGCTTGTCACCCCTGGCCCGGCGTAGGATGACTGTCTCACCTTTCCGGAGGGCCGGTTTTTTCTGTCAGAGAGCCAGGCGGTGGCTGTCTGGGCACCCTTCCTCTCCTGCTAGTCAGGAGACCTGACCCGACACTCAGTAAGAATAGGGTCTGGTTAGACCCATAGTGGGCCCTCCCCAGTCTTGACTCCCCCATGAGGGGCTGAAGGCAGTTCAGCCTTCTGGGAGGTACTGGTCCACTTTGTGGGCTTGGTACTCACCCACCAGTGATGAATTGTGAAGATTGACACAAGGAAGATATGTAATTACGTACCTACCATAATTCTTGATTGTCCTGTATATCTTCACCATTCATCACTGCTTCCTACCCACCATCCCCGCATGAGCCTCAGCCTCTGGATAGTGCCTCCTCCCTGCTTTCCCTCCCTCCCTTTGAGTCCAGTTGTGGGTACAGTCTCACTGGGACCTCCGGGCCCCCTGCCTCTTCTTTGAAGCAACAGGGGACCCACTTGGGACGCAAATAGGGGGCTCTGGTCCTTCTTTCTTGGCTCCCCAGGTCTCTTCTTGCAGTAGGGGATTGTCTCCCTGACAAACTTGCCCAGGCTCACATCCTGTAGGTGCTTCCCTAACTTCCTCCGTCTCTAGGGCCCTGAGGCCCCACTAGTTTTTCTTGTCCAGTAGACCCCTTTGGGCCAACTGCTTATCTTATATGGCACAGTTCCAGGAAACTGTTATTTTTCTCCCTCTACTGAATGGAATCCTTGGACCCACTGCTATAACCCTTAAGTACTGCAGGTACAGGAACCCCTTAGAGGGTCCTGCCCAGACTTCCCACCTTTTGGTGACATAAGTGGTATAAGTCTACCTGGGTTCCTTGGATTCCAGGGTGTTTACGGAGGGGGGGGAGGTCTCCCTTAGACCTCTCAACCCGATGATAGGGAGAGAGAGGGAGCGTTAAGCCCTCCCGAGTGAGCCTTAACTGCGTCTGGGTCTCTTGCCCCTCCCCCAGGTGAGGGTATTCTTCCCTCTATCCTTTGGGATTCAGCTCTTGAGCTATGCCTGTGGTGCTCCTAAAAAGAAGAGAGAGGGGAGAGAGGTAGGCCTAATACTTAGGTTGAGATGCACCTCCTAAAAGGGGGCAAATCCGGTCGCCTTAAGTTCTGGCCCACAGGTGTTGGAGTGAGGGGGCGCTTCTCTTCTCTTCTCCCTCTTCTCTCTCTCCCCCCTTCTCCTTCTTCTTCTTTTTATTTTTCTTATTCGTCTTCTTGTCTTTTCTAACCCTATTCTAGGGCTTCTGCCCAGGGGTTGGGGCCCACATTCTCAACCAGCTAGGCCCACACAAAAAAAAAATATGTCCTCGCCTGTCAGATTGTTCCTTTTTCAGTTCATATCCTTTCCTTTTACTGTCCCTTTGGGTTCCTTTGCCCACCCTCCTCCCTTGGCTTCTTTTCTAGTCTCCCCCTTTTGTGATCAGAACTGAGGGAGTGGAAGGGACGGCATTGGTTACTGACCAACCCACGACTGCCACACAGTGCATTGGCCTCAAGGGCGGTGCCATCATGATCATCCCTCCTCCTCAGAAGCAGTCAAGCTTTTAAAGCAAAAGCTTCCCGCAAGGTCCTCTGCCTCTTGCTGGTGAAGATACACAGGAAGATCAAGAATGACGATAGGTACATAATTTACATTTCCTGCAGATCAGTGTGCACCTGTGATGGGCACATTGAAGTGCCAGAAGAATGGCCGGTGCAGTCTGTCCCCCTCCTTCCCAGGATATCTTCTGGGCCGGAGGAGCAAGAAAACATGCTGCTTTCTGTCAGCAAAGCAGAGGTGCCAATTTGCAATTTGCTTCATTCTCGTTTCAGCCAGTTTGCAAAATCAGGGGAAGGGGCACAAGAACGGACCCCCTGAGCTGCTTGCTGGCGGAAGACAGAATTAGGGTGCTGAGTCTTTCCTGCTCTCCACGACCTTGATTCAGTTCAGGAAACTGCAGGGGGTGTGAAGACCACCATCGGCTGTCAATCGCACACAAGAGGAGTTCGAGGAATCTGATGCTGCTATGGAGCCGTAGGTGAGCACTCTTATCTGGGGGGGGGATGTCGAACAATAGAAATAGTACTGTAAGTAATGCAGTAAGTTACGACATTTAACTTAGTTAGACTGCAGCAAGAGGGTAGGGTGGGGAGGTCCAACTGGACACCAGGGAATAAATAAAAGAACGGGGTATGATTTTAAAATAAACAAGAGAATGTGTCTGTTATCGGTATTTGGAATGCGAGCAGCGGGGCAGGTTGCCTTACAGGTGTGATTTTTTCAAGTGGGACCCAGCCTTTAGTTAGACTGTGTGTAGTATGGACATTTAATTGAGTTACTGTAACAGGTATAGAGGATTGCATTCTGCATCAAGAGTCTGTGACGTAAGCATACCAAGGCTTGACATGCGCTGACTCCCAATACAAACAAAGACACTGTCAAGACAGTTCAACTGATGAAAGGAGCAGAAAAGTATGCTTTGAACATTTATTAAATAATAAAGACACACAGCGGTCATTTTTTGCTATCAATGATTTATTTAGCAGGTAAAACTATCACAAAATAATTTCTTATCTCCAGGCCAACTCTTTTTAACCCCTAGAGGGGCAGAGGACATGGTTCTTTCCAGAATAAACAGTCCTTTTATGGCGAGGGCACGGGAACCCAAAATAAAACTCAGCCTCCCTAGCCTCAGAAAAAGGCACATCTGAAAGCACCTAGTGCCACCATCTGAGGCTCTGGCCCCGGTCCTGCCTCAGGTGCCTGAGACATACCTTATCCTTAATGAGGGAGCCCCTGACGCAGTTTTATTGTCACTGGGAGTCCATTGCAATGGACAAGTGGGTCTTCAGGATCATCTGAGAGGTATATTTTCTGAATTTCACTGAAATCCCTCCAAACTGTCCATCCAGAAGGCAGCCCTTCTTATTATCTCACTTGTCAGAGCTTCTGGCGCAGGAGACTGCAGGCCTTTTAGTGGAAATACTACCAGAATCAGAGTGAAACACAGGCATCTACTTCCACTACTTCTTGGTTCCAAAGAAATATGGGGGCATGTGTCCCATCCTCAACCTCAGAAATATGAACAAATTTATGGCTCGAGAAAAATACAGGATGTTTTCTTTGGGCTCTCTGCTTCCATTCCTGAAACCTCAGGATTGGTTAACATCCCTGGACATGCACGATGAATACCAACACATACTGGTACATCCCAGCCACCACAGATACCTCTACTTTGTGGTGCTGGAACAGCATTTCGAGTTCAGTGTCCTACCCTTTGGGCTTTCCATGGCACCTTGAGTCTTTACAAAGTGCTTTACAGTACTCACAGTGCACCTGAGAAAGTTAGGACTTCAAGTTTTCCCATATCTGGGTGACTGGTTGATTGCCAGCCTGTCCAGGCAGGAGACAGTACAGGCAGTGACCACTGCCTCTCTGTTCTTCACTTCGATAGGGGTTCTGCTGAATTTCAAGTTTCAGCTCCAACCCTCACAGCAACTGCTGTTCATAGGAGCTCTTCTGGATGCAAGCAAGGCCCGGGCCTTTCTTCCAGAGAGCAGAATGCAGACAGTGCTGCAGATAGCATGCTACGTTATGGAGTGCAAGTCTGTGCAAGCCCATGCCATGCAGTGCATGCTGAGTCTGATAGCTTCCTTAGTGTTCACAGTGCCTGGAGCACAGTTGCACATGAGAACAACCCAGTGAATGTTCAGTGCACAGTGGTCACAAGCATCACATCCTCAGACTTACCCCATTCAGGTTGTCGTCAAGACAGGTCAGGAAGCATAGGAAGACTAGGAGCAGGTTTAACATTTGCAAGTGGCATTTTATTATTATCAGTAACAGCAAAATAAAAAATAAAACTCATTCAGTATAGCTATTTACAAAGGCAGTACAAACAGAGAAAACAAAGTCCTTCATCTGAGGGTATCTCTAATTCCAAATGTCAGTCTCTGTCTCTCACTCTAGCAAAAGTATTGCTGCTCTTTTTATAAGTCTTTGCCTGAGAACTCATTAAACGGACACTGTCAGCTTCAGATAATTCTTTATGACCTCTCTAATCTTGGTGCCTGTAAACTGCACTCTGAAGGCAGTTGCTGACATTACATTTCAATCCTACCTTTGCCATGTGTAGACATTAATTTTTATAAAAAATGCATTTAGGTTGTATCGACCTTTTCTTCTTGGTGTCCTGCGTCCCGTGTGCCCCGCTGTTGAATATTGCTGTACTTGTGCATGAACGAGTTCGGCATTTTTTGTTACTATTGAACAAAATAGCTGGCAGTATAAAGAAAAGTCCGTAGAGTTTGGCAATAGGAGTATTTTAACAAACCAAGCGATATTTAATAAAAAATATCACTGCCAGAATATAAAAATGGGACTCAGCGCATGCGCACCCCCGAGACTCAGTCCACAAAAACTTCTACCAGCCTCATCTCTTTCCAATAAATGTTGCTTCACTGATTAAATTGTGGTGTGGGAGGGTCAGAATGGAATGATTTGCTGACCCTACCATAAGAGTGAGGGATTTACCGACCTCCATCCTAGCCTCCTAGTTCCCCTGGCTACGAACACGTCAAGTCTGTCTTGAGACTAAGCCCAGCTAAGTCCACAAACCCTGGCATTCACGCAGGACAAAATTAAATTAATATATAGAGGATTGTGTATGAGCAACTGTACACTACAAGGCTGTTGTTCATTCAAGAGGTTTCATGGTAGCAAGAGCCCAGCGCAATCTGAGAGGTCTCTTGTTACCAAGGAAACCCTGAGGTTAAAAAACAGCCTTGTATGTGTATGGTTGCTCATACACAATCCTTTATAGTGTATGGGCAACCATAAGCTTAAACTCATGGAAATTCAGCACTTCTTGCAGGTTGGGGGATTGCCGACATGCTTGATTGCCGCCTGGATCAACAACGCGCTTGAAAAGAAGGTGGCCACGTGACCCCATTCTATGTTGTGCTGTAGTAGTGACATTGCTAGTGCAGTACAACATCATGACATCACTACTGCAGCACAACAACACTGTTCCAGGCATGGATCTCCATGCAGAACAGTGTTCCTCCATACACTATACTGTAGTTACATAGTAGTTCAAGGCTAGAAGGGACTGTAGATCCATCAAGTGAGCCCCCTTCCCCCGCTTCATAAACCAGGATTAATATGTATGCTGTGAATCCGTGTACTAATTTAAAGGGATTTTGTACCCACTCTACTACCCAGGGTACCTAATAATTCCTTTAGTATGCAGGAATTTGTCCAGGCCTACCTTAAAGGTCTGTACTGTCTTCATATCCAATGTCTGCACTGGTAGGCATGTCCGTACATTCACTGTTTTCTGGGAGAATAAGTGTCTCCTTGTGTTCCCCGTCATTACCACCTCTGAGCAGTAGGGGGTGTCCTATATCCTGCTGGAGTACACCAGCTGAAAAATTCTTGCTATTTGATCTTGTGGGTGCCCTAGAGTACACAGAAGACTGAGAGCATGTCTTCTCTCTGCTTTCTTTTCTCCTGGGTGAACATATTTACAAATCAAAATGAATGTGTTCATATAGAATAAGTGAAGTGAGCAAGAACCACATTCTTTATTAGGACCTCCTGCATCTGTCTGTACCACCCAAAGTATGTCTTCACATCAAATCAATGTAATTCCGCTAAACTGAACTTTTTTGGCATAACATATAAAAGGCAGTATGAGCTAGTGGTTGGAGCTTGGGTGCCAAGGAGATCAGAGGTTCAAACCTCGCTATTCAGTGTATCCTTCCATAACACTGCAAATCCCTATGGCAGTTAAAAATACTCCCTTCTTTCTTTTTAGAATGATGGACACAGGACTCCAAGCTGCTTTTCTCTGAGAGCAAATGTGTACACCTTCCAAACAAATCTAAATATCTTTAAAACTATTCAAGATGCACAACAAAAACAGTGTGAAAGTTGTTCAGGGCAAAAAGACCTTTCACACAAGGGTAGTCACTAATCTGAATTATTTATATTTTGTAAAATATGGTCTTCTAAACAACCTCATTTTTTTCTGAGTGAACACAGTAGGAGTCATGCCAAACAAATGTAAATATGTTGGAAAGTATACAAGTTACCAGTATACAACCAACATGAAAGTTGTTCAGGACAAAATGACCTTTCAAATGAGGGTAGTCTCTAATCTGAATTCATTAGTTTTGTTTAAATATAGCCATCTAAAAGGTGAAAATTATGACGAAAAATTAAAAAATTCAAGTAATCAGATGGCCATAGTTTAAAAAATATAACTAGTGCAGCTTAATGAATAGGATCATTGGAAAGGTATTGTTGTCCTGAACAACTTTCATACCGATGGTTTATGTGCAACACATATATTTTTAGAGATATGTACATTTGTTTTGCATAACTCCTATGAAAAATGAAAACTGAGGTAATCAGATGGCCATAGTTTAAAAAATATAATTAGTGCAGCTTAATGAATATGCTCATTTGAAAGGTCTTTGTGTCCTGAACAATTTTCATATTGTTTTTTTATCTGCTGTTTGACCTCGGACATCTCACTCGTGGCTTACGCCACTCGTGAGGTTACCTGAGGTCAAACAGCACTTGTGTAGATAAATCATTTATCTGACAGCTCACCATTGTATATCCCTTATTTATACCTCTAAAGGATCCCTATTTAACTATGTCTGAATAAGAGCTGAAGCTGTCAGTTGTGTTTTGTATTGTTTTCTTTGTATGGACAACATTCTGTGCAGTTCCTTTTATGGAACCAATAATTTGGAGTTTTGACTATGTCACTTCATGGTTTCAGAACCATGGGCACTGTACTGATAAGTTTCTGCTAACATTTCTGAAATTGTGAAGCCACAGAAAAACTTGTTGCCGTATTGGTCCTTATAACACAAGATCCACAGAAACAGATGATTTGGTACCTTTTATTGGACCAACAGAGTTGTTACAAAAGAACACAGGTGCTTTTAGCTTTTGGATTACATAGAATCCTTCATCAGAAAACACTGGCAGTTGTTTTAGAAGAACATACTTTCTCAAAACCCAGATCATACCAAAAAAAAAAAAAAGATGAAAAGTTGTTAAGGACCCCATTGGTTAAAACTGCATTCAAAAAAACAACATACCCATATAAAGACAGCGACAGTTCCATCAAAAGAAAGCTATCCCAAGGTCAAAAGACACTGACTTGAAAGTTCACTCCCTGAGGAAAGCTATAAACCAAATGAAGCTTCATTTTAGAACCGTCCGTATGTGTCTGTGCTAGCATTAGTAAATGACAATGATTAAAAACCACAAGGAAAAATAAGCTTAAAGAGCAGTTGACAACTTCAAGAGAACTTTAACAAAACATAATATTTAGATAAACTTCAGCTTTTATTTTACATTAATTCTTTATTCCTCCTCCCCATTATTTATTGCTGAGGTCAATTGCATGAAAACAGGATTTTTGCTCCTGAAGAGTTCATCTATTTCTGTTGCTGTCTCCCTACCTGAGGTCATAATGCACTGCTTGTGACATCACAGTTACTCTCATGGCAACTGATTGTGATGTCACAACAGAGCGTTATGACTTGAAGTAGGGAGTAAGCTATAGAGGCAGATTAACTTTAAAGTAACTGTAAGGGATAAAAATCATGTATTCATGCACATTTCCTCAGTAATAAATAATGGGGAGGACAAATATAGAATATATGTGTAATACAAGCAGAATTATACCTACTTATGTTTTTCAAAGTTTTCTTTCAGGCGTCAGTAGCTCTTTCAGCAATACATAGTAAAAAAATGTTAAAAGTCTGATACATATGAAAATATCTATGTGTTAAGTAAAAAATAAGTTAGAAGACAACCAGCCCTAGTGTAAATTAAGCATTCACCAGCTGTTCACACAGTGGCGTTGATCAAATTTTACACAATGTACTGTTCAGATTCATTTTTCTTAAACTCTGTGTACAATAAGTCCATATTACACATGAATAGTCAAACTTATAGTGTGTTAAACATGATATCTATCTGCAATTATGTAACAAGTGACTAGTGTATGTGTATATTCAAAACACAAACCTAACACAGATCCCCTTGTAATTGAGATACTGTTATCCTAATATTTCCATGTATCAACATGTGACCATATGTACCTAATCTGCTGTTGTATTAAATAACACTTCTATAAATCTAAAACCAAAACAAAACACAACTGACAGCTTCAGCTTTTATTCAGGCACAATTAAATAGGGATCCTTTAGAGGTATGAGTATAATTTATGAAAATAGAGAGATTTCAAACACCTGCACATAAGTAATCAATAGTGCCTGGTAGAATGTTGTATTCCCTCAAAATCTATCATTTACCAATCTTGTTGTACCATCGATGTGACGTCATGCTGCTGTTGTACGATCGTGAGTATGTCATATCGATGGTACAACAGAAATAACTCTTTCGCCTACGTGATTGGCTGAGAAATGGGGCATGGCGGTAATGTCGCTCACTCAATTTGACATCACAGGACAGGGTTAGAAAAGTAAGACCTCTTTTTTTATAAAATAAAATTGCCTTCTACAAAGCGTTGTACTGTGGCCGAGGATCAGTTCCTCGCGGGGGGGGGGTTGGTAGGCGAAGTCTGAAAGCGCGGCTACACAAGATAGCGTCTGAAAGAGCGGCAGCTCAGCTTTTAAATTACTGTTGCCCATACACTATAAAAGACAGTGGATGGGCAACAGTAAACAACAACACTGTTTTAACTTCTCGAAGTTTCATGACAACTGAAAACCTCTCGAAGTGAACAACAGTGTTGTTGTTCACTGTTGCCCATCCACTATCCTCTATATTCCTGTCCCCTTTAACTCATTCAGACCCATTGTGTGTTTAGAACGTTGGAGACAGAACTCCAAACTGTATTTTGCTGAGAATCTTCCTAAGGCATTGTGCAGAATTCTTAGCAAATGTGTACACATTCCAAACAAATCTAAATATCTTTAAAACTATTCCAGGTGCACAAAAAAAACTGTCTGAAAGTTGTTCAAGACAAAAAGACCTTTCAAATGAGGGTAGTCAATAATTTGAATTTCTTATAGTTTGTAAAATATGGTAATCTTATTATCTGTATTTCCATTTTTGTTTATACAAAATTCACATTTCTGATGGCAATTAAAAAAAAACTATAACAAATTTAGATTAGTGACTACTCTCATTTGAAAAGCTTTTTTGTCCTGAACACAAAAATGTAAAACAATGCACTTGGGGCAGAGTACAAAATGGGTGGAGTGGTATTGACAGCATTAACAAAGCATGCATTACTGTTTAACAATATTATGCATATATGGCTGCCATTGTACATCTGATGCAAACCCATAATCACGTTCCTTACTTGAAGCGAAAAGTGGTGGGGTGGAGGCCATACCTGGCTCCTTGTTTTTGTGTTAAAGGGGTCAGTTTTTTTTACAGCAAAAACAAGGAAAGGGGTCATTTCTAAAATGTGCAGACAAGTATGGAGACCACTTTTTTCAGAGCATTCCACAACCGGCAACTACCACTTCAAGACTGCTGCTACCCCCACCTAATATAATCAAGGGAAAACCTGAGGTAGTCTTACCAGCACTGAGATCAATATGGTTAAGGCACATTTACCAGAAATTACTGCTTAGAAAAGAATGAGAACATGACTGTGATGACAAGCAAATTCCAGACCAGATCTCTAGTTTGTTAACAGTCTCCTCCTGAGTCTGATTTTTACGGCTGTGTGGGCCAAGCTCCACAGATGTTATGCTATCATCATCAGATTTGTATAAGAGCACTGTTGAAGCATGTAACTGGACTGCTGTCTGATGTTCTGCCACAGTGCTCCAGCATAATTTCAAGTGTTTCTGTTTATGCAGCCCTTCCCATCTGCGGGCTGCATAAACATACCCACTTCCTGGCGCACTGCTTGTCCTTTCTGCAACTGCGGAAGCGATGGCCGCCGTGTGCAACATGGTGGCGCTGATTTAAAGTGTGCATGCACGAGTATCGTGCATTCATATGTACCCCCACACCACCTTTGGCTTGCTGGCACCCCCCTTAAAAGAACTACTGCTAACTACATGGCATACAATTTTCTTTTGGCAGAACTACACTCATGGTACCACCCCTAGCATTGGAGTGTATACCAGGCTCATTATCTACAGGATGGGGGGGTGGGCTGACATACTAAAATGAACCTTTTTATTTACAACCAGGTCCAGTTGTACCATTCCTTCAGGGTTACACCAAATGAGTCTCCAATCCCCAATGAATTGCTAAAGACTCCCAACTTTAACTTTAAATTCAGCACAGTTGTGGTGAAAGGGGTCCTGACGAGTGTGATCCAGCCTTATCTAGGGCACACACACCTCAGACAACTCCCTCAGAGAACAATCTCAAATTCTGTACTCACAGATCAGTTGTTCCTTCCTCCCAGTCATGGAAAGGATGAAAGGTACCTTTCTTTCTCTGGTAGCTGTCATATTCTACTCATTGTTCTTCCTTAAGGCAGCTGTGAACTTCAGGAACTTCAGGGGATTGCCCCTTGGATCCACAAGAATTACTTTCTCTCTCACTCCCCCTGGAGTGAAACTAAAGAGTCCTGCAGGCAAACTGAAGATTTTACCAAACTAGGGTGAGAAATACCAGGGCTCCCTTTGACAGAGCCCCAATGGCAGACATCCTGCCACTCTGACTGCCACACTTGAACTTACTGATGAACATTCTAAGTTCCCCGAGAGCAGCTGACTCTAAAATGGTTATGCTGCTGCGAGAGTTCTAAATAACATAATCATCCTTCTCTCAGGCTAGCTGAGTAAACAATTATGTCATTATGTAGAAAGCCCCTAATGACCTCCCCACCAGCTGCTTTTTCCTACCTGCCTAAGACTAGTACTAGTGGGATTCTAGTAACCCGAGGGGACTGGGTTGTTACACGTAGTTATGTCAGCACCACCATGTTGCGCAAGGCTGACTCCGGGGCAAACTGCACATGTGTGAGTATCACGCATGCACAGTACTGTAATCGCTGCAGTATTACGGCTGACTCCGGTGCAGCAAGAGCACCACATATTCTTTTTGCCACTTTTGCCGCTCTTAAAAGCTCTCCCTAGCCATACTGTTGCTCTGACTGGTGTACCTTGTTATGTGCACTCTCCTGTCTCCAGCCTTTTTGTGTAGCTGATTTAGTCGTTCACGGTTTTGAGGTGCGAACCTCCACAGATTACCTCTTCTCCCTCTTGCAGTTTGAGCCATGTCTCTTCCCATTATTTTAACTGTGAAGGCTTATTTAAAATATTAAATATTTGGCAAATTCAGAGCTTCATTTTAATAAGCTATCACTTGTATTCTTCGCAGGTGAGGTTTACAGTCAACACTAAAAATTAAATACAGATACAAATTGTACAGAACGGACATCATATTACATAACCTGCTAGACTGCAATAACCAGTTGCAACAAGATTTCAAAAATTATGTGAAAAACCCTGACTTAAAAACATACTAGTTTCCTATGACATTCAAATTGCTCTTTATAGGTTGGCGTCCTCTGTCTCATAAGAAGTGGACTTGGTTGATTGTTTTATTGCCTTGATGAAAGAGGCAACCAGCTTGAAAACCAGCCTGAAAGAACGTGGTGTGATTGCACTCTGAACATAAATAAATGGGGTACCTTAAATCTTGCATGGTGACATGACTGAACATCAACACAGAAGGATGACTTCAAACAAAAAGAAGTAAACCGGGAACCCACCGCACACAAGAAAAACTGCAAAGCTTGAATCAGATTTTAAAACTGCTTTTTTATAAGTGATGTACCAATTACGCATTAGAAAGATACATGCGTAGAGCTGCTGTGCAAAAAAAAAATTGGGTATTTGGTGGGCGCTCCCCCAGTGCTTTTATCTTTCTGACACTGCATTCTGTACTCCCTTTACAATAAAGGAGTTTTAAAATCTGATTATACCTGTTTGTAGTTCATTTGCATCACCAGGTAAAGAAAAAGGTCCAGCTCCCCATACGACGCACAGGGGAAACGTCGGACCTCGCCCAACAACTAACACACCAAAATCTGGCCAATGGAAAATCATATACACAAATGCTCTCAGTCTGGGAAACAAGATTCCAGACCTGCAGGCAATAATGATAGAGGCTAAACTGGACATAACAGCCTTTAGTGAGACATGGTTTACCAGTAACCACACTTGGGAGACTTCAGTACCTGGCTATGTACTGTTCAGAAGAGACCGAGGTGCAAAAAGGGGGGGTGGCGTGGCCCTTTATGTCAATGAAAATATGAAAGCTACAGAAATTCAGAATACACATAAGGAACCAGAAGAACTGTGGGTCACCCTGGAAACAGGAAATGGGACAGCCATACAAACTGGGGTTGTATTCAGGCCTCCAGACTAGGGGGAGGACATAGACACATTACTGTTAGAAGATATACAAAACATGACAGCTAAAGGTGAGGTTCTGATAATGGGAGACTTCAACATGCTAGATACAGATTGGTCAATACCAGCAGGGACATCTGCCAGAACTAGACACATGGTGGATTCCTTGCAAGGAGAGAGCCTCAAACGACTGGTACAACAACCCACAAGAGATGGGGCTATCCTAGATCTAGTACTGACTAACAGGGAAAGGATCACAGATCTCCAGGTAGAAGGTCACCTGGGTGCCAGTGACCATCACATGGTATGGTTCAATTTGGCCACTAGAACAAAATCATCCCATTCCAAGGTAAAAATGTGGGACTTCAGAGGAGCTGACTTTGATAAGATGGCCAACAGAGTTAAGCTAGCCCTGGCAAAAAGAAATACAGGTGAGGGGATACAGGCAAAGTGGGCAAACATTAAAGATGCAATACTTGAAGCAACATCCCATTGTGTTAGTGAGAAAAGGAAGTGCAAAAGAAGAAGGAAACCACTTTAGTTCTCAAACACAGTAGCAGAAAAGGTCAGAGCCAAAAGGCTGGCCTTCAGGAAATATAAGGGAACGCAGCAGGATGAAGATAGGGAGGCATACCAAACTTCTCTAAGGGAAGCAGGGAAGGCAGTAAGGCAGGCAAAGGCCCAAACCGAGGAAACACTGCCACGAACAGTAAAATAAGGTGACAAGACTTTCTATAGATACATTAGTGAAAGGAGAAAGTCCAGGGGGGTATTGCTAAGATCAAAGGGGATAAGGGGGTATGTGAGGAGGAGGAGGACCATGTAAAAGCATCTATTGTAAATAGATACTTCTGCTCAGTGTTTACTGAAGAGAAGGTAGGGCAGGGCCCACAGTTCAGCATCATGGATACAGGGGGGAGGGAGGTGTGCACTAGTCCCTTCACAAAAGAAAGGGTCTTACAAGAGCTCGATAAGCTCAGGGTGGACAAGGCAATGGGACCTGATGGCATACATCTCAGGGTACTAAAGGAGATAAGGGTAGAACTAGCAGAGCCATTATAAAAACTGTTTAGTGAGTCTCTGAGCACAGAAGAGGTCCCAGAAGACTGGAGAAGGGCTCATGTGATCCCGCTCCACAAGAGTAGCAGCAGGGAGGAGGCAGGGAACTACAGACCAGTCACTCTTACCTCAGTAGCGGGCAAGATTATGGAGACACTCCTTAAGGAAAGGATAGTGCAACACCTGGAATCCATAGGAGCACAGGATCCAAGACAGCATGGGTTTACAAAAGGAAGGTCCTGTCAAATTAATCTCATAGAGTTCTTTAACTGGGTAACTGGAGTGGTGGACCAAGGGGGAGCAGTTGATGTTGCCTACCTTGACTTCAGCAAAGCTTTCGATACTGTTCCACACAGAAGATTGATTAATAAGCTGGGTAGGATCGGGGTGGGTCAGACGTTGGTCAACTGGGTGGCAAACTGGTTGACAGGCAGAAAACAGAGTGTGGTGGTAAATGGTATGCAGTCAGAAAAGATGCAAGTCACAAGTGGGGTACATCAGGGATCTGTCCTGGGGCCAGTCCTCTTCAATATCTTCATCAGTGACATTACAGATAGACTGGAGGGTAAGGATTGTCTGTGTGCAGATGACACCAAGATCTGCAACAGAGTAGATGATCCAGATGGGGTGGGCAGAATGAGAAGGGATCTGGATAAACTAGCAAAATGGTCGGAAGAATGGCAACTGGGGTTTAACGCAAAGAAGTGCAAGATCATGCACATAGGGAAGAGAAACCCTGAAGCCACCTATTGGCTGGGAGGAGTTACTGGCAGTCACAAAGGAAGAAGAGACTTGGGCGTTGTCATCAACGATGACCTGAAATCATCAAGCAGACCACTAAAGCAGTAGGTAAGGCTAGAGGGATGTTGGGGTGTATTAGTAGGGGTATCACAAGTCGGAAGCTGGAGGTAATAATCCCTCTTTACAAGACACTGGTTAGGCCCCATCTGGAGTACTGCGTTCACTACTGGAGGCCACAGCTTCACAAAGACATTAACCAAATTGAGGCAGTCCAGAGATGGGCAACCAAAATGGTGCAGGGACTGCATCAGAAAACATATGAGGACAGATTAACTGAGTTCAATATGTACACCCTAGAGCAAAGGATGGAGAGAGGTGATATGATTGAAACATTCAAACACCTTAAGGACATTAACAAGGTGAAAGAGTCTAACATGTTTCAATATAAGAAAAATAGCAGGACAAGAGGACACAGCATGAGATTAGTGGGAGGCTGATTAAGGGGTAATGTGAGGAAGTTATTTTTCACAGAAAGGGTGATGGATGCATGGAACGGCATACCTCAGGAAGTGGTGGATATGAATACAGTGCAGGGCTTCAAACAGGCATGGGATAGGCATAAGGGAGCAATACAGATGAGTATGAATAGATAGGCCATTGACAGAGCAAAGGCCAATGGCACATTCATAAGGTATGTAACCCCCCTGCAAATGGGGGTTCCCAAAAGACTTCCAGGAGCTTGCTTGAATGCTCCAAGCCTGAATGGTGTTTGGCATTTAAGCCATTTATCAGTGAGTGTTTTAGAACCTCTGGTACTGTCTCTTTAAGAGCTGTCTGCTTGCAGACATAATTAGTTTGTATGGGGACTGTGTGTTTCTTTGATTGAGTACCACTCAAGCTGCTGCCAATTCACTTCATTTTGCAGTCACTAGAGTGCAAAGGAACCTATCTGAAAGATGTAACTGTTTGCCAGAAATTATTTAGAGTAATAATGAAATTACAGTTTGTCTAACCTGCTTTCTTTGCAGTCAGAACTGTGTCTGCTAGTTCCCATTCTAGTTTTGAACTGCTGAACTGGACCAATCAGTGTAGGGGTAAGCTAGCTCTAAATGATGCCTATGGACGAATCAGAACTTGGACTCATAATCTGAGCCAGCCACAAGAGGATTGTATGGGCAGTGACTCTGGGAGATGTAGTTTAGACTTCAGTGCCTTTTGGACCAACAGCAGCAGTCTATTGAGTGACAGCCAATCCAGTCAAGAACTGGGAGGAACTCAAAGGAAGTGCCCGGTTTTGTCGGTTGGAGTTTCAGTTGAGCTTTGGCAGTGAAGAAGAAGGAAGGAGCCCTGTGCTTTTTCAGTGTGCAGTTTAGTCAAAAAACGTGTGTAAGGCCCAGAGTTCGGTCTGCAGCTTGTGTAACAGCTTGTTAGGACTGAATCCGTCCTGTGAAAAGAATCAAAGGATCTCTGAAGAGTAGAAACCAGGCTCACCCTGTAGAAGACTGGAGGAATTGCTGAAAATTGCTCTCGGTCTGTCAGGAACTGAATCTGCTGTGTGTTCTCCCGGTATTGTGCAGTAATTGCGATCGGATACAGATGCAGCCTGCCTGGTATAGTGCTTTTTATATGGATGTGTGAAGAGGTTTGTGTACCTCAAGTGAGCCCTGCTGACATTGAAGGACCCTATCTTATTTGGAGGTCGTGAGTACTAATTCAGGGTCGCTCCCTGTTGAATTGCCACATTAAACCAAATGGAATTACTGTACTGCTGACTGTTTAATTCTCCTTTTCTCTGTGTGAAAGGGCCCCTACCAGCTGCCACGGTTTGGACTAGCCACTAGGGCTTGGGTACCCAAGGACAGTAACTGATAGGGATAGGCCTGTGCACAGAGCCATAGGTAGATTATTAAGTGATAAGCTAATTAACCTGATTTCCCCTGTCCTTGTTATATCCCCTAAATAAATCAAGGCTGCTTGTTTCAGCAAAGTTATACTGCCTGAGGTATTTGTCTATGTTAAAGTACTGTACTGTGATTGTTGCACTGTATCTCATTTCACAGGAGGTCCCAGTGCGGAACCAGACCTGGGGGTAAGTGTATACTGTGAAGGTAATTCTGATATATTGTGTGGGCCACTAGTGGGAAGAAAGGGGTTGCAGTGTCCCAGAGGGCTGTGACCAAGTTAGTTTAACTATTGCAAACCCTGACCTCTGGGTGGAGGCACCCGCCATTGGATCCAGGCCCCTCAACCTGTTAGTGGCAAATCAGGCAGGGGTAGTAGCCCCTGGGATAGCGCCATCTAGGGGTTACAGGTAGAAAAAGGAATGGGCAGACTGGATGGGCCTTGCGGTCCTTATCTGCCGTCAACTTCTATGTTTCTATGTACCTTTGCAGTTTCTCTTGTGTGCGGCAAGGTGCCAGTCGTGGATCTGTTTTGATGCTTCTCATAATACAGAAGGACTATGGACAAAGCTGTTTTCACTGCAGATACACGTCTGTATATATGTTCTGGCAGCTCCCGTCAGTCCATCAGAGAGCTCATCATTTTACTAGTGTAACACCGCCACCACTATTGATGTCACTTGGCAGCAGTGCTTGAGTAGCACACACGCACAAGAGGCTGAACGTGATGGCGTAAGCTTATCAAAACGTGTTGGTGATGAACTCCTATGGAGCAATCCGTACAATTAGCAGAAATGATTTGAACAGTTGCAGATCAACAGCTGTATCCAAGACATACCAATGTATCCAGGAAACAAAAAAAATGAACTATTTGCCCATAATCTTTAACCTCAAAGTTCTCCAGTGCAACCAGCTGTGGTGGAAATGAGTAGCAGTAGTACCCCACTGGAAACAAGATGTTGCATCTCAGCTGAGCTATCCTGGGCAAATGCATTGTAAACAAGAAAACCTGTAAAGTAAACCACAAACATAACCAATTTCTATTAGCATTCCTTTTTACCTCCCTGTGCTCTGCTCTTCTTCTTAGGCCCAAGTTTCAGAGATGGAGCGGTCTCACAGCCAGCGGCTGATAGAGCTGACATCTCGTCATCGGCAGGAGTTGGAGTTAGAGACAGAGCGACTGCGCAACGCCCAGCAGCAGGCAGAGCGGACACTGGATGCCCGGGAGCGTGCTCACAGACAGCGGGTACGGGGGCTGGAGGAGCAGGTAAGAATACATCTTTACCACTGGACTCACATGCATATTGAGTGAGCTGGAAAGGAACACCAGGGTGACCTTGTTGTAGAAAAACAACAAGCCAGCACCACACCAAAGCTTGGACAATAGGCTTTATTGTAAATAAAAGTATACATACCCAAATGGGCAGGCTCCATAGCAAGGAAAAAAGGCAGAATACAAAAAGGACCCCGACTGGTTTCGCACCTAGTGCATCATCAGGGGGATAAAACGTAACTTCATGCATACATTATCTTATAGTAGTCCCTTAAAGTGATAGTACATCCTAACAGTGTATACATATATTTATTATACTATGTACATGATGTGAACAAATCAATACACGTACTATAAAATAACAATAAAAGTAAAAAGGAGAAAGACACGCTATAATAGCCATTATTTGTAACACTTATTTATATTTCAAAAAAGGATACTAAGAAAAACTGAGCAATTCCACAGTATTTCACTTAATAGTGTGCTATGTCCCCTCATATGTATCAGTTGGTGGACTGTAATTTACTAATTACATATCAATCTGAAAAAGAAAACAAACAAAAGAAAAATATATAATTAATTAATCTACAAATATGGGGCTGGATATTCAAACTGTGCCTTTCTGTGGCACAAGCCCTTGCGCAGCTCAAAATAGTTACGCTGGGGTGTGGCCGGGGCCATATTCAACGGAGTTGCGTATTGAGCAACTCCTTTGAATACGACCCCGGCACGTAACTCACTAATGCAATAGGCGCAGTGGAACTTGCACCCCGCCAAGTGGTGAAGTAAGGCATTCAAGATGCGGTGGCACAAGTTCCATTCGCCATCAGAAATTCAAATATTTAAAGGTGACATGCAAATGGGGCCATAATTCATGCAAAGTGCGCGGAGGGCCATTGCATCTACTTATGGCCATTAGCATGCAGGTGCACGATCCCCGACTTGCACCTGGCGCCTGCCAGGTAGCAGCCGTCGAGGACAGTCCCTGCAGCCCGATGTGAGCATAACTGTGAAAATCCCCTCCCCGACTGGCCCGATCATGGCATAACTGTAGTAACCCCCTCCCCGACTGGCCCGATCGCAGGCATAACTGTGTAACCCCCTCCCCCGACTGGCCCGATCGCGGGCATAATTGTAAAATCCCCTCCCCATTTGGCGATCGCGGAGCAAAACTACCAATAACCCCACACTAGCCCGATCGCGGGCAGAACAAGTTCAACCCCCAGAACAATATCCCTGGTGGTCAGTGGACCATGAAGCGATCGCGGGCATTAGAGTCTCACCCCAAGGTCAAGTAGCTGGTGATCTAGTGGCCCCCCACCCCACTCACCGACAGCCCCACCACCCTGCTCCCTGCCAGCCGACACAGGCGGCAGCACTACTTTAGCTTCGCGCCGACTGACTGTATGAGCTGCACGCCCATTTGCTCTTGCTCTGAACCAATGGGCGCAGCCCCCCAAGCAGTCAGTCAGCGGGGCGGCGGGTGGCAGGTGGAAGGCACCACGCTGACGGGGGAAGTGGGGTGGTGGGGTTCTTGGTGGAGGGGGGCCACTAGATCACCAGGCTACTTGACCTTGGGGGTGGACTATAATGCCCATTTATCTGGCTTCATGTCCACTGGACCACCAGGGATATTGTTCTGGGGAGGGGGGGTTGAACTCTGTTCTGCCCACGATCGGGCTAGTGGGGAGGGGGGTTACGGTTTTGCCCGCCATCGGGCCAGTCAGGGGAGGGGGATTTCTGCAGGCCAGTCGGGGGAGGGGGATTTTCACAGTTATGCCCGCGATCGGGCCAGTTGGGGGAGGGGTTACTATTTTGTCCGCGATTGGGCTGCGGGGGCACAGGGAGTAAGTCGAGGGCCACCCACAGGTGGCAGCTGCTGTGTTGTGCCCTGCAGTGCGGCAGCTCACCTGTGGGTGGCCCTCGACTTACTCCTTTCTTTTTTTTGCTCAAAGTTGTGCAGGCGCAGATTGGGGGTTGCGTCTGCACAACTCTGCACAGCCTGGCTGAATATCGGGCTGTGCAGTTTATGCATGGTTCCTCCCCTTCCGGTTGAGCATGCCTTCATTAGCATTGCGCTGTTGCTCAGCATGACTTGGGAGGCAACTGCCTCCTGCTGAATATGGCAGAATGGCGCAATTTCGGACTTTATGGCAGAATGGCGCAATTTCGGACTTGCGCAGGCACAACCCTATTGCGCATGACGCAAGCCTTTTGAATATCCAGCCCATGATGTATAAAAGACTAAATAAAATACCTAAGGAGACAAAGAAAGCATGTGCTAACATATCCAGAAGGTCATCACTTGATACATGCCATGAACTCTATTTTGTCATTCAATCCAGGTGGTCTTAGGGCACCTAGGGTAAATATCCAAAAGGACTCCCTTTGTTTGCGTTTTTTGTCCAGGTCACCACCTCTAGGTCCTAATGTGACCTTCTCAATGCCTCGAAACTTAAAAGAGTGGCCAGTGGTACCTAGTGTGTTGCAATGATGGGCTAGGGCATTACCACTGTCCTTAGCTATGATACATCGTAGGTGCTCACCTATTCTGATTTTAAATTGTCTAGATGTCTTACCTACATAGAAGGCCTCACACTCACAAGTAGCCTTAGATATCACATTTGTAGTATTACAACAAAAAAATCCATTAATTTGATAATGCTGATTATAATTACTGCTAGTGAATGTATCGGTCTTCACGATGGAAGGACAGAATATGCATCTGCCACAAGCAAAATTACCATCCAGGAGGGTGGTAGCCAGTTGCCCTCATGTATACCTGTCGTAGAAGATTCTATAGCTTGATGGCTGTGAACATGTTGATCCTTTAAATTGCAACTACGCCTGTACACCATACGAGGTTTCATCTTGACCACTTCATTTAACAACGGTTCAGTTTCCAAAATTCTCCAATTATCCAAAATGACCCTTTCTACTTTCTTTGCATGTCTAGTGAACTGCATAATAAAATTCATTCTCGGGGAATCCTGTGTAACTTTTTTAACTGTTAATAAAGTCTGTCTGTCAATATCCAGTGCTTCCTGGAAGGCTTCTTTAACCAACCCAGAGTTATATCCTCTCTTGACAAATCTGTCACATAAATCTGTGGCCTGGACAATAAAGTCTACATCTTCATTACAGTTTCTCCTAAGGCGTAGCATCTGGGCTTTGGGAATGTTCTTAATTTGATGGGGTGGATGGCAACTGGTGGCATGCAATAATGAATTCCTATCCGTCTCCTTCCTAAATAGATCTGTTGTATATGTACCATCAGAATTTTTGATAATCATCAAATCTAGGAAGGAGACAGAGATAGGGTTGTATTGTACCATGAATTTTACATTACTATTGCTTGTTTCTAAATATGCAACAAATTCCATTAATTCCTCTTGTGTGCCTCGCCACACCATAAAAATGTCATCTATAAAGCTACGCCAAATGTCAATCTTATCCAAATAAGGATTGACCTGGCTGTCATAGACATATTCCTTCTCCCATTTCCCCAAATAGAGGTTTGCATAATTGGGTGCAAAAGTTGCACCCATAGCAGTACCATTAATTTGTAGGTAAAGTGTGTCCTGGAACAAAAAATATTTTTTTGTTAGCACCTGTTCAGAACATTCCAACAAGAATTCCTTTTTGCCATTATCCATTCCAGTCTCTTGCTCAAACCAGTGTCTTAGTGAGTCCAAACCCTCTGTATGTGGGATATTAGTATAAAGAGAGCTAACATCCATGGAGACCAACAGCCAGTCTAATTCAGATTGCATATCGACTAACACTTCTAAAATATGCATAGTGTCCCTGATATAAGAGGGAAGGCTGATAACATAGTCTTTGATGTAAAAATCCAAATATTTAGACAAAGGCTCCACTAATGAGCCAATGCCTGCCACTATAGGTCTTCCTGGGGGATTCTGCATGTTCTTATGGATCTTTGGCAGAACATGAGATGTTAAATACCAAATTATCCTGTCGCTGGTTTACTTCTTCCTGCCACGTACTCTGCCTCCGAAGTTTCCTGCCCCCTAGTTTCATTGGTTTAGCGTGCTATTCGGTGATGGAGTTTGAGACAATAATCTGATGTTGCTTTTAACAAAAAACTTGTGAAGGATCCCTCACTGCAGTTTAAAAGTAATATTGACTCATTTCTATCTATTGCAGTGTTGGAGGGTATTATAGACACCAATGAACTGTTGTACCTCTCTGTGACACATCCGGTAAGAGCCAGTATATATGTTCTGTCGAAGATCCATGAGAGCATGCAGAATCCCCCAGGAAGACCTATAGTGGCAGGCATTGGCTCATTAGTGGAGCCTTTGTCTAAATATTTGGATTTTTACATCAAAGACTATGTTATCAGCCTTCCCTCTTATATCAGGGACACTATGCATATTTTAGAAGTGTTAGTCAATATGCAATCTGAATTAGATTGGCTATTGTTCTCCATGGATGTTAGTTCTCTTTATACTAATATTCCACATACAGAGGCTTTGGACTCACTAAGATACTGGAATGGATAATGGCAAAAAGGAATTCTTGTTGGAATGTTCTGAACAGGTGCTAAAAAAAATTATTTTTTGTTCCAGGACACATTTTACCTACAAATTAAGGGTACTGCTGCTATGGGTGCAACTTTTGTACCCAATTATACAAACCTCTATTTGGGGAAATGGGAGAAGGAATATGTCTATGATGGCCAGGTCAACCCTATTTGGATAAGATTGACATTTGTCATCGCTTATAGATGACATTTTTATGGTGTGTATGAAAAGTGTACACGAGGAATTTAATGGAATTTGCTGCATATTTAGAAACAAGCAATAGTAATTTAAAATTCATGGTACAATGCAACCCTATCTCTGTCTCCTTCCTAGATCTGATGATTATCAAAACTTCTGATGGTACGTATACAACGAATCTATTCAGGAAGGAGACGGATAGGAATTCATTATTGCATGCCACCAGTTGCCACCCACCCCATCAAATTAAGAACATTCCCAAAGCCCAGATGCTATGCCTTAGGAGAAACTGTAGTGAAGATGTAGACTTTATTGTCCAGGCCATAGATTTATGTGACAGATTTGTCAAGAGAGGATATAACTCTGGGTTGGTTAGAGAAGCCTTCCAGGAAGCATTGGATATTGACAGACAGACTTACTAACAGTTAAAAACGTTACACAGGATTCCCCGAGAATGAATTTTGTTACGCAGTTCACTAGACATGCAAAGGAAGTAGAAAGGGTCATTTTGGATAATTGGAGAATTTTGGAAACTGAACTGTTGTTAAATGAAGTGGTCAAGATGAAACCTCGTATGGTATACAGGCGTAGTTGCAATTTAAAGGATCAACTTGTTGACAGCCATCAAGCTATAGAATCTTCTGCGACAGGTACACATGAGGGCAATTGCCTACCACTACTCCTGGATGGTAATTTTGCTTGTGGCAGATGCAAATTCTGCCTTTCCATCGTGAAGACCGATGCATTCACTAGCAATAATTGTAGTCAGCATTATCAAATTAATGGATTTTTTAATTGTAACACTACAAATGTGATATATATGGCTACTTGTGAGTGTGAGGCCTTCTATGTAGGTAAGACATCTAGGCAATTTAAAATCAGAATAGGTGAGCACCTACAATGTATCATAGCTAAGGACAGTGGTAATGCCCTAACCCATTATTGTAACACACTAGGTACCATTGGCCACTCTTTTAAGTTTCGAGGCATTGAGAAGGTCACATTAGGACCTAGAGGTGGTGACCTGGACAAAAAACTCAAACAAAGGGAGTCCTTTTGGATATTCACCCTAGGTGCCCTAAGACCGCCTGGATTGAATGACAAAATAGAGTTCATGGCATGTATCAAGTGATGACCTTCTGGATATGTTAGCACATGCTTTCTTTGTCTCCTTAGGTATTTTATTTAGCCTTTCATACATCATATTTGTAGATTAAATAATTATATATTTTTCTTTTGTTTGTTTTCTCTTTCAGATTGATATGGAATTAGTAATTACAGTCCACCAATTGATACATATGAGGGAACATAGCACACTATAAAGTGAAATACTGTGGAATTGCTCAGTTTTTCTTAGTATCCTTTTTTGAAATATAAATAAGTGTTACAAATAATGGCTATTATAGCGTGTCTTTCTCCTTTGTACTTTTATTGTTATTTTATAGTAGTTGGATTGTTTTGTTCACATCATGTACATAGTATAATAAATATATGTATACACTGTTAGGGTGTAGTATCACTTTAAGGGACTACTATAAAATAATGTGTGCATGAAGTTACGTTTTATCCCCCTGATGACGCACTAGGTGCGAAACCGGTTGGGGTCCTTTTTGTATTCTGCCTCTTTTCTTGCTGTGGAGCCTGCCCATTTGGTATGTATACTTTTATTTAAAATAAAGCCTATTGTCCAAGCTTTGGTGTGGTGCTGGCTTGTTGTTTTTCTATTTTTTAACCGGATGGTGCCTTGCACACACCATTCAGCAGCTTGAGCTGTTTTTGCTGTTGACCATGTTGTACTAGTTAGGGGTTAGTGTGCCATACAATGGCAAAAAAAAAAAATACAGTTGGGATGACAGACCAAATCCAGGGGTTGAGAGTTCAGTACTTTGTGTGCTGGGAGAGCATGTCAATGCAGAACCTACCCATCATCCTCACTCCCTGCAGTACTTCCACTGCTCTGCCACCTGTGGTCGCCAAGATGTCAGTGTGGCTCGGTTGGTAGCGCATTCACCTCTGGGCTGGAAGGTCATGAGTTCTAACTTATACCATCAATGACAGCACCTGAGTGCGGTACTAGGGAAATGCTGTACTCTCAGGGTGTGCTGTCCTTCAGATGAGGCATTAAGCTGAGGTCCCTTCTGGTCATCTCTGGTGCTGTCCTGGTGGGTGTCCAGGTGGAAGTAAAGGAATCCAAAGCACTTTCTGCAGTAGGAAGATACTTTTCCCGGTGTCCTGGCCAATATTGTCAAAGGCTGGGTATGGATGTCGATGTGCAAAGAGGCTGTCACTACATGTGTGCAATCACATCCATACCAGTCTTTCATGCTTGTAAAGCACAGAAACATAGAATTTAACGCCAGATAAGGACTGCTATGCCCACCCAATCTGCCCATTTTTTCTTGCCTATACTGTTGCTGCAGATCCTACATGATCTCTGCCCCCACTTCCCACTCAGATTCTCTTGCGCCTGTCCCATGCATTCTTGTACCCCAGCACTGTTTTCACTATCCCCACCTCCGCTGGAAGACTGTTCCAGGCATCTACCACTCTTTCAGTGAAGAAGTATTTCCTCATCTCTCTTGATTTTACCCCCTTCCAACTTCATTGCATGTTCCCTAGTTCTCATACATCTTTTCCTCTGAAAAATACTCCCCTCCTGTACTTTACTTAACCCCATGTGGTATTTATAGATCTCTGTCATATCACCCCTCTCTCTTCCAGGGTGCACATATTGAAGTCCTTCAGTCTCTCTCATAGGGCTTCTAATGCAGACCCTGCACCATTTTAGTTGCCCTCCTCTGAGCTGCCTCTACTCTGTTTATGTCCTTCTTGAGATGTGGTCTCCAAAACTGGACACAGTACTCCAAGTGAGCTCTCACCAGCAATCTATACAGTGGCAACACCAGTTCCCTCCAGTGGTGGAGCCAAGTTTGGGATCATTTGGGAGCCAGGGGGGGCCATTCAGTCAATCACAGGCTTCACAGTGGGCACTAAACAGTGTATAAAGATGGTAGCGGGACACCACTACTCACACTGGGGCAGCCAGGAAGGGCGACCACCCCCCAGGCCTCCCCCTCGGCTCCACCACTGGTTCCCTCCTTTTGCTGGTGACAGTGTGAAAAAGTGCAAACTGATGTACTTGGGCTACAGGGACCCAGCAGCTGAATACAAAATGGGAGGAGTGATACTGACAGCAGCCAAGCAGGAGAGAAACTTGGGTGTAATTATCTTGAATGAGCTAAAGGTAGCCAGGCAGGTTTTATTTGTTTATTTACTTATTTAAATGTTGATAACTTGGAAAGGCACCATAAACAGAAGCTTGTTTCCAGGTGTGGGGGTACAAAACAAAAGCAATACAGCAAAGACAACAGAGGTGTGACAAAATACAGAAAATATACATAATTAATGCCATTTACAATGGAGAAATTTCTAATAAATACAAACGATATTTACATAGCTATATACATTTAGATGCAGGAAGTAATGGGGTAATAGTTTGACAAGGCAATTGGGAAAGCAAAGTGGAATGCTGGGTTGCATACGGAGAGGGATAACCGGCAGAAGCAGGGAGGTTGTGTTACCTCTGTATAGGTCACTGGCGAGAACTTGGAATACTGTATACAGTTCTGGAGACCACATTTACAAAAGGACATAGACAAAGTGGAGGCAGTCCAGAGGAGGACAACTAAAACAGTGTGAGGTCTTCAACAGAAGACTTTTGAGGAGAGAGACTGAGGGAACTCAGTTTGCACACACTGGAAGAAAGAAGGGAGAGAGGGACTATGATGGAGACATTTAAATACATAAAGGGGATAAATAAACTACAAGTTCAGAGTATTTTGCAGAAGAAAGTGTGCTCAAGAACAAGGGGACATGATAGGAAGCTGGAGGGGGTAAATTCAGGAGAGATGTAAGAAAGTTCTTTACAGAAAGAGTGGTGAATTCCTGGAACAGGCTACTAGCCGAGGTAGTTAGGGTGAAAACAGTGGAAGGGTTCAAGAAAGCTTGGGATATGCACAAGAGAAATATAGGGGAAAGAAACGAGGGACAGGTAAAAGAACCAGAGATCAAATAGGGTCTCTGGGGATACTGTAGGTAGGGTTAAATGGGTATGATTACTCCAGCGTCCCATTCCTATTTGATGAATGTCAGTACCTCATCCCCCAGTTTGTACTCCGCCCCTGGGTTTCTGTGCCCTAAGTTCATTATTTTGCACTTTTCTGCGTTGAAACCCAACTGCCATGCCATTGACCACTCCTTGCGTTTTCTCAGGTCTGGTCTCTGCACATTCTTTCCACCCCCTCTGGAGTGTCCACCCTGTTGCAGATTTTGGTGTCCTCCACAAAGAGCAGACCTTCCCTTCCTGCTCATATGCACTGTCACTTATAAAGACATTAAAGAGGACTGGTCCCACAGTACTGAGCCCTGTGGCATCCCGCTGGTCACTCTCCCTACCCCAGAGTGAACTCCATTTACCACCACCCCGTCACCTGTCCCTTAACCAATTTGTTACCCAGCTTACCGCCTTTGGACCCACCCCCTAAGCTGCCCAGTTTCTTTATGGGCCTCCTATGCTAGAATGCTAATTCAGTGCTAGAAAGTGCAAGGTAATGCACCTAGGGAAAAAGAACCCCAAGACCGAGTACCAGATGGGAGGAGAGAGACTTAGCACTACAGCTGAGGAATGAGATCTGGGAGTCATCATTAGCAGCTCATTTAAGCAATCGAGTCAGTGCAACAAGGCCTATAGCAAGGTTAACAGGATGCTGGGATGTATCGGGAGGAGTACTGGTTGCAGAATAAAGGAGGTATTACTTCCCCTCTACAGATCCCTGGTGAGGAGTCACCTAGAGTACTGCGCCCAGTTCTGGAGTCCCCACCTCAGAAAGGATTAGGAGAGGCTGGAGACAGTGCAGCGCAGAATAACAAAAATTATTCCTATGAGAAGCACCTCAAGGCACTAAATATGTACTCACTGGAGGTCAGAACGGAGAGGGGGAGATATGATAGAGACCTTCAAGTTCCTTAAAGGAATTAACGGAGTGAACAGTGGGGAACTATTTAACCTGAATACCAATTTGCGGTCAAGCTGGCAGAAATGGAAATTAACAGGAGGTAGGTTTAGGAGAGATGTAAGGAAGTACTGCTATATGGAAAGGGTGGTGGAACCTTGGAACAGTCTGTTGGCTGAAGTGGTGGGTGCGAAAACAGTCAGGGGATTCAAGCAGGGCTGGGACATAATGAAGGGAACAGTGGTTACCGAGGGTGACGGGAGCAAGGAGGAGAATAGAGAGAGAACAGGAAGGGTTAGCATCCTGGAGTAACAGTAGGTTCCAGTGATTATAGCGAACTTGGGCAGACTGGCTGGACCTCTAGTCTTTTTCTGCCGTCATTGTCTCTGTTTCTATGTGGAATGGTGTCGAAAGCCTTACTAAAATCTAAATAGGCCATGTCCACTGCCCCACCTTGGATCTATTTCCCTGGTCCCCCAGTCAAAGAAATCTATCTGATTTGTTTGATGTTACCTCACTCCCCCCATGAATTCATATTGCCTTACATCTTGTAACCCACTAGATTCAAGATACTTGACAATCTCTTCCTTTAGCAGTGACTCCATTAGCTTCCCCACCACCGGTGTCAGGCTGACTGGCCTGTAATTGCCAGCCCCCTCCCTGCTACCGCTTTTATGAAGCAGGACTGCATCTGCCCTTCCTATGTCCTCTGGAACCACTCCAGTTTCCAGTCAGTTGTTAAAAAGGACTGTCAGAGGTGCAGCCCGTACCTCCCTGAGCTCCCTCTGTAGCCTTAGGTGTACCCTGTCTGGCCCCATAACTTTCTCCATGTTCAGATTTGCGAGTCATTTCAGGACTGTCTCTCCTCTGTAAAGGGACTTGTTTCTCCTCCCCTTCTCCACTGCCCCGTAGCTTTTATGTGGCCCATTTCCTTCCCCTTCCTCTGTGAAGACTAAAGAAAAGTATTTGTTCAGGATATCTGCTTTTTCCTGATCCTCCTCTGCAGTCTCCACCTGACCTTCAAAACCTCACAACCCCTCCCCTTGTCTTCCTCTGTTCATTTATATACCTGAAGAATGTCTTGTTCTAGGGACATGGATATGTTGTTCATCCACACTGTCTGGCAGGTTCCTTGCCGCTTTAAATCTTGCCGGAAGGTCTTCAAGCTGGCTCCTCCCACCCACCCGGGTGGTAAAGCTCTCGGCTCGGCCCCATGACACCAGATCTTCCTTACCGCTTGGAAGCTCAGGTTCCCTCCTTAACGCTCTGCGTGTAAACTGGATCCTAATTCTTAGGTTCGCCCGAAACTTATTTTAAAATTTTCAAGACTTCGGTCAAGTTTCTCCCTCGCAGCTGCGATGGACAAATCGACTCCTGGATTTCGGCGGTGCCCTTGTGGGCAGAAAATGTCCAGGATTGATCCGCACTCCATGTGCATCTACTGCCTCGGCCTAGACCATGACCCGCAGGCCTGCGAGTTATGCTGTTCATTTTTGGCCAACGTCCTGGAAGACTGCGCTGCCCAGTTACAGCTTGGGCACCCCGAGAAGCGCTACCCGCCAGTGAAGTCGGAGGCCAGTTGGGCGGTTACCGTGGCGGCTGGCTCAGCTGAGCAACTTGAGCAGATGATCACCCTCGAGGAGGAGGCGGCACAGTTCGCATCATCCTCTTCCTCTGTCGCGGCATTTATCCTGCTCTCTCTGAGTACCTCATATTCAGCTTCTTTCAAGGAGCTTTGCCAATCCCTTTCCACGAAGGGAGAGGGGCCATCGGGACATTCCTCTCGGTCCAAAAAGAAGGACTCAAAAGGTAAGTCCCACTGTCGGCATTCGTGGGAGCGGGAGAGGTCCCCTTCCCCGGACAGTCGACACTCGACTTCGGTCAAGGTTGCGGCTAAGGCCGCTGGCTTCCGCAGTGTTCCCGTCAGGTCAGCCAGCGAGACACCCGTCGGCCCGGTCGAGATTTTTCGACCCATCGGACAGGCTGTTGACTGGTGAAGCCGACAATCCTTCTTCACCGGTTTCCCGGTGGGGCGAAAGGACCTGCCTCGCCTCCGGTGCGCAGTCCCGGTCAAAGGCTTCCGAGCCGAGGGAAGAGTGGGTGTCCCCGGCCCCTTCCCAGACCCATCCTCTGAAACACCGAGGTTCTCGGTCTCGGATATCCTCTCGGTCCAGCCGATCCCGCCGACATCAGCGGTCTTGGTCTCGGCACTGAAGTAAGTGGCGCCGCCGCTTGTCCTCGTCTTCCTCCTCGGAAGAGGAGAGGCTTCGGCGCAAATTGCGTTGATGCTACGAGGACCCGATGTGGCAGCAGTTACTTCTGTCTGGGAACAAGCCGACGCCGTCGCCTTCCCCGGCCATCAAGTAGCTGTCACCCGAGCGGCCAAAACAACCCCTCGCTGTAGCCGAGGTGCCCAAGCCTGGGCCAGTTGTTCAGCCAAAACCAGCTGCCCCATCGATTGTGGTGGAACCTCCGCCTCTACAACCGAAATCGGGGGCGCCGACCAAAGACTCTCGGTCAGGTCAGGGCCTGCCCCACAGGTTGTTGGTCACCCTCACTCCTGACCGTCCTCGGCAGATGGAGGGTGGCTCAGGCCCCAGGCAGCTCTTCGCGGACTCTTCGGAGTCCAACGACGACTCCTCCCTGTTCTCCAGGCCCATTGACCTGGAGTCCTCTGGGGGCCAGTCGATAGACAAAAGCCCATCGTCCTTCATGGGTCTGCTTTGGCTCATCTCGGAGTCCACCCGGATGCAGCTTGAGCCCGTATCCAAGCGGGCCAAGTATCCCCTGACGGAGATACTGGACCGAGGGGATTCACCCACGGAGGCCTTTCCGGTGGCTGAAGCCATTATTGGCCCAGCCTTGGAGCTCTGGCAGCAGCCTGCTTCCTGTCCTGTGTCTTCGGCCAGGATGGCCAGGAAGTTATGCAGCCCCTACCGGCTCTTTGCCCGGTTTCTCGGAACACCCCTCTGCCGAGGGGCCGGTCACTGACAGCGTTTTCCGGCGTTCCGGAAACGCTAGGGATGTGGACAAGCCCCCCCGACAAGGAGTCCAAAAAGCTGGACTACGCTGGGTGCAAGTTGTACGCTGCGTCCTCCCTTGGCCTCCGCCAGGCCAGCTCGGCCGTGCTGATGGCACACTTCTCCCACGCCCTTATGGGCTCCCTGGACGAGGTTATCTCTCATCTCCCGGCCGACCTGCAGACCACGGTCTGGCAGGTATGGGGCCAGGGAAGGGCAGTGGCTAAACAGCAGCTCCAAATGGCTCTGGACATTGGAGACTCCTGTGCCAGATCAGTTGTGGCCGCAGTATCCATGCGCTGCAGAGCATAGCTGAGGATATCCACCTTCACGGCGGATACCCAGCACAAACTGGCGGATGTCCCCTTCTTGGGGAACGACCTCTTCGGCCCTGGAGTGGAAAGTCACCTCCAGCAGATCGAAAAGTCCAGTGCCACTCTGGACTCGGTCACCTCCACCCAGAAGGACAAGGGCCGTCGACAACAGCAGCATAAGTCCTTTCGTCCTTCTGCGCCAGCGGTATGTCTGGCCCAACAGCTCCAGCACCAGGGCCAGCAGGCTCGCGTTTGGCATCCCAAACCCAAGCCTGAGGCTTCCTCCAATGGGAAGCAGGGAAGTAAAGGCCCAGGAGGTCCCTCGGCCGGTCCCTCCTCTAAGCCTGCCCAGTGACCGGGTTGAGGGGTTTTGCCCCAACCTCGTCCTCCCCTGGTTCCCCGTGAGAGATGGCTCCACACTTTCTTTCCGCCTGGTCCGTTATCACCACAGACCGTTGGGTGTTGGAGGTGGTAGGAAAGGCCTGCCCTGGAGTTGAGCAGGCCCCGCCCGCTTCAGGGCCGTCGCCCCTAGGAGAGACTCACGGGTCCACAGTCTTTGTCGGCTCGTCGGGCCGATATCCCCTGCTCCTCAAAAGAGGTGATCAGGAAGGTGGCGGATCCTCCTCCAGACCGGAGTTTGTGTCCAGGTACTTCCTGGTCCCAAAGCAGACGGGGCTGGCGCCCATTCTCGACCTGCACGACCTGAACAGGTTCCTAGGTCGGACCTTCAGGATGGTCACTCTGGCTCAGATAATCCCATCCTGGGAACGAGGCGTGTGGTTCTGTTCTCTGGACCTTCAGGATGCGTTCTTTCATGTCCCAATCCATCCGTCCCACCAGAGATTCCTCCGCTTCAGGGCAGAGGGATCCCTCTACGAGTTCTGGGCCATGCCCTTCGGCCTTTCCCTAGCTCCCAGGGTCTTCACCAAATGCATGGCAGTGGTGACAGCATTCCTGCGGCGATGAAGGGTCAGTGTCCCTACCTGGACGACTGGCTGATTGCAGCCCCCTCCATAGCGGAGGTGGAGCGGTCCAGAGATCTGGCCCTCCAGGTTTGCTCTCAGGTTGGCCTCCTCATCAACGAGGCCAAGTCGGAACTTGTGCCAAAGCAGGTGATCCAATTCATCAGGGCAGAGCTCAACTCTCTACAAGCCAGAGCACGGCTCCCGGTGGACAGGGCCGAGGTTCTTTCCTCCTTTGCCCAATCATTTCAGGTTGGGCAATTGCGCCCTGCCCGGGACTTCCTGCGCCTCCTGGGCCTCATGGCGGCCTGCACCAGCGTGGTCCGTTGGGCTCGTTGGTACATCTGTCCCCTTCAGTGGGGGCTGGCCAGCCAATGGTCACAGCACTTCGATCCTCTGGATCAGCTAGTGACAGTGACCCAGGGGATGTGGAACGCTCCCCAGTGGTGGACCATTCCAGCACATCTACAGGAGGGCATCCTTTTTGTCCGCCCTGAGCCAATGGTCTCTGTATCAACCGATGCCTCTCTGATGGGTTGGAGTGCCCATCTGGGGAGCACAGAGCGCACGGCCTCTGGTCCCCTCGGGAGTCCCAATGCCACATCAACCTGCTGGAGCTTCGAGCAGTTCATCTAGCCCTCACCGCCTTCGCTCCGTTTCTACGGGGTCAAGTGGTTCAGGTCCAGATGGACAATACCACGACCATGTACTACCTAAACCGCCAGGGCGGGACGCGCTCCCGGCCTTTGTGCAGGGAAGCTCTCCGCATTTGGTCACTCGTGCGCAGCCTGGAGGCGGATCTTCTTGCCACCCATGTGGCAGGAGCCTCCAATACCCTGGCCGATGCCCTAAGCCGGATAGGAGCTGCGTCCCACGAGTGGTCTCTCCTGCTGGAGGTAGTACAAGTTCTGTTCTCCCACTGGGGCACGCCTCAGGTGGACCTGTTTGCCTCCAGGGAGAATGCGAAGCTGAGACTGTTTCATGCCCGCCCCCCTCAGCAGGGCTCGCTGCAGGGGTATGCCTTCTCGAGGCCGTGGACCCCGGGCCTCTTCTACATCTTCCCCCATTTCCCTTGATCCACAAGATGCTTCTCAAGGCGAGGAGGGACAAGGCGCAGGTGATTCTGGTAGCCCCAGACTGGCCAGTTCTGGTATCCAGATCTCCTCAGTCTCAGCTCCAGACTCCTGAGGCAGCTTCCAGCCTGCCCGGACCTGATCTCAGTCAGTCAGGGGAAGGTATTCCATCCGGACCTTCAATCCCTGCACCTGATGGCCTGGTTCCTGAGCGGCTAGAGTTCCAGGCCTTGGGTCTTTCCGACGAGGTCCTCAATGTCATTGAGGCATCCCGTAAGGAGTCGACCAGAAAATGCTATACCTTCAAATGGAAGAGATTTTCCATTTGGTGTCAGAGCAAGGGCCTGGACCCTTCCTCCTGTTCCTTGGCAAGCATTCTGGACTACCTGTGGTCCCTTTCTCAGCAAGGGCTTCGGTCAACGACCCTTAAGGTGCACCTGGCAGCCATCTCTGCTTACCGGGCGCAGGCCGGAAAGCAGTCGGTGGAGCAGGAGAAGGTGATCAGGCGCTTCTTCAAAGACCATGATCACATATCCCCTTTGGTGTGAGAACCTCCACCTCCGTGGGATCTACTGCTGGTACTGGCTAAGCTCATGGGCAAGCCATTCAAACCGATGCACAGGTGTGACATCTCTCACCTGTCGTGGAAGACCGCCTTCTTGGTGGCTATCATGTCAGCCAGAAGGATGGGAGAGCTCCAGGCGCTTTCCATCGAGTCTCCTTATCTGGTCTTCCACAGGGACAAGGTTGTCCTGCGCCCCCACCCGAAGTTCCTTCCGAAGGTGGTGTCGGAGTTTCACCTTAACCAGGTGTTGACTCTGCCGGTGTTCTACCCAAATCACACCGCGGAGGCTGAATATAGGCTCCATACTTTGGACCCTAGAAGAGCGCTCGCTCACTACAAGGAGCGGACGGATGAATTTCAGGGAGAGGTTCGCCAGCTGTTTGTCACCTATGCTGAAGCCGCACCTGGCAGACCTGCAGCCAAGCGGACGATAGGCAGATGGGTCACCTCCTGCATAGATCTCTGCTATAGGTTGGTGGGCATGGAGCCTCCCAGAGGGATAAGAGCTCATTCTACCCGCCATACCACTGCATTGGTGGCTGCTTCCAGGGACGTCCCTATCCAGGAAATCTGCAGGGCTGCTACCTGGAAGTCAGCACACACCTTCATCACCCACTACCACATCGACCTTAAGTCACGCCGGGATGCTGGTTTTGGGGCCTCGGTTCTTCAGTTTTTATTTCCCAAGTAGGGGGTGTGCGCCTTGCCTCCCTCCTCCCGGAGAACTGCTAGGAGTCTGCCAGACAGTATGGATGAACAACATATCCATGTCCCTAGAAATACAGGTTACTCACCTGTAACAGGAGTTCTAGGAATGGTATATGTTTTTCATCCACACGACCCACCCGGCTTTGACGCACAACCTGGCTTCCAGCGGGCTAGATCTGGCGTCATGGGGCGGAGCCGAGAGTTTTACCACTCGGGTGGGTGGGAGGAGCCAGCTTGAAGACCTTCTGGCAAGATTTAAAGCAGCAAGGGACCTGTCAGACAGTGTGGATGAGCAACATATACCATTCCTAGAACTCCTGTTACAGGTGAGTAACCTGTATTTCCCTTTCATCACCCCTTGGGCTATTCTTTCCTTAGTTTCTGCAGTTGCACTTCTCACCACTTTCCCTGGCTCCCCAATACACCTCCCTGTCCTCTTCCCTCAAGAACCATAGTAGTCTCTTTTTCCCCTTGTTTTTGCTCACTTCCTTTGTGCATAGGTTTGTTGCCTTCACTATGCCTTCCCTTAGCGTAGCCCACTGTTCCTCCTCCACCCAGGTCATTCCCCGTCTAGGTAATCTCTGAGACATTTACCCTTTTTTTTTAAAATCTGCCTTCCTGAATTCCAGGATCCTCGTCATTGTGTGGTTTCTTCCACCTTATGTTGAACCACACTGTAGGGTGATCCCTGGTTCCCAGTTGGCCTCCCACCTTGACATCTGCAGTAATGTCGCAGCACGTGATTACCAGGTTTAGTAGTGCCCTATCATGATTAATGGCCTGAGAAGCTCCCCCTGCAGGGAGTCCAGGGTGTCCCTGCTTATAGCTGAAGCCACATCTTGGGAGGCTTCAGTCTGTGTCAGGCAGATTGAAGTCCCCCACCAGCAGCGCCCCCTCTTTTTCTTCTGCTGTGCTAATGGCTTCCACCGGTGCCTTATCTAAATTCTTCCCGTGTGTTGTTTTTTTTAACTTTGGTAACCGGGAAAGACACAGTGAGCCAAGGCTCGTTTCCAGGCATGGGGGGAATGGGAGTACAAACGTAAAAAAAAAAATTATAAACACCTGAAGTGCAAAATGCACAAAATACAAAGTACATAGACCAAATGAGGAGATTAAGTGTTGGGGGTCTGTAGATCACATCAGTTTGACTAGTGGCTCTGTTTTCTGTCTCCAGGGTGACCCACATTACCTGCACCCCCTCTGTTCCCCCTGAAGTCCAGGCTGTGCCTACTCTCCATTGCTTTGGTACCTTTCTTTACACACAGTACCACCCTGCTCCCTTCCTTCCCACCCAGTCTTTTCTGAACCGAGTACACCCTGGTATGGCAATGTCCCAGTCATGGGTTTCTGTGCACTATGACTCAGTGATGGTCATGACATCCAGGTCTGCCTCCGCCATGATGTCTTCTAGGTCCGAAGTTTATTGACTAGACTTCTTGCCTTCGCACACATGACCTTCCACATTTTGTTTCCACTCTGCCTGCTGCCACCCTTCTTTCCTTTATGAACTGCCTTCTTTTCCTCTCTCTTTTTACAGCTTGTGTTCCCATCCCCTTTCATTTCATCCGTACTGTTTTTTTGGTTTTTTTTTTCACACCAGTGGGGTTACCTCCCCTCAAGTTCTCCCTTCTCTTTGCTTCAGTCTGGGGGGGCAGTTAATGCCTTCCTGACTTCTTCCACCAGTCCCCTTGGCTAGATTAAGTGTTAATTTAAGAAACATGTGAACTGTCCACTGAGGACTGCAATTGCCTTCCCAGATGGATACAGGCACTCACCACTATATAGGCTGTTATCCTTCCGGGTTGGTCCCCAGAATAGCTACACTCCACCTCTCTCTAAACTGCTTTAGGATGCAATGTGTATGAAAAGCGCGATATAAATGCTGATTACAGAAGGCATCAGTTGTTTTTTAGATTGGCCTAAGCGTTGGTCAGACCTTCCCTATGGAGCATCCTTGTATGAAGGGAGGCGTGGAGGGATTGTCTCCCTCTCCTTCCCCTTTGTCTCTGTGCTTTGATTGTAGTTGTTTGACTAGTGTATATGAAAAGAGGTTTAAAAAATAAATGCTAATTAACAAATCCAAATACTACCATCCCACATGTCACTCACTGTGTATGGGATTAGTATTCAGTCGTAAATATCTCTGACATTCAGCTAATATTCTACTTCTGTTTTTTTTATTTACATGTTTCTGCGCCCTTGCACCGGTGCTACCCCCATGTGTTTGCACAACCTCCCAGACCCACTTCTAGCTTCCCTGGCACTTACCCTGTAACCATACAGCTTACTGCCCATTGCGGGACCTTCAGGCCTGGAAGAACGGAGCCCTTCAAGGTATTGTCTTTCCAGCAGAGAAACTGCTAGTGCCCTGCTTCATCCTATGCACATCACTGGGGTTTTCTCTTAATTCTGCCCATCCCCACAAGACACCGGCATGCTAGGGACTCCCAAACGTGTTCATACAGGCAGAACCCTACCATTGTCCTCCCTCCCATGGCAGTTCCGCTGCACTGCAGCCCCCGGTTACCTAGGTGGCAGTGTTGTGCTGGAGGCAGTGACCCTCCTTCCCTGAAGGAGGAAAGGACCCTCTGGAAAACTTAAGCTTCCAGCCCTCCAGCAGCCCCGGGGTGTTTTCAAACCCAGGTTATCGGTGTCGTAGGCAGCAGCCCCGTGGTTATGCCGATGGGTTGGCCCCTTCAGTCGACATTTAGATTCAACATACACTTCCCCACTTTGCTGTAAGCATTCCTCCTCTCCACCATTTCCAGAAGTCCCCAGTCCACCTCAGCTTTTTTAAACCCCACTCCTGTGTGTGTCATTCTTTCTTTCCCTTCACATTCATGGGGACTGGATCAAGTTGTTGGGTCTTGAGTCTGGTGCCCATGTTTATAGGTATTCTGATGTGTGGTGTGGTCCCCACCTCCCTCAACATTGCCACCCTACGTTAATAAAATATGGGGCAAGGGAGAGGCTAATAAGGTAGTCTGTGATCATTGCAGCAGGGGACAAAGCTGAAGTGAGGCTGGGGGTGGGTGCATACCTAAGGACATCCTTTGTAATTGGATGCCCATAATGAAACACCACCCCCCACCGGCTGCATCATCATGCCACTCGTGCTACCTGATTGAAAAATGTGTCACCACCCCCACACACAATGACCCACACATCACTGATGGTGGGACGGCAGTGATGGAGGAGGGGGCACATTTTTCTTTCTCTTGAGCTACCCGTAGCTAGGAGCCACCAACCCTAATGACCAAACACCAACTTTCCTCCCTCTTGCTAGTGTGATGGAGATAGAATGCACTGGGTCCCTGAATTTACCAAGGGTATTTAAAACAAGGAAATGGGGGTTCAGATGGAGTGGAGAGAGTGTTTAGAGGCAGAGGCGACACTGGTAGAGGCGTGCATCTGCCAGTGTCAGCCAGTAGGCCAGGGAACTGCTGAAAGTATAATTTGCATTTGTACTGCTGTCCTGTATTCTGTTAGAAATGATCAGCACTTTAAGGTGAACATCTACAACTGACACAGAAATATAAAGGGGGTATATTGTGGAAGTTTCAAATATGTAGGTCTACTACAGTACCAGCATCAGCTTCTTACTCAGCTGATGATTATAGCTGTTTAAACTGTCGAAGAATGGAAGAGCTAAAAAATGAAGTTGAGAAACTTAGAAATGAGCTAAATAACATGACAGAATTATGAGCTTTGGAGTCTTCACAGACAACATAATAAGACAAACAGATCCAAATAAGGGAGCAAGGCATCAAGGAAGGTGCAAGGACGAGTTGATTGAAGAGGGAGAATGCACCGGTGCAGGTGATAATAGTAGACTTAGAACCACTAAGAGAGGCAGGGAGGACATGATAATGAATATTTGGTAGAACCTGATTGGGTCAAGGTCCTGCCAAGAAAATTATATGAAACAGGAAGAAGGGCAAATGTGTTTACATCAGAGGTACCAACATCAAATGTGCTACCCCGACAAAACAGCTTCTCTCTGCTGGAGAATAAAGAAATGTATGCACAAGTACTCATACCTTCCGCCCCCCTATCAGTCCCAAAGACACAAACATACCCTTAAATAATGTTAAACAAATGATAGTAGTGGCTGACTCCATCATAAAGTACACAGATCTGCAGCTGAAATAAACAAGATACTGTAGTATGGTATCTTGTTTTCCAGGGGCCCATGTAAAGGATGTACTAAGAAATCTGGACTGTGTATTAAAAGGGAATTAGTAGTAGCTTTTCATGTATATACCAGTGACATTGGAAAGAAACCTGTGTAGTCGATTAAAGAAGACTTCATGGAATTTGGTTATAAATAAAAAAAAAAAAAAAAAAACAACCACGAAATATTTATTCCAGGGGCATGGATATGGTTCACTTATACACACTCTGGCAGTTCCACTGGAACAATGTTATTGGCTGGAATGTCTGCATTAGGTACCGGCAGAAGATGTCAGTCACCGATCCGCACAAGTGCGTGTAGTGCCGGGGAGGGCAACATGACGGTGGGGAAGGGGCAACTTGACGTGGCCAAGTGTGGCCTGTGCTTAGCCACGCTTCCTGAGTCCTTCAAGTACAGGAAACTCCAGCACTCACTGGGATGGCCTTCAGAAAGGATTCCAAAGGATCACCCTAAGGGCCACAAGAAGGCCTCAGCTGTGTCTGTGTCTGCTGAGCAACTTGTGTCCCTTGAGGCAAAAGCAGCAGATGTCACTGCGGGCACCTCCATGGTCTCAGTACTGTTCCCTGGGGCCAGCATCAGAAGGTCTTTCGTGGGCCAGTTCCACGGTGTCTATCCCTCCAGGCCTTAGGGGAGAGCCTTACCCTCCGTGGTTCAGAATCCAAGTGCTGCCAATCATAGGAGTAAGAGTGATCGAGGTCCTCCAGGTTCCTCGACTCTCCCGACTGCTCAACTACTGTCGAGTGACCCTCAGTCGAGGGGCAGGTCAGGCAAGTCGAGGACTCTTCAGCTCTGCAGTGAAACCAGTTGGCTTCAACTCTGGTCAAGCAGGCTATCAAAATATGTCTAGAGCCTATCGACTAGTTGTCAGACAAGGCCAAGAAGTTGGTCTCACAGGCCTCAGTGCTCCCAGTCCTAACTCAGGAGGATGTGGATCGGTTGGTGGTCCCAGCTGATCCACTGAGGGACCAGCCTGCACCCGAGGTTGAGTCTTTGAGGCCTATGTTGTTGAATGTCGGTAGGTGCGTAATTTATGGCCAACCCCAGGAAGATCCTTCTCACTGTCAGCTGTCCATCTTTGGATGAGGAGAGGCACTGACTCAAAATGTGCTGGTGCTACAAGTAATTCCTCTGGCAGCAGTGGGCCATCGTGGGGCAGGGTGTGGCTCTAGCCAAAGGACCTCCAGTCCCTTGGCAGCTGTCAATGGTTACACAGCCAGTCCACAATCTGCAAATGTTCCTTACACCTGCTTCTCTGCTGATTAGGTTGGCGCTCCCACCATGACAGCCACCAGTTGGTACTCTGACCAAGGTGGCAGACTGTTCAGCCACCAGCTTGTCAGGCTAGTTGTCTGTAAGGATCACCTCCGGTGAGGATTCCCAGGAAGTCCATGGTAAACAGCAGCCAAGGGCCATTTTCGAACAGTCATCTGATGACTTGGATCAGAAGTCCATGGCTTCCTCCAGGATTCAGCTCTTGGACCATAGCTAATTCGAGGAGCATTCCACCGAGCATGGCCCAGTGTCCTTCAATGGGCTGCTTCGACTTATCTTGGAATCCATGTCAGTCCCACTTGAGCCAGTCCAGAAAAGGACTAAGTACCCTGTCACGGACATTTTGGACCTGGATGAATCACCAAGGGTTGCCTTCCCTGTGGCTGAGCTCTCTTTGGGACTGGCCCTGGAGCTTTGGCAGCATCCAGCATCCTGCTTGGCACCCTCAATCTGTATGGTCCACAAGTACACAGTCCCTACAGGCTCTCACTCAGGTTTTTGGACCATCCTTCGCCAAAAGATCTGGTCATGGATTCAGCGTTCCATAAATCTGGACACCAGGGGATGTGGACAAGCCTCTGGACAAGGAGTCCCGTTAGGTTGACCATGCTGCTAAAAAAGTGTACGCTGTGGCCAGTCTAAGTCTTCAGCACGCTAACTGTGCCATAATGATGCCTAACTATAGTCACTCCCTAATGGAACTCCCTGATGCTGTCCTCCTCATCTCCATCCTGAGTAACAGATGTTGGTGGAGCTCATTAGAGACCAGGGTCAGTCACTAGCAAAAAAACAGCTCCAGACAGCCTTGCACCTGGGGGAATCTTGTGTCCATGCTGTGGAAGTGGCTGTCTCCATGTGTCGCAGGGCCTCACTGCATTTGTCCATTTTCATGGTGGACATCCAACATAAGCTGGCCTGTGTCCCTTTTCTGGGCACCAATCTCTTTGGCCCTGGGGTAGAAGTCCAGTGCCACCCTTGAATCTGTGACTTTGTCCTTGAAGATCCAGAAGAAAAAGCCTAAAAAGCACGCTTTTCAGCACCAGTCCTTTCAGTCACAGCTTCCCCAGCAGCAGCCACAGCAGAGGCAGTTCCAGGCCTGGTACCCCAAACCAATGTCGGGGGCTCAAGATCCAAAAACATGGGGGGAGGGGGCAGGTGTAGTGATGCCCCTTCAGTAGCAACCTCCAGTGTCCCTGCTAAAGCTGCCCAGTGATGGACTGGAGGGTGTCATCCCTCACCTGTCCTGTCCCTGACTGCTCTCCTGGTCGAAGACCGATTACATCACTTTTTTGCCACGTTGATCTGCTGACACAATGGACAAGTGGGTATTGGACATAGTGGTCAGAGGATTGCCTCTAGATGTTGAGGCTTTCCAACCTTACCATCTCCATGCACCTCAAGAGTCCAGGTATCTCAGAACACACTGTCCTCCTTCAGAAAGAACATTATTCAGTTCCTTGCAAAAGGGGCAATACCCCATGTCCTGGATGCCCTTCCCAGTCAGGGTTACGTGTCCAGGTACTTCCTGGTCCTGAAACAGACAGGGCACTGACACATACTGGATTTGCACAATCTTAACCAGTCCATTCGGAAATGCAAGTTCCAGATGGTCACTTTGAACCAGATTATACTATCCCTGGAGCAAAACATGTGGTTTTGCCCCCTGGACCTCCAGGATGCATTCTTCCACATTCCCGTCCATGGGTTACACCACCAGTAACTCAATTTCTAGTGGAAGTGGTCCTGTAGCAGTTCCAGGTCTTGCCATTCGGCCTCTCCTCTGCACCCAGGGTCTTCACCAAATGCATAGCAGTGGTGACGGCCTGACTGCGGCATCTAGGGGTCAGAGTGTACCCTTACCTGACTGACTGGCTGATAACTGGTCCACCCAGAGAGGCTGTGGAGAGATCTACACATCCAGCTCTCCAGACCTGTCAAGGCTTGGGCCTGTTAGTCAACCCAAACAAGTCTGAACTGGTACTGAAACAGGTGATCACATTCATCGGGGCAGAACTAGACTCCTTGTGGGCAAAAGCCTGCTTCCTGATGGACCAGGCACAGGATCTTACCTCCTTTGCCTGATCATTTTAGGGTGGGCTTTTGCCAGGATTTCCTGTAGCTGCTGGGGTACATGGTGTCCTGCACCAGCATGGTCTGTTGGGCTCACTGGTGGATACACCACCTTTAGTGGACACCTGGCTGTCAGTGGCCCCAGCACTGAGGTCACTTGGACTAGCCAGTCACAGTGACGAAGCTGGTGTGGGATGCTGTTCAGTGCTGGCTTGTCCAGGAATTCCTGGAGGACGGAGTCCCCATTTGTCCATCCAGAGATGACTGTCATGCTAATGATGGACACGTCTCTGACAAGGTGGGGTGCACACCTGGGAGAACACACAGCCTATGGTTTCTGGTCACTCAGGGAGTCCCATCCTCTCTTAAACCTGTTGGAGCTCTGTGCAATGCACTTGGCTTTGACAGAATTTGCTCCACTGGTCAGGGGTCAGGTCATTGTGAATGTTTTTTACTTGAACAGATAGGGCAGCACACACTCCCTTCCCCTATGTCAGGAGGCACTCTGCACCTGGACCCCCATGCGCAGCCTAGGCACCAATCTCCTGGCGATCCATGTCATGGGAGAGAACAGTCAGCTTGCAGATTCTCTCAGGTGGATTGGAGAGATGTTGCACGAGTGGTACCTGAATCAGGAGGCGGTGTACCACGTGATCTTACTTCAAGTTGGAACTCTTGCAGCAGGCTATAACCATTAGGACTAATGCCGCAGGCCATAGGACCCACCAGAAAAATTCTTAGCTAGCACTTCGACGTCGGTCATGGTACATAAGGGGGCGGACCCCGGCTCCACCCCAGTTCTTTTCCTGCCGCGACCCACTCACGTTGGGGAAGTTCATTGCTGACAGAGCAGTTTCCAGCAAAAATTGGATTTTTTCCTATGTTTTTTCTCTCCCTTGTCAACTTCATTGCATATGTTGTCCTCGTCGTCAGTATCCTCCTCCAGTCCAAAGAGGAATAAGTGCGACTGCGGCCGTCAGATACCATCCAAAGAGGGACAGTCCTAAGTGCGTCTTCTGCCTGGGTCCAGACCACAACAGCGTGGTCTGCAGCACTTGTAGAGGCTTCACCAGTAGGACGAGGATTCGACACCTGAAGGCCTTAAAAGCGTACCTCCTAGAAAAGAAGATGGATGTCTTGCACACCTCGGGGGACAAGGGTAAACACCGGGACAAGCCCCGTAAGCATTCCTGGGACAAGGACCATAGCCGGTCTCATGATCGGTCCTGTTCCCACTCCCCCCACCCCCCAGAAAAGCGTCTTCATCCTCTGGCTCGGGAGAACATCGCAAGGACCTTAAGAAGCAGAGTTCTCCCGCTAAAAAAACGACACCGGTCAAGGCAGGACCATCTGGCGACAAACAAGCGAAGCCTAAGGGGGCGATGCTTCGAGTGACCAAGGCCTCTTCAGCACAAGCCTTGGCCCTGCCCAAGAAAGCCTCGACGCCGGCTTCAGACAAGCTGCTGGGTGGTACAGACACCCAGACACCGCCTCCAGTAAAACTGACGCTGGTCCCATCACTGACGCCGGTGAAGGTTCCTCCTGTGGAAGATGCTCCAGTGGAAGGGGTCCCCGCTAATGTCTCGGCGACCCCCAAATCTTCCACTTTGCAGGACTCTTCAGGGGGCCCTCCCAGATCCTCCAGCTTCCCCGGGTCCCTTCCCAGGAACAGCAGCTGCTGTTTTCAGCAAAGAAGAGCTGCAAGAGCTCTTCTCCTTTTGGTGGAGTCAGGTGAAGAAAGAGGAGACTCTACCGAAGGTGGACCCAACACCAGTTCCCGACCGGTCACACAAACTTGAACCTGAGGGCCCTCCCGCTCCTTCTCCGCAGAAGACCCCCAAGCAGCCACTACCTCATCCGCTCTCGAAGGTTTGTTCAAGGTCCCAGTCTGAGGACTGTCGGTGGCGCCCTTCTCAATCGGGCAGCCATGGTCGGTCTCAGTCTCGGCCCAGGAGCTGATCCTGCTCTTCCGGGTGGGCCCGCTCTAACCCCCGATGCTGGTCCCCAGGGCAATGTTAGTCATTGCTCTGTCGTCAGTCCCGTAGTCGTCGCCGGTCCTCAGACCGATGTCGGTCCAGTAGCTACCGACGCTTGAGCACGGGGAGTCCTAGACACAGCTCAGGCCATTCTAGGCCCAGTAGCAGGTCATCTTCTCTTTCTGCTTCCTCATCCCTCTTGGGGTTGGGGGTTCCCCGGGGCAGAAAGACCAACCCCGCTCACCTCCTGACAATCCGACCTTTATGGATGTCATGAGGCACACCCAGGCCTCCAATGAATGGGAGACGGAAGACCTGGATCCAGAACGCCATTGACTGGCCCATTACCTTAGACAAAAGGAGCCCAAGCCTCTAGTGGTACCTCCTTTAGTGGACACCTTCCAAGATTTCACCAGGATAACTTGGAAGCATCCAGCCTCAGTCCTGGCTGTTCTGAAAAAGTCAGATAGGCTGTATAGAGCCCCGAGGGATGACCCTTTCCTGGTGGAACCCCCTCAGTCAGACTCATCGGTCATTACGGCTGCTCACGACAAATTTAAGCAGCGTAAGCACCTAAGCTCCCAGCCTTCTGACGCACAGTCCCGCTACTTGGACCAGGTGGGCAAGAAGGTCTACTCTGCCTCCACCTACTCCATTAGATCCCTCAACTTCCTCATTCATATGGTCCAGTACCAGAATGAGTTGTGGAAGAAAAGGCAGGAGCTAGCCAATGCCTTGCCAGACTCCACACAAAAGATGGAGCTTCTGGACTTATTAAAAATGGGCTCAGACATAGGCACGCATGTTCTATGTGCCTCGTATGACACTGCAGATATGACGGCCAGAACGGCAGCATCAGGTGTCTGTTTTTGGCGCCTTGCCTGGTTGAGACTCTCAGGTTTTCACCAGGATTTGCAGTCTGAAATCCGGGACCTCCTGTTCCAGGGTTTCGTCCTTTTTGGGCAGGAGTCGAAGTCTCTTATCTCTCATCTCCAGGAGTCGGGCAAATCTATCTGGCTGGTCAGGCAAATGTACAGAGGGGACCAGAAAAGAGTGAGACAACAGCCATTTCGTAAGCCCTCAGGTGCACAAGCCCATGGAAACCAACAGGGCCAGAGAGGTGGCTTCAAAAGGAAAGCCAGCAACCTGAAAGTGCTCCTTTTCGAGGCCCCAAGTCCTCCCAAGCCTCTCTGCCCACTCCCGGCTCTGCCCAATGACTCCCTCCTGACCACCCCCTCCTCCTCCTCCTCTGGAGGTACCAGGTGAGGCAGTAGTGGGTCGCTTCTCCCGTCACCTGAAGGGTTGGAACTCTTATTACAGTGGACCAGTGGGTCCTAGACATTATAAGGAGGGGACATACGCTGGAGTTCACCGAAATTCCCCCAGACACTCCACCAAGGTCCTCAAGATACCCTCCTTCTCCCATACCTCTCATAGAAGGAGAGATTCAGGCCCTCTTGTGAAAAAGGGCAATAGAACCAGTTCCTCTGCAGCAACAGGGAAAGGGATATTACTCCCACTTTTTCCTAGTTCCAAAAAAGATGCAAGATCTTCAGCCCATCCTGGACCTCAGCTCCTTAAACAACTATATAGAGTACTGAAGGTTCAGGATGGTGACCCTTCCAGGTCTTATTCCTCTGCTGCACCAGGGAGACTGGCTGTACTCCCTAGACATGCAAGATGCGTACATGCACATTGGAATCTTTCCCCCCCACAGGAAGTACCTGAGATTCCACTTCCAGGGGGAGCATTATCAGTTTATAGTTCTTCCATTCGGCCTCTCCTCCGCTCCTCGAGTCTTCACCAAATACTTGGCAGTGGTAGCTGTGGCTCTAAGGCGCCAGGGGCATTATGTCTTCCCTTACTTCGACAATTGACTGCTTGCGGCCCCGTCAAGGACGCGCCTCCTTCAGGCTCTCAGAAACACCAATACTCTGTTCCGAGAGGTGGGGATCACCCTGAACTTTCCAAAGTCTTCCCCGGAGCCCAGCCAAAGACTCATCTTCATGGGGGCGGTCCTGGACTCAATCCAGGGCATGGCTTTTCTACCTCCAGAGAGGGATGATCGCCTGCAGGAGATAGCCAGATTGGTCCTAGTAACACCTCAGGTCCAGGTCAGGACCTTCCTCAGACTTCTGGGGCATATGGCAGCAGCCATCCCTGTCACTCCTTTGTCACAGTGGATGCTCAGGGTGCAGTGGGATCAATGCTCAGATAACTTAGATCACATGGTCAAAGTTGCAGAGCCATTCAAGGGGACCCTACTTTGGTGGCTGGACCCTCTCAATCTAGAGAAAGGGGTCCCTTTCCATCAGGAGCCCCCAAATCAGACCCTAACAACGGGTGCATCAGATTTGGGATGGGGGCGCACCTATGGGCCCGCCAAACACAAGGGGTCTGGACCCCAGAGGAGCGCAGCCTCCACATCAGTGTCCTGGGGATGCGAGCGGTCCTCAATGCGCTGCATGCCTTCCAAGAGGACCTTGTCTGAGGCTCTCTCCTAGTTCAGACGGACAACATGGTGGTCATCTTTTACATCAACAAGCAAGGGGGAACGCACTCCTACCCCCTATGCAGGGAGGCGATGAGAGTCTGGTACTGGGCGCTGGAGCGTCACATCTCTCTGTCTGCAGTGCACATTCCGGGTGTCCTAAATGACTTGGCAGACAGTCTAAATAGGTCTCAGTCCAAGGCGCACGAGTGGGAGTTGCTACAATCAGTAGCGGACCAGCTGTTCGACACATGGGGTCATCCAGAGCTGGACCTCTTTTTGTTCCCACGCAACGCCAAACTGCCAATTTTCTGCTCGTGAGAGCTCGCACCTGGTGCTTTCTGGCCAGATGCATCATTCCTTTGTTGGGCAGGGAGTTTTTTTGATGCCTTCCCTCTCATTCAGAGAGTACTGTTGAAGATACAGGACGAGGGGGCTCAGATGATTCTAATCACCCCATTGTGGCCTCAGCAGATTTGGTTCTCATTACTTCAGCAGTTGTCCTCGGAACCTCCAATCCCACTGCCAATATGCTCGCAGTTGCTGTCCCAGGATCGGGGGAATGCTGGTCCATCCAGTTCTCAGGTCGTTGCACCTTCATGCTTGGCTCCTGCAGACATAGCAAAATCCAGGTATGGGGTCTCCCAGGAGGTGGCGAATGTCCTCGTCTCGGCGAGAAAACCCTCTACTCGCTCCACTTATGCTGTGAAGTGGAAGCATTTCTGCTTATGGGCATCGTCTCACCGTCTGGACCCCTTACCTGTCCGCTGAACTCTGCATTGCAGTATCTCCTCTCCTTATACCAACAAGGCTCAAGCTACTCTTCAATAAAGGTGCACATGTGGGACATTTCTGCATATCATGTCCTCTTGGGGGATAGAACCTTAGCCCAACTGAATGTGGCCCGCACCTTTTTACGGGGTATTCTGCATATGAAACCTCCCATTAGGGATCCTATCCCTCCCTGGGACCTCCTGTTTGTGTTGGAGAAGCTCACTCTCCCCCCTTTTGAGCCAGCAGCTGATTGTGAGCTGCCTTACCTTTCCTGGAAGGTTTGTTTTTTAGTAGCTGTTACCGCAACTCGAAGAGTTTCCGAGCTCCAGGCTGTGATGTGTAAAGAGCCTTATTTGGTTATTCACAAGGAAAGGGTTTTCCTTCGAACAAATCCTAAGTTCCTTCCTAAAGTGGTCTCGGTGTTGACCCTCAACCAGTCGGTTGACCTTCCAGTTTATTTTTCTTCTCCTTCCAGGAGGGGAGAAGCTCTCCCTCACACACTGGACGTTCATAGGGCGCTGAGGTACTACCTCAAGCGCACAGCTACACACCGTAAATCGGAGCAACTGTTTGTGGCCTTCGCGCCACAACACTTGGACAAACCAGTGTCTAAGCAGACTATTTCTAGTGGCTTGTCCACTGTATTGTGTTTTGGTATGAGAAGCACAACAAACCCCTTCTGGGCCCGGTTAGGGGTCACTCCACCAGGGGAGTCTCGGCTTCTTTTGCCGCCTTGAAGAATGTCTCTATAAGAGATATCTGTGCGGCAGTCACCTGGAATTCTGTGCACACATTTGTGAAGCACTATAGCATGGACATTGCATCCAGACGCCGTGCCGGTTTTGGCTTGGCAGTCCTTCAGGGACTCCTGTCCTGAGTTGCTGTGTTGCCAGCATTATTCTATCCTCCTCCTCCTCCCGTGGTTAGGCACCTCCTTGGCATGGGACTGCTTGGGATTCAGTCCTAATAGTTATTGCCTGCTGCAAGAGCTCCCACTCGAAGTAAGATAGTACAGTTACATAAGAACTTACTGTAACAGTAGATGTTTGAGAGGAGCTCCTGCAGCAGGCACTGCTTTCCTACCCTCCATCCCCCGAGTGAGGTGTTCAGCACATCATCTACAGGCTTTGCATCTTTCTCTTGTTAGGGTCCGTTCGTGGGTCTTGGCAGGGGAACTGGGGTGGAGCCGGGGTCCTCCCCCTTATGTACCGTGAACGACGTCAGGGTGGAGCCGACATCAGGGGGTGGTCCCTGCTGGGTACTGCTAGCTAAGAATTTTTCCAGTGGGTCCTAAGGCCTGCGGCGTTAGTCCTAATGGTTATAGCCTGCTGCAAGAGCTCCTCTCGAAGATCTATTGTTACGGTAAGTTCTTACATAACTGTACTTTCTCCCTGTGGGGCTCACCCTTGGTGGGCCTGTTTGCCTCCTGAGAGAATGCCAGACTGAGGCTGTTTTGTGCCCACACCCCACAGTCTGGGACACTGATGGGGGATGTGTTCATGAGGCCCTGAACCCCAGGCCTTGTGTTCGCCTTTCCACCCTTCCCCCTCTGATCCACAAGGGGCTGGGCAAGGTCAGGAAGGACAAGGTGTGGATGATTCTTTTTTTTTAACTGTCTGTTTGTCCACCTCTCTCACCCCAGAGCTACGCTTCTTCGGGAAACACCTAGGTACCACCCCATGACTTGCCCTACCTGAATCCCCAGGGGTTCCCCCATGGAGCCGTGGATATGCCCCCCAGGTGGGTACGGGACGGGACCCCAATGCCCCAATAACTTCAATGTCTCATTGGATACCCCGGTAGTCAGGCAGGCAGTCATAATTAGGGTCGGTACCGGTGCTCTGTCTACCCATGCTCCGGCAGTGTGTTTTTCCTCCTTTCTGAGGAAGTGGCCGGCGCCCTGATGTCAAGGTGTTCTCACTAACGTCTGCCACTCCCAGCCCTCTTTTGTGTGCGCCTGTGCTTGCTACACCTCCGGCTTCCACCAGAGGCCAGCCAAGCAATGAGCGAATGCCCCCCTCCCTCCTGGGAGAGGAGAGCTGTCCATCGGATGCACAATCCTCTCCCTCCCTTGCTGACCTGCGACGGCCTGGGCTTGTTCCCGAACCCGGGTCACCAGCATAATGCAAGGTGTGGTGCCCAGCGCCTCAACCCTCAGCGCCACCGGGCCAGCACAAGGTGTGGATGATTCTGATGGCTCCAGCTAACCTACAGCATGGAGCTAAATGAAATGGAATGTAAAAATACTGAAATAATATGAATAAAGAGCAACAGTATTATGAAAAGGCTGCTAATAACTAGAAACTCGTACCTACCCCCTGATAAAAAGGATGCACATTTTGCATAAAGTGTAATGTGAAGCAGTAGTTGTATTTCTTAAAGCATTCTGATATAAACATCTTATAATGGTGCTCTTTGTAAATAAATTCTTACTTCAGGTATCAATACTCCTGTGATAAAACAGTTCATATTGTGTTTTAATAGAAAAGGCAGCCACTTGTTTATACTACATGTAAAGACATATTCTAGGGACATGGATATGTTGTTCATCCACACTCATTGGCAGTATCCTTGCCGCTTTAAATCTTGCCGGAAGGTCTTCAAGCTTGCTCCTCCCACCCACCGGGTGGTATAACTCGGCTCGCCCCCATGACATGAATCTTCCTTACCGCTTGAAGCTCAGGTTCCCTCCTTAACGCTCTGCGTTTGTGACTGGTTCCTATTTCTCCGTTTGCGGATTTAAAAATAATACTTTGCAAAAAGACTTCAGTCTTCGATCCCTCGCGGCTGCGATGGATAAATCGACTCCCGGATTTCGGAGATGCCCATGCGGGCAGAAGATGTCTCGGACGGATCCACACTCCACGTGTGTCTACTGCTTAGGCCTTGAGCACGACCCGCAGGCTTGCGACCTGTGCTCATCTTTCTCGGCCTACGTCCTCGAAGACCGCGCGTTGCCCGAGTGCAACTGGGCCGTCCCCGGAAGCGCTTCTCCGTGAAGTCCAAGGAGGCCGGTTCGCGGTGTCAAGGTGGCCCGGTTTCAGCCCGGATCAGCTCGGCGGATGGTGCGCCCTCTCGAAGAGGAAGCGTGACCGTATCTTCCTCGGCGCGGCGGCATTTATCACATCTCTCTGGGTTCTTCCTACACGGCTTCCTTTAAGAGCTTTGTCTGTCCCTCTCCACTAAAGGAGAGGGCCTGCGTCTGCTGGACCTTTTCTCGGTCCAAAAAGAAGGACAAGGTAAGTCCCTCCGTCGCGCTCTTGGGAGGCGGAAAGGTCTCCCGGGCCGTCGGACCGTCGGCTTCGATCAGGCCGCTCAAGCCCGACCACTGGCCTCACGGTGTCCCCGTCAGGTCAGTTGACGAGACTCCACTGATGAAGTCGAGATTTTCTCGACCCACTAAGCAGACGTAAGCCTTTAGCAGCCGAATTCCCCTCTCCAGGTTCCCCGGGAGGTTGAGATCCCGTGGGCTCGCCTGTGCCTCGGTTCGGGCCCTCGGATGGACCTTCCGAGCGAAGAAAGTCGGTTCCGGCCGACACCTCCTGCACCGACACCAATTCCGGGACTCGGTCTCGGTCTCGGACCTCTTCAGCGGTCAACCGTTCCCACGTCATAAGCGGTCGGTCGAAAACACCGCGGTAGCGGCGTCGCGCAAATCCTCGTCCTCCTCCTCGGATGAAGGCTTCGCAATCGTCGGCGGCAAAGAGACCTTATGTTAACAACTCCTCCTGGCAGGCAATAGGCTCCGGCGCCTTCCCCATTAAGTAACTGTCACGGGCGACACAACCTCGACTTGCCGGGCCTATACCCAGGCGGTTTGGCCAAACCTGCTCCCGATTGCGGTGGACCTCGCCTCCAGCCACCAATTAGGGCTCCGACCAAAAATTCTCCGGTCGGCTAAGTTCACCCATCGGCTGTCAATTACCCTCACTCCCGACCCGACCTCGGCGGGTGAAGGTGGCTCCAGGCCAGAGGTGCAGCTCTCTCGAGACTCTTCTTCCGGAAGTCCGTAGAGGATTCCTCCTTCTTCTCCAAGCGACTGGACTTTGGAGTCTTCAGGAGAGTCAGCCAATGGACGATAGCCCGTCGTCTCTTCCTAGAACTGCGTCGCTCATCTCGAGTCTACCGATGGAGTTCTCGAACCCGCTTCCAACGGGCTGCAGTATCCCTCACGGAGATTCTGGACCTAGGGATTCTCCGACGGAGGCTCTTTCCCGTGGCCGAGGCCATAGTGGGTCCAGCACTGGAACTTTGGCGCCTGCTTCCTGCCCTGCGCACTGCCAGGATGGCCAGGAAGTATCACGGTCCCTACCGGTTCCTTGTCCGGTTTCGAACACCCTCTGCTGAGGTTGAGTTACCGACAGCGTTTCCGGCCGCTAGCGCCAGAGATGTGGACAAACCTCCTGACAAGGAGTCCAAGAAATGGACCATGTCGGGCGAAAAGTCGCACGCCATCCCTCTCGGCCTTCGCCAGGCCAGTTGGCGCGCCCTCATGGCACATTTTCTCATGCCCTGTTGGGCTCCTGGATGAGGTCATCCTCATCTTCCCGCCGATCTGCAGACTACGGTTAAGCAGGTGCGGGACCAGGGCAGGGCAGTGGCCAAACAGCAGCTCCAGACTGCTTTGGATGTAGGGGACTCATGTGCCAGATCGGTGGCGTCCGCAGTGGCTATGCGTCGGCGGGCTTGGCTGAGGATATCCACCTTTACTTCGGATACCCAGCACAAGTTGGCGGATGTTCCCTTTTTGGGGACTGACCTCTTCGGCCCTGGGGTGGAAGGTCACCTGCAGAGGATCGAGAAGTCCAATGCCACCTTGGACTCGGTCTCTTCCGCTCAGAAGGACAAAGCCATGAAACCACAGCCTAAGCCCTTTAGGTCCTTCTGTGCCCCGGCGCCGGCCCAGCAACGTCCAGGGCCAGCAGGCTCGGCCTTGGCATCCCAAACCCAAACCGCGGCTTCCTCTAACAGGAGGCAGGAGGAGGGCCCAGGAGGTCCCTCGGCGGTCCCTCCTCCAAGCCTGCCCAGTGACGGGCTGAGGTGTCGCCCCATCCCGTCCACCTTACCCCTAGGTCCCCCGTGGGGCGGCTCGGCACTTCGTTCGCCTGGTCCGCTGTTACCACGGACAGGTGGGTCTTGGAGGTGGTGGAAGAGGCCTGCCTCTGGAATTGAGCAGGCACCACCTTCAGAGCCTGCCCCTCGGGGCCGGGATCCCCAGCCTCACTGCGGCTGCTCGAGCCGACATCACTCTCTCCTCCAGAAGGAGGTGGTAAGAGGGTGGTGGACCCTCCTTCAGACCCAGGGTTTGTGTCCAGGTACTTCCTGGTTCCGAAACGGACGGGGGGCTGGCGCCCCATTCTCGACCTACACCACCTAAACAAGTTCCTAAGGTCTCGAACCTTCAGGATGGTCACTCTGGCTCAGATAATACCATCCTTGGAGCAGCGTGTGGTTCTGCTCTGGACTTGCAGGACCAGCGTTTTCACGTCCCTATCCGTCTCGTCTCACCAGAGATTCCTCAGCTCCCAGCGGAAGGATCTCTCTCGAGTTCAAGCCATGCCCTTCGGCTTGTCTCCAGCTCCAGGGTCTTCACCAAATGCATGGCAGTGGTGACAGCATTCCATGGAGCGCCAGGGGTCCGGGTGTACCCTTACCTGGACGACTGGCTGATAAGCTCCCTCCAGGAAGGAGGCGGAGTGGTCCAGAATCTGGCCCTCCAGGTCTGCTCTCACTGGACTCCTTATCAACCAGGCCAAGTCCGAACCGAGCCGGGCAGGTGATTTTATTCATCGGGCGCAGCTCGACTTCCTCTTCGAGCCAGGAGCGCGGCTCCGGCGGACAGGGCCGAGGTTCTTTCCTCCTTTGCCCGATCATTTCTGGTTGGGCAATTGCGCCTGCCGGGACTTCCCTGCGCCTCCTGGGTCTCATGGCGGCCTGTACCAGCGTGGTCCGTTGGGCTCGCTGGAACATGCCCCTTCCAGTGGGACTGGCCAGCCAGTGGTCACAACGCCGCGCATCCCTTGGACCAGCTTGTAGTCGGTGACACAGGGATGTGGAATGCTCTCCAGTGGTGGACCGCTCCAGATCATTTGCAGGAGGGCATCCTGCTCGTCCGCCCGACCCGGCACGGTCTCTGTCGACCGATGCCTCTCTGATGGGTTGGGGTGCCCATCTGGGGAACACGGATCATGGCCTCTGGTCCTCATGGAGTCCCGATGCCACATCAACCTGCTGGAGCTCCGAGCGGTCCGCCTAGCTCTCACCGCCTTTGCTCCGTTCCTCCGGGGTCAAGTGGTCCGAGTCCAGACGGACAATACCACGACCATGTACTATCTAAACCGCCAGGGCGGGACGCGCTCCATGCTTCTATGCAAGGAAGCTCTCCGCATTTGGTCACTGCGGCGCAGCCTGGAGGCGGATCTCCTAGCCATTCACGTGGCAGGAGCCTCCAACACCCTGGCCGATTCCCTGAGCCGGATAGGGGCTGCATCCCACGAGTGGTCTCTCCTGCCGGAGGTAGTACAGCATCTGTTCTCCCTTTGGGGCACACTCAGGTGGACCTGTTTGCCTCCATGGAGAACGAGGCTGAGTCTGTTCCATGCCCGCCCTCAGCAGGGCTCGCTGCAGGGGATGCCTTCCCGAGGCAATGGACCCAGCCTCTTTACGCCTTTCCCCATTTCCCTTGATCCACAAGGTGCTTCTCATGCAGAGGGACAAGGCGAGGTGATTCTGATAGCCCCAGACTGGCCTCGCCAGTTCTGGTACCCAGATCTCCTCAGTCTCAGCTCCAGGACTCGCGTGGCAGCTTCCAGCCCGCCCGACCTGCTCTCAGTCAATCAGGGAAGGTGTTCCATCCGGACCTTCAATCCCTGCACCTGACGGCCTGGTTCCTGAGCTGCTAGAGTTCCAGGCTTTGGGTCTTTCCGACGAGGTCCTCAATGTAGTTGAGGCGTCCCCGTATGAGTCGATCCAGAAAATGTTATGCCTTCAAATGGAAAAGGTTTTCCATTTGGTGTCAGGGCAAGGGCTTGGACCCTTCCTCCTGTTCCTTGGCAAGCATCTTGGACTATTTATGGTCCCTTTCTAGTCAAGGGCTTAGGTCGACGACCTAGGGTGCACCTGGCAGCCATCTCTGCTTACCGGGCGCGGGCGGAGCAGTCAGTGGCGCGGAGGAGAGGTAGTCTGGCGCTTTTCAAAGGCCTTGATCACATTCCTCCAGTGCGGGAAACCCCACCTCCGTGGGATCTACTGCTGGTACTGGCAAAGCTCATGGGCAAGCCATTCGAACCTATGCACAGGTGTGCTCTCTCTCACCTGTCGTGGAAGACCGCCTTCTTGGTGGCTATCACGCCAGCCAGAAGGATGGGAGAGCTCCAGGCGCTTCCATCGAGTCTCCTTACCTGGTCTTCCACAGGGACAAGTTGTCCTGCGCCCCACCGAAATTCCTTCCGAAGGTGGTGTCGGGAGTTTCACCTTAACCAGGTGTTGACTCTGCCGGTGTTCTACCCCAATCACACCTCGAGGTTTAATATAGGCTCCATACTCTGGATCCCAGAAGGGCCGCTATTATAAGGAGCCACGGCTGAAATTGGGAGAGGTTCAGCCAGCTGTTTGTCACCCACGCTGAAGCCGCATCTGGCAGACCTGCAGCCAAGCGGACGATAAGCAGGTGGGTAACCTCCTGCATAGATCTCTGCTATAAGTTAGCGGGCATGGAGCCTCCCAGAGGGATAAGAGCTCATTCTACCCGCCATACTGCTGCAACGGTGGCTGCTCCAGGGACATCCCTATCCAGGAAATCTGCAGGGCTGCTACCTGGAAGTCAGCAACACCTTCATTACCCACTACCACATCGACCTTGAGTCACGCCCGGGATGCTGGTTTTGGGGCCTCGGTTCTCAGTCTCTCTTTCCCAAGTAAGTATATGGGGTGTGCGTCTTGCCTCCTCCTCCCGGAGAACTGCTAGGAGTCTGCCAATGAGTGTGGATGAACAACATATCCATGTCCCTAGAAATACAGGTTACTCACCTGTAACAGGAGTTCTAGGGAATGGTATATGTTGTTCATCCACACCACCCACCCGACCTCCCCGGCTTCGACGCACAACCTGAGCTTCCAGCGGGCCAGATCTGGCGTCATGGGGCGGAGCCGAGAGTTATACCACCCGGGTGGGTGGGAGGAGCAAGCTTGAAGACCTTCCGGCAAGATTTAAAGCAGCAAGGATACTGCCAATGAGTGTGGATGAACAACATATACCATTCCTAGAACTCCTGTTACAGGTGAGTAACCTGTATTTATCTACCAGGGCGAGCTGTGACTGAAGCTCTTCTGTCTGAGTAGAAAAAAAAAACTAATCTCCACAGTAAAGTCCAGGATAGATTCTTCTGAAAAGATACAAAAAAAATAGAGTAGGAAAGAGCTCAAGAAAGCCAGTAGGAATGTACATGATGGAAAGAACTATATATAGCGAATAGCAAAAGGGGGGGTTGTCTCATGGCACAAAATCCGGGTAATTTTATAACTTATACCAAATTCAGTAAGTTTCTATGAACCCATTACACATGCACTAGATAACACCACCCCCCTCAGATGTAATATATATCATGATTTTAGCAAGGCATTTGATGTGATGCCACATGAAAAACGTAACACTAAACTAACTACCATGGGATTCGAACAAGAGGCGTAGCAAAGTCCCAGAGGGTCCGGGTGCAAAAGTAGGTTATTGCGCCTCCTCCTCCTCCTCCTCCTTCTGGTTTTGGAATATAATTTGCTTACCCTAACTAAAATTGATGTTTTCGAGCCTTTTGATCAGCAAGCACATTGTTGGACATGATGATCCTACAGTCCCTTACTACCTTAAATATTACAGTGTGTTGTTCCTGTGTTATCTGGGCAGCTACCAAACATGAGCAGAAGGGACTTCAGTTTAATATCTCATCCAAAAGTCTGTCAAAAAGTTCAGTTAGTTCCCTGAATCCCTACTGTGTAAAGGTGCACTGGGGGCACCAAAACTAAAAGAGCAGAGCATAACGAGAAGTTGCATTTGGGCCATCTAAGGTACTGTGCAACACAACCAACATTATTAAATTAAAAAAGCAGTTGGGAGTGGAGATTGGGAGTTGGGTCTTAGGGCATATGCTTGGTCCTGGCACTGAACTTGCAACAATAGAGGGCTACTACCCCTGTCTGAGAGGTGCTACAAGCCTCAGAGGAGATGTTGATGAGGTCCCCTTTGCCCATCCCTGGTGATTTTTCAGGGGCAAGAGATCACATGTCACAGTTTGTAAGAGTACTTTACTCTTAGTTTTCTGTTAGCATGCTGTGGAACATTTATCTCTTGTTTGAGGAGAAAGCATTATGGGCACTTCCGCACCTGCCCTGGTCCATTTCCAGCAGTTAGCTCGTTCTTGTCGAATCTAAACACACCTGCATTGTGACCTAAAAGTCTTTTTTTTTAAACTTTTTTTTTTTTTACGTTTGTTCAATTCACCTGCTCTCTGCCTGATTATGACCAAGAATTGGCGATATTTTGGTCAGGGGAAACAACAGCGAGTATGGTGAGTAGACACAACACACACATTGTTCACTCCAGTCATGAATGATCGTCCTCTCCTCTCACCACATGGTGCGATTTGCCAGTGCTGACATGCACACTTGGCTATAGTAACTTACCACATGACTCTTATAGTGCTGCGTTAGAGTCATGTGGTAAGTAAATGGCACACCTTGTGACACCCCCGTCCCTACACTGCTGCACTGTCACTGTCTCCTCCAGTCCAAGCAGACACCCCCCCATGTCCACAGTGTCGCACTGCTGAGTGCTGTCACTCACTCTTACTGTCTCCTCCTTGGCTTCTCTTAGTCCAGCCAACTGTCAAGTCATTTACTGCGCTGCAGCGTGCACACCACAGCTGTGGAAAGAAGAAAAAAAAAAACAGCTGCATTAAAGTGCAAGTGCATGTGCAAGCGACTTCCTGGGGAATATATTAAAAATCAAAATTACTCCAATTGGGCCCCCTAACCTCGTGAGCCCGGGTGCAACTACACCAGTTGTTCCATTATAGCTACGCCCCTAAATCAGTTGGGTTAACAAATGGCTTGCACGTAGGATGCAGAGTGAAAATTAATAGACACACAGACACACATCATGCCTAGCTAAGTCACTAGTGATATGCTGCAGGGACCAGTCCTGGGACCAACATTATTCAGCATTTGTAGATCGGACATAGAAAAAACAGTTACAAACAACTACTGTGTATTTGCAGATGATGATACTAAAATGTGAAGCAGTTACAGCTGAGAAGTATCAGAGTCTACAGTCGGGTCTAACTACATTAGCATCATGGACAAATAAGAGGAGAGTGACATTTAATCAAACTAAATGTAAGGTAATATGTTTTGGAAAAACGAATTTGAAATATGATTATTACTTACATGGTCGCAAACTAAAGTTCAAAGCAAAAAGCATCTGGGAGTAATAGTAACAGATGATTTGAAATCAAAGCAGCAATGTGATAAGATATGTAATAAATCAAACTATTTTAATAAATTCCCTCAACAGGAATTTCCTCAGTAAGTCTGTTGACATAATCTTATTATATGGGAACTATGCACTGCCACATGTGTAAGGGAGAACAAAATAAACAAAAAAATTCAGAGACGAAATCAATAAAAGGACTGGAAGGCAAAACATACGAAGAAAGTCTGAACATATTAAACCTGTATACACTGCATAGAAAGAAAATAAGTGGTGATTTCTTAGTTATGTACACTGTTAGTAATGACAAACCGTTACTGGATAGTATGAATATGCAACTTAATGATAGTATCACAAGAAGGCACAATAAACAAATCAAACAAGACAAAGCAAAGGAAACTGCAGCATACATCACACAGAATAGTCAGAAATTGAAACAACTTGCCAACTAACATAGCACACCTCGATACTTTCAATACTTTTAAAAACTGACTGGATGACAAGTTGTGGGATACAGGATTATTACCACTAATGTGGAAGGGCAGCTGTCATGGACCATTGTGTCTACTGCTGTGCCTAAATTCCAAGTGAAACCCTAGTGAAATGTGGGGCTGGGTGGAGGAGTGTGAGCATGGGTTCTCGAAGCCCCACAATTGAACATCAGTATCTGAGTTTGAGTACTAGTATTCCCAAATGTGGTGTTCCAGTCTGAATATTCGGATGCATGCATGCCTCTGTCCCAGGTCCCAAGTCCCACCTCTGCGATTTGATGGTGAGTACAAAATGAGTGATTGCTGGCCAGCCCAGTTTTTTTCATGTGGGAGACCTGTGCTTAGATCCAGACCTCCGACTGGCATGTCAGGCTGGCAGGAAGTTGGAGACATCCCAAAGGGTGTCCTCCTCCTCCTACCCCCATCTCTGTCCCCCTCCTCCTCCCCCCTCTCCTTCCTCTTCACAGCTGGTACTTGATTGATTCCTGTTTGCCCAGGGGATCGGTCACAGGAAGTAACCTAGCCATGGCAAAGAAGGTGGTACTTGGCAGTGTTATGAGAGAAAATAGTTGCGTACTGGTACTTGGAGTCAGTGTGCTGGCATCTCCTGGGGAGGCAGAGAAGTTACATTGGGACAGTTCATTGGACTCCTCATGGAGAACAGAAGGGGCACTTCCCCCACCTCCTACCCCGTTCTAGTAGATCGGATGCCCAGTGTGTAACCCCAGGTTCTGAAAAGGGTCCTCTGCCATCGAAAAACAGGGCACAGTGCTAAAGGGGACAGGTTACAAGGAAACAGGCATTGCCTTCTGTGTCTGTCATTCAATACTAAACACAATGCTTCTTGGTATTGTGTTGCTGTAGTTTTATTCAAAGCCCCAGTACTGGCACTGTGGCACCACTGTTGCTCAGGTAGTTGCCATCCTGGGTTTACCCCCAAGCCCAGGATATTTACAGGCCAGTAGGGGAAGAAGGACCGAGTGGCCCAGAGGATGCTCATCTCTTCTGGCGAGAGTGGGTTGTTTGTACCACCGTGCCACTATGACCTAGATGGCCAGAGCTTGTTGTGCAGCAGGTGCAGTACTTGAGGGAAGACACTGAATGGCTTCATGCAGCACACCTTGTGTGCATGATTCTAGAATCTCCTTTCCTAGCCTCTTCCAGCAGGAATCATTGTAGGCAGGTGTTGGAGTACTGACTATTGGGGGGGGGGAGCCCACAGCTACTCCTGCCCCAGCCTTTCCCAGTGGAGTCATTGTGGGCAGTAGTGTAGGATAACTGACTGAAGTGGTAGTGGTGATGGGGTTCTTAGCCTCTCCCACCAGTGTCACTGTAGGCAATAGTGTATGATAAAATTTTGTATGTGTGTCAGACGGGGTTACAGCTTCTCCCAGGAGAAAGTGTGTGTGTGTGTGAGTGTGTGTGTGTGTTGTGTGTGTGTCACAGCCACTACTGTCCCAGCATCCCCCAGTAGGAGTCACTGTATCCAATAGTGTAGGATTGCTGCTGGGGGGGGGGGCATAACTGCACTTGTCCTAAGCATGTCCAGTGGGCCTCTTCATAAGCACTGATACAGAAGTGCTTAATGAAAAAGTAAAAGCAAAGAAGTGTAAGAAAAAAAGCCTACATGCCATCAGAAGGACTGGTCACACAGGGTTGTAAGAACCTCACCTGGAGAGAGACACCCTGTGGCCCAGTGGGTAGCACCGTGCATTCCCACATCAGTGAGCCAGGTTCAAAAGAGAACCCGGGAAGCCAGTTGGGTGACCCCAAGGGCTGGTTTGGCACTGTTGCGCGGCAGTGCTCCCAGCTGGGGAGGGGTGGCGTAAGGTTCTGCCATTCTAGTGACCCCTGTAATGGGCCCGGGAGCTTGCTTCTTCTGCAAGGGCATGCTCAAGTGAGTGAGGCTGCCTTGGGGCAAGGCCTGATGTTGGGGAGGAGTGTAGGGTCAGAAAAATGGAAATACCCACAGCAAACAGCAGGATGATTTTGCAGTTGAAGCCCCCACACCACCTACAGGGCCTAGGGCACTTCTGAATTGTGCTTCAGGGGTGGGGAGGATGAACCTGATGCCTCGGACCCCACCATGGGGAGGTTATATTTGAGGGGGACCTCCACCAGGTAAGTCCCTGAGATGGTGGGTGACACGGGGTGGGAGACTGAGGAGGAAGGTAGGCAATTGTGTTGGACCAAAGAGAAAATGTATGATGGAAGAAAAAAAGCTTGCCTGATTCCTTCAAGACTTTTTTTTTTCTTCAGGTTTCCACATTGAAGGACCAGTTGGACCAGGAGATGAAGAGGAGACAAGCCTACATCTCTCAGATGCTCCGATCTGGGAAGTAGCCTGGAATCACACAGCATGTTTGTTTTTTGGGAGGGTATCAGCAGCTGTGAACCCTCCCAGACCTTTCCATGACCTGAGCCAAAGGCCATAGAAGCATCCAAGAACCACAGGTTTCGTAGTCACCGTGAATAACCACAACTTTTCAAAAGGGACAGTGGTGGTGGAACATGTCCTGCTGGTGAAGAGTGTTGTCCTCTACAATGCCTGCTGGCTTTCTTCACAACACAAAGCCAGAGTTGACCAGGCAACTCCTTTCCGGGTGGTTATGAGTTAGCCCAATCCAACTTTTATGGTTATCGACACTGCACCGTTTTTCTGTAAGAAGTTATATACAACTCCTCCCCTCCTCCAGTGGAGTAAGAGATTAGTATCAAGGATTTCTAGAACTGGCCCCTGGAACCAGCAGGGGTAGGGGAGCCACTCCAAACCATTGATATTACTGCATACATTTTGTCTAGAACTTGTGCACATCTTCATCTTTAGAAGCAACAAGAATCTCGCTATTTCTTGTGGCAGTAAAACTTGTGGCTTCACCACTAATGAGGTCACGAACCACGTATGAATTATCAAATGTATTATAAATAGGCCCATGCCATTCCCCCTTTTATTTAACATGGGTAGGGAGGGTAATTAGGAACGGGCAGGTCCTGTTCTTAAAAAAAGAGCTCCTAGACCATGCTGGTTATAGGACCATATAGAACATCCCTTTTAAAAATGGTTCATGGTTTGAAATTAAAATGAGTCATACAATTAGATTAGAATTAACATGCAAATGTATTCAAATTACTATACTCAAAAACAAGAAGAACCTTTTAGAAAATCTTTGGGATTCTTTTTTTTTTTTTTTTTTTGTGTAATTGAATTTTTATTAAAATTTTCAACACAGCAAAAGTAACAGGACTGGACAGACATGCATAAAAAATATCAAATAGGAATACAGAAAAAGTGAGGTGGTACGGCAGTTTCTTATCAGTACCTCACTGTCATGATTGCAAACACTGGAGAAACATCAAATCCATGTCTGTGAGCAAATTGTGCAGTTCTGCAGTGGGAGGACAGGCCACGTAGGCTTGACCCTCCCAGGATCCATCATGGAACAAATGATGGGTCTGTGGCCAAGGTATGAAGAGTGAAGCAACGCCAACATTCTTGAAATGTAGAAGTGGAATTGTTTAACTTTGCAGATAACCCTTCCCTCTTATAAATATGTACCAGTTTTCTCCACAGGTCAGTCGGAAATTTAGGCATCTTCAGGATTCTAATTTGAACAAGAGATTTGACTACCCTTAATTGCAATTAATGTTTCATGAATGGCAAGGTAATCATGTTGTTTGAATATGCGTAAATGTAGTCATGGTAACCATGTAGACACAGGCAATCCTTCTATGTGATCCACTCCCCATGGTCCCTCTTCTCATGGCTCCCCCATGTTTACCCCATTATTTGTTTTGCTTCTTTGAGAATGCCTCATAATCTGATGCACCATTCATCTGGAAATAGTAGATTACCCAGCAACAAAAACCTCAGCACGTCTTCCCCACCCTACCCCAACTAAAGTCCTTCTCCCACTGGAAATGTACAATGTGGCACTGTTTCTGGAGTGGAACATCCAGCCGGTATAAATTGTTCATGCCCTTCATTTCCAGGGCAGCATAATCAGAGTGGGGTGGAGCATTGGGAGTGGGAACCAAGCGCACCGTGGGCACAGCAGGTACTCCGCTAAACATGGTGTGTGCAGCCTAGCTTGGTGCTGATTATGGGAGCATGGGATGTAGACCCTGTACACAGTGGACCTTTTAAACCATTTTACCTCTGTTAAAATGGTTTAGAAGGTTAGCATCCGGATTGTAGCACAGTAAAAACAGTGCTCAGTAGGTAGACTTGAATCCCCAGTGTACCTGCTAGACAGTGCTCAGTAAGTGGGTCTGAATCCTTGGTTTCCCTGTGTGTTCGTGATGATGCTGTAGTATTTGACGGTGCTTAGTAGGTGGGTTTGAATCCCTGGTTCTGCACTGTGTGCGATGATGCTGTAGTACTGGACAGTGCTCAGTAGGTGGGTTTGAATCCCTTTCCCCTTCAGCGTGTGATGATGCTGTAGTACTGGGCACTACACAGTAGGTGTGTTGGAATCCCTGGCTCCCCTCTCTGTGTGATGATGCCGTAGTACAGGACAGTGCTCAGTAGGTGGGTTTGAAACCCTTTCCCCTTCAGCATGTGATGATGCTGTAGTACTGGACAGTGCTCAGTAGGTGGGGTTGAATCCCTGGTTCACCTCCATGTGTGATAATGGGAACATTGTTTAACCAGGGAACATTGTTTAACCAGGAGTAGCACACTAAGCGGAAGCTTGTTTCCGGATGCAACCTGGGAGCACAAGGAAGTTAAGTGACTTACTCAGGATCACACAGTATGCATCAAGGCGGCTGTGGGATTCAAACCCAGGTCTCCAGATCTGCAGATCAGAGCCTTAACCCACTGCGCTATACTGCCTAATGCTGTAGTAATGGACATTGCTCAGTATGTGGGGTTTAAACCCGCCCCACCCGCTTCTGTGTTTGTGATATTATGCTGTTGTACTGGACATTGCACAGTAGGTGGGTTTGAATCCCTGGTTCCCCTCTGTGTCTGTGATGATACTGTAGCACTAGACAGTGCATAGTAGGTGGGTTTGAATCCCTGGCAACCCTTTGTATCTGTGATGATGCTGTAGCACTAGACAGTGCACAGTATGTGGGTTTGAATCCCTGGTTCCCCTCTGTGTCTGTTATGATACTACAGTACTGGACAGTGCTCAGTAGGTGGGTTTGAATCCCTGCTTCCTCTGTCTATATGTGATGACACTACATTACTGGACAGTGCTCAGTAGGTGAGTTTGAATCCCCTGGCATGTGTGTGTATGTTACAGTGCTGCAGTATTGGGCGGTGCTCAGTAGGTGGATTTAAATATGCTGTTTTTCCATCTGTCTGTGATGATGCTGTAGTACTGGACAGTACTCACAAGGTAGGTTTGAATCCCCTGGCATGTGTATGTTACAGTGCTGCTGTACTGAGTGGTGCTGAAAAGGTGGGTTTGAATCCCCTGGCATGTGTGTGTATGTTACAGTGCTGCAGTGTTGGGCGGTGCTCAGTAGGTGGATTTAAATACGCTGTTTTTCCATCTGTCTGTGATGATGCTGTAGTACTGGACAGTACTCACAAGGTAGGTTTGAATCCCCTGGCATGTGTATGTTACAGTGCTGCTGTACTGAGTGGTGCTGAAAAGGTGGGTTTGAATCCTTAGTGTTTATGCTGGTGATGATGCTCTGCTGGCCATTGCTTAGCAGGTGTGCGAATAACAAACTTCCTGTGTGTGTCTGTGTATTTTAGTTGCAGTACTGGACATAGGCAGAAAAAAAGTTAGCCACTGCAAGCAGTGTTGCCAGTTTATAGGTTTTTGCTTGCAGGGAAGGAGGGAATTGGCAAGGTTTGTTAGACATGGTCCATTCATATCTACCACTACAAAGTGTGCAGCGAGCTACTTTTGGAGGGGGGAGACAAAGGTGCGTACCCCAAACCTCTTGAAAAATCCTCTCCAGGTCTTAGTCTCCAGATACAAGAAAGAGACTTTGACCTGTTAAGGCCTGGGAGCTGTACTGGGGAGGAGCGTCGTGTTTCCTCATGTGACCGCCTTTAACGCAGGACGATGGCCACATTATTGGATGTGAAAATGGTTTGCAGAGAAGATAGGAGATGAGTATTGCTGCACTGGCGATACTCTGAGGATTAATGCTAAGCCAGCATTTTGAGAGTAGAAAATATTTCTACCAATCACTGTTACTGATAAAGTAATTAATCTATGATTAACAGTCAGTGTCCTGTCTTAAGTTTTTACTTATATATATATATATATATATATATATGTGTGTGTGTGTTTGAAATTATATTGTGTAAACTGTGAAATCTAACATTCAACAGACACAGTATTAAACTAAGGCTGGGTGAATTTTTTTTAATTTGCGTGAGAATTATGCAAAACCATATATGCACTGGTCCTATTAGGAATAGGAATTCTGAAAGGATTTGGTCTTTTTTTTGTTTTGTTTTTCTATATGTAGTTTTGTGGTATTTTCTGTTTTCTCCCTGTAACCCTGCCCCCTACTTTGGACGCGTGCACGCATGTGGAGGCATGCACACGCTGCGTCTCAAGGTACCCACCCACTACGTGTCACCCCCACCGCCTATGCTGATCATCAGGCCCCCACCCAGTGGCAGCAGGACTACGGAGGGTGGGCAGCGACCACTCCCGGAGAGGAGAGCTGTCTTCCGGCTGCTCAATCCTGCTCTGACCCTCCCCGTGCTGTGTGCGGCTCCTGACAACTCGAGTCCATTCTTGAACCCGGGTTGCCGGTGTGGTTCAAGGTAAGGCGTCCAGCACCTCAGCCGCCAGTGCCACCAGGCCATCCTTAGGATTTGGCAGTTTTTACAAGCAGGTAAAATTAGGAGAAAATCATACATTTTCAAATGATGTCCCTGTGTTCAGTGGAACAAATTCACACATTTTGGAAGCAAAAAAAAAGCAATTTTATCAGAAAACTTGCATTTCTGTTAGAAAAAATAGGAATTTTTCAAACAATGTTTTTTGACTCAGTTTTGCCCAGCCATATTATAAACACATTCCTAAGACACCTTCTCAAAGGACAAACCCTTGTTTAATAAATTTAGGGAAATGTTGGATTTTATTAACCTGATTAAGTATTTTAACAGCAAGGAAAGGTTGATATGTGTGTAACTAAAGCTTTAATATGGGACAGAGAGGCCTTTATCTCTTCATAACTACCACATGCTAGATTCCAGGACATAGCTGCCTGAAGCTGACCTGCCTAGGAAAAGCAGTCAGATCTCAGGCAGCTTCATTGTACGGTTGTAAGTCTGTAAGAGTGGTCTCATGAACATTTCTAGGGTATTATGACCATGAACCAAAGTTGAGCAGTTCTGGTACCATAAGAATGTATGTGACACCACTCTTAAAGTCATAAGAGTGGTCTCCGAGGACATTTCAATATATTAGTGATTGAGGGAACAAGATATTTAAAACTAAGCCCCGAGAGGCTTGTTTCCAGGGCAACTGTGTGTGAGGCACTCTACACAGTATAAGTGTCTAGCGCACCAGGGAATGGAGTGTTCTGGTTGAGATCATTTCCTTGATCTATAGTTCTCAAAATGAGCAGCCATTAAAGCAAAGTTCTTGGCATCCATCCCTGTATATTCTCTGTCCCATAGGACTCTGGTAGTTTTCAACACCCAACACAGCCACAGAAGGCCATTTTAGGGGGCGGAGGGGAATGGACAACTGTCAGACAGCAGGTTTATAATCAAGACGGCCATATCTCTTTAATAGGTACTGTACTTTTCTTTTTTTTTTACTTTCAGAAAGCTTTTATTTTTTCAAAATTACAAATATTGATTTGAAAAAGAGATGTCTCACACTCAACAGATTACCCCCCAAAAAGACATTTTTGTTTGTTTTTATTCTTTCTTTCTTTATGTCCCCATCATATCTCTGGACCCTGATGCCTTCCAGACCCCATGGCATTATCCACGAGGCACTGCTACTGTACTAGAGTGCTGCCTCATACATGTTGCTTTGGGATAACCCCCGGGCAAGGGTAGGGTGAGGGATTTACCCATGAACACATTGTGCCTCGTCAGAGCGTGTACATATGGTTGGTGGAGTGTGGCCTCGGAAGAACTGGGATCCTTCATTCATGGAGACCAGAGACATTTTCTGCTTATGTTCTCTCTTCCTCCATCCAGGACTCTGACATGCACTGACCTCATGGGACATGTGTTCACGCTGAGCGTGATGATGTCCTGATGTCTATGGAGTCCCACCCACCCTCATCCCTCCAGCTGCACTGAAACTTGTGGTCACAGATGTCGCAGTATTGTGGCAGAGGACAGGAACTCACCCTCCCTTGTCGGACTGTAATGATCCCTGCTCATTCTTGAACCCGGGTCACCGGCATCATGAGTGGTAGCACTACCATTGTGCCAACTGGCCAGCCATAAAACAAATCTTTATTGTTACAGAAATACACTGGCCACCATTTTCAGACCCAGCATTCTGTGACCCAAACCAGTTGTTCAGATTTAGCTGTTCCCTTCCTGGCTACCTACAATATTCACTCTTCTCTCATTATATTTGTATTCACAGCCTAATAGAGATTGTAGCCTGCAACCAAACACACAAAAATTTGCCACACTCATGGATGATGAAACAGACAGATTGACAAAGGATATAGCTACACAAGGTTTATTCAAGAAATAAATGAGAGGTAGTGCTAAATCCCAGCGCTTCTATTCTGATTCACTTTTCGTCTACCCTGGTGATGAATCAATCAAACTCAAAACTCCAGGGTTTAGCATTGCCTCTCTGTGCGTTTCCTGAATAAACTTTATGCAGTTGTATCCTTTGGCAATCTGTCTGTTTCATTATCTGTGAATGTTTGTATACACTCTTCACCTGCATTGGTCATATCTTGTGAGCGTGTGGATCCTGTGTCAGTATCTGAATGGAATGTTGGGTAGCCATGGTGCAACAGAATATTTATAAGCCCAAATCAGAGATACTGCAGAGGAGGATGGATACATACAGAACAAATCAGGCAGAGAAGCAGCCTCTATTCAGATGTGAATAAAAAATAAAGGACATTGTAACATGGCAATTATTTTTTCTACAAATCCAACAGTTTGACTGGAGAAAGTGTACCAGCTGATATGAAATCTAGTGTGCATTAATTCCCTAGATATACCTGGTAAGGTAATACTGATAATAGCCAGATTGAGAAATAGTGCATTGACTTTCCCACCCGCCCACCTACCCGATACTGTCTTATCATCGTCATTACCTCACTTTCACAAATGTATAATTCTTATAGCACGTTCTCGGTCTGTGGCGTTATGGGCATCGCATCATGGGTCGATCACTATTGTGGCCCCAACTGAAGGCTCTTTAAGAAATGTGAGGCAGAACAGTGATCGGGAACTCAGATAGAGAAGCAGTATGTATCTGAGCTAACTGAGCTGTCTCCTAACAACGGAGTCTCAGCGTGTGCACCACAAGCTACTGGAAGTTTAAAAACAAAACAAAAGAGAAAACGTATTGAGCAATCCAGTGCTGAAAGCACAGCAGTAGTGCAACCGATTGTAAAAAGGAAAAATCCAGTGGCAGGCATGCAAGTCTTTCTCAAAAAGAGCTCAATGAGCTTGAAAAAAAGTCAGAGCCAGAGACACTTAAAAGCATGGCGTGGGTGTGCAATGTCTTCTCAGATTCGCGGACATGTAATAAAATGAATCTGGATGTCAGTACTGTGTCTGTGTCCACCCTTGCCCAAATATTAAGGAAATTTTACGGGTCAGTACGCAGTGAAGACGGCAGCCAGTACAGTATCTGCTTGTTTATTGCTTTAAGGACTGGCTTGAACAGCTATATAAACAGCACAGAGGTCAATAGGAAAATCAATATCACAAATGATCAGGACTTCACTAGTGCCAACAATGTCTTTGTGGCAGTACTTAAGCAATACAAGAGAGTGGGCAACGATGTTGCAGCTCATTACCCCAGAATATCATAAATCAGAAGTTGCAGCAAGCTCAATCCAGAGTCTGCCTATGGATTAGTGAGGAGACTCTGGTTTGACCTCTAAATAGGTCTTGAAAGAAGAGGGAGAGAAAGCCTTAGAAATTTAAAGCGTGACTCATTTGTGGTTCAACATGAACATGGGAGAGAGTTCATAGCGGTTGCTTTCAATGGAGCAACAAAGAACCACAGTGATTTTAACAAGCCTAATAAGCAAGCTTTGCGTGGCATCCTGTATTCGCAGTCAGACAGCAGCAATTGCCCAGTGTCACTCTTCAAAGAGTACTATGCCAGATGTCCCCCGAATGCCCCTGCATTCTACTTACACCCCCTGAAATTGTCACAGGAGCTAGTAGATAAAAAAGAGATCTGGTTCTCTAAGCAGTCTATGGGTCACAGCTTCTTGGGAAACATGATGTCCCAAATAGCGACTGATGCAGAACTTTCCACGCACTGCACCAACCATTCTGTGAGGAGTACTGCTGTCCATAAGTTGTCAGAGGCTGGTCTCGCATCTCGAGAGATAGGACATAGGTGCGAGACCAGCCTCTGAAGTTTTTGGTCTCCCTCTGCCACAGATCGCCAAAAGTGGTGTGTAATCTTGTCTAAACAGAAACAAAATTGAAAGTTCCAGAGCTCTGAATAGCAACATATCATTCATGCCCAGCAACAGTCAGTGCAGTCCATCAGAAATCAAACCTAGTCCCAAGAGCAACACATCTGACAGTGGCAACAAGAACAGATCTGACACACCACAGCAGAGTTCAACATTACAGTCAGAAAGCAGCAGAAATACCTTGTTAAATGCAGGAGCCACGGCAGGCAGTTCCCAAAAATAGAAGATCGTACTTTGAGAGTCAGCTCTTGCAGCAGGTTATAGGATTGCAGCCAGCAGGTGACAGGACCCTATGGAAAACTTCTAGCTAGCAGTCTGTAGTGGGGACCACCCCTGACGTTGGCCCGCCCCTGGTATAAAGGGTGGGCATGCCCCAGTTCTTTTCCTGCCATCGACTCGCACTCATCGGCTCAACGGATTGCCTCTCACTAGTCCAACCACCATATTTGTCTCACAACTTTGTCAAATTTTTCTTATTTTTCCCAGTTAAAGTTCCACTTTTCAGCACTATATTTCTATGTGTCGTCTTCCCCGATGCTTTCTTCCAAGGGGGACCCTTCCAAGTATGCCTGTGGGAAACAGATCCCATCTAAGGATGGCCACTTGGCCTGTCTGCTGTGCCTGGGCCCAGACCATGACACCCAGAATTGCCCGCACTGTCAGAAGTTTATTAGCCGGACGTGGATCCGACGCCAGAAGACCCTGCAGGCCTATCTCACAGAGCAATGCCTGGTCGCCATGCAGAGGGACTCCTGTTCCGAAAAAGGCTCTTCCTACCACAAGAAATCTGCAGGGAAGCATAAAGATAAGAGGAGAGGTCCCCTTCGAGATCGAGATCCTCAGACTCCCACTCTGCTTCCAGGGGCAGTTCGGATTCTGCTTCACAGGTGACCCATTCTTCCTCTAGGCTCACTGTGGTCCAGTCCCCTGCCCTGGTTCAGGCATCAGGCACTAAGGACCGCAGATCCAGGTCTTCAGGCTATACTCTTCAGCCTTTAAAAATTAGGCTGTCAGAGTCGATTGGCCTCTGTATCCGGTGCTGACTCCTGGGACAGGCATAAGACCTCAGGGCATTCCTCCAGAAGGTCGGCTTCCCTGCCCCCTAGGCATTCAAAGCCATCATCAGATAAACATTCAAAACCATCGTCGGACAAGCATCCGTCAATGAAGCACATGTTGGACCAACACCGACGTTAGTCTAACGATGTTGCCACCTCAGCTACTCAAACGCTGGCTCTGCCGGTACAGACATCATTGTCGCCGGTTTCAACCCCACCACCGATTGACGATAGGTCAAGCACCAGCCCTACGGAGGATGAATGAGTGTTGGCCCCCTACCAGACACCAGCTACCGGCACTGGGTCCTCTAATGCCACCCCGACTTCGCCTCCTACTCGCCCGCCACCACCAGGCCACAGCACTACGCCAGCCATAGGTGCTGGACCAGCGTCGGGCCTAACAATGGATACAGATCCCAAACTGAATCTGTCCCAGGTCAAAGACCTCTTTGGCTACTGGTGGGAAACCATTCGCATTGACCTCCTCCTACCTAAACCACAAACAATGGTGACTACCACCCTGGATACTTTGATTCCTGCCAAGGTTCCTACCCCACCTCCAGACAAGGACACTGGCACAGAGCCTCCCCCTCCTTCAGATAAAAATAGAGGGAAGGCTCCTTGCAAAAGAAATCCTCAATCAAGGTCACAGAGCCCGCGTTCCTCCGGTTCTTCTGACCGTCATAGATGCAAGAAGCGACTCCGCCGGTCTCAGTCCTCTTCTTCCATGGACTCATACCAGTCATCAAGTGCTTCTTACTCAGAAGCCTCATCCATCGAGGACCTGTCTCCTCCAGATCTGAGAGACATCCTGAAATCCCCGCCTGATGACCCCTCCTTCATTAAGGTCATGAGGCACAAACAATCAAATATGGGGTGGGAAACAGAGGACTTAGACCCAGAGTGACTCTGCCTGGCTAAATATCTACACCGGAAGGACCCTAAGCCAGTAGCTATACCACCATTAGGGGACACCTTTGCAGATGTCATGAAGGCGGCTTGGAAGTGCCCCCACACATCCGCCGCTATCCCAAAGAAGTGCTCCAAAGGAACAGCCTTTTTTGGTGGAACATCCATTGGCTGACTCTGTGGTGATTTTGGCCACCCATGATAGGTCTCAGAGGCTGAAGCACCTCATCACACAACCCCCAAAGAATCCAAGCAGCTGGATTCCATGGAGCGTAAGGTATATTTGTTCGCTACTTGTAGCAGTTGGAGCCTGAACTTTTCAAGACACATGGTTCAGTTCCAGAATGCCCTTTTGGAACAAGGGATTGACATAGTTAAGGAGATCCCTGACTGTCCGCAAAAGGCAGAGCTGGTTAAGCTTCTGTAGGCCAGTTTGGACGTGGGTACTCATATCCTCTAGTCAGCCTACGATTCGGCGGACACAGCGGCGAGGGCAGCAGCGACAGGAGTGTGCCTACACAGACACTCCTAGCTCCGGGTCTCAGGGTTCATGCAGGATGTGCAGTCCAGCCTCCTAGACGCACCCTTTCAAGGCTCAGTCCTCTTTGGTGATGACACAGAGAGAATCATCACTGAACTACAGGACTCTGGCAAAGCTGTTTGGACCATTCAGTCTGTGTACCGACTGAAGCAAAGGCCATTTCGAAAACCTTGTTTTTTGAGGTTGTGGGGGGACAACAATCACAACCTCGCTTTCAGCATTAACAGCCACAGCGAGGAGGTTACAGCCATAGAGGCGCCCCTAGAGATTCTGCAGGACCCGTCTCTCGTTCTGCCAAGTCGGCCCAAGCCACTCTCCCCCTCCAACTACAGCCTGACTCCTTGTTGGACCCACTACCTCCCATGACCCCTGCAGGGGAGGCGGTGGAAGGCCTCTTTTCTCTTTACACTAAAGCTTGGCAGAAGATAACCTGCGATCAGTGGGTCCTTCAACTAGTCAACAACGGACACTCGAGAGAGTTCATCCAGTTTCCACTGGACAGGCCTCCCCCCCCCCAATCCCAATATTCATCGGTGCATGCGGGGCTAATTCAAGCAGAAGTTCATGTCCTGCTCCTCAAGAGAGCCATAGAGCCAGTCCCCCCAGCCCATAGGGGCACGGGCTTCTACTCGCACTTTCTTTTGGTACCGAAAAACACAGGCGACCTGTGACCCATTCTGGACCTCAGCAACCTCAACCAATTTGTAGAGTACAAGAGGTTTCGGATGGCTACCCTCCAGGGCCTGCTTCCCATGATAAATCAAGGGGACTGGTTGGCATCCTTGGACATGCAGGATGCTTATCTCCACATCCTCATGGTGAAGCCCCACAGGAGGTTCCTCAGATTCCTCTTTCAAGGAAGGCATTGTCAGTTCAGGGTGCTGCCCTTCAGCCTGTCATCAGCCCCAAGGGTTTTCACCAAGTGCCTTGCAGTGGTAACAGTGGCACTTCGAAGGAAAGGACATTATGGCTTCCCCTACCTGGACGATTGGCTCTTGACTGCCCCGTCCAAAGGGCAACTTCAACGGTCCATTCTGGACACCTGTTCTATCTTCGGAGAACTGGGTATTACTGTCAACATCCCAAAATCCTCCCTGATACCATCCCAAACCCTCCTCTTCATCTGGGCTCAACTCGATACTACTCGAGGGAGGGCCTGTTTGCCTCAGGACAGAGCTCTTTGGCTTCAGGCCTTAGCACAACACATCTCTTCTGCCTCAGCGGTACCTGCCTGGACTCTGTTATGGCTGTTGGGCCATATGGCAGCATCCATCATCACAGTCCCCTTAGCGAGACTGCACATGAGGACGATTCAGTGTCCTGCATGTCCAGAGAGACCAAAGATGGGATGACTTGGACCAACTGGTTTCTGTCAAGAACTCCACTGGTGGATGACATTCCCTTCCCTAGAGGAAGGGATGCCCTTTCAAAAAGGAGCTCCGGACCAAGTTTTGACGGCTGACGCCTCAGGCACAGGGTGGGGAGCACACCTCTATGTTCACAGGACTCAGAGTTCCTAGTCAGTGAACGAGAAGATTCTCCACATGAATATTCTGGAGATGAGAGCAGTTCTTTATGTCTTGCAGGCCTTGAGTGCCGTGTTGCGACCAGGACACCTCCTAGTACAAAGAGACAATATGTCTGTAGTGTTCTACCTCAAAAATCAGGGAGGCATGCACTCCTACCCCCTCTTCTGGGAAGCAATGAGGGCATGCAATTGGGCCATATCCCACCACCTACAGAGCTCAGCAGTTCACGTCCAAGGGAACCAGAATACTTTTGCCGATGCTCTCAGCTACAGTCAATCCAGGGCACATGAAAGGACTCTTCTTCAGTGTGTCACCGACGCTCTCTTCGACAGATGGGGCAAGCCAAAGCTGGACCTCTTCACCTCCCCTATCAACACAAAACTGCCCAGTTGTTGCTCATTAGATCTAGGGCCTGGAGTTTTCTGGCGAGACACGTTGTCCGTCTCCTGAAAGGGGAGATTCCTCTACACCTTCCTCCTTTCCTGCTACTTCAGAAGGTCCTTCTCAAGTTGCAAGCGGAGGGTGTAGCAATGATCCTTGTGGCACCTCTGTGACCATGACAGATTTGGTTCCCATTGCTGCAACAGTTGTCTGTGGAACCTCCAACTCCTTTGCCATTGAGCACTCATCTGCTCTCCCATGATGACGGGAACTTGGTTCATCTGAATCTTTGGTTCCTGCACCTACACGCATGGCTCCTGAGGACCTAGCTAGACTCTGTTTTAGGGTCTCGGACAGGGTCACTGACATTCTGGTGGCTGCCAGGAAACCCTCCACCAGAGTGACTTATGCCACAAAGTGGAAATGCTTTTGCCTCTGGGCTATGGCTCGCCGTCTAGGCCCCTTGGCCTGTACGGTGAACTCACTCCTCAAGTACCCGTTGTTGCTTTCGGACTCAGGATTGGGCTGTTCCTCCATCAAGGTGCACTTAGCAGCCATTTCTGCTTACCATCTTCCTGTCCAAGGCAGAACTGTAGCACAGATGGAGGTAACCCGTATCTTTCTCAGGGGAATCCTACACATGGAGCCTCCATTAAGGGACCCCATCCTTCCGTGGGATTTGCTATTTGTTTTGGAAAAGCTGACCTTACACCCGTTTGAGCCAGACACGGATTGCGAGCTTCGATTTCTCTCTTGGAAAGCATTATTTTTAGTTGCTGTCACTTCTGCTCGAAGGATTTCCAAGCTTCAGGCCCTGATGTGCAAGAAGCCTTATTTAGTGTTTCACAAGGACTGGGTGGCCTTGAGAACTAATCCTAAGTTCTTACCAAAGGTGATGTCCGAGTTGACTTTAAATCGGGACATCCCACTCCCAGTTTATTACCCTGATCACTCAAATTGGGGGGCTCTTCTCCATACTCTCGATGTTCACCGCATTTTGTGGTTTAATTTGTCCAGAACAAAGATCTTCAGACGTTCTGATCAGTTGTTCATTTCTTTTGCCCCCAGGCTCCAAGGAGCTCCTGTAACCAAACAGATCCTTTCAAAATGGCTCGTCAGTTGCATCTCCTTCTGTTACCAAAAGTACAATATACACTTGCCAGGCTCGGTGAAGGGTCACTCCACGAGGGGAATAGCAACCCCCTTTGCCATCCTCAGAAATGTGTCTGTGGTTGACATTTGTGCAGGAGCCACGTGTCGTACAGCCCACACATTCATCAGACACTACAGTTTGGACATCGCCTCTCAATGCAGAGTGGGCTTCAGCCTTGCAGTTTTGCAGGGACTCCTCTCATAAGGGTACTTCTCTCTTCATTCTTTCGTTGCCTCCATTCAAGACTAGTCTGGACTCCTGTACTGCATGGGACTCAGTCCTATATGTGTTACTTGCTGCAAGAGATGACTCTCGAAGTAAGACAGTACAGTTACATAACAACTTACTGTAACAGTAGATCTTCGAGAGAAACTCTTGCAGCAGGTATGCTTCCCGCCCTCCTTCCCCCCCCCAGAGGCTTCTGTCCTGCAATCAGCTTATGTTGGCAACACCTTGATTGCTCGGTGAGGTATTGACCTTGGTTCTCTGGTTCTGATCACCTTCTATCCTGATGTCGGGGTCTCTGGCAGGAGAAATGGGGCACACCGGGGACCGGCCACCCTTTATACCATATGTGACGTTCACGGCGGGCTGGTCCCTGCTACAGACTGCTAGCTAGAAGATTTCTGTGGGGTCCTGTTGGCTACAGTCCTATATGTATTACCTGCTGCAATATCTTCTCTCGAAGATCTACTGTTACAGTAAGTTCTTAGGTAACTGTAGTTTTCCTGATAGTGAGATATCGTAGGCTTGTAATCCTTTTAATGTGTCCAGATTCACAGTGAATGGGCAGTCAACTTTAACTATTATGGCGTCCTGCCTGAGTCTTCCAGAAGACAGTAGCAGTAGTGCAATTTCCAGGTGACAAACCATCAAACTGTTCCGTGTTTGACCATTGTCGAATACTTCAAGAACATTATGAAAATGGGACTGTATGTTGTAATGTTAAGGATGTAATAAAAAGTATTGTTATTTTAGTAAAAGTAGTGTTATTTTAGTAAATGTTCACTGAACACGTAGCTGTTCAAAACTACGATGCATGAGTAAAATATTCAAATCACTAATGTTTAACGTAGAAATCATTGCAAGGGTATTTCAGCAATCCACGAGTAGCGTGTTTTGTTTTTTTCACAGTTGTTTTTGTAAAGAATACATAATTAGCATACGATAAGAGAAATGTTAGTAGCATATCCACAGTGTTTAATTGCTAGTCATTATTTGAACAGCCACACTATTAATGCACAGGGTGCACATTTCTCATTCAGTACTATTGTTGAACACTGAAATAATGACAAAAAACAATTTTATCCAGTGTGTCTCATTTTAACAGCTGTGTCTTCTTATATCCAGAAAAAGTATGTTGCACTTGCCATGTTACAAGCGCATTAATCCCCTCAAAAGGAGGCATTTACTTCAGATCTAATGCATGAATTAAATTCTAGTAAATGCCTCCTTTCTTGGAGATTAAGGCTTACATAATGAATACATAATGAATATCATGGGTACTTAAATGGGCTGCTAAGTTAATGTAAAGAAGGGATGCGGGCTACGAAACAGTCTGTCCTGAAGTGGCAGTCAGTAATCTGTTTATGCAGAATGATGAGTGAGAGACTTCTTATTTTACCTGATCTATAATTACATTGTTTTAAGAGCCAGCCACGCCCCCACATCTATCTGTTGTTGTTATTTTGTGTTTTGAGGAGACCCAGTTATCCTGGAAATTTTGTACCTCAAAATTACAAAAAGAAACTCTCGATGGGCATTTTTTATTCTGTTTATATTTAACAACTTCAGTAACCTGTTCAAAATATCCTCTTTTTCCCTGGTACTTTTTATGATAGCCAGCTTCCATGCTGGCCCCATTTCCTAAATGTTTTCTGAAGTTCTGCTTTGTTCTTACACTGTTTGGGGGTTGAAAGGGGTTGCAACAGCAATTAATGGCAAACGAGGCTTCCTATACAATACAGTGCATGGATAGTTTGTGGCATATCACACGCCACATAGGCCTAGAGAACCAGGTCTGGAGGAACCACCTTGTGCTGTGTATACTGAGTCAGTAATCAGATATTGCATAGTGACCTCTGGTAGCGAAGAGTGAGACTGCAACATGCAGCGTACTAGTACTCAGTGTAACGGCTTAGGTAATGGGAATTTGACTTGTAGATGAATGCTTAGAAATTGCTACCTCGGAAACAAAGGTTGCCTGGTTTAACACCAGCGTCCAACATTTGCTCTTTAAGGCCTGTAAATCAGTTTATGGAAGATGTCCACCCACTGGCTGGGTAAGAACATAAAGCCTTGCTCCAAGAATATTAACAAGCTGCCCAGGATATCTGGCATGTAAGGAATCGTCTCAGAATGGTGAGCAGCCAGTCTCAGCGTTGTTTCCTGTACTGTATGTTATTGTTACCTCTGTATTGTAATACTCTGTCCTGTCATGTTAACACTGAGTGGCAAACAAAAACTACTTTTTAACCCCAAATATACTTGCTTGATGAGTGCTTAAATTATATATTTTTGATATAACTACTAAAACTTGATTTAAGAGAATACAAATAAACATGACATTTTTTAAACTTCTTCCCAGTGTGTGATCTGTTTTCTTAAGGTTTTCCATAGTTACAGTGTAGTGTGGAGCAAATAATTCCACATATCATAAAAACATAGCAGCATAGAATTTGTCACAGAAAAGGACCACGTGGCTCACCCAGTCTGTCCAGATGTTTCCTGCCTAATCTGTCTGTGCAGACCCTAACTGGTCTCCAGCAACCCTCCCTGCCTTCTTTCTAATATGCCCCTATATCTATCCCATGCATGCTTGAAGCCCTGTACTGTTTTCGCCTCCACCACTTCCACTGGCAGTTAGTTCCAGCATCTACCACCCTTTCAGTGAAGAAATATTTCCTCAAATCTCTCTTCACTCCCCCCCCAAGCTTCATCGCATGCTGCCTGGTGCTCTTTCTCATTTGAAAGAGACTCTCCCCCCTCCCGCACTGTTTACCCCTGTGAAGTACTTGTAGATCTTAGGGGATATGTCATCAGGTCACACCTATGGAACTACTGCCATAGGCACCAGGATCAAATGGAAGCTTTTTCTGTAGCAGTCTATAAGGGGTCTTCCACGCCAACGTCATATGCTGACGTCACCCTATTATTTATTTTTTTATTTCATTTTTGTTAACCAGGTAGGTGCACTAGACAAGAGATTTTGCCTATTTTCAGGCACGACCTGGGAGGGTTACACATCAGAAACAGCAGATACATAGTGTCCACAACAGAATACAAAACATCTAGTTGGAAGGAAAATACAGTAACACATGACAATTTAAAATGCATGTCACATTCAGGAACAACAAGTAGAATATACATAGCATGAGGATAAACAGTAATCACAGTTACATAAACTTTTATAGAATTTTGAAAACAGTATAATTGACAAAAAAAATACATATACAGCAAACACTGGGAGTACATAAGTGCTGAGAGGAAGTACCACTGTCAAGGTGGAAGATCAGTGGTAGTAGTGCAAGTGAGTGGAGACAAGCAAGAGGTAGAGCAGGAGCAGAGACCTGAGCTCATGAGATGAGTTCTTAAACTTTTTGGAAAGGCCCGGTGAGTAGCTGGTTGTTTAACATAGAGTGGAAGGGTGTTCCACATTCTGAGAGCAGATACGGCAAATGCAAGTTCACCCTTCTTGGTGAAACATCTAGGCATAACAAAGGAAGCATTTTGAGTAGATCTCAGCGTATAGAGCAAGTCAGGTTGTTTTAGCAGAGTTACAAGGTATCTTGGAGTACTTGTCCGGGTTAATTTATCGACCAGACAACCAGCTGTGTACAGACGATAGGAGGACGGGGTAAGCCAATTGAGAGTAGAATAGAGCTGACAGCGATGAGTTAGCTTAGGAGCCGCAAGGGCAAAGTGACAGATACTATTATAACAAGTGCTCCATTTCTGGATTACTTGCTAGCATTAAGGTTGACTATAGAGCCATAGTTGAGGCAAGGTCGAAGAATTCCCTGAGCAATGGCCAGCCTGGCTGTTGAATTTAGGGAGGATCTTACCTTGTAAGCCAGGCCAAGTTTACTGTTCACTGCCTTACAAGTGGCTGCAACATGAAGATTAAAGTCCAGTGAGGGGTCAAGAGTCATCCCAAGGTATCTGAAGGATGTGACGGTATCCAGGGTTGTGCCATGAGGTCCACAAAGGGAAAGTCCCATATGACAAGCTTTTAGCCTAGGGGAAGTCCCAAAGAGCATTGACACCGTTTTGCTAGTGTTAAGTATGAGCTTATTTTGTTTTAGCCAAGTCGAGAAGCAGTCAAAGTTAGATTGAAGGGAGGTGTGAACTGTCGAAATGTCATTAGTGGCAGAGTAGAAAACCATATAGTCCGCATAGAAAAGAGACAAAGTCGATCCGGACGGGGATTATTTATAAAGAGACAGAAAAGGAGGGGACCAAGAATAGAACCTTGGGGAACACCAACTGAGGTAGAGACAAGACCAGATGCAACATTTCCTATTTGAACAAATTGTATATATATGTGCATGGCTTTGCTCCCTCCTCAGTTATTTCCCACCCTCAACCTAACATGCACAGACTGAGCAGAAGCTTCATCATTCAATCGACCACCAAAAGTTTACTTATCTTTTATTTTCTTTTGCCTTCGAAATCAATTTATTTAAAAGTGATTCCCTTTTCTTTTGTATGTCGAAAACTACTGTTTCTTGTGCTCTCCTCCATCGCTGCTGATACTGAAAGAAGATTGCTTCAACAGACAACCATGATCTTTGTGTCTGCTGCCTCAGGCCTAACCACAACACCCTTGCCTGTGAGATCTGACTGAAATTCTGTCTGACTACCTGGTGATGCTGAATGAAAGTCCTGCAGACCATCCTGATGGAACAGCAAGCAGCCAAATCAGAGCAGGGATCATCGGGGGCTCCCCCTTCCCAGTCACTGGCTTCTTCCTGTGGCTCTCAGACTCCCAAGGCCTGGAACAAGCCTTCAGGGAAACACTCTCACTGGGACAAGGAATGCTCCAAGGATTGTTCCCCCCCCCCGGTGGCACTCCTGGTCCCCGCTGACTTCCTCCTCTTTGTCCAGGTTAACGCTGTTACTGGGTTTGGCAACCTCCTCTCCTGCCACCCAGGCCTTCCCCGGCAGTGAGTTCTCCCAGCCCTCAGTTTGCTGGTGATGGCCATCGACCTCCAGGTCATCAGCGCTCACCCTGCCACAGTGAGCTCCTGCACAGCAAGGTACTCAGGCAATGGGCTCCTCCAGTTCCACTGTGTCAGGTGCTGAGTCAACAATGCTGGGCTCCATGCCCCCACAGTCTCAGTGTCAATGGTGATTCCAAGGCCTCCCGTTGATATCAATGTGGCACTTACCTCCATTACCATGGCCCTTATTCAGCAGCTTTTTCTATGGCCAGGGCCTTCATCACCACTGCCATTGAGTACTGCCTCAGGGTCAACGTCAGTTCGACCCTCTCACTCGATGCTGTCCTGGGCATTGTTGGAGTTTTTTCTGATGGTCCCTGTTCCTGAACAGGGAGAGATTGAGGAGGAGTGCCACTCTGACCTTATCCTTCCTGATGAGGAGGAAGAAGAGCCTGATGTGGAAGCTCTTTCCTCAGATAGGTCCACTGTCTCTTCAGGGAGCAAGGGCCTGGTGAAGCACACCACAAGACCCTCTACCCGAAGGAGCCCTCCTTGTTTAACATCATGAAACAGCTCCAGGCAACTATGGGTTCCAAATGAAGGCAAAAACAGCTCCTCAGAAGTTCCTGAGGTTCTGCTTCTAGGGGAGACAGTACCAGTTTCAAGCCTTATCATTCAGCCTTGCTCCGCTCCTCAAGTCTTCACCAAGTATCTAGCACTGGTGGCTGTGTCTCTCAGATGCCAGAGCCATTACATCTTTCCCTACCTAGACGACTGGCTCCTGGCTCCATCCAGAGTGTGACTTTACTCTCTTCCGAGAGCTGGAGATCACCCTGAATCTCTCAAAGTCATCCCCAGAGCTCAGCCAATGACTCCTCTTAATTGGAGCAGTCCTGGATACGACTCAGGGCATGGCCTTTCTCCCACAGGAAAGGGGGGATGGTTTAAGGAGTGTAGCCAGAGCAGTAGACATGGCTTCTCAGGTCCCAACCAGGACCTTCTTCATACTTCTGGGGCACATAGCGGTGGCCATTCCCACAGTTCCTGTGGCCTGCCTGCTTATGAGAGTTCCACAGTGGATGCTCAGGGTGCAGTGGGACCAAAGGTTAGATGCCCTAAACCAACCAGTCAGGGTCTCCGACCCATTCAAAAGGACCCTTTCCTGGTGGCTAGACTCCTCCAACCTGGTACAAGGGGTCCTGTTCCAGCAGGAGTCACCGAGGTGGATTCTCATTACAGATGCGTCCAGTCTCGGGTGGGGTGCTCATCTAGGAGACAAACAGACCCAGGGGATATGGTCTCCAGATGAGCAGCTACTCCATATGAATATCCTAGAGATGTGAGCTGCTCTTAATGCCTTGAGGACATTTCAGATGGACCTGTTGCCAGGCCCTCTTCATATCCAGACAGATAACACATTGGTGGTGTTTTACCTCAACAAGCAATGGGGCACACACTCATACCCCCTTTGCAGGGAGGTGATGATGGTCTGGTATTGGGCACTGGAACATCGCTTAGACCTCACCGCTGTTCATGTTCCAGGCATCCAAAATATCTTGGCCGACAGCCTAAGCCATTCTTGGACCAAGGCTTATGAGTGGGAGCGCCTCCAGTCTGTAGCAGATCAGCTTTTCAACAGGTGAGGCCACCCAGAGTTGGACCTCTTTGCGTGTCCACTCAATGCCAAACTGCCCAGTTTCTGCTCGTTAGAGCCCGCGCCTGGTGTTTTCTGGTGAGATGCTTTGTCCCTCTGTTGGACAGGGAAGTTTCTGTACACCTTCCCTCCCTTTCCCATTCTTCAGAGGGTCCTGCCGAAGCTTCAGGCAGAAAGAGCAGAGATGATCCTTGTCACAACCCCACTCAGCAGGTCAGGCCCTCTGCTCCCACAGTGCCAACCTCTGAGTGCAGTATTGTGGACAGGAACAGAACAGGGTAACCCTCCTGTCTATTTTGTGGGTTTGAATCAACCTTTGGTCTCAAATTCTGGAGGGATTCAAACTGTGAACCTCTTGCTAGCGTACCCAATGTACAGGCTCAGATAATTCTGCTCTTCCGGGAATGCCAGATATCTTTTGCTTACAGGCACCTAACCAGGTGTACAAAATGAACCCTTAAAAAATCTATGAATGACCGTAGGAAAAATTCTTACCTTTTCCCAGTTTGGTATTACTGTACCATTAAGCTATGCACAGTGTCACTGTAACCATATATGCGTCACTTGTCAAGAAAAAGAATTTCAAAGGCACACAAAGTAGTTTCTAAAATGAGATGTTTACTAAAAAATAGATAAAACTGTAAACTGTAAATACAGAACCATATATCACAAAAACATACAATCGTTTAAAAAAAACAAGGTTATTAATACAACAAAATCTCATACCACAGTACACTTAGAATTGTCTATTCTAATGTATTCCTTCTAACTGTGCCTGATGTTGCTTTTTTCAGAGTCCAAACGTTTGTCTAAAGGGAATATAGGCTACAGTTTTAAAAACTGTCTTTGCCAACCTCTTTGCATGAGGTCACCTAGCTCCTCCCTGTCAGAATATAAAAATTATACAACCAGGGATGTCATCACTCAGAAGGTAAATTAAATAAGGTTAATTTCTAAGTCCTTCTTTCATCCATGAGCAACATCCTGCTTTTACAGACATCAGAGGAACATTTATGACTTCGCACCAGTGTGACGTAACCTGGTTTTCCTCCTCTAAACGTCATAAAATGGATATTTTCTATCCTGTCAGCTGGCAAGCTACAATTAAGCTAGATAAACAGGAGATGCTTAATTTAGGTCTCTTCTAGCCTGTAATTATCTCCTGGCCTTCCATGTAACACCTTGTAGCTAAAACCTGGGAGGGGGTGTCATTCCACAGGCTGTTTCAGCATGTCTCATGAGAGACACTCAATAACACATTTTTATATTACAAAAATCATAGATTAATCAGAACCAGCTGTCTAAGTGTCACAATCCTCCCCACCTAGACTGAATTTGGGGGCTCTATCCTCTGCATGGGATGAACTTCCCAAATCAGTTCACTCCTCATAGACACGAGACAGCCCATCTGAGTTCTGATTGGTCACTCCAGCCCTATGTAGAATGGTCATGTCATACCCTTGCAAAGCAAGACTTCATTTTAGCAATCTACCATTGTTCTTTCTCATCTGCATCAGCCAAACCAGGGGGTTGTGGTCAGTCTGTACCACAAAATGCTGCCCATACAAGTATGGCTCCAACTTCTTTAGGGCCCACACTATGGCAAGACACTCCTTTTACACGGTGGAGTATGCCTGCTCCCTGGGAAGTAACTTTTTACTCAGGTATGCTATTGGGTGATCTCTCCCTTGGCTGGATGTCTGACTCAGTACTGCCCCAATACCAACATCTAAGGCATCAGTCTGAACTATAAAGGGTTTGCTATAGTCAGGACTTGTCAAAACAGGAGCACTGCACAGTGCCTCCTTCAGTCAGGTAAAGGCTTCTTCATAGACTGATCCCCAGGTAATTTTCTTTGGCACCCTTTTCTTTATCAGGTCTGATAGGGGAGCAGCCAGGGCACTGTAATTGGGTACAAATTTTCTATAGTACCCTGCTGTCCCAAGAAAACTCCTGACCTGCTTCTGCATTTCTGGTCTGGGCCATGCCTGGATTACCTCTATTTTTATTTGGTTAGGATGAAGCTGTCTTCGGCCTACCACATGCCCGAGGTATGCCACTTCTCCCATGGCCACCTGGCACTTCCCGGCTTTGACAGTGAGCCCGGCCCTCTGTATCCTTTCCAGCATTTCCCTAAGGTGGGAAAGGTGTTCCTCCCAGCTGGCACTAAAGATGGCAGTGTCATCCAGGTATGCCACGGCATACTCCTCAGCACCACTTAACACCTGGTTCACCAACCTTTGGAAAGTGGCTGGGGCGTTCTTCATTCGGAAAGGCATTACTTTGAATTCAAATAAGCCTATCGGTGTGATGAAGGCCGACCTCTTCCTAGCTCTGTCCGTCAACTCTACCTGCCAATACCCCTTGGTCAGGTCAATCATCGTAAGGTAGGTAGCCCCTCCCAACTTGTCCAGGAGTTCATCCGTCTGGGGCATCGGGTGGGTGTCTGACTTTGTGACTGTATTCAGTCCACGATAGTCCACACAGAAACGAGTAGAGCCATCTGGCTTGGGCACAAGGACTACGGGTGAGGCCCTGCGGCTGTGGGATCTCTGGATTACCCCTAAATCCAGCATTTCCTCCACTTCCCTCCTAATGTCCTTTTGGACAGCCTCTGACACCCGATATGCTGTCCGCTGTATGGGCATCTGTGTCCCTGTCTCCACATTGTGAGTCGCTAAGGGGGTTAGTCCAGGCTTGGCGCTAAACAATGGGGCAAAGTCCGCTAAAACCTCCCTTCCTGGATCTTGTCCGGGATCAGCTGGGGAGACAATTTAACTGCCTCCACAGAGGACTCCTGCTTACTGTCTTCCAGCAAGTCCTTCGTCCGTCCCCTCCCCAGGACTACACACTACAAACACCATGTCAGCCCTATTAGCATATGGCTTCATCATGTTGACGTGGTACATCCTTTCTGTCTGTCTTCGGTCAGGTAACTCTACAAAGTAGTTCACATCATTTACCTTCCTAGCCACTTTGTGTGATCCTGCCCACTCAGCCGGCAGCTTGTCTTTCTAGACCGGAATAAGGACCATGACTTCCTGCCCCACCATGTACAAGTGAGCTCTGGCTCTACGGTCGTACCACCCTTTTTGTTTCTGTTGGGCAGCTGCCAGGTTGCTCTGGGCTGTCCCCATAAGCTCCTTCAGCCTTTCCCTAAGCCTAAGGACATAATCCACTATGGGAGTTCCATGGGTGGTGTGCTTGCCTTCCCAGTCCTCCCAGATCAAGTCTAGGGGCCCACGTACCCGGTGTCCATATAAGAGTTCAAGGAGGGAAAATCCTGTCGACTCTTGGGGCACCTCCCTGTATGCAAACAACAGGTGGGGAAGGTATTTCTCCCAGTCCCTCCCATGCTGTTCAGCAAATGCCTGGAGCATTGACTTCAGGGTACCATTGAATCTTTCCACAAGCCCATTGGCTTGTGGATGATACGGTGTTGTGCATCTTTGCACCACCCCACACTTCTCCCATAAACCTTTCATCAGGTCCGACATGAAGGATCCCCCTCAATCAGTGATAACCTCCTGCAGAAACCCAACATGGGAGAAAATCCCAAGTAAGGCATTTGCCACTTTGTCTGTCCTCAGTGAGGATAGGGTGATTGCCTCTGGGTACCGGGTGGCATAATCCACTACAGTCAGGATGAATCTCTTCCCTGAGGAGCTGGGGGTATTTAAATACCCCAGAATATCCATTCCCACCCTCTGGAATGGCTCCTCCACTATGGGCAATGAAATCAGGGTGGCTTGGGTTTTCTTGCCCGCCTTCCCTATTTCTTGGCACCGGTGACAAGACCTGCAATACTCCTTCACCTGCTGAGTGAAGTTAGGTCAATAGAAACTCTGGGCCAACTGCTGCATAGTGCGCGTTATTCCCAGATGACCAGACAAGGGAATATCATGTGCAATCTTGAGCAACTGCTCACGATACCCCTGAGGAATGACAAGCTGCCTGCCTAGCACCCCTCCCTCTGTCTGCACAGCCTAAGTATACTTAAGTCCATTTTCCCAATAAACCTTATGTCTGCTTTCACCTCCCTGTGCCCTGTCAGAGTCTTCCCAAGCCCTCAGCTTCTCTAGACTAGGGTCACTTCGCTGAGCACCTGCAAACCCCTCACACATTCCCAAGGCATGGGACAGATCCCCTTCAGTTGCTAAACTAGGGTCCCTAGCACAAGCGTCAGGGCACTCAGGATCACTGTCAGTCCCAACCCTCTGACAATGAGTCACCCCTCCCTCTTCAGAGTAACCCTCTGTAGCTATGTGGTTACTTGCTACTGGGGAAATTTCTACCCCCTTTTCATTAATCTCCATATCAGGAGAGACTGGCTGGGGAACCAGCCTCCCAGTGGTTTCCACAATGGGTTCTGTGGGGTTCAGGAAACTACAATTTTCCCTTGCCGCTTGGCTATGGGTAACTGCACATACCGTCCCCTGTTTGAGATTGTTGCCCAATATCACATCCACTGCTAAGGTTTTGGCTACAGCCACCTGTTGCACAGTTCCCCCTGTTTCACCCTAGTCTAGGAGAACACTAGCGAGGGGCAATATTTTCTCATCACCAGTAAAGTCCTGTACAGTGATGTATTTATTGGGTATAAACTGACCAAGCTCTACTAGATCCCCTTTTACCAATGTCAGGGATGCAACTGTGTCCCTTAACCCTTGTGTCTGTACACCATTCACCATGACTGGGTGCATGTGTTCTCTTATGTTCCCAGGCATGCTTCTAGGGACACACAAACAACCCACTTCCTTCCTAGTACCACCTTGCATTTTGCTTGCCTTTGTAGGGCACTGTCTGTCAATATTTATTTATTGAATTTTGATGACGGGTTGGCCCGCTGGGCCCCAAATGTCCGTTTTTCAGGGGCGAGCTGGGGAACAGAAGCAATATAATATGCCCAGTTTCTTTACACAACCAACATTCATTTCTTTTCTCAGAGAAATCTTTTCTCTGAAACCTGGGGCTAACTGGTTTTGGTGGAGGTAGTGAGGGTTTTAGCTGCCCTGAAGGTGCACTTTTCCCTTTCTGCACTGCCACGCCCACCCCATTCGCTGTCAGAGCAGGTCTGCTCTTGGCATAGCGGTCCGAGAGTTCAGCAGCCTCTTGCACTGTTTTGGGATCTTGGTCCTCCAGACAGGTTTTTAGCTCTGCTGGGCATGCCCAGAAAAACTGATCTAACAAAATCACATTTTCAATTTTATCAACAGAGTTTGCTTCAATTTCTTCCCACCAACGTTTTAAAAACTGATGTTGTTTCGTGGCTAGCTCCTTGTAGCTCATGTCAGGGCTTCTCCTAAGCTTACGGAATTTAGCTCTGTATGATTCAGCAGTTAATTCAAATTTCTTTAACAGTGCAGCTTCAAGTTTGCTTTAATCATCACTGTCCTCATTGTCCATTTGACCCAATGCATCCCAGCTTTCCTGGTAAGTAGCAGGGATAGCTGGAAGCTCCAGGACTCCCTAGGAATTTTAGCCTGAATACAAACTTTTTTGAAAGAATTTAAAAAGGCATCCATATCCTCCACCTCTTTAAATTTGGCTATCAATTTGGAATTCAATTTGTAACCCAATCCTGCAGTCCCAGTTAAACCCAAGCCACTTACCTGCTCTGGTGCCGCTGGTTGGAGTCGTAGCTTCTCCAGTTCGTGTTGCCTGTGACGCACACATTCCTCACGGTCAGTGTCTCTCTGTTCTTGCTCTGCCTCTCGACGTTCTCGCTGTGCCTTTCGGCGTTCTTGCTCTGCCTCATAGTCTGCCTCCCGCTGTTCACGGTCCCTCTCCCACTGGAACTCCAGCTCCATTCTGCGCAACTCAATTTGCAGCCTGAGTACTTTTGGATACAATATACTCATGACTTTCCCCTGCTGCTGTGGCCCTTCACTGACAGTGGCCCTGTTGCTCTCCTCATCAGATCTGGACACTGCACTGACTGCTAGCCCTGCCACACTCAAGGTTCGGTCTGTTTCAGTCACTGTCTGTGACTCGATGCTCAGGTATCTGGTACCATCAGGGCATCCACGAGGTTCTGTTTGGTGGCTTTCACCTCGAATGGGACTCCTCTGTCCCTGCACAACTGCTTTAAGTAGTCTACAGTGTGCCTCCTGTAGTTGGAAGCCATCTTCTTCCCTAACTACGGCTACTCTGACTTGCACTTTAGAAAAAAAAAATAAAACTGGTAGGAACTTGAGTGTACACCAAATGATATAGTTCTGTCTCCTTTTTAAAAAATAAATCACTGCTTTTTTCTTTCTTTGCAAGTGAGCTGATAGTCTCAAGCTGACACACTAAGCAATAAAAAGCTTGTAATGCCAAAATTATCGCACCGCTGCCAACCAATCTGTCACAACCCCACACTCGGCAGGTCAGGCCCTCTGCTCCCACAGTGCCAACCTCCGAGTGCAGTATTGTGGACAGAAACAGAACAGGGCAACCCTCCTGTCTGTTTTGTGGGTTCGAATCAACCTTTGGTCTCAAGTTCTGGAGGGATTCAAACTGTGAACCTCTTGCTAGCGTACCCAACGTACAGGCTCAGATAATTCTGCTCTTCAGGGAATGCCAGATATCTTTTGCTTATGGGCTCCTAACCAGGTGTACAAAATGAACCCTTAGAGCCCCACCATCATGGGATTATGCCACAATTTCCACTATCCCAAAACCTAATGGAAACAATTTAGACCCCTCCTCCTACCACCCGATATCCATATTAAACACAGACTATAACATTTTTATGGCCATCGGGGCCAAGAGAATAGAAACCATCCTCCCAACAATAACACATCCAGATCAAGTGGGTTTCATAAAAAACAGGTCAACTATGGACAATGTCAGAAAGTCCCTAATATTAATGGAATATATCCATACTCGGAAAATTTCAGCTGCCTGTTTAAGCCTTGATGCTGAAAAGGCATTTGATAGGATCTACTGGCCCTTTCTATGGGATACATTAAAAACCTTCGGCTTCCCAGACCCATTGCTACATTGGCTGAGCGAAATATACCTCTCGCCAAAAGCTTATTTTCGAATATACGGGAGACTTTCCTCTCCGATCACAATATGCCAAGGCACAAGGCAGAGCTGTCCTCTCTCCCCTCTACTGTTCGTGTTATATCGTGAACCTTTAGCAAGGGCGATAAGAATATAAAAAAAATGGAAGGTATCCCAATGCAGCACACTGAATATAAGATCAGTCTTTTTGCTGATGATATTCTCCTTTCCCTCCTATCTCCTACAGATTCGATTAAAGAGACATGAAAAATTCTATCCCGATTTGAAGAACTAGCTGGCTTTAAATTAAATATTTCAAAACCAAAGCCCTCTTATATAATTATACCCTTCCAAACACCTTAAAACGAAATCTAACCATTAAATGGCACTCAACCAAAATAAAATACCTAGGCATACACATACCCCATAATCTTCATGTAACTGAATTAATCAATTATGAACCTATTTCCATCGCGATCAAGAAAGACCTGGATAGATGGACTCACCCTCCACTCTCCCTGTTCCAATGCATTGAAACTATTAGAATGAATGTCTTACCCCGCCTACTGTATTTGTTCAAAAATATTCCATATTTCCCATCTCAATACTATTTTAAATTATGGGATAATATGATATCAATGTTCATTTGGAACAAACAAAAACCACAAATCCGTCTTTCAATATTAAAATTATCATTGGCTCAGGGTGGAACTAACCTCCCTGACCTCAAAAAATATGCAGAAGCCACATTTCTTAGAATTCTTCTTTTGTGGCTTTCTGAACAATTTGATTCCCTATGGAAGAAATTAGAGTTTCACCTGAATGATATGTATGACATAAAAAAAAAAAAAATTTCTTCTTCCGGGAGGACCTCTCCTTTAAGAGACTTTACTGATATAACCTTACAGGTTTTAAAAATATGGTTTAAAATGCGAGATAAAGAGCCACTTCAATTAATTTATGAGTACTGTAAGATCATTTCAGAGGAGAACCTCTTCATTCCATCCCATGACGACCTAACTTTCTCCCGCTGGTGTAGATTAGGACTGGAACAGGTGTTCCAATTTCAGGGTCCTAATGGGATCCTATCATTTGAAGAACTAAACCTTAAATTCAACCTACCAAATGTTGATAATTTGAGATACCTCCAAATCAGAAACCACTTATTACGCAGCAGAATCATTCAGGTCAAACTGACCCCTCCTCTCCCTCCCCCCTTAAAACTATTTTTTGACCATTCCCTGGGACAACATTGGAATCATTTAATTGGAAATCTGTATAAAATGATGCAAGATCGAACTAAAGAATCAACAAATTCAATATTGACAAGCTGGAACAAAGATTTAGACCTCGTTGTATCTAAAGAAGAGTGGTCCTCTTCATCTCTGCGTGCAGTTAAAATCACCCAATCGCATATTTGGAGAGAATATTCATGGAACTGTAGACCTAGGTTTTTCAGGTCACCGGCAAGTCTGACTAAATATCTTCTGATTGAATTTGGGGCTTGTTGGAGGGAGTGTGGAGCTGAGATGGCAGACCTGGCACATATAATGTGGCAATGTCCACGCTTGATGCCTTTCTGGATATGTATAGAAAAAGAAATCAGTGATAGCCTTGGGGAGAACATTGAGCTCACAGCTGAAGTGGTAGTTATGGCTGTCTACCCGGATCGTTCCCCCCCACGGAAAAAAAACCCTGCTGCCTGTTTTATTGTTGGCTGCAAAAAAAATCCTTAACAAGGAAATGGATGACCAAAGAAATCCCGGCCCTACACGATTGGAGGCGAATAGTGATATCTATATACCAGATGGAAAATATCACTGCAAAACTTAATAACCAAACAGATAACTTTGCCACGCTCTGGCAGAGATGGTCTATTTATCAAGCAAGGGTTGATCCTGATTTTTTACCCATAACATGTATGACTCGGGGAGAAGAAATGAGATTAGAATGGTGCCCCAGATTTGTTTGATTTTAACAAAGAATATGAAAAATTTATTTCAATGCTAGACTGTATTAATTGTAAAAGATCTCTATACATACTTGAATAATGTAAATCTGTATAACAACAAAACTAAAGTAAGCACAGAAAAAATTCTGATTGCAAAATGTCTCTTGACTTAAAAGAAAAAGTTCAATAAAAATATATTTAAAAAAAAATGAACCCTTAAAAACTCTATGAAAGACTGTAGGAACAATGTTTACCTTTTCCCAGTTTGGTATTACCATTAAGCAATGCTCAATGTCACCATATATGCTTCACTTGTCAAGAAAAAGAATTTCAAAGGCACACCAAGTAGTTTCTAAAATGAGATGTTTACTAAAAAATAGATAAAACTGTAAAATGTAAATACAGAACCATATATCACAAAACCATACAATCATTTAAAAAAAACAAGGTTATAAATACAACAAAATTGCCTACCACAGTACACTTAGAATTGTCTATTCTAATGTATTCCTTCTAGCAGTGCCTGATGTTGCTTTTTTCAGGTCCAACCATGTGCGTCTAAAGGGAATACAGACTACAGTTGTAAAAATTGTCTTTGCCAGCCTCTTTGCATGAGGTCACCTAGCTCCTCCCTGTCAGAATATAAAAATTATACAACCAGGATGTCATCACTCAGAAGGTAAATTAAATAAGGTTAATTTCTAAGTCCTTCTTTCATCAATGAGCAACATCCTGCTTTTACAGGCATCAGAGGAACATTTATGACTTCGCACCAGTGTGACGTAACCTGGTTTTCCTCCTCTACATGTCATAAACGCATTTTTATATTACAAAAATCATAGATTAATCAGAACCAGCTGTCTAAGTGTCACAATCCTCATTGCTCCTTTGTGACCTCGGCAGATTTGGTTCTCACTACTTCAGCAGCTGGCAGTGGAGCCTCCGATACAGCTGAAGCTGAACTTGCACTTGCTGTCTCAGGATCTGGGGACGCTGGTCCATCTGGACCTCAAATCCCTGCATCTTCATGCCTGGCTCCTTCAGACTTGGCCAGAACTAGGTATGGGGTCTTCCAGGCAGTGGTGGACATTTTCATGGCAGGAAGAAAACCCTCAGCTAGATCCACTTATGCCATGAAGTGGAAATGGTTTTGCTTATGGGCTTCACCTCATCACCAGGACCCGTTTACCTGTCCAGTGAACTCTGTCGTAGAGTACCTCCTCTCCTTGTTGAATCAAGACCTGAGCTACTCTTCCATAAAAGTACATCTTTCTGCAATCTCTGCTTATAACGTACCTGTGGAAGAGAAGACCCTCATGCAACTGGATGTGTCCCATATGTTTTTGTGGGGCATTCTGCATATCAAGCCTCCCATTAGAGATCCAGTTCCACCCTGGGATCTCCTTTTTATGATGGAGAAGTTAACTCTCCCCCCATTTGAGCCTGCTGCGGAATGTGAGCTTCGCTGCCTTTCTTGGAAAGCATTGTTTTTAGTGCAGTTACTTCAGTCCAGAGAGTTTCTGAGCTTCATGCCCTGATGTGTAAGGAGCCTTATTAAATTTTCCATAAGGAAAGGATGTCCTTGAGAAGGAATCCTAAGTTTTTGCCAAAGGTGGTGTCTGAGCTTACGTTAAACCAGGACATCAGCCTTCCTGTTTACTATCCGGATTGGTCAAACAGAGGGGAAGCAATCCTGCATACCTTGGATGTCCACAGAATATTTCTCTACTACCTTACGCGTACCGCTACGCACCATAAAACAGAGCAACTGTTTGTGACCTTTGTGCTGTGCTGCAAAGGCACCTCTGTGTCCAAGCAGACACTTTCCAAGTGGCTGGTCAACTGTATCATTTTCTGTTACAACAAGTACAACAAACCCTGGCAAGGTGGCAGTATAATGCAGTGGTTTAAGGCTCTGAGCTGCAACCTGGAGACCTAGGTTTGAATCCGACAGCCCCCTCTTGCATACTGTGTGACCCTGAGCAAGTCACTTAACTTCCTTGTGCTCCCAGGTCACACCTGTAAACAAGCTTCAGCTTAGTGTGCCTCTCCTGGTTTAAAAAAAAAAACAAAAAAAAACTACCAGGCCTGGTTAGGGGTCATTCTACCAGGGGAGTGGCTACTTCATTTGCCTCTTCTTTTTTTTTTCTTTTTTCAACTCTGTTTATGCTCCTTTGGTCTGAGGCATGTCTCAGAGGTGCCTTCTTGACTCAGCCTTGCTACTCCCCGCTGAGATGCCTCCCAGTGGTCCCCCCTACAGGGACATTCCAGCCCCCTGGATCAGCCCCTGGGGGAGGGCCCACCACTCCTACCTTGCCGGCGTCTTTCTGAAATTTGAGGTTCCATCCCTGCAGATGGCATCTGGGGACCACTGCAGCGACAGTCCGACATTGGGGATATGCAGCCTGGTCCCTGAGGCCCTTGTCATCTCCTCAGTCCTCTGGGGATTTTCTCTTGTATTGTCTCCGGGAGTGCGGACATGCCATGACATCAATGCACAATGTGCCAACATCCGCCAATGCTTCTCCCCTGCATTTTGTGGCACCACATCACTGTCTTGCTCCTGAGCTCCCCCAGGACCTGCTAGAGAGCAGTGCAAGTCCTGATCCCTCCCAAGGGAAGAGATAGCAGTCCTATGGATGCTCAATCCCTTCCCTCCCTTGCCGAGGCTCATTCCCGAACCCGGGTCACCGGCGTGGCGCAAGACGTGGCATCCATGCCTCAACCCTCAGTGCCACCGGGCTGGCTTTATTTGCATCTTTATGTAGCATCTCCATCAGAGACATCTGTGCAGCTGCTAGCTGGAGCTCAGTGCCTACTTTCGTTAAGCACTACAGCCTGGATATTGCCTCTAGGAGAAGGGCAGGTTTCATCCTTGCAGTCCTCCAAGGCCTTCTGTCCTAACTGCCTCCTTAGGGCTACAGCACTTTCAGCCTCCTCCTGGACTTACCTTTCTCCCTTTCTCAGGATTGCTTGGGACTCAGTCCTAATGGTAATAGCCTGTTGCAAGAGCTCCCACTAGAAGTAAGATAGTACAGTTATGTAATAACTTACCATAACAGTAGATCTTCGAGAGGAGCTCTTGCAGCAGGCATTACTTTCCCTCCCTCCCCTTCTTCCCCCTGGTGAGTTCTGCATATTTCTATCTATGGCATGCTCCCTTCCAGTCCGCCTGCTGGTCCTTTCACCGGGTCTTCAGTGGGCGAACTGAGGTGGGCCTGGGGACCGCCCCCTGCTATACTATCGGCCGACGGGGCAGAGCCGGCATTGGGGGGGTTGTCCCCACTGGAGACTGCTAGCTAGAAGTTTGTCGTGGGGTCCTCATGCGTGGTGGCACAATCCTAATGGTAATAGCCTGCTGCAAGAACTCCTCTCAAAGATCTACTGTTACAGTAAGTTCTTACATAACTCTACTTTCTCTCCCCTTGACCTGGAATAGAGGATGATTGACCTTTGGGGTAAGAGGACCTTTGCTTCAGCTACTTTAGGCCTTAGGATTGCCAATTAGCTGTCCCACGTGGTCAAATACCAGAATACCCTCTGGAAGAAGTACAAAGCTGTAGCACAGGTCCTCCCAGAGGGTCCCCAGAGGCAAGAGCTTCTTAAGTCTCTTCAGGCTGCAGAGGATGTCAGCAAGCACCTCCTCAGAGCCAGATACCACCGCCAGGGTAGCTACCACTGGCATTTGCCTTAGACGGCACTCTTGGCTGACAGTTTCGGGCTTTGCTGCTGATGTCCAGCAGAAAGTTCTAAGTGCCCCTTTTATGGGCTCCAAGCTCTTTGTCCCTGATGTGCAGGATATTATTAATGACCTGAAGGCCTCAGGTAGGGCCATTAGGTCTGTCCACTCACTGTGTCACACTTAGCCTGGGAGTAGTCTGAGACCCTCCTTTCATAAGATCTCTCACTAGTCCAGATCAGGTACCAGACCACAGGGCAAATGCAGGGATAGCTCTGCCTTGCCTACCCCCTCCTCCACCACCGGTGTCCCAGTTAAGTGCCCAAGAGATGATGATGCAGCCCCTACTGCGGATTCTGCTTCAGTCTGACTCCTGGTTGGACCTCTTCTTTCCTGTTCCAAACCAGGAGGTGGTGGTCGGGGGTAATTTTTCCCTTCACCCGAACCAGTGGAAGGCCATTACTACTGATGCTTGGATCTTGCAGATAATTCAACAGGGTCACACTCTAGAACTCCTGGAGCAGCCTCCAGTCATTCATCCTGTTCCTTTCTACCCTCCCCCACATCACATTTCAGTGCTGCGGGCAGAGGTCACTTCATTGCTGAGAAAAAGGGCTATAGAGCCAGTACCCAGGCAGCAATTGATTAAAGGGTTCTGCTCCCAGATCTTCTTGGTTCCCAAGCACACTGGGGACTTGAGGCCTATTCTAGACCTCTAAGAGCTCAGTTGTTACATCCAGTACAAAAATTTCCAGATGGTCACCCACTGGACCTTCTCCTTCTGTTGAAACAGGGCGATTAGTTATGTTCCCTGGATATGCAGGATTTCAAGGTCTGCTCCCCGCACAGGAGGTTCCTCAGTATCTGACTTCGGGGGTATCTCCTGCAGCAGGCCACACCTGTAGAACTATAGCTGCCAGGCACTAGGACCATACAGAAACATTTCTAGCTAGCAGTCTACCAGGGGGCTGCCCATCCAATGTCATACACCGATGTCAGCCAGTCCTATAAGAGTGGGCAGCCCCCACGCCCTCCTCAGTTCTTTTCCTGCTGTCGACCATCACACGTCGGACTTCACAGAGATCTGCCAGCTTCAGTCAATCACCTTTTCGCCGAAAATGTTAGTTGAAACTTTTCTTTTTTTTTCCCTCTCCCTAGTGTGTGTCACTTTAGTGATAAAGTGATTTTCTGACTCCCATTTATGCGAAGATCTATCTATGGGAATCTCTTCAAAAAGTGTGCCTGCAGGCACAAGATTCCAGAGAAGGATGACCGCGAGCCCTGTGTCTGCTGACTAGGTCCAGAACATGACACCCAGGCTTGCATGATCTGCTGCAGCTTCAACCAGGCTACCAAGAAGCACCGAGTGCAAACCTTGGAAACTTTTCTGCTGAAGTCACCTGATGGAGAAGGAGCTTCAGGCCAGATGTTGCTCCACTTCCCCCATGACAGCCTCAGGCTTGCAGCCCTCCAAGGCCTGGACAAGTCGACAGGGAAGCACAAGACAAGGACTGTCCTAAGGAGAAAACCTGGTCCTCCTCATGTCATTCCCGGTCGCCACTTCGAGCGCCAAGTGTGGCTGGGTGATCCTTATCATCAGGGGTGGCCTCATCTGCCTCACACGCCCTTTCTTCTGCAGGGCTACAATTAGCAGCTCCCCCACCAGTCTCTTAGTGGCAGGTGGCAGTTCCAGGGGCTTGGGTGCACTGACCTCTCAGCCCTTGCTGTTCAGGCCTTTGTTTTCATTGGGCACCCAGTCAGGTGGCTCAGCTGGCTCATTGTCAATGGGCTCAGCCTTGGTAGTCGCTGGGACACAACCTACTCCCCTGCCACCAATCTCAGCCGTATCTTCGGCCTCTGTCTCGGGCCTGGAGCCTCTTTCCTCTCCAGAGTCACCCAGGCCTGAGCCCTGGTCGCTGTCACCTTTTCAAGAAGATGACCCATGCCGGGGAGTTTCCCCACAGGCTTCAGCTGCCCTCCCTGGCTCCAATCCCTGTCTCCCCTCAGCCGATGCCAATGGGCCCAATGCTGATAGTGGTGGACTTTCATTCTGTGCTTACTGCCTTGTGAGACTTCATGCAGTCTAAGCTTGCTCCTCCCCAAGATCTGTCCCGGCAATGGCCTTCTGCTTTTCCAGGGGGGGCCACAGCACACCTCTCAGGACCCGGGTCCCTCACCCCCCCTCAGGATTTAGTGGGCAAAGATGGGGACCATCCGAACCTCATTCCTCCAGATGAGGGCTATGACAGAGGAGCTATTCCTTACAACTCCTTCTCCATGGTCTCGTTTGACAGTGACGAGACCCTGAAGTACATCCCATGGTCCCCCATGGATGGACCCCTCCTTTGTCTCAGTTATGATGAAGTTACAAACGGCCATGGGCTTTGGCACCGAGAAGTAAGACCCTGCTGATTGTCGACTGGCTACTTATTTGAGGTTGCTGGATGATTCTTCTCTGATCATCCCTCCCTTAATTGAACCCTTCGAGGATGACAACATGGCTGCCTGGCACCAACCAAACTTAATACCTGCTGTGTCCAGGAAGGTGGCTAAGTTATATCAGGATCTAGTAGGGAAACCTTTCTTCACTGACCAACCACAGGCGGATTCAGCAGTCATCAGTGCTGCCCATGACCTCACCAAAAGGCTAAAACATCTCAGTTCCTTGTCCCCAGATAAGGAATCCCAGCGGCTGGATCACATTAGCAAGAAAACCTTTGCCTCTGCCATTTTGACCATCAGGGTGCTGAACTACGTTGTCCATATGATCCAATACCAGAACCAGCTCTGGGACCAGCCCCTTGGAACTGCTCAGGCCCTCCTGGAGGATCCCCAAATACAGCAGATGCTGCAATTTCTCAAAGTGAGCTCCGACGTTGGCACCCACCTCCTTAGGGTTGCCTTCGAGGCTGTAGATGCCTTGACCAGGGCAGTCGCAGTGGCCATTTGCCTGCATAGACACTCTTGGCTGAAGATGTCAGGCTTTGCCTGGGATGTTCAGCTGTCCACCCTGAATGCCCCCTTCAGAGGCTACAAACTGTTTGGTACAGATGTACAGGACATACTGTCTCAACTGCAGACCTTTGGCCATACCCTGAGGTCAGTCCACTCTGTGTACCACACCAACCAGCCCAAAAGTGGCAAAGAGTGCCCTTTCATCAGTCTACCCACAAACCCAAGCCCTCCTATAAGCCACAGGCTAAGCACCGGTCCACCCCTGCCATGTCCACCCCCTCCTCCATAAAAAAAAAAACCCAGAGGAGGTGACATGGCCCCGGCTGTCCCTTCCGGTTCAGCCTGACTCCTAGCCCACCCCCACCTCCCCACCCCTCAAAAGACAGGTGGTGGTCACTTCTTCCTGCACTTGGACAAGTGGAGGGAACTCACCAGAGATGCCTGAATGCTACAGTTTATAGAAAGCGGCCACACTCTGGAACTCTTTGAGTGGCCTCCAGAAAAAAAAAAACACTTCTGTCCTCTTGGAGGAAATCCACTCCTTGTTGTAAAAATGGACCATAGAACCCATCCCAGTGAATCAATGGGTCAGGGGGTTCTATTCTCACTTCTTCCTAGTTCCCAGATGCACAGGGGATCTCAGGCCATTCTAGACCTCCGGGAGCTCAATCTGTTTGTTCGGTACATACAATTCCAGATAGTGACAATTCAAGGTCTGCTGCCCCTTCTGTATCAGGGAGATTGGATTTGCTCCCTCGACATGACAGATGCCTTCCTCCACATTCAGGTACATGCCTCCCACAGACAGTACCTAAGGATCTTCTTCGGGGATATCTCTGTCGTCAGGTCACACCTAAGGAACTTAACCATCAGGCACTAGGAACCCCCGGAAGCTTTTCTGCAGCAGTCCACCAGGGGCCGCCCATGCCAATGTCAGGCCCCAATGTCACTCACCCTATAAAAGTGCGGGTGGCCCCGCTCCTTCATCAGTTCTTTCCCACCGTCGACTATTCGCACATGGACTCCATGGAAGCTTCGTTGCTCAGTTTGCCTGCCATTTGTATCTTTTATTTTTCTTTTGCCATTGAATCACTTTTATTTAAAAGTGATTCCTTTCTCCTTTGTATGTTGAGAACTACTCCTTCACTGGCTCTTTTCTGTTGCTGCCACTTTGGAAGAAGATTTCTTCCACCAACGAACACCAGCTCTGTGTCTGCTGTCTTGGGCCTAGGCATAACGTCCTCACCTGCGAATCCTGCCAGAAATTCAACCTCATCACCCAATGTTGATAAAAGAAAACCCTGCAGAAGTTCCTAATGGAGCAACAGTTAGCCAGCAGAGTGCAGAGGTCTTCTGTGGCACCCTGCCCAGTCACTGGCGTCCTCCACAGGCTTGCAGGTGCCATGGCCCGGGACAAATTCTCAGGGAAGCACTCTTGTTGGAATAAGGAATGGCCCAAAGACTGCTCCCCCCCCACTTGTCAGTCCCACTCCCTGCTGGACTCTTCCTCTTCTTCTCTTGGGATCACTCCATCGACTGATTCAGCATCAGTGCCTCACCCCATGCAGGCCTCTGCTTCATCCAGCCCCCCCCCATGGTGGCTTCCTCTCTCACCCGTCAGTGGACTGGGGAAGGGTCGTTGGCCTCCGGGTAGCCGGCCCCTGCCTCACCATCAAGACCTCTCGAGCCTCAAGGTCCGTCGATGTTGGGCCAACCCGCTACCTCTTCAGTTAGCGGTTCATTGTTGGACCAGGGCCCCACAACCCTCCGTCAGTACCTGTGTCGATGATGGTTCCCTTCCCTGCCGTCAGCCTTAACACTCTTCTGACCTCCATTACCTGTTCTCTTATTTATCAGCTAGTGTCATGGCTCAGGACATTGTTGTCTGTGCCATTATTGGCCATTTTGGTGGCATCTGTTAGGTCCACACGCCCCATGCCCTCCAGCTAGTTGGCGTGGTGTTCAGCCCCTGTTCAGGAGCAGTCTGACATTGAAGAGGAGTATCATCCTGATTTCATCCTCCCTGAGGAAGAGGAGGAGGTCAGTGTGGAAACCTCTGACAGATCCACTATCTCCTCTGGGAGTGAGGAGTTGGTCAAACACACACCCAGATCCCCTTCTGAGGATCCCTCCTTTTTCAATGTTATGAAACAGCTATCCTCCACCATGGGATTCCAAACTGAGGAGGAAGATGAAACCAGGAAGAATACGGTGGACTTCAAGTCTCCACCTAAGATTATTCCTCCTCTGCTGCCAGCCTTGAATGATGCAGCCAGCTATGCCTAGGAAGGCCGACACACTTTATCAGGCACCTCAAGGGTTGCCCTTCTATGAGACCAGCCTGAGACTGACTCTGTCATTAAAGCTGCTTATGACAAGACTAATGCCCCTAAGCACCTTAGCTCTCTGCCCCCCCCCCCCCGACCAGGAGTTCGAAAGGTTGGATCTGTGGGGCAAAAGGACTTTTGCCTTAGCCACCCTTGGCTTTCAGATTGCCAATTATTAGGCTCACCTTACTAAGTACCAAAATACCCTTTGGAGGAAGGGCAAAGTGACCACTCAGCCCTTCCTGAAGGTTCTCACAAACAGGAGCTTCTCAAGCTACTCCAGGCCTCAGAGGATGTTACCAAGCACCTCCTTAGAGCCACCTATGATATAGTTGACACTACAGCCAGGGCAGCTGCCTCTGGCATTTGCCTCAGACAGCACTCCTGGCTGCCAGTCTTGGGCTTTGCCAATAATGTCCATCAAAAGGTGTTAATTGTCCCTTTTGTGAGTCATGAGATTTTTGATCCATATGTGCAAGACATTCTTAACAAGCTGCAGGCTTCTGGTAGGGCCATTCGGTCTGTCCACTCCTTATATCATAGTCAACCTAGAAGTAGACCGCAGCCCTCCTTTTGGAAGGGCCCCCATAAGCCGGGTCCCAGAGGCAAGCTTCAGGTTAAATGCAGAGCCATCTCAGCCTTGCTTACTCCCTCTTTCCCTGCCAGCACCTTGGCCAAGCAATCCAGAGGTGGGAGTGTGGCACCATCCACTGATTCGGCCTCTGCCTGACTCCTTGCCAGAGGCCAGTTCTCCCTCCTTTTGCCCCAATGGAGAACCATCACAACAAATGCTTGGATCCTGCAGATTGTCAAAAAGGTCTTGCTCTAGAACTTCTAGCACAGCCTCCAGATGTTCCTTCACTCTGTCTAGTTTACCCTCCAGATCACATAGAGGTGCTGAGGGAGGAGGTCTTCACCTTGCTGTGCAAATAGGCCATGGACCCAGTGCCCTGGCAGCAAAGGAACAAGGAGTTCTACTCCAGGTTCTTTCTGGTTCCCAAAAGAACAGGGAACTTGAGACCCATTCTAGACCTCAAGGAGTTGAACCTGTTTATCCAATACAAAAAGTTCTGGATGGTCACTCTGCACGGTCTTCTTACACTGCTCAAGCAAGGTGACTAGCTATGTTCTCTCGATATGTAGGATGCCTACCTGCACATCATGGCTTGCCCCCCCTCACAGGAGGTACCTGCACTTCCTCTTCCAAGGGGAACATTACCAGTTCAGGGCATTGCCTTTTGGCTTATCCTCTGCACCACAGGTCTTTACCAAGTGCTTAGCAGCTGTAGCAGCAGCCCTTCGGCATGAAGGCCTGTATGTGTTCCCATACCTGGACGACTGGTTGCTGAAGGCCCAGTCCAGGGCGCTCTTGTTGTTGACTTTAGAGCACACCCTGCAATTGTTCCACTCCTTGGGCATCACTGTTAATTGGCCCAAGTCCATGCTGACCCCTTCTCAGAGGTTACAATACATAGGGGCAGTCCTACTCAGGGCAAGATCTTCTTTCCTCAAGACAAGGCAGACCGCCTTATTGCCCAGGCCCAAGAGGTGGCCCAGAGCCGGCATGTCCAGTCAGAACATTTCTCAGGATATTGGGTCTCATGGCCACGGGCATTGTGACAGTGCCTCTGGCTAGGTTGCACATGAAGATTCCACAGTGGACTCCCAGAGTTCAATGGGATTAGGCTCAGATGATTTAGATCAGCTGGTCCTTGTCTCCTTGTCAGTATGCAAAGTGCTTCACAGGTAGATGGACCTGGCCAATCTCCTAAAGGGAATCCCCTTTCTTATCCCCACTCCTCATCAGATCCTCACCACGGATGCTTTGGGTCAGGGATGGGGGGCCCATCTCGATCCTTATCGGACCCAGGGGTCTGGTCCTGCTAGGAGGCTTACCTCCACATAAATGTCTTAGAACCGAGGGCAGTTCCAGGTTTTTCCGAACCATCTCTTTCTGGGTCCTCTGTTGGTGCAGTCGGACAACCTCAGTGTGGTCTGTTACATCAACAAGTAAGGGGAGACCCATTCCTAGCCTCTGTGCCAGGAAGTAATGAGGGTCTGGTACTGGGTTCTAGATCACGGCCTAGAACTGTCAGCCACCCATGTGCCAGGTGCCCAAAACACCTTGGCAGACAACCTCAGCTGGTCACAGTCCAAGGTGCACGAGTGGGAGCTGCTGATCTCAGTCACAAAAGACCTGTTTGATACGTGGGGTCGTCCTGAGTTGGACCTTTTGGCATCCCCACTCAACGCAGAACTGCTGTGTTTTTGCTGGCTAGATCCAGAGCCTGTAGCTTTCTAGCAAAACGCATTGTCCCTCTCCTGGAAAGGGAGGTTTCTTTACATATTCCCTCCCTTCCCCTGATTCAGAGGGTGCTCATCAAGCTGCAGATGAAAGGTGCCACCCTTATTCTGGTGGCCCTTTTTTGGCTGCGGCAGATATGGTTTCCATTACTGCAACAACTAGCTATGGAACCCCCATTTCCCCTGCCTCTCTGCCGGAAACTGTTGACACAGGCTCAGGGAACCCTGGTTCATCCAGAACTCAAGTCCTTCCATCTACATGCATGGCTTCTGAGGACATAGCTATTGCTTGGTTTGTGGTGTCTCAGAAAGTGGCTGATGTCCTGATGGAGCCAGAAAACCTTCCACCAGGGCCACTTACTCTATGGAGTGGAAGCAGTTTGCTATCTGGGACGCCTTTCTCACCATCTGGACCCTTTCACCTGTCCAGAGAACCAGGTTTTGGAGTATCTCCTGACCTTGTCTGATTCTGGTCTCATGTACTCCTTCTTTGAGGTGCACCTGTCTGCCATATCGGCCTTTTATGTGCCCATTGATTGCCATATGGTGGCACAGCTGGATGTGGCCTGTACTTCTCTGAGAGGCATTCTTCACTTGAAGCCTCCCATCCATAATCCGGTTTTGGCTTGGGACCTCAATTTTGTTTTGGAGAAGCTGATCCTGCCTCCTTTTGAGCCAGTCACATCTTGTGAGCTATGCTTCCTGTTGTGGAAAGCATTATTTTTGGTTGCCATTATCGTATATACCCGCGTAAAAGTCAGTCCGCGTATAAGTTGGGGGATTTTTATCATTTGCTACTTAAAATTTGTCATTGACCCATGTATAAGTCTGACTATTAGCTTTGTGCTAAGCCATCACGGGCTGCCGTACAAAAATGAGTGTTGTTCAAAGTGTTGTGTGCAACCCTATTTTCGGTCATATACCACTTTTTTCAAAGCCTTAGGATTATGTAGCCTTTTCCTGCTCTGAATGCACTTACAGGTTATGCCTGATTAGTTGTAAATTGATTTGTCGCCTTAAAAACGAGCTGACAATTACCTGATAAGAACTAGTGTGGGAATGCCAGTGGGGGGGGGATCGAGGGTTGATCGTTTGTAGCAGCTAAACATGGAAAAGACTAAATGGACTGCTTTTGCAGAGGCACTGACTGACAGGACAGAACAACTGGTTGGCAAGGCAGAAGACTAAACGGACTGTACTTTCACCGCTACACACCTCACCTCTCCTAGTGACATCGAGGCAGGGCATAGCAGTGAGTAATCCTATCTTTCTGAACATGAACCTATTACAGGATTTGTATCAGGATTGGTAGTTTTTCTCAGAAGCGCCCTCTCCTGTTGGCTCGTGATTTTCTTTGATCATAACAGTAACTCGTGTATAAGTCGGGATCCCTTACTAAGCAATGTAATTCTGATCCAAAAAAATCCAACTTATACGTGAGTATATATGATACTTTTGCTCCAAGAATTTCAGAGCTAAAGGCTTGTCAAGTGTGAGCAGCCTTATTTGCTTTTCCACAAAGACAGGGTCTCTTTGCGTACTAATTTTAAGTTTCTTCCCAAGGTGGTGTGTGAGTTCACCTTGAACCAGTCCATCCACCTGCCAGTTTATTATCCGGGAAGCATTGATCCATATGTTGAATGTGCAGAGAATTTTGCGTTACTACTGTATACACATTGTACCAAGGACTGCAGAAAATCCAAACAGTTATTTGTTTCTTTCGCCCCTGATAGAGAAGGTAATCCAGTTTTAAAACAGTGCTTGTCCAAATGGTTGGCCAACTGTATCATTTTTTGTTACAGGAAGTACGGTAAGGAACTTCTTAGGGCTGTTAAGGGCCATTCCACCAGGGGCATGGACACTTTAAGTTACCTGTTTTAGAGGCGTGTCCGCAGCCAAGATTTATGCTGCTGCCACTTGGAGTACTGTCCACACTTTCACCAAGTACTACAGTCTGGACATTGCATCCTGAAGAAGGGCAGGCTTTGCCCTTGTTGTGCTTCAGGGCCTTCTTTATTAGGCCTTTGGCCTCCTGCCACCCAGACTGCCCTTGCTCACAGTGCTGCTTGGGGCTCGTTCCTGAGGTGTGACCTGATAGCAGGGATATCCTCGAAGAAGATAGAACAGTTACCCAAGAACTTACCGTAACAGTAAATCTTCTATGGAATGGTCTCTTGTAGTAGGTTATTACTCTTGGGAGATTCCAGCAGAGGGCGCTGCCACACTGCAGCTTCTTCAGCAGTCTTTTACCAGAGACCACCCACTCATGACATCACTTCCTTGCTGCCTATATAAGTGTGGGCGGTCCCTGGTAACCTCTGTTCATTTTTCCGCCAGCTTCAGCTCGCACAGCAGCTTGCTTAATCTTCTGTGAAGCAGTCATCGACAAAACTTGAACAAAGTGAACGTCTAAGAAAGGATCTACAAACAAGCAAGCCTTATTTCGTTCCTGCTTTTGTGGCAGAAAAATCTTTAAGCTTAATAATCATTTATATTGTGTTAGGTGTCTGAGACCCACACACGATACCACCTCCTGTATTTACTGCAAAGAATTTAACCAGGCAACTTGTCATTGACAGTTTAAAGAAATCAAGTTTGTTGATGGAGCAACAGGTTTCCCTGTTGCCACAGACCAAGGGGGCTCATTCCAAGGGCTCCCCCACTAATGGGTCTCATTCTAAACACAAAAGGAAGAAGGAGAAACCCTCCTCTCACTCTCTTCAACTATGCATGTCGACAGTGACTTCTGCAACATATGCACCGTCAATGGAGCGTTCCTCACCGATGGGAGTGCTTCTCCCATCGACGGATCAAACTTTTGTGCCTTCCTCGTCGAAGGGAGCGCTTCTCCCATCGATGGAGCTTGCCCAGGCACTCAGGAAAGTACGTTCTGCTGTCCCTCCATTTACAAAGGCTTCTTTTTCTTCATTGACAATCACTGTGGGACCTACAGCCAAGCAAATAGCTGCTCCGTCAATGGGAGCCCCTTTCCCGTTGACTTTTTTTTTGTCCCATACAGTATGCATTCTTCTCCTGCCTCGTTGTCAATGACAGGAGTTCCTAAGGGCAAACCAGTGTTGTTTGCCATGCTTAACACTCCTCCACCTTCTCAGGTGCCTTCCTATAGGGGTGTGGCTGACTTACAGAGAGACCCAGGGCTATATTTTTCCGGGGCTCATCCTGATCCCTGCCACCACCCCAAACCCTCTCTGACACCAATTATTACAAACAGCCAGCCTTGACCATTGGATAGCCCACCATCACAGGTACCCAGTATTGAACGCATCGTACACACGGTACTGCACTCCATGGGATATAGCTAGTCTCCTACTCAGACGAAGGCTCATCTTTCCCAGCGGTCTGCCTCTCCTCCACTCCAGCGGCCCCATAACGACCAGAACTCTCACACTTGGTCTCCCCAACCCCCTTATTTAGAGGATTACCTGTCGGATGAACCTGACCTGGTGGGGGACCTTCCAGAGGATATTTATCAAGAGGAATTTCTAAATAGAGAATTTCCAGATCTGGACTCTCCGTACTCTGTGGTCTCCTCCTTTGACAAGGATCTGCCAGCCCCTCAGGCTGCCTTCCTTCCAGATGGCCCCTCTTTCAATGATATGATGATACAGATTCAGAAAGTCATGGAATTCTCCACTACTGAATAAGATAAACAGCAATGGGACATGGCTGAATATCTCGAGCTACCCGAGGAGCCTGTCCTAGTCATTCCTCCATTAATACCAACTTATCAGAATGCCGTTTCTGATGCGTGGCATCAGCCTTCGGCCATAACAGCCATCCCTAGTAAGGCTGACTGGCTATACCAAGCCCTCTTGGACCATTAATATTTGTCCACAGTGCCTATGGCTGACTCAGTGGTCATTGCAGCTGCTCATGACTGCACTAAAAAGCCTAAACATATGAGTTCTTTACCTCCAGATAAAGAATCCAGACAACTTGATTACCTGGGCAAGAAGGTCTTCACCTCTGGCACCATGAATATAAGGATCCTAAACTATATGGGCCATATGGTGAAATACCAGTGTAACCTGGGTACCTTGGCGATAGACCTCCTTAACAAATTACCTCCTTCCCAGGACACAGAGCAATTGCTACAAATCATGTCAACCATTATGTCTATTTCTCGCCACCTTCTTTGGTCAGGCTATGATGTGGTTGATACTTCTATGTGGCTCTCTGCCATAGGCATCGCCCTACACTGCCATGCCTGTCTTCTGGTATTTAGCTTGGCACCAGATGTCCAGCATAAAGTAGTTAATGCCCCTTTCTGTGGCGATAAATTATTTGGTCCTGGTACCCAAATCATTTTGGATGACCTCCAGGCTTCTGGACGTACCCTCCGAACAGTTCACAGCATGTACCATACACCACAGAACCAATACTCACACTACAATAAAAAAGGTAACCGTTACAAGTCCTCTAACTGAGGTGCTTTTCAGAGACGAGGTCGAAACACAAGAGGCAATTCAACCGCCACGCTTCCCTCCCATGCCCGTCCCTCTGGAGGGGCTAGCAACTCCAGTTCTCAGTGACTTCCTAGGGCTTTCCCCTCATCTCCTCGTCCAAGCCTTGGAGGTGGTAGGGGGTCATTTTGCCCTTCATTTGGAGGCTTGGCAGCAAATAACAACAGATGCATGGGTACTCCAGATTATTCAAACTGGACATACACTGGAACTAATTTCAGTACCACCTCCACTTCCTCCTCGGAAGGTTCAGTATCCTCAGGCACACCTTCCTATACTCCAGGAGGAATATACTGCCCTACTAACCAAGCAGGCTATTGTTCCTGTGCCATTGTCACAACAACAGGGTTTTTATTCCCATTTCTTTCTGGTACCCAAGAAAACTGGAGACCTCAGACCAATACTAGATTTGAGAAACCTAAATCAGTACACCCAGTACAAACATTTTCGAATGGTTACCTTAACGTCCATCTTGCCTCTCCTGCACCAAAGAGATTGGATGTGTGCATTAGATATGAAGAATGCATATCTGCATATACCCATTCATCCAGTCCATCAGCAATACCTACGCTTCCACCTGCTGGGCCAAAATTACCAGTTTCGGGCTCTGCCCTTCAGCCTTTCATCAGTCCCATGGGTTTTCACCAAATGCCTAGCTGTGGTTGCAGGGGCCTTGAGAAAAAAGGGTCACTTCATCTTCACCTATTCGGACAATTGGCTAATAAAAGCAGACACCAGGGAACATCTGCTATTTTCCCTCTCGGAGACCCTTCAGTTGTTCCATGATCTCAGGAATGCGATGAACGGACCCAAGTCCAACTCTCATCTGACCCAATCGCTTCAGTACATAGGGGCTATACTGGACACAACTGTTGCCAAGGTCTATCTGCCTCCTGCTAGTCAGGATACCCTAATTGGCCTGGCCTTACAAATTCAGTCACAAAAGATAGTCACTGCCCGACTTATGTTGCACCTCCATGGGCACATGGCAGCGGCCATCCAAACCGTGGAGTTTGCATGCCTTTGGATGCATCCTAGCCAATGGATTCTACAACAGTAGTGGTGCCAAAAAACATGGCAATTCAAAGACCCTACCAGGGTGACTCCAGCCTTCAAGTATGCTCTTACATGGTGGACGCTCCTCTTCAATCTCAATCAGGACATGCCCTTTTGCGCATCCCCTCCTCACCAAGTTCTGACAACAGACTCCTCTCTAGAAGGTTGGGGTCCCCATCTCAGCCCATATCGGACTCAGGGCATGTGGTCTTTAGGTCACTCACGTCATCATATCAACCTTCTGGCACTGCATGCCTTCAGTCTGCATTTGAATCCCAGGTCATCTACTGATTCAGTCAGACAGCATGACGATGGTCTGTTACCTCAACAAACAAGGAGATACACGCTCTCGCTCCCTGTGCATGGAAGCAATCAAGGTGTGGCATGAAGCAACTAAACAGCAACTGACACTCACTGACACTCATCTTCCGGGCCGTCACAATCAGTTAGCAGACCTTCTGAGTCGCCAGTCCTCAGCTCACGAATGGACGCTGCTCAACTCAGTCCTGCCGGATCTCTTTCATCTCTGGGGCACCCCACAAATAGATCTGTTTGCATCCCCAGAAAACCACAAGCTCCCCAAATACTTCTCCATTATCCTGAGCACAAGGGGAAGCTCTACAGATGCCCTGTCCCAACTGTGGACAGGACTCTTCTTATATGCCTTTCCCCCACTCCCTCTCCTGCTCTGAACTTTAATGAAACTACAGATGGAGCCAGCCATGATGCTTCTCATAGCTCCCATGTGGCCTCGACTGACATGGTTCCCACTTCTGCAACAACTATCGATAGTGGAACCTATTCCATTACTATTTGGGCCGTACCTCTTGACGCAGTGCCAAGGCTCCCTCCTGTATCCCAATCTGCGACCCTCCATCTTCATGCTTGGCTCCTGAAGACATCTTCATAAATAGACTACAAGTCTCTTCTCAGGTAGTGGATGTTCTGCTTGCTGCATGGAAGCAGGCTACTAGGGATACTTAAATTTTTAAATGGAAACGTTTTTCCATTTGGTCCGCTTCCCATTCGCTGGACCCTTACTCTTGCCCTCCTATGAAGGTCTTAGACTATTTGGCCTCTTTGTTCTCAGAGGGCCTCAGCTATTCTTCTATTAAAGTCCACTTGGCCACCATCTCTGCCTTCCACGAACCATTGGATGGTTGGCTTTTGTATCAACACCATCTGGCTAAGATGTTCTTGAAAGGCATATTCCATCTGGCTTAGATGTTCTTGAAAGGCATATTACATCTGAAGCCTCCTATAAGGTGTCCATTCCTCCACGGGATCTGAATTTCATGACTGAAAAACTACCAGTGGACCTCTTTGAACCAGCTGCCACTTGTGACCTGCATTTCCTCTCCTGGAAAATACTATTCCTGGTGGCTATCACTTCTGCTCGAAGAATTTCTGAGCTTCATGCCCTCATGTGCAGAGAACCTTATTTTATTTTACATAAGGATCAGGTTGTGCTTTGCACTAACCCTTCCTTTCTGCCTAAAGTGGTTTTGGAACAAACCTTGAATCAGTCCTTGGAGTTACTATTTATTTACTCTGAGTACTCCAATCCAGGAGAACATCTTTTCCAAAACCTCACAACTGTTTGTCACCTTTGCCCCAGGTTGTGTGGGTCTTCCGGTTGCAAAACACATCCCTCTCTTGCTGGCTAGCCCATTGCATTACTTTTTGTTACAAAAAATACAATAATCCCTTACCGTGTCATGTCCAAGCCCATTCTACTAGGGCCATAGTGGCCACAGCGGCTTGTTTCAAGGGAGCCTCCATTCCTGATATTTGCAATGCAGCCACCTGGTCTACCATCCATACCTTTATCAGGCATTACAATCTGGACGTTGCCTCAAGATGCAGAACAGTCTTCTGCCAAACCATCCTACAGGGCATCCTGTCATAACTGTCCTCCCACATGGGCATAACTGCTGGGAACTCTCCCAAGAGTAATAACCTACTGCAAGAAACCATTCCATAGAAGATAGTGTGGTTCTGTAAGAACTTACCATAACAGTAGATCTTCAAGGAATGTCTCTTGCAGTAGGTACGATCCCACCCTCCATCCCCCTTGCTTCTCTAACAGGGAAAATCCTGATCTAAGGACTTAGGGTTGGGACTCACTGGTACCTTGGTTTCCCTCGGTCCTCGCTTTTGTGAGCTGAAACTGGCGAGGAACAGAGGATACCAGGGACCACCCACACTTAAATAGGGAGCAAGGAAGTGATGTCATGTGTGGGCGGTCCCTGGTAAAAATCTGCTGAAGAAGCTGCCGTGTGACAGCGCCCTCTGCTGGAACCTCCCAAGAGTAATAACCTACTGTGAGACATTCCTCGAAGATCTACTGTTATGGTAAGTTCTTATGTAACCACACTTTCTTTGAAGAAATCTCTGTCATCAGGTCATGCTGTATATGGTGAGTAACGTCGAGCCTGACATCAGCATGGGTGGCCCATAGGAGACTGCTGCAGAAAAGCTTCTGTGGGATCCTAGTGCTTGATGGCTAAGTTCCTTAGGTGTGACCTGATGACAGAGATTCCTTCAAAGATCTACTGTTGCGGTAAGTTCTTATGCAACTGTTCTTTCTGTTTTTGGTGGGGGGAGGCCATTTCCAGTTCCAGGCCCTGCCCTTCAGCTTGTCCTCAGCCCCTCGAGTGTTTACCAAATGCTTGCCATTGGTAGCAGCTGCCCTCAAGCAGGGGGGATTTTATGTCTTTCCCTACCTGGACAACTGGCTTATCAAAGCCCAGTCCAGGGAGCTCCTTTCATGGACTCTGGAACGTACTACTAGCCTATTCCAGGATCTGGGGATCATGTTCAACCTGCCCACATTGGTCCTGACCCCTTGTCAGTGTCCCCAGGACATTGGGGCAGTCTTGGATATGTCTCAGGATATGGCCTTCCTGCCCCAGGGCAGGACAGATCGCCTTATAGCTCAAGCCAGGCTGTAGTGCCCTTTTCCAGGGGTGAAAGAAAAAAAACAACTGGGAAGACTTCCTGCAGTCCTTCGTGCGGAGTGTATAGTACCTGAGAATTCTATGCACATCTAAAGTATGGAGCAATACTTCCCCTGGATTGGCATGCTCTGAGAAATAAACAGGCAGGTGGATAGATTGATTTAAAGTAAATCAGATACCATCTTAGAAAGGAACTTAGAATTAGTACACAAAGACACCCTGTCTTTGTGGAAAATCAAATAAGGCTGCTCACACATGTTTCTAAACAGTGCCTGTCCAAATGGTTGGCTACTCTATTAATTTTTGTTACAGGAAGTACAGTAAGGAACTTCCTGGCGTTGTTCATGGCCACTCAACCGGAGGCATGGCCAGTTCAGTTGCCTGTTTCAGGAATGTGTCAGGTGCCGAAATCTGTGCTGCTGCTACTTGGAGTACTGTCCACACTTTCACAAAGCACTACAGTCTGGGCATTGCCTCTAGAAGGTGGGCAGGATTTGGCCTAGCTGTGCTACAAGACCTTCTTTATTTTCTTTTTCCACATAGATTTTTATCCAGATTTTTACCCCTGTTTTTGCCCATCCCAGAGCCCTGGGCGTGTGTGCATGTGTGTGGAGGCATGCGCACGTTATGCCTTGAGGCACCCTCCCGCTATTTGCCACCCCTTCCCATCTACGCTACCCATCGGGTCTACACACAGTGGGAGCGGAACTACTGGGGGGGGGTGACAACATCCCTGGGAGAGGAGGGCTGCCTTTCAGCTGCTCATTCCTGCTCCCCCTGTGCCAGCTGTCTGACGACCGGAGGTCATTCCTGAACCCAGGTCCCCGGCATGACATAAGGTAAGGCGTCCAGTGCCTCAGCCCAAAAATGCCACAGAACTGGCACAAGGCCTTCCTTCTTAGGCTTTTGGCCTCCTACCACCCAGCCTGTCTCACTGCCAGAATTGCTTGGGACTCATTCCATATGTGTGACCTGATGAAAGAGATATCACCGAAGAAGATAGAATAGTTACTTAGGAACTTACTGTAACATTAGATCTTCGAGGAAATCTCTTTCATCAGGTCATGCTGTACCTCCCTCATACTCTCTCTGTTTCTAGTCTGGCTGTCTGGTTGCGCCAGCCCTCTTTGCTGATGTGCACCTTTTCTCTCTCCTCAGTTCCCTGCTTGGAGGCCAGGCTTGTTTGGTTCCTAGCAGGGCATGAACTGAGGAGGGAGCAGTGCTGCACACATATACCAGTATATAGCAGTGTGACTTTGGCATATGATGTCAGAGTGGGTGGCCTTTAATAGACCTGTGCAGAAAAAGCTTCTGTGTGATCCTGGCACCTAAGGCAGTAGTTCCATAGAGATTCCCTTGAAGATCTACTTTTATGGTAAGTTCTTACATAACTATTTTGTCTCTGTCATGTCACATCACGTTTTTATATATATTGGTTTTCCCATTATTTCTGCTTATGTGCAACAGCAAGTAATTTCACATTTAATTTCCGCTTTGTCTTTTCTTGTACGACGGAGCAAATAAGTCCAAATGTCGGTTCTCCCATTGTCACTCTTTATTTGCTAGAGAAACTAAATACATGTCAGTTCTCCAGTTTTTTTTTTCATGCGCCAGAGCAAGTAGCTATACATGGCGGTTTTCCCACCCTCTTTTCTTATTTGGCACAGTAAGTAACTGCAAATATTAGATCTTCTTTGGGTATATCTCAGACATCAGGTCACACCATAGGAACCTTCGCCATCAGTGAAGGGGAATCCACACAGAAGATTTTCAGCAGTACAACTGAGGCCGCCCACGCCATCAATGTTAGCTGATGTCAGCAACCCTATATAGACATAGGCAGTCCTGCTAACTCCTCAGTTCTTTCCCGCATTTGACTTGCTTGCACAGTCTCTGTGGAAGCCTTGGTGCAGTGTGCGTGTCTTTTTCAGCCTACGGCCTTTTTTCCTCTAATTTTTACCTGCACCTCTTTTTAAGAGATTTCTTCTTTTTGTTTATGTTGAGAGTTAATCTTTCATCTTCTTTTTTCTGTCATTGCTGCTGTGGAAAGAAAATTGCTTGTACAAGTGAACAGTCTGTTTGTGTCCGCTGCCTTGGGCCTGACCACAATGTCTCTGACTGTGAGCTCTGCCAGAAGTTTAACCAAACAGCCTTCAGGCGACGCAAGAAGGCTGTCAAAAAATTCTTGATGGAACAGCAGGTAGCCAGCTCTGGGCAGGGGTCCTCCGGGGCCCCAGCTGCTCAGTCGCCCACTGGCTCTTTGAGCTCCCAGGCCTCCAAGGCCCGAGACAAGTCCTCAGGGAAAAGTAATAAAAAAGACTGGGATTACAACCACTCCCCCTGGCAGTGCTCCCACTCCCCATCAGCTTCTCCTTCCTTGGGGAGCTCTTCATCGGCTACGGCAGCTCCAATGAATAGGTCAGCTATCCAGGTCTCTTTGCCTACCAGACTCATACAGACAGCACCTCTGCCTGACTCACAGGGCACCCAGCTGTCGACCTCTGGTTTGTCAGCTCCTCCATCATCGACGACAGGCTCATTGTCAATGACCATCCCATCCAGGCCTGCCTCTTCTCCTTCCTGGGCTACAGGCTCCATTGGACTCCTAGGACACAGCTGGAGTGTCATTGCCACCCATACCATTGACCCCCACCCCTCTGTCAACATCCATTGTGTACCTGAATAAAGTACTGGTCATTTTTTTTCTTTTCCCTGAACCCCCCAAGCCTCCGGTCGGAGGTCAGACCTGCTCGGCTTTCCGTCCCCCCATGCCCAGGCTTACCCCTCCAGGTGGGACCACTGGGAGGGTTACCTTCCCTCAATGAACACTATAGGTGTGCCCCGGCTTAGCCCCCGTATCAGGGCCATGGGAGTGGGATCCCCCCCCCCCCGGTGGACGTCGAACGCAGTGGAGCAGATCATCATGCTGGGGGGGCCAGCATTTTGTTTATTTCAATACTTCCCTGGGGATGGGGATGTGCAATGACATCCTCAAGTGATGGTGCTGGCACGGTGGTGATCCCAGCCTCGGTCAGGGGTCCGCGATGTGCCGGACACTCTATCCTCTCTCCCCGGAGAAGGAGAGCAGTCCCTAGGATGCTTAATTCCTCTCCCCCCAGTTGGACCTCCGATGTCCCAAGTCCATTTCTGAACCCAGGTCATCGGCATCGCAGATGGGTGCCCTGCCCCAGGATTGGTCAAGTTCACATACATACTCATCCAGCAGCTGGGTGCCTTGAAGAGGCACCCAGATGAGGAGGTCGACGTCGAGGAGGAGTATCACCCTGATCTCATTGTCCCTGATAGTGAAGAGGATGAAGAGGAAGAGATCCTGATCTCGGATAAGTCCACTGCCTCCTTGGTCAGTGAGGACTCTGTCAAGCATACTCCAAGGTGTCCTCCTGAGGATACCACATTTTATAATGTAATGAAGCAGTTGTCTGCCACCATGGGCTTCCAGACTGAGGAAGAGTATGCCACCAGGAAAGACCAGGTGGATTTCCTGGAGATCCCAATAACTCCACCTAAGATCATTCCTCCAATGCTCCCAGTGTTGAAGAATGCCACCACGGCAGCTTGGCACAGGTCAAACATGGTGCCAGATATGCCATGCAGGGCAGACAAGCTTTATAATGCCCCTCAGGGTCTTACTTATTTTACTGCCCAAGCTGAAACTGACTCTGTAGTCATCAAGGCAGCTCATGACAGATCTAAGGCACCTAAGCACCTTAGCTCCCTTTCCCCCAGACAAGGAATCCCACAGGATTGCCTCTGGGGGAAAAAAGGTTTATGCCTCCTCCAATTCAGGTTGGAGGATTGCTAATTATCTGTCGCACAAATACCAAAATGTCAGCTGGAGAAAGGGCAAGGCTGCCACCCCGGCCCTTTCTGGTGGCTCCCAGAAGCAGGAATTGCTTCAGTGCTTCCAGACTGCTGAGTATGTTAGTAAACACCTCCTCATGGCCCTGTATGACATGGCCGATACAGTGGCCAGAGCTGCTGCCACTGGCATATGACTTTGTAGGCACTCCTGGCCAGGGGCATCATGCAGTCAGAAATCTTGAAGGGGCACAAAATCAACCTCTAGGGGGGGTCCGGGGCATGCCCCCGGGAAAATTTTGAAAAACTGAGGCCAGATGGTGCATTTTGGTGACTTTTAGCAGTCCAGAAAGCTGTTCCCCAACAAGCTAAGTGCCATAATGCTGATGTAGGTTCGAGGAATGATCAATTGTTTTAGTCCTTTGTTCATTCTACTTACAGTGTTACCTTTTGTATTAATAACAATTTAAAAGGCTTGTCAAATATATGAGGTGTTGGGCTTTATAGCCCGCTACGTTAAGGCAGCGTATGTCCTCTGAGGCAGAAAATTGTTAGTCCTGTTAGGAACGGATCATAAAATCAGGCTGAGCCTGATGTCCAACTGATCCCTTCCACTTCCCCATCCATCCGCGCTCAGACATTTTGTGTCTAACCAGGGAGAGCACAGGGGGATGCGCCCCACTGAAGTCTATGGGGCTCAGTTAAGTCAAAGCAATCTCTAGTACATATGAAAGCCACCGCTCAACTAATAGAACATCTACTAGTTGAGCGGCGACTTTCATATGTACTGGAGATTGCCTTGTGACTTAAATGTTTTGAAAGAGCCCCATAGACTTCAATGGGGCATGCTTTCCCTGGTAACACGTCATAAAACATCTGAGCACCCCTAGGGATGTGGTTGGCAGACCAGGAAGTGGATGGGATCGGCTTGCCATTGGGCTCTGCCAGATTTATGCTCTCTTTCTAACAAGACTAATTACATTTCTTTTTCTGTCTGAGAGAACTTACGCTGCCTTCAGATAACAACTATAAAGCCCCCAAATAAAAAGGCTTGAAAAATTTTAACTTTAAATCAGCTTCCAGCATGATTTCTATGCACTCCCATTTTTAACATGTAGTTTTTCAGTGAAAAAACACCACTTTTAAGATGGCCACAACAGTTTACATACTGGCCATTTCGAATAGTTAACATGGCTAAAATTTAATGTTTTTCCACCAGATTTTGCATACTAGTTAAGGTAAAATACCATTTTCATCATGCCAGTATTCAGACGGGAATGCCACTCTTCCATGCCTCCACTCTACAGTTCACTTCAATCTATATCATGCTCATTTGGATAGACGAAATACCAGACTTTGTGACAAATACCAAATTTGGGTTTTTAGTATTTTGCCTCCCACACAGGCCGGCTCAGTGAAAGTTCTGGTTACAATATATTACTGTATACCCATTATACAACCAGGGTTGGTATTTTCTTGATAAAGAATTGTAAGCATGTTACAGGACTGGTAGAGGACTAATATGCAGTTTTTGGAGATATCACATCATTCTCAGCCCTCCAGTGGCAAGAAATACACAGTGGCATTCAAAATATGCACTTGGGACTCTGATGAGTCCACTACAGGCCACTCAGTCCCTGCAATGCCCAACTGCTTTGACTCCCCCCCTCCCCCGAAAGGGGGATATGCATTTCACCAGTAACTACTCCGATCACCCTCATTCAGTCTTCCAGTGTATGTACCACTTGATTCACTCCACCCCCCTCGCTTTCTCAGTCTCTTATATTTATAGTTCTAAGAAACTGTGGAGTGCACTTTCATCAATGTAATTAACTTTATGGCAAATAACCTACAATATAATTATACAGTACATTCAGTGCAATTTCTAGGTGCTCCCATTTACATGTAGCTTTTCAGTGAAAATAAAGCCACTTAAGGTGGCCACAACGGTTTACATACTGGCACTCGGGACATTTTTGTGTGCCCACTAAAGGCCACTCAGTCCCTGCAATGCCCTGCTGTTGTGTTCCTCTCCCACCCCCTTTCCTGAAATGGGCAATGTACATTTCACCAGCAAGCAACTACTCCCCATCACACTCGTTCTTCCAGTGTATGTGCCCCTCGATTCCCCCCCCACGCTTTCTCAATGTTTAACCCCCCCCCAAAAAAAACACAGCAACTACATTCTTCTGCCAGTCAGGCATATTGCACAGAAACCTATATGTTCACACGTGGATAGAATGCATTGGGTTACTACAGGAACCCGCACTGCTCATCACTTCAGGGACATCTCACTCCTGCAAGAACTTTGCACCGCAGAGTTGCAGTTCGAAAAAAAAAAAGTGCTACTCGTTTTATAACACACCCCTTTCTCCTCGCTGGTTGTTTTGCTGAAATGGCGTGAGTGTAAAACTTTAACATTTTTTAACCACACAGTACAATATATGAGACAAGACCTCCAATAAAATATGAAGCAACAAGCAGCTGTGTACACGCATCTTTTAAGAACGTGCACTGCCAGTGTCTGAGACCAATGTCCAAGACCCCCCCCCCCCAGAGACTAGGGCCCAGGTGGACTCATAAGCAGTACAGGGCTTACATTAGAGAACTTTTGAGTTTGCATTGAGATCCTCTAAAGAGAGGCCTTGCTGAATAACGTCATCTATCCTGACCTCCCGCTCGGTATACTAGTTATTTATGCTGGCTGGAGATCTGAAAGAAGCATTAAGATGCAGGAGACTTGGAAGAACGTGTGCCAATTGCTAGTCAAAGTCAAATATAGGTAGAATTTGCCTGTAGATGGCTCTAAATGCCAGTAATATACAAAAATCTCAGACCTTTTTCTTTAGGAAGCAGCCAGGCAGGAACTTCAGGCAGTGTTCTGGTCTGGAGTAAATCTGAACACACCGGACCAACCGTGCTGTCTTAGTGCCGAGTCTGCAGTGCCGACTGTCAATGACTCATCTCGTCATCTGCAATGTGACTGTCAAATTTTTACTCAGAATGGCTCTGGCACTGAAGGACAATGAAACAGAAGCCAATTTGCTGCCTCTCGTGATGAGCTATTACTTCGGGTTCTTGCCTCTGCTGCCTGTACATACAGTTGATTGGTGGTAACTGCCAGCACTGTAATTGGCTGCTGCTGGTTGGCAGTTTTTACCACCAATCAACTGTCTGTTGTCACCGTCTCGCTCACTCTTTGTATTTACAGGTGCTGAGCCCCGAAGCCAATCACTAGCCCAGCGGGAGCAACAAGTACCTTTTTTTAAAACCTGCCTGGTGGCTCTCAGTCAGGCTTCCCAGCCCGGTTCACGCACACATAATTGATTTGGAACCTACTCCTCCCCCCAGTCCCCACCATAAAGAGTTTGAAAAAAACCTTTTTTTTCCAGCCCACAGGACGATAAAAAAATGTAACTCTAAATACAGTTTTAGTAATGGACTTCACAACAATATTGGGGGGGCACATGCCCCCTTGGGCCCTATGGGCATGACGCCACTGCTTCTGGCTCAGGGTCTCTAGATTTATTTATTTTATTTTTATTTATAGCATTTTGATAACCGGGTAAACCCACTGAGACCACAGAGGTCCCTTTCACATACAGCTTATATAATTCAGTAGGTGCAGTTACATACAGCTTATATAATACAGCAGACAGACAGCAGATACAGTACAGTACAGTAGATTACTTACAATAAAGCACTACAGCACACCAATTGCAGTTGACTGCAGTGCCACAGATAGGAGGAACAAGGATACATTTCACAGCACCAGTTAGTTAAAACAACATGGCACATAGCATATCATAACACGATTTAGGGGGAAATATACAGTTGTTCAAATAGCTAGGCTAATTGTGGACGAGGGCTTTTAAGTGAGCTCAGTAGATTTGCAGCTGATGTGCAGAGCAAAGTGCCTAACGTCCCTTTCAATGACACCAAACTCTTCCGTTCTGATGTTCAGGACATCATAAATGATCTGCAGGCCTCTGGCACAGCCATTAAATCTGTCCATTCCCTCTACCATACTCAGCCAAGAGGTAGAGGATGGCCTGCTTTTCCTAGACAGGCCAGCAGGCCAGGATCAACTCCCTGTCCCCAGGCAAAATGTAGAGCCCAGGCTCCCTTGCCCACCCCTTCCAACGCTGGAGCAGTGACCAAATGACCCAGAAATGATTTACCAGCCTCTGCAGCTGGCTCCACCTCAGCTTGATTCCTTGCCAGACCCCCCACCTCTGGTTCAGACCCAAGAGGCGGTGGTTGTAAATCGGTTCTCCCTCCATCTGAATCAATGGAGAACCATAACTTCAGATGCATGAATTCTGTAGATCATACAGAGGGTCACACCCTAGAGCTTATACAGCAGCCTCTAGACACCCCTCCACCACCGTCCAGTTATCCTCCAGCTCACTTGTCGGTTTTCTGGGAGGAAGTACAGACTCTTCTGCACAAGCAGGCCATTGAAACAGTGCCAAGGCCCCAGAGAAACCAAGGGTCTTATTCCAGGTTCTTTCTGGTACCCAAAAAGACAGGATATCTGAAGCCCATCCTAGATCTGAAGGAACTCAGTCTTTCTGTCCAGTACAAAAAGTTCTGGATGGTAACTTTGCCAGGCCTAGTGCCCCTCCTCAAGACCGGGGACTGATTCTGTTCACTGGACATGCAGGATGCTTACCTGCACATCTCGGTCTTTCCTCCTCACAGGTTTCTTCATTTTGCCTTTCAGGGTGAGCATTATCAGTTCAAAGTGTTGCCCTTTGACTTATCCTCTGTGTCATGAGTCATTACCAAGTGCTTGACAGCAGTCGCAGTGGCTCTCAGAAGAGAGGAACTGTATGTCTTCCCTTATCTGGATGATTGGCTTCTCAAAGCTCCATCCAGGGAACAACTTTTGCTGACTTGGGAGTGGACTCTCCAGTTCTTCCACTCCCTGAGCATCACTGTCAGTCTGCCCAAGTCAGTTCTGATACCATCCCAAAGGTTGCAGTATATCAGGGCAGTTGTGGATTCCGAGCAGGGAAAGGCCTTCCTGCCCCAAAACAGCAGAGTGCCTCATAGCCCAAGCTCAGGAGGTAGCTCAGAGTCGGCACATTCCTGCCAGGGTGTACCTCAGACTGTTGAGCCTCATGACAGCGGCAATTCCTACTGTTCTGCTGGCCAGGCTTCACATGCACACCCTTTAATGGACCCTCAGGGTACAATGGGACCAGTGCATGGACAAGTTGGACCAACCAGTCCTGGTCTCTTCTCCAGTGCTCAAGGTACTGCAGTGGTGGCTGGACCCCTTGAATCTTCTTTAGGGAGTCCTCTTTTCAGATTTCTTCCCTGCATCAGATCTTAATCACGGATGCTTTGGATCTGGGCTGGGGAGCACTCCTGGGCCCCTTCCAAACCCAGGGTTTATGGTCCTAGTGGGAAACTGTTTTGCACATCAATGTCCTGGAGATGAGGGTGGTGCTATATGCCATGCAGATTTTTCAGGAGCACCTTGCTCCAGGCCAGCTGCTTGTGCAGTCGGACAATTTGAGTGTAGTATACTACGTCAACAAGCAGGGCAGAACTCACTCATTCCCCCTTTGCAGGGAGGCCATGCGAGTGTGGGATTGGTCTCTGGAGCACAATCTGACACTCCTGTAGTCCACATGCCAGGCATCCTAAACACCCTGGCAGACAGGCTAAGCAGGACTCAGTCCAGCATGCATGAATGGGAGCTTCTCTCATCCATAGCAGAAGATCTGTTCAACAGTTGGGGTCATCTGGAGTTGGACCTTTTTACATCCCCATTTAATGTAAAACTGCCCAATTTCTGCTGGCTAGATCCAGGGCCTGGAGTTTTCTGGTGAGACGCGTTGTTCCTCTGTTGGAATGGGAGGTTTCTGTATGCATTCCCTCCATTCCTACTAATACAGAGGGTGCTGATCAAGCTGAAAATGGAGAGGGCCAGTATGCTTCTGGTGGCTCCTTTTTGGCCTCACCAGATATGGTTCCCTCTGCTCCAGCAGCTGGCAGAGGAACCACTGGTTCATCTGCCCCTTTGCAGGAATCTGCTGACCCAGGATCAGGGGACCCTGGTCCATCCTAATCTCAGATCCCTCCATCTGCATGCCTGGCTCCTGAGAACATGGCAGTTGCCGGGTTCGGGGTTTCTAACAGGGTGGTGGATGTCCTGGTGGACGCTTGCAAGCCTTCCAGCCATGCCACATATACCATGAAGTGGAATCGGTTTGCCATCTGGGCTGCCAAACATTCCCTAGTCCCTTTCACCTGCTCGATGAATCATATCCTGGACTACCTGATTTCTTTGTCTGACACAGGCCTCCAGTATTCCTCTATCAAGGTCCACCTTTCGGCTATTTCTGCCTTTGATGAACCCATGGGTGACCGCATGATTGCTCAGCTGGATGTCTCTCACACATGTCAGTTGGACTGTCCCCCCCCCTTTTTTTTTATAATACGATTGCTATTTACAGCATGTAACTTTATCCCATAAACCACTGTTATATTGTGTTCATTTTGTTATCTGTATTGCACCTATATGTTACCACTGTTGTAGCTCACAATGTAACCATGTCTACCCTCCCTGTGATGAGGTGCCTTTGTAAATGAGTCCCTGACTCAAAGGTTGTAAATCCGACTTTCAAAATAAATAAAAAAATATAAAAAAAATACTTTCCTCAGAGGCATCCTGCACGTGAAACCTCCAGTCCATTCCCCTGTCCTGGCTTGGGACTTGAATTTTATTTTGGAGAAATTGACCAAGTCTCCTTTTGAGTCAATCGTGACTTGCGATTTATGCTTTCTTTCCTGGAAAGTTCTGTTTTTGTTTGCAATTACTTCTGCTTGAAGAATTTCAGAGCTTCAGGCCCTCTGGTGTGAGGAGCCTTATTTGATTTTTCACAGACAGGGTATCTTTGCACACAGATCCTAATTTTTTTACCCAAAGTGGTTTCTGAGTTCACACTAAATCAGTCTATCCACCTTCCTGTTTATTTTCCTGAGCGTGCCAATCCAGGGGAAGCACTGCTCCATACGTTAGATGTGTGCAGAACTTTGAAATACTATCTGCTGCAGACTAAAGAGTCCAAGAAGGCTAAGCAGTTGTTTGTCTCTTTTGCCCCAAGTAGAAAGGGCACTTCAGTTTCTAAGCAATGTTTATCCAAATGGTTGGTAAATTGCATTGTGTTCTGCTACAATACGTACAGCAAAGAATTTCCTGGTGCTGTCAAAGCTCATTCCACCGGAGACATGGCTACCTAAGTGGCTTATTTCAAATGAGTTGCAGCCACTGACATTTGTGCGTCGACTACCTGGAGTACAGTCCACACTTTCACCAAGCATTACAGTCTGGACATTGCCTCAAGAGCCCGAGCCAGTTTTGGCAGGGCTGTATTACAAGGACTCCTGTCTTAAGCTTATGGACATCCAGCCTCCCAGACTGTCTGTTTACTCTTGTCACTGCTTGTTACCCATTCCTATGGTGTGACCTGATGACTGAGATACTCCCAAAGCAGATAGAACAGTTACATAAGAACTTACCATAATGGTAGATCTTCGTGGGGATCTCCGTCATCAGGTATATTTCCCTCCCACCATCCACCTTCTTGGGACTCCTGTCTAGCACCTGGCTATCTGGTGTATCCCAGTCTTTACTTAGAGCTGGGTACCTGTTTCTCTTCTCAGTTCCTCAGGGTGTGAGCCTTGCTCCCTTTATCTCCGGAGGAAAGAAACTGAGGAGGGAGTGGGGCCGCCTATGCCTATATAGGATTGCTGACGTCGTCGAACGTCAACGGCGTGGGTGCCCCCAGTTGTACTGCTAAAAATCTTCTCTGTGGATTCCCCTTCACCAATGGTGAAGATTCTTACAGTGTGACCTGATGACTGAGATCCCCTCAAAGATCTACTGTTATGGCGAGTTCTTATGTAACTGCTCTTTCTGCCATTGTCCCTTCTTTTTTTTTCCATATTACTTTTTACCTTTGTTTTTTTCCGTTTTCTCCACGTACACCCTCTCCCCCTCGCGGCATGAATATGCATGTGTGGAGGTATACACATGTCATGTCTCCACACTTCTGTGTCTCCCGACCTCCAGCACTGCCCTCCGGCCTCCACTTGGGGGCAGCCAAGGAGCAGGATTACAACTCCCCCTTCCCCAGGAGAGGAGAGGAGAGCAGTCCATCAGACTCTTAATCCTCTCCTTCCCCTGCTGACTCCCGGCAACCTGAGGTCTCTCCTGACCCCGTGTTGCCAGCGTGGCGCAAGGTGTGGCGTCCAGCGCCTCAACCCTCAGCACCACTGGGCTGACTGCCATGTCCCTTCTTAAGCACCACACCAAGTTACTCCACATCTCAGTTTTCTTATTGCCTCTTTATGTGGAAAAGAAAGTAATTCCACATGATGGTTTTCCCATTGTCTCTTCCAATGAGCCACGGCAAGTAAGTCCACATGTCGGTTATCCAGTTGCCTCTTCATATGTGCCACAGCAAGTGGATTTCAGTATCTTCTGTTTAATGTTTCACAGCTTAATAAAGTGGCAAACTCACTGCTTCTGCAACGTTTCACTCCTGTTTTTTTGAGCTTTCCCAAAGGGAAGTGCTTCTAAGATTAAATTCATATAGAACTTTTTTTTTATACTAATACATTTCAAAAAAACTGCATATGAATTCAAAAACTAGAGCTCATATCAGTTAACATTTCTTCCATATTACCCATATGTTTTAAACCTCAAATATACAATTTTAACTAAAGTGTTTACAACTGGACTACCTAATCTAAAAGTAGTGGGGTTGTTTGTAGTCTGTTGCACTGTTTGATTAACAATATTCTATTAGAAGTTTCACTTTTATTTATTCTCCATAATCTTTTTACAGGGAAGAAATGCTGGGTGCCCTGCATTTAAATACCGTGCCAACAGTGGGGGCTGTAGTGGGGTTGATTTGTTTGATTCAAATATTTATACCAGCCTAATCAGATACCCTCACATTGAGATCCCAGCTATTTGAAGGCACATGCTCAGATCATTTAGTATGTCAAAAAGTAACAGAATTGGCAATAAGGTGAAATTATTTTAATAAGATCAAGCTACAATTAAAATCTGTTTCAACTAAAATAAATCCAAGTTGTAACAAATTGATGAGTCGTGCTTTGGATGTCATTGGTTCTCACTGGGGATACTGAATTAAACCTGGGCCCAGGAAATGGGTCAATTAAGTTTATTCATGATAATGCTAGAATTCTTGTGAAAAAGATGGACCTATTTAGGACATGGGCTGAGTTGGAATCTCCTGATATAATTACTTTGAGTCTTGGCTTTATAAAGGGATTATTTATTTATATATTTATTTGAATTTTGGTAACCGAGTATGTCCACTGACACCATGCAGTCCCTTTTACAGGGGGCGACATGGGGGAGGGGTATATATATATGACAATTATACATGGTATAGAGTGGTTCCGTGCTTTACATAGTCATAGGAAGTAATTTAACAGTGTAGTACAATAAAATATAGGACTATAATACAGTTAAAAAGTCACAGTTCTGTATACAGTCTACAGCAGTGCTAAAATGCAGTACAGGGTTATGCTTTGACATGATCAAAAAGGGGAAAAAATATGGTCCATACTACAGGTCAACACCACCGTTGTTCACAATTACACAAAGCAGAACACCGAAGGGCTATGCTATACAATTTTTGTCTAAACTGAAGGGAGGTTGCGTACAATCTTTAGGACAGTTTTCTTTGAGTACTGGTTTTCTCGTTTTCATAAACAGTGATGCAGCATACAGTCGGTCAAAGTGATTACAGTACAGTAGTGGCTGAGAATTAAGCATTGGGGTTGTGGCACAACGTGGTTCAGGCATAAGCATGTGCGTAAGCTAGGCAGTTACAGGTTTCAGAGTGGGATAGGTATGTTTGCAGAGCGAGTTTGAAATAAGGGATGGCAGTGCAGGAGAGGATGGATGGATGGAGGGAGTTCCAAGCCATTGGGGTGGAAAAGGCAAAGGATCTGCCTTCGGTTAGACGTGTCTTTGGTACTGTTAAGAGTGGAAGAGAGGTAGAGCGGAGAGACAACCTATAGTGCTTTCTTGCAGTAATGTCAGATAGACTTGGGGGTGGGTTTAGTGATATGTGAGATTATAGGTGAGGCACAGCATGGCATACTGGATTATGTGTTCAAGTTTTAACCAGCCCAAGGATGCAAGTCCAGTGGGTGTCCCGTGATTATAGCGATGGAAAAATCGCCAGTGAATATTATCAACTACATTACAGCGAGTGTCATAACCGCTACTGCATCATTACAGTGATTCAACATTTAAGTGACTTTGCTATGTAAATATCAGTGCGAGCATCAGAATGGCGAATTGTTGGACGAAAAAAACCCACAATCTAATAGATTGCAGAATCGATTTTTATTGAAGGAACACGCGCTGAACTTTGAGGCGGTAGGGTTCACAAAATTGAAGGCACACACTGCATAACTACACCAATTCAAACTTTGAATTGGAAATTATAAGCTAAGCCACACAAATAATCAGACTTGCTTCTTGTTGAGTATTGAGATATGATTTTTTCAGCTCTGATATTCATGTCTTTATATTTCCACTTTTGTGAGCATCCTGCTGCCCCAGACACCATCTGCTCAATCTTTAGCTCTGTAAGCTGTAGTTCTCAGAAGCATTCTATCAGCTTCCAAAAACTGGGATGACAAGCACCAAGGCGGCAGTTAAAACCTCGGTGCCACCCTTCCACAGCATTATTGGTTCTGACAGTACCTCTACTGGTGGAATCAAAGCAATTCCACTGCTCTGGTGGGAATACAGCGGCTCTTTTCCCAGCATGACCCCTTGGTCTCCTGATCCATGTTGACTTGTAGTAGTCAAGAAGCGGTGTCAAAATTTCATCATGTGCAGAGAATAATTCCCACGCCCTCATCTCATCGAAGCAGGCAACTACATCACCTGTAGGTACAAAAGCCAAGGATAGGAGCATTCTCAAATGCAGTGCAAAATCAGGGTCTGCTGTATACTTCTCATGGATGTCAGGGTACTTCTGTGTCTTTCTCCATATTGCTTGAGCAAAATGGAAGAAGCAGCCTTGTACCTCTGTATTTGGAAATGCAGCAGTGAATGATTTCCATGCAGATCGTTCATCATGTAATACAGTTACTCGACCAGAACGGAGCCATCAGTGGTGTTATTTAACTTACAGGGAGGGAGGGAGGAGGGAGGAGCATAGACAATCCAGGAAGTAGTAAAACGACCCGAAGCAAGGGGAAACAGTTACAAAATGGAAATACGATGAGCGCTCATATTCACAAATAGGTATACTATGCGGTGCCATTATGTAGCATTGCTGTTTTGACTCTCGCTATGAATATTTCACTAATTTGGTCTGCGCCATTGAGCACTTGCTATTTTTACATGGAACCGTACAGTGCAATGGTGGTTCCGGGGTGGTGGTCTGATGGCAAAGCATCCTATCTTCTGACATAGCTGTTTCAATTGGTTTGAAAGGGAAGCCTTGAGAGATAAGAATAGTGGAACCCCATAGAAAAGTAATGGAAGGAGTGACGCTGTAGCATTTTTTGGCAGGATGTAGTAGATAGCAGGGGATGAAGATGATACAGCATACCAATCTTTTGGTGAATGATTTTGGTGGTTTTGTTGACATGTGCCTCAAAGGTGAGGTTAGGGTCTAGCAGTATGCCCAGGTATTTAAAGGATTCAACAAATTCAGGAGGTTTCCCATTGCTGGAGAGGATGGAGAGCTGATGATTAAGAGCAATTTTAAAGATGTGGGGATGGAAAAACATAGTCTTGTTTTTTTTGGCATTTAGAAGTAAGTTGTCATCAAAGAACCATGCTTCTAATTGGCAGAAGTTGGATTCTTGGTGCTGATTTAGCCACTGAGTGGCATTTGAGGATCAGTATAAAATGACATCAAACACGTACAGGTGTACGGATGCTCCCCACAGAAGCCAGATAACTCATTAATGAATAGGGAGAGGAGTAGGGGGCTGAGGATGGATCCCTGGGGAACGCTATGGGTAATCTGTCAGAAGGGGGATTGACAGTCCATTTAACACTTTGGGTGTGGCAGGATAAGTAGTCTAGCAAGGCATAAAATAAGCAGGTTCACATTGCAATTTGCGACCCAAGATCAGAGAAAAGCGAGTCAACTTTTGGAATGATTAGCAGTCATTGCTAATCTGTCTGAACTGGCCCTGAGTCCTTTAAAATGCCCTTTTTGGCATTTTGGGTCATGTTTCTTTAAATGTTTTCCCCAATTTTTTACCTCCTCCTCCCCTGCACCCTTCCTGATTGGCCAGCAATCCCCCCAACCCAGTCTCTGCACAGGAGAAACGTTACAGTGTCCTCTTGCAGCGTGATCCCAGGAGAAGAGCTAGCAGGACCAGAAGCTCCAGCTGAAGCAAAATTTAAGCAAGGTAAGTTCCAGTTTCCTTTTTTTTTAATTGTATTTTTTTAGCTCATTGGTGGTGTCCGGTAATGAATTTCTTTCTGTGTTTGCAGGGAGGAGCCACACTGAGGAGCAGGGGAGCCAAGGAGGCTGAGACGGTGTGAGAGAGGACTGGACCAGAGGAGAGACACGCAAAGCATCATGCTGGGGCGAGCAGGCAGCGTGAAGCAGATTCAGCCAAGCAACTTGCAGAGGAGCAGCGCGCAACTGAGCAGACAATCGGAGTCTCTACAAAAAAAACAAGCACAGACTTTTCAATTTATTGTACGGGGAGCCTGGAGGAGTGAACTCAATGGAAGGGCACGCAGCAGGGCAGTGGCATGACTGGGGGGTGGTCAGGGTAAGGCGGGCACCTCGTGCGATGGGCCTGAACTGTGGGCAAAATGGAGAGGAATCAGGGAGATTAAACAACAGGAAAGTAAACATGAACTATTACCCTGCTTGGCAGAGATGAACAGAGTGGTGTAAACAGTCATTATTTTGTACCCAGCCCAATCGAATGCCAGTGGCTGATCTGATGGGGGAAAAATATCAAACCTTACTGTACTCCTGCAAATTGTTTGGGAACAGAAAACAAATAAGAATTGTGCCCTGGTTTTTCCAGAAAATTCTGAGGGGAGATGAAACAAAAAGGGAAAAGTAACTTGTGTGACTAAATGTGCCTTGCCTTTGACAGAGATGAAGGGACAACAGTGGTCAAACAGTCATGTCCAGCTTTAAAATGTGTCCAGCCCTTATTGCAGCAATGATGATGGGGGATTAAGCAAACAAACTGTACTGACTTGCAAGTAGCAGAACATTTTTGGGAACAGAACAGACTAAGAATTGTGCCCTGGTTTACTCCAGAAAGTTCTATGAAGGGGAGGAAACAAAAGAAAACTGTCTGTGACATGTAAGTAAATGTACCCTGCTTTTGGCAGAGATGAAGGGACAATGAGTGGTCATGCCCACCCTGCCTGCTTTATTTTGTGCTCAGCCAGCCCTTTTTTGCAGCAGTGATGATAAGAATTGTGCCCTGGTTTTTCCAGAGTTCTCAGGGGAGAGAAAATAAACTGTATCAGTGCCCTGCTTTGGCAGAGATGAAGGGGACAAAAACAAAAATACACCTGCTTGCTCTGCTGCACTGGGGAAGTTGTAACTCTTGTGTGCCCTTCCCATCGGACCTGAGGGGACATTACAAATTAAGACACTAGCCCTGCTGCCAGCTAGAGCTTTGCTGCAGCAGTTAACTTTGGGGAACTTGGTGTTTTGGAAACTTTTGTGCCCTGCCTATGGCGGAGATCGGGGACAAGTAAGACTGTGCCCTGCCGCCAGTGCCAGCTTTGCTGCAGCAGTGAACTTTGGGGAACTTTGTTCTGTTCACAGTTCTGAAACTTTCAAGTGTGTGCCCTGCCTATGTTAGAGATAGGGGACAAGTTAACATAAGACTAATGTCCTGCTGCCAGCTCTGCTGCAGCTGTGAACTTTGGGGAAGTGTTCTGTTCACAGTTCTGAAACTTTAAGTGTGTGCCCTGCCTATGGCAGAGATCAGGGACAAGTTAACTTAAGACTATGCCCTGCTGCCAGCTTTCCTGCAGCAGTGAACTTTGGGGAAGTGTTCTGTTCACAGCTCTGAAACTTTAAGTGTGTGCCCTGCCTATGACAGAGATGGGGACAAGTAAACAATTTAACTGGGGGCCGGGGCTCAGAGGATCACAAGCAAATCTGCAGCTACCATTATCTTTTTTTTCATACAGAGTTAGCCAGATTACAGCAACTTGATGTGTTAATTTTAAGTGGACAGCTTGACAGAGTCTTGTTTTCTAACTTCAAACTTTTTAAGAACTGCAGTCCAACATGGCTGGTGGAGTAAAATTAGTGACTGCAGAAGGATGGTGCAAAACATGTGATCCTGATAAAAACTGGCTACAGATAAGCAGTGAGAGAGACTGTGCAGTGCATGCCAGTTGCAGATTGTGCTGCCAGTATAAAGATGAGCTACGTGGGTTGAGGAACTTCAGTGAGGCATTAATTGCAGGGATAACAGGCCCCGAGCTAAAAGTTGACACTATCCAGAAACATCTTCAGACACAGCAGCACAAGAAAGCTCTCAACATTTTGAAATTTGGTAAACCATGGTCACCATTTGAAATATATCGCTATACCACAATTGGTAAATTTAAAGTAATCGGGGGAAGGGGGAGGAGGATTGGATCCAGAGCTAAATAATTTTAATTTATTTGCAGGGAGAGCTTTTGGTAATGCAGAGGAACAGCATAGAATGATTCTAGGCAGGCTGATGGAGATCCTGTATATGATGGCCAAAGAGGACATCCCCATTAAAAAGTTTGAAGCGCTAGCAGAACAAGAGAAGCACCATGGAGTTCATTTGGGCAATAAATACATTAACGCTGTTAGTGGGAATGAACTCACAATGTGTATTGGCAAGAACCGAGAGGAAAACCTGCTGGCAACTGTAAAAAATGCTAATTTATATTTCAGTTCTTATGGATGGTAGTACTGATAGAGTTGTAACTGAAAAGGAACTGATTTGCGTAATTTATGTTAATCCCAGCAATAGTCACGTGGACACTAAATTTTTACGAATGAAAGCAGTATCAGATGGAACAAGTGAGGGACTCAAAAATCTCCTCTTAGACATTCTTGCAGAGAGTGGCCTTCATGTAAAAAAATGGTTGGGTTTGGGGCTGATGGTGCAGCTGTCAACATGGGTGTAAGACGGGGTCTTGCTGCACTTTTAAGGGAAGACCTACAATGGTTGGTTGCTGTTCATTGTTTCTCACACAGATTATAACTGGCCATGGAAGATGCTTTGGATGATACCTATTTCAATGAAGTTTCAAACTTTCTGACCCAGCTGTTTTACCTCTATCAGAAAAGTCCTAAGCAAGTTAGAGAGTTGTGATCACTTGCCCAAGCCATGGAGATGTCAGTTGGAAAGCCCAAGAAGGCCTATGGCACTCGATGGGTGCAGCATAAACTTCTTGCCACCTGGGCTGTTACCAAATCATTCCCCTAATCACTGCCCATTTAGAATCAAAGGCCTCAGACCCAATTCATAATCAGGCCAAAGCCAAGAGAATGTTGCAAATTTTGACTAAATTCCAAATGGTTGCACACCTTTTGTATTTTGAACAGTTGCTTCAGCCACTTTCCAGATTCTCACTAGCACTTCAAAAAGAAGTTGTTGAAATGCCAGAGCTACTAAGCTCTGTTGAAACTTTGAGAAACACTCTTGGCCATGCTAAGCAGAGTGGCCCTATAGGTGGCAATGTACTTGGCATTCTCTTAAAAAATGGATCTGATGTTCTTTCAAGAGCATGTCCTGAAATCACTTACAAAAGTGTAAAATTAACACATCTAAGTGCTCAATCTATTCAAACTTTTAAACAGCAGTGTAAGAAATACATTACAAGTATTGAGAACTGTTGTAAACAAAGCTTCGGTTTGAGTGATGACAGTAGTATCTATAACCGTGTAAAAGTGTTAGATACCAGACTTTGGCCAACAGACCGAAAGGAACTGGAGCTGTATGGTAACAGTGACATCACTGAAGTAGATGACCAGTTTTCAGCTCTTTTGCAGCCTGATTGTGACACCAATGAAGTGACTGAAGAATGGCAGGAGCTTAAGATTTTTGCTCAAGCCAATTTCATCAATAATATGTCAGCCTCTGCTATCTGGTCAGAGCTGGCATGTGATTTCCAAAATTCTTATCCAATTCTGTTGAAGCTTGTCAATGTGTTGAGAGTATTTCCTGTGTCTAATGCAATAGTAGAAAGGTGTTTTTCAACTATAAACAAGGTAAAAACTGACTGGAGAGCAAGTCTGGCAGAGGATACTGTAGAAAAATTGATTCACATTAAAAAGCAGGGCCCCCCTCCAGATGAATTCAACCCGTACAGGGCTGTAGACATATTTTTTAGTGCTAAACCAAGACGTCCTGGTGATTTGGCAGCTGTGGATGGTGGACCATCCTCTGGTCCCTCCTCCCAAAACAGGCCAGAATAACTGGCTACATGCCTGGTGGAGAAGAGTAGCAAAACAGTCCTATCTTGCAGTTTATGGTCAGTTACTGTCCCAGGTGGAGTAGTAGTTTTTATGGAGCAGGGGGGCAGTTCATTTTAATTGTCACGACTCATGATCATGTCACAATAATTCACGAATTCACAGTCTGATTTGGCAGACATCATCCTTCACGACTCACTGTATGTGCTGCTGCACAATTGCTGTATTCCAACTCTGATGGCTAAATAAAACAGTATCAGTCTCAGAAACTTGTGTACAACGTGTATTATACAGAGCAAGATAAGTAGATTTTATTGAGTTTTGAGCAAAATTAAAAATGTTTGGAAATTGCTAATCAACTTCGGTTAATTGCTAATCATTTTTTACTTTGATTAGCAAAGGCCGCTAATCAAGTCTCTGACACTAATTTATGCCTTGTCTTGAAGCCAGGAGGTGGATGTTTGGTCTAGCCCCAGGGTCTCTAACTTTTGTATCAGCAGTGTATGGTTCACCAGGTTGAAAACCTTGATGAGATCTACGAAGACGGTCCCTGTGGCTAGACCACAGTTGAAGGTATGGTGAATGTCAGAGGTGACTTTAATGAGTGCAGTGATAGCACTATAATTTTTACAGAAGCCGTGCTGGCAGGGTGATAGGATTTGGTGCAGTTTGAGGTAGTCTTGGAGTTGGTTATAAATTATTCTTTCTTGTACCTTAGCCAGGTGGCAGATGGTTGAGATTGGCCTGTAGTTTTTAACAGGAGTGGCTGTCCCCCCTTTATGTATTGGGATAGCTAGTGCCATTTTCCATTTAGAGGATACTGTTCCTTCGAGGAAGGATCTTTGTATCAGATTTCGGACTGGAACGACAAGTGCTGGAGCTCCCCATTTTAAGAACCATGGTTCTAGAGAGTCATGGCTAGGTGATCAGCATTCTTAAAGATTTAGAAGTAGCCTGAGAACTTCTTTTCTGGTTGTTAATTTGATGTGAAATTGCGGGGTGGTGGACCTAGAGTGATTTGAGGTAGGATAAGGGTGATTGCCTTGGCTTGTGGTGAAAGGGGATACATAGCTGGTGAGGTGAGGATTAAACAAAGATTGAACTGAATGATTTCTATAGTTATAGATTAGACAGGGGTTCTCAAGGAGAGGAGATTCTAATGTATATAAGGCACTCTCTTGGACACTCGAATGTCCTATACTCAGGAAAAATAGAAGTAATTGAATGTCTGTCAGTCGACCTACAACTATTACACCTAGTTGTATGTGTAGTATATTCCCCACCCAAAGACATAGCAATGTACTTTGAAAAACTGACCCACATAGTAATGGAACATGCAGAAAACAGAAAGACCGTATTAACTAGTGACTTAAATGCAGCCAGAGGTTACCACATGGCTAAAAATTGGAACATTCTTTACAAAATCTGAGCCTAGTGCAAATAATAAACACCCCAACTAGAAAAGGAAAATTAACCAGTCCAGGTAATATATTCAGCCTTATTTTTGTTTCTGCAGACTTATTGGTATTAGAAAAAAAGCATTAATCCACCCAATTTGGGGGATCACAACATAATATGCTGCACTATTTCTGCAAATTTGAAAATAAAAGTAATGATTTAGCAACCCTACGCAATTAGATGTTTTAAAAAATAAAGTAAGTTCCCAGGTTCGCGCCCAAGCCCTGAACGACAGGAGTGGAGGCCAGCAGGGAGGGCTCAAGAGTGTCCTTTGGATACTCTCCTCCTAGGGGGAGGGCCAAGAATGCACTGCCCTTTGGTGGCTCCTGGCAGCCGGTTTCATTATCACGCTTTGTGGTGTGGTTGACCACACGTTGCATGTGCGAATGCCAGGATGCTGCTGTGTGCATTCCAGTGGGTGAGGGGAACCAAAAAAGAAAAAATTACTACCCAAGCACCCAGATGATGATGACCCACCTTCCCATCCCTGCAAAGCCCAGGAGTGCCTGAGCTGTACCCTCACCGCCCCTGGCGAGGACTGAAGATAGTGCCTATGGGCACTTGATAGTCTCCCCTCACAGTCCCTCCCATGGGTAGGGGGGCCTCCCTGACAAAGGGATATGTCAGGTGGTTGGGGATGGCACCAGAGGGAGCACCAGATGGTGATCGGGAGGAGTGGTGTGGTGGGGCTTGGCTGCCCAAAGGAATGGGAGGTTGGGTAGGTTGGGGAATAAAACAGATAATATAAAAAGAAATACAATAAGTTAACATTCCAAAACTATACATCAAAGTTGGAATGGTATAGGATTTCTCTTACACCCAATCTGAACTTAGCAGTGGATGAATTTACCACAGTATTGTTGAAAGCATGTAATAAGTTTGCTTCTTTTAAGAAACACATACAAAAACCAAACTACATGTCCTGGATAAATGCTAAAATCAAAAAGTTAATAAGGGTAAAATATCACCTGTGAAAAAAAGGCAAATAAATCTTTGAGTCAGGAGGTGTGACTGAATTAAAAAAAAAAAAGAAGAAGAAATAAAGTCACTCAGGAAATCAGGAAGTCAAATGATTATTTTTACAAACAAAAAAGCAATGAAACTATGGATCCTAAACAATATTGGGCTCTGATTAAAACACTGATAACTCCTATTAAAAATTAATCCCATATTTCGAGTCCAGAAAATGGGATACCCCAACAGCTAGACAGATCAGCAAACCTCTTAAATGACTATTTCATTAAACTGCCTAACCTAAAAATATTAATGCAAAGGAAAGAGAAGCAATAAAAAAGGGAAATATGATTCCAAACTAAGTGATAGAACATCAGGTGACAAGGTCACACTAAAGTTCAGGTTTAGAAAAATCACAAGGAGCGAAGTAATAAATAAATTAAAAGTGAATAATGCAAGTGGATTGGATAATATAGAAAACAAGTTCTTAAAAGATTCAGCATTAGAAATATCACAAACTTTGGCGAATATCTTCAACTGGAGCCTAATCGAAGGTATTGTTCCACAAAAATGGAAATTAGCAAAAAATTTTCCCGATTTTTAAGGGTGGAGGCCCTTCAAACACCTCTTACTGTTGACCAATTGCACTTCTTTCAGCTATATCCAAAATTATGGAGAGAATAGTACATGGACAGTTGTATGATTATCTTGAGAATTATAATTTATTTATTTTCTTAAAATGTTTCACCAGGAAGGGCACACTGAACAACAGGGTTGCTCGTCTCACAGTGCATCCTGGGAGTACAAGGGGAGTGTACTTACAGTCAACAGTAATATATAAAACATACAGAACATAGGTCGAGTATACAAAATCATACCGTTAATAGTAAAATACAAATCATACAGTCAACCATAAAAAACAAACCATACAGAACATAGGTAAGGTTCCGTTATACAATAACGGCATATGCTGCGAATGCGTGCTGAAGAACCCAAGAGAGAGGCAAGGCATCCAGTACTGATCACCCTGAGAATGAACCCAAGTAATTCACACTTGTCAGCAGTAGGTGCCAGTGTTCTGGTAGCCCTTAAACGAGGCAGGGGGAGTAAAAGGAACCCAGCTGGCTCATCAGGAGAGGGGCTGTAAGGGTAGAAGGAAGTGGGGGAGCTAGGGGGTGGACACAGAGAAAGGCTTAGTCACAGGTACAATTTACCGAGAGGAAATTGTGTAGGGCTGTAGAGATGGAGTAGGGAGAGGATGAGTGGTGGATTTGGTGGTGGGGAGAGTGTTCCATAGTTTAGGGAAGTGGGTATAATAAGTTAACACATCTGCAATCGGACTTTAGGAGGGGCTTGTCCATGACCACCGCACTCATGGACCTTCTGGATCTGATGGCTACCCCTCTTGGGGCTGCGAGAGCCGTGGGTGCAGTGTTAGTGGACTTGTCTAAGGCCTTTGAGCTTGTAGACCACAGAATTCTTATAGACTGAAGGAGATTGGACTAGCAGATGAACCTTGTAGATGGTTTCAATTTTACTTAATACGTAAGTCTCAATTAGTTACTATTGATGGCAGTCGATCGAACATTTCCCCAGTGGCATGTGGTGTACCACAGGGGTCTATGTTAGTCTCTTTATTGTTACTTATTTATATAAATGATTTACCAAACCACATGAAGCATACAGACATCGGGCTGTATGCAGATGATACAGTATTGATGTCAGAAGGGATAAATCATGAGAAGATGGAACATAACCCACAGCGAAGTTTTCTCGTGCTGCAGGAGTGGTTCACCTCCTTGAGATTATTAATCAATACAAAAAAAAACTCAATCTATGTTTTTTAACTCTGCATTGACCAGTCATGCTAAAAAAGTTGCTAAATTAGACATAAAAACACTGGATGGCATAGTTTTGACACAGACATCCACATAAATACCTGGGAGTTTATTTTGATCAGCACTTGTAATTTGAACCACACATTCAAGATCTGACTAGGAAAATTAATGCTAGAATTGGAGCTCTTTAACGCATCTCACACACTGCACTGCAAAAACTGTTCAATTGTCAGCAGCAAATCAACTAATTCTACCTATAATAGATTACGGAAGTCAAATATATGGACGTGCAAACGAAAAACAATTACATAATTTGGACATCAGCTATAATAGAGTGGCTAGATTTGCACTAAAATGTGATTATCATACCCACCATTGTACAATGTATCAACAATTAGGTTGGTACCCACTGGAAATAAAAACAAAAGGTATCTGGTCTATTTTAATACATGGAATTCTCAAAAAACAAACCGTCATGTTTGTCAGATAACTTAGTAAAACCTAGTCATAATTTTCAATTAGGAAAAAAGGGTTCCCGAGACCTGATTGTTCCTAAAATAAAGAATAACTATGGCAAGATGTCCTTTCAACATAAGGCTGCCTACATCTGGAAAGAAATTCCCCCAGATCTGCATAAGATGGAAATTTCCCCTGCTGCTTTTAAATCTGCAGTGAAACAAGAACTGAGCTTCAGATGAGAATGTATTAGGTGACATACTCAAAGGAAAATCGTGATCCCCACTGTTTATTGTGTAACCCTAGGTGGCGCTACCCCAAGGGCTACTACCCCTGCCTGCTGGGCAGCCAGTAGGTTAAGGGGCCTGAGTTCTGAAATGGGTGCCTCCACCCAGAGGTCAGGGTTATTAGTGGTTGTGCTAACTTGGGCACAGCCCTCTGGGACACTGTAACCCCCTTCGGTTCCTGCTAGTGGCCCATACAGAATACAATAATGACCTTCACAATACTCCTGATATGCTTTACTCATAGCCACACTTTTTGCACTTAGCACCAGGATTGGTTTCTCTAACTCGACCCTGGGGACCCCCTGTAAAACAAAGTTAAACAGAGCAAATGGCATGCGACACAATACTTCAGGCATAAACAGGATCCACAGTCTGTTTAAAAGGCAGAGAAAGTAGATCTGATTTATTCAGGGGGGTTTTAACAAGGATAGGGGCAATCAGGTTAATTAGCTTACTCTCTCTAATAATCATACAGTTATGCAAGCAATTAGAGTCCCTAGCACAGTCACACTTCTGGGTAGCCAGGTGAATGGGGGGGTGGGCTAGCCAGGACTGTTGCCCGGGGTAGGCCGGCATTGCAGCTGGTAGGGGCCTTTTGATGGAAAAAACACACCTTGCACAACACAATATCTGTAATCCAAAGCTGGAGGGCTCAGTTCGTGAAGAAAAAGAGAACAAGACAATCAGATAACACACTTTTGATTTAGCGATCTGTTGCAGGGAGCTACCCTGGATATTACTCATGGTTGATGGCCTGTCCCAGGGTGGTGGGGATGGATGATAGGGGTTTCTGGAGCACAAGGGATGGGAGGGCCTCGGCACCCAACTAAGGATCTAAGGTTCGAGCAGACTCGATAGACCGTAAGGCCTAATCTGCTGGCAAATAGTATGTTAGTATGTTAGTATTACCCAAGACTGGACACAAGATGGACAAAATTGAGACAGCAGATGAACTCTCTGGAGGGCCAGGAGAAGCAGGGCCCACACGATCCACTGAGGCGTCATTTCTGTTCAGGAGTGGAGAAGGGAGAAATGCTTCCCAGGCAGGTCTCTCATCGATGGCTCTTCTCTGTGCAGCAGGGTGATCTGGCAGGGCCCTCATGGCAAGGCCCAGCCGCATGTAGCTAACAGCGGATTTAGTCCATTTTGTGCTGGATGCAGCTTCCAGCAGTCAGCACACAGTTCACACAGTGTAGAAATTCAGCACGACCCACTGTATTCAAACAGCACATTTATATGTAAAAGGTTCTACAATGCCAGGCACACTGCTCCCTGGTCCAATCGCAAAGTCACTGCTCCAACCTGGAGCTCAAAAGTAGCTGCGGTTCATGACAGGCCGATCACTTTCAGCAAAATCTTCGGTCTTCTACAGGTTTAGCCTGGTCACACTTCAGTAGCTTTTTCGTTCTCACTAGATCAGATTTAGTCTGAGAAATAATCCTCTTTTTCCTCTCAGGGCAGAAAACTGGCAAGCAGACCAGAAATCAGGCCTTCCACAATTCTCCCGCGTGAACTACTACACAGAGGCTGCTCGGACTGTCACTAGCTGTTTCTCCCTCAACTGCCAACACAGATCTGGCTTGCCAGCAGATAGCTCAGGGGATTTTCCTCAGATCCAAAATGTTTGATTGGTCGGTTCTGCTGTCAGTCACAACATGCTCCCCCCTGTTGGTGCAAAAAGGCATTCAAAACTACAATTCCCAGAGTCTGGCTCCACATATCCCCTTCAGTTGCCGGCTCCATTTTAGAGTCCCAAATACTGATTGGTCCAATTTGGCAGTTCGAGACCAAAATGGTGGCGCTAAACAGAACTGTCCTTGCTACAAAGAAGGCAGGTTAGAACAAACTACGTTATCATTACTACTCTAAATGATTACCAGCAATTAGTTACATCTTTCAGCAGGGCTCCCTCTGCACAATTAGCGATGGCAGAAACGGAGTGATTATTCAGGAGCCCCGGGTGGGACTCGAGCAGGGAAACACTCAGATCCCCCTCGAGCAGGAAAACACTCAGATCTCCCATTCAGATTAATTATATCTGTGATCAGTCAGCACTTAAAGAGACAGCACATGGAGGCTTTAAAGGCGTTCACTGGTAATACATTTAACGGCTACGGTGCCGAACACCAGCCAGGCAGCAAGCACTTAGGCAAGCTTGTGGAAGACCTTTTGGGAACCCCCATTTGTAGGGGGGTTACAATTGCATTTCAATACTTGTAAATGTTGGATTATCCTATTTTGTATATCTTTGCTTTAATATTGTTTTCTTTTTTTTTTCATGTGTAACTTGTAATGAATGTAACATCCTACAAAAACACCTTGCAAATAGGGTGTTTATAACCCTAATGGTGTACTCTTTTCTCCCTACTCCTGTATAAATTAAGATTTTACTACTACTACTTGAAGTTTCAAACACTGCTCTAAATATTTACGACAGTGCCTTACTTCACAAATTAGAGGACAACTCATCCCGGCTTATATCAGCAACTTTCCTTGCAGAACTATGCTCTAAATCAAAATGGAACTATGCCCCACTGTTGATAACTGCTATAACCATGTGTTATATCATTCATCTGATCAGATAAGACACCTTACTTACAGTGCCTGGCCAGTTAGTAACGCTGCCAATGTCATGCGTCATGGGGTGCACGTAATGATGTCAGAAGCTTAGGAGGGTGTTAGTGCATACCATCCTCTTGGACAACCATGTGGGCATGCTGGAATTGCTTAATGCACCTCAGCCTATCTCCTGTTAAAAGATAACCTTGCTCTAGAACATGCACTAAATGGTTGCTAATTTTCTAACTTGGAGAAAACCTATTTTATCAGTATTATAAAGAATAGTGATGAACATAAAAAAATATTAAATAGAAACTAGATAAAGCCATTTCTGATAGTCTGGATATATGAAAGGGATGTTGGGGGTGGGTTTAGCGTGGAGAGGTTGATGGGAGGAAGATAAATGGGGAGGAAAGGGAGGAGAGAGGAATGGGGGGGAAAGAGTGTGGGGCATGCATGGCATGCACTTTCAAAGGAAGCCTTGTATAAGTGCCAGGGAGGCACTGAATAGGTGTAAATAAAAATAAAATGGTAATTTATGTTTCAGAGTTTCATAGTGGAACACGAGTTCAGGAGGCAGAGGCCCATTGTGAACTCGCCACCATTAACTTAATGGTGGAAATCATACTTTTTATTACCCATATAACGGTCTAGCTGTTTTTTAAACTGCTCTACATTGTCACTCATTACAACATGGCAGGGTAAATAATTCCATATGGGCTATACTCTTTGTGTAAAAAATCTTTGTCTCCTTGAAATTTTACTAAGAGTACATTGTAACTTGGCCTTATGTGGCCTGGTATTGTTCCTAGGTAATTGTCTTTCAAGACAAATGGTATCTAGTAATACTAATAGTAATTACTACATATGGAAAATCCTTAAAAATTGTTACATAGCTATATGGTGCTGTAAGAGGGAGGTGGGTGCCCAGGAGGGTCAGTGCCTTAAGCTGATACAAAAACTGGGTGAGAGGGGCTACAGGATGGGACCCCAATCCACCTCCTCATTTCATGTCAGATCTTTTATTCAGAGCTCCCAGTTTTTCTAGTCAGAATGCCTCCCTTGTTAATAGGAGGCATTCCCAGTCACCACCCTGCATGAGGCATTCAGTTTTCTTTATACCATTTTAATTTTATTTTTTATTTATTAAGATCTTGGATTAAACCTTTGAGTACAGGTTCATTACATAGGTTCCACGTCAGGGTAATAAAGGGTATAATAATAAACAACAGCTCACAGATATGCCGTAAGAAAGTCAACAACAATTAAGGCAAACAAAGCAACAAGTTACATGTCAGTGACTGTAATGAGATAACATTAAATTCAATGGGAGTAGCAAAACACAAAAGAGAAGGGAGGGAGAGAGAGAGAGTGACAAAGGGAAGGGTAGGCTCACTAAGGGGGGGCAGTATAGAGACAATATACTGCAGAGGGAATATACAGGAAATCAGCCCCGATGGTGGGCCTTGCCAGGGATGCTAAAGGATGCTTATTCTGAGCATACTGTCATTGAGGCACAGGTCAGGAAGCATAGGAAAAACCAGGAGCAGTTGTAGAATTCACAAAAAGTGTTTATTAGTACTAGCAGTAACATAAAGAAAAATTGTTCAGTATAACTATTTACAAAGGCAGAATAAACAGAAAAGATCCATCTGAGTTTTCCTTCAGTCTCTGTGTCTCTCAAAACATTTCCGCTCTCTTATAAGTCTTTGCAACCCCCCTCCTTAACAAGCATCCTGTTTTTTTCTAAAATGTTCCTGTAAATTTCCAGTGCTCTTATCAATTTCATGCAGGTGCATCAAGAACACAATACCCCAGAACTGAGGCCCCTTCTCCACAGCTTCTGAAAAAGGGCTTAAAAAATGCTCCCAGATTAAACCCTTAAGTTCTCAATAGCTTTTTGCAATCATCTCAAACTATAATTATACACATTTTAACAGTAACACTATATAATTTCTAAACAAAGGGATCCCAATATCAGTTACATTTCCTCATAATGATTTGCTTATATTTTTAAACCAGCAGATATGCAAGGGAGGAAAAAACAGAAAGAACAAGGGAAGACTGACAGACAGTGAGAAGCAAAGAACTGTGAGACTGTGGGGGTGATCAAATCCTAGATCTCACAGGAAAATTTGGTTGTGCAACCAGACAGACAAGAGACAGAAAAGGAAAGAACAGAACAGATCCCTGCATTCAAACTCTCCATAACAATGGGGACAGAGTCCTATTTAGGGTTACCAGATGTCCTCTTTTATGAGGACATGTCCTCTTTTCCAGCTGCCAAATATTCTTCATGTACTTTCTCTATCCTGTTGTATTATTATTATTTTTATAATTTTAATATTCTCTCCTACCCAGGACCTCCTTGTAAATGAGCTGTAAAGGTGGTGGAGACTTTAAACCTATTTACTTGGGGTCTTGCACAAGGGCTGATCATGGGACGAACTAAGTGTCCTCTTTTTGGCATCCCAAAATCTGGTACCCCTAGGCCTATTCAACCCTGTCACACATACTGGCAGTACTAGTAATAGGTAAGGGTTTAGATAGAGGAGCCAGGTGTAGAGGCTGAGCTGGATCAGTACAGGAATGTCTGTACAAGTAAGGGAGGAGGGAATTGGAGCAGGCGGGAGTGGTAGAGAGAGAGAGAGACACAGAGAGAGAGGATGAGGAGTAGGGTGGATGAAAGGGGGAGGAAAGGTGGGACAGTTAAGGGTAGGTAGAAGGTAGAAAATTGTTATTGTTTGACAAATGTCATTACAATAATAAAACTGGCGTTAAACTTAGGTACGTATCATACGATACATTCCATAGACATAATTTCCCATTGCATTATACAAAATACAATCGTATCTAAGTTATATTTCTGTTATTCGATCAGTTCCTTTCAAATATCTTTCCTCCCAGTTTAATGGATATTAAAAAATGACTCAAACATTTTAATATTCTAATATCTTTTGAACTGAACAAATATATTCAAAGTTTATCAGGGGGAAGACCGAGGGTTGCCAGAATAGAGCCCAACCGATAGTTCCTCTGGTTGTTAAATTGAGGACAATGTAATACAACATGTTTTAAATCATCTTCCATATTATTGTTATACACACAATATGGGGTATTAAACCCATTTCTTTTTTTGTCTTAGCAATATATAATTTGCAGGATATAATTCCATTTTTAAAGCTTGTTATAAATCTTCTTTCATTCCAGTCTGACAAAATTGTTAAATATTTCTCTAATCCGCTTGATGTTTTCATAATTTTATACCACCTGAAATTTACCAAGTGCATTATTCTAATATGATCCTCTGCTTTTCAATATTAGACAATCTTGATTTAATTTGAGACTTAATATAATCAAACAGAATTAAATATAGTTCATACAGTAATTGACCCAAACCTATTGGAAAGAGAGTTTTTTTTTATTGTAGAAATGAGTGGTGACACAAAACCTCTTTGGTTATATTCTAACTCTTCTTCCAAACACAGTCGTGGCAACTGATATGCTGGTAGAAGAAATAATCTTAAAATAAATATTAGTCTTCTTTCCATCTGAATTTTAAGGGATTTCTGCCCCAATTCAAATCTCAACATTTCTGCCAATACTGATTGTGGAATCCTCAGGAGATACCTATATAGTTGACTTATAGTTTTTTCCAAGGTATTATCATATTTATGCCCATATTTCAGAAGCATACAAAACAGAAGTCTTGATCTTAGTATTCAAGGTTCTTAATAAACCTTCCACCGAGGCTTGTCCAAAGTTGATGTTAAACCTTTTAAAGGCCTTTGTTGTTAATTTTAAGTTACTTGTTTGTTTATCTATATGTTGAGTCCAACGACAACTCTGAGCAAAGTTAACTCCCAAGTATTCATAGTTGTTCACTGTATTTATTTTCTTACCATCCAGAAAGATAGGTGGTTTGGACTTGCTTTTTAATCCAAAAACAACCATATTTATTTTATCTCTATTAATTTGAAGTTTATCCTTTTTACAAAGTTTCAAAAAATAAGTCAGTTTACGTTGCAGTCCTAATTTAGATGTTGATATTAGAACTGTGTCATCCGCATAAGCAAGACAAGTCACCTTCCTGTCTAATATGGATGGTGAGTGACATTATGGATTATCGAGGACTTGTAATATCGGATTAATATAAAGATTAAATAACAGAGGAGCGAGTAAACAGCCTTGTCTCACTCCTAAGTTTGTCTTAATTTCATTTGTTAAATTTCCTGCCTGGTCATATCTCACCTTCAGCCTTGTATTCTGATGTAACCCCCTGATTATTGTCAACAGGGTTGAGTCAATACTGTACGATTGTAATTTGTCCCATAATAAAGTCCAACTTATTGAATCAAAGGCTGTTTTGAGGTCTACAAAACAGCAATATAATTTTGACTTTTTAATCGTTACATATTTCCAAAGAAGGTGCTTCAGCACAAAACAATACTAGAGTGTTCAGTGTCCCTTTCTAAAACCATTTTGGGTTTCCGTTAACAGATCGTTATCCTCAACCCATTTCTGCAAATGTCCCAATATTATTCTTGTAAAGATTTTCTGTGATGAATCTAGTAAGCTAATTGGTCTGTACATGGCATGATTATTGACATCACCCTTTTTAAAGATCAGACAAATTATACTTCCTGCCCAAGATTCAGGGTAAATATCAAATTGACAAGCCATATTATATATATGGTACAGAATGGGGAGCCACCACTCACTAAATGATCCAAACATATCTGAAAGAACTTTATCTGGTCCTGGGGCTTTATTTGAAGAGGTTTTTTTTCAGTGGCATCAATAATTTCTTCTTTGTAAATGAAAAAGGACGAGGTCCAAGTAAAGGGGAATAATTTGTTGTTTTCCCATTATCAATTTCATCTACATAGAAATACAGTTTACTAAAATGTTCTTCCCAATTTTTTGGAGTAATCATAGCTATTACTTTATTAGCATGCTCCCCAAAACCCTGTGAGACCAATAACCAGAACTGTTTGACATCTTTCTTAAAAATCGTGCTTTTCAAGTTTTCCCACATTTCACTATGATATTTCCTTTTTTTCTCTTTCCAGTAATAATTTATAATCTGTTCTTCCTTTATTTAAAGCCTTTTTATTAATGGTATTAGGATTTTTCCTATATATGCATACTAGTTTGTTAAGATATCTCTTACCTATCTTGCAAGATTTGTTAAACCAAGTAGTCTTATTCTTCTTTCCTAAAGATTTCCTGAAGAAGAAAGGTGCTAAATAGAACATCATGTCTTTCCATATTCCCAATGTTACGTTATTTTCTAAGGTGTTCATTATTTTATGTTTCAAATCTACAAAATAGTCTATATATTATTTCATCAAATCTGGCTACTTTTGATCCATCCCATTTAATTAGTCTAGAATTAACAATTTCAATTTGTGGCTGGGCACTATGAATTAACCCATTCTGTGGTTCTTCAAAGTCCCATCTTAAACAAATTGGCATATGTGATGAGTCTGGTCATGCCAAAACAGCTATATCTTTGGCTTTATTTGCTGCTTCAAGATTAATCCAAACTAAATATATCACCAAAGATCTATTTGCTCCAGTGTAAGTAAATTCTCTGTCAAGATTATCATTCAGGCTCCCATTTAGCAGATTAAAGTGATTCTCCTCCATTAGCTGATATAATAATTTTCCTCTTCGTGTAATCACTTTATCTTTAGAGTTCCTCTCATAAATTATTTTATTTATTTATTTTATTTTAGTCTTTTGTAACCAGGTAAGGCCCACTAGGCACAAGTGCCTGTTTTCAGGGGTGACCTGGGAGCACTGGGCAGTTAAGTGACATGCTCAGAGTCACACAGTATGCAAGTGGAGGTTATGAGAATCAAACTCAGGTCTGGTCTGCTGGATGTATCAAGCTCATTCACACCTCATTCCTCTAACCTCTAGGCTATACTGCCAGTCCCCATTATGATTGATTATATTTATTCCTTGGATATTATTTGTATAATAATTGCCAACCCCAGCATTATAATCTCCAAGGAAAATGATAGGTATATTTTCAAATGCTTCCACTCGCTCTTGTACTATTTCCTTAAATTTATCCTATGTCTTGTTTATTTCTAATCTCTTATCTGGGGAAAATATGCATTAATAAAAACCATATCCATCCCTTCTATCTTTAAGTTTAGGATCTGTATTTGTTTCATCTTGTCTATTAGGTGTATAATAAAACTAAGTGCTGTTTTTACATAAATTATAAGACCTGCACTGGGTCTACCATATTTTCTTTTTTAACTGCTGGTACACAGTATCCTGTAAAATCAGGGAGAACATGTGAAGTATCATCAAGGATCCAGGTTTCTTGTAAAGTTAATATATCCACAGTGGATATAAATTTCTGAAATTCAGGATCATCCAATTTAGGATTCAGTCCCTCTACATTCCATGAAAGGATGGTTGAATCATGCTTCTGTCCTTTATTCTTCTCAGCTTTAGCCAATGTTTGTCAATTTTGTTGTATATTTATCTCTTCTTTTTTTAAATTTACTTGTTTTTTTTGTGTCAGTTTCATCTCCTTGTTTCTTTTCCACAGTCCTAAAATCTATTAAACAAATACCATAAATATCTAATAATGATGCATTTTTCAATAGGAGATCTGCTAACCAGGATGATCTACATATAATATCTATTTGTGAGCAGTTTTGAATGTCCTGATTCTTTCAATTACATTTTTAATGATATTCAAGTTCAGGGCACATGACAAAAATATGCCTAATTCAGCCTTTAATTTTGCTATTGGTTGGACAGTATCTTTCTCCCATCCAAAAAGGGTTAATGTTTTATTTTCCCATTTGGATGTTTTTAAATGTTCATAGTCCAAGCTCACTTTTAGGACTTGATTTTTTTCTATCTAAGTTCTTTTCCAATTGAATATTTGTCGAGGGAGCTTTTTCTTCCTTTAAATCCATTACTGGAACCCAGTACGGTGGTCGAATGTATATTCCTTTATTTCTTAAATCTCCTACTTCAGTCCAAACCTTATTTGCCAATCAATGTGATTCACAATAAAGTAGGACACAGTTTAGACAGTTTTGAATAATAGGTCTCATGATATAATATTCCCCTAGTCCATGTTTAGATAAGTGTAACTGTTGGTCAACCCAATTTGATAACTTCAGTTGGGTTTCCTCATACAATACAGCCAATCCATATATTTTTATTAGATATTCCCCTTTACCGCTATCACTATCTATAGGTGTCTCAACTGTCGCAACTGTTATTGGTAAATCATTAGCTTTGGCAATTTCTTGACTTATACCCTTGATCTTCCCCCTTATTGTATTGAACAAAATTTCACATATAACATCATTTTCTTCTGTACATCCAGGGTCTTTAATCTTTGAATCATGCATCTGTTTCATGTTTCCTTCTATAACATCTTCTTCTTTAGACTTTACTATCCTATTAGCTGTAAGTATTTGCTTCCTTTTGCAATTGGCCCTATATCTTTTCCTTTTTTCTTGCAACTTCCTTCCCCCCCCTCTTTAATCCTCTTAAAGCATTCTTCAGCTCATAATTAACTGTATATCCTAGATTTTCACTATTCTCTTTACTAAATGGAGGGGGAGGTTTACCTGAATCGCTTTATTCATATCATTTATAACCTCCATTTTGACTTCATCATTTTCTACCTTCAGCCTTCTATTTTCCTTGGACATATATTTAAGATCATTTAAGAGTACTTGATTGTGAAATACATCCACTCTCAAAGCTGCTATTTCATCTTTCAAGACCCACACATTTTCTAATATAATCATGTTAGCTTGATATGGGTCTTTTATTGAGTCCAAGATTTGTTTAGACAGTGAGGATGTTTCAACAAAATCCCCGCTATTCACAATATACTCTTTATAATCCCTTTTGTACACTCCTGATTTATTCAGTTTGGAATCTTGCTCCCCATCCATATAGGATTTCACATCAGTAATCAAATCTGATTTCCTTATTTCTTCTGAGGGTAAAAAAAAAAGTACTGGTGTGTTTTCCATTTCATCTTTTTGGAGTAATTCTTGTTCACTAGCCAATTGTTTCAATCCTTGAATACTGAAATTCAAATCTTGTAATACTTTTTTTATATACTTCATAAAATCTTGTAATACTTGAACCATACTATCCCTCTGTGTTGTATTCTCAAACCCTATCACTTTATTCTTTAGATTGTGGTCATTTATTTCCTCCTCTTCTCATATAGCATAGGAGTATTTCTCTACCCATAAGGGACTCTCAACATATTCAGATGTTGCCTCACCCTCAACATTTAATGAGTCAGATATGGGGCTGTCTTGATATGATTCATTAATGGGAGCTATTGACTCCTGGAAATAGCTGGGAGTAAATTCTGTATTATTCCAACTATAACTGTAACTATTAGGAAGCTCGAACTCATCAACATAAATTACAATCTCAGATTCTATATTTGTTACATTCAAGGCAATCTTATTCTCATTGATTTTATCCATGAATTTAATTATACTGTTTGGACAGCTGCTGTCTTTAATAATTTCTTTTACATTTGTATCTACTGGTGTTGAAACCGTGATAGGCATGTCCACCCTGCTAGGAAAAAATTGTAATAATTCTCTTTTGTTTAAATACCCTTGAACCCTCTCTCTGTGTTTCTATTTCATTCTCATTTGGCTTTTTAATATTGCGTTGCATCTTCTTTCCCAATTACTTCTTGTTTTTACCATCTTACTTCTGGTTTATAACCAGTACTATGTATCGGAGTCAAATGAAACCTAATACCGTGATTATCTAAAACAACAATATCAAATTCATAAATTATATTGAAACCAGTAAAGTTGGTAATATTGCTTGTTTAAATTAACTATATTGACTTAATTCTTCTCTATTTCAAGATATAGAATCAAGTTAATTACATACTTCTCTAATCTATGATAAACAGATAAACAAATAAGCAGATAATAAATCAGTATATTTAAATATGTAATGAAACAACAACTAAACACGCACCTAAACATACATATACATGACCAAAAATCACACTTTACATCACACTTTAAAGCTATTTAAAATACAAAAGATTAATAGAATCTACGTTCCCAATTCAAGCATTTGTCTTAATAATGGCAGTTGTTTTTGATTAATACCAAGTAAAATCCAATTAATCAGTAGTTGGTTCCAAGATAGTAAATAATAATTAATGATAAATTATTACTCAACAGCTAAAAACTGAAAGCCATCCAACATCCTGCTTATAAAATTATTGGCACATACCCCAACCAAACTCTCTCTATATAACTATTTAGTATATTCAAATAACTTTATAAATTTATTTATAATATTAATAAAATACCAATATCCAGAAAAAGGGAACAAAAGTAAATAACTTTGCTCTCTTACACTTATACTCAAATATTCCTGACCAATACAGTCCCTAATATCTGTTTGATCACTTCAGGTTTCTTCAGATCTCTTAAGGTCTTTTAAAATCTCTTCCAGTTTAATCATCCAAAATTTTACAGGTATGCAAATAGTGGTAATATGCTGGTTAAATGCAGATATAAACTGAATATGCACCAGAAAAAAAATGTGTACTTGCAGTGAGCCAAGTTTTTAGGACTCCAAAATACCAACTTTTCCAAGTGCCAAATAAATCCAAAGTTCAGAGATTTCTGAGTATCTGAGTTTCCAAGTTTCCAAGTTTTTAGACCGACTCAATTCCTTAGGCCTTTACTAGTGAATATCAAAGCTCTGTCCAGCTTACAGCACGTAGCTTTGTGACCCACAGGACACGCAGGCAACATGGGGCTCCAATAAATATTCACTAAACAGGGACAAGAAATAACAGACTAATAGACAAGGCCAATAAAAAGACTAGAACTATTTTCTAAAGGTCTAGAATTCAAGCAACACTTACAACACTACCCTTAATAATGTTTGATAGCAAGTTACATAAACAGGGTTACCAAATAATATAAAATGATACTTGAAAGGAGCAACCAAATCAGTCTAATCAGGCTTAAACACATCAATATGAGCTAACAATAACTTCCGCAAAACTATAAAACTGTGAATTCAATTTAAAAAATGTATTACTTACTCTTTATAGCAGTCTGTACTAGTATTAGAAACATGACCCCTTAAAATCCCTTTGTCAACCAAAGCACCGGTCCAGATCCAATCTAGTGTCTTTGGAATGAAAACAGAAAATCAAGGGCAAGGTGTGCACCAGATCCCCTGGTTAATCATGTCACTAAGCACCACGGGCAGATGGGAGGGTCAGGGGCATGACCGCACTCCACACAGTTCACAAAGGTGTGGAGTGCCGCACATTGAGGTGCGGGGGTTATGGCAGGGTGGACCCTGCCGTAGGTGCTACATGCATATCTCTCAAGTGCTATGACGTGGCATAGTGCTATGATTATTACTGACATGAACCCTTGCTCCAGAACTGTTTCCCACTCTTTCAAACATTGTTAGAGCTATGTCTGGACACATAAACTACTACAACATTGAAGTAACGTGCTAGACATAGTCCTTGACACTACATATATGGGGCCTCTATGTAATGATATGTTATTCATAACTATATGAAAGTGCTACACATTCTGGCTGTAATTTCTGAAGGCTAGTTCTATGACTTATACTGCCGAAAGGTTGAGAGGTATGGCGACGAGGCCATCCCACGTGCACACATAGGCTCTTGAATGTCACGGCCGATGGGCAATGTCACATACTGGTGCATGCCCAGAGGCACCTCAGAGAAATGGGTCCCTACCAGGGCAGGTGACCGACTGTCCCTAGGGTCATACAGTGTAGGGCAGCATGCATGGGTGTAGGCAGCCACACCCCTTGTACCCCATGGAGTACAATGTACGGTTTTCGGGGGGAACAACATGGCTCAATACAGCTGCTGTGTTGACAGGACATGCAACACAGAACCAGCTACTCCTGTCTATAATAACAGTCCTGGTAACCACCACTGGAAGGGATGGCCACTGAGAGTGCTCTTGCACCTCAAGGACCATACAACTGTACTGGAAGTGAGTGAAATATGGGTGCCTGAGGGAGCACTATATGACACCTGCAAGTACTAGTGCACGAGTGCAAACAACACCCTGTGTTATGGTGTACACCGGTTGTGTGTATTGAGCCTGATGGGGCAAACAATGTGGTCTTGTGTACATAGTTTGTATTGTCTGGCTATACCCTTAGCAATGCATGGTAACGTGGGGCGGGCACGCACATCTCTATCAGGCACGTGGTCCATGTCCACCCGGCACTGTATGCACATCTGCCCATTGCCAGTGTGGTACCACCTGTATGGCGTGGCATGTACCATCCCCCAAATGCAGCATACAAGTGCCATGGGTTTGCTCCATACACCCATGCAGTTTAGCACTACTGTACTCAACACTACAGTTGCAATGGACATCTGTATGCTGGTACTACTCCTGGGAACTGACAGTGTTCCTTTACAGCTGGGGTACTGCGCACCTTCCCAGGAGCCCCTGCATGGGTTGGGAAGGGATCCACTCTGGAACCCAGGACAGGCATCTGATTGGATGCCCGCCTGAGTCCCACATGCGGATCTCACACAGCCGCAATCCAACAACACACGGCTGTGCATCGGCGTTGGCAGGGCCACAGACAGGTGGCCAGTGATAGTGAATACCAGCTGATGCGCACCTGTCTGTGGGTGCAGAGCTGCGCAGGTGGGGTACACGCCTTTGGCCCACACTTTATGCACTTTAGTGCATAGAGCCCAGTATTTTTGTCATGTATTTACATTTGGATCCAGGATAAATACAGACTCAGAATTATCCATGAATAAGTTGGCATATGATGGGGCCATTGTTGACCCCAATGCTGTGCCTGTTATTTGCTGGTAATAATTGTTGTCAAAGGAAAAATAGTTATTTTCCAACACTATCTTCACCATGTCACATAAAAAGAAAAATCAGCTGGTGGCAGCTCATCTATGTTTCTTAGCTGCAGAACTGACCTAAGCACATCCACCCCTTCAAAATGGGGGAGGGAGGTGTACAGGTCAGACACACCCATACTTACAAGCAATAAATCATCTGTGTCGATCTGTTGTTTATTCAGTTCTTCCATCAGATTCAAAACATCTCATGTCTTGTAAATAAGATGGCATATTTTCCACTAATTCTCTGATGTAAAAGACCACAAAGGTAGACAGTGTTCCAGGACTGAATTAAGCCCTGAAACAATTAGCCCACCCGGCGGAGAATTAGTTCCTTTGTGTATTTTCGGTACACAATAGCAAAGTGGTGTAATTGGAAATTTCTTCATCAGAGTTCCTGCTACCAAGACCAATCTACCAATTTCCTGATTATTTGCTCTGTTTGTGGGAAGGGATCACTCTGTAGTGGTTTATATTTCACTATATTATTCACGTGTCTTACATTCATACAGTCTGATTCATTCGACACCACTATCCCTCCCCCATTATCAGCTGGTTTTATGATGGTGGAGGGGTCCTGCTGTAAGGACTTTAAATCTTGCCTATCCTTCCAAGTAAGTTTGATTTTTGTGGCTCTTTCTGTTTATAAATGGCTTCAACAGTTTCCAAGTAGTGTGACTGGACCTGGTGGAATGAACTGGGATTTAGTTCTCAGTTTTTTGACGTTGTCGTGGACTGGTTATCTCCCAAAACTCATTCTGTTACTGATACCAGTTTTCACAACCCTCCAGATAAATGAAAGTGTTACCTTGGTATGCTACCACTACTCAGCTGCAATCTCACTCGATATCTCTAGGTCCGAATCCCACCAGAGCCATTGTTCAAACAGTACAGTGCTCCTTCCCAAAGGGCAAGTTATCCACTCCTTTTTTTATAACTGAGAACACTTTGTCTTAGTTATGGAAACTGTAGCCTGCCTCTTGGGAAACACATCACAGACTTGCCAATTTACCCCTGGTTACCTATACCTGAAATGACTCAGTCACAGAAAACATGACGTATATAAAAATATTTGTAGGGATGTGGATATGATGTACATATCCACACTGTAGCATAGTCCTTTCCCCTTTAAATCTGTCTGAAAGGTCTTCAAGTTGTCTCCTCCCACCCACCCACCAGGGTGGTATCCTCCTCAACACCACCCCGTAACATCAGATCTTCTTTTCTGCTGGAAGCATCAGGTTCCCTTCATTGCAACTCCATACTTGGTGTAGGCCCTATTCTTACTATGTCTTTGAGCTTTCTTTGGTTGAAAATGGAATTGGATGAACCGAAATTGGGTCCGGCTTCAAATGATGCCAATGCGTCCGAAAGATGTCGAGCACCGATCTGCACACCTTGTATGTGTACTGCCTGGGTACGGAACATGACCCGCAGGTTTGCAGCCTATGTCATACCCTCCCCCCCTTCACCTGGAATGACCATTATGCCTGTCTCCTCCTGGGGTGTCGGGATGAGTGGGACTTGCTGGTTCACTCCAAAGATGCCCGTAGGGTGGTTTCTTCTGCAGCAGGCTCATCCAAGCAACTTGCCACCTTTGAAAAAGGTGGTCCAGGCCACTGCGGACACTTTGTCCACTTCTGCCCTCATTCTGGTGGGCATAGGTGCCTCATTTACTGGGGTATTTAGGGACCTTTGTCAGTCCCTTCTGACCCTTGGGGAGTGCCCTTCCCATGGGTCAAAATCTTTAAAATCCTCCAAATGGGATTCCCAAATCCAAGAACTCCCACCATCAGTCATGGGACCGAGAGTGCTATCGGGCCTGGGGTTCCTATGCTTCTCCTACCTAGACAGTAGTCAAACTATTGGCTTTGGCCAACATTTCTGTCTAGGCCACTGGCCCCATGCTGTCCCCATTGGGCCTGTCAGCTGAGATGTAGGTTAACCAGGCTGTTGAGATTTTTCTTGAGCCAGTCTATGTTTTGTTGCTGGATGAGGAGGATGACTCCCTCTCTAGGATTCTGGTCCTGCCTGTTACCTCCAAGTGGGCCAGATCAGCATGCTGAGCCGGGCCCCTCCCTTTGGGAACCTGACCTTTTGAGGCTTCCCAGGTGTCCTTTGCCTGCCCCTGCCTCACCTCGCTGTCAGACTCCCCTGGTTGAGGTCCAGGTCAAGGTCTCATAGCTCAAGGTCAAGTGGTTCCTGACACCGTTGGTCCCACTCTCGGTGCTCAGGTAAGAGAAGCCATCAATACTTCTCTTCTTCCTCTTTGGGGGAGGATTGGCTCCACCATAAGGTGCAGTGCTGTCATGAGGAATCTGGCAGCAGTTGCTACTCGCTGCAGACAACAGGCCTTTGATGGTGCCTCAGTCCACTCCGGTGCTTCCGTGGCTGTCACAGCCCTGGCCCAAGCCAACACCCCTGGCTTGGTTAATGCCGGCTTCTCCACCCATTCAGGTAGAGCCTCTGCCTCCACAGCCTAAGGATGGCCTCCTTCCCAAGACTGCTCGATCTACCACTGTGTTTCCCTATTGGCTGTTGGTCATGGTGACCCAAACCAATGAACCCCACCAAGTCAGTGGGGATTTGGGGGCTCAGTTGATGTTTGAGGAGTCCTTGGCTTCTGAGAACTCATTGATGCACTCTCATTGGACCTCTGGCTATGACAATGAGTATGGGGAGGAACCTTTGGCAAAGCAGGGGCCTACCTCTTTTGGGGCCCTGCTCCATTTGATCTCCAAGTCTACGGGGACCCCGCTGGAGCCAGTTCAGAAGCAGCCTCAGAATTCCCTCATGGAGATCCTCTACAGGGACGACTCCCCTGGAGTTGCCTTCCCAGTTGCAAAAGCCATCCTTGGCCCCACTCTGGAGCTGTGGCAGCATTCAGCCTCCTGTCCCACGCCATCGGCCCATATGGTCCGCAAGTACGTGGTCACTACCAGGTCCCTTTCTGGGTTTACTAACCACCCCTCAGTGGAAGGTTTGGTCACTGACTTGGTTTTTCACCTCTTGGGCAACATTGGGGATGTGGATAAGCCTCCCAACAGGGAGTCAAAGAAGCTGGAACATTTGGCCAAGAAAGTCTATGCAATCTCCTCCCTTTGCTTTTTGGCAGGCAAGTGCAGTCCTTTGGATGGTCAGCTTCGCCCATGGTTTGTTGGGTACCCTGGATCAGGTTATCCCTTGGTTCTCAGTTGACCTCCAGTCTCTAAGCAGCAGTTCCAAATGGCCCTGGACATTGGCGATTCTTGTGCCAGGTCCATGGCCGCATCAGTGGCAATGCACCAGAGGGCTTGGCTGTGAATTTTGACCTTTACAGCTGATACTCAGCACAAACTGCCGGACGTTCCCCTTCTTAGGTACCGACTTGTTCGAGCCTGGGTAGATGGCCATCTCACTCATATTGAGAAGTCCAGCACTACCCTAGACTCCGTCACCTCCACCCAGTGACAGGTTAAAAGACTGAAGCAGAAGAAAAAGCCATTTCCGTTTCGGCTCTCCTCTGCCCCTGTGGTCTGTTCCACTCCACCCCCAGTGGTGCAGCAGCAGCAGACCTGGTGGCCTCAGCTGAAATCTTCATCCTCAGCCACCAGACAGTCCAGTGGCCAAGGGCCAACATCCTCCTTGGCCAGCTCTGCCTCTGCTGCCAAGCATGCGAAGTGACGGGTGGAGAGTGCCCCTCCCGCACCCTTCCTGCTAACCCCAGGCCCTCTCGTGGGTTGTTGGCTCTGCAACTTCACTTGTGCCTGGTCTGCCATTATCATAGACAGGTGGTTTCTTGAGGTGGTTGGACACGGTCTGCCTCTGGGGTTCAAGGCTCCTCTGCCCAGCCGAGCCTATTCCCCCCGGGAGGGTGCAGTCCCCGTGGACATGTTATCCACCCTTCGGGAGGACATCACACTACTCCTCCAGAAGAAGGCAGTGGTTTGTGTTCCGGATACCATACCTGGTCCAGGGTTTGTCTCCTGATACTTTCTGGTTACAAAATGGATGAAGGTCTGGCGCGCCCCATACTAGACTACACAACCTCAATCAGTGTCTTCAGCCGTGGAAGTTCCAAATGCTCACACTGAATCAGATCATTCTGTCCCTGGAGCAGAACATGTGGTTCTGCTCCCTGAACCTCCAGGACACCTTCTTTCACTTACCCATCCATCCATCCCCCCCCCATCAGCGGTCAGCTCTGCTAGGAGGGGACCGTGTACGAGTTACAGGCCACGCTGTTTGGCCTCTCCTCAGCCCGCAGGGTTTCCACCAAGTGCATTGCAGTGGTGGTAGCCTTCCTAAGGTACCGAGGTGTGTGGGTATACCCTTACCTGGATGACTGGCTGATCACCGGTTCCTCCAAAGCAGAGATGAAATGATCCAGGGATCTGACTGTCCAGACCTACTCGGCCCTAGGCCTCCTGGTCAATGAGGCTGAGTCAGAACTCAATCCCTCGCAGGTCATCCAGTTCAGTGGGGTGGAGCTCAATTCCCTTCAGGCCAAGGCCTGACTCCCAGTGGAGAGGGTGAAGGATCGTACTTCCTTATCACAATCATTTCAGGTTGGGAAATTGCATCCTGCCCGGGACTTCCTGCATCTGCTGGGGTACATGACAGCTTGTACCAGCATGGTCTGGTGAGCCCACTGTAGGATGCACCCCCTGCAATTGGAGTTAGCCCGACAGTGGTCTCAGTGCCTTGGTCACTGGCTATCATGGTGACACTGCTTATGTGGGACGCAATCCAGTGGCGGCTGGTCCCAGAACATCTGCAGGAAGGAGTTCCGTTTGTCCACCTAGAGCCAACGGTTGCACTCATGACCAACACCTCTCTGATGGGAAAGGGAGCCCTTCTGGGGGACCACAGAGTCCACAGGCTCTGGATTTCAGAGGAGTCCCGATATCATATCAACCTGCTGGAGCTCCCTGCAGTGCATCTGGCACTGACGGCGTTCACTTTGCATGTTCAGGATCGTGTCATCCAGGTTCAAACAGACAACACGACGACCATGTGAGAAGTCAGTAAGGAGAGCCGGGGGATACTGGGATACATAGGAAGGGGCATCACAAGTAGAAAAAAGGGAAGTTGTTATCCCTCTGTACAGACAGTTGGTGAGACCCCATCTGGAATACTGTGTGCAATTTTGGAGACCCCATCTACGCAAGGACATAGACAGGATGGAAGCAGTCCAGAGGAGGGCAACTAAAATGGTGCAGAGTCTGCATCAGAAACCATTTGAAGAGAGACTGAGAGAGCTTAATATGTATACCCTTGATGAAAGGAGGGACAGGGGGGACATGATAGAAACTTTCAAGTACCTCAAGGAAATCAACAAAGTCCAGGAGGGTAGCATCTTTCAGAAAAAGAGATGTGTAAGAACAAGGGGGCACAATTTAAAGATATAGGGGGGACAGCTCAGGGGTAATGTGAGGAAATTATTTTTCATGGAGAGAGTGGTGGATGCATGGAACCACCTTCCTGGGGAGGTTGTTGGTCTAAAACAGTGGGGGAATTCAAGCATGCATGGGACAGACATAAGGCAACTGTAGTGGGGGGTTGCAGGAAGTAGGCTGTTGGTTAACTAGAATCTGCAGTTTATCCAATAGGAAGGGAAACGGGCAGACTGGGCGAGCCAAGTGGTCCTTATCTGCCATCAAAGTCTATGTTTCAATGTTTCTATGTACTGCCTCAACAAGCAGGGTGGGATGCATTCCCTCCTGTTGTGCCAGGAAGTTCTCTGTATCTAGACCCTCATGTGCATCCCAAACACCAACCTTCTGGTGATTCATGAGGCTGTGTGTCCAATCAACTGGCAGATGCCCTCAGCCAAGTGGGTGTGGCGTCTCACAAGTGGTCTCTTCACCAGGAGGTTGTTGATTGCCTGTTTGCCCTGTGAGGCACTCCTCAGGTTGGCTTGTTTACCTGCCAGGAAAACGCAAAGCTGAGGCTGTTTTCTGGCTGCCCCCCTCAGTGCGGGACACTGCTGGAGGATGCCTTCACGAGGCCCTGGAACCCGGGCCTCATGTATGCCTTCCCTTCCTTTCCCCTGTCACAGGGTGCTTCCTGTGATGAGTACAGGCCCTAATATTCTTCCAAGTACCCCCCCCCCAGAGATATCATGCTTAGGTATAAAGTACCAGATGCTGAATAGTGAAGGCATTTATGTGAAATGTAGAAACATATAATATATACACATGGATATTTTAGTAGAAGGGAAACTCTTGTTTGGGTCAGGCAGGAGTTCTGCAGTTTTAACCCTCCCCGGACATAGAAAACATTAGAAAATAATTTCATTTGCAGCTCGGTTCATGCCTCTAATGAGCCGAAAGAAAGGGTTTACTTTCAGATTAATAATTGCAGAGAAGGGAGAGAACCTGAATAAAATAAAACTAAAGATTGACCTTTGTTGTTAGCAACCCCTCTGAAACAGAGCTCTCTGTATTGAGCATTTAAATAAACTAAAACAGTGTTTTTTTGCAAAGTGTGGAAGTATGCTAGCTTCTAAATGAATAAAGAAGTTGCACTAACAAAACCCATGTAGGAAATGAGACCAGGGAGTCCCTAAATATTGCATGGTGTGCCCTTTGACAAAGAAGTAAATTTAAAGTGAGCAATATATTCGTTTGTCTTACCTGTTGAGCTGCATGGGTGTTCTATAGGGCTGGCAGCCCACAGTCTGTCTGCTTTTATAGAAGTTGCAGTGAGTGAGGTCACTATTAAGGGAGGGGCTTAGCCTTATTGAATCTAATTAACTCTTGAACATTGTTTTAGGACATCAAAGTAAGGTTGTGGGATTATTTAGAACAAATACTGTTATACACTTATATACCTGATGTTTAGGAATGAAAATGTAAAGTAAAAAAAGAACCTGCAGTATGTTATTTTGATTTTTCAAAAAGGAGGTGGATCATCTGATTATGATGTCACTCCTCAGAAATGTATAAAAGATTACCACTAGGGAGTTAAGAGAGGATGTCAGTTGGAGCTGACTGCCAGAGGTGCTGGGCCTCTGAAGTATATACATTTGCAAGGAGATAGCCTGGTGGTACTGCTGAGCAGAGCAGTGGTTCATCCTGAGTATAGCTCATCTGTTCAATATTTTGTTGAGACTTTGAAAATGACTGAACTAACTTTATTTTCCTGATTTCTGTGAATCCTGAAGTCAGCGTTTCCTGACAGAAATAAAATGATAAGTGCCTTTCCAGCACTTTTTATGCACTAAGTTTGTGGGTCTGCATGATTTGTTATCCTGACTATCCCAACCCCGCTACATCCCCTAATCCACAAGGTGTTAATCAAGGTGTGGAGGGACAAGGTGCAGGTGATCCTGGTGGTTCTGGTCTGGCCAAACCAGTTCTGGTACCTCAATCTCCTCAGCCTCAGCAACAGACCTCTGGCATCTGCCTCTCCACCCAAACCTGCTCGTGCTCTCAGGAGAAGATCCTTTAGATCCTGCCAACTGACATCCTGATTCCTGAGTGGCTAGAGTTCGAGGCTTTGGGTTTCTCTGACAAGGTCCTCCACATTTGCTGAGGCTTCTCAGAAGGAGTTGACTCACCAGTGCTATGCCTTCAAACAGGTGAGATTTTCCATTTGGTGTCAGAGCAAGGAGTTAGATCCCTTGTCCTTCCCATTGGAGCACATTTTGTACTACCTGTGGTCCCTCTCTTAGCTGGGCCTCTGATCGACGACCCTCAAGGTGCATCTGGCAGCCATCTCTGCATACCAGGTGTGGGCTGTTATGCTGATGGTGATGCAGGAGAAAGTGGTTGGGCACTTTTTCAAGGGCTTTGACCACTTGTCCCCACTGGCGCGTGAGCCACTGCCACCTTGGGACTTGTTGCTGGTTTTGGTGATACTGATGGGTATACCTTTTGAACTCATGCATAAGTGGGAGATGTCACACCTGTCGTGGAAGACCACCTTCCTGTCACCTCCGCCAGAAGGATCAGTGAGCTCCAGTTTTCAGTGGCGTCTCCTTACCTAATCATCCACAAGGGCAAGGTTGTCCTCCACCCCAACCCAGAGTTCCTCCCAAAGGTTGTTTCAGAGTTTTACCTTAAGCAGGTGATGACTCTCCCAATATACATTATCAACCCAACCTTGCTCTATTTGTTGGACCTGAGGTGAGTGCTCTTTTATCACAAAGAGCACACAGCTGGACCGGCAGCTAAGCGGATGAATGGCAGGTGGATAGTCTCCTGCATCAACTGGCTGGTAGGGAGCCTCCCACTGGGTTTAGGGCTCATTCCAGCAGATATACCACTGCCTCAGTGGCTGCTTCCAGTGATGTCCCCATCCCAGGAAATCTGCAGAGCTGCTACCTGGAAGTCAGCGCACACCTTCATCTCCCACTACAAGACTGACCTTGAGTCATGCCAGGATGCTGGTTTTGGGCCTTTTGTTCTCTAATCACTCTTCCCTAAGTAGGGGGTGTGCACCTTGCCCCTCCTCCCAGGAGAACTGCTAGGAGTCTGCTACAACATGGATAGGTACACCATATCCACATCCATACAAATGAGGGTTACTCACCTGTAATAGTAGTTGTAGGAGTGGTACATGGTCAGGGACCCTGGTTTTCCATTTTTACTGGTAGCACCGGTAAAAATCACGGAATCCTGCTTGGTCTGCGGATTTTGAATTCTTATACTGGTACCTCACAGAAATTGCATGTCACTGCACAGAATCCATAAGATTTCAGCATCTTTTTAAATTTTTTTATTTTCTCTTTCTATGCCCCCTTCTCACAGCATCAGTCTCCACTTTTCAGAGATCCCTAGGCTGGGTATCCACTAGCTTCTCTCCAGGTACTGCTCAGGAGCTCTACTCCATCCTGCCTGGGTTGTACCACTCAGGTGGGAAGGGAGGGGACCCTGGGTCACCCCTCCACAGTCCCTTAGTTTTTGTCAGGCAGCCCAGTGGGTCCCTCATGGAGCCTGGTTATGAAGTCTGGGGCAGCTGGGTCCTTTCTACCAATGGCTGATGTGGGGTGATTGTTTCTGGTTTTCTGTTCTCTGTCCCTGAGGGCACCAGCACTCAAGGGGATCCAAGGAGGTAGGGCACATAGAGACATGCCACTGCTCCAGATCCTGGCTAGTGTCCTCCCTTCCCGATCACTCTGCAGCCCCATTGCACCACCACCCATGGTCACTCAGGTGGCAGTAAAGCAGCGGGACCTGCAGCCCACTCTTCCTGGAGGAGGAGAGGAGCCCCGCAGGTGCTCGATCCTACTCCCCTGGCCAGACCTTCAGCAACCCGAGTTCACTTCCGAACCTGGGTCACTGGCATTGCAAGCAGTAGCATTACCTCAGCGCTGGCAGGACCGCCCAGATTTCAGCATCTTAAAATTAATGCTGCTATGCTTTGCATTCTTTCTGCTTTGCTGTGTACAGAATCAGTAAGGAAACCACCCGCACTGCTTTGTTGTAACCAGCTATTCAGTTTAACCACCCATGATTCCCACCAACCTCTTCATCAACTGAGGACTGCTTTCCTTCCTGAAACCACAGTTTTCATTTAGTATGTGCCTAAACATCTTTTACTATTTAGATTACACTGGAAGATACAAAAAAATACAAGTACTGTATCAGCACACATGGACAGGGCCACAGGAAAATTGCAGGAAGAGTAACCTGAAATTGCAGAGATTTTTTACAAAACTTGCTGGGAAATTGCAGGAGTTCTACTATAGACCCTGAGTGCTTCACAATAAATCATTTACTGTTTTCTGCAGCATGTATTAGTCAGCATAAACTACTAAATGAATACACTGACACTTGAATATGTTTTAAATATGAAGAAAAATGTCTGTTTCTAACAGGAATCATAAACAGATAAGATATGTTGCCTCTCTTCCAAAATGTAAAAGCATCTGCTTCATACAGTGCTAAATAGATTCTATTTAGTGAGCCACAGAAAATCAGTATTGAATAAATCCAGAAGAAACAAATTTTATCTGTTTCTGGATGCAGAATAATGAATCCTGATCAAAAGCTATTTACAGTACTCTGTCAACTATTCACACAATTTGGTATAAGAACAAATAAGCAGATGGAGTGGCAAATAATTAAGTTTTAGTAAAGTGCTGTAAAGTGTTTAATGTTCGTAATTTGCACTTGAAGTACTGTGCACTAGTATTGAAATCATGTATTAAAACATTTTATAAAATGGTAAGGGAAAATCCCACAAGCTGATTGGTTGTTACCTGTGCATTAGATCTGTCTAATGCACAGGTAAAAACAAGTGCTGACAACCTGGATGCAGCACACAAAAAAAGAAAGAAAATCAAGCAGCAGATAGAACCTGGAGATGGAACTTTCAGTTTTGACCAAGTTGTGATGGCAGCCATTTTACTTTATCAGAACAGACCTAGATTCAAGAACAGCCTGAGACACAACTAGCCTGTGTACTGCAATCCAAGGGATTTTCCCTTACCATTTTATAAAATCAGTTTAGAGTACTCACGGTCTCTGTCTCTTCCACTCTCTGAGACTGTCATTTTACTCACGATCTCTGTGACCACCCCCTCCCCATAACCGCTAATGCAGTTCACTTCAGTTTCACGGATGACTTCACATTTCAGATGCTGGTTGAAAAAACACGAGGGAGTTGGGCTCAGATAGGAAGCTCTTCAGTTTTAAAATTATTACCAGCCATCTCACATTTCAGATGCTGATTGAAAAAAAACAAGGGAGTTGGGCTCAGATAGGAAGCTCTTCAGTTTTAAAATTATTACCAGCCGTCTGAATGCCATGCTCGCGCATAACTCCCGCCGGTCCTGTCATACGCTCAAATGCCTGCCCGCTAACTCGTTGCACAGCTACTTCTATAAATACAGTATCGGCTGCATTCTGCATTACATTTTAAAACACACTCGCATTTCTGTTTTTTTCACAAAGCTATTTGTGCCCCCCTCCCAGTTTAGCCTCCGTTGCAAATGCTTACTCATTCATCGGGTGTTTTTTCAAATCTGTTGATGTGGAGTGGCATTTTACCGATCCTGTTTCATACTCAAATGCTCTGCTCGCTAACTCGCTGCACAGCTACTTCTATAAATACAGTATCAGGCTGCATTCTGCATTACATTTTAAAACACACTTGCATTTCTGTTTTTTTTTGCAAAGCTATTTGTGCCCCCCTCCCAGTTTAGCCTCTGTTGCAAATGCTTACTCATTCATCGCGGGTGTTTTTTTCAAATCTGTTGATGTGGAGTCGGCATTTTAGTTTGTACTCCATGATCATCATACGGAAATAACATGATTTAAACAAAAAACATTTAAAATGTAGACCCACAATTCCACTTAGTGTCTGTATATCGATGGACTTATTGGTAAGGACTGTGTGGGTGTTGGGGTGGGAGTGGGGTGCAAATGCAGGATTACAGGTGGAGGGACTATTTTATCTAAAAATGCACACAACATGTAACTTTATTTTATATTAAATTTCAGAATTTTGATTGTTACAGTTATGACATATACAGGTTCCCATTTTATAAACGCAATAAGACCTCCAGGGAATGTGCATTAGACATTTCTATAGCATGCGGTCAGGGACTACGCCTCAGCCTGCGGCCTCGTGCCTTATTACGCCCCTGACCGTGCGTTAGAAATGTCTAATGCACACCCCCTCGTGTCTTATTGCTTACATATATGGGTGTTATTATGTTGGCAATATTGCCTAGTGCTTAGAGTAACAAACCATGATTGAACTAGTACATCCAGCAGACTTGGGTTTGATTCCCACAACCTCCGATTGCATACTGTGTGACTCCGAGCAAGTCACTTAACCTCCCCACTGCTTCTGGGTTACCCCTGAAAACAGGCAGTTCTGCCTAGTGGGCCTTACCTGGTTTACAAAGAATATAAAAAAAATACCGCTATACGTTTACTATATCATACAGTAGTCAGGGTACCATATAATTTATCTGAGTTTTACTCGGGCAGCAATGACTTTGTATAGGTAAAGATAAATGTTCAGATACATTTTATGTGTTTTATAAGCTTGTTTTTAGATTTCAGTCAGGTTTTTATTGTATTCTTTGCATGTGAGCATCTATGTTGTAGATTGCTAAGTGCAGGATCACTGTTGCCAACTAGCTTATTCAAGTTTATAATCAGCATGGCCATCCAAAAAATCCTCAGTTGTTAGAATGAAAACTAGTTTGAATGAAAGTACGTTCACAAGGAAGAAACTGCCTTACTACTGACTCCACAGTTAGCACCCCATTTAGGTGAATAGGATCATTTGCACCTTCTCTCCCACCTGTTGTTTTAGTCTATGTGACAACAAAAAGTTTTCTGATAGACTGCTTCAACAAAAAGCAAATGTTAAAAGGACACTGTCAAATTCCCAGCCTCAAATTTTACCTACTGTGGAAAACACACTGGCTGGTTGTACACACCATGCAGAAGATGCTGCTGCGGCCAGTAGTTAGAATTTGTTATGCTTTTTCTCTTATTTGGCATAAATTCTAAATCTGCATGGTCCGCTGCAAAACTGTGCACTGCTTGGGGAACACGGTCACATTTCTAAATGGCAGCGAAGTGCCCGGAGGCTCATGCATGCCTCCCAACACCTGAGTTCACCTAAAAGCAGTATTTGACAGAGGAATGAAAGCTGAACTCGGGGAAAGTTGATCCTATGTGCAGATGAGGGCTGTAACTGTTAAAAATCATGGTCAGAAAGTTGAGCCGCGATACTGGGCATGCACTGATACATATCCATAATTATGAGCACATGCGGAGTATCAGGGCTCGACTTTCCAACTGTGATTTTTACCAGTTACAGCCCTTGTTTACACATAAAAGCAACTTTCCAGAGCTCAGCTTTCATTCCTCTGTCAAATACTGCTTTAAGCTGAACTCGAGTATTGGGAGGTGTGCATGAGCCTCCTGGCAATTCGCTGCCATTTAGAAATGCGACTGCACTCCCTAAGTAGTGCACAGCTTTGCAGCGGACCATGCAGATTTAGAATTTAAGCCAAATAAGAGAAAAATCATAACAGAGTCAAACTACTAGCTGCACCAGCATCTTCTGCACAACGTATGCTACCAGGCAGTGTGTTTTCCACAGTAGCGTAGGTAAAATTTGAGGCTGGGAACTTGACAGTGTCCCTTTAAGTGTTTAAGTGTACTTAATTACTAGCCAGCAGTGGATTTTGAAAGTATATTAAGTGACACACAAAAGGTAAGACCCCAGGGGCTGTATGATGCTGGTGGGCAGAGTGGTGCTCAATTCACTGAACTCAGACATGAAAATTGAGAGACACCCTTTTCATGGAGACCAAGTTAAAAAAAAAAAGCATCCACATGTTTGAGAGATGTATGATTTTCCATTTGAAGGTCTTCCACTAATCACTTGTGGATTTTTTAGGTGAAGACACTTTATTTCAAAGGAGCAAATTCAGGCAGTTTTTTTTTGTTCCTCCTACTCCCTGGCCATTCACTCCTTCAGGCCTGCCAAGGCCCTCTACCACTGCTGCTGAGTACTGACCACCATCTGCTGCCCCTTATTGCCGTGCTACCAGATAACCCAAAGTAAGCCTTCATCAGGTGGGCCCCTACCCCTGTGGGAGGCAATCAGGGGAGGAGAATCACCCCAAAGAGCTTCCTGTGTATCCCAGGCATTGCAGAGGTCAGAATGGACACATGTCTGGGGCTTTGGGCTTATGGAGTGACCAGTAGCCGTCCTTTGGTTGGCCAGTGGGTGTTTTCCCATTTTCTTGGGAGCATGACAGGCCAAATGATGTCAAGGCACAAGATGATATCCGTCATGCTCCCTTCCCACAGTGAGGGCTGACATGTTGCAGTGCCTCTGCCCTCCACCTCCACCAGGGGCCAGCAAACACTAAGCCAGGAACCCACCGTCCCTCCCTGGAGAAGGCAAGTGGTCATTGGATACTCAAGCCTTCACCTCCCCCAGCTGGCCCTCCAACACCCAAGTCTGTTCCCGAACCCTGGTCAGTGGTGTCACAGGCAGAAATCCAATTCAGGCAGTTAACTCTTAGGCTGCTGACAGAATTAGGATGTATAGGAATTTTGGACTGATATATCAGTCCGCGGCATGGCAAGGGCTAAATGATTGGAAAAAACAAAGGTGATCCACCTTAGTGGTGGTGGTTCAGATTAATTTACCTCTGAGTTCTAACAAGCAAAGAGACCAAGTAATTTGTAACTTTTGCATGTGGGGTGTGGGTGTTGAAGAAAGGGGATCATAGTGCTGTCACTACTGCCATCACCCTTGAGGGATGTGGACTGCACTGTTGCTACTGCCATCACACCTGATGGGACAGGGGACATAGTCCTTCTGCCATCACCAATGGTGGATGGGGAATGTAGTACTGCTGCCATCCCATCTGAGGCATGGGGCCCATAGTGTTGATACTGCCATCACACCTGAGGGATAGGGAATGCAGTACTGCTGCCATCACACCTGAGGGATGGGGGCCATAGTGCTAATACTGCCATCACACCTGAGGAATTGGGAATGTAGTACTGCTGCCATCACACTTAAGGGATGGTGGCTGCAGTGCTGCTGCTTCCATCACACCTGAGGGACGGGGGCCATAGTGCTGTTGGTGCTGCGATTGCACCTGAAGAATGGGGTCCATAGTACTACTTCCATCACACCTTAGGGATGGGGGCTGTAGTGCTGCTGCCGCCACCACATCTTGTACCTAAAATAACTTTAAATTGGTACAAGGATGGAAGGATGTGCAATAATGGAGGTCAAAATTGCTAAAATGCATGTTAGCAGAGTTAAAATTTGTTAAATAAAGTACACAAAACCAAACACCGGTAAAACTGGATTCTGGATTAGGAGACACCAGTGACAATACTGTTTTTTACAATGTGCAAAATGGAATTTGCCCTTTCTCAATCCCGGTAAACCAGTGTCCCTGTACATGGTGTACATTCACATGACCCACCCGACCTCCCCTGGCAAGTAACATACCTGTCTTGCTTCCAGTGTACAAGGTCTGATGTCATGAGGCAGTGCTAAGGAGGATACTGTGGTGACCTAGCCACTGCCAGTTATATTTGCAGACATATTTTGTTATATTTGTATGTGATTTTGTGTATGTGTAAATGCCACAAGAATGCCAGCGTTAATGACAGGGTCACAGAGAGAGAGAGAGAGAGAGAGACTGGATTTTTCAAATATTTGACCTTCCTCTGTGACCTGAGGGGGAAGCTTGCTGGGCAGGAAGCCAAATTACTTCACGGGCTGCTCAACACGGATGTGCCAGAAAACCATCACCTGTCGTAAACCTTTGCACTTCAAAGGCAGGATGCTTAGGGAAACCAGATTTTGGGAAATAGCCCTTCTTGGCAAGCTGGTGTAAATTGTCTTACCAGTAAGGCAGTAGGACATCAAAAGGGCAGCCAGAAAACTGGACTGCGGAAAGAGATATAATAATTTCCTCAACGTTTGGAAGAGCAAGAGTGACATCTATTCGCCCCCCCAAAAAAAGACAAAGCCCCCAGCTGACAAAGGGCAGTGTCACAGACTGGGGGGAGTGGGGACATGCCTATTGAAGGATCTCCAATCAGAATCTCAGCGCATTTATCACAGCATTTTGGCTTTTTGGAATTTCATTTTGGACACTCTTCTGACACACAAGAAACAAGACTGCTACAGAAGGAATGAAACCTTTAAAAAAACATTTACTTTCCTGGACTTCAAGTTTACTACGAACTTGATGTAAAACTTTAGATAACAGTCAAAGTGTGTTTTTCATGTATATTTTCCACTTTTATTTGTGTTATTCTGTGACCAAAATTTTCTAAATCTTTTTAGTTGTAACTGTATTGATTATTAATTATTTTAGTAAAAGCATTTGTTTTTAAGAAACCTGCCTGAGTGAGATTTTTCATGTTGTGTGTGGTTGTGGGATGTTTAATAATAATATGTGACTAAACTGTTATTGCTAAGGGGTGTCACCATAAGCTACCAATTGAACAAGGATCTGTAAGGGAAATCTGAGTAAAGATAGGGAGAATACAAAAAGCCTCAGGAAGGAGTCTGTGGGGATTTGAACCAGGTTATTGCATGCCCTGCGGGAGAAGACAAACTCAAGGCCACAAAGCTACACTGAAGAGATCATGATGCCTGGATCTTCCCCCTTTGTGCAACGACCCAGAAGGGTTCTTATTTGGCTTCAAGACTCGAGACTGGTATTGCATCCTTATCCAGAGAGTAAAGAGGGAGCCCTGGGAATTTGTGGTGAGTGTTCAGTCGTGACCTCAGTGAGCATTCTAGAAAGACATGGGGAAGGTATCCCTGTTTTTCCCCTCCCTATCATGGATTGCACTTAGGGGTGGGCACTGTGAGCTCAGTGGACCTGACCCTCCGGAGTGGGTTTGTGACAGATACCAAATGGGTGAGTGGGGCGAGCCAGCTTGAAGACCTTCCGGACAGATTTAAAGGGGAAAGAGCTCTTCTACAGTGTGGATTCACACCATATACTGCACCTACAACTACGGTTACAGGTGAGTAACCCTCATTTATGATTCCATGATATTTGCGTATGTTACAGGATAGTATACACTAAAGACTATGGGGCATACAGTATTTCTATAGAGATAAAAACAAACACTTTCAGAAAAGATAGAGAGCACACAGTGTAGCCTAACTCTAAACTGTCCAGATGCTAGGTAGTGTAGAATAAGCTTATCCACAACTGGGAACTTGAAGAGTTATGGCAGACTTGAATCCATGGTGTTGCTAGTTCAGAATCTCAAAACAAAACTGATACATATTGCAAGCACACACAGTGAAATGCCATCCGCTGCTCGGCCCACTACACTTACACCTATATCATCATGCATGTCTCCCTGATATCACAGCCTGGACTATTTCTTTGACCTCTGGAACCACCCCTTTCCAGTACAGTTCCAAACTGGATTTATTATTTAGAGCTTGACTCTCTGTTATTTTGTTGGGTTAGCCAGCAGGAAACCATCTCATTCTGCCTTGGTCCTGTTTACAATCAAAACACGTCTTTCTGTTATGAATAGGATTCAGCCCTTTGAAGTTTAACCCAAAACAAAAACCTTTTATAAGGCAGGAACTGGATTGTTTACACAAAGGCTCCTCCTAGCTGAGTGCCCCCTGAAGCAATTTTCAGTTCTCTCTATACATCCTTCAACTGACATAGTTTACAGGCAACATAACTAGTAAGATAAAAAATACACATATATATTTCCTAGGTGTTACATCTGTTACATCTCCATCCTCTGGAAAAAATGAAAAACAACCATAAATGAAGTTTGTTTTTCATGTTAACAGGTTTGCTCTACCTGATATTTCCCATGTTTTCTCTCTGTTTTAACAATTCATTAGTTCTTTAAAGCACCTTGCTTTCTTTGCTGGGTCACTGGTTATTACATAGAAAAACTATCTGCATTGTCATACTGTGACCCAATGCAATGCCTGATGTTTGTGTTACAGGACTTCAGCACCATGCTTAATAATTTGGGGGTTTGCCTGCTGGTCCTGTGGAGTCTTCTGAAGGGGTTGTGGTCAGTGACCAGTATGAACACCCTACCACACAAATATGATTGCAGCTTCTGCAGAGCCTAGATGATACCCATACACTGTTTCTCAATTGTGACGTTGGCCTCCTCTGTGGGCAGCAATTTTCTGGTTAGGTACATGACTGGGTGTTCCTCCCCATGTGTGTGATCTGACTTAGAACTGCCCCTAACCCATGATCAGATGCATTCACATGCACAATCAGCTTCAGAAAATAGGGCTCACAAGCACAGGTGCCTGAGACAATGCATCCTTCAGTTGGCAGAATGTTGTTTCATAGTGATCCGTCCAATGAACTTTTTCCAGTTTTCTCTTCCTTATGAGCTCAGACAGGGGTCTGGCTATGCCACTGAGGTTTGGCATGAACTTTCAATAGTACCCTGCCATCCCTAGTGCCATCAAGGCACAAGTCAGGAAGCACAGGAAAACCAGGAGCAGTTATAAAATCTGCAAGTAGCGTTTTACTATTATCATTAACAGTTAAAAAATAAATAAAATTGTTCAGGATAGCTATTTACAAATGCAGTACAAAGAAAACAAAGTCCATCTGAGGGTATCTCAATTCTAAATGTCAATCTCTCCTGCTGTAACATAAACAGTGCTGCTCTTTTTATAAGAAGTATGTGCCTGGCAATTAACTTCTGCATCTTGAGCTTATTAAGAGACATCCTGTTTCTCACAAAACGTATCAGAACTTTGTCAGTTTCTTTCCTTGCAGGTGCAACAAAATAGAATATTGTATCCCAGAACTGATTTCCTGTTGACAGCTCTGCAGATGAGTTTGTGTAGGTCAAAACTGCATCTTTTTTTTTTTTAAGTTGTTTTTAACCAGGAATAGCACACTAAGCTGAAAGCTTTTTCACAGGTGCGACCTGGGAGCACAGGGAAGTTAAGTGACTTGCTCAGGGTCACACAGTATGCAAGTGGAAGCTGTGGGAGTCAAACCCAGGTCTGGTCTGCTGGATGTCACCAGATTTGCAGCTCAGAGCCTTAAACCACTGCGCTATACTGCCTCCCTCAAGGAGGGAGGACTGCATCTCAAGGTTAATCCCCTAAATTCTAAATAGCTTTTGCAATAATTTCAACAATATAACTGTATTTTTCAAACCAGAGGACCCTCAACCACGGGACGTCACAAAATTTATCCCGTGCCCAGTCCCGAACCCAGGACCTGCTCTGCTGGAGCCAACCACTCTACCCACCACACCACCTGGTTGGCTTGGCAGAAGCAGGCACACTGCAGGGTTACAACCCTGTTCCCTAGCCCCGTACATCCTGTCGTGCACCCTCCCTTCCTGTCACCCACCCTACCCTTGCCGTTGCAACAGTAGCCATCCCCCTACCATAGCCCATGATGATAGCACCCTCATATGGGTCGCCATTTTGATAGTTGCCCATATGCAGTCGCTATCATCATGGTATACCGTGCCAGTACATCTAAGCGCTTTATAAGGCCCTTGTCACTTTATTAACAGTTTATTTTCTGTAGTGGGAAACAGTAGCAAGACTCTTTCACCTGGATCAAAAACGTTTTCTTTTACCCGATGGTCATAATACACTTCTGCTGATTTTGAGCTTCTTCCTGATTACCATGGGCAATTTCAATGTATTATGCCAGTTTCTTTCTCAGGGCACACATATAAGGTGTAATAGATTTTTTCTGAGTGGGGTTATCTTCCCGTGTTTCTTTTATTACATCTAGTGACCCTCCAGATTGTCTACCATACAGCATTTCAAATGGTGAAAAGCCCTGTTGAGGTTTGTGGCACTTCTCTGTAAGCAAAAAGCTAGTAAGGTAAGTACTAGTCCCAGTCTTTTCCTTCCCCTTTTACAAAACTTTTTAATATGTGTTTTAAGGTTTGATTAAACGCTCCCCACAAGACTGTCTGTCAGAGGGTGATATGGAGAGGTTCTTATGGTGGTGATATCTAGTAGTCAGTACAGCTCTTTCAGTAATACAGCAACAAGATTACTACCCTCATCAGTAATAATCTCTGTAAGCAATAATATCTGACAGGGTGGGCGGTATGGGCAATACCGGACTGCCCAGGGGCATAATGAGGCCCAATGCCACAGGTGGAGGGCCTTATAGCCCGTGGAAGGTCCAGTATTACCCATACCGCCCACCCTGGAGGGTATTATTGCGCTTAGAAAATGGGCTAACTGTAATTTTTTTATAGGATTGCAAAAATAAAATCTTAAGTATTTCTATAAAAATGACTACAATTCAATTTTCCACTTCGTTGGTAAAGTAGTCCCTCTACTACTGGTAGTACAGAATGCTGTTATCTCTGGCAATGTGCCATCTCCTTACTCCCCCCCCCCCCCGCATTAGTCTCTCATTCTGTCTTACCCCTTGGCTTTTCTTTCTGTCATTTGTGCAATTTATTTATTTTAAATGTGCCTATGGAAGCGAGAGGGGAATGCAGGACCAAACACAAGTGAAAGGTTTTTATGTTGTGTAGTGACGTGCAGTCCACCTCTCCGGCCCCCAAGTTGCTACTCTTCTCTTTTTAGTTGCTTCTTAATCTTGTCCCTCTTGCTGGACTGTGGGCCAGTTTATTAAAACAAATAATTTTTTTTAAATATAGTCAGTCAGCTGAATGGGGTCTGCTGCTGGAAAAAGGCAGCACAAAAAGGAGAAGGGCAGCCAGACGGCGTCCTCAGCAGTGTGAAGAACAGTTCCAGAGAATGCTGACAGGGCAGGTGGCCCGACAGTTAAATTCGTGAGTAAGGTAATTTTTATGGTTCTCTTACATTTGGTTACAACTCCCAAACAACTTCCTGGCTCATCAGATCTTCAGTAGCAGAGCTATTGCTCAGCGAGTATCATCTCCAACACCTACCAAGTCTGTTTCACTCACACTGTTGAAAACAATGTCCCACGGCATATGGACAGGCAATTTCTTGAGTGCTCTGCTTTTTCTCATTCATTCTGTTCTATGATGCCAGTTAAGTTCGTGAGTAAGGTAATTTGTATTTTTCTCTTAGCTTTGGTTGCAAGCAGTACAGGGTGGCAGGGGGACTCACTCTGCAATGGTTGGCACGCGACTGGGCTAGAATGAGTAGTGCCGGCACACGTACGCTACTGCTTTAAAAAGAAACTTGCTTTTTTAGTACAAAAACTGTTTTTCCCAAGTACACTTTATATCAGAGTAGGCTACAAGTTTCCTTGTGTGAGTACTTTTGGGAGTGGGGTGCTGTCTTGTTGGAAGTGTGGTGGCACTGAAGTAAGGAGCCATGGGGTACCAATGTCACTTGCTAAGCAAGAGAAAAAAAATGGTGCCATTTTTAACTTGAATTTGGTGCTTTTGCCCAATGAACAAGCAGGGTGGGCACAGGGTTAGCCTAGGTGGTGGTCATTAGGGCAGATGACTGCCACTTTTTATTTGCTGGGCATCTATTGAAAGTTAATGTACCCCCCTGGCAGGGGTACTAGCCAATCAGTGACCAGCAAATAAAAAGCTCATTTTCTAATTAGGTATACTCACCCTGCTGAAAATTACGGCAAGCTCTGCTGCCACTTTTGGGGCTGTGACAGTACTACCAAAACAAATTAATTACCCTTTTTACTTTTGACTAAGGAGACAATCACATCCATTGCAATTATCTTAAAAGGTACATCTATCAAAGGTGGGAGCACCAGGGACACCTTGTCTTTTTACGGCTGCAGTGGGCATTGCCCTACAGTCATTTTGCTATTACATAGAAAAAGGGAGCGCTTCTGATTCCTTTTTTTTTTGTAAACTTTATTTTCAAGGAACACTGAAGCATTAAAACATTAGTCCATAGGTATACAGAAGGCAGTAAATACTTAAGACAAACCATATTATACATAAGATCAGGGTGCAGTGGTGAATAAGTAAGGTTTACAAACTTATGAGACTTACTTTAATCTATTACAGAGCAGATGTATTCATTCAGGTATGAACTTTTATTTAAAATGGAATCAAGATCAATGGGCTTCTCACGGAGTGGGGTAAAGAGGAGCAGAAGATGAAGAGGTGCACTGGAAAAAGAAAAATTGCCTTTCAGAAGGAGGGGAACCAACCCTGCTGTAGGGCCGCTTCCAGCGGGCACAAGACAGCCAGGTATTTATCTAGTTGTCCCCTTACTTTGCACTGGGTTGTCTCCAGTTTCATGCATTCTAGCATTGATTGGATCCACGAGGCCACTGATGGGGCTTTTTTTGCCACCCAGAGCCGCATTATCATTCTCATTCCCACTACAACTCCCAGCCGCCATAAGCTATTGTTCAGAGGAGGGGGTCCAATTCCCCCCAAAGGGAGCCCCAGTAGCACCTCAAATGAGTTGAGTCTCAGGGAAGCGCCCAAGATCCGAGACAGCAGTTTCAGCACCCCCCACCAAAACCTCTGAATCTTGTGACACTCCCAAACTAAGCAGTAAAAGATACCTGAGTGGACTTCACACTTCTGGCAGAGGCCAGAGGACTGCGGGTTGATCTTGTGAACCAGCACAGGGGTATAATATGCTCTCACAAATATGTTATATTGGATGGCCCTGACCTTGTTATTAACTGAACACATCAAAAGGTTTTTATGGATGACCTCCCAGTCACCTCCTGTCAGACCATCTGGATGAATGTCATACATCCACTTGGCCCTAACTGGTCCCAGGGGATCTGCCAGGGCCCCCATCATAAATCTGTAGCAGCTCCTCAAAGGTTTAAATGCCCTATCACCTCTCCGTACTATGAAAAGCTCCTCCAGTGGTGATTGGGTGAGGGCCCCCCTCATCGGGCAATTGGCTAGGCATACTCTCACACTACTCTGGACTTTTGTTAGCAAAAATAAAGGAGACGCCCCAAGCCTAAATTTCTTTAAAAGGTAGGGCCTCTTCTTCTCCCCAGATCTGGCCCACAAACCGAAGCCCCTTCTTCCTCCACGCGTTCAGGATTAACCTATCTCTCTCCCCATATCCCTGTTTCCCATCAAGCAACATACTAATGTCCATGTCCGGGGATAAGGAAAGGTCATGTTGAAGTATTTCATAGGCCTTCCCCCACACTCAGAGAGTTGTATTATTGCTGGGATTAGGGAGTCTTGTCAAATCTCCATCCTGTAGGTATATCACCAGGGTTTGGAAATAGAAATTCCTGGATCCTACATCCTCAAATTCTACCCAACCCAGGCAGAGGTTCTCTTCCTTCAAGAAGTCATGTATGTGAGCAAGTTGTGCTGCCATGAAATAATGTTTGACACTCGGGAGCCCCAAGCCCCCTCTCCTGACTGGAAGCCAGAGGATCTCCTTTTTTATTCTAGGCCTCTTACCTTGCCAGAAAAGCTGGGTAATAGCACCTTCTAGGGATTTGATATATTTATTGGGTATATAAATAGGGAGAGACTGGAAAACATTGAGAAACTGAGGGAGGATGCTCATTTTTACTAGGTTGTCTCTGCCAATCAGAGTCAAAGGAAGAGCCCTCCAATTAAAGCACTGCTTTTTGATTTTCTGGATAACTGGGGAGAGGTGGGCTTTAATTAGGTGAGATAGTTTAGAAGTTAGGATAATCCCCAAATATTTAATGGTGTTCGAGGGGGTGATAATCGAGGACCCCAGACTAACTGGCAGCTTTTTTTTGCCCATACGCATCCACTCACATTTTGACCAGTCGATTCTGTGGCCTGACAGGGGGCCATAAACTTGGAATAATTGAATCAGGATGGGCAGAGCTCATTGTGGGTGCCTCAAGAAGAGCAGGATATCATCTGCAAACAGGGATACGACATGGTTTCTGTCTCTCCAGGTAAACCCCTCGATTGTCCCAGAGCTCCTGATTGCTTCAGTCAGGGCCTCGATAGTAAGGACATATAGGAGGGGAGAGAGGGGACAGCCCTGACGCGTTCCCTGTGTAAGCCCAAATGGGGCAGAGGGCACACTATTTGTCAGGACCTGAGCCTGGGTTTTTTTGTATAGGGACTGTATCCAACCCATAGTCTAGTCACCCAGCCCAAATTTTCGGAGCACCACCATCATAAAGGGCCACTCAACCCAGTCAAATGCTTTTTTAGCATCTAGGGCTAGCAGGCCTGACCCCTCTCCCCTAGTCCCCCCACCTATACATGATATTAATGACCCTCCTGAGATTGAGTTTAGCCTGCCTGCTCTTAATGAAACCTCCTTGATCCGGGTGAATGAGGTGAGGCAGGCATTTTTCCAACCTGGTGGCAGTGATTTTGACAATGACTTTATAATCAGAATTGAGTAAGGAAATTGGGCTGCAAGATCCACACTTAAGTTGGTACTTCCCCTAGCTTGGGTAGAACTGTAATGGTAGCAAGGTTTGTGAAGGGGAAAGGAAACCACTCTTAAGAGCGTTGTCGACCATATGAAACATTAGCTGCCCTAAAGAATCCCATGTAAATTTATAAAATTCCACTGGGATACCATAACGCCCCAGAGCCTTCCCTCTTCCCACATTCCAGACAGCTCCCTCACCTCTGACATCTCCATTTTAAGGGATCTCATAATCTTGGGGTCGGGGCAGCCATGTTTTGTCTCTCCAATTTCCTGATATCTTTCTCTATGTCCTCCTTCTCATCCTGGTTTAGGGCCCTCTTTTTGAAGGCTGAGTATGAAATTGTTTCTCCTTGAATAAATGCCTTAAGTGAGTCCCAGACGGTGTTAACACTCGTCTCTTCTGGGTGATTAAGAAGTAAGAATTCCTCAATGTTCCCCTTGATTTGAGCAATAAAGAGAGGGTCAAGCAAGATAGCCGGGTCCATCCTCCACTAGGAGGAAGTGGGGCCTCTGTCAAAGAGGTGAAGAACAATCCACAGTGGAGCATGGTCTGATATTGTTATAGAACTATACGTAGCCTCTGTCACCTCCCCCAACCAGGGCCAAGGGGACAAAGAGGTAATCAAGTCTGGTGTAGATTGCACGGGTGTGGGAAAAAAAGGAGTACTCCCTAGAGTCAGGGTGACAATGTCTCCAAGCCTCCCAAAGAGATCTGCCTTTAACTAAGGCTTCAAGGGCTCCCACACTCCTGGGAGGGGCCCACTTTACCGCTGAGTGGTCCAACTTAGGATCCAGATAGGTGTTAAAGTCTCCAACTAGGATAATATTGTCAGGGTAAGGGCCCAAGGTCACTGCCAATTGAGTAAAGAAGTCTGGTGAGTCGAAATTCGGCCCATACACTGACACTAAGGTTTATTTTACCACCCCCAGTTCAACTACCACAATTATATATCTACCCTGAGGATCTGGTGTCACCGAGAGGACTTTGTGGGGAAGTCCCGGTCTGATCCAAACTACCACTCCCCTGGCCTTAGATGTAAATGGCACAGCTAAGAAGGATCCCCCCCCCCAGCACCCTGCCAAGTGGGCAGCCTCCTCCCTATCCATATGGACCTCTTGTAAAAATATTATGTCCCCTTTCATTTTTTTATTTGAGTCTAAACCTTCTTCCTCTTCACCACCATCTTCAGCCCATTAACGTTCCATGTCACGAAATGCACATGATCCATTTGTGTCTTCTGTAGGCCCATTCGAAAGCCCCCTGTTCTCTAACATAGACAGTCATTGGTTTTGCTCCAGACAATTTTAAAACTTTAAACCGAACCTACCCAACTTTCCCCCTCAGACTTTGATTTCAGCAAATAGTACTACAACTAATAACTCCAACCCCAACATTGCTAAACAAAGCAGTCCCAACTGCTAGAAACCCTCCCTCCCAACCCCGTCTCAAATCTTCCAAACATATTGTACAGCTAGATTATCAATTGTGGATTGAGCTACTGATCCACTAAGAGAAAAATATTAGCGATAACGGAATTAATTCGAGCGGAGAAATCTCCACCCTCCCAACCCCCAACCTGTAGAGGGAAAACCCTCTTATTGTTGTATGAATGGGAAGAGGAGGACCAGCGGAAACAGAGGGCTCCCCTCTGGCACAGAGCAGCCAACCTAGCAGCGTAATACCACCTGCCAGCCCTAGGGGCCCCCCAAGGTCGTCCCACCTGAAACTGAGAAAAAGAAGGGTAAGGTCAACCTTGGATTATGCTGAAAATAGTTTGTCCAAACATGACTTTATTGACCAAGTGTACATTTCCAGAGTTCACAGCCTGGTAAAGCCCCAGTCTCCCGCCTCCTACAGATTGACCCTCAAATTAATAGTCCACCTTGTAGCACATCTAAAACAAAAGAACAAGAAACAAACAGAAAAGGCTAGGTTGTCTCAGCATATGCTGGCTGGAAGACCGCACTGGAAAATGTAAAATAATGAAAGTCTCAGTTCACACTTTGCAGGAATAGCTTGTATGTTAGACACAGGAGCAACTTAGACCACATATGGGCACTCTGATTAGGATACATGAGGCACAGACCTAGGGCAGATTCTGGTGGGTACATGGAAATTGCCCAACACAGTGCTCCACTGCTCAAGAAACTAATGAGTTAAATAAAAGAACAAAACAAAAAACTAAAACAAAAATAAAAAAAATAGACCGGACTCCATGGAGAATGAGCAGTCATTCTAATTAAAACAAGTCTGGCCCTATCGATCTTCCAAGGGAAAAATAAAACATAAGAAAGCATCAGATCGCTTTGCCCATACAATCGGGCAGTAACCCAGTAATTAGGAGCTCCATAAACAAAAACAGTCATTTATCTCTTCCCAACTGCAGCCACTAAGGGCCATAGCGAACAGCGAGCAGAAAACCAGTATGTAGTGCTAGGGGAGAGCGGAAGGCCCGGTAACCACAAAGTCTTGAGGCTGGATCTGGGTTTGCGGTAGTGAAGGCACGTTCGCCAGGCCTAAATCTCTTTCCTGTGGTTTTGTCAGCTTAAACAAGATTTTTGCCTGCTTCTTGTTTGAGTTAGTGGAGGACGGCATCAGTGCACAAAGGCAGTATACTTGTAGGTCTTCTCGAATGAATAAGGTGGAGGATGGAGGAGATAAATAATGGATCAGGACAGAGCTCTCAGACTAAGCTGCCATCCTACTCTGTAGCTAGACCATGCCCCCCCCCCCCGCTTCTGATTCCTAATGGACTAGATAAAATTAGGGGTTTTGTGATATTACTCCACTTTCATTCAGCTAAGCAGTATTTCAAAGCACTATTTTGTGCTAAACTTCAATCTGGCTAGAAAGGGAGATAAGCAGACAACCCTGGGATTATAGTATCAAATATCACAGAATGGAATGTTTATGTAGTAAATCCAATGTTCCAACTCTCACTGAAGATTAATTAGAGGACCCCTAAACACAGTTCAAGTTACAGGTTTTTTTAAAGTGAAGGTTTGAAATGGACTGTTTATAAGCACTTTTTCATCTTTACACTTACCGTGCTGTTGAAATTCTGTTGCTAAAGTACTGAAAAGGGAGTTTGTTACAGTGTTTTTTTACAGTGGAGGTTTGAAATGGACTGTTCATATACACTTTTTATCTTAAAACTTACTATGCTGTCGAAATTCTGTTGCTAAAGTACTGATAAAGGAGTTTGCGTGTCTGTGCTAGTTATGTGCCTTCTTCTTGAAGATGTTGATCAGCTAAGTTAGCGGTTTTACAGGGAGTGTGTTTTTTTTATCTTTATGTTTGGATTCAAAAATCTTTACTGTGCCTATGTTCGCTATTCATCATGTTTGAGGTATAGAGGAATATAAAGATGTTATTTAAATGTTGATATTGGTATTCAACCTTACCAATTTGAGTCCACAGTATCCAATGTTAATCAATGTGAGGGTGCGCATGCTGCATCTGATTCTGACATAAAGACTGACAGTTCTGATTCAGATGACACAAATCGGAGACTTACCTTGGATTGGTTAGTATTTTTAATTATAAATACCTAATCATTGCTTCATCTGTAATCTATGGGTCATTGTCCGTTTTATTTAGCAACGCAAAGGTATTCCAGTCCTTTATATAATCTGTGATAGCCCCTCCCACATTATATTGTATAGCAACTCACTGACCTATGCTGCATCACAAATTGTATATCTATATTTTTTAATGTGTCTTTGTACTCATCAGTTCTGAACTATGTCAAGTCATACTGTTTATTGTGTGTATGTTGGAAGGGGCTCTGGAGAAGTGCCCATGCTCCAGTACACCCCCAAAAAAGGAAGTGTTTCAGTCTCAGTTGGCCTACCCAGTCAGCAAAATTTAAATAAAAATAATAAATAAATAATGTGCACCCATTATTATCATACTTTGATGGTGCTCCATAAGGGGCTGTGTTTGGATATGGTTTCATCTTGTGTTGCACTGTAAGTTAGTTTGTGCATTTTTTTTCCTCATTGTATATGTTACCTGTTCTGGTGTGTGCGTGTGTGTGTATGTGTGTGTGTGTGTGTGTATATATACACTGTGAGGGGGTCCTGACTGTTCCTGTACTGTCACCTGTGTGACCACATGACCACATGTGTGTAACCCCTAGGGGGCACTATCCTAAGGGCTACTACCCCTGCTTGCCCTAACTGTGACAGGGTGAGGGGCCCAGATCTGTTGGCGGGTGTCTCCACCCAGAGGTCAGGGTTAGAACAGTCGAGACTGACTCGGTCACAGCCCTCTGGGTTGCTGCAACCCCCACTTTCTTCCCACTAGTGGCCCACACAGTTCAATTTCAGTGTCCTTACCACATACACTTACCCCCGGCTCAAACCAATCAGCTCACTCCGGGGATCCCCTGAAAAGCAAGGTACAGTTACACCACATTCACTGTGCAATATTTCCCCAGTAATACACAAACTAGCCAGTGTACTTTTGCAAAACAAGCAATCTGATTTATTCAAGGGGAGACAACAGGGACTGGGGGGAATCAGGTTGATTAGCTTACCACTACAATATAAGAATGTTCACCTAGGGCTCTGTGCACAGGCCTAACCTATAAGTTACTGTCCATGGGTACCCAAGCCCTAAAGGCTAGTTCCTCGATGCAGCTGGTCGGGGCCTCCTCACAGATGCATTTAATTCACTACTACGATTTCTTGGAGCCAGCCGGCTCAGCTAATGTAGTCAACAAGGTAACCAGAAAATCTTGCCCTGGCTAGCAATGTTTAAAAGGGAGCTACCCTGATTTAGTACTCACAACTCCAGAAGGAAAAGCACTCTCACATCACTCACAGGGCTGAGCCTGAGCTTCAGATACTTCTCCACACATTTATATGAAAGACAACAGGGGGTACCATACCAGGCAGCTGCTCCTGTGGCCCGACCAAACTCACAGCTATCAGTAGTCTCACTGCAGCTTCAACTTTCCTGAAAGACCGAGCGCGATTCAGCAGATTCTCCAGTCCTCTTCAGGTTGAGCCTGGTAGGTAGCTGTGCTTGCACACAGCCTCCTCTGACCGCTGTCCTGCAGATTTAGTCTGTGGATCGCCGGCGATTTCAACAGCTGCCTCAGGCCTTTCACACGCTTCCTGCGCGAACACTCAATGGTGCAGGAGTTCAGAGCTCCTTCCTCATTCACAGCCACAACGCATCCGCCTCTTGACAGCATGGGGCCATCCTCTCTGCTCGGGCGCCACCCGATCCCATTGGCTGACTACAGATGCTAGTCACTTAGTCCTGCTTTTAGTGGTACGAAAAAGGCGCCAGGGTCTAGCCTTCACTTCCCACGGTTACTCGCTGTATCCTCATTGGTCCGCCAGCTTCCTTGAGAGCCCTAATCCTGGTTGGTCGCAAGTTACTCCATTGGAGATACCCTCTGCCCCTATTGGACCCTTTGGAAAGTCCTGGTCCAACATGGAGGGGCACAGCACACACAGTCCCAGCTGCAGAAGAAAAAAGGTTAGACAAACTGTAACCCCACCTGTAGTCTAACTAATTATGCCCCAACAGTTACATCTTTCAAAAGGGGCTCCCCCTGCACATATAGCGACTGCCAAATGGGAGCGATGTCACCACGGCTCAGGCGGGACTCGAACAGGGAAACACCAGTCCCCCATACCAGCCTTGCTGAGCCCTGCGAGCAAGCAGCCCTTAAAGAGACAGTACTGCAGGCTTTAAAAGCCTCACACTGCCCGCATTTTGGTGCCATAGCACTGAGCACCAGTTAAGCAGGGAACATTAGGCAAGCTCCGGGAAGGCTTTCAGGAACCCCCATCTGTAAGGGGTTACACCCTTCCTGGCCTGGAAAGAACTTGGCGTCTGCGCCAAGTAGTTACCCTTAAATCACTTTAAGGTAAAACAGTTTAAATGGACAGCACATTAGACATTTTGTCACATACATTGTCATTGTACTCACAGTTTACTATTGTCTATGCAATATTACACATACAGACAATCTTTTCCTCCCTTTTAAATCGGGTCATCACTTCCTGCCCATGACACCTGGAAAGAGGGGGCCCTTCCCAATCAGCTACTGGTGGGCTAACTGGGGCAGAGGTACCATACTCAGAGGGCAATACTAACAGTCTGGAGTCATTTCCCAAAGCTAACTTGGGCAAGAAGCTCGGGGACACATACACCCCTTTATGGGCAGGTCCACAGGCTGACCCAGGGACTCATAACTAAACCTTACTACAGGCCGTACTTCTTGGCCAGTGCATCTAGGGGTCCCATAAAAATCAGCTACAGGCCCTGGTTCCATTTCTGCCTCATTGAGATTAGTAGAGGGAACCTCCACAGGAGAAGGGGACCCCATGCCCATAGTACCTTCGGGGACATGACCCTCTATATCAGGACCCACACTACTTGGCTCAGCTGGGGACAGTTTGGGTACTGGCAAGGAACCATCAGGGCACTCAAAATATTCCTCAGGTTCTGGCATATCACAGGCTTGCTCCCCCACATCACTTCCTTCTTCAGAAAAGTCAGATAGTTCAGCCAGGCCAGACAGTTCAGCGAGGCTAAAGGACCCCACCCCCTTGGCTTGGAGGCCACTCAAGTCATCCTCTGGGAGCATCAGCTCCAGAGACTCAGACTGTCCAGAAAGCCCACCTTCATCTCCAGAGTTAGTTAGGGGATTGCTCTGAAACAGTTGGCTCAGTTCATAAGAGGGATAGTATTCAATATTATTCTCACTGTCTTCAGACACAGACTGACAATCATCTTCATCAAAGGGGGTTGTAGAAGGCCCTCTTAGTTTGCTTGCTGAAGAATCAAGTGGTCTGTTTTTTTCCTTTGCAGCAGCTCTAGTTATAGGCCTGGATGGTGGGGCATTTGGAGGTTCAGCTTCTATCAAGATTTGCCCGATTGGCAGCAGACGATTTCTGTGTATAGTTTTCACAGCTTTTGAATTGTTTTCAGGCTGCATTTTATATATGGGTAAATCATCCAGTTTTCCCACAACAATATGAGGGAGGTGATGCCATCTGTCAGCAATCTTATGCTTGCCATGCAGTCCCAAATTCCTCAATAGCACTCTATCCCCTTCTCTCAGTTCTATCGCTTTCACGTTCTTATCATACCTCTCCTTATTGGCCAGGTTTCGTTTAGCAGCCATGGTCTGGGCCAGTTGGTAGGCATGGTTTAATTGGGCCTTCAACTTCTGTGCATACTGTAGATGATTTGCTGCTTGTACTCCATCAGGGGAAACCCCAAAACACACATCCACTGGCAGTCTAGCCTCTCTCCCAAACATCAGTCGGTATGGGGAAAATCCAGTGGCATCATTTTTGGTGCAGTTGTAAGCATGTACCAGGGTGCTAATCTGCTGGCTGCATCCAGGCTTGTCCTTAGGTTGCAGTGTGCCCAACATATCAAGCAATGTGCGGTTAAACCTTTCAGGTTGAGGATCTCCCTGGGGATGATACGGGGTGGTTCTTGACTTTCGTACTCCCCACAAGGATAGCATTTCTTTAATCAGACGGCTCTCAAAGTCCCTCCCCTGGTCGGAATGGATTCTCTGGGGAGCCCCATAGTGGACAAAGAAGTTTTCAACAAGAACTTTAGCCACTGTGGTTGCTTTCTGATCTTTAGTAGGAAAAGCTTGTGCATACCGGTTAAAATGATCAGTGACCACCAAAATGTTGCTGATATTTTTCAGATCAGGTTCTAAGTGCAGGAAATCAATGCAGACCAACTCCATGGGGGCACTGGTAGTGATATTGACCATGGGGGCAGCTCTCTGAGGTAGGGCTTTTCTCTGCAAACAACGGCCACAGGTCTTGACATACTGCTCTACGTCTGCACTCATTTTTGGCCAGTAGAATCAGGTCCGTACTAGGTCAAGAGTTCGGTCTATGCCAAGATGCCCCATGTGGTCATGCAGGGACCTCAACACCAGTTCTTTAAAAGCGGTGGGCAACACCAGTTGTTGTTTATCTATTTGCCCCTCTTTGTTTATGGTCTCCCTATATAACAGTCTATTGTTTAACTTAAATTTTGGACCTCCTTTGTATAACAGGGCAGTTCCCAATTCAGCGGACCGCATTTGGGACACGTATCTCCCTGCTTGCAGAGCCTCCAAAGCAGTTTTTATCATGGGGTCTTGAGCCCGTTGGAGACTATCATTGTTGAATTTTGGCAGCGCACTAGTGTCTAAGGCAGAAAAATGACAGTAAGCAGCAGGTATGCAGTTCTTGGATGGCCCCAAGCAATCCACCATGCAGTCCACAGCATCAGGAGACACCTGTTCCTCCTTGTCAAATTTCTGGCAAAGGGCTCTTATGTCAGGTTCTGACAACCTGACCCAGTCAGTCCAGGGCACAGGCCTCCGAGAGAGAGCATCCGCATCTATATGGTTTAGGCCGGCTCTGTACTCAACAGCCTAGTCGTAGGTGGCCAATGCAGACAGCCACCTATGGCCAGTGGCATCCAACTTGGCTGAGGTCTGCACATATGTCAAAGGATTGTTATCAGTCTTCACCAATATCTTGGCACCGTACAAGTGGTCATGAAATTGATCAACAATGGCCCACTTCAGGACCAGGAACTCTAATTTGTGCACTGGGTAATTTTTTTCTGAGGGAGTCAGACTTCTACTGGCAAAAGCTACAGGTCTCAGCCCGTTTTGGTGCTCCTGATACAAGACAGCCCCCATTCCTTGTAGACTGGCATCAGTGTGGAGAATGTACGGCTTGGCCGGGTCCGCATAGGCCAGCACTGGGGCATGGGTAAGTTGATATATAATGTCAGAGAAAGCTATCTCACACTCAGTAGTCCAACGGTTTCCAAAACACATCATTCGGATGAAAATACTGTCTTTCCATTCCAGAGATCACAACTTCTTTATACTTTTTGTGGGTGGGAGGGTACCCCTGAGTGAGGTTGAGGAGGGGGCAGATCACTCGAGAATAATCTTTAATAAACCGCCTATAATATCCACAAAACTCCAAGAACCGTTGCAGTTCTTCCAAATTCTTTGGCTGAGGCCAAGTAGTCAATACCTCCATCTTGCTGGGGTCAGTCTCTATGCCTTCAGTGGATACTATGTGGCCCACATACTTCACCGAGGTTTGAAAGAATTGGCACTTGTCTATAGATAACTTAAGACTAAAATCCTCCAACCGATCCAGGACCTTGAACAATCAACGTTCATCTTCTTTCAATGAGCTGCCAAACACTATGACATCGTCCAAGTAAACCAAACACTCGAGCAAGTTCATATCCCCCACAGCTCATTCCATCAGGCGCTGAAAAGTAGCCGGGGCACCTGAGATCCCTTGAGGCATCTGGATGAACTCATAAAAACCTAGGGGGCAAATGAACGCAGTCTTCTGTCTGTCCTCAGGAGCCATTGGGATTTGATAGTATCCACTGTGGAGATCTAACACAGAGAACCACTTGCTGCCATTCAGACAGTCCAAGGCATCCTGTATGCGTGGCATGGTATACTGGTCAGGGAAGGTCTGCCGGTTCAGGGTACGGTAGTCCACACACATCTGAACAGCCCCATTTTTTTACTCACGACAATGGGGGAAGCATAAGGGCTCCTGGTTTCTTGTATCATACCAGCATCAAGCATCTCTTGCAGATGCCATCTCACATCGTCTATATCGGCAGGGGCTAAGCGTCAAGACCTCTCTCGGAAAGGCCTTTCATCATGCAGGCGAATGCGGTGCTCGGTCCCCCACACACAACCCACATCCCACTCCTTCAGGGAAAAAACCTGGTCTCTTTGGGCAAGCTTCTCACTGACTTTTACTTTCCATTCAGCAGGCAAAGGGGAGTCACCGAAATCAAACAAGTCTGGTGTGACTCTGTCATCTTTCCCCGAACCCTTGTGGTGAGGGAGCACTGCAGTATCCGCACAATGCACACTAGCCAAGGTGCAGCACCTATTTACTCGAATCTCTTTGTCAGACACATTAAGAACTTGAACCATTACTCTCCTGGCATAAGCATGGGCTCTAGCGGGCAAGATACTGGGTTTAACCAGCAATCCTCCAGGCAACTTCCCTTCTCCAGGCTCATCCAGCATCAATAGTTTATTTTTGACATCTCTTTTGCCTGAACCTCCCTTGCAAGACACACTGGGCATTTGGAGCTAATAGCAACGGCTCTAGATCCTTCCTCCAGACAACACCCACCGGGCCTTCAGGCTCCTCCTGACTAGCTTTTCTGAGCCTCATAGGCCTTCTGGATCAAGATGGGTATCCTGAGAGCGCTCCAAGTCCTGGACACCTGCTTTTCAGAACACAACTGGGCTAATCGGCAAAACATGTGAGCATTGGTCCCAATCAACAGGGCACCCCATCCATATAGTCCAGTGGGGGGAGACTAAAGCCAAAGTTTCCACCTGTTCGTCCACTCCAGCCACAGAAGTAGGAAATGACAACCAGATCCGGATGTACTCCAAATACTTGATAAGCCTTTCACCAGCCCCCATACGTGTAGGCCATCCAAGGGCCAGAAATCCTCAGGCAGATGCGCCTGATACAGTCCTGAAACATAATGGTTACCTGAGAGCCACTATCCAATACAGCTCAGGTGGGAATCCCATTTATCTGCACCAGAGCCTCCATTGAGGGCCCGACCACATCAGACCACTCGGGGGGCACAGCATTAACAGTTGCTTGAGCATTGGCCCGGGTCACAAAACCCTTCCTGGGGGGTCGGACGTGGGCTCTACGATGCCAAGTGATTAGTCCGCTGTTGACCTTCCTTACATTCTCTGGCAACTGGCACTCAGTCTGAAAGTGTCCACCCTCCCCACAATGGTAACAGAACTTGGGGTCCCGGGGGTCTCTATTGGGAGGGAGATATTTCATTTGCTGCGGGCCCTCTGGGGGCCGAGGGGATTCCTCTGGGCCAGGGCATGGGTTTCTAGATAACTCAGGTTTCCCAGGCCTAACAGGGTGGGTAGTGGATCGCTAAGTCCCTCAGCAGTTCTCGTAAATTCCTGACCTCGGCCTTCAATTCACTTTCTACTTGGGGATCAGAGGAAATGGCACGCACCCCTACCCCTCCCTGTAACTCTGGGGATACATCAGGCCCTCCTGAAGGGTGGGTCTCATCAGGTTCACTAGACTTAGGGGTTTGGCTCAAATTCACAACCCCCACATAGGGTCCCTACCCCTCTTCATCAGTCTCTACTTCTCTAATCTCCCTCATCAATTGACAGTATTCAGGCGGAGCAGCTCTCTGATCATGTAACTTAAGTTTTAACAGTATCACACTGGAAAATCTAACAGACTTTAAAACATGTTCCAACCTGACCTGGTTCAAGGCTGAGGTGGTGCCCCCCCTTTTCAGTAGGCCTTCTGTAAAGTCCTTTCCACCCTGGTGACAAAGTCGGAAAGCTTCTCATTCCTCCACTGCTTAGCAGACTTGAATTTCCATAATAAGTCTTCCCCAGGTTCTGTGCTCCCAAACACTCCCTCTAGAGTGGAAAGATACTCTGTGGTGGTAGCTTCTGGGCTAGTGGCCCACAAAAACTGAATGGCTTCCAAAGCTGGACCCCACAGACTCTCCATCAGTCTCTTTCATTTCTCCCCCTCAGATCATTGCAACTCCTGGACTGGGGGGTGGCGCAGTCCATCCACGCCTCCAAATCATCCTCCCCTGAAGGCACTGGCACTGTGCCAGAAAAAGTTTTAGCTCTGGTAAGAATCCAGCTGTATAGAGAAACACTAGGGGTGGGGCCAAGATAGAACTCTTGGGGGCTCGGAGAGAGGCACCAGGGGAGCCTGAGGGGTGGGTTCACCGGAAAGGTCCAAGGCCTGCATTAACTGTTGGGCAGTTCTCCTTCTACAGCCAACAATTTAAGTAGCTTATCTTTGAAACTATTAGTCTGGGGAGACCCCCCGGGGGTGACTGACCCACTCCGTATGTGAATGACCCTCCACCCTGGTTGGACACCCTCCGGGTAAATCACTGGGGGCACCCTCTCAGGGTCAATGGCTATGCTACACAAGAGTAGCACCTGCAAAGTCTGATCGAGTAGGTCAGCCATACGCCCCTTCACCTCCACCTTGCCTAAACACTTAACACGCTCCACAGCAGAGATAATGTCAACGGTCGTTGTCCCCAGAGGTACATCGAGTAGTAACACAATTCTCTGAGATTCCAGCTCTTCGGCTTCACCTCACCCCATCAATTTATGTACCATCATCTTAATTGGGTCCAGCTTAATCTTAGCCATGATATCCCCTTCCAGTTTCTCCTTTAATTTATCCATAGTTGTGCACTTCACCCACTCGGCCACAAGGGGACACTAATCCCAGCGGTGCCTCCAATTTGTAACCCCTAGGGGACGCTATCCTAAGGGCTACTACTCCTGCCTGCCCTAACTGTGACAGGGTGAGGGGCCCAGATCTGTTGGCAGGTGCCTCCACCCAGAGGTCGGGGTTAGAACAGTCGAGATTGACTCGGTCACAGCCCTCTGGGTTGCTGCAACCCCCTCTTTCTTCCCACTAGTGGCCCACACAGTTCAATTTCAGTGTCCTTACCACATACACTTACCCCCCCGGCTCAAACCAATCAGCTCACTCCGGGGATCCCCTGAAAAGCAAGGTACAGTTACACCACATTCACTGTGCAATATTTCCCCAGTAATACACAAACTAGCCAGTGTACTTTTGCAAAACAAGCAATCTGATTTATTCAAGGGGAGACAACAGGGACTGGGGGGAATCAGGTTGATTAGCTTACCACTACAATATAAGAATGTTCACCTAGGGCTCTGTGCACAGGCCTAACTATAAGTTACTGTCCATGGGTACCCAAGCCCTAAAGGCTAGTTCCTCGATGCAGCTGGTCGGGGCCCTCACACAGATAAGCATTTAATTCCTACTATGATTTGATGGAGCCAGCCGGCTCAGCTAATGTAGTCAACAAGGTAACCAGAAAATCTTGCCCTGGCTAGCAATGTTTAAAAGGGAGCTACCCTGATTTAGTACTCACAACTCCAGAAGGAAAAAATGCTCTCACATCACTCACAGGGCTGAGCCTGAGCTTCAGATACTTCTCCACACATTTATATGAAAGACAACAGAGGGGTACCATACAAGGCAGCTGCTCCTATGGCCTGACCGAACTCACAGCTATCGAGAGTCTCACTGCAGCTTCAACTTTCCTGACAGACTGAGCTCGATTCAGCAGATTCTCCAGTCCTCTTCAGGTTGAGCCTGGTAGGTAGCTGTGCTTGCACACAGCCTCCTCTGACCGCTGCCGTGCGGATTTAGTCTGTGGATCACCAGCGATTTCAACGGCCACCTCAGGCCTTTCACGTGCTTCCCGCATGAACACTCAACGGCACAGGAGCTCAGAGCTCCTTCCTCATTCACAGCCACAGCGCATCTACCCCTTGACAGCATGGGGCCATCCTCTCTGCTCGGGCGCCACCTGATCCCATTGGCTGGCTACAGATGCCAGTCACTTAGTACTGCTTTTAGTGGTGCGAAAAAGGCGCCAGGGTCTAGCCTTCACTTCCCACAGTTACTCGCTGTATCCTCATTGGTCCGCCGGCTCCCTAGAGAGCCCTAATCCTGGTTGGTCACCAGTTACTCCATTGGAGACACCTCCTGCACCTATTGGACCCTTCGGAAAGTCCTGTTCCAACATGGAGGAGCACAGCACACACAGTCCCAGCTGCAGAAGAAAAAAGGTTAGACAAACTGTAACCCCACCAGTAGTCTAACTAATTATGCCCCAACAGTTACATCTATCAAAAGGGGCTCCCCCTACACATATAGCGACTGCCAAATGGGAGCGATGTCACCGTGGCTCAGGCAGGACTTGAACAGGGAAACACCAGTCCCCCATACCAGCCTGCTGAGCCCTGCGAGCAAGCAGCCCTTAAAGAGACAGTACTGCAGGCTTTAAAAGCCTCACACTGCCTGTATTTTGGCGCCATAGCACTGAGCACCAGTTAGGCAGGGAACATTAGGCAAGCTCCGGGAAGGCTTTCAGGAACCCCCATCTGTAAGGGGGTTACATGTGGATGTTTATGGACAGGGGTCGAAACTGGCACCGGCCCCACTAACCAATGCTGTTAGATATTGTTTTGGGATAGACAAAAATCTTTGTAAGAATAAAAAAGAACATTGCAAGTCTTACTTTTACCACTTAGAAAAGCACAACCGTGATCCTGAGCGTGTGCATGATGTTGCCGTGGACGTGACACACATGCTAAGGATCATGGTCCTGTTTTTGTGTGGTAAAAGCAAGACTTGCAACACTCATTATTCTTACAAAGATTCCCATGCTCAGAAGAGCATGTACGTTTAGTTCCAACTATCACTTACACTTATTCAGGAAATTCGCACGTGCTTAGTGCGTGTTCACATTGACAAGAGGCATCCGGCTGCGGAGGATCTACCAAACAATAAGGTAATGTGCTTGGTCTGAGCCAAAGTATAAATTTTTAAAATTTAGTTAACAGATCTTACTGTTACTCATACTGGGGCACATGAATAGTTTATTTTGCCATAGATGTTATTACATATATGTTATTACAGGCACGCTGGTCACACAAGTTCAGTATAGCTGCTGAAAGCTGACAGTGTCCATTTGATGTGTGCACTGCTCATGCACTGCATTGGTAAAAGTTTCCAGATAGCTGCAAAGTACAGTAAGCTGAAACTGAATAGTAGCTAGAAGCAAACCAATAGGAAACTTTCATAATGTCATTGTAGTGAGTAGTGTACACATTAAGCAACTCACTGAAAAATGCTAAACCAGTGAGTTGCAGGGACAGTTTAATGTGACTTGTACTGTATGTTATACTGGAATATATATGCATATATGTGTATATCTATTAGTCAGTGTGCTTGTATATCACAACAATTAGAAAGTGCAGTTAGGTGGCTCAGTGGTTATTGCAAAACTTGCTAGTCTACATTTCCCCACTATCAAGATCAGTTTCAGCCTTCTGCATGTCATTGCTGATTTAAATGAGGTGTCTAGTGGCAACCCCCCACCTTACGATGTCCCTCAGAGCCTGAAAAGAAGAAAATGGTCCCTTGATGTCTTTTTTTTTTAATCTGTAAAAATGTGTGTAGACAGTGCACTGCAATGTTATACTGGAATATATATGCATGTATGTGTATACTGTATGTAGTAGTCAGTGTGTGTGTGTATATCACAACAATTAGAAAGTGCAGTTAGGTGGCTCAGTGGTTAGTGCAAAAAATGTTAGTCTACATTTCCCCACTATCTAGATCAGTTTCAGCCTTATGCATGTTATTGCAGATTTACATGAGGTCTGTAGTAGCAACCCCCTCCCCAATGTCCCTCAGAGCCTGAAAAGAAGAACACGGTCCCTCAATGTCTTTTTTTAAGCTGTAAGAAAAGGTCCATCACTGATGCAACCCTGCACCCCCAACCCGACCTCCCACTGAGTACCTGCCACCACACCCCCCAGACACCCTCACACACCCTCACTCATCTGAACAGATCCTAGGGTGTAGATCTGTTGTCCCATGGAAGACATGTCTCACTGCTGGAACTGGCAGCTGCTATATGAGAAATAAGATAAATGCAGTTGAAAACCCATTGAAATACATTGAACCACACTTACCTTATTTCTCATATAGCAGTCCTCAGTTCCAGCAGTAAGGTGTGTCTTCGATGGGAGAGTGTCTTTTCACACTGGGACCTGTTCAGGTGGATGAGGCTGTGTGTCAGAGTCCGTGGGTGTGGGGTAGTGGGTGCCTGCGGGGAGGTGCTGGGCCACGGGGTGGAAGCCCAGCATCACCATCCAGTCTGCCCTATCAATCCCCATCTAGTGTGAGGCCCCATGCCCAAAATGAACTCTGGAGCCCCCCCTTGCCTCCAGGATACCTCTGTGTCTATCCCACTCCTTCTTAAATTCTGTGACCATTTTAGCCCTACCACCCCCTCTGGTAGGCTATTCCATGCATGCACCACCCTCCACATGAAAAAATCTTTTCTCACATTTCCCCTGAGCCTTCTCCCCTCTAACTTTATTTTTGTGCCCCCTTGACTTGGAGCATCTCTTAATTTGGAAAATGCTTCCTTCCTCTACTCTGTTAATACTGGTGATGCATTTGTATGTCGTAATCATGTTCCACCCTCCCTCCTTTACTCCAGTGAACACATATTCAACTCTTTTAATCGTTCCTCGTAAGTGTTATCCTGCAGGCCCTGCACCATTTTACTTGCCCTCCACTGCACTGCCGCCACCCTATGTTCTTTCTCAGATGGGCCTCCAGAACTGAATGCAGTATTCGATGTGCAGTCTCATGAGCGTCCTACACAGGGGCAAGATGACCTCCCTCTTTCTACTCCTGATACCTCTCCCTATGCTTCTTTGGTATGACCAATGTTCTATTTGTTTCTGTATTTGAGGATTTACCCAAACTACGTACAGTAACCAATTACATTTCTTAAACATAGTTTCACCCTGTTTCTGTTTCACCCACAGCTGCTTAAAATAATCTTGGAGAGAAGCATCATTAGTTTGCTCTGAAACAAAGTCAAAATCAGTTTTCAGTTTAGTTTCAGTATTTTCATATATTAACCCCTTTTGTCCATCAGTCTTTTGTTGCCACTGTTTTTCAGGCATCTTCTTTGTTTTCTGGACTTCCAGATCTTGAAGCTGTCCTAAAACAAGTCTGCATCAAAGTTACCAAAAAGAAAAGTGTCTCCACCACCTGAGATTTTCTTTGCCTGTGCTCTTGTCATCACAGCTGCTGAAACTACAGGTTTTGCTCCCTCTGTGATTAACTCAGCACATCCTGGAAAGTAATTTCCAACAATCACAGGTATAGGTAGCTTAGGTACCACCCCCACATTCATTTGGTGCAACACCCCATTAATATTCAGAATCACTTATGTGGTGGGATAGTATCAATTGTCCTCATGGAAGCAGATGACCCCCAGTACCTGGCTCTTTTGCACAATGTTTTCCTAGCACTTCAACATGCACCAGGATCTGTCTGCTTCCTGAATCTGTAAGTCCCTTTATGGTTTCATCTCCCACCATGACATCTGTTAAATACTTGCCCCAATTTGCCAAAGCAAATCTGCTCCAGTGTTACCCTCCCTATTTTTATGGCAGTTTCATGAAATATGGCCTGGCTTATTACAGTTATAGCAAATAAAGACTTTTGGTGCAGATTTGTTACCCCCACCAGAGTTCTTATCTGACCTGGAGTTAAATTGGTAAGAAGAGGGTTTTATTGGTCCTCAGCTGTTACTTCACTACTGTGTGGTCAGTCTGGCCATCTGATAGTCCTCAGCCAAAGAAACGGCCTTTTTCCCACTTTCTGGTAGGTGTTGTTTTACCCAAAGCTGCACATCTCTGAGTAGGATGTTGATGAATTGCTCCACTGCAAATGTGTCGATGATCTATGGGACTGTTTTGCCCTCTGGTTGGAGATGTTTAATGAGTTCTCTGAGTCAGGTAAAGGCTTCTCGAGGATTGTCGACTGAGTGATACTTCATGGACTGGAATCTTTGTCTGTAGGTCTCTCCTGAGATGTCATATCTTTTCAGGATTTTTCTTTTCAAAAGGTCATAGTTTTCTGAGAATGCAGTGTTCATATTGCTGTAGGCAAGTTGGGCTTTACCTGTCAAGATCTCTCTGTACAATGTTTTCACTGATGTAACTCAATGGCTCTGTATTGTGTCACCTGACTTGGAACCTTTGTAAATGAGCCTCTGGCTCAAAGGTATTAATCTGAATCTTAAATAAATAAATAAAAATACCAGCCTGACTGCCCATTGGTGCTTTGGCCACTGGCAGGCTGCGGCAACCTTTCAAAAGTTGTATGCTTCAGTATCATCCGAGGGACACAACTTCATAAGTTTAATGTCTTTTAAATCATTTTTGTTTTGTTGCTGTGCTGGACCTGTGTCAGATCCTCCAGCTTCGATAGGGGAAAGGGAAAGAGAAAATGGGTTAACCAGGAAAGCCACATTAAGCTGGAGCTTGTTTCCAGGTGCAATCTTGAAGCACAAGGAAGTTAAGTGACTTGTTCAGGGTCACACAGCATGCAAATAGGGACTGATGGGATTCATACCCAGATCTCCAGGTTTGCAGCTCAATGCCCTTAACCATTACGTTACACTGCCTTCTTGCTTGCAAGGCATCCAGACATCGCTGCTCCTGTCGCTGCATCTCTTCTCTTCTCTGTTGCTCCTGTTGCTGCATCTTTTCTCTTTTCTACTTCTCCTGTCACTGCATATCTTGCTTTGTTTGCTTCTCTGTCTCTTTTTGTTGTATAGCCCACCATTTGAAGAAGGCAGACATGCTTTCAGTTTTTTTCCCTGTCTGTTCTTCTTCTTACATCCTTGATGCTGGCTGTACAGTCTCAGTTTGGACTTTTGTTTCTGCTTTTAGTTTGGATGCCATTCTTCTGGTAATCACTCATTGACTTGCTATTGCAGGATCCATACATTTCTTCTATTCTTCACTGGTACCAGTTCTAGTACCCACACACAAAACTCACTGGCTTAGAGTTTGCACGGTGTAAATCCCACTTAGTCTGACACCATCTGTCATCAAGGCACAGGTCAGGAAGTATAAGAAAACCAGGAGCAGTTATAAAATTTTCAAGTAGCATTTTATTATTATCAATAACAGTAAAATAAATAAAATAAATAACGTTGTTCAGGATAGCTATTTACAAAGGCAGTACAAATGAAGAAAACAAAGTCCTTCATCTGAGGGTATCCCTAAGTCTGAATTTCACTCTCTCTAACAAAAATTGCTGCTCTTTTTATAAGAAATAGGTGCATGGCAATTAACTTCTGCATCCTGAGCTCATAAGAGATATCCTGTTTCTCACACAATGTATCAGAACGTTGTCAGTTTCTTTCATTGCAGGTGCAACAAAACAGCAAACTAGAACACTGTGTCCCAGACCTGATGTCCTACTGACAGCTCTGCAAATGAGTTTATGTAAGTCAAACTGCATCTCAAGGTTAAACCCTAAGTTCCAAATAGCTTTTTGCAATCATTTCAACAATATAGCTATAAACATTTTCAAACCAGACAACCCAGCATCACATAAAGGTCTACATATATTTTTTATAACCACAGATAAGCAAGGGTGAAGAAAAGATAGAAACGGCAAGTGAAGGCAGGGAGATCGTGGGAGGGGAAGAATCATGAGACTGTCAGAGTGATCAGTTCCTAGGTATCACAAGAAAATTTGATAGTACAATCAGATAGACAAGAGACAGAAAAGAAGAAGATAGAACAGATTCTTGCTTTTAAGTCTTGCTGCATAACACATGGGACAGGGTCTTATTCAACCCTGTCACACCTAGGAAGATCCTTACCTTTCTCTGTCTTGTGCGCATGGCCCATTCCTGAATGCCCTCAATTTTTACTGGCTCAGGCTGGATTTACCCACTCCCTACCCTGTGTCCAAGACATGAAACCTCTGCCATCCCCATTTGGTACTTCTCTGCTTTGACTGCCAGCCCTGTAGTCTTCAGTTAGCGGAAAACCTTGCTCTCATACCTAATATGATCCTTCCATGTGTTGTTGTAGATGGCAATTCCATCCATGTATGCCAGAGCAAAGACTCCTCTCCCAGATAGAATGCAGTCCACGAGCTGTTGAAAGGTGGTTGGTGCATTCTTCATCCTGAATGACATACAGAATTAGTTAGTTGCCGTATTTGTCCTTGTAAGAACAAATCCAGAAACAGATGGTTTGATATCTTTTATTGGACCAACATTGATGTTACAAAAGAAAACAGTGCTTAAACTTTTGGACCAACCAAGTCCTTCCTCAGAAGCTTCTGAGTAAGGACTTGGTTGGTTCGAAAGCTTAAGCACTGTTTTCTTTTGTAACATCTATGTTGGTCCAATAAAAGATATCAAACCATCTGTTTCTGGATCTCATCCTGAATGAGATTACTCAAAAACTTAAATAAGTCAAACAGAGTGACAAAGGCTGACCTCTCTCTGGCTTCAGTGGTCAGGGGTACCTACCAGCAGCCCTTTGTCAAGTCTGTGGTGGTCAGGCACATGGCTCCCCTAACCTTTCTAGGACCTCATCCATCCTGGGCATGTGGTATGCATCCAACTCTGTACAGCTGTTGAGCCTGTGGTAGTCAACGCATAATGTTACGGGCCCATCTTTCCTGGGGATCAGTATCATCGGGAAGGCCCAGGACTACTGGACTTTTGGATTACTCACAAAGCCAGCATTTTCTTGATCTCCCCTCAATGGCATGTGTCACGTTCTCGGGACTTTGTAGGGTGGCTGCCTCAGTGGGGACTGGGACCCTGTATCCACGTGGTGCTCTGCCAGCATGGTATGCCCCAGTTTCCTCATGAAACTTTCCCCAAATTTATGCAGCACCCCATGCATTGTGGCAGCTTGGACCAGTGTTAGCTGCTACAAGAGGGTGACAGCATCCACTGAGGACTCCCACTTAACCTCTGCCAGGAGATTCACCAGCCGGTTCTGCTTGTGTCCTCCTCCATATAGCAGCAACAGCCAGGGCCATCTCGTCCCAGTCATGGTAAGGCTTCATTATGTTTATATGGTAGATTTGCTAACATGTGCCTCCGGTGAGGTTGTTCTACCATGTAATTAACATCATTCACCCTCCTGACCACTGAGTAAGGACCCACCCATGTCACATATAATTTATTTTGTCAGATGGAGATGAGTACCATCACCTGTTGCCTGATTTTGTACTCCTGGGTTTTGGCCCTACGGTTGTATGTCTGCTGTCTCTGTTGTGCAGTGACTAGGTGCTCTTGAGTGAAACCTATGAGCTCCTTGAGCCGTGACCTGAAATTCAGGATGTACTCCACAACAGATGCCCCTTAGGGAGCAAGCTCATCCTTCCATTCATCCCCTATCAAATCAAGGGGACCCCTTACCCTATGGCCAAACAGAGGCTTGAAGGGTGAGAACCCTGTGGACTCCTCGGGGACTTCCCTATATGTGAACAAAGGGGAGATGAATCTTTTGTGATTGTAAAACATATTAAACAGCATAGAGAAAAACACACAGCTTCAGTTTCTTGGCATTGAAACAGCAGAAGTTGGCCGGGGTGGGGTGGGGGTGAATCCGAATAAACTAATCAGACACAGAGAAACATTTTGGATTTTTGAGTTAGGGGCACAACAAGAGCAGGGCCTAAATGACACCATAGAGCTGAGTGCTTTTTTTGAAGAAATATAGATGTTAAAAACATAGTGATTGTAAGATGTTTGGTTGTAGGGGTTTGGAGTTCATAGCTCCCCACCCCCCACATAGTGTTCCCACAAAACCAGTTGCCATAATATGTTCAGCTTTATTGGTACATGTGTAATATTTTAGATGCAAACCTGGGATTTGCCAACTGGGATCTGGAAGATGCACATGGAAGTTATGTAGGCAGCTGAAATACCACCTGCTGTGTGGGACACCCCAGGTGCTACTTGGAAATCACAAATGTCTGTCTCAACTAATACCCATATTTGAAGCTTATGAGCTATTGAATGAATTCCTGAAGGGTTAGGAATCTGAATTTGAATATAAAATCAATTTAAATTTAAATCTGTATATATGCAGCATGTTATGTAGGAAGTTTTGGATTATGTCTGTGCCTGGACTAAATGGTCCTTGATATGCAGATTTTGTATATTTTATTTACATACTATTTATTATTCACATGAGGTGTGTGTTATATAAGGATTTATGGCAGTGTTATGTACATTTCACTGATTACTGTATCTTTAAAAATTGGTATTCACCTGCCATTGGATAGAAGGTCATGTAATGTGTAATTAACTGGTATTTAAGAAGCACTTTTGTCAGAACTTCCTCATCACTCTGAGGAAGCTTAGCAGTTTGTCTAAGTGAAACGTTAGTGAGTTTTTCTGAGCTACCACTTGCTATGTTTATGCCTATTTTTATATAAAGGACTTAAACATTTCCAGTTGTCCTTGTATTTTTGTTTGGGGCAGTGGGTGCTGTTCCTTTCTTCTGCAGAATAAGAGATAGGGTAAACACTTGTCCCACTCTCTCACATGCTGGTTGGCGAATGCCCTTAACATATTCATAATGCCTTGGAACAAGGTACCCTGGTTGGGGCAGTTTTTATTGACTTTACGAAAGCATTCGATACAGTAAATCATGACCTTCTGATTGAGCAGTTAGCTACCCTTGGACTCTCCTTTGATACTGTCGCATGGTTCAAAAGCTACCTGCAAACTCGCTCACAGCAAGACAAGATTGACAATGTACTCTCAGATAGCAAACAAGTTCACTGTGATGTACCACAAGGATCAATATTGGGACCACTGCTGTTCAGCATATTTCTAAATCAGCTCCCCAACTCCTGCCATGGTCGCATACTGCTCTATGCTGATGACGCAGTCATGTTTACCAGTGATCCTGACCCAAAAAATCTGGACGTCAACTTACAGAAAAATTTCAGTGAAGTAGAGAAGTGGTTCAGTGAGCATAAATTCATCTTGAATTACAAGAAAACTAAAGCAATGATGTTCTCCAGCTCCAGAAGCAGGCACAAATCTTACCCTCTCTCAGTCCTAAATGCAGTGGGTACACTACTTGAACTAGTACAACACGTCAAGTACCTAGGAGTTACGTCGGACAATACCATGTCCTACGCTCAACACATTGACATTATGGCCAGGGCAATCAATACATGCATTGGTCTGCTACATAGGCATAAGAATAGCCTAACCACCGTGGCCCTCAGCCTTGCCATTCAAAGCTCTGTGGTCTCTCTTGTAGACTATGGCCTCATTATCTATGGTGCCTCTATGGATACAGCCCTCCATGCCTCAAAGTGGCCTTAAATAAAGCTTGCCATCTAGCAACTGGAGCTGCTTGGCTCACACACATGTGTAACTTGTATGCCAAGGCTAATTAGCTCCAGCTTACAGGTAGGCGTAGGTACCAAACGTGCCTCATGACAAAAAAAGTAAATCTTGGCCTAGTACCCTCTGGGGTACAGAAACTACTCACCCACTTTGAATGCAATCGCTGCACCAGAAGTTCTAATACTATGATTTTCAACCTTCCACGTTCCTGCACTGCATTAGGTCAGAGGTCGTTTGTGAGCCATGCTCCTAACTGGCTAAATACCCTCTCACCTGACATCTCCTCTCTGAGCACAATTAGGCCTTTTAAACAATTGCTAAGATGTCATCTAGCTGCGAAGTCCAGCTGTGACTGCTTTCTATAACTCCACCCTATATATTACTATCTGTCCAAAAACCTGCCCTCCCATCTCACTCCTTCCCCACCCCCATCATCCGTCTCTATCCCTCTGCCAACCACACCCAAACCATAATATTTTTTTCTTCTCTACTCTTATTCTCACCTAACAACACCCTCTGGGTTGATAATTTTCTCCTCTGCCCCGTAACTCCTTACTTTGGATCATCTTGATGGGCTCTGCCCCTTGAATAAAAGAAGGATCACCTTGTACACTACTGAGTTTTAAACAATGCTATTTGTATTGCCTAAGTTTAATTGTTTTGCTAAAGTCTAAACTTGTTAAATCTGTTCTACTGAAACCTGGTAACATTTATGTTTTCACTGTTTGTCTCATCTCAGACGTGGAACCTATGTAATGAGTTTGTTCTCAAAAGGTGTTAATCCAAGATTACAATAAATAAGTAAAAAATAAATAAATAAGAGAATCATTAAATTGCTATAAGAGACCATTAGTCCGGGGATGGCATGGGCAGGCTCTGAGCTGCCTTAACCCGCACTTCTCCCAAAGACTAATGTAACCCCCCTGTCACCCAGGGTTACAAGAATCCCACTTAGATCTAGTGGCAGGCAGGGAAAGGCAGCTTGTGAAATTCCAGTTCAATGGATTTCACACTGTCTCACTCTGTCCTCAGCCTCAGCTGAGCTGGAGGGATGACATCATTTAGAATTCTCACAGCAGCATAAGCCACTTTGGAATGTTGCAGCAGGGAGTTAGTTAGAATGTTGGGAGGTTTTGAAGTCAGTCTTGTGCAGTCTGTAGTGGAGGGAGGAGGTGCGCTGCAATGTGCAGTCCCTCATAGCCCTAAGCTCTGCTATAGAGCTACCCAGAGATAGAGGGTGTGTGTTCTTGCCCTAGACAGAGACACAGAAGAAATTAGTCTAGTGGTGGAGACCATTCCCCAGTTTGTTCCAGAAGCCAGCAACTTCAGGGGCAATTCCCTGGCCCTGCTGAAGAGGGAAAGCTGCCTGTTGTGTATTGTTTCAAGTGCTGAGACACAAGAAGTCGTTTGCTTTTCCAGAAGCCTGTGGGCACCTGCAATCCAGTGGGTGAGTCAGCTCTGAAATAGAGCCCATGTTTTCACCAGACAGTGTGTAAAGTACCTGTTACTCTGGGGTCAAGGAAGGACAGCCAAGTACAGTACTATAGTTGTGTGTGACGTAAAATGTAATCTGTACAGTAGGGGTCTACAGGGATGGACATCGCCACTTAAAGAACATTACAAGTCAGGACACTATTTTTCAAGAGACTGTAGAGAGTTAAGTGTGATATACATTTCGAGACAGCATTCTATAACAGTGTATTTCAAGAAAGGTGTTGATTCCAAATGGATGGCCGGATATAGATTTGGGAGCAAGAGGTGGGAGACCCCCCATCTGGAGTAACCAGATTTACCTCCACGGGTTCACTTTGGGTACCTATAGCTTTCTTCTGGGCACTTGGCCAGTGTTCGTGGAAAGTACCCAGACGTGGGATTAGAGATGGAAGATTTTCCCATTATGGCACCAGTATGTGCTCACAGGTGGTAGAGGGAGCCACCAACAAATGTCCATGCCTTATGGAAAGTAGTCCAAGTGCTGGCCAGATGTGCCATGCCAGGGAAACTAAGAAAAGCATACAAGTTTGGGCTGAGAGCCAGTGTGTTTCAGAACCTGAGGGTTACAGTGTGTAAGAATATGTGTTCTGGTCTCCGTATATCTGCATTACCAGGGAGTGTAGCCATGTGGGGGTCCATCTATCCTTTATTGTTCTGCTGTTGTTGTGAATAAAAGCCATACTCTAGAATCCCACTCCTGGTTTAGACATTACAGTTATTGCTTCTTGTGTCTGGAGTAACTTGGGTGCCCCTGACTAGAAGTCAAACCTAGCCAAAATGCCGAGCAACAGTTTTCTCCGCGAACCCAAGAAGCCAGGTAGTGGGTTACATAATGAAGGCACCACACAGCACTAATAAAACAAAAAGTAACATCAACCTGACCCCTGGTTACACTAACTATTAGGGCAGATATGAAATTGGTGCTCTGGTCTAACAGAATTTCTTGGGGAAAACTCACCTGGTGAAATATCCCCAGAACTTCATTGGTCACTTTTTCTACCTAAATGGAGGATAAGGGCCTGATCTCTGTGTACCTCAGGGCATAATCCATGACCACCAAAATGTATCTCTTGCATGTAGGACTTGGGGTGCTGACTGCCCCAACAATGTCCACAGCAACTCTCCAAAATGGCTCTTCAATTATAGGTAGGAGAACCAAAGCCACCTTAGCCTTGTCCCCAACCTTTCCAACTGTCTGGCACTGTGAAGTCTGGCAGTAGTTTGCCACATCCTTAAAGATACTGGGTTAGCAAAAATTGTTAGTCAGCCACCTTTTTGTATACCTGTCTCCTAAGTGTCTGGAAAAGGGCATATCATGGGCTAAGGCCAGAAACTTCTTCCTACATTTCCTAGGAACTACTATCTGCTGGAGCAGCCCTTTCTTCAGTCTTCCCTTTGGAACCCACTCACGATATAGGAGCCCGTTCTTCCAGAATGCTTCCTTTTCTCTCAGCCCTCAGTCACCTTCTATCCTGGTGGCAAACTCCCTTAATTTCTGTGGCTGCGTCAGCTTGCTGAGCTCTCTCCATCTCCATACCTCTGACCTTCCCTAAAACACACTCTCCTGTCGGACAGCCACCTCAGGCTGGGATCCTCTCAATCTATAGCTGTGGCTCAAAATGCTGCACCCAGCTCACTCTTCAGCTACAACTTCCCCTGCTGCTGAGGGAGGGGTTGCTTCCAGCTGCACTGCCACCTCTGTATCCTTAGGAGCTGGTTTCCTAGCCTAACTATAGATAGTGACACACACAATGTTGGACCAATTGTCAAAATCATTACCCATAATTACATCAACAGGCAGGTCCAGTACAACACCCACAGCCCATGTGCCCTGGTCAGCTTCCAGTTTAGAACGATCCAAACCATTGGCACTGAGACTGCAGGATCTGCCACTTCTCTTAATTCAGGAAAACTGGCATGGCAGGATCTGCTCCTCATGAATGAAATCCTGTTTTACCATTGAAAGGGAGGCCACAGTGTCCCTCAATCCCTGGGTTACAATCCCATTTACCAACACAGGGTGCATGTGTGTAGTAGAGTAAGTGAGAGCTGCACTCGAGGTACAGGCCACTAGCCACTGGGAGCTTCCAGAGCTACCCACTCCAGCTACACTTGCACTTTTTGCTATATTTTTTGTACAGTAATATGACAGGTGTCCCAGGTTTTGACAGATATAGCTCCTGGGTTCCTCGACTCCTTACTTTTAAAACCATTCAGCTTCCCTTTTTGTTCGGGCACAGGCTGGCTTTCCTTAGGTTGCCCTCCTCCCATGTTCCCTTAAAGCCAGTTCATGTCCCTCCCCCATTGTTTTTGCACTGAGTGTATGGTTGACTGGTTACAAAATGATCAGCTCTCTTGGCTGCCTCTTTCATGGAGCTCAGAGTCCTATCCAACAACTATATTCTCAACTCCTCTGGTATAGTCTTTGAAAACTGTTCCATGAGAAACTTATTTTTTATCTGTTCTACTGAGCTAGTTTTTGCACCATCTAACCACCACTCCAACAGATTACCTAGTTGTACACACATTTTAGAATAGCTATCTCCCATTGCCTTCCTTAAACCTGTAAATGTTTGTCTATAGGCCTCGAGAGTCAGTTCACAACATTATAACAAGACATTTTTCATTTTGTCATAGACCATACAGTCCTCATTGTCCATCCTGGCAAAGGCTTCTAATGCCTGCCCATAAGGAGTGGTGCAAGGTGAGTTACCCAAAAAGCCTTGTCCAATTCAAACTGCCCACAAATTCTCTCAAAAGATTTTAAAAATAAATCAAGATCATCCCCCTCCTGATTCTTGGGAAACATTTTGGAATTAATTTTGGCTGCTTGGGTTGAATCCCTGATGCCAGTACTTATGGCTTCTAGCACTGTCTTCTGGTGCAGAATCTCCATCTCCCTCTCATGGTCATGTCTTACCCCTTTCTCATTCTCACTTCTGTCTCATCTGGATCTTATGCTGGTGCTGCATTTCTTGCTCCTCCCTCTCTTCCTCTCTTTCTCTCATATGCTTCCAGCTCTGTCCTCTGCAGCTGCATATCTGTCTTTGCCCTAACTGTCTCCGCCTTCACCTTAATCAGCTGCATCATTTGTATTCTATCTGCTTGTGCAGCTGCCCCAATTATAAGCTCTGGCTCATTTCACACTCTCCTAGCCTCCGTCTCATGACTTTGGCTAGCAGTGACCGCTTTTGCACCACTTCTCTGGTCACTTTTTCGAGGAGGTCTATGAGGTTTGCCTGTGGCTGGCCTTCCTCAAAGACAAGCCCTGTCCTTTTGCACAACTTCTCAAGGTGTGCCAACTTCAATTTTCTGAATGGCCCAGACATAGTGTCTTCTAGCTATCTACTCTTTCTTATAACAAAATAAAAATGGTAGTATATACAGTATCCCCTTTTGTGTTTCCTGATCTGTGACTGAACACATAGACCTTTTTATTGGCAGTCCATTTCTGATCCCAGCCACTGCCAACTAGTTTGTCACAAACTGGTTCTGTCAAGCAACTCAGCTAGTTTTCACAACCCCCCAGACACCTGAAAGGGCTACCTTGGTATGCTGCCACTACTCAGCTGCAACCTCACACAGTTCTCTAGGTCCGAATCCCACCACAGCCACTGTTCACACAGTAAAATGCTCCATACCAAATGGCAAATTACCCACCCCTTTTGTCATAGCTGAGACCACGTTGCCTTAGTTATGGTAACTGTAGCCAGTCTCTTCGGAAACAGATCACAGACTTGCCAATTTACACCTGGTTAACTATACCCAAAATGACACAGTCACAGAAAGCATGAAGTATATAAAAATAATTTACTACTCCATGATATTTACACATGTTACAGGATAGTACTCTAAAGACTATGGGGCATACATTATTTCTTTGCTTGAAAACATTTGGTGTTGAGTGGAAGTGCTGCTTTCTGTTTGTTTTTAATATGCTTGTTTTTTAAATACTGTAAATATTTTTAATCAGAAAACCAAATGTGGTTTCTTATTACTGCAACTGCTTTAGCATTGTCTCTGCTTCTTGCATTCTAAGTAGAGTAGAAGAAGCTTACCCCCAGCTGGGAACTTGGTGAGTTATGTCTCACTGGAACCTGTGATATTGCTTGTTCAGAATCCCAAAACATAACAGATTCTTAAGAGCAAACACACACAATTACTTTCAGCTGGCTGGCCCACTACACCTGCATCATCATACATTCCTCTCTGAAATCACAGCCTAGACAATTGCTGTAATGTCTGGGGGTCAAACCTTGCTAAAATGAGCCTAAACTGGATTTGTTATTTAGAGCATGACCCTTTAGTTAGCTCTTCTGGCTACCAAGGAGGAAACCGTCTCATTCTGCCTTGGCCCTGTTTACACTCAAAACATGTCTTTTTGTTATGAAAGGTATTCAGCCCTTTGAAGTTTAACCCCCAAAAAAGTATAGGGCGGGAACTGGATTGCATACACAAAGGCTCCCCCTAGTTGAGTGCTCCCTGGTCTGAGCTGCAGTGTGAACTACTAAGCAACCAAAAAGGCATAACTAAAGGCTCAAGGAGTAGAAGAGGCAAAGACAAAGATGGAGACAGAGAAAAAGAAAAAGAAAATGGAAACAGGGCAGAGGGGATACAAACCCAGTTTATGTCCCACCAGTCTACCACCACTCAAACAAACCCCTAACAGAAAATCAGATCTTAGTCCTAGCAAAAGGACTACCATTTCCACCCAACTCCCAAACCTGGCATTTCTCAGACCAAATTAAACTTACTGAGGTTCTCTAGGAAAGTCAAACTACTGTAAGAGATTACTTTGGTGAGAGACAATGCAACCTGACTACAAAAGAAACAGAATTACATCAAAAAATGAAAACTGGCTTCTGGTTCCAGTTTCGCTCAATGAGGTCATAAGATACCTCGGCTCCAACCCCTGGGAAATCTAAAATCAAAATAACTTAACTTTTCTGCTGACTCTTCTTTCCCCAACAGCATAATTGTGAGAGGGAATGACAGCAAGGAAATAGCACCAAAACTTAAACTTAAGGACACTCTTCTTGAGTACCTAAAATCAACAGCACTGACAGACCAATGAGACACCAGGGTCCAGAGTAGGGGCCGTGCTCCTTCAAATGCCAACCAGCAAAGTGAACCCAGCAATGAAAAGCCAGAGGAGAACTTTACAATCACCTCAAAATGTCTCTTTAATGAATTGAAAGACTTTGGCTCAACAATGACAAAATTAGGGCAAGCAGTTCAGAAGAACATGAAAGGGCTCACTGACCTTACCCAATGCACTAAGGCCCTAGAAATAGGGCTGTTAGAGACATTGACCTCTGTGGATGAACAAGATTCTACCATTAGATACCTACTGAAGCAGGACCGGGAGCTCACTGAAAAGTTAGACGACCTAGAGCTCCGGTCCCGCAGGGACAATTTATGTATATATGAGCTTCCAGAGGACACAGAACAGGGTCGAATGGAGAAATTCATGGAGCTGTTCTTAAAAGAAATCCTGAGACTCCAAGAAGACCTCTCCCTAAACAATGTCCGTGCTCACAGGGCCTTGGCGTGGAAACCATCGGACCCCAAGGCAGCCCCTGTTAGGCGGTAATGAGATTTCTGGACCATAGGAGGAAACAGATGGTTCTGCAAACAGCAGGGCCAAAAAAAGAAGTAATCTTTGGGGATAAATGGCTATATTTTGACCACAATTTTGCCCCTCTCACCCAGCAAAAATGTAGAATTCTGTTAGATATCAAAAACATCTGGCAACAGAAAAACACAAGGATGCACCTAATAGCACCAGCGCAGATGAAAAATGTCCTCCCTGAGGGACCGGCCATTTTGCATACCTTAGCAGAGGCAAAATCTACTCTCCTTGAGCTGGGAGTCCCTCAGGCCTTACTCTCCTGCCCAAGCCCCAACCCAGAGTACCTACCAAAGAAGGAAGCATGGACAACAGTGGAAAACCCCAGCAAGAGATCCAGAGAAGCCTCAGTGAAGACTTCATTGGCAGTCCAGAGATGGGATCAACAGGAGCAGTAGAAATGAAGAGGAGTACGGAAACAATGGGATGCTAGCTGGAAGAGACTATAGTGGTGCACCTACACGAGGCAGAAGATGCCATCTTTGAAAGGAACTTTGCTGATGCAGAGGGCCGTGGACCAGGGGTCAATCTTAACATTGTTTTACTAGTCCTAAACACTAGTGCAGATTGACCAGGGCTAGTGCAGATAACTCTTTACTTGCCCATCTTGACTAGTGCAGGTTTTCATGGCTGTTAATGAAGTTAAAGTCTATACTTTAGCAGGCTCTACTTCTCCTGCTAATCTCTCTCAGTGTTCCAGATGGCCTGGTGTGATTAACAGCTCATTAAGAGCTGCAATTACCTGGCAGTTCAAAAGGGGGTCCCACAAAAGACTCAATGTGAGTCATTATCACTCCACTGTTAGGACTTTCAGCTAGTGTCCAGGGTGTGATCAAGAGTAGAGTGCTGTTAAGTCACTAGCTTCCAGTTTTCTGAATGTTTCTCTGTCTACCAATTTGTTCCATATTATTAAGACCAGTGCCCCTCATTTCTCTACATTTTGAGTGTCTGTATCCAACATTTCAGTGACAAAATGCGAGCAAGTATACAGGGTCAGCCCTGCAGGTGGTAGGTTTTATCCCTGCCCCATCATAACTTCCCTCTCCCCTCCAAATCTCTTAACTCTGTTCTTTCCCTGGTCACCACTGCAGACCATTCGCAGATCCACATAGGGTTGCCACCTTTGAATGAAGCAAAAACCGGATCCTAAGCTCCGCCCCTAGCCCCGCCCCTTTTCATGACTTATCATGCATTGTTCCTTCTAGAAAGCCATTTGTTATACCAATAAAAGACAACTCTTAAAGCAACAGTTCAACACAAATGTTAAGATACTGTACTGTACCTGTTAAAATTACTTTACTAGATTCTTCCTAGTTATTTATTTACTTATGTATTTATTTATTGACATTGGTTTACCAGATAAAACATACAGAGATAAAAGAAAACTCATTTACAGATATGAAAATGTTTACCAGCAAATGAAAGTGGAAGACAACTGGCTCTGTTACTGTTACTAAAGGTAGGGGTAGCTTTGGTGCTATGCCACTGTAAGATGCAGTGGAAATGATTAGGTTAAATAAGTACTAATGGTGTTAATGGCCATACTTTACACCTCACAGTTTGACTGCTTTCACAAACAAAGGGCTATACTGACAACAGAACTTGTTTGTAACCTGGACATGCAGCTGAAACAATGCATGATACAACAAAATCTGTTTCAAAAGTATGTGAGCACTCAAAATGACTCAAAAACCTGACCAGCACAGAGCAAAACCGGATTACCTGATAGGGACCCTGAAAACCTGATCACCAGGTAAAAAACCTGACAGGTGGCAACCCTAGATCCACAGCTACCATTACTGGCAAGTGTAGGGTTCCCCAGCTCTTCTGAATGGACCATGCCAGCCATCACTATCCATACAGTCCCACTCTTATCCCACCCAGTATGTCCTTTCATCCTAAAGACAAAGCTTTGGATAATGTATGGTAATGGTGCAAAAGTAAACCTTAATAAAATACATCATTTGAAAGCTTAAAATAGGCATTCCTGGGGTACATAGATCATCCTATATAGAAACAGAGATAGTATAGCACCATGCCTGCGTACTGTTTCTCCTGAGCTGATGAAAGCACAGTGTTAAAGAAACAATATGTTATTGTTGGGGGCACAACATATTGAAATCAATGCTTTTAAAAATAAAAATGTCGTAGTTTTCTGTTTCCCAAGCCTCTTAGGTTTGTGTAGCTTCCACTTCAAAGAGATCTTAGATGTGCTTCTGGCTCACACAAGACTGTTCAAAAACTTCCAGAAGTGCAGGTCTTCAGTTGACTATAGGGTGGGGGCTGACAGTGTCTTTCTCTGCCTGACCCCATTCACTGCCCTGTGGGTGGTGGTGACAGTGTGGCGAGGTGTATGATGATGTCAGCTATTGTGTGTGCAGAGCCAGGTCTGCTTGATTGAACATTTGCTGTTGTGATGTCCTCTTGTTTGGTGGTGGTGGTGGGGATGGGCGGGAGCAGAAAGAGGAAGAGAGGAGGCCGTTGAACAAAACAATGGGGAGGCGGGCTCACTGTGTTTGATGGCACTGCAGTCTTCTCTTTCTGCTAGGAAGCCAGAAACAATGTGGGAGAAGGATACATGAGCAATGCACAATAATCAGAATATTTCTTGGTTTGCATTGTTTTCTGTATAAGTGATCAAAATTTGCCATTATAATTGATGGCTAGTGCAACTATCTGTGGGCTAGTGCAATTGTAATCAATTTGCCCTGCTGGCTAGTGTAAAATAAGGTTAAGGTCGACCCCAACCGTGGACCCTCTTAATATATCCTTTTACTGAAGGGGGAGCTGTTTAGGAATAATTAGGTACCATTTAAGGGGGAATTCAGGGGGAAGTAAGGAATGGAATGTTCCATTTGTGGCGGGTTGGGGGAAACCTCTTCGGATTATGTTTGTGCTGATTTGTCTCTCTCTTTTTCTCACAGCCCTCTGATGGTTGCTCTGAAGTGGAGGAGAAGATGACAGCCTCCTGTGATCACCAGAAACAGGGATGCCACGAGGAAGAGACATGAAGAGGAGTTCCAGGAAGTGAGATGAAGTAGATCAGGTCCCCCATCTCAAGCTCGGAATGCCGTTGCAGTGTGAGTCTTCACCCTGGGGTGCTCTGGGCCTGATACCCTGGTTTGCGACAGGAAGCCTTGATAGAAAGATGTGGATCACAGCCTGGGAAGGAAGCGCAGCCCCGGAGAGAAGGTAAGCCTCAATTACGGGAAATGAGCAAAATGGCACTCCGTAAGGTAAGGTGCATGAAGGAAATAAGAACAGATTGATATAGAGGCTAAAGGAGAGAAAGCAGGGCCTGCTCAAGAGAAAGGAGTGATGGTTGCAATGGGGAGGAGGGGGGCAATCATGGCCATGATGTGGAACAGAAATAAATGTTAAAGAAAATGTGCCTGGATCTGGAGCGCGAAAGTCGGTGCCTGGTTGGAGACAGTGAGTTGGGAGTGGGCTGCCCACCCGAGGAGGAGGGGGGATCGAAGAGAGAGGTGACACCAGTTAGCCTAGCAGTCACAGGGATAAGAGGGTTCCCAGGGCAGCTAAGATGTTAGATATGATGGCAGTAGCCATTCTAAGGTGTTACTTTTCCCCCCAGGGTACATGAGAGGAAGGAGACTAAACCCCCCTCCATAATCCATATTAATGCCCAATTGCTGGGCCCTGATAGTGGCCTTGGTCAGCCCCCTAGAGCAGTGCAAATGGTTCAAATTGTTAAGGAGGGGCACTATGAAAGGAGCAAGGTCATTCTTTTCAGTCAACAGCAGTGAACAAAAAATACGTGACCCTAATTACAATGTTTGAGGGAATGTGGGTTGTCGTGGAGCCAGGTCTGATGCTCTGAAAGTTGGAATTACAAGATAACAAAGCATGGTTAATTGGAGTGAGGTGGGGAAGGGGGGACCTGATTGGTATGCAGGGGAGAAGGTGTCAGGCTAGTGGAGGGCCCCCCAGTCGAGGAATGAGATCTCCTTTCCCTGAAACAGCACGCTATAGAAAATTTCCCAGGGGGAGGGAATAGTAATGAAAAGACTGATCAATAGACAGTTTTTTTAATGAACAGCAACAACTCCAATCAATTACATTTGCTAGGATGGCTGAGGAGGAGCAGGCGACTACAAAGCGCATGAGTAGTGCAAGGCTCTACAGGGATGAGCCTCACCCTAGAGGGCAGGGGTACAGCAGGCAAGGTATCTAAAGAACACTGGAAGCAGTGAATGTATGTACATAGTTTGGTTTTGTCAGAGTTGGTTTAATATGTTGACAATGTGGGTCTGGATGTCATGAGAGAGGCAAAGGGTCAATATAAAGTGCAGAGATGGCCGCAGGCATCATAGTGACCTACAATGTAAGAGGTCTAAATAGCCCAAGGGTACTGAATGAACTCAAGATGGCCAAGGCAGAAATAACATTTCTCCAAGAGACTCACCTTACAATCCTGGAGAGCAGGAAGCTGAGGAGGGCTTAGGTGGGACAGGTGTTTTATGCCCCCTATCTTGAACACGCGCACAGAAGGGGAGTGGCAATTGTGGTCCATAAGAACGCCTCGTTGGAAGTACAGAATATCCAGCAGGACCCGGGGGGGGGGGAATTTAATTGTATGGGAACTTACAAGTCAATACCATGCACCTTAATGAATATATATGCCCCCAACCCTGATGGAGAAAATGCAAAGTTTCTTGAAACATCATTTTTAAAAGGGACCCCACCACCAGGGGTATTGTTTGTGGTAGGTGGAGACTTTAACATCTATTTGGACCCGTCTCTAGACCAATCAGGAGGAGGGTGGGGAAGGCCACTCACAGGCAGTGAAAAGCTTAGTCAGGACAACTAGAGATCTCGGCCTCTCCAAGGTCTGGCGCAACCTCAATCCTAAGGTCAGAGACTATACATTTTGGTCATCCCCACACCAAACCTGCTCAAGAATGGATCTTGTCTTCATCTCCTCTGATTGGCTACACAAAATAGAGGAGGTGATTGTCAAGCTGAGAACCCTCTCAGATCATAATATGGTAAGTCTCAGGTTCCAGGCAACCCCCAGGGCAGGGAGTTCAAGCTTAATGTCTCTTTGTTAAACCTGGAGGAGTTTAAACTAATGGTTAAGGAGGGCCTCGAGGAGTATGGTGCCTCTGGAAACTGGTATCTTTGCAAGTGACTGACTTCTTCTCCAAGAACAATCTCTTATCACCTAACCAACATATTTTCTGAAAGGGCTACAGCACTTCCACTGCTCTGCTTCAACTAACAAATGACATCCAATACGCTATGGATGATAGCCTTCTTATGGGTGCTGTCTTTATAGATTTGACAAAAGCTTTCGATCTCGTTGATCACCCTCTCCTCCTGGAAAATCTCGTATCCCTTAGTTTCTCGACCCAGTCTGTGGCATAGTTCCAAAACCATCTATCTAACAGAATACAAGTGGTAAAATTCAACACTGCTCTGTCTGAGCAAACCTATATCAATACTGGTGTCCCTCAGGGCTCTATATTGGGTCCCCTCCTCTTTACTATCTTTGTAAACTGCATATCCCTCTGCACCCACCCCTGCACCTCTATTCTCTACGTGGATGATCTTGTCCTGTACTCTAGCGCCAGTGGTGTGACTGATGTTAACCATAACCTCTCCACTGCCTTTCATGAACTCCAATCCTGGCTTACTAGTCATAAGCTAGTTCTTAATGTGGCCAAAACACAGGCTATACTATTTGGATCAGTTGCCAAACTAAAAGACTGCCGTAAGCAGTTTACCGTAACCTGTGAAAATGGCTCTTCTCTCATGGTCATAATCTCCTTGAAATATCTGGATGTTCTTCTTGACGCTACTCTCAGTTTTGACCTGCACATCCAGACCATTTGTAAATCAGTAAACAGCAAAATTGGCGTGGCCTATAAAACCTGTTATGCTCTCATGCCCTCAGCCAGACTTGCAATTGCCCATGACATTCTTCTTCCATCTCTATCCTATGGTGCTGTCATCTATATGAATGCTTCTAACGCCACTCTCCATAAGTGGGATGTTACTTACAATAACATCTGTCGTTATGCCTCTGTGTCTCCCCGACTCAAGCACCATTGCCAGCTATATACAGACCTCAATTGGCCCTTTCCCCACACCCACCGACTACTTACCCTGGGGTCCCTAACTGATGGTATCATTAGATCTAATGCTCCCCTGTCACTGGTCTCCCTGCTCATCCCCCAGTCCTCCCCATACAGCTCCACTCCTAGAACTTATCTCTGCTGTATGTTCCTAGATGCAGATCTGTTAAAGGCACTGGTGCATATTCCCATGCTGCTCCCAAATACTGAAACTCCTTACCGCTTGATGTTCATGAGGTGCCTAGCCACCACATCTTCAAAAAAAGGCATCGCACCCTACTTGCTGACCTTGTCACATGCACCTCTTTTTAGCCACTTTAGACATCCTGGCCTTCTGAGCTTTGCAAACCTGATGGATTCCTGTCCCACTACTTAGCTACACTATTTTTCTTCCCACTCCCTTGAAGCTTCTCCTTGACAACTCTCCTTACCTAACCTTCACCATCTGCTCCAATTATAAGGGGGCTCAGCACAGCCTCCTTTTGTAATTCAATTGTGTTTTTTTATATTTGATGTGTGTAACTTAAGTGACTTTGCCTGTACTCTATTTATGCCTGATTTGTCTGATGTTATATTCTTGTAATCTGTATATACCTGTTACCCAATACCCTATGTACCAGATCTGATTGTTTTGTAAATTATCTGCTGTTTTTCTCACAACTTTTGTGTTGTAACTTCCTGGGTCGTGCCTGAAAATAGTCACTTCTGTGTTTAGTGCACATACCAGGGTAACAAAAACTAATGAAATAAATAAACCCCACCCAGGACATCTCTCCAGCTATGTGGTGGGTCAGCTTTAAGGCGGTGATAATGGGGTGAATAATTCGCTTTGCTTTGGGTCGGGAGAAAGCTTGTTTGAAGGAGCAGGCCCAGTTGGAGGAACAAATCTTTAACTTAGAGGTGGAGCACAAGATCATTCTGGACCTGGAAATACGGAGCACAGACAGTGCTCCCTCTTTTATCCCCCCACTCTGGTGCAATGGAAAATTGATGGATAACAGAGGGCGGTGGATAACTAAGGGCGCATTAATATACTGCACAGTACTGTAGTAAGCTGTGTACATCAAGTCCGGTTCTGTGCTGAGTTATAACTAATCCTATTATTACTGTACTAATGAACACACAAGGCATACAACAGTTGAGAATTAAATTTACTTCATTATTTGTACACTTCCACCTGTTGCCACTTCTGTGTTTGATGCTGCTTGATGCTGCCACCCCACCCCACCACACCATGACCCTGTTCAAACCCAACTCGTTTTTATAGCAATTATTCACCAATTAACACAACTTAGCAAGGCAGGATAAAATACATTTTGTACCTAGAAAATGAACTTTTTAATAAAATCCAACACTAACCTGCCTGTAAAAGTTGTTTTTGTGTCACAGCGTGACACAGCTGGGAGATGGCGCCGGGGGTCGGTAAATGCTCTGTAAACTATCACTGCCACATCAAGAAACAACACCTCTCATAACACACCCTATACCTTCAGAGAAACAAAGATACCCAAAATTTATTAAAACTCAAAACATGCTTAAAAAAAAGAATGTTGTTGCAGTGGTCATTTACTTCCTGTTTCGGGACCATAATTCAATGCATCTGATGCTCATGGGGATGGGAAGAAAGGAAGACTCAAAAGAGAGCGGACGCAAACAAAAACTGCCACAAATCATTAAGTTAGGCATTGAACAGACCACTGTGCAGTATACAGAATGAAAATGTTTGTTTATTTGTATTTTTAAAACAAAACATTTTGGGGGATCATCATACACTGTGCCTTCGACGCCGACAACGTCAGTGACTCATCAAGTGACACAGAAAGGATGGTGGAAGTTAGAGGGGGATTACCAATGGGATGAATACAGCATGTACAAAGAGGAGACCTGGCGGATGGTGGACAAAGAGGGTGGCGACTGGCGAATGAACAAGGAAATTAACATGGGAAGAGATTGGTGCAAGAGGCAAGACTGGCGGTAAGGGAGGGTGGTGGATAAGAACTGGCTGCTCACCAGACACGGTCACATGGTTCTGTAGTTACTGCTCAGGCAGGTCCCAGTCCATCTTGACTGGTAAAAATTCCTCTGCTCCGCTACCTACCCACACTGGGGCCTCTACTTTTTTCTATGTTTATGAATGACCTCCCTGCTGAAAGCATCAATTGAAGGCCCTCCTCTATGCGGATGACCGAGTCATGTACCACAGCAATAATTCCATGAGGTCTTTGTCCACCACCCTCACAGCAAACTTTGGGGTCACACAGAGCTGGTTCCTCTCCAGAAAACTTCTCGTTAATAAGAAAAAGACAAAGGCCATGCTTTGGCTCTAAGCCAGTCCTAGCAAAGGTAGCCAGGTCAAAACTCCCACTCTTGATTGCTACTCCTGCCGGCACTCCACTTGAAACTGTCCCTTCCTTTAAATATCTAGGTTTCACCCTAGATCCCTCCCATACTTTCAATGAACACATCAGCAACACTGTAATGAAAATCCACCAAAAAGTAGGTGCAGCCTACTGCCAAAATCAATTTCTGTCCCCCGAAGCTCACCTAGTCATTGCTCAAGGAAACCTCCTGCCCCTCCTTGACTACTGCTCCCCTGTATACTCTACTGCGTCCACTTCCCTACGGACACACTTACATACCACATACAATTCCATCTGCTGCTTTGTCCTTCAAGCCCCTTTTACCACCCACCACTGCTCGCTATACCAGTCCCTAGGGTGGCTCTCTCTGCAGGGTCGTTTTGACTTTGCTATGGGTAGCCCCGTTGACGGTGCACTCAGGAACCATCAGCTGTCTCCCCAGTCCTTCCTACTCACTAACAGAGTGGTCTCTCTCTGAGTCTCCGGGCCTCCTCTATTCCCCCACTGGAAGTCCCTTGCACTACTACTACTACTACTACTACTACCATGGGTAGCAAAGCTTTCTGTGTCTCTGCCCCTTCCCTCTGGAATAGACTTCCTTTGTCCATCTGATCATCCCCGTCCCATCAGTCTTTCAAGGCAAACTTAGAGGCGTGGCTCCTGACCGAGGCTGCTTGTACCTGCAGCTTTTCCCTAGGCAGTACTAGGGCCGTATCCTGGCATAGCACCTATTCGTGCCCTCACCCTACCTCCAGTGCCCCTACCCTCTTGCACTGTCTGCTCCTCTGTTCAAACTGGATATGACTACCTGTTTTATCTGAACTGTTAGCAGGTTCTGCAACTTAACTTAAGTTGCATTTCTGCCTATGACTTGTGCCTATACCACTCCTGGTAATAGACTGAACCTTCATTTTAACTGTATTTATTTCCTTGGCTCCCCGGTGACTATATGTACATTGCATGTAGCACTTTACCATAATCACCATGTTAAGCCTTTTATACTACATAGCCACTTAATGTATGTCACTGCACCAGTATGTACTGATTTTTCTGAAATATTTGTAATATGTAATTTGACCTCATACCAAGTGTTTTGACAGTCCTGTTTTGTTCTAATTGTATCTCTGTATTGTACTGATGTTTATTGTGTTTGCCACCCTGGTGGCTTGGGTCACAGATGAAAACGGTCATCTGGATCAGTTTGGTCACCCAGTTATCAAAGACATAAATAAATAAAATAAATAAATCAAAGGGCAGATAATTGAGGGAGCACCATAAATTAGATGAGCAAAGACAAAAACTGAATAAACTTCTGGATAGAGGGACTGCTGAGATACTCTGAACACTCACTGAACTCTAAGAACACTTGTATTCCTACTGTATGTACTTCCATGGTAACTCTGTAAATTATTGTACATTTCTTGTATGTTATATATTTACAAACATTTATATTCTTATGTACTTTCCACCTACCTCTACCCCGGGTTGCACCTGGAATCGAGCCTTGGCTCAGTGTGCTTTTCCCGTTTACCAAATTTTAAATAAATAAATTAACAGAGATTCCATGAGGCAGGGAACAGGGCAGGGAGAATACTAGCCTGGCAACTAAGAAAGGAGGTGGTGGCTAGATTGGTCCTCTGGATTAGACAGCATGGGAACACCCAGCAGGAGGTAACAGACCCCGTAGAAATTGGGAAGTCATTCAGACAATTCTGCCAGAAACTTGACACACAGGAACCAGTAGGTAATTATAATGAAAAATTGTATGCTTATTTTGCCAGGGTTATAATGGGCAAATTGTCTCAGGAAAACTTAGAGAAATTAGAGGCCCCCATATCAGAAGCTGAGATTGCCCAGGGGATCCTAGAGTTAAAGAAGGGCAAGGCTCTGGACCCAGATGGCACAGCAGCCAGATTCTATTCCACATTTAGAGAGGCACTGGTGCCACACCTGGATCTAGTATACAGGGGGGTACAGGAGGGAGAGGGGGGGCCCCCCAAACTGGCAATGCGCCCAAATTTCAGAAATACTTAACCAACACAAAGATACCGCACTCAAGAAAAGCAGGAGGTGCTGGCTAAAAGTAGGTAATCGAGTAAAGCACAAGGATAGCCACACAAACTGCAAAAAAAAAGGAAAAAAGGACAATAGCTCAAGATATGACTTGTAAGCCAGTGAGTTGTTTATTGAGAGCCCAGGTAAGCTCTAACCTCGGCACTTTGCATCTCTAGCGTGATGCTTTGTCAGGAGGTGGGCAGTAATACACAAGCAGGGAAAAGACCCAGCATTATGTGGTTCCTACAGACTGAACTCTTTATTAAATGTAGACCAGAAGTTCTTCACTCATAGACTTCAGTTTTGCGTGGGGTTCCTGGTCCACCCTGATCAAACGGGGTTCGTATATGGGTGTCTCATTCATGACAATGTTAAGCGACTCCTTAACATAATTTCATGCCAAAGGAACCTAAAGGATCCAACTCTGGTGCTCTTTATGGATGCAGAGAAGGCCTTTGACAGGGTGGATTGGAGATTCCTGCAGAGAACTCTAGGGAAGATGAGATTTGGGCAGATGTTTCAGGATAGCATATCTTCTCTGTATGCAGCCCCCCCATGCCACGATAAGAGAGAATACATTTGACTAGAGGAATGAGGCAGGGATGTCCTCTGTCCCCACTCTTATTTGCAGTCTGCATAGAGCCATTGGCAAGGGCTGTGAGGGAGAACAATGACATTAGGGGCGTCTGGACAGGTGGCAGAGACCATAAGATATCTTTACATGCAGATGACTCTCTTTTTTCCTTACCTCCCTCCAGCTATCCCTTCTGGTTCTCTTACAAGAACTAGATTCATTCGGACAAATCTCAGGTTACAAAATCAAACTCGAGAATTCAGAGGCGATCAGGATGGGGGGAGGGGACACTCCCACCAGGAGCGCTTTATAACTTCCCTTTCAAATGGGCTCCTAATCCACCTTGTTCAGGTGTCCCACAAGGATCAATCCTGGGCCTGCTCCTCTTCAGTCTCTTTCTAAACTCTCTACCACAATCCTGCACTGAGAATATCAACCTCTATGCTGATGATGCTGTTGTTTTCTCCTCTCACAAGGATCCCATGTCCTTACAACAGAATCTCCAACTTGCCTTCAGTACCATTGAGTCATGGTTTTCTAAGCATAAACTTGTCCTTAACCACAAAAAGACTAAGTCCTTGATATTCTGCAACTCCCACAGTCGGCACAAGCTTCACCCCTTGGCTATCGTGGACATCGCATGGGAATACCCCGGAACAGGTACCACACTTCAAATACCTAGGATACTGTTGGACCCGAACCTCTCTTACAGTGCCCATGTCGACTCTATGACAAAGGCAGCGAACACCAGAATTGGTCTCCTCTACAGACACAGACAACATCTCACCCCAGAAGCCTTGAAGATCTCCATACAGAGTTCCGTGATCTTGATTATTGACTATGGTCTCATCATTTATGGCTCTGCCACAGCGACTACCCTCAGATGTATCTCAACCGCCCTCAATAATTCTTGTCGGCTCATCTCAGGAGTACACCGTCTCACCCACACCTGCGAGCTGTATTCTAAAACTGGCTGGCTCCAGCTCTCAAATCACATAAAGTACCTGACCTGCACAATGGCCGAGAAAATCAGCCTTGGCCTTGCACCTCCGGGGGTCACTGCCCTGCTACAAAATAACAGGAATAGCATGCAGGTCACCAGGGGTTCAAAATCTCAACTCTTGCAAGTTCCCCACTGTCGTACCACCCAGGGTCAACGTTCTTTCGCCTACAAAGCTCCTCTTTGGCTGAACAGCCTCAACCCTGCCATCTCTACTGCCCCTACACTGGACACTTTTAAGTCTAGACTACGGTTGCACCTTACTGCCTCCAGCTCCTGTGACCGCCCCCCATGACTGTAGCTGACATGTCCCTGGGGTCACTTCTGCCTCTCTCCCCTCCACCCATCCGGTTGTCCCTAAACCCCACTGATGCTCTTATTTCATCTTCTGCCCCACTCCACCTGCCCTCCACCTCCCCCACCCCCTTGTTGCTAGCACTTATCCCTGTTTTGCATGACAACTGCCTATGGCTGCATCATTGTTGCCCTTCCTTCTACCCCTCCTTCTCTGTCTTCTATACCACTGTTTCCTTCATCTAATCTCACCCTCTCTGCAGGTTATCCCGTCTTGTCTGAACAGCTAGTAACCATGCCTTAAAATGTTATTTTGTACTATTCCATAACTATTTTGCCATATTGTTGACTATTGTCGTAACATTTCTACCACTGTATGTCTCTTGCCTCTGACGTGGAACCTTTGTAAAAGAGCCTTGGCTCAAATATATTTGTAATCCTAGACTTGAATAAATAAATAGAGGAGGGTAATGGGTCTGAAGGGAGTACAAGGGGTGAGAATGGTGCAGAAATGGACACAAGTCCCTTTACACGAGAAAGGGTCCTGAAGGAACTGGAAGTAATAAGAGTTGATAAAGCAAAGGGGCCAGATGGGGTGCACCCCAGGGTCCTTAAAGAACTAAGAGAGGTGGTGGCTGAACCTCTGGCTATCCTGTTTAGCCGATCACTGGAAACAGGGAGGTACCCAAAGACTGGAGGATAGCAGATGTAGTCCCCTTTATACAAAAGTGGGAACAAAGAGGAAGCAGGAACTACAGATCAGTCAGCCTCACCTCGGTAGGGGGAAGATCAGGAAGCACTGCTGAAGGAGAGATTGGTGGAACATCTGGCTGTCAATGGACTACAGGACCCAAGGCAGCATGGTTTCCCAGGGGAGGTCATGTCAGACCAACCTCGTTGAATTTTTGACTGGGTGACTAGGGAGGTGGATCAGGGGAGGGTGGACATGGCCTATCTGACTTCAGCAAGGCCTTTGACACTGTGCCACATAGAAGACTATTACACAAACTGGGAATATGGGTGTGGGCAGGACAGTAGTGTGGTGGTTAGGTAACTGGCTGGGCAGCAGGACACAGAGGGTGGTGGTAAATGGCTGTCACTCCCACAGAGGGAAGAGTGACCAGTGGGTACCACAGGGATGAGTGCTGGGACCGGTCCTATTCAACATCTTCATCAGTGACATTGCGCAGGACCTAGAAGGCAGAATTTCACTGTCTGTGATGACACAAAGCTCTGTAACAGAGTAGACACACCAGAGGGTGTAGACAGAATGAGAAGGGACCTGCAGAAACTTGAAGAATGGTCAGGTGTTTGCCAGTTGAAATTCAATGCAAAGAAGTGCAAGATAATGCATATGGGGCACAAAAACCCTGGCACAATATATCAGTTGGGGGTGAGGATATAGCATGCACCAAGCAGCAAAGGGATCTTGGAGTTATCATCTCTGATGACCTCAAGGTACAGAAACAGTGTGACAAGGCAGCAGGTAAATCAAATAGGATGCTGGGATGCATAGGCAGGGGCATCACCAGCAGGAAAAGGGAGGTCATAATTCCACTATACAAGACACTAGTGAGGCCCCACCTGGAGTACAGTGTACAGTTCTGGAAACCTTACCTACGTAAGGACATAGACAGGGTAGAGAAGGTTCAGAGGAGGGCAACAAAGATGGTGCATGGATTGCATCACAAGTCCTATGAGGACAGGTTGAAGGAACTGAACATGTACTCCCTGGAGGAGAGGAGGGAGAGAGGGGATATGATAGAGACATACAAGTATCTTACAGGGAGGAACAGGGTGCAGGAATACACTATTTTAAGCGAAAAAGATGTTCCAGGACTAGAGGCATGGGATGAAGTTGAGGGAGGACGATTCAGAGGAAACATGAGGAAGAATTTCTTCACAGAATGGGTGGTGGACAAGTGGAACACCCCTGCCAGAGGAAGTGGTGGGGCAGAAACAATCACGGATTTAAGAATGCATGGGATAGACATAAAGGAATTCTGGAGGTCAGGGGTAAGGCAACAGATTTCTAGGAAAACATAAACTGAACTTACAAGCTCAAATGGGCAGACTGGGTGGGCCATAGGTCCTTATCTGCTGACACTGTCTATGTACTGTATCTATGTAAATAAATAAATAAAAATAAATAATAACACAGTGAGGTACCTAGGTGTTAAGGTGTTTCCGAAGTGAACCTCCTTATTTAAATTGAATTATGGAAAGCTCTGGGCTGAGGTGGAGGCGGACCTGGCTACCCATTCTCTGGTAGTCTAGGGTCCCTCCCCCAACCCCCTACCTTGTCCAGTGTGACCCACCACCCCATCCCCCAAATCTCAATCAGCAGTCGGCGACCAGCACAGCCCCTCCTCTCACCACCGCGCTGGCTGCCGATTGAGTTCTCTTGAGCCGCATTATACACAGGCACGGCTCCCTGACTGAATTATTTTAACATTTCTGGTGGGAGATCAGGGACAGGGAAGAAACCCTACACTACGGAAAAAGAGATTTTAGTATTGGGTGGGCAAGCGGGGACTGGGGCAGGGGACATAGTACCTCTGTTGACCACTAGAGTTGCACGGATTACCACCAGGTTTTTGTCATCGGTACTTCGCTCCATGCAAGTACCTTTGCAAAGGCCATGCGAAAGCAAAGCATTAGTGAATGCGGAATATGCAGGTCCCCTCCTTCATTTGCATTGTGGCCTCCTCAATTACTTTTGCCCTCTGTCAAGAAACTCCAGTTTATGGGCAATTGCTTTATACCAACTTTGGGCAAAACCCAGTTTGCCCTGGGTTTGTGCCCGGGCAAAGTTTTGTGAATCTGGCCCCTGATCTGCAAAGTGCAAAATCTGTTTGCATTTACTCAAATTATTTGATGTTTCCATTCATCACAAACTGAGAGAGTACAAATAGGTCAAGGGCCTTCCATCTTTGGAAAGCTGCATCTAACTTTGGGGGTTGGAAGCCCAGACATCTGTCCAGAGCTGTAATGCAGGAAAGGAAATCCTTGATTTGGAGGTCTTTTCTCACTTTGAACCAACTGGTGTATAACTGTTTGAGCCAGGGATTAGTGACAATCTGCGCAGGGGCCATGCCAAGGGGGTCTTCAAAGATCCCTAAGGGGTGGTGCCCTCTTACTATTCCTCTCCATGGCCAACCAGACGTTGTCTTGGTTATTTTTCTTGTGTTCAATCCAGGGAAGGAGTTGAGCCATGTGACAGTATTCTTGGAGATCCGGAAGGCCCACTGTGCCTCTGTCCCTAAGTCACTGCAAGTCAGTTCACTTGAGCTGGGCTGTCTTATCTGCCCAGATGAAATGATGGGTTACTTTTTGCAATTTTAACCAGTCTTGTCAGGATGTCGGAATTAGGAGTGTTTGAAAAAGAAAGAAGTGGGAAACCACTACCATATTTTCTGGAAATGCCCAGATCTTACTTCGGGGGAATCTCTTGCAGCAGGCCTTCACACGCAGGACTCTGCTATCAGACACTAGGACCACACAGAAACTTTCCAGCTACCAGTCTATCAGTGGGGGCTGCCCACCTCCGACATCACTCTCGGACGTCAGCTACCCTATATAAGTGGACAGCCCCTATGTCTTCTCCAGTTCTTTCCCATTGTTGATCTAGTCACGTCAGATCTACAAGGAAATTGCTGCTGCTTCAGTCGCCATTTTTGTGCCTTTTTAATTTTTCTCACCTTAGTTCTTTCCTATCTTTCAATGTTTTTTTTTGTTCTTTATGTCTTTTTCTCCTTTCGCCAATGTCAGAAACATCAGAATAGGCTAGGTCTACGGGCCAGCAAATTCCTAAAAGTGCATACCACTCCGCTTGCCTTTTTCACCTAGGCCCAGACCATGACATCTTGTCCTGTGAGTTCTGCCAGAGGTTAAATGCCATCACCAGGCACAGCCATCAGCGGACCTTCAAGGGGCACTTACTTAAGCTGAAGGTTACCTCAATGGAGCAGGAGCTGCAGGCATTATATTCTCCAGCATCCCAGGCCCAACCTCCAGCCGATCAGGCCCAATCTTCAGCCTCCCAGCTCCAATCCTCAGGTTTGGCTCCAGCCAAACCCTGGGATAAACCTACAAGGAAGCACAAGCACCAAGACAAAGAGAAGCACCTGTCCTGGTCTTTGTCTTCTCGCTCGCAGTCACTGTACTCACGCATGGCCACATCAGGGTCCACCTCCTCTGGGGGGCTCAGCTCTGTATCCCACCAATGTCCCCTCCTACCTCAGGGCAAATGGTGGTTCCTCCTCCTGCCACTATCTTAGTTACTGGCAGAGGAGCTTCGGGCCAGGGATCCTCCTAGCCCACCAGGCCCCTACTGCTAAGGCCCATCACCTCCTTGGGTACACGCAGAGTGACTTCTCCTGTGGTCCCCCACTGATGTAGGTTTCACAGATGCAGGGGCACCTGCCTTCCTGCTCCACTTCTCCGCGCCGGACACCCTCATCTGGTCCACATGCCCTCTAGAGATAGGCTTTTCGCCGGCCCCAGCACTCATTCTACCCTACCTAGGGCTCATATCCTTTGCTGGCCCCTACATCACCTTCTCCACTGCAGGACCCTCACTGGCTTACTCCCAAAAGTCCATATTAGCCTCATCCGGCTCCCATGGAGCCTTATCCTGGCTTCCCTCTACCTACGCCAGGGGCTCCATGGTTATCCTTGTTCACCTCTGTCGAGCCCTATGCCAGTCATGGTGGATATTCAGGAACTGATGTCCTCCCTTGGGGGGGGAGTCTTGCATTCCCGAGTACCGCTGCCAGCACCACCACCTCCTCCGCAGGACCTGCCGTAGGGGCCTATGTTGCCCGCCTCCCAGCATCCCCCCCAGATGTCCCGGCAGGCCTTTTCTCCTTCTTCCCCAGCCAAAGAAGGGGACGAATATCACTCAGACCTGGTCCTCCCCAATTCTGGGGATGAGGTTGCTCTGGATGAAGAGGATGGTGATTCAAGCTCCCCCCTCCCACCTCCGGGTCTTCCAAAGGGGTCTCCACTCCAAGGACATTCCACAGCCCCTCCTCCCCGGATGACTCCTCCTTTTCTGCAGTCATCCACCTCATCCAGGTGATGATTGACTTTGGCTCTGAGGAGCAGGACCCTGAATGTAAGCAGCTGGCCATTTACCTATGTAAGCCTAATGCCCCACCCTTGGTGGTTCCCCTGCTTATGGACACTTACGAGAATGTGATGATGGCCACCTGGTTTCAGACTCATCTCCTCCCGGCCATGTCTCGAAAGGCAGACAGACTTTATCATGCCCCAGAGGGCAGGCTCTTTCTGGGGGGGAACAAGTTCAGGTGGACTCAGTGGTCGTTAATGCTGCCCATGACCACTTCAAATGGCCAAAACACCTCAGCTCCTTGCTCCCAGACTGAGAGTCCCACCATTTGGACCTTTTTGGCAAACAGATGTTTGCTTCCTCCACTCTCACCATCTGGGTCCTAACTACCTTAGCCACATGCTGCAATATCAAAATTCCCTGTGGGACAAGGTCCAGGAGGTCATCCTCTTCCTCCCCGAAGGGGCTACCAAGACAGAGTTGCAGGACCACCTGAAAGCTGTCTCCGATGGTGGTGACCACCTTCTCAGGAGCACCTATGATGCTGTAGATGCATTGGCTAGGGCTGCAGCCACCAGCGTCTGCCTTCACTGGTATTCTTGACTCAGAGTCTTGGGATTCACTCAGGATGTGCAGTAATCTATTCTGAACACCCCTTTCAGGGGCTCCCTGCTGTTTGGTGGCAATGTGAAGGACATTCTTGCCAAGCTTCAGGCCTCAGGGAGGGCCATTAGATTGTTCCACTCCCTTTATCATACCAGCCCAGGCCTGCCCAGAAGCAGCCCCTTCATCGCCAGCCTCCCCATCAAGCTCAGCAACTAGCTATCCCAGGGCAAATGCAAGACTACAGTGCCTGTCTTGCCTACCCCAGTCACCTCGGCTAGCAAAATCCCCAGAGGGGGACCAGCGGCTCCCCTGCATCTGCTTCCCCTCTTGACTCCTTGCCTGACCCCCTCCCTTGGGTGCAGCAGGAGGTGGTGGTAGGGGGTAATTTTTCCCACCACCTGTCCAAGTGGAGGAGATCACAACAGACAGCTGGGTACTTTAGTTAATCAAGTAAGATCATTCTCTGGAGTTCCTGGAATGGCCTCCAGAAAACCCCGTCTATGTCCCATTACCCACTTCATCATGTACTCCTGATATGGGAGGAAATCCATGCCCTTCTATGAAAATGGGCTATAGAGCCAGTCTCTGTCTCCTAGCAAGGGCAGGTGGTACTACTCTCATTTCTTCCTAGTCTCCAAGTGCACAGGAGAACTCAGGCCACTCTTGGACCTCAGCAAACTAAATCTCTCTGTTCGGTACAAGAAATTCAGAGTGGTCACACTGCAGGTCCTTCTCCCTCTATTACATCAGGGGGACTTGATCTGTTCCATGGACATGTAGGATGCGTACCTTCACATCAAAATATGCGCATCTCACAGACACTTTCTTCACTTCCACCAATCCAGGGAGCTCATTTCCAATTCCAGGCACTCCCTTTTGGCTTGGCTTGTCCTCAGCCCCAGGGTTTCTACCAGGTGCCTGGCAGTGGTAGCAGCTGCCCTCTGGCACCAGGGATTCTATGTATTTCCCTACCTGGCTGACTGGCTCCTAGCAGCCCTGTCCAGGGAGTGCCTCCTGCTAACCCTGAAGCACACCCTCAGCCTTTTTCAGGACCTTGGGATGACCTTCAATTTAACCAAGCCATTCCTCTCTCCCTCCCTCCCTCTCTCCCAGCATTTTCAGTCAATTGGGGCTGTCCTGGGCATGGCTCAGGGCATGGCCTTCCTACCCCAGGACAGAGCAGACCATTTGATGGAGCTAGCCAGACTGCTGTACTCCTCTCATAATGTCCCTTCCCATTTGTTCCTATGCCTCCTGGGTCATATGGTGGCCACCATAGTAACTGTCCCTCTAGGCAGGCTCCACATGAGAGTCACTCAGTGGACATTCAGAGTTCAGTGGGATCAGTGTACAGATGATTTTGACCAGATGGTCATGGTCTTGGACCTCATGAAGAGGGTTCTGTTATGGCGGCTGGAGCCCAGCGACCTCCTCGGGGGGGTTCCCTTCCTTATTCCCCCCCCCTCAGTAAATCCTGACCATGGATGCATCTAACTCAGGATGGGAGACTCATCTGGGGGTTCACCAGACCTAGGGACTGCGGTCAGCAGCCGAGGGACTTCTTCACATAAATTTTCTGGAGATGCGGGCCATTCTATATGCCCTTCAGGCCTTCCAGACCCAGCTGTCCCTGGGCCCACTGCTGAACCAGACAGACAGACAACACCAGCATGGTCCACTACATCAACAAGCAGGGGGGCACCCACGCATATCCCCTGTGTAGGGAGGCAATGCAACTATGGTATTGGGCACTGGACCATGGCCTTCATCTTTCAGCCATGCATGTCCCAGGTGTGCAGAACATCCAAGCAGACAGCTTAACCTGATCTCAGTCTTGGGCACATGAGTGAGAGTTCCTGCCCTCTGTAGCAGAAGACCTGTTTGACCACTGGGATCTCCAGAGTTGGCCTTTTTTGCGTCCCCACTCAACTCAACTCAAAACTGTCACTTTTCTGCTCACTCACTCCAGGGCCTGGAGTTTTCTGGCAAGACGTGTTGTCCTTCTCCTGGAAAGGGAAGTTTCTGTATGCATTTCCTCCCTTCCCTCTTCTTCAGTGAGTTCTCATCAAGCTATAGATGGAGGGGGTGGCCATGATCCTCATCACCCCATTTTGGCCTTGCCAGATCTGGCTCCCTCTGCTTCAACAAATGGCAGTGGAACCCCCAGTGCCCCTGCCATTGTGCACAGGCTTGCTATCCTAGGAACAGGGCACCCTGGTCCATCCGGACCGCAAGTCGCTCCATATTCATGCATGGCTGCTGAGGACATAGCCATATCTCACTTTGGGGTTTCTTCCAAGATAGTAGAGGTCCTAGTGGCAGCTTGCAAGCCCTCCCCCAGAGCCACTTACTCCATGAAGTGGAAGCGCTTTTCCATTTGGCCTGCTTTGCACCACCTGGTGCCTTTGCGTGTCCACTTAATCAGATCCTGCTGTACCTTTCTGATGCAGGCCTGAAGTACCCGTCCATTAAAGTACATCTGCCTACTATCTCTGCATATCATATACCTGTTGATGGGCAGTCAGTGGCCCAGCTAGATGAAGTCTGTACCTTCTTAAGAGGTATTCTGCATTTGAAACCCCCAATCCATAAACCTCTCCCAGCGTGGGACCTCAATTTTGTGTTGGAAAAGTTCATCCTGTCTCCTTTCAAACCAGCTGCGAGCTGCAAGCTACACCATCTGTCCTGGAAAGTATTATTCTTAGCTGCTGTTACTTCTGTTCAGAGGATTTCTGAACTTCAAGCCCTCATGTGTAATGAGCCTTACTTAGTTTTTCACAAAGACAGGGTGTCTTTCCGTACTAATCCTCAGTTTCTCCCTAAGGTGGTATCTGAGTTTACTTTGAACCAATCCATTCATCAAACCTGTATGTATGGACAGAGCCACACCTGAAACCGGGTGAAGCAGAAGTATAATTAAGAGTAGAGAATTTTTTTTTTTTTTAAGTTGTTTTACCAGGAGTAACACACAAAGCTGGAAGCTTGTTTACAGGTGCGACCTGGGAGCACAGGGAAGTTAAGTGACTTGCTCAAGGTCACACAGTATACAAGTGGGGGCTGTGGGATTCAAACTCAGGTCTCCAGATTTGCAGCTCAGAGCCTTAAACCACTGCGCTATACTGCCTCCCAATTTGTCTACTTGAGAATCTTTATAGGAACTCAGAGAAGAGTGACGCAGCTCCTACAAACTTATGAGCACTACTATAACTGCTAACTTAAAGTACAGAGAACTCAAGAAAGACAAGAAAAGTTGATTTAAACAGAGTTTAACATTTTTCAAAGTGGTGAAACAGGAGAAATAACTCAAAGGATCAATAAGAAAGTCCTACTGCATACAGGGAAAGACTGCATCACCATATCTATTTAATTTTAAGATCCTTCACCTGAAGAAGCCTATTAAGGTGAAACATTTGGTTACAAGGATCTTATTGAAACAAAAAAATTAAGAAAAATAAAAAGAAATAATTTTTGGGAACTTTTACCAGGTGTGGCTGGCCATTTCTTTTCATTTGCTGACTATGACTGTCCATCCACCAGCCCCCTACTGATATATGCTATACTGGGAGGGAACCCACATTTTCTGGATTGCAATATTTTCCAGAGGGTGCCAATCCAGGGGAAACATTGCTCCATACTTTGGAAGTGCATAAAATGTTACGTTATTATATGCACAGGACTAAAGAGGTTAGGATGTCCTCTCAGTTATTTGTTTCATTCACCCCATGGAAAGAGGGCACACCCATTTCTAAGCAGTGATTGTCCAAATGGTTGGCCAACTGCATTATCTGTGTTACCGGAAGTATGGCGAGGACCTTCCTGGAATCATTCATGGCCACTCCACTAGGGGTATGGCTGCCTTGGCAATGTGCTTCCATAACGTTCCAACTGCAGAGATCTGCGCAGCAGCCACTTGGAGTTCTGTTCACACTTTAACCAAGCACTATAGTTTGGACATTGTCTCTAGGCGCAGAGCCAGTTTTGGCCTGGCTGTGTTACAGGGCCTTCTTTCTTAGGTGGTTTCACCTCCACCCTGTCTACTAGTCCTGTCAGGTTTGAAACTGCTCGGTATTCATCCTACGTGTGATGGCCTGCTGCAAGAGATTCCCCCGAAGTAAGATAGTACAGTTACATAAGAACTTAGGGTCTAGTACGATCTCCCAACTATCTATTTACCGACAGTCAGTAGCCCACAATTATGTTCCCGACTAGTACTGTCTCTCATCGTACATTTTACCACTTGTTCATTTTCCCGACCGTAACATACTGCTCAACAAAATGAACAAACTCACTACTTTTTATTCTCTCTCTCTGGTGTGATACCTTCTCTGCTGTCTCTAAACAGCCAACCTGCCTGATGCTCCCTGGTTCCCTCCCTTAGCTGCTCAGCTGCTTAACACAGTCACTAAGCTTCAACATATTATTGTAGTTTAAAATAAAAAATAAATTTAACTGCTGTGCTGAAACCTTGCGAGAGCATGGTGCTGTGCTGAAACTGAACATTTCCATGCTGTTGTGATGGCTGTGCGAGTGTAAGTCTAAAAGAAATTTAAGTTCTGTGCTGAGTCTGCATGCTCCCTGGTTCCCTCCCTTAGCTGCTCATCTGCTTAACACTTCAAGAAGTGTAGCTGTAGTTTAAAATAATGAAACCGTGCAAGAGCATAGTGCTGTGCTGAAACCGAGTGTTTCCATGCTGGCCGTTATGCTGGCTGTGCGAGTGTAAGTCTAAAAGAAATTTAAGTTCTGAGTGACTAAAAGCTGCACTTCAAGAATGGTAAGTCTTTATTTTAACAGGGCCGAGTGTTGAAACCGAGCGTTTCCGTGGTGACTGTGGCGAGAGCGAGTCTGCACTGAAACTTCCCAAAACAGGTAAAAATAGAGAGCATAGTGCTGTGCTGAAACCGAGCATTTCCATGCTGGCTGTGCGACTGTAAGTCTAAAAGAAATTTAAGTTCTGTGCTGAGTCTGCATGTCGGGAAAATGTCGTTCGGTAAGATGGACAGCGGGCAAATGATAGTTACGGGCAGTAGGAGTCAGGCAATACAGAGTCGGACAGTTGAGAGTCGGGCGATCGTACTGATCCCAGAACTTACCGTAACAGTAGATCTTTAAGGAGATCTCTTTCAGCAGGCCTTGCTTTTCCCTCTCTCCTTCTCCCTTGGTGTGTCATCCAGTTATGCTTCCTCTCCAAGAGAAGACCTTCAGCTTTCCCTTGTCCTGCTTTTTTTCTTGAACCTCAGATTCCTCCTCGGTTCCTACAGCCAGGTATTCTGGGGTCTCCAGCAGAAGAACTGGGGAAAATGTGGGAGCCGCTCCCTATATAGGGTAACTGACATCAGAGAGTGATGTTGAAGGTGGGCAGTCCCCTATGGTAGCCTGACAGTGGAGTCTTACATGTGATGGCCTGCTGCAGGACATCCCCTCACATATCTACTGTTACGATAAGTTCTTACATAACTGTACTTTTTACACTCCTTTTGGACAGCGATCATTGAAAGGACAAGGGAGATGTTACATTTGAGTTTAATCCCAACTTTTGAGAATATGATTTTAGGTCTACCACTGGGTGAAGTGTGTACACCAGATACCAAGTACCTTTTCTATATTATATAAGGTGATTACACAAAATTGGCTTACACTTAATAAGCTAAGTTTCTATCAATTTCTTTTTTACCTATTTATTTCTCCTGCCTTGGCTCTGGTCAGCTGAAACATCCCTCCTGACCTCCCGACCCACACACCCAACGTCAGGCCACCTTCTCAGTTTCCCCACGACTTACCCCACAAGGCGGGGCAGTGATGAGCCATCTCTCCCTTAGCTTTACTCACCAAGATGGATCCAGATGAGGAGGTGCCATTTGGGGTCAGACTGTGGAGGTCAGTAGCACATGATGCCTGACCTGGAACCATTTTTTCCACTTTTCTGTCTCCCTGGAGATGTGGCATGCAATGACACCAACGGAGGGTGCACGTATGCATCTGCACACACTCTCACCAGATGTCTGCCCTATCTCCACCCCTTTGTGCAGCAATGGCATGCTGCCCCCAAGCCACCACTAGGGGTCAGTCAGGAGCCAACCACTGATGACCCCCATCCCCAGAGTAGGAGAGCAGTCCCTCAGATGCTCAATCCTTCTCTTCCCCTGCCAACCCCCAGCGGCCCATGCTCATTCCTGAACATGGGTCGCCAGCGTGGTGCGCGGTAAGGCATCCAGCACCTCAGCACTCAGCACCACTGGACCAGCTACACATCAATACTTTTTTAATATACAACGTATTAAAAATATGGAAGTCATCATGGCAAAATTACACTGCATACAGACAAATCTAACTCCAGGTGGCTTCCCTACTATCACTTTATAGAGAGTGGGAAAGGAACACTGATTTTGGATCAATTTCTAGTTTAAAATGGCATTTTTTTTTTGTTATCGGTATGCTATCAAGTTGGAATATATGTTAAGGGGGTGGGTTGGGGTGAAGCCCCCCACAAGAAAAGACATTTCCAAAAGTGTTTGTGCTCTGGGTTCAATGCCATTGTGATGGTTCGCTGTATGCAATGCCTGGACAGTCATGAATAAGACCTGAATCTTGAGAGACATCACCTCTGATTCTGGGGGCTGATCTGGTGGGTATCATAGAAACTTGGCTGGATGCAAGCTCTAGGCATTTTAAATAAGCTGGTTCCACTTGGTTTCTCTGTGATATACTACTCAAAATTGGGGCATGGGGTAGCCATCATATTTACAACTGAGATGAACGTCATTGTGTCACCTATGGAACAACCATGGTCCTTAGAGCATTGGTTCATTTCATCCATGACCAGTTTGAGATGCAAGATTGCCCTCTTATACTGCCCTCTGTTGTGTGAGATAGAATTCCTATAGGAGTTTGCCAGGGAAAAAAATGACCATTGCATTGGAATCCCTAAGTTCTTTTCCTGGGTAATTTAATTGCTAGATTGGATGACCATTTGGACTACAGTTGCAGCAATAGACGTGGCCAGATATTTTCAGATAGTGGAGGCATATAACTCTACACTGATGGTAGCGAGTGTTTCCCTGGCACCAATCTAAATATGCACTGTTAATTCACATCAGAGTGCATCTTGGTATTTAAAAGTACTTTGGTAGTTGAAAATACAGGGGCATAAATGAGGGTTCAAGTGGAGGAGGTTTAAAAGGTAATGTGAGGAAGTTTTTCTTCACAGAGAGAGTGGTGAACGCTTGGAATAGTCTGCCACAAGAGGTGGTAGGGGCAAGCACAGTGGAGGGATTTAAACATGCCTGGGACAAGCACAAGGGAACCTTGGGTGGGAAGGGAGTGATGAAAAGCCATTGACCACTTAGGGTGAGTAGACGTATATATGTATAGGGCTTACAGGCAGACTGGATGGGCCTAGCGGGCCTTATCTGCTGACAATTTCTAGGTTTCTATGTTTCTGTGTGTATGCACCTTGTTATTTGGTGGCTTTCCATGATATGTATGATATCCGTCTTTCCTCACCACACATCCCCCCAACTCCATCCTGGCATACACTCTGTACACAGGGAATTACAATAAAGGACAGCAGACTCAGTTTCTTTGTTTCAACACTGTTTCTATTCTTTAACAGACTGTTTTTCTTGTGTATGAATTATGTTAGTTTTGAGTATGCAGAACAAGAGGTCAATCTATTTGAGTCACTCTAATAGGGTGCATTACTTAGATCCTGATGCTGTATATGTAACTTCAACAGTGTATGTTTTTATGGCAATGATCTCTGTCTGCTACTTTTAATAAAGTTTGCAAGTTAAAAAAAAAAGAAAGAAAGAAATCTAGGCAGGACATTCATTCTGTGGGAGTCGACTCTGCCTAGAATAGAGAGACAGTGGCACCATCTCCTATCATTTGATGTCAGCCAATACCTCTTGTATAAATTTACCATAGTTGGTGTGCTGTAACCCCCTTTTGTCTGACCAGGATGTGGATTCCAAAATACCTAATTTGGATGGTCATCCATTTATAGGGAATAAGCTGTTTTAGTGCCGGGGTCCTAGACCTGCTAAGAAAGACCACTTCTGTCTTTCCATTGTTGGTTTTGAAATCTGAGACTTCACTGTAGCCCTTCAGAATTCTCTGCAGGATAGCTAAGGTATGAATATGATTTCTAAGTTATAACATAGTGTCATCAGCATGCAACAAGATGTGGTTATCCTCTCTCCCCACCACTATTCCTTGAAGATCTGCATGTGCTCTGACCATGACTGAAAGCTGCTCAATACTGAGCGTGAACAACAAGGGTGAGAGGGGACACCCCTGCCTAATACCCCCTACCTACCTATCACATGGGTGTTCGAAGATGATCCGTTAACCTTTACCCAGGCAGTGGAGTGGGCATATATTTCCTGCAACCAATAGCAGAACCTGTCTCCAACCCCAAATTTGATTAGGGTAGCAAATAAAAAGTCCCAACTGAGTCTATCAATCACTTTTTTGTGTGTCTATATTAACTGCTACCAGCTGTCCAGGAATTATCTCCCTATATGGAAAATATTGAGGCAATGCCTAATATTATCAGAAAGGTGCTGCTCCAGTATAAAAACAGATTGCTCTGGGTGAACCAGTTTCTGCAAAACTTTGTTTGCTCAAGTTGCAAATACTTTGGTCAATCTTTTGGAATCTACATTTAGTAATGATATTGCATGGTAGGATTTGCACTGGTCTGTTGATTTTCCTGGTTGTGGTATAACTGTTCTGAATGCGGATTGCCAGGAATCTGGAAGATCTCCCTCCTCCTACCCAGCGTTAAAAACCTTGGTCAGTAATGGAGTTAACTGGGGTTGGAATGCCTGAAAGAATTCTCCTTTGAAGCCATCAGGGCCAGGAGACTTCCCTGAGTTCATGTCTTTTATAACCAGCGTGACCTATGCTTGAGTGTTAGGGCTCTCTGTCAGCCGTTGTTCAGCTTCTGACAACACTGAAAGTTTTACTGGGTTAAGGAAAGCTAAAATGTTTCCCTGTCTCACTGGAGCATGTTCAGTAGAAAAACAAGGAACAGTAATAATCCTTGAAATGGTTAGCTATTGCTCTAGGTATGCTTCCTGCGATATTACTGTTCATGGGGTTCTTAATTTTTTTGACATACATGTCAGCCTGTGCCTTGCGTAGATGGAAAGCAAGCAGATGTCCCGCTCAGTTACTATGCTGAAAATATTTCTGATTCATATTGTGTAACTTACCTTCTGTTTTTTTTATCGAAAAGAGTTTGTAATTCTTGTCTGACCTGCCTTAGTTGCTCCTTAGTGTCTAAGGCCATGCTCTGTTTGTGTCTATTTTACAAGTCATTCAAAGAGGATTCTAATTTTTCCTGCTTTTCCCTGTGTTGCCTATTCAGTCTGGAGGCATAAGCAATAACAGTACCTCTCAACTTTGCCTTGAAGGTATCCCACGCCCATTTTTCCTTAACGTCTGTGGTCCAACATGTAGTCCCTGATGGTGGTCTCAATTAGTGGCTGAAAATCTTTCTTTACCAGCAAGAATGTATTCATCCTCCAGAATGTGGCTCTCGTCCAGTCCCCGAATTTATGTTCCGTGGAGACTGCTGCGTGGACCGTGATTATTACTGGGTGTATGCAGCTTTTTGTAAATTTGTGGAGATCTTTTTTTTTTTTGTTTGAAATTTCTTTTTATCCCCTCCTGGACGCCCTCGCCATTCCTCTCCTTCGGGCTTGCTCAATGCCCCCCAATCCCTCACTGAGTCTGCCCCTAGAGTGCCTCTGGTGACTCCTACCTGCCTCTTTTCTCTATGGAGCACCTTGCACAGCGGGGTCTGCCCATGATTACCAACTGGGTGGCTGGAGCAGAAGTCATCCAGGAACGCCGTGGTTTTTTTCTGTTTTTCTGTTCCTCCTCTTCATCCCGCTGAGGATGCCAGCTCGGGTGAAACGTGCTTACACATGCCTGCCAAGTACCAGATGGTGTCTTCCCTTCCCCAGCTCCCCCCCAATGGAAGCCAACGTTGTCCCAAGAGTCAGTGCTTCAACCGGCTCTCTGGGCGTCGGGTGTATTAAGCACCCTGGTATCCCTCCTGAAGGAGAGCATCTGTAGGGACCCGAATCCTCCTCCGCCGATCCTGGCAACCTCAAGTCCGCTCCCGATCCCGGGTCGCCGGGTGTGGTGCGCAGGTGTGGTGTCCAGCGCCACAACCCTCAGCGCCACTGGGCCGGCCTTGGAGATCTGTTTTATTACAAAAAAATAAATTCTGGAATAAGATTTATATAAATTTGAGTAAAACTATTACTTAAAAAAAATCAATTATGGAATAAGATTTATGTAAATTTGAATAAAACATGAAATCCTTCAAGCATGGGTTGAACTCTCTCCCCACATCTATGAATACTAACTCCTCCATGTTCAACCTAACTGTCCTACTCATTAGTTTATTTGTGGATGTTTTACCCTGAGGTGCAGTTGAGCATGAGTTTACCACACAATTGAAGTCCCCTCCAATAAGAACCATGCCTTCTCCGAAAGATCAAAGAGCATTCAAAAGAAGGCAGAGGTATTGCTATTGGGGGCATAAAGCTTAATCAAGTGTAATTTTTGCCCCCAAACCTCCCTGGGTACCAGCACAAGCCTCCCATCCTCTAGTGCCTCAGTGTGCAATATTTCAAAAGGTATTTCCCTATGAAAAAGAATGACTGCTCCTGTTGTCTTGCCTGAGTAGTGAGAAGAGACCACCACCTTACCCACCCATGCCCTATGCAACTTCTGGTGCTCTGTATCAGACAGTCTGCTTTCCTGTATAAAGCATATGTCACAATGTAATTTATGCAGATGTGCCATAATTTTTGTCCATTTAACTACCAAATTTATTCCCTGAACATTCAGGAAGACTGTGTTTAGGGTCCCCATGGGAGATGCGTGCAAGGATCAACGGATTTACATTCCTGACATGGTGAGGGCCAAGTAGTTCATCATAACGTTAATAGGCCAGTCACATCTGGAATTGCTGATGGGTTTATCATTCTATTAACACAATTAATATGAAACTGAAGAACTAGAACATATGAAAAATGCACAACAGAGCAACTTGAGTATACTGACAACAGTGGGTGATGTTAGAACAAAATTGTACTTCCAAGGCACAGGATGTCTCCCTGATGCGAGACCAGGGAGGGTTTAGAAACATTGCTAGTGTGCTTGCAGTGGTTAGCAAGCCTGACCTGCTGACACACGGTAGATAAGATGGTCACAGACTGGGTGACTTAAGAAGTAAGTCGGGTGGCACTCTGGGTCTCAGCCACTTGTTCCAGTAACAAGTGAAATCCCAATGGATTTATTTAGATGATCACATATGCCCCTCAAAAAAATCATCAGGTGCTGCTGCTGTCCCACCAGGAAACTCACCACCACCACCCGAGGAGGTACTCCCAGGTCCTGTTAATTTGGATACTGTGTAGTCTGCCTAGTGGGAAGGAACAAGGCCCCCCTACCCATAGCCTCTGACAACAATGCACCCAGCATACCTGGGTCCCTTTGGCAGCTCCCTGGCTCTATCTATGGGAATAAAATGCAATTGGAACCTAGGACTGGAGCCTGGTCACTTAAATTGCTGTATGACCATTCCAGATTGACTTTTTAGGCATAAACTCTTGACCAGTTCATAATACTCTTGTAGGGTGCAGATACTGGGGGGGGGCTGACCTTGGTCAGGTGTCCACCCAAGCATGCCCAACCCCAACCCTGTGCTAAGTTCTGCTGTGTGTGACCATCAGCAAGTTAGTTAGACATCTCCTGGACAACTACACTAAGAATCCAGATCTAATACCAAGGGGAGTGCAGTGGGTCTCAATGAGCCATTTGGTAGCCTTCAGGAAATAATTTTCATGAACTGGCCTGGACGAGCAGGGGCGCAGGCAGATGCCCACATCACTTTCCCTTGCAGCCCGTGTAAGACAGTGTTGCAAAGAGATATAAGATTTAGTGCACCTTCATGGGTCAGGGTGTGGTCCCCCCCACCAGCCCAGATTACACAAGTTTGGTTCCCCAATCAGGAAATAATCCAGCAAGAGTCTGGACAAGGAACAAGGACCCCTTGACAAAACTCAGGGGAAGGTAGGTAAGGAAGTTCCTCCCCCTCAGCTTTCCAACTCACATGGTGACCCTGAAGGAAACAGCAGCACAGTTTAACAGATCCTTTATCTCCAGATCAAGCTTGCTTTTCAGAACATTATCCAAACACTGCTCTGGAATATACCAACCACCATCAAGGTTGGGGGGGCCTCCAATATCTCTCACTCCCTCTCCACTGTTAATGCACAATGAATATGTTTCAGCAACTAGTGATTATTCATCAAGTTCATTTTGTGCTTGTTAAGGGATTAGAGAGTAGTCAGCTGAAATGAAAAACAAAAAGAAGAAAGGAAAATTGTCTGCTGTATCCTGACTTAACAGTTCAGGTTAAGCAAACATCGTCGTTATTGGTTCTCTGAATTATCTCCAGAATGAGACCGTGGAATGGAATGAAAGGAAACATACCACAAGTTGAGTGCAGCCTCTCCTCATGGAATCAGATTATTTCATGTTGTCTTTGCTGATGTTCCAGGTTGTGTTATGGCCTCTGCTGAGATAGTCCTGTTCAGGGCACGTAGTTCCCCATCCAGAAGCCTCTGTATATCAGCCTTAAGGTGCATGGGAAAGGTGTTGGCTGTAGTGTTGGTACTTTCTGGTTGACCCACTTGGCTCCAGGCTGTATTAGAAAGGTAATGTTCCAAAGATTAGTTGGGACACTTTAGGCCCAACTTTCACAAGGTGGGTGCTGCATCACAGAGAGAATCAAAAGACTGCATGCCAGTGCTGAGGAACATTCTGAGTCTGGCCAGATAATTTAACTGAATTTTCGCCTGTTTCTTCTTGACTTGTTTAATAATTTCATGCACTGTCCACCATTTATAATGCAACAGATCAGAGAAGTCCTGATCAAAGAAAATCCGCTGTCCATCAAATCAAAGGTCCGGTGTTTTCCAAGCCGTCTATAAGGTTAACTGGCAGTTTATATATTTTAGCATTTTGACCACTACAGAGCATGATCTGGCCTTTTGATCCATAGATTTTTGCAGGAGGGATCTGTAGGAGTGCTCTATAGGGAGTTGCATGTTGTCAGAAATTTTAAGAATGGAGTGAAGCAAGTGTTGAATAAAGGCCTTCACGGTAAGAAAGGTTCGCTCTATGTCCTCAGGGACACCATGTATTCTAAAGTTATTGCGATGGGCCCAGTTTTCCTGGCCATCGATTTTGTTGTGTCGTTCCCGTTCTCTGTTTAAGAGATAGAGGAGGTCCTTGTGATGTGTACCAATAGTCTCTGTGACCTCACCGAGCCAGTTCTCTGTCACTGTCATGCAGGTATCCATACATTTAAGATCCAGTTTAAGATCAGCGACCAATGTTTCCACCCAATGTATTGCTGTAATCTGAAAACAAATAAGGCTTGTGGCTTTGATCTTATAGAGAATCGATTTCTGAGAGATTCAGCTCAGGTGATTGCTCCCATATTGACTAAGTTGTTTAATTGGTCTCTGAGTGAGGGCATTTTTCCAGATGTCTGGAAGAACGCCAAGATTATTCCTATATACAAAGGTTCAGGGGATTCATATCAACCAACAAATTATAGACCTATTGCTTTATTGTCTGGGATTTCAAAAATTTTAGAAAAATTAATTCAAGTTCAATTGGTTGACCATTTGGAAAGGTATTCATTAATAACCAAACAACAATCTGGTTTTCGGAAGTGATGTTCCACGGGCACCGCTCTCACCGATGTGGTTGATGCTACTGCATCCAAATTGGAGGGGGGCCAATCGGTGGGAGCGGTGTTCGTTGACTTATCCAAGGCTTTCGATACAGTTAATCATAGCCTGCTGGTTAGATGCATGGCAGAAATTGGTGTGGTTAAGGAGTCAGAAAATTGGTTTAAATTTTATCTTTCAAAAAGAACTCAACAGGTCTGCATTAATGGAGTGTTATCAAATAAATTAAATGTGCAATGAGGAGTACCTCAGGGCTCTATTTTAGGCCCAATATTGTTTTTGATTTATATTAATAAGGTCACGGACTGCATAAAACACTCTAATATAAATCTTTATGCAGACGATACTTTGTTGATATCTAGTGGTCAAACAATTGACGAAATGCAAACAAATTTACAGAATGACTTTACTGGTTTATCAAAGTGGTTAACAAAATCCGGTTTAATACTTAATAGTAAAAGGACCAAGTTAATGTTTTTTGGAAGAAAGCAAATCCCTATAGGGTTTGAAAATACAAAGATTAATATAAAAACCTTAAATGGAGTAATACTAGAACAGGTTACAGTTTATAAATATCTGGGTGTTTGGATAGATTCATCATTGAAATTTGAACATCATATAACAGAGACTATAACTAAAGTAAATAAAAGATTGGGAGCTTTCAGGTGCTCTAGTTTTTGTTTGAATAGATTAATGAGAGAACAGATTATAAACCAATTTCTCCTTCCAGTTTTGGAATACGGAAATCATATACTGTATATGGTTTTGCAGCAAATAGATGGTTAACTAAGGTTGATCAGTTATATTATAAAATGGCTAGATTTATAATACAAAAGGATTACAGGGCACATTATTGCCAAGTACTTAGTGAATTGGGTTGGGTCACACAGGAAAGTAAACATAGGATTTCTTGGTTAACACAGATTTTTAAGGTAATAAAATTTCAACAACCTGAAAGTCTTCATGATAAATTAGAACCGAGAAAATGTGTATATAATCTGAGAGACATAAATTGAAGGGATTATGTATTCCCAAGGTTTATAAATGCATATAGTGCTCTTAGATTCCCGATTATTGTTGAGGATTTGTGGGGGGCTTTGAAATCTGTAAATTGCAGCCAGACTAATGATTTGAAGGGATTTTTAACAAGTTTGATGTCTGAACTAAAAATACATTGTGATTGTTTTAGATGATTGTCTAGATGTTTTGTGTATTACATTGTGAATGATTGAATTATGTGTATTGTAGTGTTTTGTTGTTATAACTTATGAGCAATGTACCTTACAGGACCATCTTGAAAATAAGACTTTGTCCTAATGATGTGATGTTTCTCCATCTGAATTTCTGTATAAAAATAAAGGTTTTAACTAACTAACTTAACTGTATTGATTCCATCTAGCTTTGATAAGGCCACCTCTTGCTCAGTTGTCATTTCTGTGCCATCCCAGCCATCAGTACTGGGGTTCGGGGAGCCAGGCCTACTGCTGGCGGCCTGCCCCATCTGCGCATTGGAGTCCATCAAGGCCTTTAACTTGGCTGATTGGGTCCCACATTTTCTGCCTTTAGTGCTTGCCATCTTCCAAAGTCAGAAGAAGATACTTCTTTTTTGTCTGAAGGTAAATTTGGAGCAAATTACCAATGAAGGATCACCTGCAGCTCAAAGAGCTCCACAATTAAGCATCCATTCATCCTATGATGTCACCAGAAGTCTCACAGCACATAATTCCACACATCAGTTCTCCCGTTGTTTTTTATTTTATTTATTTAAACATTGGTGGCAAGGAAATGCACACTGTACAGAGGTGCATTTTCAGGTGTGACCCGGGGGGGGGCGGGGACAAGTGAGAGGTCAAAGTGAACATTATGCATAGAAAAAAATACAGACCATACTCAAATCCAGAAGTGATTTTCTTTACTCACATCACTCGATCAAGCAAACTTAGTACTACCTTTGATAAATGTTGAACCTGATTGCTGATGGGTAATCCATGTCAGACAGCACAACAGGAGGTTGGCGGGGCAAACAGAGCAAGCCACCAGATGAAGGAGTGCCAAGCGATTTGGTTGTAAGGATGAGTGGAGCTGGCAGCCAATGCTTGGAGAAGTCTGCAAGGCCATGAAAGACATGCAAGGATTTGCGGACAAAAGATTGACTCCTTCACAATCAAAGTCACCCCGTTTGGAAACCCAGATGGATCTTGCTAAAGGGACACTGTCAACCTTTTTTGCATCATATTATTTCTAGTTAAAACCCACATTTTATGATTGCTTACCTTCCCTGAAGTTAATTAATGTTGCTGGTTGTTTTATCTGCCTCCTTGCTTAGCAGAACTAAAATGCATGCTAACAGAGTAATTATATACTCAACCTTATATTGTTTTAAATCCTTGATCTACTTTTATTTCATACCTGTTGAACATTAGAAACAGCCCCAAGCAGTGCTGCTACTCCTCCTTAGACCCAGACTGATTAGCCAACTACAGACCTGTCTCTAACCTACCCTTTGTGGGTAAGGTTATTGAGAAGGTGGTTGCGCTGCAGCTGGATAACCATCTTATAACTCACAGTGTCTATGATGTTCTCCAGTCTGGGTTTAGGAAAAGACATAGCACTGAGACCACCCTGGTCCAGGTTTTAAATGATCTCCTATTTGCGAGAGATCAAAAGACTCGTACTGTCTTAGTCCTTTTTGATCTCTCTGCAGCATTTGATACTGTGGACCATGGTGTGCTTTTGGAGTGCTTGCGGCTTCTTTGTGGACTGTCTGGTACAGTTCTATGCTGGTTTCGATCCTTCCTTACAGGCAGGACGCAGAGGGTAGTCACTGGAATTTATTCCTCTGACACCATCTCCCTGTCCTGTGGGGTGCCACAGGGCTCCATTTTAGTGCCCATGTTGTTCGCAGTCTATATGCTGCCATTAGGAGATATCATTATGCGTTACAGTTTGGGTTTTCACTGCTACACAGATGATACCCAACTGTATCTGTCCTTTATTCCCGGACAGGATGATGTGATCTCCATGCTTAACAGCTGTCTAGCTGAAATCAAAGACTGGATGAGCACTTGCTGGCTGAGGTTGAATCAGGATAAGACCGACGTGTTGGTTGTGGACCCTGGTTGCCTGATGCGGGTCTTAGGGCTGGGCCTCCGTCAGGCTTATGGCTTGATGGTGTCCAGCTCTTGACCTCAGACAGGGTGCGTAACTTGGGCATTATTTTTGATGACGGTTTGACCCTAAAATCGCAGGTGTCAGCTGTTGTCAAATCGTCCTTTTACCATCTTAGGAATATTGCCTGGGTGAAACACCAGGTTCCTCAGGATGACCTTCCTACGTTGGTCCACACCTTCGTAACCACTCATCTTGATTACTGCAATGCCCTTTACCTAGGGTTTCTGGGGGTTGATATCCGCCTCTTGCAGCGAGCGCAGAATGCGGGGGCCAGGCTTTTGACTGGTACTTCCAGGACTAGCCATATTATGCCTGTCCTCTGCGAACTGCACTGACTGCCTGTTCAGTGGTGGATCACCTTTAAGGTCTGGTTACTGACCTTCAAAGCCCTACATGGACAGGGACCCCAGTATCTGCAAGATCTTCTTTCTCCTTACTGCCCCTTCCATTCACTCAGATCCACCGACGAGGGATTGCTAGAGATTCCCAGGGTTCTGTTAAAGACATCTGGGGTGTGTGTGTGTTCTCTTATGCTGCCCCTACCCTGTGGAATGCTCTACCTCGTCGGATAAGAGAATGCCTGACTGTCCCAAGTTTTAAGTCGGAGCTCAAAACTTACTTGTTTTTTAATGCTTTTTCTAAAGGTTCTTAAATATGTATATATGTTTTATTTAATCGTTGGTTTTAATATGTTGTACAGTGCCTTGGTTTTGAAAGGCGCTTAAAAAATAAAGTTTTACTTACTTACTTACTCATGACCCAGTGGTCTCCTCTACTTCCACTACATCATGAGGGGCTAGATTGTGTTAAAGCTGTTCCCAAGTCTAGGAGAGATGCACTGGGAATTGATCAAGGAATGTAAACAAACATGATTTTGTGTGGTAATAGTGTGCAGTCTGTTTTTCACTTTTTGAAAGAAAAAAAATTAAAGGGAAATGTCCACATACAATCAGGCCCCACCTAAATGTGAAGTGGGGCCCGATTAGCAGATGCAATAGAAAAAAGTAAAACTAAACTTACTCGCTTCTCATTTATTTTAAATTATGTCTGGTTGAACCTGCGCCCTCGTTGCCCCAGCATTTTAGGATGCAGAGCCCTCCCCGTCGCGCCCACAAGCACTTGTGGCTGTCCCCGTGATGACGTTTCAGGTGGGGAGCAGCCGGGGGCATCTATATACTTAATATGTGACTCATTTTTAAAATAGCTCCAGTTTGAAGCCGGGACATTCTTGGGCATTTCTCGTACAAGCAGTGGATGACCAGTACCCTGCCAGTTGATACGTGGTCTCGGTGTAGCCCGGACATGCATAGATTCTAAACCAGAGCTATTTGAAGATTTGGCAATACAAAAGTGCTCATGACTTGAGCGGACGGCCAAGCATAGTAGCCCCCCAGCAAGAGAACTGCTCTCCAAAATCTCCCTTACTTTATAAATAATTTAAAATTCACAGTAGGCAGTTGGCACACAGAAGAAAATGACACAAAAGAAAAGCCATGTAACCGATCGGCTTTAGAAAAGTGTGTCTCATTACTGCACTTTTTAAATCTGCAGCACGCACCTCTCCCTACCTAGTATAATGGTCTGCCAACACAATACTGCAGTACACAGCTTACCGCAATTGGGCGTTCCATCAATAGGACCAGAAGACCTTCACAACTTTCTTCTCTGTCTCCTGCTTTCATGGATAGAACATAAAAAAAAAAAACTTTCACCAATGGGGCGACAGAACAGAAAAGAAAAGCACAGACTAATGAGGACGGAAGGGGGCTAAAACAGTACACTACCAGAGGTAAAGGGACTACTTTAACTCAAAAGAAGAAACATTGAACGGTTGTAATTTTTATAGAAATTACATCACATTTTTCTTTTGAATCCTACAAAAATGACAGCCCATTTTCTAAGCTCAATAATACCCTCCAGGGTGGGTGGTATGGGCAATACCGGACCTTCCAGGGGCTATAAGATCCTCTGCCTGTGGTGTCAGCCCTCACTACACCCCTGGGCAGTCTTGCATTGCCCAATACCGCCACTCCTGGAGTGGCTATTGCTGCGTGATGTCACCAAGCAAAACATCCAAAGGTTCATGGATGAGAAAATTTGCAGATGACTGCAAAATAGGTGCAATAGTACACAACGTGCAGGCAATAAAATATCTCTCCAAAAAGATCTAAATACTATTGGGGGATTGGACAAGTGAGCATAGGATGGTCTTTAACATTGATGAATGCAGCGTCATGCACCTTGGTAAGGAGAACAAATTAAACAAATATTACTTAGGTGGTAAAGAGCTACAAAGTACAGATAGAAAAATCTGGGCATACTCATAAGAAATGACCTAACTTTTCATCATCATATCACAGAGGTTACCAAGAAGGCAAATGTAATGTTAAACTGTATACTAAGAAACATTCATAGTAGAGACAGTTTTGTGTTGATGCCACTGTACTGGTCTATGGTTCGGCCGTTAATGGAATACTGTGCTGAACTTTGGAGCCCATACCAAAAGAGAGATATCACACATCTCAAGTGAGTGCAGAGGAAAGCAACTGGAAGTATATATAAACTAAAACTTCTCTGCTACACACAAAGATTACAGGTATTAGGATTATTCAGCTTGGAGTACCGAAGGTTAAGAGGAGACTTGTGTCCGATGTACTCAGCTTTTACAAATAAAGATATGTGAGAGTGTCTGGGATTGGAAATCAGATTTAGTAGTAGAACAAACAGAGCACACAGTTACCAACTCAGGGGTGAAATTTATAGGACTAACAGAAGAGGGGCCTGGATTAATCAGAGACTGGTAAACCACTGGAATGGCTTGCCAAATGAAGTGGTGGCCTGTGATACTATGGATACTTTTAAAATTAGATCTATATGAGAAGTATTACAATTCATCTAAAAATGGTGAGTCTGTTTGGCGAAAGCTGTTGACTCGTAAACCCTCCTATGAATACGTGGAATTGTGTCTGAATATCATAATGTTTACATTTTTTTGAGGGTTCTGTAGAGTCACATTAAAGCAGCAGTATTTGTTAGTCACCACATAGATCTTTTCAGCAATATTGTTTGTCTGGCAAAAATACCAAGATGCCCCATTTTCTTTTCATTTTCTTTCATTCCTGACCCACGACACAGGATATTGAAGTTTTTAAACGTTCCCGCCCCCATGCCATGCCAGCCATGAGAAAATTAAATATCTTGGTACTATGTTGTTCCGTTTACCATCAGAAACATGTGGTAACAGGCCAGCCCAGTGGCGCAGAGGGCTGAGGCGCTGGATGCCCTACCTCATACCATGCCGACAACCCATGTTCAGGAACAAGTGCAGTTCATTGGAGGTTGGCACAAGGGAGGGTGTGGTGCAGGGATTGAGCTGCCAGCTGGCAGCTTTCCTCTCTGGGGAGAGATCTGTGCTTCCCTCGGCCCTTGGGTGCCTTGTGGTGGAGGCCAGGAGGCAGCGCAGCTGAGGGAGCCAGGGCACTAGGCCAATGGGGTGGGGGAAGAGGCCATTACTGGATCAGAAAGACACATGTGTGCCCCCATGCACATGTGTCCCTCTGTCTGGGGCCTTGGGCAATAGGGGAAGAAAAAAAACAGGAGGAAAAAGTCAGGGCTGCTGAATGATGAAGCCTCCAGGCTGGCTCCGGAGGAATACGCAAGGGCACACATAGCATTGGAAACTCCCGAAAGACCATCAGAGTATGGTAGGTTGGCGGACACACAGCTGCAGCACACCGATGGTATGCCCCCTGTACGGAGACACTATTACAGTGAAAATGTTGATGCCGACAACATCGACATTTTCACTGTAATAGTCCACATGTGACCCTGGGACTCTGTCTCCCAGTCCTGCACCCGCTCCCCGATCCAACTCCAACTTGGAGTTAGAATCCTAGAGATCGGGGGGGTGGCAGAGCCTCATGGGAGGATTCGTGAGCTAGCGATGAAAAACCCGGCTGGGGTCTTCAGTCGGATTTATGTCAACATCAAGTTGCAATCAACATAAATCCATCGCTGTGATGTAGTTGTCAAACCAGCATCGTAGAGCCTACACCGACGGAGCACAAATACCTGATGGAAAAAAAAGGAAACATGTGGTAACACCATCCCAATACATTACTATGTTTTGTTGCAATAATAATGTTTATTCATTTTTGTGATCAAAACATTTTATAATTCAGCATATATTATACAATAATAAAGAAAATGATAAAAAGAAAACAACTAATAATTTTAGAGAGTAAATAAAAAGAAACTAATAATTCATACCTGTGTGGGAAAAATAAAACCTAAAGCAAATACATCAATGCACTTGTGAGATGAGGAATCAAAAATGCATTCTGTACTATACATTCACATTATTATTGTTTGATTTCTCATCTTCTTCCAACTATCTCATTGCATATTGAAAACTCTAATAATACAAGTATGGTGAATATAATGTTACCAAAAGTAATATCTATTCTTGACAATATTCGTAACCCTTCTAATAATAGGGGGTTGTGACTGGTCTAGTCTCATGTCATTAAGTTACTAGTTTTAATGGTGAGGGTAATATTTTAACAATCTTGTTGCAATTTTCACAATTCACTTGGGGATTTGATTCACTTATTTGTAATAATTTTTCAGTTATTAAAGTGTTTAAGAACATAACATTCCATTTTTGGATATCAAACTGGGCTAAATTTTCTGCATTCCAGTTACTTAGGATTAAACGTTTAGAGGACATAGTGGCTATGATGAAAATGTTACCTTGTTTTTTTTTATTTTTTTATCTAGATTCAACAAGAAAATATAGTTGAAAATCAAGCTTCTACAGTTTAATGGAATTGTTCTGCCCAGCATTTTTCCTAATTCATGTGCAGTTATTTACCACCAGTTTTGAATTTGTAGACATTGCCAAATATTATGTAATAACATTTATTTTTGTTTGCAACCATGGCAACAATGAAAATAATTGTTATATTCCACTTATGTAATCTGTCAGGTGTATAATATGTTCTTGCTATTATTTCCAATTGGATCGATTCATTTTGGCAGAAGTATACTTTTGATTTGTTAATTACCAGTATGCATTCCAGCTGTTTTCCTTAGTGTACCCATTTAATTCCGGTAGCCATTTATACATTTTTTATTTTATTTCTTTTAATGCTGTGTTGATTGTGGAATTTATGATTAATTTATAAAATGTACTTTATGTTTTAGTTTCAGAATGTTTTGTTATTATTTCATCTTCTTTTTTTATCCTGTCCCAGTCCATTTTTATTTTGTTCATTAAACCACTTTTTGTGTTATAGTTGTTGTATAGTATTTTTAAAATATTATATTCCCACCAATTACTCTTTATTATATTATTAATTTAATCTCATTTCAACAAACCATCTGTTTAATAATTGAAACCATGTATAAATATTTATTTTTTAAGTTTCTCTGTCAATAAGGTTATTCTTATATATTTTTTCATTTGCTATGATTCTATACCTACTGTACCTCTATTTTTGTCCAAGGAATCTTGCTGGAAGCTTCTTTCAAAACGTATGGTGGCTTTTATATTTGTTTCCATAAGTTTATCTGTATCACTTCTCTTATAGATTTTTGTCAGGAAGATCAGAGTGGTATTTTTGAAACATATTTTATATTTTGTGTTATAATAATCTTGTATTGGGTTAAGTCAAAATTATCTATTGAGCATGACCAATTTAGATTCATCTTTTTTAGCTAAATAATATCCGTATGGATCTGGGCACCCTAAACTTCCCTCATCCCTGGATAATCAAAGTGTTGCCCAAACAATTCTTGGGGATCCTCCCTGCCATAAAAAAAAATGTTTTGTTTTTAAATCATATGAAAATGAACCTTGTATAGCTTGATGGACATACAGGAGATTCGACATCATCATTTTAATGGATTTGCTCCATCCCCATAATGATAAAGATAAATTCTGCCATTTCTCTAATATGATTTTTATTTTATTATGTGTAGTCTGAATATTTATCCTTGCAGTATTGTCTGTTTGTTTTATTAATATAATCCCCAGGTATGGAATTTCTTCCTGAATTCTAATTTCTGAAATAACTTGTTTAGTTTGCTTTGTTAAGTTGGTTATTGCGGAAATAAGTGATTTCGTTTTGTTTAGTCTATATCTTTCTAAATTTCCAAAATGCTCCAGCTCTGCTATTAACTTATAATATGATACTAATGGATTACTGATAAGTATCATGAAATTATCTGCATATGCATTTAGTTTGTATTCCCTATTTTGATATTTAATGCCATGTATTTCTTGATTTCCTCTAATATGATTAACTAATGTCTCTATTGTGATTATAAATCACGTAGGGGATAAGGGACAACCCAATCTCACTCCATTAAATATTAATAATGGTGTACAATATGATTGTTTATTTAAAAAATTACAGTTGGGTAGAATAAAATTATTTAATTATTTTTAAATATGTTTGTACGGTTTCCATATTTTCTGAACATAATATTGTAAATCACCTCATAAGGTCAAAGGCCTTGGTCACATTAAGTACTAGTACTATAAATTACTGTCTATTTTATTTATTTATTTATTGATAATTCGGATTACAACCTTTGAGCAAGCAGCTCTTTCACAAAGGTTCCATGTCAGTTCATAGGGTTATGGGGTATACATTAATTACATTACAGGTTCCACAACATTTCATAGGGTTACAGTGGTCCACATTATTTACATTATATTTACAATATATCACATTTAATTAGATTAAACATACAGCAATGTTTAGTGAGTACAACCAGTGGGTTAGGACAGATCATTCACCGACAGAAAGCTGGATTCAGCCTAGACAGGTGCTGTCAAAGAGCACAACATGTCAAGGCATAAGCTTGCAAGACAGCGAGAGATAGCAGCCCTTCAGGCGTTGTCCAGGGAGCACATGATTACTTGCTGAAGAAAATATACTTAATAGCACAACTTGGTGAGTCTACGACCAGGCTAATGTCCAAGAGAGGAGGCTGTGATGTGTGTGAGTTCTAGGATACAACTGTAGCAATTACAGTTGTTAATAGTGGCCAGGTGGAGTCTAAGGTCCTTTTAGAAGGTGCCTATTTTGTCAACACTAGCTAGGTTGTTAGGGACTTCATTAAGCCATTTAGGACCTCCATAGGATAAGGATCTTTGTGTGAGTGATGTGTGTCTGAATGGGACATAGAGGATGTCCCTTACTTTGGATCTTGTGCACTGCAGGTGGTTGGTTGGGGTGAAGAGTTTTAGAAGCCCAGTTGCAGTTTGGCCGAGGAGGGCCTTTTTTCCCAGGTTACATGTTTGGTATTTAACTCTGCTCCATAAGGGGAGCCACTCCATGAGGGTTCCATGTCATAACAGTGATTGCAAAACAGTGATCACTATTATGGCGAGTGTATATCACTGAAAAACAAATTGGCAATATACACTTTAAGGCGACCGACTTCTGGATATAAATAAAAGTGTTTTGCCATGCCCCCCGCATCCCCTGAATTAGGATTTTCAACTCCAGTGGGGTACATGTTGGAGAGGGACAAAATCCAGATCTCGGCAAAAATTAAGTGCTGCAGCTCACAGCTGTGGTAAAATGTAACCCGATCCTGGTCTTGAGCCCAGTACCTGCTGTGCTGGAGCTAGCCTCCCACACCACCATGTCACATGGCTAGCTCAGTGGCAGCAGGTACACCAGTGCCTGAAAACCCCTTGTCTGTCCCTCCCATTCCCCTTGCAATTCCTCTCTCTCATTTGCCCTTCCCCCTGGTTGCTATCCCATACCCTCACTATTTTGCAGGGTAGCCCACAATAAAAGCGCCCAAAATGAGCCATGTATTTCTAGTCACTCATTTTGGGTCACTCTTATAATGTGATACCCTCCGTGAGAGAGTAGAGGTTACAAGTATGGGTTGTTCTGTCCACTCCAAGGGCCAGTCTGCATGCCTTGTTTAGGACAGTTTGAATTATTTTTAGTGCCATGTTGGTGGCAGCACTGTAAATAACAAGTCCATAATCAATTACCGAAAGGACTGAGCTACTGACAGCCAGCTCCAGTGTGGTGGGAGTTAAGGCATTCCTATGACAGTAAAGAATGCTGAGTTTAGCATTGGCTGTTCTAACTACATGGTCAATATGATGGGTGAAAGAGATGGTGTTGTCAAGGTGTATGCCCAGGTATTTAAAAGTGCTGACTTGTTCCAGTTGCACTCCACCCTTGCTAGTAATGCTTAGGAGACCTACTAGGTGCTTTCGGAGTGGTGAACAGCATGATCTTTTCTTGTAATTTAAAAAGAGTTTGTTTTGTTGGAACCAGTATTCCAAATTGTTGAAGCTATATTGTAGCTCTTCTACAAGCTGGTCCATCTGCTAGCTGCTGGCGTAGATGACAGCATCGTTGGCGTACAGCAACACTTTCAATGGGCACATGAGCGGTAGTGAGTTATTTTATTTATTTTTTTATTTACTGAAATGTTTCACCAGGAAGGCATACTGAGCAACAGGTTGCTCATCTCCCGGTGCGACCTGTGGGGAAGGGGTACAATAGGGATAAGACATTTTACATTCAAGTTACAAAGATCAACATAGCATACAATTAATTAAGGCAGTTGTTACAAACAGTATTGCATACATATGTAATTTGTGAGAACAATAAATAAATGCAATGGTAATAAGTGAACAAGTGCTATTGTGAAATAAGGGGTGAAGGAGAGAGAGAGGATGAGATGACAGATAGTGCAGAGTGGTGTCTGGAGAGACCCCTTCAGGATGCCGGGAACCCTGTAAGGGGACAGGGGACTGGAGTAGGGATGAGAGAGAGAGCGAGAGAGAGAGAGAGAGAGATGGAGTAAATGTGATTAACACCTAGGAGGGGAAATAAGGCCTGACCCAAAAAGAGAACCCTTCAGGATGCAATGAACCCTTCAAGGGGGCAGGGAAGTTCAGGCGATTGTAAACCCTCCTGCGGTTAGGCTTTGTAATTATAGAGGGATAGTGAGAGAGAGAGGGAATGAGAAATAACACCTGGGAGGGATGAAACCTGATCCAAGGAACCCTCCAGGATGCTGGGGACCCTGCAAGGAGACCTGGAAGACCAAGGATAGGTAGATGGGGCAGAAAAGGTGGCAAGCCTAGGCACCATAGGACCCCTTCTGGATGCTGAGAACCCTGCAAGGAGAGTGTGAAGGCTAGGGAAAAAGGGGGAGAGAGTAGGGGAAGGGAGAAAGGTATGAAAACTAGCACCTAGGAGGGGCTAGGGTCAGTAGAGGCTGTAGAGTCGATAGAGGCATTGGGTAAATTCTGAAGGGGGACAAACTGTAAGGAGCAAGATGAAGGAAATTAAGGCGGGTCATGACAGGAACAGTTAGGTGCAAGATAGATGGAGAGGGCAGTGTTGAAGGAATAGAGGGAGGAGGTGTGTCGGATTTGGGAAGATAGAGAGTTCCTTATTTTTGGGAAACGGTGAGAGTACCCAGACTGGCTGGAGAGGGTGTAGCAGTGGGGGACAGTTAGTGCGCGAGTGTCGGTATGTAACCCCTCACCCCTGCCTTTTTACCAAAACGACAGGTGGCATGCTGTTGGTGCTGGCAGCTATACCTGGTGGGGACCTGGGTTCAGGGAGGATGAGGTTACCTGGCACAGGGGGACCTAGGTTTGGCTACTCTGCACAGGGGCACCCAAGTAAATCCGAACACAGGAAGCAATAACTGTAATGTGCAGAACCAGGAATGGGATTTTTCAATGTGGCTTTTATTCACAACTAGCTGAACACAACAAAGCATAGATGGACCCCCATGGGGTTACGTTTACTGATAATGCAGATTAGAGACTACAAGGCGGTCCACTGGAAGAATGAACCATTTCTACTGTTTTCAGGCTCTGGACCCACCAGGCACACAGCCCGGACTTGCACGTGCTTTGGGTACACAGTCCGACTGGCCCAGCTCTCCTGCCGGCCACTTGACTGACGGTCCACTGGAAGAATGAACCCAATTTACTTGTTGTGGCTACCCACACCACTTAGAGTCTAGTACTCCCAGAGATTTCCTTCACTTCTTCTGACTCCCATCTCACAAAGAGAATTCTTTACCCTTGTTGTGGCTCCCCACACCACTTAGAGTCTGCAACTCCTAGAGAGATTTTCCCATTTGGGACCCACGTCTGGGTACTTCCCTCATCACTGGCCAAGCGCATAAGGCAAGTAGCAATCACAGCAGAAATCTGTAGAGGTGGACCTGGTTACTAAAGATGGGGAGTGTTCCCACCTCCAGCTCCCACAGCCCATACCCGGCCATTTCTCTGGAAAAACTGAAACTTCGAAATGTAGATTAAACGGTGGATGAACTGTCGCACCCACTCTACAATATTACTTGAATTCACACAGCACTTTAGCTTTTGACACTACTCCATTTGTTTGTCCTAGTACTATAGGCCTCCCAAATAGTAGTTCAAATCCCAGATTTCTTCACATTTCCCAGGCTGAAGAAGCGCAATTTTTGCCCTCTCAAATTAGGGCAAAACACTCACCCTTTTGTTGCAGGTGCCCCACAGGCGAAGTACAACTCTTTCTACTTTTCAAGCACAAACTGAAACTGTAAAAGGCAGCTTTCTTTCTTCAGCAGAAATTAGGGGATTGCCCCTGGAATCTACATGGGGATACTTTACTTCCTCTACTCCCCCCCCTCGGAGGGAGGGGGCACTGAGACCCAAACAACGGTCTCCACCACTTGAACACTGGACACTCACTCCTTCTCTTCAGAAGGTAAACAAGACACTCCCTCCCTGCTTGAAGGCAAGCAGGAGACTGTCTTTGAAAACTCCCAACATTCTATCTCACTCCCTCTGCTGCAGATTCCAATGTGGCTTATGCAGCTGCGACAGTTCTATTGGTGATGTCATCTCTCAGTCTCAGCTGAGACTGAGAACAGAGTGAGACAGTGTGAAACCCATTTAACTGGAGTTTCACAAGCTGCCTTCCCTGCCTACCACTAGGTCTTACTGGGATTCTAGTAACCCCGGGTAACAAGGGGTTACACTCGCCTGACCAGGAAAAATGACTGTTCCCAGTTATTATGTGCACCCGGCCTTAGGCTATCCCACCCTATGTGCTACCTGTGGAGGGGGTGATCAGGCCCTCCTACCATGCAAGCACAGGCAGGCAACACTAAGGGCCTCAGAGGCCTGTAGCTGACATGTCAGCCTCTACACTATCCACTTACTATGGACACCTAGTGGCTCTGGTAGAACCATCCAGAGCATAGCCCTGATAGATCAGCACTGCAGTCCTTACGGCCATTCAGGACCACAGCCTGTCTATCCCCCCAAACCCTCTAGGAAAAACCTATCTGCCTCTAACGTAATATTCCAAAACAAAAACAACCCGGGGACCTCCCCGACCTTGGGCAACCTGCAACCACACCATTAAAATACCAATTACTGCCTCCTCCCTACCCCCACAACCACACCTGTGGAAGGAAAAAGGTTAATACAGCAATAACCATAACAATAACACCACAGTACTTTAAATTTCTACACAATAAAGCACTGACGAGGAACTCCGATGAGCCCCTCCTCCTCTTCTTGTCTTCTCTTTTGTCTTCCCAGAAACACCTGTAAGAAAAAGAAAGACAAAAACACACTCCTAATCTGCATACACAGTCTATCTAAAACCCCTACCATACAAAACACTGAACAATCCCAAAAAGATTTTTTTAGAAAAAGGTAGAAAAATAGTATTTACATTAGAATACAATAATGGCATTATTTACAATACACATTTGGGGGGATGGAGTGCCCTGAAAGTCCCAACTAGTGACCACAAAGCCCTAAGGCTAGTCCAATAAAGAGTCTCTCCTGGGCCAGAGCCCGGTGAAGCACAGTTCTGACAGGCCAAAGTCCTGAAGGGGAGAGTCTTTGCGGACAGTTCACACATTTTTGAAGTCTGTAGTGTAGGGTGTGTACTGCAATGTCATAAAGATAGGAAAGTTTCGGACTTACCAGCCATTTGTAGTACAAGAATCTGCACAACCTGCACCCTGTCAAGACTCTCCTGGCAGCATTTCTTCTGATACAGTGGGTGGACATCTTCCGGGAACCACAGGAGGGCACATCTGGAAACAGCTGGGCTGATGTCATCTCTGGAGACGGAACCTTAGAACAGGAACAAAAAAGAAAACAGCTGGTCCAACATCATCTGATTACCAGGCGATGAACAGGAACAGCTGGGATGGTGTCCTCTCTGGATCTGAAGTCATCTGGTGGGCTAGTGAATAGTTGCTGGACAGGACAGTACACTGTAGAATGATGAATGTGGGGTACCTGAGTCCTGGTTATTCATATTGGTGGATCAATAAGGCACTTCACAGTCAAGTGTGGCAGTATTGACTACCACTGCTCGGCTCTCCATTTTGTAGGCACAGGCACATTTGCTGGGAGGTCCTTGCACTGAGGCCAATAGTACCAGGGGGTCAGGGGCTTGAATTATTACCCCGTCTGGGCGCACATAATTCACACAGTGGGAGATTTCATCCTCCTCTGTCCACCACTCTCACCTGTCCATAAACAGTGTCCTGCCTCTTCCACTGGGTATACTTTTCGGAACAGCCTATTCTTTACATGCTGGTTGGCCCCAGGATGCACACTTTTCATTGCTTCATCCCAGATCCAGGATTTCCTAGTCCTCAACCTCCTCCCAGACTTTTTGAGGAAAGGTAGGAAAGGTCATACCATAGATCTCATTTGCCTTTCTACGAACCAGTCTCTCCTCTTTACTTGCTTTGGTCAATCTGACACCACTGGCCTGGCTTGGGGGTGGCCAGTCCTGGTTCTGCCAGCTTCGCATTCTTAAGGAAATTAGAAACGGATCCCTGACTTCTTCCTCTTGTAAAGCCAAGGCAGTGGCATCACCACCTTCTTCAACACATTCTTCCGAGGCAAGATCTTGAGGCTGTGTACCCGTTCCTTTCTTCACAAGGCCACATAGGTTCCCCATCATCTTCCTCTTCACTGAGGATCTGAGCCCAGGAATGAGCAGTTGTTCTCACCCCTGAGACTATCCATTCATCACTAGGCGCGGAGGTCGACACCTCCCATTCAAAGGCCTCCCGCATCTCATCTTCACCTAAGAGACTTGGCTAGGCCTCCAGGGTCTATTGATGCTTATCCAAACTTTTTTTCTGGGATCCAGCATCCAAAACTTCAACTTGATTCTGTCTCTAACTCTGCACCCTCTAGCTTTGTGCCACACTCCCCGAGGGACCTTCCTCCACAGGCTCCGCCTGGTGCTGTGTGCTGCCAACTGCAGATTCCTGAATTTTTGTCCATGTGGGAGCCAAACAAATTGGAGGCGCTTTACACAAGCCATATTTTTGTAGACATCCAGCACAGTGAGGAATCATGAAGACGTCCCTTCCAGCACTCAAGCATATTTGGCATACACGCACTGGATAATTAGGAATTGCCACATCAGAAGGCAGTTGCCCTCCATAGCACCACTTTCAATATCTCTCAGTCTATTTACTGCTGCTGCTGTTACTGCAATCCGGGCATGATCCGGGTAACGAGCTGGTCCTGAAGCCATGACTGCAGAAAAATAAACGAAAGTTCACTGTAACTGAAAATCCCACTTTAATGAACACACTCTGTAGCTTTAAAATGGCTCTTCTGCTGCTGTGTTTACTTTACTACCCCACCCTGTAATGGCGGCGGCAGCACTCCTGTGCATCAACATTTAGAATCTGGGTCAAGCCACTGCGCACCCGAGTTACACAAGCTACTGATAACTTTTACTCAAACTGCACAACTTGCTCTGTTCTGGCTTTACACACATTTACAGGATTTTCCTTGGACTTTTCACAAGCTGGTAACATTTATTTAATTTACAGTCCCTTAAAAGCTTCAGGTTTTAGCACAGGATTGCCTGCTTCTACTAGTGTTGCATTTTGCTACAACCCGCAGTCTCTCTCTGGCTGCAAACTTTAAACTGAGGCTATTTTCACTTCCATGCACACATTCAATGGCTTTACAGACTTGCACTTGCTGGCAGGACTTCACACAGTCGTTACTTGCAAAGTGACTACACTGCTGCACACACATTTTATATGGCATTACTGAAAATCACTGATTGAGCAGTTTTTGGGTTGTTTACTTACTGTGATCAGTAGCAATTTGCTGCGATGGGGTAAAACGGCCTGCAGCCAGTTTTTGAAGGCCTCTGAACACAAACGGGCGGGCAGTCTTAGCGATCGTCGTTTTAACCACCAAACTCGCTATTTTAACGATCGATGTGCGGGTTGAGCCTGATTTTAAACTCAAAAGTCTATTTTTAACTGTTTACAGTGCTTTGAATACTCCACGACGCTCCTCCATTGCCAGTACACGCACTATTCCCTCTCGAATGCTGAGGCAGTCTCAGAAGAGCTGGCTGAGGGGCAGGACTAATGGCAATCTGACCAACCACACGACGCCATGCAAATGAGCCTCTTCTTCCTCGCGAGGGCTCCTCTACTCACGGCGATCATCGAGCAGGCAAATTTAAACTGTAAAATGCACTTTTTTTTTTTTTTAACTGACTCCACGGCGGGAGCCCATTTCAACCATGTAACATTGCCATTAACTCTGCAGTCTCTCCATTTACACAGAAGGTGTTTCCAACGTCCAGGGCATAATTTCTCTGTTGCTACCCCTAGTTTTCCACACTTTCCTTCACAAGAATTCATTTTAAAAGCATTTCAAACGTCCAGGGCATAATTTCTCTGTTGCTACCCCTAGTTTTCCACGCTTTTATTTGCCACAGTTCATTTTTAAAGCTGACAAAAACGCTGTAAACAATTTTGATGATGCAGGAAAACGGCACACTCTTTGGCTTTGCAGCTCCTTGGTAAACAGTTAGCATTTTTTAAACAGCAGCATAAGATTCACAGCACACAGCAACACACTAGGGAAATTGCTTCAGCTTTTTGGGCTACCCACTGCCAGATAGCCAAAACACTAGCCCCCTTGCCCAAGCACCTTCCTTCCCGAACAAATCCAAAACGGTGCCTCCATTTTTGTAACCCCTCACCCCTGCCTTTTTACCAAAATGACAGGTGGCATGCTGTTGGTGCTGGCAGCAATACTTGGTGGGGACCTGGGTTCGGGGAGGATGAGGTTACCTGGCACAGGGGGACCTAGGTTTGATTACTCTGCACAGGGGCACCCAAGTAAATCCGAACACAGGAAGCAATAACTGTAATGTCCAGAACCAGGAATGGGATTTTTCAATGTGGCTTTTATTCACAACTAGCTGAACACAACAAAGCATAGATGGACCCCCATGGGGCTACGTTTACTGATAATGCAGATTAGAGACTACAAGGCGGTCCACTGGAAGAATGAACCATTTTTACTGTTTTCAGGCTCTGGACCCACCAGGCACACAGCCCGGACTTGCACGCACTTCGGCACATAGTCCCGACTGGCCCGCCCCTGCCGCCACTTGACTGACGGTCCACTGGAAGAATGAACCCAATTTACTTGTTGTGGCATACCATCACTCACTTAGAGTCTGCGACTCCTAGAGAGATTTCCTTCTTACTTTTCTGACTCCCATCTCACAAAGAGAATTCTTTACCCTGTTGTGGCTCCCCACACCACTTAGAGTCTGCAACTCCTAGAGAGATTTTCCCATTTGCGACCCACGTCTGGGTACTTCCCTCATCACTGGCCAAGCGCATGAGGCAAGTAGCAATCACAGCAGAAATCCGTAGAGGTGGACCTGGTTATTAAAGATGGGGGGTGTTCCCACCTCCAGCTCCCACAGCGCATACCCGGCCATTTCTCTGGAAAAACTGAAACTTCAAAATGTAGATTAAACGGTGGATGAACTGTTGCGCCCACTCTACAATATTACTTGAATTCACACAGCACTTTAGCTTTTGACACTACTCCATTTGTTTGTCCTAGTACTATAGGCCTCCCAAATAATAGTTCAAATCCCAGATTTCTTCACATTTCCCAGGCTGAAGAAACACAATTTTTGCCCTCTCAAATTAGGGCAAAACACTCACCCTTTTGTTGCAGGTGCCCCACAGGCGAAATACAACTCTTTCTACTTTTCAAGCACAAACTGAAACTGTAAAAGGCAGCTTTCTTTCTTCAGCAGAAATTAGGGGATTGCCCCTGGAATCTACATGGGGACACCTTACTTCCTCAACTCCCCCCTCCCCGGAGGGAGGGGGGCACTGAGACCTGAACAACGGTCTCCACCACTTGAACACTGGACACTCACTCCTTCTCTTCAGAAGGTAAACAAGAGACTCCCTCCCTGCTTGAAGGCAAGCAGGAGACTGACTTTGAAAACTCCCAACGTTCTGTCTCACTCCCTCTGCTGCAGATTCCAATGTGGCTTATGCAGCTGCGACAGTTCTCTTGGTGATGTCATCTCTCAGTCTCAGCTGAGACTGAGAACAGAGCGAGACAGTGTGAAACCCATTTAACTGGAGTTTCACAAGCTGCCTTCCCTGCCTACCACTAGGTCTTACTGGGATTCTAGTAACCCCGGGTAACAAGGGGTTACAGGTAGATCTGTGGGAGTGGGAAGGAGGAGTGGATGTTATAAATGAGGGGGAGAAGTAGGAAGGGACTTCACCCAGCTAGTGTTTTGTGGTGAATTTAGCAGTGTGAGAGGTGTCTGTTTGTAAGGGAGGGGAAGGAAAGGGCTCGATATAGGTCACAGTGGTGGGTGCGAGAGGGAGCATCAAGGGCAAAGTAGCAGAAGGAGTTGAAGAGACTGTTCATTCTGGTCTGGGAGGACTTAGGAGCAGCACCATAGACTATATCGCAGTAGACAAAAATGGGGAGGATCATCTTCTGGACAAGCTCAAGCCTAGCTGCAGGAGGGATGCAACTGCGGTTCCTGAACAAGGCACCGGGGTTGGGGCGTAGTTTTTTCTGGATGGTGTCAGTGTGTCCAGAGAAGTTGAGGTGTTGGTCTAACATAATCCCAAGGTACAGTATCTGAAGGATGGGATGTCCTCAAGTAAAGTCCCATCAAGAGTGCGGAAAGTGGGCAGGGAGAGAAGCCTACAGAGTATCTGCCTTGTGCCAAAGGTCATGGAAACTGTCTTCTTGGTACTGAGAAATAATTGATGGTTTGTAAACCAGAGCTGGACCTTGTTGAAATTGTGCTGCAAGCTGGATGTAACCTCAGCTGGGCATGAGCCAGATGCATACAGAGCAGTATCATCAGCGTACAAGTGTATGGCAGAGGAGGGGTGCAGACAGATGGCAGATCATTAAGGAAGATGGAAAATAGAAGGGGACCAAGCACGGAGCCCTGAGGGATGCCAGTGCAGATCAGGAGGGTGGAGAGATGGCATCTGCAATCTTAACTGATTGGGTTCTACCAGTAAGATAGGCCTTAAACTAGCTAGCGGCAGAATGGATTAGACAAGCAGATGAGAGGGAACCAAGAAGAAGGGAGTGGGAAACAGTGTCAAAAGACTTGGCAAGATCGACAACTATGGCTGAAGTGATTTGGCCATTGTCCATCCTGGAGAAGATGGAGTCAGTGAGTTGAAGTAGGGAGGTGGTGGTGGAGTGTTTTTTCCTGAAACCAGACTGGAACGGGGTGAAGAAGGAGGTATCAGATAGAAAGGAAGTAAGTTGAGAGAGGACTATATAGAACATAGAAACATAGAAACATAGAATTTGATGGCAGATAAGGACTGCTTGGCCCACCTAGTCTGCCCATTTTCCTACCTAACAGATAAGCTGCAGATCCTAGTTCTTGTAGTTTGGCTAGGGTAGGGAGTAACAAGATGGGGGGATAGTTGCCGGGGTTGAGGGGTCTCCACCTTTAGGTTGGGGGAGGACCCCTGCATGATTCCATGTGGTAGGGACATTGGAGGTTGAGAAGGAGAGATTTAAGATTAAGGAGAAGGGGTAGGCAATGGCTGGGGATGAGAGAGAGAGAGAGAGAGGAGTCAAGGTCATCTGGGGAAGATCCTTTAGAGGGATTGATGTTGAAGAGGACATTTACAGTATTGGTGAGGGAGACTGAAGAGAATGAGAAGGAGAGGTGTCAGGAAATAGGAAGTGGAGCATTTTTTGGGGGTAGAGGGGCAGCTGTGACATTTGAGGGGGAAGGGGTAGTTAGGGAGGGACTTCAGCAGTTAGGTTGCACAGGAGGTATAATAGGAATTAAATTCTGCACCTACGGCATGGGAGTTGGCTACAAGATTGCCATTTACCTTTAGCAATGGGAAAGGGGGCTGGGACTAAGGGGTAAAGAGGGCATGAACCACCTTCCAGAACTTGGAAGGGTAGAGTTAATGAAGAGGCTGAATAGGAGTGGTCAGAGAATAGAGCCTGGGGTACCCCAAGGGTGACTGCTCTTGGGCTGGAGAGAGTTCTATTTATTTTTATGCTTTGTGTTCATAGTTCCAGATAGCTCTGGAACCATGATACTTCATCGGCGGAGAGACCCAAGGAATGTAGTTTGACCAGCAGGATCCAGTGATTTACTGTGTCAAATGCTTTAGTGAGGTCAATGAAAATTGACCCCACTAGCTTGCTTTTATCAAGCTCCTCATAAGTGTAGCGTGTGTATTCAGCAAGGGCGGTTATAGTGCTATGAGCTCTGCAGAAACCATTCTGTTCTTGGCATTGCTTGTCATACTTGTTGAGGTAGTCCATGAGTTGGTCAGTTACTATACGTTCTAATGCTTTTTTTTTTAATTTCTTTCTTTCTGGTGTTTCTGACCTCCTCTGCTTTTTTTTTTTGCTTATGATTCCCCCTTCCAGCCAGCCCTCATGGTCCCCTTGCCGCTGCCAGAGCTCGAACCCCCTCACTTCCTAGCTCCCACAGGTCTCGTCACAGTGGATACTTACTCCAACACTGTGGAGACCTTGGTGGCTGGGCTTGGGGGGAGTTAACTTGGGTGCATCTGTGGCAGTGCCATCAGGGCTGACCTTCAAGTGCACCAGAGGATTCTGTTGTTTCCCCGTCCCACGTCATGGGTGTGCAATGGTGTCAAGGACACTGGCTTGCACGCTTCCGCACACTGCACATCTGATGCCATCTCCGCCATTCCCACTGCGGACCATTGCATGCACCGATGCCCAGCCACCACCAGGAGTCAGCACATACGTGGTTATCCCAACCCACCCTCCCAGAGGAGGAGAGCGGTCCCTCCTCCAGCCGACTCTCCAACACCCGAGGTCGCTCCTGACCCCGGGTTGTTGGCGTGGCACTAGGTGTGACATCTAGTGCCTCAACCCTCAGTGCCACCGGGCCAGCCTGTTCTAATGCTTTTAACAGCAGGGGCAAGATAGAAATGGAACAATAGTTAGAGTGGTTTGTTTGGTCTCCTGCCTTATGGACTGGAGTGACATGCAAAACTTTCCAGGTAGTGGGGAAAGTTGATGTCCTGAGTGACAGGTTGAATATTTTGGATATGGGCCAGATGATCTTATTTAGTGTGAGGGCTACTGTATGATTTTCATATCCACTGAGTCTCTGCCCACCCTCATTTTACCCAGTGCCCACTCTAAGTATTTTTTTGGTCTCAATGACTGATATCTGCTTGAAATAAAATAGCAGTACATTAGGGTCCAGTCATTGCGGGTAGTCCCATTTTTTCTACGTTAGTGGCTCTTTATGTGCTAGATACTCAGGATATAGTACCAATGTCAGGTCTGTGAAAGCTGTATTGAAGATATCAACAGTCTCTTTGGGGTGCTGAGTTTTACCCATATTGGTGGTGATCAGGTGAGGTGCCGCTTTGGCCTCCTTTCCAAGAAGGCTGTTTAGAGTCCCCCAGAATTGTTTCCCTTTGCCCCAGGATGAGACAAGCTGTTTCTTGTAATGGTTGGCTTCTGCTTCCCTTATTTCTTGTGTGCATCTATTTCTAGCAGTTTTGTAGTTGATCATATCCTGTGGACATCCTGTGGCTTTTACTTTATACCAGAGGTTGTCTCTGGCCTTCATGAGTTCAAGCTGGGAGCCTGTGAGCCAGGAGTTACTTCCCCCCCATGCTTATGGCTTCTGAGTGGTGCGTAGATGTCGCACACTTTCGTGAATGTAGAGATGAAGAAATCCAAGGCCACATTTACGTTAGCTGCTGTCTCTATGGGGGACCTGTCAAACATACGTGGATAGTGCTTGAGTGATTCAAGTTGGCCTTTTCTAACTGTTTTACTTTTTACTAGGCTTAGGGTCTTTTTTAGGTATCTATTAGACCAGATACACATTACCGGGGAATGGACGCTAAGCGTGTCCAGTAGGACTGTTACTTCTGCTATCCTCTCAGGGCAGTTGGAGAGTACCCAGTCAATGAGGGTACTGGTGCCAGTTTTGTAATTAATTCTGGTGGCTGTGGTCACTAGCTGCATCAGGTAGAGGCTGGCTATCAGGTCTTTCTGTGGAGGTAGAAACAAGCCAATTAATGTTAAAGTCCCCCATGGTGATCTGTTCCCAATTCTGGTTAAATTGACCTATGTGGTCAGCTAGCATCTCCAGTCCAGCTTCTTGCCAGCTGGGTGGGTAGTATTCTGTGCTAAGCACCAGTGTTTTATGCTGTTCACCAAGGAGTAATTTTACCATTAGGAGTTGTGCCTCCCTAGTCTCATTCCTATGGGGGATGATCTGCCCTTTTATGTCAATACTCAGGTACACTAAGCAGCCCTCCCCCTTTTTGTTATTCTGTCCTGTCTAAAAACTTAAACCTTCAATGACAATGGCTGCATCTGGAATTTTAGGTGATAGACACAGTCTCTGTTAGGGAGATGATGTTTGGCTGGTATTGGGTGACCCATGCTTGGAATTGTGTAAATTTGGGTAGGAGGCTCCCAATGTTGATGGATGCTAGTTTTAGATTGCCCACCCTACTGCTCTTCATCTGGGGAGTTCCACAGGGCCCTGGGTTGGGATGTTTATTTATTTATTTATTGAAATGCTTCACCAGGAAGGCTACACTGAGCAACAATGCTCGTCTCACGGTACATCCTGGGGAAGGGGAGTGAGAACAATAGTAGTGCAACAGGATACATACATCTTAGCAGCATATAGACAGACTGTACAGTTAACAACCAAAAATAGCTAATAACATTTCTAGATTAGGATACATTTGTGAATGGCTGACAGGGGGTATAGTCAAAAGGTACTCGGGGGGGTGGAACAGTAGAGGAGATAGAAGTGCTAGGTTGCAGAACTGCTAGGATTTCAAGAGGGGTTTGGGATAGGAGCAGGTATTTGGCCCAGCTGGAGGAAGGAGGAGGAGGTATAGACCACCAGTTAGGCAGGGCCCTGCGGGGCTAGACGCAGTTGCAATTCATCACTAGGTAGTTTGCTAGGGATGTAGAGAGAGAGTAGGCTGATGAGGAGTGGCAGATTTGGGATGGTAGTTGGATCCAGAGCTTAGGTAGGCGATGGGAGAATGCCATTTGGCTGAATGTAGTATTTCTGTAGGGTATATTCAGGGCCCCTACTTTTCTGCGGCACAGTGGGACCAAGTTCTGCGGCAAGACTACCATTTGCACAGAACTTGCGGCGGGTGGTTTGTAATTCTGCAGGTTCTCAGGCACTAACAAACTACCACATCACAGTATGTCAGCTTGTCATCCTGACTTCACTTCATGGCAGTGGTTATAGCAATCAGGATGGTGGAAAGCACAGTAACACTAGTTCAAAAATAACAGATTTATAAAATAATTTTATGCCTAAAAAGCAAAACAAATGTCTCCCTTAAGGTCCTAGCCTGTTGCACAAATGATACATGCAGAGGGATCTTATGATAAATAAGGTATTTTATATGCATGCTATCTTTATTATTATTGTAAATTCTAGGAATTAATACCTTTGAGCCAAGGCTATCTATCCCACTAATGAGGTCTCCACTGTCTATCACTTATATATTTGTATGTGCTTTCTACACCACTCATGAGGTTCCCACTGTGCATCACTTATATATTTATATGCAATCTGTAACATACATACAAATATATGTGTGTGTGTGTGTGTGTGTGTGTGTGTGTGTGTGTGTGTGTATTTCCATGAACTTGCATCCTCATTCATACAGGTCCCATTGGAAGTGGAATAGAGGAGTTATTGCAAAACTCATTTTTCATGTCAACCTGCTTTTCCTGACACTCTGTGTAACACCATCAGGCCATGACATGCATGTGAACTGATTGTGAGCTAGAGCTCTCCAGCCCATCACAATGTGTCCACCATGTGACAGAACACTGCACCATACCTTCCCAGGCTCCGAGCAGTGATGTGTTCCACCAATCCTTGTGCTGCCCAGCCAGCTCCCAGAGCTAATCTCTGAACCTGAGTTGCCGGCATGGAAACACAGCATGCTGCCCTCTGGCCCAACAGCTGTCCCTGCACACAACATTTCTCCATAACTTTTAGGTGATTCTATCAACCAATGACAATATGTAATCAATAACCCTGGCAAAATGTGTACAGGGCAATTATTTATTTAACAGGTCTATTCTTTCAACAGGTCTACATTATTATATTCCACTTTTGGGGCATAATTACTTTTATTTTTCTTAAAAATGACAGTTAAATTCATTTTACCAGTTATTCATTTCAGATGGTGTCTCTATACCTTAAAGGCATAAATAGGTTGGTACAAAGTGAAGTATGGACTTAACAGGTCTGTGCTGTTGACAAGGTTTTGTTTAAGTTGGCCCTAGTGCAATAATTTAAGACTGAAAATTGTATTAGGCTATAGTGCATGTTGAGCATAGATCACCATGCATGATGTGCTGTGCCACCGTCTCTGGCAGTGACAGCTGTGGTAGATAAGTTGATTGTTCATTTCTGTTGCAGAATGCAGTCATTTCATTAGCTAATGTATGATGTTATAGCAATGATAACATCACATTCTGAGCATATAGGGGGTTTGGATATAAGAAGAGGGGATGGGAACCAGATTCTATGGATAAACAGAAATATTAATAAAAAATCACCAAGAAGAGTGAATTCTGCGGCACCGCAGAAGTTCTGCGGTAGATTGCAAGTTCTGCGCAAAATTCTGTGACCGCAGATTTCTAGGGGCCTTGGGTATATTCAGTGAGCGAGAGTCATCAGATCAGAGGGTGTATTTGGTGGGGCGGGGGCAAATAAGGAGGCAGACGGGTAAGAGGGGAGTGAGCCTGGCTAGAATTTAGAGGTAAACTTTGTCGCGTGCAATGTTCTCCTGTCAATAAGTGAAGGAAAATTTAGAGAACGGTAAAGAGTGCAGTGATGTGTCAGAGCAGGGGCATCCAGGGCAAATTGGCAGAAGGAGTTAAAGAGAGGTTCAGGCCTGGATAAGGAGGATTGAAGGGCAGCTCCGTATACAACATCATAATAGTCGAAAGTTGGCAATATCATTTTATGTACCAGTTCGCACCTTGCCAGACATGGGATGCTACCCCTGTTACGATAGAGGGCCCCTAGCTTAGGCCAGAGTTTCTTTAGAATGGCATCAGTGTGGATGGAGAAATTTAGGTTCCTATACAGCCAGACTCTGAGGTAGCGGAAGGAAGAGGCGTCTTCTAATACAGTCCCATCAATGGTGTAAAAGGTGGGTAAGGAGGGGAGCCTTGCCAACCTCTGCCTAGTACTGAAAGTCATGGAGACTGTTTTCTTTGAGTCTAGGAAGAAGTGGTGCTCACTTCGCCAACGTTGTACATTTTCGAAATCCAGCTGGAGCCTGGCAGTGACATCAGTGACCGAATTGCCAGTTGTGAACAGGACATTGTCATCTGCATACATGTGTATATTAGACGATAAACAAAACTGAGGGATGTCATTGAGGAAGATTGAAAAAAGGAAAGGCTCAAGTACCGATCCCTGGGGGACTCCTGTGGTAATGAGGAGGTGAAAGGAGATGGCATCGGCTATACAGACAGATTGTGTTCTGCCTGACAGATAGGACTTCCATTCAATGGCATTGGGGGAGAGACCAGCGGTGCTGAGGCAGGACAGGAATAAGGGGTGGGAGAACGTGTCGAAGGCCCTGGCCAAGTCAATAAAAATAGCTGAGGTTATGAGGCCTTTGACCATGCCTGTGGCAATAGTGTCAGTCAGCTGTAGGAGCGAGGTGGCAGTGGAGTGGTGTTTTCTAAAGCCAGCTTGGAATGGAGTAAGAAAGGAGGAGTCAGTAATGTAGGATGAGAGTTGTTTGAGTACTATGTGCTCCTGTAGCTTAGCCAGGGTAGGAAGGAGAGAGATAGGGCTGTAGTTGCTAGGGGAGAAGGAGTCACCTCCTTTGGGAGTGGTAGGACTGTAGCATGTTTCCAGGCTGTAGGGACAGTGGAAGAGACAAAGGTGAGATTTAGCAAGATGGATATAGGATAGGCGATGGTGGGTGCAGACAGAGAGAGGATCTTAGGGTCCAGGCCATCTGGGGAGGAGCCTTTAGCAGGGTTGATAGACTGAAGGGTTTGTAAGGCAGCAGCAGGAGAGATGTGGGTGAAGAAGAAGGTGGGGTAGGGGGAGCTGGAGGAGTAGAGGAAGGGGAAACAGGGATTGGAGGCGGGCCTGTGGAGGAGTGCATGTGTATCGGGGGCAGTTTGGAGCATGGCAGTGCAGGACATGAAATGGGAGTTAAAGCAGTCAGCGACAGCCATAGGATCCGAGATATCTGAGAGATTTAGTCTAAGGGTAGGAGTGGGTGGCTTGGAGGAAGGGGAAAAGAGGGACTGGACAACTTTCCAGAATTTGGATGTATGTTCCCCGATAGAAGGAGTAGTGTTCGTAATTCTTTTTTGTTGAAACTTATGCAGTGGGGGGCCTTTCCAAGTCTGTTGGGACATGTGATACACCTCCTTATCGTGACTTTTGAAGGAGACAGCAGGCTGCTATTCTCTGTCTAAGATATTCAATTATGTTCTCGATGTGAGCAAGGCCCTGAAAAATTGTACATCCATGTACAAAATCTGACTGATATGAATTTATTAAATCGGGTATATGAGTTTCAAGTCTATTAACCAAATGTTGCAGTTATTTTATAATCTACAGTATGTTCAGTAGTGTTATTGGCCGATAGTTTTCTGGTAGAGTATTATCTTCTCTTAGCTTCTAACATTGTTAGATATATTGGTTCATTGTTGGCTATTTCATTAATTAATAATTATAGCTGGGGAATAAGTAATTCTTTAAATGCTATATCAAATTCAGTAGTGTACCCATCATTACCAGATGATTTATTCTTTTTTAAATTTAATTTTTTCTATGAAATGCAGTTATTGAAATTATTAATACAAAAAATAATAACCTAATTTAATTATTTGCTATGAAAAAAAGAGTTATTGAAATTATTAATGAAGAAAATAATTCTATATATTCTTTTTTCATTTCATGTGTAGTGGTATCTGGTATCTGATAGATGATAGTATACTATTCCAGAAAAAATAACTGTCCAATGTCTTAATTTTTAGTGTGATATATACCCCAGTTGTCTTTTAAATGTATTATATTATTCCTTTGTTTATGTTTTTTTATATGTGAGTTAATAGCTTACCAGATTTATCACTGTTATAATAAAAATTAATTCTAAGAATGTTACTATCTTTTTCTATTTGACTATTAATTCTGTGCTGAATTTTTTTAGTTAATACGTTTATTTTGTTTATATTAATTATTGTTGTCCCTGTATAATATTTGATTTATCTCAGCTAGTTCTTTCTCCAATTGCATCGTGATCTTTTTTGTTTCCTTTTGTTTTCTATTTCATAAGAAATAGTATGAGCACGAATGCTGACCTTAAATGCATCCCATAAGGCAGTACATTTTTGATTTCCATTATAATTATGGAATCAAAAACCCCTAATAACCTGTGATAACATTGAATGAAATTTTGATCCTCTAGTAAATCGTTTCAGAATCTCAATTGAAAGTTTCTGATTTGAGATATTGTTGGCATCCTGTCTAGTAGCATCATGGCATAATCAGATGTAGATATTGGAAGTGTAACACATTTTGTTCGTGTTTTGAAAAATAGAGTTAGAACATAATATACAGTATAGTCTGGAAAAAGAATTGGTTGGTTTAAGTCAATATGAAAATTGCTATTCTTGTGTGTTTTGCTCTCTCCAAATAGTTAACTGTTGGTCATCCAAAAAAAGTTTAAACAATATAGCAGTCTTCTTGTCCTATTTAGTAGGGTTAGATGTCTTATCAAGATTCATATTGGCACAAACATTAAAGTTACTATTATGTCACCATCCCTTATTACTATTCCTTTGATTATATTTGCCAAAAATGTTGAGTAGTCTACAAACAGAGCATATACTGATGCCAAAATCATCTGTTTACCTATCATTTCTGCTTTTACCATAATTATTTTGCCTTCTTTGTCTGAATATGAATCAGTGAAGTGAAAATCTAATCTCTTATTTTTAAGTATTGCACAGCCTTGCCTTCTACTAGTGCCTGTACTGTAGTAAACTGATTTTCACACAGTTTTAAATTTACCAATATTCGTTTGTTCCAAATGTGTGTCTTGTAAGAGAAGTATCTGTGTATTTTTTCTTTTGCATATGTTAAAGAGTATTGTGGAGTACATCTTAAGTATGGGGCTAATCTAGCTGCCACCCCTTTAAGAACTCATGACAACTGCAGCAAATTAGGGTCATTATTATAATTTGTATGCTAATTACTGCTTTGCAGGGGCTAGAAACCCCTATAGTCAGTCAGTCTGTTCTTGACCCTCATGGTGAGATGAAGTTACCTGCTGATGTCTACAGTTTTTGAATAAACCCACTTGTTTATTAGTTTATTCGTCCGTCTCAGTGTTTCATACGGTCCAGCAAGGCGTCTACTACAGCAGCAACAGATGGGCCTGTGGATGTGTGGGTCTCAATAAACAGATCATACAACCAGATTATGATGCATAAAAAATGCATACTTCTGCGTTTATCATTTTATTTTAGAAAAAAAATAAAAATAAAACAAAATTCCAATATTTACAGAAAGGGAAAAATATGATGTTATTTCTTCACATCAGTCAAAACATCAGGATATATTTCTTGTTTTCAATGCTATAAAGAAATTCCTGGGTTCTCTCCTTCCTCAGTTAATGTGAAAGCCTGCACATTAACTTCTTGCTGGGATCCTTCTCTCACCTTGCTCAGAACCCTACTGACCAACCTATCTATCTTGGTTCTCCTAGAGGAACCTTTTATAATGCTAAATGGTGACCTCACCAATCGTGTGACACACTAATTAAGATTAATAAAGGAAATAACATGCATAAAGGAATAGATACATATAATTTAAGCCATCTAGCTGAATGCTAGTACTATTAGGGTTCACTCACATTTATTCTTGTCTCAACATACTGCCTGAGAATACTGCTACAGGCTTAATTATCTAGTTGTGATGTCAGAGCATTAGTTTAGCTCCTCCCTCTAGTGACATCACCTTCCCGTGCATCTATAAAACCTGACATTTCAGGGGCAGCTTGCCCCATAGGAGGAGCTTACAGCATGAGACAGACCTCTTCAACTAACATATGTACTCAGGTAAACAAAATTCTTTTTAATTTAGTATCATTTTCAATGAAAAAATAACCACTTAGCTTATTCTATCAGATGAATCTAGAACCTTAACAGGGAACACAGATGAAGGGTATGCTCCCTATCTGGCTTCCTGTAAGGTTTTTAGAATTTCATCTGCTTACAAAACTTCTTTGAATAACCATAAATGTACCTTATGCCATAATATCACAGGCATAAATAATACTTCCCTGCAGCTCTATCCTTTGTGTGAGCTGCCTAAAATCTTAGTGTACAGTTTTCCCAGTTTATCAGTCACTGTTTATCTCAACTTAATGGCTGAAATTGCAGCCAATGGCTTTTTTCTCACAACCCAGCCTTCTATCTGTTAGAGGGCTCTAATTTAATTGATACAGCTTCTTTTTAGTATTTTGTTTCTGAGACCCAGGGCTCCAATCTTTTATGCCCTTGTAGTCCCTAACTCATTTTCAGCCTTTTTTTAAAAGTCTCCGAGGAGCGCTACGGAGCCGAGACAAAACACCATGGCAACTGAAAACAGTAGTGCTGCTCCAGTTTTCCCCATTTTGGCTGTAAAGCGGCTGCTCTTCTAAATCGCAACAAGCGCTTGTGATTTCTTTTACTAGCGGCTCTGAAATTCGGACCAACTCCTGCATGAATGTGCACAAGGTCCTGCGTGAGTGAATGAGTGTGCAATGGTGCGATTGTGCGCACACCTTGCCACCACAACACTCGTTTGCTTACTAAAGCGCATAGCGCTGGAAAGACCTGTTCTTTATTTAAACCTAAATTCTAAGGCTATAATTCCAACAGGGAACAGGAACAGGGGATGGTGCACTAATTCTTTAGGGGTTTATTACTGGAATTAGTGGCCACTAAATATGGCTTTTTGAATATATTTACAACCAGATGCCAAATCTAATAACAGGGTAAAAGTGACAGTAAAGACAAGAAAGAAGATTACCAGGCTGGCCACTCTGACAAGAAAATATAGGATATATGTGAAAATAGAATAGGAGATAGGATAGAGTGAAAAGATATAAGGGGGGGTTATTGCATCTGATTATATAATTTCTACTTCCATAACAGGACCCTCTGTTACAGGGCCTGACAGAATAGAAAGAGGATAAGGGTCCTTAGCGGCAAACCAACACCAAAACACCACACATGGTGGAGAATGCGGACCTTCTTCTGCCCAGACCTCATTTTGCTTGCCTGCATTGCTGGGTACCCCAAGTCATTTACCCCAGTATGCCTGAACTGCTTGAATGTTATTTACACCACAGTCTTGGCTGCAGAGAGAAAAAGATTAAATGTGTCCTGTTTTGTACAGCAGCCTGCAGCCCTCCTGCTGTCCTAAAACTGTCACAAAGGAAACCATTCACCATTTCTAGCCGGCTCAATGAATGAACTGTGGAGAAGTTATTTTTTCCCTAAGCTCTTTGCTCCACGGAGCTGTGAACTGCACCCCCCAGCTACCACCTCATGGCAGAACCTGGTTCAAAGTGCCCTCTTCTGCCAAGCCAGCTCCCTATGCAGCCTCCCTCTCTCAGTGGGGATCACACCCAAAAAAAAAAAAAAAAAAAAAAAACAAATTCACAAGCCAGCCCTCCCTGATGCTGTCTCTTGACTGTGGCTCAGAACCTCAAACAGTCACTCTGTCTTTCCACTCCTCTGTGTCTTGCAAGGAACCCAGTCATCCACCCTCCTGCTCAAGTATGTGGCTCAGTCAGCCGCTCCTCAAGGACTTAATAAATAAAAATAAAGGACAGCTTCTCCTCCACAGCCACAATGGACCTCAGCTCTGAGCTGCTGAGCTGCCAAACTGCCTTGCAGCTGCCCTGCTCCCAAGTACTGTGGCTGTGCCCTCCCTCACTGCTGCAAGGAACCATAGCCTGTCCACCCATCTGCTCCCAGCAAATGGAACCACCAAAAATACCTCACCCTCATTGGCGCTGGAAAGGTTTGAAAAGTGATAGGGCCAAGAATGTAAGGGGTAAATTCTCTCCATTAAATAAATTAACATAACTGCAAAAACTAATAGGACCACTTGTGAAAGTGGTAGGGCCATGGCCATAGTTCCCCCCATTCCGGCACTTATGTCGGCCCTTCAGGGTTGCTCTCCAAAAACAGCTCCATTCATGGCCGCATCTGTATTAAGCCGCTCGACCCTCCTTGCAACTGCGGGCCCTGACTTACAGCTGCTAAGTCCCTTTGCATCATGCGGCTCAGCTCAGCTCCTCCTGAATCGCTGTGATGGCTCTGCAGTCTGCTCTCCTCAAGGCCGTGACTTCCCTCACCAGTGCAGCCCTACAAACCACTCGGCCATGCTCCAACAGTAGCCCACAACAAATACATCAATTAATAAAAATAACTATCGTTAAGCCACCTTTGGCTCATTTAAACAGAAGCTTAGACTACAACTAGTTGCAAATTCCAGCTATGACTGCTTCTACTAACAAGTCCTATTCCAATGTCTTTGCACTTAAACTCGCTGACTTTGTCTCTCTCCTGGTGGCCCCGTTGCATTTCTTCTCCCCTCCCTAACGCACCCCTTTATCCACTCCCTCACCTCCTCTATGACTTTTTATTTTCTCTCGCACCTTCCCTCACCTTACCCTCTACTAACTAGGCTCATGGGCTGATCCTCTCCTTCTTCTATTGTAGTAGTTGTCTGTCTAGTAGTGTCTGTCTCCTATATCCACCCTACTTGACTAGGCTTCATGGGCTGATACTCTGTTCTCCTTTCGTAGTAGTCTCTGTCTCCGTTTGTCTCCCAGTTTTAAATAAGCACTTAGCAACATGGCATACATTGTACAATGCCACTCACACTTGCACTCTGTAGTTCCTCAAATTAACTATGATCTTCCTTATGTTAAACCCTATCACAATGTAATCTTGAGTAAGGAATAAGACACGATGAGGTGTGGCTTATGGCCTGATAACAGCATGCCCCAGGTACATAATGAGGCACGAGGCACTTGCGCTGAGTGCCCTTAGCACCTGGGAAGTGCTCTTATCAGGCCATAAACCACACCTCGGAGTATCTTATTCCACTTATAAAATGGGTTCCTCAGTAAAAAAGTTAAGTAAAAAAATACACATTAAAAGTTTACATAAAAAAGAGCAAAATATGATATCATAGAAGAAAAAACAAGAAAAATAATCATTGTCAGTGTATTGTAATTGACATGTTTAAAATCCATTAGAGGGCTGTAGTGTCTGCCCCCTCCCAACACACACACAAGCCTTCTGAATATGATTTTTATTTATTATTATTTTTTCATAGCTCTTATTTTTGCCGTGTTTTATGTCAACTGAAGAAATGCCCATCGAGTTTTACACAGAGAAGCAGGAGCGAGCACGTCCCATGTTAACTGCAGTTCAATGTGCTTATGCAACCGAATGAGATAATATAAGATAATGCTTGTGTAATGAGTTCTTTGTGGCTTTCCACCTCTCTATCCATGGTATATACCACCATAAAGGAGTACGACGCAAGGAACCCTAGAGGAGGGTCCCCCCACAGGTGCCAGGAATGAATGTGTCAGCTAAAGGTAGGGTAGGAAGAAGCCCACGGGGAAGAGAGATGAGCTGCTGGAGGAAGAGGGGTGGATGGTGGGCAATGAAAAAGAATCCTGGCAAGCCCAGGATGTAGTGACCTTTTAAGCTCAATGGGGAAGTGACATAGTTGCTCTGCCCATTGAACCTCGGGCTTAAAGCACTCCCATTCAGTGTGCTCATGCAACCAAATGAGATAATATGAGATAATGCTTGTGTAATGAGTTCTTTGTGGCTTTCCGCCTCTCTATGCGTGGGATATACCACCTTATAGGAGTACGACACAAGGAACCCTAAAGGAGGGTTCCCCCCTACAGGTGCCAGGAATGAATGTGTCAGCTAAAGGTAAGGTAGGAAGAAGTCCAAAAAGAATACCTACAGATGACAAGCATCAAAGAGGCGAGGATGATGAATAATTTCTGTGAAGAGAAGGGCTAACTTCCTAAGGAGAGAGGGGAAAGCCGGGCCACCATCCGCCTCCATTCAACAGTGGAACCTAACTAACTAATGAGAAGAAATCACTAACTCTAATATTATGACCATTGGCATGGAGGAGAGGAAAAACATGCTTTGAGGAGGAAACCTCTGGGGATCCAAGGCCTAGCTCGCCTTCCCTCCAGGCTGACAATATTTGGTTTGAGGACATATGTCGGTAAAGAGAATTGTTTATAGATGAGGGATACAAGTAGGGAGGATGACGATGGGATAGGGAAAAATCCCAAAGAAGCACAGAGAAATAAGGAACATGAGGTATCAGGGACCCAAGGAGGATATGCTCGAGTAATCGATGGAAGAGAGTATATCAGAGGAGCAAGGATGGGAGGGAGTAGATCTAAGTACAAGTCAGAGGAGCATGGGGAATCCAGATGTGCTGACGAGGAGATTCCATGAATGAGGAGACTCTGAACAATTAGACTCTGAGGTTGTAGTCGGTGAGGTAGCATAGGATTCAATGATAGGAATGTTCGAGTAAGCGATGTAAATAGATGAACCTCGATGTAAGGCAGTGACTAACGACAGGAATATCAATGGGTAGTATAAGACCCAGCTGGTAAGAGTAATTAAGCTATGTAAATAGATAAACTCGGAGGTAATGCTGAGTGAATGACGACTGGATTTATGAACTCAATATGACTAGAGTTGTGAACTCGATACATGCGGCAAGATGGCCGCGGTTGATAGGTGGCATAGGAGTTATGGCAGGGACACCCAAAAAGAATATCAATAGCAGGCCACGAGTGGAGTGAATCCTGGATGTCTGGTATGGAATTGGAAGAGGAGACAGGAATGAACTTGAAAATGAACTTGCACGAAGGAAGCAAAAGGAAGTAGGTTCCTCAAAAGGATTTTTTTTTATTTAGTTGTTTAACCAGGTATAGCACACTAAGCTGAAAGCTTTTTTATAGGAGCGACCTGGGAGCACAGGGAGGTTAAGAGACTTGCTTAGGGTCACACGGTATGCAAGTGGAAGCTGTGGGATTCAAACCCAGGTCTCATCTGCTGGATGTCACCAGATTTGCAGCTCAGAGCCTTAGACCACTGCGCCATACTGCCTCCTTGGCTGTAGACTCCGAGGTCAAGAAGGGAGATCTGGAACCAGAGGCAACTCAGGTTGAGTGATTGAGGAACAAAACTCGACAAGATATGAGGAGGAGTGAGCAAAATTGGACAATGTATGATGAGGAGTGAAGCCATGATGGCTGGTACTAGAAAAGACGCTAGACGAGGAAGGTAAAATTAGGAAACAGATGAGGTACACTGAGGGATTGAAGCCAAGGAGGCTGTTATGGAAAGCAAGGTATGAAAGGACAAAGGACAGAGGAAGGTCAATGGGGTAGCAAAGGACCCAGCCGTGGATTGATGAGGCGGGCACAAGATTAAGGATAGTTAAGCCCAAAAAGAAACATCGAATGCAGATGAGGAAGGAAACATGGGAACGGATGACGTACGATGATGGATTGAAGCCATGGAGGCTGGTAGAGGAAAGCGAGGTATGAAAAGACAAAGGACAGAGGGAGGACAATGGGGTAGCATAGAACCCAGCCAATACAGGATGAGAGCGGCAGTAAGGCGAGCTGGATGAGGTAGCACGCAGGCCAGGTTGGATGGAATGCCAGATGGAGTCAGCCATAGATGGCCCAATGACGCAAATATCAGAGCAAGCTAAAAGAAACCGTAGCATGATGAGATATAGAAGCCATGACTGGATTGAATCCTCTATGGCTGATGGATGGTATCAGTAACTGGATACATGCGACATGAGGGCTGTAGATTGATGAGGAGGGCATATGAGGAATGATATTTATGCCCAAAAGAAATATCGAATGCAGCTGAGGAAGGCAACATAGGAACGGATAAGTACGATGATGGATTGACGCCATGGAGACAGGTACTGGAAAGCGAGGCAGGAAAGGACGTAGGACAGTGGGGATTGAATTAGATGGATAGGAACGGATAAGGCCCAATGAGGGAGGAAGGGAAGCCCAGAAGGCCAAATACACGATGAGAACTGCAGTAGGGTGCAGGTTGAGTCGAGGCAGCAAGGACCAGGGAAGGTAAGCTTGAGCGATAGGAGTGAATGCTGGAAGTAGTGAACATGAGACAGGACAGCACAAATTAATTGAAGTCTAGAGGACCGGAAGAGACAGGTAGGAACCCCAGTAGGCTATAGGAACCTCAGTAGACTATGAGATGAAGGAGTATTGGTAGGGCACAAACCCCCAAAAAGAAAACTCCGACAGTGAGCCAGCCAAGGCCAGCAACCCAGGGACATAGTACCCTGCAAGGGAATATGCAGATAACAGCAGAAACCCGAGAACCCGGAGACCCCAGGTCCGAGTATCACCAGTTGAGGCAAGCAGAACCCCATCTAGGGGCAGCTACCTGCCAGAGTACGAGGGTCCAAGGACAAAGCTAGAAACCAGGTCCCTGAATACCGAAAAAACAAGAGAGCAATGTGGTATACAAAATATTTATCAGTGGAAAAGCAATGCCCCGACTATGCTATCCTAGGGAGATGCAGAATGCAAGGTTGAGAATCAGTTGAGAAGTGTACAAAACTCACCTCCAGAGTAGGAAAATCAGAGATCTCAGTTGGTGATGAGCAGTAAAGGGAGTTAAGGCACTCACTAGGTACTGCGAAGCTGAAATAGTCAACCCAGCACTAACGGAACGGTGCGGCAACCAGAATGACGAGCACTGCAGCTATCAAAGGCCAAACAACCGTGCAGTTGAACGAATTGAACACGGCTGACTAAAATATGAACACAGGAGCAGAAAGCAACAGAATGAAACTCAGACACTCAGATTCCACTGCTCCTCCCACTTGCAGCTAGTACAAAGGAGGTAAACAAACCCCAGGCAGGCAGAACGCAGCCCGAGCACTGAAAAATGGCTAAAAGACCACCAATGCCTGCGAAGTGCAATGGAGAGTAAGTGGTACAGCATCCATCCATGCAACTGAAATGCAATGGTACGAAGTAGATTTGACAGGACAGATCACACTCATGAAGAGGCAAGACCTGAAAGCTGCAAAACATTGGGCAGGTAAGCGGCCCTACAGAAAGTTCGGTTCCAGGAAATCGGAGGGCCCCATCGGTAAAACAGATGCAGAGCACCTAAGCCGGGAGAGCAAGGGCAAGTGATGGAAAGATCCCAGGTGACTAGGGTGGGGAGGCAAATTAGCGTAGGGGAGGCAATCGTATGGAAAGCAATAACAGAGGAATCTGGAAAGCCAGAAGAAGATGCCAGGTGAGGCAGAAAGCAAGCAAGCAATGCAGAAACAAAACACAAGTCAACGAAAAAGAATCCTGGCAAGCCCAGGATGTAGTGACCTTTTAAGCTCAATGGGAGAGTGACGTTGCTCCGCCCATTGAACCTTGGGCTTAAAGCCCTCCTATAGTCGCTGCTTGGACACAGAAAGATGAAATGGTTTACTTTGAATTTTTATTTTTAATGGATGTTGTTTAATTATAGCTTTCGTGGTTGTATGGATGAGTGTTGTTGTCTCTGACTGCAAGCCAGAGACTTGTTTGATGTGGGGCTGGTGCGAGTGTGTCCATCTGCAGGCACTGTACCGAGTGGTTTGTGCTTCATACTTCTCCAGTGAGACTTCCCAATCACTGTGGTTTCAGCGGGATGTTCAGTAGTGGTTACTGTATTCTATGTGTGGGTTTTTTATATCCTTAAAAGTACAACAGAACACTAAAATCTGAGTTATATGGCCATGACATGGGATGGCTGAGCTGACTGAGTTCCCAGCGGGTGGGCTGAGCTCCTCCAATACCACAGTTAGAGCGAGGATCACATGGAATAATGGCAAAGCTGGTCAGTTATTCCAGGAAATTACATTTAAAAATGTGAAGTGTTGTTTCTTGTGGGGGTGATCAATATTCAATGTCTGCGGTACAGGAACGGGGACATTGGACATAGTGTGACTTCCGTCATGGTGGCAGAGCTCTCTTAGTGCAGCTTTTGCACTTCCATCTGATGCCAGTTTTGGAGCTGCAGCGAAAGACCTGTGGGTGGCACGCACTGATTTCAGAGTGTGCAGTGTTTTGCTTGGCATAAGTAGTACCAGTTGCTAGTATATGTCCTGATAAGGACACGCCAAATGGTACCTCTTAGCCAATGAAAATGCAGGACATTTTCTACCCATTTTATAATGTGTACTATCCACCTGCTGGCAACACCTTTGTTCTTTGCTTATGTAATCTTCTGATGTGGAACCTATGTAAAGAGCTTTCAGCTCAAAGGTGTTACTCCGAGAAATAAATACATAAAAAAATGAAAAACTACATCAAAACTGCACACGGAGCAATCCAGTAATCACTGCTCGGCCACATTTCAAACAGGGCCATAAATAAAGAAATAACTGGAGGGCAGTAAAATAAACCAAATGACTAATAATTGAAAAAACAAACAAAAAAATGGAGCAGTCAAGCAATGAATTTCGGGGGGGGGGCAATACAACAACAAATAAATAAGTACATGAATCAATAAATAAATAAAAGAGAAGAACGCAAAGCTCAAGCAAAGGTATAACGACATAGAGGGGAGAGAGAGACAGCAAACAAAACCTGGGAGCAAAACATTAAATAAACAGAGGACAGCCTGGGGGACAGTGTAAGAAAACTCCATAAATGAAACGGAGAGCACTCTTAATACAGCATTTCCCCCCTCAATGGTCACTCACCACAAAAAGGGAAAACCCATCATTTTTTCTGTGTGTGTGGGGGTCGGGAAAGAAGCACACCAGTGTGGCAGTCGCCATTTTGTATATTGTGGAAGTTCCACATCAGCCTCGTGGCATGAAGCAACCATCATGTTTACAGTGCAAGAAAGGAAGTGAGCCTTAACCCCCATGCTGGTGGCCATCTTGCTATAGTCAAGGAATACAGGATCTGTATGTCAAAGTTTGGTGGCCATCTTGTGAAGGGCACCAAAATGACCTTAATCCGTAGAAATCAATGGCAGACCTGTTGAAATGAATGGGCACTGCAACAAATAGCTGATTTTTACAACAAAAATCTTTATTTACATAACAGACAACACAGAATTGAGTTGGAATTATTAAGATGTCATTTTATGGACTTTGCTTACAAATAATTGTACTTTTGTCTACAAAACTATTTTCTTCTTGTCACTTCATCTACTTCACGATGTCCCATCTCCTGCATAACAACAATTCCTTCTCATCCTTATGACCTCCACTCAGTGAAACGAAGCTCATCTCCAACCACAATGTCCAATGAAGATGCTGATATGAGAGCCTGAGCATTTGGAGTTCCACCTTCACCCACCTCAAGGGTGTGAGGCTACAAATCAGAAATCTTGTTACTTCTTTCAAAAACTTTGAAAGAAATAACAAGATTTATATGAGCAAGAAACTGAGAATAAAATCATATAATTGGACTTGGACTTGGTTGAGAAGGTGTTCCTTTTTGTTTGACTACATTATCTATCCGTTTATCACCTTCTCACAAAGCATCCTTGAGGCATAAAAGATTCTTTTGCAAAGACATTATTTAAAACTTTAAAAGGAACCCTGGGAGACTATTTTAAATGACATGCTACAAAATAGAAACCATCCTGCACGACATACAGTCTTCTAACTATACAAGCCATTCAAGATGACCTTGCCTACATTTAGGCTATTTCACCACAGTCCATGGTCCATATCAGCCTACCACCAGTACCCTTCTCAGCCTTGTCTCACGAAGACACTGTCGACTGGCTCGAACAGTTTCGAGCATGGATTTCCTTACATAGTTGGAAAGATCCTTTGTGTATTTCCAATGCCTTTCCCTTGCTTCTGAGAGGGACTGCCATCTCCTGGTTCAATGCACTTCCAGAACAAGTCAAAGGAGATACTGCCACTCTGTATACAACTTTCAAAGACCATTTTGTCCAAGCACATCCACCCTGGTTATTGGAGTAATAGCTGTGGGAACATACTATGCAACCCTCTGAATCCCTAGAAGCCTTCATAGTGAACATTGAGTCACGCTGCAAATGTCTGCAGAAACCTGAGAAGGAGCAAACCACAACCTTTGTCTGGGGGCTGTTTCCTCAACTCCGTCTTTATGTACTCCAACAGAAACCAACAACTTGAATGGACACAATCCAAGCTGCTCGACTCACACAAGAGTGCATATCAATGTCCCAGACCACTAGTTTACAAATACCTCAGTTGTCACAGGTTGCTGCACTCGCAACATGTGTCCAGTAGCAGCAATCCATGATAGAGATGCTCACCACAACTGTCAATAATCTGCACCTCAGCCCAACTGCTTCTTCTGCTACCTCTGTCAATGGTCTTTGACCATTTTGACAGCCACCTGATCCACCTCCACCTTCAGATGAGCCTGTGACCTGCCAGTGGTGTGGATTCAGAGGACACACTGCTGCTGTCTGCCGAAAGCTAAAGTATCACAACAGAAATCAAGGGAACCAAAGATGCCCACCACAGCACAATCTGCAAGCTGATCACAGCTACTCCCAGAATCAGGGGAACCCAGCAACTGACCGCCCCTCTGACTCTCACAAACCACATCCTTTAACTGCTAACTCTGGCATACTCTCACTTCCAGGGGCAAAATTACCTGTCATCAGATCACCACTACTAACGAACTATGTTCCTGTAACCATCGGAGATTGGTCCATGCATATATTGGTCAACACTGGAGCAGAAATCTGTTATCAACAACAGTATTCTGAACAACCAAGCTATCCGTCATTTACCCAGTGTCTCTCCAGTTTACCTTAAGTACATTATTATAGCAAGTACAACTACAGTACCTATCACAGGGCTGGTCCATCTCAAACTACATTTTGGCTCACAGCAAGCTACTGTTTAGTTGTACCTAGTGCCTGATCTACAACCAGCAGTGATTCTTGGCCTGGACTTCCTCAAGGCTCACAAAGCCATCCTAGACTTTGCATCAAACAAACTTTCACTAGACCCTTGGCGGCAACTCACAGCTACAGACTCAGTCACTGTGCCTCCTAAGACTGAGATGGTTTTGATTGTCAAGGTTCAAGGTGAATCACTTCCATAAGGTGTTGTTGGCATTGTCACAGGATCCCCCACTCTGCATTCATCAGGTCTATTCCCAGGAAACACCTTGTCTGCAGGGCATGGTGTCACAGTCTTCCAAAAATGTTGCAACTTCAGAGATGAGCCAGTAGTCACCTCAAAAGGTGCCAATATCAGAAAGTGTGTTTGTTTGTCTGCAGGGGACCAGCTCCATCTCATGCAAGAACCTCAGCTTGGTTCTACCAACTCTAGTTCTGTCAGTACTATCATGACCACTCCAGCTTCACCAAAGTTACCCCTCAGTCAGCGACTATCCTCTTCAAAACTTCCAGCATCTCCAACAGAAAAACAACTTTTGAAATTCCTGGAGAATTACTTGGATGTCTTTGTTGGTCCAGATAACAAGCTCGGATGCTATGATATCCTGCAATTGAGGTGCAGCCCAACCAGAAACCAATCCATCAGCAAGCCTACAAACTGGGACACAAAGAGAAACAAGTCCTAGAGGACATAATCAAAGACATGCTTGAACAAGACATCATTGAAGAGCCTACAAGTCCCTGGGGTGCACCTTACCTGCTGGTGGTAAAGAAAGACAAAAGGATATCGTTTTGTGGTAGACTACAGAAAACTCAATGCCTGCACGGTGCAGGATGCTCATCCCCTACCTGGAACCGAGGATGCCTTAGAGAGTCTTGGCACGGCCAACCCAGCTTACTTCACCACTCTAGACCTTCAGAGTGAGTTCTACCAAGTTTCCATTAATCCAGCTTCTCGTCCATACACAGCCTAGTGCTGTCACTTGGGACTTTTCCAATGCAAATGACTGCCTATGGGACTTCAAAATGGTCCAGCCACATTCCAGCATGTTATGGAAGCTGTACTACATGGATTGTCTTGAAAATCTTGCCTAGTCTACATAGACAATTTTATCATTTTCAGCAGAACTTTGTCAGAGCACCTCCAAAATCTCAAAGAAGTGTACAAAATTCTCAGACAAGCCAATCTCAAGCTTTGCCCAGAGAAGTGTTGTTTTGCAAAGTACCAAATTCATTACCTGGGACATGTTGTTTATTCTCAAGGCATCTTTCCAGACCCAGACAAGCTTTCAGCAGTCAAAGATTATCCAGAACCTAACAATCTTAAGGACTTTAGAGCTTTCCTAGACTTGTCTGGATACTACAGAAAGTTAATTTGCAACTATGCCAAGATTGCAGCTCCACTCTACGCCGTCACCAAAAAGGGATGTGAATATACATGGACTTCCGAGTGCAAAGAAGCCTTTTAAACCTTGAAAGAGAAACTAATCTCTTCCCCAGTATTGACCTACCCAAGTGTAACCCCTAGGCGGTGCTATACCAAGGGCTACTACCCCTGCCTACTACCTAGGATATATGGTGAGGGGCCAGGGTTCCCAAAACTAACTTTAAACTGGTTCTTACCCAAGACAGTGCATTTGCGCAGTATCTCCACCCAGAGTATAACTTTAAGTGGGCTATATAGAACCTGGTACAACCCTCTGGGATGCTGCACCCACCCACATTACCATTGAGCCACCCCAGACATGACCCAGTAAGATTTCCCCATGTTTATTACATTTTACCATTTAATGATTGGATACTAATAATATGCTCACGGCATCGGTATCTGCAAAGCAAACAACAAGCTTATTCACAAGAGGAGGGTTAGGAAGGGTGACGAAGAAATAGAGGTTATGCTATTTATAGTAATTACGTTTAGTGTGATTGGTTTTGATTTGGTTTTGGATTGAGACTATACAGTTGCATTTTAAATCACATATGAATCACATTAGCCTCACCAACCTCTGTGATAGCCAGATTCCTGGCTATCTAACTGGCTGCAATAAATCAGTTAAGATAGTTATCATTAATATCTACACTGGTACCAGTTCCCACATTTGGTATGAGACCCCGCAATCCCAACCTTAATCTGGGTACCCAGTAACCACAGTCCATAAATGGTGCAGACCTGATGGACAGCTCAGTTGTATGTTGGCCAGCTAATTAGGAAGCTTAAGGATTATGCTTGGAAGATCAAACCTTTAAACCTATTACCAATTTCTTTGGTGTGTGCAGGGGAGGCCCTGCATTTACTTACAGTAGACGCCTTATGGGCATAGGCAGACCACAATTGAGTGCTTTCAGCAAGCAGGAACGATCCCCAGGGGTTAAACTGCAGGCAAGCCAAAAGTCAGGCATGCCTAAATGGACTGCAAAGATTTCAAAAGCTTGAAGATGGAAACAACACTTTAACTTCTGAAGACCGGGACTCTCTTCAAGGCTAACACTAGCGGTATATCCAGACCAGTTAGAATACATTTGGCACATTTACATGTCTTAAGATTACCTCCAGCACATTTATCCATTTAGAACACTTACCCGAGGACATCTTTTTAATTCAGCAAGCACGTTTATATGTCTAAGTTCACATTCAGCACATTAATCTGTTTAGAACACTTGTCCATTCCAAGGACACCTTTTCACTTTTCCTTTTGACCAAACCGCACTCTTGGCAATATCAGTTTACATTAGCTCACTGCACTCTGTCTGTTCAACTCGCACTTAGCATTAGCTCACTGGACTCTTCCTATTCTGCTTGCACTTACCATTAGCTCACTGAGCTCTTCCTACTCAGTTTGCACTTAGTATTAGTTCACTGGGCTCCTCCTATTCAGCATGCACTTAGCAATAACTCACTGGGCATTTTCTACTAAGCTTGCACCTAGCATTAGATCATTGGGCTTCTTCTATTCAGCTTGCACTTAGCATTAGCTCACTGGGCTTTTTCTATTCAGTTTGCACTTAGCATTAGTTCACTGGGCTTTTTCTATTCAGCTTGCACTTACCATTTGCTCACTGGGTTCTTCCTACTCAGCTTGCACTTAGCATTAGCTCACTGGGCTTTTTCCATTCAGCTTGCACTTACTAATAATAATAATTTTATTTGTATAGCATCTTTCAAAATATCAAGGTGCTGAACAATTTTAAAAACAAGTTCAAAACTCTAAATAAAAATCATAAAAACATCCATAAAAGATCAACATATAGTCATAGTAGCACATTTATAGTAAAATCCACACATAATCAAATAAGTTAGTTATCTAAGAAGGCCATATTCCATAAATATGTTTTTAAATCTTTCTTGAATAACTCCACGGAGGTGCACTGCCGTAACGGCATAGTAGAAATTCAAGAGCGGGTCTGATGCGAAAATGCTCTGCTACCAGAAGATTTTAGGCTTACTCTTGGAATCTCTAACAACCCCATGTCGGCCAAGCGGAGTGATCGGTCAGGGCAGTAAGGAACCAGGAGGTCTTTCAGATAGGCTGGACCCTGATCGTGAAGGGCTTTGAAAGTCAATAAAATTACTTTAAAGGTGATCCGCCACCGTATGGGAAGCCAGTGCAGTTCGCGCAGCACGGGAGTGATATGACAGGACCTACTTGTCCCAGTCAACACCTGGGCTACAGCATTCTGCACCAGCTGTAGGCGATGGATTTCAACCCCAGAAAGCCCAAAGTAAAGGGCGTTGCAGTAGTCCAAGCTCGAAAATACAAAAGCGTGGACCAATGTAGGCAAGGAGTCAGACGGAACAAGGTGCTTAACCCTGGCAATGTTCCTAAGGTGATAAAAGGAAGTCTTGACAGCGGCTGACACCTGAGATTTAAGGGTCAGCCTGTATTCAAGAATAAACCCAAGGTTACGCACCCATTCTGAGGACAGGAGAGACACACCACCAAGGAAAATTCCAGATGGTGCGTCAGTACACGGCCTCGCAATCTGACCACCTGGGTCCACGATCAGAACCTCTGTTTTCTCCGAGTTCAACTTTAGCTAACTAGAATCCATCCAGTCTTGGATCTCCCCCAGACAGTTGTTAAACACCGAGAGAGCTCCATCCTGGTAGGGTGCAAAAGACAGATATAGCTGGGTATCATCTGCATAGCAGTGAAACCTCAGCCCATATCGTCTAATGATACTTCCGAGGGGCAGCATATTCACTGCAAACAACATGGGTGACAGCACAGATCCCTGAGGCACTCCACACAACAAAGAAATTGGGTCAGAGGAAAAAATCCCCGACACAACTCTTTGTGATCTCCCGGTGAGGAATGATGTGAACCATTTAAGGACGGTTCCAGACATTCCACAAATTTGCCTCAGGCGAGCTAATAACACCATGTGGTCCACAGTGTCAAAAGCCGCAGAGAGATCAAGAAGAACAAGAATGGAACATCTCTTCTGATCCCTCGCCATCAGAAGGTCATTTAACACCTGAACCAGCGCAGTCTCGGTGCTGTGTCTTTTCTGGAAGCCAGACTGGAAGGATTCGTAGACATTATGGATGGTTAAATGGTCATCCAGTTGGACAGCTACGACCTTCTCAATAACCTTCCCAATAAAGGGAAGGTTAGAGATAGGCCGGTAGTTTGAAAAACAGTCTGGGTCCAAGGAAGCTTTCTTCAGTAGAGGAGTCACCACTGCCTCTTTCAGGGAGCAAGGAAACTCACCTGACTCCAAGGAGCACCAGACTATTTGTGCCAGGACCGGACCGATGATATCAGAACAGCCCAAAATAAGGGGAGTCGGTCCGGGATCCAAACTGCAACTTATGGGACGCATAATATGGACGATCCTCATAATGTCCACGAACTCAAGTCGACGAAAGGAACTCCAGAAGAACTGGGGCACTGTGATCCCACGCTGTCCAACAGCATCACCCTTAGAGGTTGCCGGACACAGGTTCGCCCTGATGTCAGCTACTTTAGTTGCAAAGTATAGAGAGAGCTCATCGCACTCTAATTGCGAAAAAGCTTTCCGAACTTGCAGGCAGGCTGGGTTGCACAGTCTGTCTACCGTTCGAAACAGCTGAGCCGGTCGATTCTGAGCAACTGCAATCTCCCTGGACAGGAATTCTGCCTTCTTATGGGTGATTGCAGATTGATAGCTAACATAATGTTCTATCAATCTAGAGTGGTCGGCATCAAGGGCGGACCTGCGCCAGCGATGCTCTAACGTTCGCCCCTGTCTCCGCATCTCCCTCAAGGCCCCATCAAACCATGGGGATCTGGGGCGAAGGGACAGGGGGCACTCTCGAACAGGAGCACTAGAATCCAGGGCTGTCGTGATGGCCTTATGATAGGCCAACACCAACACTTCTGGACTACTGCTCACTGACACGAAGGATGACAGGTCAAGGACCGCCACTAGACCTTGTGGAGTAACATTCCGTAATGGGCGGTGCCTGATAGCATTAGCATTAGTACACTGGGCTTTCTCTGTTCAGCTTGCACTTAGCATTAGTTCACTGGGCTCTTTCTGTTCATCTGGCACTTAGCATTAGCTCTCTGGACTCTCAATTCAGCTTGCACTTAGCATTAGTTCACTGGGCTTTTTCTATTTAGCTTGCACTTAACATTAGTTCACTGGGCTTTTTCTATTTAGCTTGCACTTAGCATTAGTTCACTGGGCTTTTTCTATTCAGCTTGCACTTAGCATTAGTTCACTGGGCTTTTTCTATTCAGCTTGCACTTAGCATTAGTTCACTGGGCTTTTTCTATTCAGCTTGCACTTAGCATTAGTTCACTGGGCTTTTTCTATTCAGCTTGCACTTAGCATTAGTTCACTGGGCTTTTTCTATTCAGCTTGCACTTAGCATTAGTTCAATGGCTTTTTCTATTCAGCTTGCACTTAGCATTAGTTCACTGGGCGTTTTCCATTCAGCTTGCACTTAGCATTAGTTCACTGGGCTTTTCCTATTCAGCTTGCAATTAGCATTAGTTCACTGGGCTCTTCCTCTTCAGCTTGCAATTAGCATTAGCTCACTGGGCTTTTTCTATTCAGCTTGCACCTAGCATTAGCTCTCTGGACTCTTTCTAGTCAACTTGCACTTAGAATTAGCTCACTGGGATCTCTCTGTTCATCTGACACTTAGCATTAGCTCTCTGGACTCTCAGTTCAGCTTGCACTTAGCATTAGTTCACTGGGCTTTTTCTGTTCAGCTTGCAACTAGCATTAGCTCACTGGGCTTTTTCTATTCAGCTTGCACTTAGCATTAGCTCTCTGGACTCTTTCTGTTCAGCTTGCACTTAGAATTAGCTCACGGGCTTTCTCTATTTGCTTGCACTTTGCATCAGTTCACTGGGCTTTTTCTATTTAGCTTGCACTTAGCATTAGTTCACTGGGCTTTTTCTATTCAGCTTGCACTTAGCATTAGTTCACTGGGCTTTTTCTACTCAGCTTGCAATTAGCATTAGCTCACTGGGCTCTTCCTCTTCAGCTAGCAGTTAGCATTAACTGTCTGGGCTTTTTCTATTCAGCTTGCACTTATCATTAGTTCACTGGGCTTTTTCTATTCAGCTTGCCGTTAGCATTAGTTCACTGTACTCCTCCTATTCAGCTTGCCAGTCCCCACATTTGGTATGAGACCCCGCAATCCCAACCTTAATCTGGGTACCCAGTAACCACAGTCCATAAATGGTGCAGACCTGATGGACAGGCGCCAGTTGTATGTTGGCCAGCTAATTGTAGAAGCAAGGATTATGCTTGGAAGATCAAACCCTTTAAACCTATTACCAATTTCTTTGGTGTGTGCAGAGTCCCTACATTTACTTAATGAAGCGCCTTATAGGCATAGAGCAGACCACAATTGAGTGCTTTCAGCAAGCAGGAACGATCCCCAGGGGTTAAACTGCAGGCAAGCCAAAAGTCAGGCATGCCTAAATGGACTGCAAAGATTTCAAAAGCTTGAAGATGGAAACAACATTTTAACTTCTGAAGACCAGGACTCTCTTCAAGGCTAACACTAGTGGTATATCCAGACCAGTTAGAATACATTTGGCGCATTTCCATGTCTTAAGATTACCTCCAGCACATTTATCCATTTAGAACACTTACCCGAGGACATCTTTTTAATTCATCAAGCACGTTTATATGTCTAAGTTCACATTCAGCACATTAATCCGTTTAGAACACTTGTCCATTCCAAGGACACCTTTTCACTTTTCTTTTTGACCAAACCGCACTCTTGGCAATATCAGTTTACATTAACTCACTGCACTCTGTTCAACTCACACTTAGCATTAGCTCACTGGACTCTTCCTATTCAGCTTGCACTTACCATTAGCTCACTGAGCTCTTCCTACTCAGTTTGCACTTAGTATTAGTTCACTGGGCTCCTCCTATTCAGCATGCACTTAGCAATAACTCACTGGACATTTTCTACTAAGCTTGCACCTAGCATTAGATCGTTGGGCTTTTTCTATTTAGCTTGCACTTAGCATTAGCTCACTGGGCTTTTTCTATTCAGCTTGCACCTAGCATTAACTCTCTTGGCTTTTTCTATTCAGCTTGCACTTAGCATTAACTCTCTGGGCAGTTTCTATTCAGCTTGCACTTAACATTAGTTCACTGGGAATTTTCCATTCATCTTTCACTTAGCTTTAACTCACTGGGCTTTCTCTATTCAGCTTGCACTTAACATTAGTTCACTGGGCTTTTTCTATTCAGCTTGCACTTAGCATTAGTTCACTGGGCTTTTTCTATTCAGCTTGCACTTAGCATTAGTTCAATGGCTTTTTCTATTCAGCTTGCACTTAGCATTAGTTCACTGGGCGTTTTCCATTCAGCTTGCACTTAGCATTAGTTCACTGGGCTTTTCCTATTCAGCTTGCAATTAGCATTAGTTCACTGGGCTCTTCCTCTTCAGCTTGCAATTAGGGCATCTTAAGGGCATAAACAAGGTGAAAGAGTCTAACATGTTTAAATATAAGAAAAATAGCAGGACAAGAGGACACAGCATGAGATTAGAGGGAGGCCGATTAAGGGGGAATGTGAGGAAATTTTTTTTCACAGAAAAGTGGTAGATGCATGGAATGGCTTACCACAAAGTGGTGGCTATGAATACAGTGCAGGGGCTTCAAACAGGCATGGGATAGGCATAAGGGAGCAATACAAATGACTATGAATAGATAGGTCACTGACAGAGCAAAGGCAGATGGCACATTTATAAGGTAGAAAAAGAAATGGGCAGACTGGATGGGCCTTGCGGTCCTTATCTGCCGTCAACTTCTATGTTTCTATGTTAGCATTAGCTCACTGGGCTTTTTCTATTCAGCTTGCACCTAGCATTAGCTCTCTGGACTCTTTCTAGTCAACTTGCACTTAGAATTAGCTCACTGGGATCTCTCTGTTCATCTGGCACTTAGCATTAGCTCTCTGGACTCTCAGTTCAGCTTGCACTTAGCATTAGTTCACTGGGCTTTTTCTGTTCAGCTTGCAACTAGCATTAGCTCACTGGGCTTTTTCTATTCAGCTTGCACTTAGCATTAGCTCTCTGGACTCTTTCTGTTCAGCTTGCACTTAGAATTAGCTCACCGGGCTTTCTCTATTTTGCTTGCACTTTGCATCAGTTCACTGGGCTTTTTCTATTTAGCTTGCACTTAGCATTAGTTCACTGGGCTTTTTCTATTCAGCTTGCACTTAGCATTAGTTCACTGGGCTTTTTCTACTCAGCTTGCAATTAGCATTAGCTCACTGGGCTCTTCCTCTTCAGCTAGCAGTTAGCATTAACTGTCTGGGCTTTTTCTATTCAGCTTGCACTTATCATTGGTTCACTGGGCTTTTTCTATTCAGCTTGCCGTTAGCATTAGTTCACTGTACTCCTCCTATTCAGCTTGCCAGTCCCCACATTTGGTATGAGACCCCTCAATCCCAACCTTAATCTGGGTACCCAGTAACCACAGTCCATAAATGGTGCAGACCTGATGGACAGCGCAGTTGTATGTTGGCCAGCTAATTAGGAAGCTTAAGGATTATGCTTGGAAGATCAAACCTTTAAACCTATTACCAATTTCTTTGGTGTGTGCAGAGGCCCTGCATTTACTTACAGTAGACACCTTATGGGCATAGGCAGACCACAATTGAGTGCTTTCAGCAAGCAGGAACGATCCCAGAGGTTAAACTGCAGGCAAGCCAAAGTCAGGCATGCCTAAATGGACTGCAAAGATTTCAAAGCTTGAAGATGGAAACAACATTTTAACTTCTGAAGACCAGGACTCTCTTCAAAGTAACACTAGTGGTATATCAGACCAGTTAGAATACATTTGGCGCATTTCCATGTCTTAAGATTACCTCCAGCACATTTATCCATTTAGAACACTTACCCGAGGACATCTTTTTAATTCATCAAGCACGTTTATATGTCTAAGTTCACATTCAGCACATTAATCCGTTTAGAACACTTGTCCATTCCAAGGACACCTTTTCACTTTTCTTTTTGACCAAACCGCACTCTTGGCAATATCAGTTTACATTAGCTCACTGCACTCTGTTCAACTCGCACTTAGCATTAGCTCACTGGACTCTTCCTATTCAGCTTGCACTTACCATTAGCTCACTGAGCTCTTCTACTCAGTTGCACTAGTATTAGTTCACTGGGCTCCTCCTATTCAGCATGCATTAGCAATAACTCACTGGACATTTTCTACTAAGCTTGCACCTAGCATTAGATCGTTGGGCTTTTTCTATTTAGCTTGCACTTAGCATTAGCTCACTGGGCTTTTTCTATTCAGCTTGCACTTAGCATTAACTCTCTTGGCTTTTTCTATTCAGCTTGCACTTAGCATTAACTCTCTGGGCAGTTTCTATTCAGCTTGCACTTAACATTAGTTCACTGGGAATTTTCCATTCATCTTTCACTTAGCTTTAACTCACTGGGCTTTCTCTATTCAGCTTGCACTTAACATTAGTTCACTGGGCTTTTTCTATTCAGCTTGCACTTAGTATTGGTTCACTGTTTTTTTTTTTTATTCAGCTTGCAATTAGCATTAGTTCACTGGGTTTTTTTTTTACTCAACTTGCACTTAGCATTAGCTCACTGGGCTCTTCCTCTTCAGCTTGCAGTTAGAATTAACTGTCTGGGCTTTGTCTATTCAGCTTGCCGTTAGCATTAGTTCACTGGACTTTTTCTATTCAGCTTGCACTTAGCATTAGTTCACTGGGCTTGTTCAATTCAGTTTGCAGTTTGCATTAGTTCACTGGCTTTTTCTATTGAAGTTGCACTTAGCATTACTTAACTGGGTTTTTTCTATTCAGCTTGCAGTTAGCATTAACTCTCTTGGCTTTTTCTATTCAGCTTGCACTTAGCATTAGTTCTCTTGGCTTTTTGTATTAAGCTTGCACTTAGCATTAGTTCACTGGGCTGTCACTATTCTGCTTGCACTTAGCATTAACTCTCTTGGCTGTTTCTATTCATCTTGCACTTAGCATTAACTCTCTTGGCTTGTTCTATTCAGCTTGCACTTAGATTAGTTCACTGAGCTTTTCCTATTCAGCTTCTACTTAACATTAGTTTGCTGGGCTGTTTCTATTCATATTGCACAGAGCATTAGTTCACTGGACTTTTGGTATTCAGCTTGCACTTAACATTAGTTAACTGGGTATTTTCCATTCAACTTACACTTAGCCTTAGCTCACTGTGCTCTTCCTATTAAGCTTGCACTTAGCATTAGTTCACTGGCTTTTTCTATTTAGCTTGCACTTAGCATTATTTCACTGGGCACTTCCTATTCATCTTGCACTTAGCATTAGCTCTCTGGGCTTTTTCTCTTCAGCTTGCACTTATCATTAGTTCACTGGACTCTTCCTATTCAGCTTGCACTTTGTATTAGTTCACTGGCTTTTTCTATTCAACTGGCTCTTAGCATTAGTTCACTGGGCTTTTTCTAGTTCGCTTGCTCTTAACATTAGTTCACTGGCTTTTTCTATTCAGCTTGCCCTTAGCATTAGTTCATTGGACTGTTTCTAGTCAGCTTGCACTTAGCTTTAGCTCACTGGACTCTTCCTATTCAGCTTGCACTTACCATTAACTCTCTCTGCTTTTTCAATTCAGCTTGCGCTTAGCATTACTTCACTGGGTTCTTCCTATCAAGCTTGCGCATAGCATTAGGTCACTGGGCTTTTTCTATTTAGCTTGCACTTAGCATTATTTCTCTGGGCACTTCCTATTCATCGTGCACTTAGCATAAGCTCTCTCAGCTTTTTCTATTTAGCTTGCACTTAGCATTAGTTCACTGGGCTTGTTCAATTCAGTTTGCAGTTTGCATTAGTTCACTGGGCTCTTTCTATTCAGCTTGCACTTAGCATTAACTCTCTGGGCAGTTTCTATTCAGCTTGCACTTATCATTAGTTCACTGGGCATTTTCCATTCATCTTTCATGTAACTTTAACTCACTGGGCTTTCTCTATTCAGCTTGCACTTAGCATTAGTTCACTGGACTCTTCCTATTCAACTTGCACTTAACATTAGTTCACTGGGCTTTTTCTATTCAGCTTGCACTTAATATTGGTTCACTGTTTTTTTTTTATTCAGCTTGCACTTAGCATTAGTTCACTGGGCTTTTTCTATTGAGCTTGCACCTAGCATTAGTTCACTTGGCATTTTCTATTCATCTTGCACTGAAAATTAGTTCATTGGGCTTTTTCTATTCAGCTTCTACTTAACTTTAGTTCACTGGGCATTTTCCATTCAACTTCCACTTAGCATTAGCTCACTGTGCTCTTCCTAATAAGCTTTCACTTAGCATTAGTTCACTGGGCTTTTTCTCTTCAGCTTGCACTTATCATTAGTTCACTGGACTCTTCCTATTCAGCTTGCACTTTGTATTAGTTCACTGGCTTTTTCTATTCAGCTGGCTCCTGGCATTAGTTCGCTGGGCTTTTTCTAGTTAGCTTGCTCTTAGCATTAGTTCACTGGCTTTTTCTATTCAGCTTGCCCTTAGCATTAGTTCACTGGACTGTTTCTAGTCAGCTTGCACTTAGCATTAGTTCAGGGGACTCTTCCTATTCTGCTTGCACTTAGCTTTAGCTCACTGGACTCTTCCTATTCAGCTTGCACTTAGCATTAACTCTCTTGACTTTTTCTATTCAGCTAGCGCTTAGCATTAATTCACTGGTCTCTTCCTATCAGGCTTGCACATATCATTAGTTCACTGGGCTTTTTCTAGTCAGCTTGTACTTAGCTTTAGTTCATGGCACTCTTTCTATTCACCTTGCACTTCTATTAGCTCACTGGACTCTTCCTATTCATCTTGCACTTAGCATTAGCTCTCTCGGCTTTTTCTATTCAGCTTGCACTTAGCATTAGTTCACTGGACTCTTCCTATTCAGGTTGCACTTGGCATTAGCTCTCTGGGCTCTTCCTATTCAGCTTGCACTTAGCATTAACTCACTTGACTCTTCCTATTCAGCTTGGACTTAGCATTAGTTCTCTGTGCTCCTTCTATTCAGCTTCACTTGTCATTAGCTCTCTGGACTCTTTCTATTCAGCTTGTGCTTAGCATTACTTCACTGGGCTCCTCCTATTCAGTTTGCACATACCATTAGCTCTCTGGGCTTTTTTTCAGTTCAACTTGGACTTAGGATTAGTTGACTGGGCTTTTTCTATTCAGCTTACACTTAGCATCATTTCACTGGGCTCTTCCTATTCAGCTTGGACTTAGCATTAGCTCTCTGGCCTTTTTCTTTTCAGCTTGCACTTATCATTAGTTCACTGGACTCTTCCTATTCATCTTGCACATAGGATTAGTTCACTGGGCTTTTTCTATTCAGGTTGCACTTAGTATTAGTTCACTGGACTGTTTCTATTCAGCTTGCACTTAGCATTAACTCTCTTGGCTTTTTCTATTCAGCTTGCGCTTAGCATTAGCTCACTGTGCTCTTCCTATCAGGCTTGCACATATCATTAGTTCACTGGGCTTTTTTTCTAGTCAGCTTGTACTTGGCTTTAGTTCATGGCACTCTTTCTATTCACCTTGCACTTCTATTAGCTCACTGGGCACTTCCTATTCATCTTGCACTTAGCATTAGCTCTCTCGGCTTTTTCTATTCAGCTTGCACTTAACATTAGTTCACTGGACTCCTCCTATTCAGCTTGCACTTAGCATTAGTTCACTGGACTTTTTCTATTCAGCTTGCCCTTAGCATTAGTTCTCTGGGCTTGTTCTATTCAGCTTGCACTTAGCATTAGTTCACTGGGTGTTTTCTTTTCAGCTTGCACTTAGCATTAGTTCACTGAGCTTTTTCTATTCAGTTTGCACTTAGCATTAGGTCACTGAGCTCTTTCTATTTAGCTTTCACTTAGCATTATTTCACTGGGCACTTCCTATTCATCTTGGACTTAACATTAGCTCTCTGGGCTTTTTCTTTTCAGCTTGCACTTATCATTAGTTCACTGGACTCTTCCTATTCATCTTGCACATAGGATTAGTTCACTGGGCTTTTTCTATTCAGGTTGCACTTAGTATTAGTTCACTGGACTGTTTCTATTCAGCTTGCACTTAGCATTAACTCTCTTGGCTTTTTCTATTCAGCTTGCGCTTAGCATTAGCTCACTGTGCTCTTCCTATCAGGCTTGCACATATCATTAGCTCACTGGGCTTTTTCTAGTCAGCTTGCACTTGGCTTTAGTTCATGGCACTCTTTCTATTCACCTTGCTCTTCTATTAGCTCACTGGGCACTTCCTATTCATCTTGCACTTAGCATTAGCTCTCTCGGCTTTTTCTATTCAGCTTGCACTTAGCATTAGTTCACTGGACTCCTCCTATTCAGCTTGCACTTAGCATTAGTTCACTGGACTTTTTCTATTCAGCTTGCCCTTAGCATTAGTTCTCTGGGTTGTTCTATTCAGCTTGCACTTAGCATTAGTTCACTGGGTGTTTTCTTTTCAGCTTGCACTTAGCATTAGTTCACTGGGCTTTTTCTATTCAGCTTGCACTTAGCATTAGGTCACTGAGCTCTTTCTATTTAGCTTTCACTTAGCATTATTTCACTGGGCACTTCCTATTCATCTTGGACTTAACATTAGCTCTCTGGGCTTTTTCTTTTCAGCTTGCACTTATCATTAGTTCACTGGACTCTTCCTATTCATCTTGCACATAGGATTAGTTCACTGGGCTTTTTCTATTCAGGTTGCACTTAACATTAGCTCTCTGGGCTCTTCCTGTGAGCATGCACTTAGCATTAGTTCCGTGGGCCTTTTCTATTCAGCTTGCCCTTATCATTAGTTCACTGGACTCTTCCTATTCATCTTGCACATAGGATTAGTTCACTGGGCTTTTTCTATTCAGGTTGCACTTAGTATTAGTTCACTGGACTGTTTCTATTCAGCTTGCTCTTAGCATTAATTCACTGGGCATTTTCTATTCAGCTTGAACTTACCATTAGCTTTCTGGGGTCTTTCTATTCTGCTTGCACTAAGCAATAGCTCTTTGGACCATTTCTGTTCAGCTTGAATTTAGCATTAGTTTACTGGGTTTTTTCTATTCAGCTTGCACTTAGCATTAGTTCTTTGGGCTCTTCCTATTCAGCTTGCACTTAGCATTAGTTCACAGGGAGTGGAGTCAAAAACAGTGGTGGAATTCAAGCATGCATGGGACAGTCATAAGGCAATTCTAGGGGGTGGGGGTAGGAAGAAGTAGGCTGCTGGTTAACTAGGATCTGCAGCTCATCCATTAGGTAGGGAGATGGGCAGACTGGGTGGGCCAAGCAGTCCTTATCTGCCGTCAAAAGCTATGTTTCTATGTTTCTATGTTTCCTATTCAGCTTGCACTTGGCATTACTTCACTGGGCTTTCTCTATTCAGCTTGCACTTAGCATTATCTCACTGGGCTCTTCCTATTCAGCTTTCACTTAGCTTTAAGTCGCTGGGCTTTCTCTATACAGCTTGCACTTAGCATTAGTTCACTGGGTTTTTTCCATTCAGCTTGCACCTAGCATTAGTTCACTGGGCTTTTTCTATTAAGCTTGCACTTAGCATTAGTTCACTGGGCTGTCACTATTCAGCTTGCACTTAGCATTAACTCTCTTGGCTTTTTCTATTCGGCTTGCAGTTAGCATTAACTCTCTTGGCTTTTTCTATTCAGCTTGCACTTAGCATTAGTTCTCTGGGCTTTTTGTATTAAGCTTGCACTTAGCATTAGTTCACTGGGCTGTCACTATTCTGCTTGCACTTAGCATTAACTCTCTTTGCTTTTTCTATTCATCTTGCACTTAGCATTAACTCTCTTGGCTTGTTCTATTCAGCTTGCACTTAGCATTAACTCTCTTGGTTTTTTCTATTCAGCTTGCATTTAGATTAGTTCACTGGGCTTTTTCTATTCAGCTTGCACTTAGCATTAGGCCTCTGGACTTTTTCCATTCAGCTTACACTTAGCATTGGTTCACTGGGCTCTTCCTTTTCACCTTGCACTTAGCAGTAGCTCTCTGGGCTTTTTCTGTTCAGCTTGCACTTAGCATTAGTTCACTGGACTCTTCCTATTCAGGTTGCACTTAGCATCAGCTCTCTGAGCTGTTTCAGTTTAGCTTGCACTTACAGTAAGATTAGTTCAATGTGCTCTTCCTATTTAGCTTGCACTTATCATTTGCTCTCTGTGATTTTTCTATTCAGCTTGCACTTAGCATTAGTTCACTGGACTCTTCCTATTCAGGTTGCACATAGCATCAGCTCTCTGGGCTGTTTCAGTTCTGCTTGCACTTAGCATTAACTCACTTGACTCTTTCTTTTGAGCTTGCACTTAGCATTAGCTCACTTTACTCTTCCTTTCAGCATGTACTTACCATTAGTTCAGTGGGCCTTTTCTATTCAGGTTGAACTTAGCATTAGTTCACTGGCTTTTTCTATTCAGCTTGCACTTAGCATTAGTTCACTGAGCTTTTTCTGTTCAGCTTGCACTTAATATTAGCTCACTTAGAAACATATAGAAACATTGACTTTGATTGCAGATAAGGACCGCTTAGCCCATCTAGTCTGCCCATTTTCCTACCTACAGGATAGGCTGCAGATCCTAGTTAACCAACAGCCTATTTCTTCCTACCCCCCACAAGAATTACCTTATGTCTGTCCCATGCATTCTTGAATTCTCCCACAGTTTTAGACCCCACAACCTCCTCAGGAAGGCTGTTCCATGCATCCACTACTCTCTCTGTGAAATAATACTTCCTCACATTGCCCCTGAACTGCCCTCTTTCTATCTTTAAATTGTGTCCCCTTGTTCTTGTACGTCTCTTTTTCTTTGCATTTTCTATTTAGGTTGCACTTAGCATTAACTCACTGGACACTTCCTGTTCAGCTTGCACTTAGCATTAGCTCACTGGACTCTTCCTATTGAGCTTGCACTTAGCATTAGTTCAGTGGGCTTTTTCTATTCAGCTTGCACTTAGTATTAGTTCACTGGGCTCTTCCTGTCAGCATGCACTTAGCATTAGTTCAGTGGGCCTTTTCTATTCAGCTTGCACTTAGCATTAGTTCACTGGGCTTTTCCTATTCAGCTTGCACTTAGCATTAGCTCTCTGGGCTTTTTTCATTCAGCTTGCACTTAGCATTAGTTCACTGGGCTTTTTCTATTCAGCTTACACTTAGCATTAGTTCACTGTGCTCCTTCAATTCAGCATGCACTTAGCATTAGCTCTCTGGGCTTTTTTCATTCAGCTTGCACTTAGCATTAGTTCACTGGGCTCTTTCTATTCAGCTGGCACTTAGCATTTGCTCTCTGGACTCTTTCTATTCAGGTTGCACTTTGCATTAGCTCACTGGGCTCTTTCTATTCAGACACATTTATATATATACTGGACCATCCATGGTCACTCAATTGTTAAGAGTCCGCTCTCTCTGATCCTCAGTCAGATGCAGGGTGCAGACACAGACAGTAACATACAGTTCTCTATGGGCTTCATTGTCCCATGAAGCTTTCCTTTAAGTTGCGCTTAGCAGGTGCAGTTTTACTCACTCAGGCATCCTCACAGGAATGGCTCTCCTTCATCTCAAGTTCCTGAAGAGATCAGCACTCTCACTGCTGAGGGAGATTGAGCTCACAGCTGGTCTGGAATGAAGTTACAGGACCTATATTTTTCCCAAACGTGGAAAGTCTGATCTAGGCCCTGGAGGACATCTTCTGGCATCCACCAGGCTATGAGGTTCTGCTTTTGTTGGTCACTGATTTCCTTGTTGGTAGAGGAAGAGACCCTCTCCCCTTTGGAGGGCTTGCACTAGGCCCATTTTGCTTAGCTGAGGGCCTGAGCCCCCACCCCCGTGGGGGGCTCCCTCTCACATCTGCTTGAACAGCCAGAAAACTGTCTTTTGTGGGGCTCTCCTGAGATTCTCTATTGGCTGAAGCTATTTGCTGCTCCAGCAATGATTGACTAAAGTGATTGTCAATCAGAAAAATGAATTATTCATAAAGCCTCCTTGATGCACAATTGGTTTTCTATATTGATGCCTGAATTTAGGGCCCTGCAGTTTCCCCATAAGCCTTTGGTAGTGTCCCATGAGCTCTGGCAAAAAATCCCACAAGTTCTGGCTTCAAATTCCTGTTTTCTGATTGTCTGTTGCTGCTCTGTAGTGGCTGCTAAACACAGAGTCCCTATAGCAGATTTAACACAGTCCCAAATAAAGTCCTGGTGCAGCCAGAATAATCATTGTATTTGCCGATTTTCCCCACAGTTCAATAGCCACATGTGTGCCCTTAAGATCGCTGCCCAGATTAACCATGTGTATTCAGTCCTGAGCCTTTTGCTGCTGCCAATATTTTTTAGCCACTGTCTGCAGCAGGCAGGCTTTTATTTGATGCAGCCAGTTCAAACATTAATTTATTTCACATTTTTCCCCTTTTTACAATATCCCCTTTAGTGTTCAAATGGCAGCTGCTGTTGTCTTATTCATTTACATTTTGTCCCTGCAGCAGCCACCGAAAAATAGTAGTTCTCCCGAGGGCAGAGGAACTCTCCTTAATATTTATGAGGATTGGGGCTCAGCTCATTAATATTCATGAGTTCTGATCAATAGTGCTTTGTGGACCTTTTTATTTAAAATAAGAAGAGGGCCCTCTTGGCCCGTGTTTAGGTCATTGGTCCCCATTCTGCCTAATGCAGGGACCGGGACTGCCTAACACTCTCCCACTGGACCACAAACTGAGAGGTTGGGAGATCAAAGGCACAGCTTTGCGCATGCGTGATCCTCGCTGCACCAGAATGAGAAAGAGAACAGCAAAGAGGCACGGCTTAACCTTTGTGCCCGAAATGGGCTAGAATTGCACTGGGGCTGTTTTTTGGGGGGACATGGCACAAAAGAACTTGGGCTACAGAGGTGAGGCTGGGGGACACACCAGGAAGGAGCTCCAGAGCAGGAGCAGAAATGGGAGAATGGGCATAAGGTAAACCCCCATATTTGGGAGGGGCATTATGCAAGGTTCAACCAACCCTTCAAACTCTACACAGATGCTAGATCCTTTACAGTAGGCACTGTTCTGTGTCAAACACAAGATGGAACAGAATGAGTTGTTTCCTATGCCAGGCTCTCTCTTTCCTCAGCTGAGCAGAACTATGGCATCACAGAAAAAGAATGTCTAGCCATGGTATTTACCATAAAAAAAAAATTTTTATACTTGCTTTATTGATGATCCAACACAGAAATATATAAATCTTCTTTCATACATCCAATGCTATGTATATGTTACAGGATTATCACAATTTTACGATAAATTAAAAATGAGAAGATATTAAAAAGTGACACTCATTAATATCTCTATAATTATTGTATTACTAAAAGGATTAAAATCAACCATTACTTCTATCAAAACAATCTACAATAACAATTACCAGGTTAATAAAAAACTTAACTTGAATTCATCCTATAAATTTTATGTATCAGTCAGATTTGTCTATCATGGGAAACCCCACTTGGACACGATCAGGCCCTCCCAGCACCCAAGTCAATTGATGTCCCTTTATTTGCAAACATATAGTTCCAGTAGTTTTTTTTTTGACTACTTCATTTTGGAGGCTTCTGTCCCTTACCTCCCCTAGGTCTGCAGCTCTTCTGTTCTCTCATATATAAGCCACCTTGTCCATCTATTCTGATATATATGGTCCAGTTGCCGGAGAGAAAAAGTTATTTTCTCTAGACCCATTATAGTATCTATTATTTTGACCCACTCCTTTAGATCAGGACTGGTACTTACTAGCCACCTCTTAGTAATGGATTTCAATGCTGCAATTATTAGGATTGACCATAAGTATTTAGCTTCTCTCCCCTTTATTTCCCAAGTGATCATACCCAAAACCATATGTTCGGGTCCCAGGGGGTATGACCTTGACTATCCGAGATACATGTCACCGGACCCTCTCCCAGAAAGGAATAACTCCTGGCCAGGTCCAGAAAACATGAGCCAGGGATGCATGTCCCTCTCCACATCGCCGCCAGCATTCTGAGCTCACCCCTGAGCCAGAAAGACTGAGTTGGACTGGGACCAGAAAAAAGCGGGTCCTCACTTTCCAACCGAACTCCTTCCAGGTTGGGGAGATCGAGGTATTCCAAGTGCTCCTCCAAACCTGAGACCATTGCAAGTCTGTAAGAGAGAGAGAGAGGTCCAGATCTCTTTCCCATCTATTCTTAATATGTTGTGAGGAGCTATCTAGGTCATTTCTGTAATTACTATATAACAGTGTAATCACATGTTTAGTATTTGTCAAGTTCCAGATACGCTGGAATGGTAGTTCCCTTATTTCCTATCCATTCTCTATAGTTACGTTTCTCAATTGGTCATTTATATAGTCCCTTAACTGGTAGTATCTTATTCGGTCTTGAGAGCTTATACCATATTCTAATTGCAACATCTCAAAAAACAGTAACGTGGAACCATGAAATAATTGATAAGGGGAGTATAGTCCTTTTTAACCTGTCTTAGGAACCAATCATCCATTTGTGCCGGAGCACACTTGGGGTCATATGCCCACCACTGGAATTTCCATAGTTGTTTAGTATTACCTCTGGAAGTGCCCCTTCTCCAGCCCTCAAGAACCACCACCGTCCCTGAGTAGCACGTGGCTCCTGGGGACTTCCCATCTCCAAACATTACCACTTGGAGGGGGACCTTTCTGGTTTCTGCTAAGTCTATCTGTTTCCAGTGAGAGGTATGTTACTGATTGCCCCACAGTAGTGCTACCCTCATCTGTGATGATATCCAGTACCCCGTAGATGTGGAAAGACTAGGCCTCCTTTATTCTTGGGAAGGAATAAGAGTTTTTTTTATCCTTGGACGCATTGTTCCCCAGGTGAATTTAATAAACATATTTTGCCAGAACTCAAGATCTTTCTGTGACACAACACAGAGGACACGTTGAAATAAATACAATTGCCTGGGCAGGGCGTTCATCTTTAAAGCTTGATTTTTGGCATGTATAGTTAACGGAAGCAACGACCACCTTTTAAAATCTACTTTTAAGTGTTGCACTAATGGAGGATAATTTAAATCAAATAAGTTATCCGTGGTTTTACCTATCTTGTTCCTAAGATATTTGAGAGCTTCCATATCCCACTTCATAGGGAATTTTTGCCTAATCTCCAGGGACGGAATATAGAAAAAACTGAGGATCTCTGTTTTACTTTCGTTCAAAGTGTAACCCGAGAACAGGGAGAACTCCTCTATTTGTTTAAACATTTCCCGCAGTGAATCATCCGGTTCTGACAAGTAGAGGAGGACATCGTCCGCATTTAAAGCTAATTTATGTTCCTTACCCCCATATTAATCCCTTTCACCCTTTCATTTTGTGTTATACTTTGAGCTAAGGGTTCTATATAGAGGGCAAATAATAATGGGGAGAGCGGACATCCCTGTCTTGTTCCTCTACCTAGTTGCACAGTTTCGGAGACATGTCCATTTGCACGTATGTAGGCTGAAGGGGACCTATATAACTTAAAAAGAGCCCTCACAAATTCCTGTGGGAACCCAAACCAGAAAAGAACCTGGCCCAGAAAGGCCCAAGAGACTTTATCAAATGCCTTTTCAGCATCTAAGCTCCTAAGAAGGGAGGGAGTCTCTGTGTGATTGATCTGATCTATAATATGAGATGTTCTTCTCAAGTTATCTTAGGCCTGACGTTCTGGGACAAAACCCACCTGGTCAATTCCAATTAGACCTGAGAGATACTATTGAATTCTTTTAGCCAGAATAGAAGCAAAGGTTTTATAGTCTGTATTTAATAGGGAGATTGGTTGATAGGAAGAGCATCTAGTGGGGTCCTTTCCCAGTTTGGGCAACACAGAAATGATTGCTCTTGTCCATGAAGGGGGTATCTGTTCCTCTTCTCTAAGTACTCCCTTATATAAGCTCAAGAGGTTTGGTAATACCATCCCCTTAAATGTCTTACAAAACTCCGATGGGAGACCATCAGATCCCGGGCATTTACCAGTTTTAAGTTTATTAATTTCTGCTTTCACCTCTGACTCTGTGATAGAGGCTAGCAACATCATCCCCTGTTCTTTAGTTAACCCTGGAAATGTCATTCCCTTTAAGAATTCTTGTACTGTCTGTTCACAAGGTGCCTTATCTGGAGTATATACTTTTCCATAAAATGATTGGAAGGCATCCGCTATTTCCCTTACCCCATAAATCATCTCCTTTTTCTATGAATGCCAAATAGATGTTATTGTGGCTTTAGCCCTCTGAGCATGAAGCTTGCTGGCTAATAACTTTAATGATCTTGGCCCACCCTCATAGTACTGTTGCCATAGGAAAAGGAGTTTTTGTTCGACTAGGTAGTCCAGTATATCACCTAGTTCCTTTTTAAGTGTCCTCAGCTGCTTGGCCCTTTCTTTATCTATTTTAACTTTTTGGAGGTCTTCCAGCCCCCAAATTTGTGTTGTTAATGTAAGCTTTTGGGTCTCCCTATCCCTTTTTTTGGATGCTATTGAGATAAATTTACCCCTTAATACTGCTTTCACAGCATCTCATCTCATTGCCTGCGAGGTATCTTGTGGCAAGTTTTCCGTCATATAATTATCAAAAGTCTCCTTGATGCTATCCTTAACCTCTTGATCTTTAAGCAATGATATATTGAGTCACCAGAAGGTATTTCTTTTGACATCTCCCATATCAATCCTCATAAATGGGGAGCATGGTCCGAAAGACCTAAATCCCCTATCCATATGTCCTTTACTTTATGCAACCCCTCATTTGGGACCAGAAAGTAGTCCAGCCTGGAATACATCTGGTGAGTGGCTGAAAAGAATGTATAGTTCCTCCCTTTTCCATTAAAATACCTCCAAATGTCTTGAAGACCCAACTCTCTCACTAATTTCTGTACCTCCCTTGCTGTCCCATGTATCACTCTTGGGATTTGTGATGTGTTATCTAAAGCTGGGTTCAAGGCCAGGTTAAGATCCCCCTGCAGATTATGGTGTCCTCTGCCCAATCCAATAGAGTAGTCAGAAAGGTCCTATATTCTTGGTGTTTGGAGCCCAGTGGAAAATAAACAGAAGCCTGGGTAATCACTGTTCCCCCCCAACCTGCCTTTCATTAAAACGTAGCAACCATCTTTATCCGATAAGGTATCAACTTTTTCAAAATGGGTTTTGGCTGGAATTAAGATTATTGTCCCTATCCTTCTGCCTTTTTCATAAGAGGATGCCACCATGTCCCCAAACCCAAATTTCAACAATTTGGTATGCTCTTGTTTCGACAAATGTGTTTCTTGAAAAAATATAAAGTCTGCCATGGTCTTCTTCAGAAAACATACAGTATAACTTTACTACATTTAAGTGGGTTGGTGAGGCCAGTCACGTCATAGGAGCAGATCAATGAACCTGCCTTAGCCATAACGCTTGATAGTGGGATTAAAACAAAGTTTCTTAGTGCCCTGTCCTAAAACCCGTAATGGTCTGTTTCCCAGTCTGACTGAAGTCGATTGTCTGATCAACATGTATACATGGAGGATGACATAAATTACCTGGTAAAACAAAATTAAATAAAGAATGCTTTCAAGAACAATGACAGCCAACAGGGCCCTTATCCAACATCTTAACCAATAAGTGGTACACTTCCAAGGTAGAAGATTCATTATAACAAATCTCTTTTTATCTTCTCACCTCCCTCCTACAAATCTTAAGAGAGAGTGGAAAGTAAGGTGAGGTAATTTTGTCCTGCAACAGAAGCCCTCACCTAGAGTTGCCCTCTAGAATATACAGCTCCGTATGGGTGTCAGAGGAGACCCCCCTCCTTAACCCTTTAATTAAGAGAAAGAGAAAACAAAACTGAAATAAAATACCTATATGTGTATATATATATATATATATATATATATATATATATATATATATATATATTCCTTCTCTTTTTTTTTTCTTCTCTATTGACCTAGCTTAGGTCTCCTAAAAAATGAAAAAACAACCCTTGACCTGATCTGGTTTCCACATGTTTCTTCATTTTATGATAGCATGGGCCAGACTGATCTAAACAGTGCCCTCTGGGTCCTCGAGATCGCCCCCCCAAGCCAGCATGGTGGCCTCTGCATGACAGGTTACAACACCACAAGCCAATATCTACTGTATGTGTTGTTTTGAATAGGAGCTTTATATTGTGCCTCAAGGAAGCTTTCTGCAAAATGCATATATTTAGCCCTTTTTTTTTTCAATTTGATGAGAGTATGTCTTCACGTGGGAGAGAGGACCTCCTTTGCTGACTATCAGGGCGTACTCCACAGTGCCATACTTCGTTTCCAATCAAGTGGGTCCCAGTCATCCCAGGGACTATCAGGCTCCCAGTGCAAAGTGACCCACACCATCTGCAATTTAACTTGTTCATAGTGATATTTAAGTCACTGTACGGTCCTTTTAGTCCCTAGTTTTGCACTCAGTAAGTGTACTTTTGGATCGTAGCTCCATCTCCACGGAACACACAGCTCCTTACCATGCTATGTCTCCATGAGGTATTAGGCTCCCTAATTCAAGTCCTCCCATGCCCTAGCTGCCTGCAGCCCAGAAGAGAGAGACCCCCATCACCCACAGACATTGATCAGCCGCTGCCCTGCCCCTCTGGGTAAACATCCATTTTTGAACAACTTTCGGAAATTTAAATAAACCCATCCCATGCATCATATATAGGAACATTAAAGTCATTAATAAAGTTTCCTCATCCTTTCATTGACTTGCCGTTATGTTGTTAACAGTCCCAGCCAACCGTTTAGTTGTATTGCTTAAACCAGATAATCGAAAAAACTTTTCAGGTGTCCCCTGCAGTCTCCAGTATGTCCTGCAATGGTGAAACCAAGATGCCCTGTTCTCCTTGAACCTCCGGGTGTTCTACGCTTCTGTGCCATAAAGAAATTTGACTGTTACCTTCACTAATCCTTCTTTACAGCTATCGTTGATCACTCTGCCCTCAGATGTTTATTCGAAATGAAGGAGCCAGTAGGCAAGTTCACCCGATGGATCGCCATGTTGCAATGCTACAACTTTGAAATTTAGTTCTGACGAGATCAAGTTCACTCCAATGCTGATCCTGTAAGCCAGGGATGGTACCCCTCCTACACATTGTCCTCAACAGATGAAGAATCCTGGTTACAAGCTCTTCCATGCCACAGATATGCTTCCTGTGGACAATCCTTCAGCACCTGCTTCTACAGAAAAAGCACAAATCCTCACTTACTGCATGCAGCCGAAGAGCTTCTCACCTCTTCTACTTCTGATATCTCCCTGACGATGGTCAAAACGCAACAAAGAACCGATGCTCAATCTACAGACATAATCTCTTACTTAGAGTCTGGAACCTTACCGCAACAAAAGTAACATCGCCAGTGTGTGCTTTTCATTGTTTCTCAATACTTCCTCAATGACGGTGTGCTTTTCCACATTTGGACGAAGGAAAGCAAGGGCCATCGCATGGATAGAACTCATGTACAGTTAGTTGTGCCAGCCTCTCTAGTCAACAAAGTTCTTCAATCCACTCATGCCTCTCCATTCTCTGGCAGACATGTGGGAATCCACAGAAGTCCTGAAAAGAGAAGGCTTCACTTCTTCTGGCCTCACATGAATAAGGACTTTGTCTAATTTGTCAAATCCTGCCAGCCCTGCTCCCAAAGAAAGCATCCTGCCAAACCAACAAAGGCTCACATCATTCCAATGCCTGTAGCCACTGAACCATTTCAGAGTCAGCACAGATGTTCTTGGACTTTTACCTACATGCTCTGACTCTGGCAACAAATACATCCTTGTTTTTGTGGACTACCTTACAAAGTATTTGGAACTAATTCCCTTAAAAGACATTAAAGCTGCCACAGTACCAAATGTCTTCCTGAACACAGTCATTTGTCATCACGGTCCCCCTCATACCTGTATTCAGACAGAGGCACTAGCTACCTTTCAACGGATCCATGACAAGAGTCCGAAAGAAATTCTGTCGAATGCCCCATCGGTGACACTGGCAGGTTGACTGCATTCTGCAGTCAGCTGCTGGCTCACTATTGCTGTCTTTGTTTTCTTAGGGGGGCTTTGCCCCCAAACTCCCCATGCAGGGGCTGTGCCCCATGCTCCCCCCCACTTAAGGATTCTCAACTCCAGTCAGAGCTGATTGGGGGGGTGCAGCACCACCTGACAGACAGTGCTGGGTTCCAGCTGGTGTCCCACCGTGGCTAGGCACTGTAGTCGCTGTGGGAGACCTCACTGGTGAAATGTCGCTGCGAGGGGGGTAAACGCCTCTCAACCATTGTGTGAGAAACATGCAAACTTCTTGACATCAGAAAGAAATACAACCAGTTATCATCCACAATGCAATGGACAAAGTGAAAGAATGATGTCTATCATTCTCAACACACTCTCCAAGTACCTGGATGAAACTCACGACACCTGGGACCGTTTTGTTCCCTTTGTTCAATTTGCCTACAATACCTGCTCTTGTGTTGACAGTACAGAGTACATATCAGTTTTCTTAGTCCATGGATGCCATCCAAGAACTCCATTAGACAGGGATCTCTCACTGCTAGAGGTTCAAAAGTCAGCTTCTTCCTTCATTATTCCAATACTGGAACAGCTTGAACTTGCCAGACATGTTTCAGTCTCCACCTTGGGCCTGAGAAAATCTGCAATGCAGAAAATGTCAGTAGCCAAGTCGCATTAGCCTTCATTTTCCATTGGGGTCATTGTCTACTTGTACTGACCTGTTCTAGTTTCTGGCACCATCAAGAAACTGCTCTTCCCTTGGACTGGTCCCTTCTACATCGTAGAAAAGCTTCCTCTTGTTCACATCCATTTACGACGCAAGTCAGATGGAAAGTTGGTACACAACAAAGTCCACATCAACCAACTGAAACATGGGTACCTGAGTAACACCCTCCCAGAAGATCTCAGTCCCCCAAACAATGAAGCTGTACTTCAGCCTGCCATACTCTCTGAAACTGAAATTCCTTCAGACAACTTGCAACCAGTTTCTCCAGATCTCCACAGTCCTATGCCTTTTATGGTGCCATAACCCAACACACAAAACAGAGGTACTATACTTATATTCCCAAACCCCTATAATACTCAAATTTAAGTTATATGTTATATGAATATGCCTATAGAAAACTAAATATTTCACTTTGTATCATTTATTTTGTCATACCCCGAGTTACCAAACAAAAACACACGTTTTTTATACTTAGTTTATTATCTTTCATTTGTCAGCATTTGTTACATCATTTTCATGAATCACATGTTGTTCTTTGGGGTAAAAACCCCTAGCACTGACAACATTGCAGATATATTACAGCACTTCTGGTTCATAGTAGTCAACTTTGCTACAATCTAGCTAGAACAGTAACAGTAGGTGCTACTGTCTGGGATGTGTTCCGTCCTTTCACTATCTATAGCTAGTTGTCTGGCATCCAGAGAATACCCATAACAGGAGTCAATCGGGGGACATTCTCTATCTCCAGTGTAAAAGATAAATATCTCTTTTAGTGCAGTTCAGGCATCTCACTCTTAACCACTGTCATGGAGTAACCATCTGGTCCATTTCTGTTGATATATCTGTGGCTTTTGCTTAAGATTGATTGTTAACCTTTCCATCAAATGTATGGATTCAACCAAATCCTTCCATTCCCCTACCCCCAGGGTCCTCGGCTGAAACCAATTCTTTGTGATAATTTTTAGGGCTGCCTTAACCAGGATCTTCCATAGGTATCTGGCATCCTTATCTTTAACTTCCCCTGGGATTAGTCCCAAAACCAAGTGTTCCGGTCCTACCTGCATCTCAATTGCAAATATCTGTTCTAGATATTTTGTAACCTCCTTCCAATAAACAGTGATACCTGAACATGACCAAAAGATATGTGTCTGTGAGGCCTGTTGTTCTCCACAATCCCTCCAACACCCAGCTGTGGCCCCTCCCTTCACATGAACCATTTGTGTTGGTACTAGGAAATATCTGGTTCTCAACTTCCAACAGAAGTCCCTCCACACCAAATAACTAGAAGTTGACCATGTACTTCTCCACATCAGAGACCAGTGTTTATCTGTTATATGAATTACTAAGTCTTGTTCTCATTTTTTCTTTATGTGCTGGGACGTGTTGGCCATATCTGCCACATAATTATTATACAGCAACAAAATGGCGTGGTCTGCCCCCCTTGCCCCCCACACTCTTTGAAATAGCCCTCTCTCTTCCAACACCGGCTCCTCCAGCATTATCTTTTTAATTTGTATATTCAAACAGTCTCTCAATTGGTAATACCTGATTTTATCTGTCTGCTTCAGGCCATATTTTTCTTGGATTGCTTCAAAGGAGAGTAGGGTATTTCCCAACATTATTTGATAAGGCGTGCACAGACCCCTTCTAGCTTGTTTCTGGTACCACTTATCAAGCGTTGCTGGCGTAAACTGACGGTCATATGCCCACCATCTACACCTCCACAGATTCCCAAATGTGTCCCCCCTGCTTATTCCGCTCCTCCATCCTTACAACACCACCCTTGTACCTGAGAAACCGAACATTTCCCCTGTGTCCAGAGGCCCAAACATCATCATCCGCAAAGGGGGATCCCTTTGTTTCCAAAGATCTATTCACTTCCAATGGGTGTCATATCCTGGATTGCGCCAAAGTAGTGCAACCCTCATCTGGGCTGCCACCCAGTAGCCCTGCAAGCATGGGAACACAAGGCCCCCATCTTCCTTAGGAAGATAAAGCAAGGATCTTCTTAATCTAGGTTTTTTACCCTTTCATAAATAGGAGAGAAAGATACCCTGCCAAGTCTCCAGATCCGCCGGAGTTAACAGACATGGGACACATTGAAATAAGTAGAGAAGGTGTGGTAATGCATTCATCTTGAGGGCTTGAGCCCTAGCACTAAGTGAAATGGGTAGAAGGGACCATCTTTGAAAGTCACTTTTAAGCTGCGCTATTATAGGAGGATAGGTCAGTTCTTTCAATTGTGTATTGTTCCTACCCAACTTTACTCCTAAATATTTATCTCTGTCTGGTCCCATAACATGGGGTACTTACTTTTCAGCTCCTCAGTTGGGGTAAAATTGAAACAGAGAATTTCTGTTTTATTATTATTCAATTTATAGCCGGATAACCCCAAGAACTTATCCAGCCGTCTGAATACTACTGGTAAAGACTTCACGGGGTCTGCCACGTACAAAAGAACATCATCAGCATACAGAGCCAGTTTGTGGGTTTGTCCCCCCATATTAATCCCCTTTATCTCTGGGCACTGACGGATGCTCTGAGCAAGAGGTTCAATGAACAGGGCAAACAGTAATGGAGAGAGAGGACACCCCTGTCGCGTTTCTCTTTTTAAATTAATAGTCCCAGAGATATGTCCATTTGCTCTGACCTGTGCTCTCGGAGATTCGTATAACTTAAATATAGCCGTTATCAGCTGCCTCGGGAACCCAAACTGGGAAAGGACCTCTTTCAGAAATTACCACGATACTCTATCAAACACTTTTTCAGTGTCAAGACTTACTATCAACGCCGGTAATTTTTGCATGGAAATTTGATCTATTATATGTGTTGTTCTACAGAGATTATCCTGTGCTTGTATGCCCAGTATGAAACCGGATTGGTCTATCTGTACTAAAGAGGGAAGGTACTCCTGAATACGACTGGCCAAAAGAGATGTAAGTATTTTATAATCAGTGTTCAAAAGGGAGATCGGTCTATATGAAGGACATTTTGTTGGGTCCTTTCCTGGCTCGGGTATCACCGAAATCACCACCTGGGCCCAAGAAGGAGGGGCTGCAGCCTCATCTCTCATGACCTCATCAAAAACCTTCCCCAGAAGTGTCTGTATCTGGTTTCCAAAACATTTATAGAACTCCGCAGGGAGTCCGTCTGACCCCGGACATTTACCCACCTTAAGCCTTTTAATCCCCTCCTTTATTTCCTCTGGTCTCACAGGCCTCACTAACCTTTCCCCTTGCTCCCTAGTTAGGCCCGGTAGTTTAAGTGAACTCAGGAATCTCTTTATGTCTTCCCTTCCCTCTTTTATGTCTTCTGCGTATAATTTAGTATAATATGTTCTAAAGGCATCTGCTATCTCATGGACCCCTTGAACCATTTTGCCTATCCCTGGATGCCACATCTTCGTTATTGTTGCTCTTGCCCATTTTGCCCTCAACCTGCAAGCCAGGTAATGCAGCAATCGAGGTCCACCCTCATAATGTTGTTGTCTCAAAAAAGAGCAGCCTCTGTTCCACCTGATAATCCAAAATTCCCATCAACTCTCTCTTATATCCAATAACTGCCTCCTCCGCTCCTTGTCATACTTTTGTTTTTGCTGCCCCTCCAAATCTGCTATCAGCCCTGTTAGCTTAAGTCTTCTGGCCTCCCTCTCCCTCTTTTTCCTCGAGGCCAGTTGGATAAATTTACCTCACAGGACAGCTTTTGCGGCATCCCAGCAGATGGCCTGTGTGGTATCCTGCTCTGTATTATCTAGAAGGTAAGCCGTATAGGTTTCTACTGTTTGGTCCCTGATTTCTTTATCTTTCAAAAGAGAGGTGTTCAGCCACCATAAGGTATTCCGGCGAGTCTTCCCTAGGTCTATCTTTATATATATGGGTGCATGATCAGACAAAAGTAAGTCCCCTATCCAAGTGTCCTCAATTCTCTGTACCTCAGTCTTCATGACTAGAATATAATCTAGCCTTGAATATGTGTTATGGGCCGCAGAAAAAAAGGTATAGTCCCTCTGTCTAATGTGTTGGTGTCTCCAGGTATCTAATAATCCCATTTATCCAATCAATTTCTGGATTTTCCTAGCCATTCTGTGTGGTTTCCCTCTTACCCTCGAGGAGGAGTCCATATCCGGGTTCAAAGGCAGATTAAGGTCCCCCACAAATTATGACTCCCTCCCCCCACTCTAACAGAGTGGCTAGAAAGGAACGATACTCAGGTAATGTTGAGCCGGGGGAAAGTACACAGATACCAGTGTGACAATATTGCCCCTAAATTTACCTTTCAGCATCGCGTATCGTCCCTCCTTATCTGTCTTAGCCTCCATTTTTTCAAATGGGGAATTAGAGGGCACCAACACCATCACACCCCTCCTTCTACCATTCTTATAGGAGGACACAACCATTTCCCCAAAACCCAATTTTAGAAACTTATTATGCTCCTCCATCGACAAATGGGTCTCCTGGAGCAATAAAAAATCTGCCGCAGCTTTCCTTACCTGGCTCAATATTTTAGATCTTTTAACAGGGCTTGTAAGGCCATTAACATTGTAGGAACAAACAACCATACCCCTACCTGCCATCACAAGGGTCTGTATTTAAAAATATATTCTCAGGGTCCCCCGGACTCCTCCTCGAGAGCCCCCCCACACATCTCCCTTCTTTACTTCAATTAACTCTCTCTTATAATGGAACACATCCCAGATATGAAACAACATATAAACCATTACTTGATAACAGTAGCTCAACTTTACAGCCAACTGGGCTTGTAACCAATGCATGATCTTTGACCTCCAAGGTAGAAGTCCCACTTTTTGGGGCTCTAGTCCTACCTCCACCTTATACTGATGGAGGCAAGTTCAGAGGGGTTACCAGTGTCTCTACAATGGGAGACCCCCTCTAGAGAGAGCTCTTGTTCGTGACTTGAAGCTCTTCGCGTTCCTGTATGACCAATTATTCTATTGATCCAAAAAGCTTTTTATTGGAGCACTGCATGCCTAAGCACCTTCCAAAAGAAAATGATGTTCTGCGCTGATCTCACCGTCTTTCATATAAACATTTACCTTCTGACCTAATCCCAGTTTCATGTCTTCTGTAGGGCGGAGAAACCTCCCTCTACCACTTCCCCAACAGGGGTACCCTCCCCGGGGGGAGACGTTAGTCCCACCGCACGTGGGAGGGATGCAAACTCCAAAACCACTAAACAAGAATCATTATCCCCTTCCCCAATCCCCCTCCCCTTCTCCAGAATTCACTAATCCGACTAATTTTGTTTATTTTGTTCATTAATTCCTCCATAGTATTCCCCTTTTCCCAAACCTCAAAAGCTTCTTATCTTTCCATCTCCATGTTTTGTGTTATTAATGCCCATTCTTGTACTACCGATATCTTAAGCCCATAACACTGTACAGTTTCAAATATAATTGTCCACACTTTGTATATTTCTTCTCGATCCAGGCCTTTTCCTCTGTTTCAGCTCCATAACTGGAGCTCTTATTTTACTTTTACCACGCGTCCACTACAGTGGCCCCTTTCCAGTGTCTAACCAAAGATTAGCCCCTATATATTGCCCCCACCCACTTCCATCCCTTCCCCCCATCCGCCACGTAAAAAGTAACCCAGTTCCTGATGATGATGTGATTCTTGCACTTCTGTTTCGTTTCCCTTCACCCTCCTTCCACTGCATCCACATTTATATTTACTCATAAACCCTTCCACGTCAAATCCCACTTCCCTGAGGCATCCAGTATGTGCATAGCTTTAAAACTGCTGCAGGAAGTCGGGAGTCGCTAAACCCCACTGCATTCCCGTAAGTTCGTGTAATTATTATTCATGTGCCATGTAGTCAGAATAAGCAGGCATAGTCCCCAGTTATTAAAGTCGTGTTAATTTCTCTTCAAGTGCTCTGAGCACACTGTAGTCCCTTTAGTCCCCATCACAGTCTCTTTTAAGTTAGTACTTGCAGTGTATTCCCGTTTCGCATCTTCATCCTTCAGCCGTTGAGTTGTTATTCAGCACGATGTCTTGTTCTAAAAACATACATTTTAATGCCCCAACAAACCCATAACATTTCTGATAGCCCTTCAAAGTTAGTTTTCTCAGCTCTTTACAAAAATAAGTTCAATCACATTATATAGCCATTTTTAATATATATATATATATATATATATTAAACTAAGATACTGTATGTAATCCTTCCATCAAACAAAACTACTATATCTCATGTGGGGCACACTGTTCATTTCATTAGTCCATGAACTATACTCATCATTATTAAACAAAAATTTGTGGTAGTCTTAATTTTAATTGCTTCACAGTATTAACTAGCTACCCTTCTTCAATAGTGTCATAAAGGAATGGTTGTCCATTTAATTCTACTATCATTTTTGCAGGATGAGTCCTGTAAGCATTAACATTATTTTTCTAAAGTAATGTTTTCAGAAAGTCAAACTTTTGTTTGCCACCACTAAATCTTGGTAAATTGCCACCCTTTGACCTTTTAAATCCAGCCATTGTTTATACATCTCTCTCTCATAAGTGTGCCCTTGGTTTGACTTCTCGTAAATTTTGCTATTGCAACTCTGGATGGTTTGTCAGGTTCAGGTGTAGCCCTCAAAGACTTGTGTGCTCAATCTAATTCAAAACTGTTTGGGCTATTACCAACTTCTCCAACATAGTCAGTAAAATTCTCTTTTAAAGTTTGTGGAATGGGCTTGCCCCTGTCCTAACTTTCTGGTATTCCAGTTATTTTAATATTTTTAAATTTTTCTCTTGATCGGCAACTTTTGATTTTAGTTTTTCTTATTTCAGCTTCATGTTTGGTTATCATTTTATTTTGGGACTGAGTCTCATCGTTAATTGAGGAAATATGTATTTCTGTTACAAAACTTATCAATTCTCCTACTTGATCAGTTAAAATGATAATTTGCCCAGGTAATACAATTAAATGGGAAAGTTGGACTTTTTTCCCCATTTATATTCTCAGTTTTTCAGCCCATTTTGGTGTAGAATTGTCTCCTTTACCTCCTGCTTCATTCAAGAAGCCAATAACTTCCCTTGGGGTCTCAAATGTGGTAATAGTTGAATGACAAATCGTATTCTTTTTTAAATATATATATATATATATATATATATATATATATATATATATGCAGTGTCAGTGGCCCAGTAGAGCACACTCGCCTCTGAGGCCGGGAGATCAGAGGGCTGTGGGTTCAGTTCCCACATCTGGCACTTGGATTAATATCCCAGTACTGACACTGTAATGCAGCATGAGAGGGGTGCTGCATTTCTGAGGTGCCATCTTTCGGATGAGACGTTAAACCGAGGTCCCATCTGCCTGGATTGGTGGTAGTTCAGGTGGATGTTAAAGATCCCATGGCACTTATCGAAAAGAGTAGGGGTAATTTTTATTGAAAATAAACACATGTCAAAACATATAAAATAGTAAATGAACAGAAAAATTAGTAAATAATGGAAAAAAGGAGACAAAAAGGAACAATTCCAACACTAGTTTAACAAAATATACTAAAGATGACATATATGCTCGATAGAAAACCAAGGGGAAAAAAGGAAAACAAACACAGCAATGAACCATAGTCCTAGACTCCTAATAATTCTAAGAGGAAAACAGAAAGACTACAGAGCAAATATAGGGATTAACTATTGCTATAGATATCCAATATCCTTATTTAAATTTAATAATATGAGAAAACCTTCCACCACATTCTAACTTTATGACATTAAACTGTTGAACATCTGAAATGACAATATTATTCAACAACATTGGTAACATAAGCCCTAAAAACTTGGACAGATGGTTTCTTTTGATATAGGACCCATTGGCATCTTGTTTGCCATAAACAATATCGTAAACAGGCAAAAAAATCTGCAAAGTTCCTGTATGAAAAGACTGAAAAGATACTGGGAAAGACCCAATTACTAAAATGTCGTAAGTGAGATGGGCTAGCCAAGGAAAATTCAGACTATAGCTAAATGATCCCATATTTTGCGTGCTATTGAACAATGGAGAAAAATGTTCCATGGTTTCTTTCTTGGTCTATACAGCCTAAATATGGACATCCTTCTGTTTTGGCCTTTATATTTAGCCGTGCCCTGACATTTAGTTTACCATATAAGGTAAGCCATTGGGATTCCACATGAAAGTCGGCAATCTTGTATTATTCAGTTGACTAAGAACATCCTCATTACGATTTTTTGACAATTCTAAATTCTGGAGTGCTTGGAAATATTGAAACCAATAATTCATTATATAATGTTTTCGAGGAACATCGTAATATTTGCTGTTTTGTAACCGCTATTTGAATAATTTCTGCGCTGCAGGTTTAAAATAAAGTGGTAGGGCTAGGTAAATAGAAAGTCTAGAGCACAATGTAACCATGCTGTAAGATATCTTCTCAATAAGCTATGGAAAAAATAAATCCTGTCTATTAGCTCCTGCTAAACAACCTTTTAAAGAGGAGGGAGAAAAAATAGTGAAACAAAATAAAACAGGGTCAACCATTCCTAGGCCTCCTTTTTTTCTCAAGGTATGTATAGCATCTTTAACTGGGTTC